>CM071682.1:14164166-15492500 GCA_036553675.1 Solanum okadae
GTTCCAAATATAAGTGCTCAAATATCTGTTACTTTTTAAAAAAATATTATATCTTTGTTTCTAATAATTGATAACGAAAAGGAGATCTAGTGCAGTTCTGCTTTTCGGCACTGGCCAATTAATTCTTCTTTTACTAACAGGACTAATATGCATATGCATAATCTTGCAGTTGATACTTGCAATTATACATATTCATGATAGGGCCACATCTGTGTCCTCATATACCATCTGTTACGTCTTTGGAAGAAATGTCTTTGCTTCTGGTAGTTACTTTGGTTGACAGTCTCTTTAGCATTTTCCTTAAATGATATTGCAGGCTGAATACATTCTGGATCTGCAGAAGCAACTTACTTTACTTGGGGTTGAACCTAAGAATGTGTCAAATGGTGGCTTGTGTGAAGAACCGCTAGTTAGCGTGATGCCCATGCATAAGGTTTGTCTTATGCCAGTAAAATATCACTTCCTTTAAGTGGTCAAGTAATTATAGAATAAGGTTTCTTCCAGTTGATTCATATGAGCTCACTCCATGTTGATTCATCTAGAAAATGTAGCCTTATTTTCTGGCATTCCGTATTTGATACTTTGCTTAACTGGATTTTCCAGATCCGGTCACAGCTGGATGATGCTGTAGCTAGTGATTGCCCATTTTGTGGCGACCTTATGATCCGAGAGATTTCCTTGCCTTTCATTCTGCCAGAAGAAGCAGAAGAATCTGAATCGTGGGAGATAAAGCCACATAATCATCCTAGTCAGAGAAGCCTTTCTTTGGCTGTGTGATTTTATCATCTGTTAGTGCAGGTTTCTCCCTGCAATTCCTTGTTTGAAAAGTAAAAAAAAAAAAAAGAAGCATGTTTGAGGTGTCTAAAAGAATTGTTTGTATAATTTATGAGGTTTGATAGTAATTATTGCAACCTGAAGCTAATGCAAGCAACATGGGCATGTTGATTGTAGGGGAAATAAATTGTCCAACGATATTTCACGAATCATTGTGCATACCAAGCATCATCTTGGAAAAAACTGCTTATTATTTCTTTTTCATCCTAATTCCTATTTCTATTGTATCATCTTGTGATAACATATGTTCCTCCAATTGTTGTATTATGGGTGAAATATAAACTTGTCTTGAGAAAAATATGATCACTGTGCTTATAGATTCCAGAAGTAGTAAAACGCTCATGTCAAGTTTTCAATGTTGCTGTTAAATTGATGCAAACAGGAAAAAGGTTTATTTTGTCTTCTAATTTCTTGGTATTCTTTTGTTTTGTTCTGAAATTCACATGATATAGAAATGTCCATTTTGGGTGTGTTCCGTAGGGAAGAGAATATTTTCTAATTTTTTCATCTTCGGTTGGAAAGTAAGTTCCTTAAATATGAGAAAAAACAACTTCCCTTGTGGAAGTAGGGAAAGCAAGTTCTACGGATGATACTTTACATAGATTGTGGTCTCCCATCCTCCAACACACTTCATCTTCACTCCACTCCCTAGTCTATTCTTACCTCTCATATTATTTGTCTAGATTATATACAAATACTTTTAGAATAAAAAGATTTTAACTTGCTTACCAAACACAAAAAAATATGTAAAAAAAAACTACTTTTTCTAGAAAACATGCTCCTTTATACGGAACACCTACTGCTACTTTTCCGGACCAGGGATTTTCCTTCTTTCTTTCTTTTTTTTCCTCCCAAAACAGCGTCTAAAATATGGTAAGCAAGGGATGGAACTATGCTCTGTAGGGTGTAACAATAAAGAAAATTGCACTTTGGTTCCTGATATTTGCTTCAAATGAGTTCCCCATTTCTGATCTGTCGAACTGTCGCAGCTTCCCCATTTTGGACAGATTTCTCCTTTCTTCCCCCATCTTTATCAACTTCTTGAACTAATTACTCCTTTCTTTCTGCATGCTACGGGTACCAAACTTCTCCAGGTATGCCCGAGTAAATTTCTCCCAAGACATAGTAGACCTGGTTGGTTTATAGTTTAGATATACGATCTCCACCATTGCTTGACCGGGGCAATAATCTTAAATGCGATGTAATAAACTCTATGGGACTCTGATTCCTAATTATGCAACCTTTCATGACATTTGATGAGAAACTACTATGCATCCTCTCATATGACCACCTTCAAACTGAGAGGCTCTATCCTGAATTGATTAAACAACTTCTACTCCTCTATATGTACAGTAACCCTAGAAACTGAGGGTGGAGCAAATGTCTGGCAAAGGCATACCCCCAATTCTAGGAGCTACTGCCTCAGTTGGCTAACCTGTTTTAGGCTAAAGTGTTGGAGTTATCTGATGATTGGGAGTTTGACCTCCTACTCTAATATAAGAGCCATCTGTTGTGTAAGGTAGAACATTGTCATGTCCCAGCTCATCCAAACAGCTATGACTATAGGCACGAGTGTGTTGAAGTATTCGAGTAGCAACAAATTCAGGTGGTACCTTATATAGGCTCATCCCTTCAATATGAATCTAATTATCCGCTGAAATATAGGGAGACTTATCTCTAACATAAGCCTGAGCAGCTGTCAATGCTCTAGCTCTAGTCGGCGCCGCAACTCCTGCCTTGCCCTACCTCATCTACTGCCTCTATTACTTGTTATGGCCATTGCAGCAGGTGCGGGCTCTTGGTTTCTAGTCATTGCAAAATGAGTTCTTATCATTTGTAAGTGAATGAAATAAATACTTAGTAGTTGATAAGATCAAAACGCATGATAAAGGAAGTTACCCTTGTCTCAAAAAAACATGATAAAGGAAGAAATAATATAAGTTTCATAATATATTGTAGCCTAGGGTGTGCATCAGTCGGTTTAGTTCGGTTTTATGTATTATTGGTTCGGTTTATCGATTTTTGGTTTTTAAATACATTAAATCAATAAGGTATTTTTTATCAGTTTTGGTCCTTAACGGTTAGATTTTAAATTTAATCAGTAAGAAAATACTTATAAAACAAATATATGACTTCTCTAATAAATTTGATGCGACAACACAATAATGTAATTTTACAGATGCTCATAAAATAAAAACAATAATAACAAACATGAAAAAAGAAAAATTATACAAGTGTAACATAGAGAAATTAAGAGGAATAGGGTTCTTACTTTAGATTTTTAACGTTTTGTATAATATGAAGTTGTGAACTTGTAACATCCCGCCTTAGAAAGAACTATTTTTTGGAAAGATTAAATTTGGAAATTTTGGCAAGTTATGCTAAGTATAAGTTTTGGGTCAACTTCAAACGACTATAACTTTCAGTACAGGGTGAGTTAGGTGGCTTATAAGATATCAAATAAAAGGTCTTGGAATCCTCTTTCCAACGCCACCAAGTTTGCTAATTTTTGAGCTTTTATGAGGGAAATATGCTAGTTTGAAGTCGGGTTGTCTAGATATGGAAAGTTACACGGATTTAAGAGGGGTATTTTGGTCTTTTTCTTACCCTATTAGATTTTATTCATTTTTAGTGATTAATTAGTGGTCTAAACTGAATTGGTTCAGTTTACACAATCAAAAGTCACGCTAGGGTATTGGAAAAAGGTTCAAGAGGAGAAAAGAGGAGAAAGGGCAAGATTTCGTCGCGTTCTTGAGATTTGGTTGTGAATTTCGCCAAGGGTTCATCCCTAAAGAGGTATGTGAGTTCACATAGCGTTGGGTTCGTTCACCCACGCGCCAATCATGATTTATTCAGCGTAATTTCGTTCATGGAAGTAAGATTTGAGTTTTTGATGTGTTTTGTTGAAGTTTCCTTCATTATCTTGATTGTTGAGATTTTAATGAGTTCTTGAGTTAATCGCATGAATTTTAAGGTTGTTTTTAAGTAGACTCTTGTACATTAATTTTGGGTATTTGAATCTAAGTGATTGGGGAAGAAACCATTCGATTCTAGGTGAATTGGGGTTAGAAAATGAGTAAAAAGATTCGTCAAGTTTTCTGGGAAAAGGGGTGGGGCGCCGCGCCACTCAGTACGCCATGACTTTCATTCTATAGTTTTGGCTCTGGGGCGCCACGCCACTCAGTACGCCATGACTTTCCTTTTGTAGTTTTGGCTTTGGGGTGCCGCACCACTCAGTACACCATGACTTTACTTCTGTAGTTTAGGCTTTAGCGCCCTGCGCCACTCAGTACGCCAGGGTCGCCAAGTCCTCTACCCTTTCCACTTCTTTCCGTTTGAGTTTCCTTGAATCGTACCTATGTTTCCTATTTGATTTCTACACTCTAAGGTACGTCTAAACATCATGACATCATCCATAAATATGAATCATAACCTTGAATCCATAAATTCAAATTCAAAGAAAGTTAAGAGCCAAGCTAGAGAGTTCTTAGAGTCTTTTCAAAAGTCTTTTACAAATGCTTTAAACTTGTTTTAAGACTTGAGCATTGAGTTGAGTAAGAGTAAGAGTGAAGTTCATTTTCTTCAAAAGATTATATGAGAACTAAGTATTCCCAAAGAGTAAATGCTTTCACATTTAAAGAAGAGAGGAAACACCAATTTTCAAAAGAGCGTTTGAGCTAGTTTTGAGTAATAATCTCAAACCACAGAAAGAGTTATGTTTTTTTAAACATATGAGCTAGTTACATTTTAGGAGTAGTATTGAGCACCTATATGGGGACGAGTTGGTTAAGATAATCCAAGGTCTCCATAAACCATGTAGACAACATGAGTAGAAAATGGTCATACTTTTTAGATGATTCGTTAATGCTTTTAGCATAAACTAGTGGATCCACTTAGTGAGTAAATTCTATACCCCGGCAAAGTATAGTATGGCCCTGGCAGTGTGCAGTAAGACACTGTATTATCACATAGCTCATAGTGATGGTTGTCGGTTAGAGAAACTCCACAGAGATATTTTGTATTCTTATATATAGAGAGTTACTTGTATTTTCATATACAAACCAAGTCATTATTGAATTTTTCAATACACTGAGTTGTTATCTACATGTTTTAAAACGTTTCTTTATATTGCATTTATATTACTACTTTATATTGAAATGAGATGAGTCGAGTTGAGATCAAGTAAGTTCCTTCAGTTCCCTTCAAGCTTATGTCTTATTTTAGAATTCCCTCGCATGCTCGTACATTAATGTGCTGATGTCATTTGGCCTGCATCTTTTATGATGCAGATACAGGTAACTAGAATCAGCATCCAGTGTTTCATTGATCCAATTGATCTTCAGAGTTGTTGGTGAGCCTCCTTGCTTCCGGATGATCCCCTTTTTTATTATTTTATTAGACTAGTTCATTAGGATGTCGTGGGTCTTGCCCCGACGTCCATCTCATTTATTAGAGGTTTCATAGACAATTAGGTATTGTTAGTTTATGAGTCTTTTTTTCATTTTCAATATTTAATGTTTAAAGACTTGAGTTGCCTCTTTGTCCAGTTGAATGTTTCCTTTATAACATTCTAAGTTTATTTCATGAGTTTATCTTTGTTGAGTAAAGTCTTCCACTGAGTAGTAAGCCAAGCCAAGGGTTTGCTTGGGGCCAGCAACGGTTCTCAAGTGCCAGTCCCACCCAGGGTGTAGGCTCGGGGCATGAAAGAACTCAAAGCCACTGTGAAGTGTGAATAGAAGTCCAAAGGACAAAGACAGTAACTACTAAGGTATTGAGATTAATATATACTCTAATATTTATGTACAAGTAAACATAGTAAATTACTAATCTAAATGGGTTATTGGTTTGCCCAATAACCCAATATTAAAAACCAATACCGAACGATAACCCAATATTAAAAACCAATACCGAACGATAACCCAATAATTTTTTTTATAAAACCATTAAAAAATTGTTAATCCAATAACCTAATAACAACAAACCAATAACACTTTTTCGATTCGGTTTTTGCACACCCCTATTATAGCCTCTCAATGATAATTAGCAAATATATTTGCATCGACCCACTACTTATGGGACCTACACATATTCTCTGATATCAAATTTTCAAAATCCAAATCTAATCATCATTGGCCACATGGATAAAAACTCTTATTTCAGTTAAAGATAATGACATGGATAGGTACTTAGCTAAACAAAAATAAATAGATGAGTCAAACTTTTAACATGTGGCATAGATGAGCCTTTTCTTGATGGTATATTTGAGTTTTTTCTCTTTAAAAATATGATTTAATTGGTGATGTGATAGAATACCACATGAAAAATGATTTTGGCAAAATCGAGGATGTTTTCAGTTAATAAATAATGATATGGACTAAAACGGGAATGATATAGATGAGCCAAACTTTTGACGAATGGAATTGATGAGTCTTTTCTTAAAATTTGATCGTATATTTGAGTCTTTTCTCTTGATTTTATCATTCTATGTTCTTCCATTGTGGTCTTTATACAATAACCAATAAATCACCCTTTATTCTTATCATCGATGTTTTTGCTTGGGTAAAGTGTGAGCAGGAATGTCATAATCCAATTTCTTGAGTCATGATGACACGTACTATAACCCACCAGTTGGTAAGTCAATCTATAACCCAGAATAATAAGTAATGGATATAAGGGTAGAAATAAGGCAGAAGCAATAATTTAATAATCGAAATAGAAAAATAGGTGGAAGCAAACCAAAATATATACAATAGATCCCTCCCAGAACCTACCTAGAAGTCACAAATACAGAGTTATCTAAACAAAAGAGTACAAGTCCCAAAAGTAGACCTCAAATAGAAAGCTTGTCTCAAAATGAAAAAAGACAAGCTATGCAAAGCACAACAGGTAAGTCCATGACGTTAAGTGCTTACCCTCGCCTCCGATCAAAAGCTACAACAGGCTCGAATCATCAATGTTGATAGCTGGTGCTCGGCCTTGCATCACGAAACAAATGTAGAGTTTAACATGAGTGTCAAAACAACATGTACCCAGTAGGCATCATAAGTCGTCTAAACAGGAAAAGTAAAGACAATATGAAATTATAGAATCTAGACACAAATAGAGGTCAAAGGGGGATGAAAAGAAAAGCACACGAGCATACCAGAATAAGGAACTAAATACAGCTAAATTAAACTTAACTGGACCCCCACAAGCCCAGAAGGTACACTCGTGCGCAAGTTTAAGTAAAACCCAAACGGACCCTCATAAGCCTGATAGGTATACAAAATAGCTAAATCTACTAAGAGTGAAATATTGTGAGTCCAGATCCAATAAAAGCATAAGTCGAGCCTCTAACCACAAGTAACCAATAAAGGTCGCCCATCTAAAAAGTGCAGATCCCAGACCTCTCACCGTGAATGAAACTTTGAGGGGCGTCAGGTCGTAGATAAAAGTGTGTCGACTCTGTAGAGGATAAGACTAAACTTCTAATCTGTGAATAAGTTATGATCAACCAATAAGGGTCGCCCAGCTAAAGAGTACAAAAAGTACAGAGCCAGAGCTTTCACCGTGGATGAATTTCCCGGGGGCATCAGGCCCTAGCAAAAATGTGATCAACTTCGTAAAGGATAATGGGCAGCATGATTACACCTCTAATTTGTTACTAGAAGGGGATGCCGAAGGATCTCATATCAACCATCATCAAAACCACTGGGAAACGACGTCCACTCTCAAATAATCAATATAATGCTTCAAGCTTGAACCAACTCAAAACCTAAGTCATCCAGCGAAGAGTGAAACCTTAAATATCGTATACGAGGCCGTATAAAAAGAAAGAATGGATAAAGGTCGTCAAAGCTGAGTCCACGCCTAAACTAAGGCTTATTCTATCAGACTCTAGTTTGTTACTCCAGTCTATAAGGAGTTAAATGGTTTAAAACGACGTTAGAGAATATATAAGGCCTAAAGGCTACAAATATCATAAATCAATGGCAAGAACTAGTCTAAGCCTAGACTAAGGCCAAATATGTTCAACAACACAACAACAATATCAAACAAGACCATCCACAAGATAAGGATGATCACATAACCCAGCTAGCATGCTTCTAACATCGAAAATATTGAATCAAGCGTAAAACATGATTTCTAATAAATGTAGCATGATCAACTAGGTACCCGCCCCCAATTCACTCAAATCAACATGAATTTTCACATTCAAGCTCATTTTAGAGAAGGAAACTGTAACCTACCTTCACGCTGACCCCGCGCGCTCCAAATAACTATTTTGGAGGTTTTCCTTTTTGTACGGTCTCAGAACACTGTCATGCTATCAAAAATGGAATCATAACATTAACATGGTCATTTAGAAACAAAAATCACTAAAAATGGAGATTGAGTAATTTTAAAGTCAAAACAGGAATTGTGGGACCAACATCAGTCTAGAAATGACTTCGTCAAAAGGTCCAATTCACTTAGTCCCCTGAACTTGTGTTTCAAAATGGAACACAATTTGGGGCTCGGGACAGCATAATTCAACACATGCACAAATTCACCATTAAAGAATAGGAATTAAGCTAAGGCAACCCATATTTTGTGAAATTTACCACAAATAGAGATTCATCAACACTTTTTCGATCACACAATACTTAGACACAATTCAGACTTAAAAGGAGGGAGAAATCACCTCTCAAACTTTGGAGATAGTTGTTGATCGGGGTCTAATCTTTATTTAAAAGGCCAAATCAAATCCTCCTTCGCAAATACATTGGGGCCCCGCGAGCGCGGACCTTGCAAACACTTCAAGGGTCCCACGATCCGCAATCATGGTGAAGAGAGAATCAGTGACTCTCAAACGGGGCAAGGACTCCGCAAATGCATTTAGGCTTCCATGAACGCAACCCAAGGCCCACGAACGCGAAGATCATTTTGGCATGCACCCTGATGCCTATCAGCTGGTTTGGCAACATCAAAATCTAAGAAATGGCCTGGAGGGTCATTACAACATCTACTACTAAAAGGAATTTCATCCGCAAAAGTAAGATCCAAAAAATACCTAAAGGCTCAAACAAGTCGGGAAACAACTCACGCACCTTATGCTTGGTCTCCCAAGTAGCCTCCTTAACTAGGTAATGCGTCCAACAGATTGTAACACCCCGTATCCGAAAATAGAGATTTCAGATTTCTGGTGTTACAAGTGGCACTCATGGACACCATCCACGGACCGTAGATGGACTCACGGTCCGTCCTGCAGGTCCATGGTTCGTGACAGAAAACTTCCCCAGAACTCAGTTAGAAAATTTGCTAAGTGTTGACCCACGGTCGGACCTACGGTCCGTAGGTCAGGTCACTGATCATAGTTCGTGTCCGTGGATCGATGCCCTTAAATCCCAGCTTCAGTCCCGAGTGACGGTTCACCAGTACAGACCGTCATTCGATACACGGTCCGTAGGTCTGACCGTAGGTGAGGTTAGCAGCTAGTTAGATGAAAAATATTGATGGGTCAACTTCATATGGTCATAACTTTTAGCACAAAATGAATTATGTGTCTCATGACCTATGGTTAGATAAATAATTGAATTATCTTTCCAACACCACTGTGTTTGCTAAATTCCGACCTCCGAGTAAAAAGTTTTGCCCGTTTTAGTGAAGCCCTATCGGGCAGACTAGACCTACGGACCCAATCGACGGACTGTCGATTGATTGATGGACCGTAGGTCCATTCCGTCAGTCACTCCGACAACAGTTAATTCAGGGGTCTTTTGGTCTTTTCCTATTTCATTTAACCCCTAAGATACGTCGTTTAGACCCTAAATCATGAGGTTTTAATCAGTTTAAGCCTAGAAACATAACTAGAACTTACCTTAGTCAAAATCATTAATCAGAACTTAGAAAATTAGAATCAATAGAGGAGAAAAAGGTCAAGAACCCTAGTTCAAGAACGCAGCAAGGTTCCATCAGTTCCAGCCCCGAAATTGAAAGATTTCTCCGTGGAATTCGTCACCAGGTATGTGGGATTTCACTAGTGGGTTCCTTTCGCCCATTAGATCCCTAGAATTCAGTCAGATTCTTGATTCCATGATTATGAACATACCTAGGGTTTCTAGAATTACAGCAGATCATCATGAATTAGTTATTTAAATGTTCCAAATCAAATTATCATGTTATTGCTCAGCTTATCGCATGAATTTCAAAACCTTAGCTATGTATTTCTTTAGTTCTTGAATTACACATGCTAGGTCAGATATTTCAGTATTCAGTTTTACATGCCTCAGTTTATGAATGCATCAGCATTCTTAGTTTGCATGTTCAGTTTTGAGCTATTTAGTATTTACCAAAATTCAATCATAATGTGTTAATCACTTAATCTATTGGGAGTAGCATAATACCGAGTTGGACTAGGGTTTCAGCATACCCATATAGTCCCAGAACTACGAGCCACGTAGGTGTAAGTCCCCTCTGTGGGCAACATCAGTTTAGTGATCACGCCAGCATGCCTCTATACCTCTGGAAGGGTATATTGGGTCCTCTCGATGGGGCGTATACATCGGACTCCACATTTAGCTCATGTGGTTTTATGTCGGTTATTAGTAGCTCCCACAGTTCAGTCAGACTCTTTTGCATTGACCATAATTCAGTACAGTCAGTATTCAGTCTCAGCATGTTATAAATTGGTCATTACATTCAGTTAGCTCAGCATTCAGTATCTATATCATGTTCAGATTATTTCATTGCTTTATTGCTTTGTTCAGTTATATGCTATTTCATCTTTACTCTATCATGCATGCTCAGTACCTTTCAAGTACTGACGCATATGTGCGCTACATCTTCTCGTGATGTAGGTTCAGGTTCTCAGTATCCAGATCACGCTTAGATCGGTTCCCAGTCTTCAGTTCAGCAGCACCAATGGTGAGTCCTCATTCTTCGAGGACTAGTGACATGTTTATCTTCATCACTTTTAGTCTTTAGTTTCAGTTTTGCTAGATCTAGTTGGGGCATGTCCCAACATTTCTAGTCAGTTTAGAGGCCTATTTCAGACATAGTTAGATTCAGCTTAGTGTTTTGAGTTTGATATTTCTTTTGTATTAAACTCTCAAATTTGATATATTTAGTTATAGTATATGGGTATTCCCCATCTTTTCAGATTTATTTATGAATTAGCTTCCGCATCAATTTATTATCTTTAGTATGCTCATGATCATGCAAGCAGGGTTAGCTTTGGATCACTTGTGGTCCTAGGTCCCATGTCCACGTCTCGGGGGTAGCTCGGGGCATGACACATATATTCACCACAAGAATGGCTCTTAAATGCAACCACTACACATCTCTAGCTTGAATAACAACTAGTTCCTCCACATAAGTCAAATGGTCATCCAGCTCAACCACATCATTCTAGAGCACATAAGACTCATCGAGAATATATCCGTGCAACATCAAAATATGGTAAATAAAGTGAATAGATAAAAATGCTGGAGGTAGGGCCAACTCATAAGCAACCTCACAAACTAACTGTCTAGAGGATATCAAAATGACCAGTATACTTGTCAAGCCCTGAGCTACCCCCGAGACGCAGACATGGGACCTAGGACCACAAGTTACCCCAAGCTAACCATGTTGGCATAATCATGAGCATACTAAAAATGAACTGAGAAATAAAATTGATGCGGAAGCTAATCATAAATAAATCTGAAATGATAGGGGATACCCATATACTAAAATTGAATATCAAATCTGAGAGTTTAATATAAAAGAAACATCAAACTCGAATACTAAGTTGAATCTAACTATGTCTGAAATAAGCCTCTAACTGACTAGAAATGTTGGGACAGGCCCCAGCTAAGTCTAGCAAAATTGAAACTAAAAGACTGTGAAATGAAAGATAACATGACTATTGTCCTCGAAGAATGAAGACTCATCACTGTAGCTGTTGAACTGAAGATCAGGAACCGATCTATGCGTGATCTGACTGCTGAGGACTTGAACCTACATCACGAGAAGATGTAGTGCAGAGTATGCGTCAGTACTTGAATGGTACTAAGCATGAAGGATAGAGTAAAGCTGGAATAAACATATAACTGAACAAGCAATAAAGCAAGAGTGTAATCTGAACATGATATAGATACTGAATACGGAGCTGAGTGAATGCAATGACCAAATTTATAACTTATTAAGACCGAATGCTAACTGTACTGAAATGTGATCAATGCAATAGGATCTGACTGGACTGTGGGAGCTACTAATAACCGATAATAAAACCACATGAGCTAAATGTGGACTTCGATGTATACGCCCCATCGAGAGGACCCAATGTACTCAGCCAAAGGTATAGAGGCATGCTGGCGTGATCACTAAAATGATGCCCACAGAGGGGACTTACAACCTACGTGGCTCGTAGTTCTGGGACTATATGGGTGACTGACCCTAGTCCAACTCGGTATTATGCTACTCCCAATAGATTAAGTGATTAACATATTATGACTGAATTACTGTAATATACTGGATAGCTTAAAAATGCCATGCAAACTGAGAATGCACATTAATATACTGATAATGACATTCAAGAGTGAGGCATATATGCCTGAAATACTGAAATATATGACCTAGCATGTGTAATTCAAGAACTAAAGAAATATATAGCTAGGGTTTTGAAATTCATGCAATAAACAAAGTAATAACATGATAATCTGATTTGGACATGTAAATAACTAATTCATGATAATCTGCTGAAGTTCTAGAAACCTTAGGTCTAGTTGATATTAGGAAATCAAGAATCTGACTTAAATCTAGGGTCCTAATGGGTGAAAGGAACCCACTAGTGAAATCCCACATACCTGGTGACGAATTCCATGGAGAAATCTTTCAATTTCAGGGTTGGAACTGATAGAATCTCGTTGTGTTCTTGAACTAGGGTTGGTCGACCTCTTACCTCGTTTCACGTTCTAATTTCTAAGTTTTTGATGAAAGATCTGACTTAGGTAAGTTCTAGTTATGTTTCTAGGCTAAAACTAATCAAAACCAAGTAGTTTAGGGTTAAAACAACATAGTTTAGGGGTTCAACAAAATAGGAAAAGACCAAAAGACCCCTGACTTAAGTTGCAGACGGGGCTGACCATGTCCGTGAAAGGGACCACGGACCGTGAAGGCCCTTGTGGTCCTCACTTGGTCCTGTGGTTCTGTAGGTTTTGGGGTCTGCTCCACGAGCCCCTACCACGGCCCGTGTGGAGGACCACAGACCGTAAAGGTCCCCGTGGTCCTCACTTTGGTTGAGGTTTAGAGGCTCAGGTTTTGAGGGCTTACTAGTTGGCCTTCACAGACCCTACCACGGGCCGTGTAGAGGACCACACTTAGGCTTAAGGGTCTGAGGGCTAGTCTAGGGGGATTTATTGCCTAACTCTTCACGGACGCCACCACAGTCTGTTGTCAAGACCACGGCTCGTGAAGGGTCCCATGGTCTGACTCAGGGGCCTAGTGGAGTCCAACTCCCCACCACGGGCAGGTCAACAGACCGTGGTCCCTATCACGGTCCATGAACCCACCGTGGTTCACTGTTTCAGGTAATTTTCTGCAAAAAAAATTTGGGTTTGGTTTTCGAGGTGTTACAATATCTCCCCCTTGGGATCATTCATCCCTGAATGAAGACTAAACTAGCTGAAATGGAGGGAATGAACTACAACCCTACCACTAAACATAGAAGACTGATTTTTGACTGAACTGAGTTCCAAGAACATGCAAACACGCTGAAAATGCAAGCACAAACTAAAGGAACATGATACTAAGATTTCACGCATGAATGATTGAAAAACTGAAGAGGAACTATTACCTCAAGCTGGAGTGGATTCAGAAGGAAAGATGTGGGGATACTTGGACTTCATGGCTGCTTCTGCTTCCCAAGTAGCTCCCTCTACGGACTGACTCCTCCACCAAACCTTGACTGAAGCGACTTCTTTGTTTCTCAACCTTCTAACCTGACGATCCAGAATCTCAACTAGTACATCCTCATAAGAAAGGCTATCTTTCACAACTACACTATCTAATGGCACTACGGATGCTGGATCACCCACACACTTCTTCAATAGTGAAATGTGAAAGACTAGATGAACTACTACTAAATTTGCTGGCAACTCTAACTTATAAGCCATTTTACCAATCCTTTTCAAGATCAGGTAATGGCCTACATATCTGGGACTGAGCTTTCCTTTCTTGCCAAATCTCATCACCCCTTTCATATGTGGCACTTTCAGGAAAACCCAATCATCAACTTGGAACTCTAGTTCCCTTCTCCTCACATCTGCATAAGACTTCTCGCGACTCTGGGCTGTCTTAAGTCTATCTCTGATGAGTTGCACTTTATCCATGGCATCAAGCACTGAATATGGCCCTATCAAGGCTGCTTCACCTACTTCAAACCAACCAACAGGAGATCTGCATCTACGCCCATACAATGCCTCATAAGGGGCCATCTGAATGTTGGAATTGTAGCTATTGTTGTAAGCAAACTCTATAAGAGGAAGGTTATCACCATAACTACCCTTCAAGTAGATCACACAAACTCTCAACATGTCCTCTAAGGTCTGAATGGTACGCTCTGCCTGACCATTAGTGTGCGGATGAAATGTTGTGCTAAGGTTAACCTGAGTACCAAGACCTTTCTGAAATGACTTCTAGAAATGAGAGGTAAACTGAGGACCTTTATCTAAAATGATAGAAAAAGGAACCCAATGCAACCTAACTATCTCATTAATGAAAAGCTTGGGGTAGTCTTCCACTGAATCTGTAGTCTTGACAGCCAAAAAGCGTGAAGACTTAAGTAACTCTATCAACTATCACCCAAATGGAGTCATATTGTCTGCGAGTACGAGGCAAACCTGTGATGAAGTCTATGTTGATCACTTTCCACTTCCAAGTAGGAATGTCAATATCTTGAGTCATACCCCCTGGTTTCTGATGTTCTACCTTGACTTGCTGGCAATTGGGGCACTTAGCCACAAAATCCGCTATAACTCTTTTCATACCATTCCACCAATAGACTTCCCACAGATCACGGTACATCTTAGTGGCGCCTGGATGAATAGAATATCTAGAGTTATGGGCTTCTGCAAGAATATGTTGTCTCAACTCACTCACCTTAGGAACATATAATCGACCCTAGTAGCGAAACACACTATCTCCCCCTTGGGAGAAAACCTCAACTCTTTGTTGGTGGACTGCACCCTTGAGTTCAAGTAATATCGGATCACTGTCTTGCTTTTCTTTAACCTCCGCTACCAATAAAGATTCTGAACCATTACAGCACCATATGATATGTCATAAGACGAAACTCCTAGGCGTGCAAGTATGTGAACATCCTTTGCTAGCTCCTTTCTTTCTTCCTCAACATGTGCTACACTACCCATAGATAATCTGCTAAGAGCATCTGCTACTACATTTGCCTTACCATGATGGACGCTAATATCATAATCTTTGGGAACTCTAGCCATCTCCTCTGGCAAAGATTCAACTCTTTCTGGGTGAACACATATTGAAGGCTCTTATGGTCTGTGAATATATCTACGTGAACACCATACAAGTAGTGTCTCCAAATCTTGAGTGTGAACACCACTGTTGCAAGCTCGAGGTCATGAATCGAATAGTTCTTCTCATGTACCTTAAGCTATCTAGAAGCATAAGCTATAACCTTACCTCGCTGCATCAACACACAAACTAGGACGATTCTGGAAGCATCACAATATATGAAATAACCATTTGAACCCTCTGGTAGAGTTAAAACAGGAGTTGTAGTCAACTTAGTTTTCAGTTCTGTGAAGCTTTTCTCACAATCCTCTGACCACTGATACTTGACCTTTTTTGAGTCAACTTAGTCAATAGAGAGGCTATGGATAAAAATCCTTCCACGAACCTTCTGTAATAACCCGCTAAACCCAAGAAATTTTTGATATCTGTAAAAGAGGTAGGTCTGGGCCATTATTTCACTACTTCTATTTTCTGGGAATCTACTTGAATCCCTCCACTAGACACAATATGCCCAAGGAAAGCAATTGACTGCAACCAAAATTCGCACTTACTAAACTTAGCAAATGATTTGCGATCTTTGAGAGTCTGCAGGACAACCCTCAAATGATTCGCATGTTCTTCCTCATTCCTAGAGTAAATGAGGATATCATCAATAAAGACGATAACGAATAATTCCAAGTACTGCTTGAACACCCTGTTCATCAAGTTCATGAAAGCTGCTGGAGCATTGGTTAGTCCAAATGACATAACTACAAATTCATAACGGCCATACTGAGTCCTGAAGGCTATCTTAGGAATATCACAATCTCTGACCCTAAGCTGATGATAACCCGATCTGAGGTCTATCTTTGAGAAATGACTATGACCCTGAAGTTGGTCAAACAAGTCATCGATCCTAGGATGGGATACTTATTCTTGATTGTGACCTTGTTCAGCTGCCTATAGTCAATGCACATTCTGAGAGAACCATCTTTCTTCTTTACGAAGATCACTGGTGCACCCCATCGCAAAATACTAGGTCTGATGAAGCCCTTATCTAGAAGGTCTTTCAACTGCTCTTTCAATTCCTTAAGCTCAGTTGGAGACATTCTGTAAGGAAGAATAGAGATAGGCTGGGTATCTAGAAGGACATCAATTCCAAAGTCAATTTCCCTTTCGGGAGGAACTCCAAGAAGATCTTCTGGAAACACTTATGGAAACTCATTTACTATAGGAACTGACTCAAGAGTTGGGGTTTCAGAGCTTGAATCCTTAACCTGAACTAGATGATAGAGATAACCCTTATAGATCATCTTTCTAGCCTTAAGGTAATAAATGAATCGACCCATAAGCATTAAGCTACTTGTAACAATCCGAAATTTAGTGAGTTGAACTAGTGAGTTCTAGAGTCTTTGGCAAGAGTTTTGGAGTGTCGTATGAGGGTTAAAACTTGTAAAAATAGTTCTCGTACTTAGAATAGGAGTTTTAGGGGTTAAACGTTCGGGTATGACTCCCCAAGGACCACCCAAGGGGTCCTTGAGGAGGAACCTAACACTGCCAAAAAAGCTGTCAAAACAGCTTGGTTCACGGTTGCAATTCATAGCCAGTAGGTTGGTCTACGCTTCGTAGATCTTGGGCGTAGGTCAATCCTGAGTGGACTGCAACATGTAGGGTCTCTGACCCAAACCACGGACTCAGATCATGCCCAGTCAACCCATCTACGGTCCGTGGATGGGGTCTCGTGAATGCTGCCAGTTTTTAAGTTTTAGTTTTAGTTAGAGGGTTTGGGAATTGATTAGTTATTTAATTAAGGGTTAATGTAGGTCGGTTAAGTAGTTAAATAACCTCCTATAAATATTTAATAGACCCCTAAACTAATCACTTTAGCTCATTCATCTTAGAACCCCCAAATTACTCTCAAATATTCTCTCTCTAGAAGGAAAGAAGAAGAAGAAGAGGGGCAACAACTAGGTTGAATTCACCATTGATTCAAGCTTTGGTTAGGGATTTGATTGAATGTATGTGAATCTTAATCATCCATGGGTTCTTCCACCCATGGAGCCCCTATAGTTTCCCCACTTGTGAAATCAAAAACCCAATTCTAGCTAGGGTTGTGCTTGCATTGTGGGTAGGGTTTTGATGTGATTCCAATCTAGTGGATATCACTCAATTATGATTGATTTAGTTGTGTTTAGTGATATTATGATGATTTCATGTGATTGCTATGATGAACCCTAATCTAAATTGATAAATGTGATCATTGTGGGTTTATGCCATTAGAGGCAAAGTTGAAGGTTCAAAAGTGATCTTCCTAATCAATGTCTTGAATACTAATTGATCATAGGTAGGATCATCTAATCATGAATTGAAATAGACTTGATTGAATAGGAAGTATCTTGACTTGTGAAGTTAGAATTGAACCTTTGTGAATCAATTATGACTAGAATCACTTAGTAGTAAAGAATGTGATTGAATAGCTTGTAATTTAGACATGGATCATGATATAATGAAGTTAAGCTTGAAAGTAGGGCTTGTAGCCATCATCGTTAGGGATTTGGGGGTAAAGTCAATATGATGTGATCTTGTTGTGTATTCTCCTTCTCTTACACACTTAGGCATGAATTGCTAGGAGATCCAAGGGTTCTCTCACATAGAAGGATTCTAGGTTTGCTTAATAACCTAAAATGAATCAAAGTATGTTAGACTAGAATAGCTTGAAGTTGTGATGTATGATCCCTTCATGTATAGCTTGGCTTAGTAGGATAAGACCAAGGTTGATAGCTTGGGATGGAGGATCCATACTCTCCTAAGGTATAGCATTGTAGAATACATGTCATGGTAGCATGAGTTAGGTGTAGTCATGGTAGCCTAGGATTGAGGATTTATACTCTCCTATGTGGGTAGCTTGAACTAGCATTGTTAGGATGTATTCATGGTAGTTTGACTTGGTTTGGCCAAGAACATTTCATGGTAGCTTTGGGATAAAAGACTTATACTCTCCTAAGGGTAGCTTAGGATTGAGGATTCATACTCTCCTGAGGGTAGCTTGACCTTGCATTGTAAGATGCATGTCAAGAGTAGCTTGAGTTAGGTTAGTCATGGTAGCTTGGGATTAAGGACTCATACTCTCTTAAGGATAGCTTAGGGTTGAGAATTATACTCCCACTATGGATAGCTAGGACTTGCATGTTAGTGTGTCTTTTAGTTCGCTTAGCTTAACCTAGTTGTGTTAGTAAGATGATAGCATGGTCTAGCCTATTAGGGGTTTATTCCTTGGTAGCCTTGAATAGAGGTAAATAGAATAGAGGGATTAGTCCCCAGCTAGTGAACATTCATGATAGTCTAAATGAGTACTTAGTGTGGGGAGTAGTATGGGATGTTATCCATACATTGCACAAGTATGACTTAAGGCTAGGTATGAAGGGTTCCCACACATAGTATGACTTAGCTTGGGTTGTTACCATAGTTTCCCTCCAAGATATGATTGACTAAGGTGGTAGTTCCCTTGTCTATATGAAGTAAGCTTATAGTAAAACCAAAGTAGGGTGAATATGACTAAGATGACTTCAAGGTTATGCTTAGGGTGAAGGGTAGTATGGGATGCCCTTCATACATTGCACAATTGTGTCTTGATGTTACTTGGAAGTATGATGCCCTTATGGTAGAAAGACTTATGATCTAACCATGCACATAGACTATGATTACGACGACTAAAAAGGGATAATTGGCTTGGGTGGTATTATGGGATACTATTCATGCTTTGCACTTGTATGCTTTTGAGGTTACTTGAGAATGGTGCTATTATGGTATAGATGACCAACGGTCAATGATGCTTATCGTGACCAACGACACTAATCTACGGTATGAGTGCCTACGATCGTCGATAGTATGGTAACCCAATTAAAGGTTGGGGTTGTGTCCCAAGGGAGTGGTTTTCAGAATTGATAGAAAAATAAAATTCAGCTCTAACTAGTCATAGCTAAAGACATTAACGAACAAAAGCATGGTGAATTAAAGGGGGCGACACAAAAGTGTCAAATATCGATTGGGGATTTTGTCACAAGTAGTAAAAACATAAAAAATTAACAAGAAAATCAAATATGGGGAAATGTTCTTGGGGTGTGACCGCAATACAAGTTGAGATAAATCGTTGGTTACATGCTTTCAATAGAAAATTTGCAAGATAATAGTGACTAGGCTAAGCTTTAGATGGAAATAAGTTCCCTCTCGGGAAACTTACCCCGTTGCACATGGGTTCCTTGCGGACTCCCATTTGTTGCATGAAGACCAGCCTACGCCTTACCCCACTCACTCTCTCGAGCTGAGTATTACGATATGGGACTAGGGCTCACCCTCTCGAGCTGAACCTCATGTTCGACCCACTCCTTAGGCCATCAGTCTAGTGGTCTTGGTTTCGCGACCTCCCTCTCGAGCAAGCCGAAAACACATGGGTGGTTTTGTATTTGCAACTACAAACCCATTAAATTAAACCACAACCACTAGGTGAAATCACCATTAAAATACATCTATTCTATCAGCAAGGAAGACCCAACAACAATATCAACACATATTTGCTAAATCACACCCCAAGAATGGGGGTTTTTAGCCACACATCCAAAAATAACAAAATACACCTAAAATGATACTAAAATCAAATGGGTATAAGAAATTAAACCTTGATTTAAGCAAAGGAACAAGAATGGAGAAGACCCACTTCCAACATGTGGAAGATGAAATCCTACTCTCTTCAACTCTCCTACAAAACCATCTCCAAACTTGAGAGAAAATATCTAAAAATGTACTATTCTATTCTGAAAATAATAATAATGGTTCGGCCTTCTAAAATTAATAACAAGTTTAGTATTTATAGACTTCAAACAATAGCGTTGGCGGATCTTTTGGCGAAGTTGGTCGATGCCGCCGAATGACTCGGCGACTCGCCCTTCTTCTGTTTCGTCTTCGTTTCATGCTTGCCTTTAGCATCTTCACGTTCTGGACCATTGGGCGGTATAGTACTGCTTCGCGGAACTATTTGGTGAAGCGCCGACTGCTCCTTTCATCGCCTTTTTGATCCTCTTCTTTCAAGACTTAGCATACCGGAACAAAGGGCAGAGTCTGTCCTTTCGGCGAATCGTCAAAGGTTCTTGGCGATGCTCATGCATCAGCTTCTTCGTTCTTTTCAGCCTTTTCTTTCCTTTTTGCGCCTAAGAATTCATGCTTTCACTAAAACTTCAAATACCTAAAACTTAATAGTTTTCATCAGATATT
Source organism: Solanum okadae (assembly GCA_036553675.1). Lineage (NCBI taxonomy): Eukaryota > Viridiplantae > Streptophyta > Magnoliopsida > Solanales > Solanaceae > Solanum > Solanum okadae. The sequence goes on from CM071682.1 coordinate 14,184,735, forward strand.
GAGACAAAATAAGCATTCGAGGACACTATTTCTATCAAAATAAAGTGTTAAATGAGTCCAATTTGTGGACTAATCAACACCCCCAACTTAAACTTTTGCTTGTCCTCAAGCAAACTTGAGTTCAGCCGTTCAAAAAGGGTGTCTCAAATAGTTCTACAAAAACTCAATCATGAGTGCACACAACAAGACTCACTTTACTTATGCAATGATTAATTGGGTACTCAAAGATTCAAGTTGTGATACACCATTACCAAAGATTCTCATGTTCGCAATACTCGCTACTTGTGCAAGTTCAAGCTCAACAAAAAGTATCTAAATGCCCTCACATGAAGAATGATTTCATATTCACACACAAAGGTTAATCAATTAAAGATCAGGAATCCGATGCAACGCTCACACTCAAAAAGAGGAACACAATGCATGTTTTCACCCATAGGTTTGCCCTTATTTTCCAATCGATTTTTGACTTACTCCAGATAAAAGAGGTCTTTCTAAGGCTTGTAATGGGGATGAGTGGAAAGGTATGGTTATTTAGGCTCAGTGGCTCCATCCTTGTGGGATGCGGTATTCTCAAGACATTCCCTTATTTTCCTTTATCAATTCTTTTTCTAGTGCTTCTAAGTCATCCCTTTTTTATTCTCCTCCATGGATTGCTTGAAACCCGATTCCCTTCGTACTTTATTCCATATTTTTTTTGTTTGAATTGAATTGAAGGGGTTCCATTTTTATGCAATACCATGGGTTAAGGGGGACTTTTCTTCCACTTCTTGACTTCTCCTTTTCCCTTTCACCACACCCCCCAACTTAGGTTTTTGACCTAAGTTAGCTATTCGCTAAACCACAACTCAAGAGGATTGTATGTAGTGGTTCAAGTAAGGTCTAGGGTTTATCAAGGTCTTCCAATGAAAGGTAAGGCTCAAAGGGTGTTCAAAAGAGTTTCGCACGCTCACGGGTAGGGCACAAAAGAGGTATATGTCAAATTTGGCTCACACTCTTTAAAATGGCCTAAGATCATATCAAAAGGACACCTTTCTAAATCAATCAGACTAACAGGGGAAATTCTAGGTTTATTCATGCAAGTTTCAAAGCAAGCTAATCACACAAGGCATAAACACTTAAGTCAAACAAGACTACACAATTTTGCTAATGTGCAACGGTCATTACAAGAGAATCAATTCTATAAATGGCTAATCACAACGATATGCAATGAGTTCACAAATTATCTATGCAACTTCATTTGGCCTCATTGTAGCCGTACATTCATGTTCGTTCAATTGAGAACACTATTCAAGTCATCGGTATTGATCGAAATCGAGACTCATTTTTTTGCAAAAGAACAACCACATTCAACTCACAAGGGGTGGAAAAAATGTGCGAAAAATTCAAAAAAAAATTGGAAGGGTCAAAATCATTTGCAATTAAACACAAAAGAGAGCCATGAGCTCAAACATCCACGAAAAGCAGTGTAAACACAATTTTAAACAGAACAACTCGAATATATACAAAACACAAATCACAAATAGCACACAAAAGGTGAGCCTCACCCCACCACAAATAAGAGTGTTTGTCCTCTAATGCAAATAATACAAAATCCAAAAGGCAAAGTAAAGAAAGACAAGACATAGAAAGAGGTAAAGAGGGATCATGTCTATGCAGTCTCTCTATTTGTCGGGGAAATCGATGCATTTCCCTGAAGTAAAACCATGGTCCCCGGAGTATTGTTGTTTTAGTCCTCGTTGTTTGCCTTTGTCATGGCCTCTGCAGCAAGATTGGCTGCAATCATCTGATCTATATTCGGAGCTGCTCCAAAGGCCCGTATTGCATTAACAAAACTTCGAGCCCATGAAGGCACATTAGGGTCGATGGGAATTCATGTTTTTGCTCTAGCTTCATTGGTATATTTCCTTTGTTTGGCTAGATCTGCTTTTTTGCGTCTTTCTTGAACTCTCGTACTCTTATGTGCCTGGGTGGATCATTTCTCCCTACGACTTTTGATCTAGCCATTACTGCAAAGACTTCAAGGATAAGTTAGATAGCACTACAAACATGATAGAAAGGGTGTTTCTGGGTGTGAAATCGCTTAGCCAAGCTAGTTAGCGAAGTACTTATCCTGTTAGGCCAATCGTTGAAAGTGATGTACAACTGATATAAAGGCGCAGACAAAGGGTGAGCAAGGGATCTTTCGGCGAGTCGCCGAATACATTTTGTGAATGAAACTAACCACTGAAAGTCACAGATTGATCAATACATAAAGTATTCAGTTAAATGCATAATGGAGACGTTAGGCGAACCGTTGAGCAGTTCAGCGGATTTTGTTCATCTCGCTGATCAGCTCAACGTGTCTAGTTTCAACCCATTCTTTCAAATTTCAACCCGCAACCCTAGATAGTGCAACTTACGCTTATATAACTCGATTTCAACGAAAATCCAAAGAAACTTCTATTCTCACCGCTTAACAGTTCACTTCAAAGCAAAGCTAAGTAGTAGTCCCTCAAATCAGGCAGAAAATATCAAGTCTTAATCGATAATAAATACAATCCTAGTGACTAAGAGACTCAACAAAGATTTTTTACTGTCAGTTATTATGCAAATGAGTAAAAAGTCAAATCAAATAACTGAAGAGTTTGATTACCAACCTTTGATGCCAAATTAGATAGTACTGGCTTGCTAGGCAGCAATGTGATCCTAATACGAGCACAATTCAACACGTAAATTACTCTAAAACTGTGATAAATATACCTGCTAAAGTGTGAGTGTGAGTTTGTGAAAAGGGACAACGTGAAAGAAGGTGAATGAAATGGAACTTTTAAACCTGTGGCTTATGACCGTCCAGCTTTTGCTCATTCGGCGATGTTAGTCGATCTCGTTCAATCACTCGACGAAACACCAAATATATAATGTCCTCGCCGAATATAACAGAGTTTTCAGTTCAGGTGAGCAATACATTGGCGGTCTTTATCGAGATCGCCAATTGGATTGGCGATGCGCCGAAAAAAATTCATACTCCGCCAAGTTTTACAGAGTTAACCTTTAAGGTGTATTGCGTCAAATGGTGGGAATGATTGGGTGCGCTAAACTCGTTAGCGATCCACCAAAATGAACTGTTGCTCGCCTCCATACATCTTTTCAAGCACTTTCCTTACTCAATCTGTACAAACAGCACACTATTATTTTATTAAGATAACAAAAAAAATGAGTAAATGGTTTTGGGTTGCCTCCCAAAGAGCGCCTTAGTTAACATCGCAGCACGACACAAGTTAACCTTTAGACCTCACTCTTTGGGTTAGCCATAGTGTCATTAGGCAAACCCCCTTGTTATCTCGGATTGAGATGAGACGAGATATGACCCATTTGGGTCTCTAACTGTTTGATTGAAACTGAATGAGAGGTGACAGTCTGGCTGAGGGTAGACATGTCTTCTTTCATACCTTTTAGCATTTTGTATGACCCTTCAACTTTGTTCAGGATAAACGAGAGCATATCCTCAGACCTACCACCTTCTGAATCCTTGCGCTTCTGACGCTCGTAGGGAGGCACATATATATCCTTCTCCCCATCCTTCCAATTTGGATTACGGTCCTCCATTCACGATCTCGATCCTTCCAGCCTTCGTCTCTAACCCATCCTTGATTACCACCTTGCCTTGGGTAGTTTGAGCAGTAGTCCCCGTCTTGGTTAGCTAGGAAATTTACTTCCTCATCATACATGGCTTCAAACTTCATCTCCTCAGGATTCGCACCCCCAACGCCCACAGTATTGACACCACGGGCACCACCCCCCATGAAATTTTTAGATAAAATGTCAAGCTGCGTCATGATCTTGGCCATGATTTGGTCTCTCTCATTATCTTTTTCAACCTGCTACTTGGATAGCTGAAATGTGACCGATGAGACCTGGTCTTCGCGAGTGTACCACGCCCTGTTGCTGGTTGTCATCCCATCGAGAAGTTGAGCTGATATTGTGTATGGTTGTTACATCAAGCCTCTGGATGAGAGTTGGTCAGCTACACCTTTGTTCACCGAGTCTAGACTCCGGTAAAAGTATTGAAAGAGCACGTTATCAGGTAAACCATGGGTCGGGGTTGTAGCACCAATTTCTTAAACCGGAGCCAAGTTTCGTGAAGAGGCTCTCCATTCAGACGCTTGAAGTTTTGGATGTTATCCCGAATAGTCATCATCTTTGAGGGAGGGAAAAATCGCACATTAAATGCGGTGACCAGCTCCTCCCATGAAGTGATTGAATTTCGTGGTAATTCAGCTAGCCACTTGCAAGCTTCCCCATCAATGAGAAAGGGAATAGTCTTAATTGAACTGAATCCTGAGAGATGTTCTTGAACGATAAAGATCCGCACACATCCACAAAGTTTCGAAGATGCTCATGTGGGTCCTCATGAGCCAATCCACTGAAAATTCCTTTTAGTTGCAAAAGTTACAACATGGTGCTTGTTATGTGGAACACCACATTTCCCTCTGCTGGAGGTAGACGGATGGCTCCGACACCTCCCATGAGATGTGGATCATTGATGTTGGGCTCTTGGACATCGTTGAGGTTACCAATGTCGTCCTGATGGCCCAATTGGCTCCCATTACTACTGCTAACACTCATGCTTTCTGAAATGTTTACACAATCAACAGAACAAAACTAAAAATTAAATTAGTAAACTACAACTAAGAAGAACAAAAATTCTACTAATCTAAAAATTCTCAAATAACACCACTCCCCGGCAGCGGCACCATTTTGATGCTTACCGTGACCAACGACACTAACCTACGGTATGAGTGTCAATGATCATCGATAGTATAGTAACCCAACTAAAGGTTGGGGTTGTGTCCCAAGGGAGTGGTTTTCAGAATTGATAGAAAAATTAAATTCAGCTCTAACTAGTCGTAGCTAAAAACATTAACGCACAAAGACATGGTAAAGTAAAGGGGGCGACGCAAATGTCGAATATCGATTGGGGATTTTGTCACAAGTAGTAAAAATAGAAAAAATTAAAAACAAAATCAAATATGGGGAAATGTTCTTGGGGTGTGACCGCAATACAAGTTGAGATAAATCGTTGGTTACATGCTTTCAATAGAAAATTTGCAAGATAATAGTGACTAGGCTAAGCTTTAGATGGAAATAAGTTCCCTCTCGGGAAACTTACCCCGTTGCACATGGGTTCCTTGCGGACTCCCATTTGCCGCATGAAGACCAGCCTACGCCTTACCCCACTCACTCTCTCGAGCTGAGTGTTATGATATGGGACTAGGGCTTACCCTCTCGAGCTGAACCTCATGTCGACCCACTCCTTAGGCCATCAGTCTAGTGGTCTTGGTTTCGCGACCTCCCTCTCGAGCAAGCCGAAAACACATGGGTGGTTTTGTATTTGCAACTACAAACCCATTAAATTAAACCACAACCACTAGGTGAAATCACCATTAAAATACATCTATTCTATCAGCAAGAAAGACCCAACAACAATATCAACACATATTTGCTAAATCACACCCCAAGAATGGGGGTTTTTAGCCACACATCAAGAAATAACAAAATACACCTAAAATGATACTAAAATCAAATGGGTATAAGAAATTAAACCTTGATTTAAGCAAATGAACAAGAATGGAGAAGACCCACTTCCAACATGTGGAAGATGAAATCCTACTCTCTTCAACTCTCCTACAAAACCATCTCCAAACTTGAGAGAAAATATCTAAAAACGTACTATTCTATTCTAAAAATAATAATAATGGTTCAGCCTTCTAAAATTAATAACAAATTTAGTATTTATAGACTTAAAAAAATAGCGCTGGTGGATCTTTCGGCGAAGTTGGTCAATGTCGCCGAATGACTCGGGGACTCGCCCTTCTTCTGTTTCATCACTTTTTCATGCTTGCCTTCAACATCTTCACGCTTTGGACCATTGGGCGGTATAGTACTACTTCGCAGAACTATTCGGCGAAGTGCCGACTACTCCTTTTATTGCCTTTTTGATCATCTTCCTTCAAGGCTTAGCATACTGGAACAAAAGGCGGAGTCTGCTCTTTCTGTGAATCGCCAAAGGTTCTTTGCGATGCTCATGCTTCAGCTTCTTCGTTCTTTTCAGCCCTTTTGTTCCTTTTTGCGCCTAAGTGTCCATGCTTCTACTAAAACTTCAAATACCTGAAACTTAAGAGTTTTCATCAGATATTGAGACAAAATAAGCATTCGAGGACACTATTTCTATCAAAATAAAGCCATAAATGAGTCCAATTTGTGGACTCATCAGTCAATTATGCTTATATGATTGTGACTTGTCTCCTATGCTCATTAACTACGTCTTATGTTGACTTATATATGTTTATATGATGTTTATGTTGGAGGCCATGATGTGACTATGATGATTATTCTATGAATATGTTAATATCTCTTATGCTTATGTCTTATGTTGTCTAACGTTTTGAGGTACTCTTATGATGTTGTGCTAGCTTTCATACTTGGTACATTTTGTACTAATGCATATTGCCTACATTCTAACCTAATGTAGGGTCTTGGAGATTTGAGTTACTTTGGAGGCTAAGTTTCAAGGATCTAGAGGAGTTGAAGATCTTAGTGAATCCTCATAGCTTCAAGGACAACATCCACTTTACCATTATGTCATTTCTTTATGTTTTTAGACTTTGTATGGGTTGCGTCCCTGATCTTAGGCATATTTATATGCCTAGAAAGCTAATTATGCTCGCATTTAAGCTTATTTTGAATTCAATATGTGTCCGTTTATAGTTTTATTGAGTTTTTTGTCTGTTTATGAACTAACCAACATGATTATTTGTGTAGGTAAGCTTAAGAGGAGAAACAAGCACGAAAATGGACAATGGGGAACACAGAAGATTAAAGGCAAAAAGAAGCATGGAAGAAAGAAGAAGAAAAGAAGATCAAGGCACTACCATATCCTCTCCGCATCACGGAGAGGGGACCTTAAATTAACTCACGATAGTCAATAGTAAGCAGAGCCCTCTGTGTACTCTCCGCGTTGCGAAGAAGGGTTGTTATTTTATTCGCGAAAGTTGAGTTAGAGGCAGAGCACTCCGTGGAGTGTCCGCATCGCGAAGAAGGTTATTATGCCTGGAATCAAATATTTAAACCTCTTGGCGTCGCGCCCTTTGCTCAATTTTTTGGCCATTTCGAATTTTAGTATAAATAGGTCATTATTTTATTTTATTAATGATTCTTTTTCTGGGTTTTGAAGGATGACGACTTGGGAGAACGTTTTCACCATTTTTAGGATTCTTTCATAAACTCTTTTCCTTTCGATCTTTGCATGTTACTTGAACATTGTTTGATCGATTCTTGGATTATGAGTAGCTAAATGCCCTAGTTCTAGGGTTGTGGCTATAGAATGATTGTAATCTATTGATTTTGATATTGGGTTAATGTCAATTATCATATGAATCTTTCTTATGTTCTTGCTTTCCGTATTTCATGACTGATCACCATTGAAATAAAATTATTGTCCAAATTGAACTCGGGAGAGGAATAGGAGGATAGAACGTGGGGCATAAAGAGCATGATTAATTCTAAATAACTAGGGTTAATTTGTATCTAGGATAGGGATATACCTAGAAACCATTATTGGTTAACCATACAGGAAGAAATCGTAATGCTCGGTACTTAATCTATCTTATCCCCGTTCAACGATATAGTTAGGGTGTTATTTACCGTAGGCGATTAGAGGTCGGGCGACCATGATCATACATTTAACCCTGTGATTCATTGATTCGATAATTGATAAATTCCAATATGAATGATATTGATTGCATGAATCCTAATAAAAGTTGCAGCCTTGGATTTTACCCAATCATTGTTTTTAAACCCTTGAAATTGAATCATTTTTGTTACATTTTGTTATAATCATACAAGTAGAAACTAAATCACTTTGGAAATCTTGAATACCCTTGTGTTTAGCTGAAAGTTAGAGAAGTTAAGTAATTCTAAGCGTAAGTCCCTGTGGGTAAGATACCCAGCTCTTAAAAAGAGCCACTTTAATACTTGAACGACCAACAAGTTTTTGGCGCCGCTACCGGGGACTTTAGAATTAGAAATTATCTGAGTTTTCTGATTTTTGAAGTAAAAAGAAAGTGTTGACAACTTGATCTTAGCATTTCATTGTTGTAGGTTGTATTGGAGTTTCAAATTGGACAACGATTAAGGATTAGTATCACCGCTAGCTGAACCGAAACGATTTGTTCACTACAGGAGAAGGCAAACACGACTTACTTATCTGGTCCCTCTTGTTGCTAGTGATCCAACATCTCCAGTAGCAAGGGTTGAGGAAGAGGAACCTGAAATAATTGTTGAGTTAAGAGTAAGAGACGTGGCAATCCCGCGTCCCACCAATGTGACATCATGTATTCAGAAACCTGAAGTTGGTGGGAGGTTTGAATTGAAGCAGAGCATGGTGCAACTATTGCACACTAATGGGCAATTCACTGGTCTGTCGCACGAGGATCCAACAGTTCACATCCAAAATTTCCTCGAGATTAGTGATACGTACACTCCAGCTGGAGTGAATGTGGATTATGTGAGGCTTACTTTATTCCCATTTTCTCTGCTTGGGGAAGCAAAAAGATGGTTAAACTCAGAGCCCGCGAACTCAATTACCACTTGGAATGATCTAGCACAGAAGTTCCTCATCTGATTTTTTTCCATATGGAAAAATAGCTAACTTGAGGAGTGACATTTTGAGCTTTAGGCAGAAAGTGGGAGAGAACTTGTACCAAGCTTGGGACAGGTTTAAATCGATGTTGATGAGTTTCCCACATCATCACCAGTCTAATGAGGTGTTAGTCCATACCTTCATTGAGGGATTGGAGCCTAACACCAAAATTCTACTTAATTCAGCTGTAGGTGGTCAGGCTTTGGAGAAGACATATGTTGAACTATTCACGTTGCTGAACAGGATCTCTCAGGGAAACCCTGAATGGAATGGAGGAGGAATGAAACTTGTGTTTCAGAAAACTGCAGGTATGTTAGAGGTAGATGTTGTGACTGCCTTGATTGCACAGATTGTTGCTGTGCAGAATATGATGACCACTCACTTCAGCAATCTAGCATTGGGACAATATCCCGCACAAGCAAATGCAGTTCAACAACCACCATCTTGGTGTGAGATCTGCGGATGTGGTGATCATAGTGCAGAGGTATGTGGTTCAAACTCGGACTCTGTGAATTTTGTAGGTAATACCCAACGAGAAAGAGGCCAGCAAAATTATGGGAACTCATATAACCCAAGTTAGCGCAACCACCCAAACTTTTCTTGGGGTGGAAATCAAAATCAAGGTCAATTCCAGAATCAATATAGACCCTAAGGAAATACACAAGGGTACCAACCACAGCCCCAATGGGAGCAACCGAACAAGCAATTTGGCAACATGAGCATGGAGGAGATGTTGAAAAAGATCATGGTTGATCAAGCCCAGTTAGCTGCTGATGTAAGGAATAACCAGTTGGCTACACAAGATCTGGAGAAGCAATTCAAGCAGTTTGCTAGTGCCCAAAACTCACGACCGCAAGGAGGTTTGCAGGGAAATCCTGATCCCAATTCTAAGCAGGTAAATGCGGTAGGTACACGCAGTGGTTTACAATTGGAGGAGTTAGCTCCTAAGAAAAGAAACATTGATGTTGTGAGTAAAGAGAATGAACCCAAGAAGGGCGAAATTATTGCACAAGAAGAAAGAGTGCAGCCAATTATGAAACCACCTCATCCATTTCCTTAGAAGTTCAAGAAACAGAAAGAGGATGAATGTTTTGGTAAGTTTCTCTCTTTTGAAACAAGTTCATATTAACTTGCCATTGGTAGATGTTATGCAAGGTATACCAGGTATACGAAATATGTGAAGGAGATTGTGGCAAATAAAAAGAGGCTGACAGAGTATGAGACTGTTGCACTTACTGAAGAGTGAAGCTCCAGAATCCAAAATAAGTTGCCCACTAAACTGAAAGATCCGGGTAGCTTTACGGTTTAGATCACTATAAGGCATAGCATTCATGCGCGAGGGTTGTGTGATCTAGAAGTTAGTATAAACTTGATGCCAACATCTTTGTACAAAAAGCTGGGGTTGGGTAGTCCTAAACCTACTACCATTATCTTAAAGTTGGTTGATAGATCCATAGCTAGGCCTGAGGGTGTTGTAGAGGATGTGTTAGTGCAAGTGGGATCATTTATTTTCCCAGTAGATGTTGTTGTGCTGAATTTTGAGCCTGATCCTGAGGTCCCATTCATCTTAGGAAGACCTTTCTTAGCGACTGGGCGGGTTATGATAGATGTAGCAACTACGCAACTTACTATGCGAGCACATGATAAAGTGGAGGTGTTCGACGTGTATAAAGCATTAAAGCTTCCAGTTGTGTATGAGGAGTTGTCTGCCATAACTGTGATAGATCTTGAGGCAGAAGCTCGCTACATTGCATCTAAGGACCCTCTAGAGCGAGTGTTAGTGGGGGATGATATTTATGGGGATGCTGAGGCACAGGAAATTGTGCAATTTCTTGATGTGGCACTTGTAGGTACATTTGGAGATCGATGGGAGCCTCTAAATAGGGTGTTGGGTCCTCTACCCAAGCCCTCCATTGAAGAAGCACCCAAGCTGCAGTTAACAGCATTGCCAGTCCACCTCATGTATGCATTTTTGGGGGTGAAGATAAAACTTTACCGGTTATTTTGTCTGCAGCATTATTTGATGAACAGGTGGAAGCAATATTAATCAACCTGAAAAAGAGAAAAACAACTTTGGGGTGGCAAATGTCCGACATCCGTGGTATTAGTCCCATATTGTACATGCATAAAATATATATGGAGGAAGGGCATAAGCCGAGTGCACAACATCAGCGGAGACTAAACCCATTGATGAAGGATGTGGTGAGAAAAGAGGTAATCAAGTGCCTGGATGCATGGATCGTGTACCCAATATCAGACAGCAAATGGGTAAGTCCAGTACAGTATTTACCCAACAAGGGCAGAATGACGATGGTAACAAATGAGAAGAATGTGTTGATCCCCACAAGAACAGTGACTGGGTAGCGGATTTGCATAGACTATAGAAAGTTGAATGACACCACCAGAAAGGACAATTATCCGGTACCTTTCATTGATCAAATGTTGGATAGGCTGGCAGGTCAGGAATACTATTGTTTCCTTAATGGTTATTTAGGGTAAAATCAGATCGTCATTGCACCAGAAGACCAGGAGAAGACTACATTCACTTGATCGTATGGCACGTATGCGTTCAAGCGCATGCCATTTGTCTTGTGCAATGCCCCAGCCACATTTCAGAGATGTATGATGGCAATCTTCCATGATATGGTGGAGGATTTTGTTGAAGTGTTCATGGACAACTTCTCGGTGTTTGGTGAGTATTTTAAACTTTGCTTGACTAATCTTGATAGAGTTCTTGCCAAGTGTGAAGAAACAAATCTGATGCTAAACTGGGAGAAGTGTCACTTCCTAGTTCGAGAAGGCATTGTGTTGGGGGTACAAAATCTCCAAATGTGGGCTGGAAGTTGACAAGGCTAAAGTGAAAGTTATTGAGAAGCCGCCACCTCCCATCACAGTAAAGGGAGTTAGAAGCTTCTTGGGACGTGTTGGGTTCTACAGTAGGTTCATCAAAGACTTCTCTAAGACTGCAAGACCTATGTGTAGCCTATTAGAGAAAGAGATTAAGTTTGTGTTTGATTGAAAAATGTTTGCAGGAATTTGAGTTGCTGAAAAAGAAGTTGATTGAATCTCTTATTCTGAATGCTCCAAATTGGGAGCTTCCATTTAAGTTTATGTGTGATGCCAGTGACATAGTGGTTGGGGCAGTACTTGGGCAGAAAAAAGAGAAGATGTTCCATTCCATCTACTATGCGAGCAAGACACTTGATGTAGCTCAATCGAATTACACTGTGACTGAAAAAGAGATGTTGGCATTAGTGTTCGCATTTGATAAGTTTAGATCATACTTGGTGGGAACCAAAGTTATAGTTTACACTGATCATGCTACAATGCGATATTTGTTTAACAAGAAGGATGCCAAGCCGAGGCTGATTAGGTGGATTCTACTACTACAAAAGTTTGATCTTGAGATAAGGAACAGAAAGGGAACTGAGAACCAGATAGCTGATAATCTGTCCAGACTGGAGGATTCAACTCATGTGAAGAATGAGGGGCAGATTCGTGAAGAGTTTTCTGATGAGCAATTGCTTGCTTTGGACATTGCTCAAGTGCCTTGATATGCTGATATTGTGAATTTTCTGGTGAGTGGTTTATTTCCACTTGGGGCCTCAACACATCAAAAGCATAGGCTGAAGTATGATGCACGCTTCTGTATGTGGGATGAGCCCTTCTTATTCAAGCAGGGACCTGGTCAGATGATGAGAAGGTGTATAGCTGAGCAGGAGGCAACACAAGTGTTGGAGAGTTGTCACTCTTCACCATATAGTGGACACCAAGGAGGAGAACGAACTGCGCATAAGGTATTGCAATCTGGTTTATTTGGACCTACTCTGTTTAAAGATGCTGCTTTGTTTGTGAAAGGTTGTGATCAATGTCAGAGAATGGCACCATTTCGAGGAGGCATGAGATGCCATTAAGCAAATACTAGAGGTTGAGATCTTTGATGTCTGGGGGATAGACTTTATGGGACCATTCCCATCGTCCCGTGGTAATTAATACATCCTAGTCGCAATGGACTACGTGTCTAAGTGGGTGGAGGAAGTTGAACTACCATCCAATGATGCAAAAGTGGTTGTGAAGTTCATCCGGAAACACATCTTCACCAGGTTCGAAACTCCAAGGGTTATGATCAGTGATGGAGGTACGCACTTTATTAATAATTCAGTACATAATTAGTTAGCCAAATATGGAGTGAGACACAAAGTGGCAACAACATATCATCCCCAAACTAGTAGACACGTGGAAGTGTCGAATAGAGAGGTCAAACAGATCCTCCAAAAGACTATGAATGCCCAAAGAAAAGATTGGGCTGAAAAGCTAGATGATGCTTAGTGGGTGTACCGGACTGTATACAAGACACCGATAGGGACTTCTCCTTATCGAATGGTGTTTGGGAAAGCTTGTCACCTACCAGCTGAATTGGAGCATAAAGCATATTGGGCAATCAAGAAGCTAAATCTGGATGCTGAGTTAGCCGGTAGGAAGAGAATAGCACAGTTGCACGAGTTGGAAGAATTTAGGCTCCATGCCTATGAAAATGCTAAGTTGTATAAAGAGAAGACCAAGAGGTGGAATGACAAGCATATTGTGTCGCGCACCTTTAAGCATGGTCAACTAGTCCTGCTATTCAATTCAAGGTTGAAGTTGTTTCCCGGAAAGCTTCGATCTAAGTGGAGTGGTCCTTTTGAAGTGGTGAGGATGACCCAACATGGTGTTGTGGAATTAAGAAACAAGGATAAGAGTTATACTTTCCTTGTGAATGGTCAAAGGGTCAAGCACTATTTCAGGAATGATGATCATGAGTTGAAGCGCTCACATTGAATGACGAACAAGTCATGAGATAGGTTATGTCGCGACGTTAAATTAGGCGCTACACGAGAGGCAACCCGTGACCCCTTGTAATAAACAGGCCTTATTTGATTTTGTTTTGTTATTTTAGTTCTTAGGAATTAAAAAAATTGATATATTTAGAAAAGTACAAAAATATGTGTCGTGCCACGATCAAAACTAAGGCGCTGGATGGGAGGCAACCCATTATGTTTTTACTAATGAGTGATGAGCTGATAATATGCAGGATGAAGAAATTTCGCCCAAGGCAACTCCGTGTAGAGAGCGCGTGCGGAGGCAAGGAAATATTTTGCCTCGCATGATACCATTTAAGGCAGAGGACTCCATGTACTGGATGCATCGCAGAGGGGGTATAGAATTTCGATTTCGACGATAAGTTACTTTTACATCAAAAAGTAGGCAGGATCATGCTAGCCCCGCTACGCGGAGCAAGGTCCAAATATTAGCCTCGCCTGGAATTAAATTTCCAATGGACTCCGTTCCCACCCCGCGTCACGCCCCAGGTGAGTAATTTTCATTTTCATTAAATAACCAAGCTTTACATGTTATCTTTGGACCCGACCCCAACCCTTTTAACCCCGATTTCTCCCCCTAATTCACCCATCCTTTCCCCTTTTCACTATGTTCATCACGATTTTCTCCATTCCCTTCACCCCTGTGATTTCATCAAGTAGTTCCGTGTCGCGCAGCTACACCCTCTTTGCTCTTCTCCATTTTTTTGCAAATCCACGTCGCTAGGTATGTACTCTTGTTTTGTTCTTGTGATTCTGGGAAAGGTTGAAGATGTCTTGCCATGGGTTGTTGGTTGCTCAATTTTTGGGGATTTGGGAAGTGTAATTTCTATTGTCAATATCGTGTGTTTCGTGTTGGTCTATGTGTGTTTCGAAGTCTGAGTAGAAATACATTGTTGCATTATTCTTGGGTTGAATTGATAGGGTATAGTATGTGGGAATGTTTGTCAATTTGTTTCTGGGTACGCTAGATTTCTTAAGTGTAATGTGCCTTAGTTAATCGTATGTTGATGCGTTGGGCGATATTATGGTTATAGGTGATTTCGAATTCTTGAGTAAAAATCACTTAATGTTCATTGTTGTTGTTTTAGCATGGGGTAAAGATATGTGGGTTATGCATGCTTGTGACAGATTGTTGTCTGAATGGGTAATGATTGATGTAGAATTTAGAGGTAGTATGGGGGTTTGACTGCCTCGACTAGTGAAGGTCTAATATGTACATAAAGATGCTCTCCTTGCAAATTGGATACCTATAGTGTCAAATTCTTGAGTAGATACTATTTTGGCGAACAATGCGTGAAGGATTACTATTGCTAGGCAATGTTGGCAGGGTGATAGTGTGTATTCAGGGGTCTATCTTGTTTGTGTGAAGTCTTGAGTACACTCATTAATCGTTGTGTGGTTGTGACTGATGTTGTGATGCATATCCAGTTTGATGAACTTGGTAATTACTTGAGTATGTTGTTGGTCATTGTTGGGAAGTCTGAGTACCTAAGATGAGACTGCATTGAAGTAAGTGTGGGGTGGTGTGCGCACACCACCCATATTTTTCTCATTATTTTGTAGTCATTGGGCCTGACCTTTGTCTATATGTTTGCAAGTCGTCATGTCAAGTTCAAGAAGATCCGGCAAAGAAATAGTTACGTCAAGCCAGAAGAAACGTTCCCTAAGTGGGAATGTTCCATTATCACTTGTGGTCCCGAGAGGACAAACTAGGCGATTTGGAGCTAAGGTTGTAACCAAAGAAGGGAAGGCTTGGTATAAGAAACACACTGAGGCAAGCATGTGAGTTCCCACAGATCCTGAGGCGGATTAAGGAGCTAGGTACGGAGTTCGTCTTTGCTGAACTGGAGGAGTGCAACCTGCACATGGTCGGGGAGTTTTACGCCAACTGGGCGCCTGAAGCCAGATCCCATTATGAGACGGTGAGAGGAAGGAATGTGCCCATCACACCCATAAGTATAAATGATATATTGGGTACTCCACAAGACACAGACCCACTGGTGATGACATGGCTGATCATACGCCCCCCCATACCAGGCCATCTGACACACTCTGTGCGGGCCACAGTCCATGGCTCAATGGACAAAGCATAGTGGGAAGAGGTATCACCAATCTCTTCCCTATGCTCACATGCTTCGGGAGACGCGCATTTGGTTGAAAGTTGTGATGAACTATTTGAAACCGAGGTTACACTACACCGACATTACTCGTGATAGAGTGTGCTTGGTATATGCCTTGATGACCGGAATGGAGTTAAACATCGGAGCCATTGTGAAGTTTGCTATGCGAAAGGCCCGGGTTCACAAAGGGCACATGTATGCTTTTGGTGGTTTGATTACCAAGATGTGTCGTATTGCAGGTGCCCCTGAAGAAAAATTGGACTACATGGCTCCTCTATATCAAGCATCGGTGGACATTACTCGGACCAAGGGGCCTGATACTGAGTTTGGCCCGACTCTCACCACGGCTGAGCGTCATAGGAGAGATAAGTTTATCATGGCGAGGATGTATGGCCTGGAGATGATAAGACACCAGAATGGATGACATGCTTCTACTGATATGCAGTTGGGCGCTGTCGAGAGGCGCTACCCTCTGAATGACCATGTTAGGGCACTACTTGGCATTGGTCTTGAGTTTTGGGATCCGATCGAGAATGATATTCCGACTGATGAGGAGAACATGCGTACTGGCTCAGATGTGGATTCTAACTCTGAGGAGGAGATAGACCCCGCACATGTGGATGATGAGGTCAACGGGGGAGATGCGATGGAAGACTGATCGGGGAGTGTTTTCACCTTACCTTGTGAACTATTCTGATTTTTTTTTGTAAAGCACTGGGGATAGTGCTATTGTATAAGTATGGGGTGAGGGTGAACAACTTATGTAGTATGTACATATATTTATATTGTGTTGAACATTGTTTGAGTCTATTGTGTCTTCGGTTTGTTCTATTTTGGGTTCCTTGGAGGTTGTTTTTGGTTCTTTTACCAAGGATAGTCCCTTTGAACCGTACAAAATACAAAAAGATTTTTTCTTTATAGAATTGAGTTTGTAGTCATAGTTGAGTCAAGCTGCCCAATGATACATGGATGATACATGGATGACGACTGTCTTAAGGGCAATTTCGTCATTGAGTCTTAGGTTTGGTTGTGCTGAAGCTGAAAGTCTGAAAGGAATATGTATGAAAAGCAGGGTTGAAATTGATGTATGAATGCAGTTGAATTCTT
This sequence comes from Solanum okadae, assembly GCA_036553675.1. NCBI lineage: Eukaryota > Viridiplantae > Streptophyta > Magnoliopsida > Solanales > Solanaceae > Solanum > Solanum okadae. Next base: position 14,201,501 of record CM071682.1, read on the forward strand.
GTTTATGATTTGAATGTTCAACTTAAGCTTAATCTGAACCTTGTGCATGATATGATTGTGTGTTGTGACTGATCCATTCTTAGTATAACTTGTGCCATGAGCGGTGACTTTTGGATGATATCCATGAATGCATCTGAGTCTAGAACTTGCCTAGGTTGTTATTGAAGCGAAATATAAGTGTTATTGTGCTTAAAAGATGATAACAAGCTTTCTTTGAATTGTCTTGAATTGTAGCCTGTTCAGAAAGAATATCCCTAGTATAGCCCAATTGAGCCTTCTTAGATTTGATTTTGTTCTAACCCACATAATGAAGCCGAATCCCTTTTTATTGATACCGTTAGCTTTGATCCCAAATCCTTAATTTACTGTATTAGGAGAAAAAGTGAAAATGGCGGAAAGAGTAAGTAGGGTGGAATTGTGTAGTTGGTCTGGGGAAGAGTGAAAAGAGGAGGTAATTGTATACCCCATAAGAATGAATCTGAGATTGGCCCCGGTCCTTCGGACATTGTGCACTTTGACTAAGGTTAAAAACCTAAGTTGAAGGTGGCTAACTTAGTGCTTACCTTAATGATGGCCCTGGCTCTTACAAGGGCATTGTGCACCTTAACTCAAGAGAAATCTCTAAGGCAAAGGTGGCTATTATTGAGTGTTAAAAAATAAAAATAAAAATAAAGGGGCAAATAAGAAATAGAGGCAAGGTTGGTAATACTAGTGGAAACCAATGAAAAAGAAAGGGGCTAACGAAAAGAAAAAATTGTGAAGAGGAAAGTTGAAAAGTGTGCATTAGGGAGGATAAGTCACTAATTTTATCTAAACGAATCCTCCCTTACCTTAAACCTATACTACAACCAGAACAAGTCATGTTTGATTTTGAGAATAACACACTTTAATAGTAGAGATGTACATAATGGGCAAGCTTATGGTTCTCAGTGCATACATGTTTGATGTTGTTGTTGAGTGAGAATGTACCTTGTTTGCATAGTCCTTAAAGGATATTCAATTTGTTGATTTGAGTGTATGGACTATTCTTTGGAGTGAGGGGCACTTGTTGTATGAAGGATAGGTGATATGTAATAGTGCACATGTTGTTGACTGCGTTGGTTGCTAAAAGTTGTCAAGTCAATTACAGAAGTCATGCATATTCTGAATAAAAACATTCTTGTGTTAACTGGGTACAGATCCTTGGAAGATATTAGCGGATGCACAAATACCATAGTAGTGAGTCTAGGTCTAGGAGTAGTTAGTAAGTTGTTCGAGGACGAACAAAGCTTTAAGTGTGGGGTAGTGATCTTAGGCATATTTATATGCCTAGAAAGCTAATTATGCCCGCATTTAACATTAGTTTGAACTCAATATGTGTTCGTTTATAGTTTTATTGAGTCTTTTGTCTGTTTATGAGCTAACCAACATGATTAGTTGTGTAGGTAAGCTTAAGAGGAGAAACAAGCACGAAAATGGACAATGGGGAACACAGAAGATTAAAGGCAAAAAGAAGCATGGAAGAAAGAGGAAGAAAAGAAGATCAAGGCACTGTCGTATCCTCTCCGCGTCGCAGAGAGGGGACCTTAAATTAAATCACGAGAGTCAAGAGTAGGAAGAGCCCTCTGTGTACTCTCCGCGTCGTGGAGAAGGATTGTTATTTTATTCGCGAAAGTTAAGTTAGAGGCAGAGCACTCCGTGGAGTGTCCGCGTCGCAGAGAAGGCTATTGTGCCTGAAATCAAATATTTAAAACCTCTTCACGTCGCGCCCTTTGCTCCAATTTTTGGCCATTTCGACTTTTAGTATAAATAGGTCATTATTTTATTTTATTAATGATTCTTTTTTTGGGTTATGAAGAACGACGACTTGGGAGAATATTTTCACCATTTTTAGGGTTCTTTCCTAAATTCTTTTCCTTTCGATATTTGTATGTATTTAAACATTGTTTGATCGATTCTTGGATTATGAGTAGCTAAATACCCTAGTTATAGGGTTGTGGCTACGTGATGATTGTAATATATTGATTTTGTTATTGGGCTAATGTCAATTATCATATGAATCTTTCTTATGTTCTTGCTTTCCGTATTTCATGACTGATCACCATTGAAATAAAATTATTGTCCAAATTGAACTCGGGAAAGGAATAAGAGGATAGAACGTGGGGCATAAAGAGCATTATTAATTCTAAATAACTAGGGTTAATTTGTATCTAGGATAGGGATATACCTAAAAACCATGCTTGGGTCACCATACAGAGAGAAATCATAATGCTCGGTACTTAATCCATCATATCCGGGTGTTATTTATCGTAGGCGATTAGAGGTCGGGAGACCATGATCATACATTTAATCATGTGATTCATTGATTCGATAATTGATAAATTCCCATATGAATGATATTGATTGCATGAATCGTGATAAAAGTTGCAGCCCTGGACTTTACCCAATCACTATTTTTAAACCCTTGAAATTGAATCGCTTTTGTTACTGTAACACCCCGGAAATTCTATGACTTAAGTTAGAGCCTCACCTTATGAATAATGACTTAAAAATAGTTAAAATGATGTTTCTAAACCTAAATTAATTCAATTGACTTGGTTTGGGAGAGTAAGAGTCTAAACGTTAAGAAACGACCTCGACGTCCCAAAACTAGAGAAGAATGTATTCTAGTGTGTCCTTAGGTTTTGGGCAGGTTTGGGTGTGTCGTATGATGGTATAATCTTGTAAAAAGGTTTAAAATAGGTAAATATATGTTTATAGGTTCAAAACGTTCTAATACGACACCCCGGGACCACACTAAGAGACCCCGAGGACGACCCCAACCTTGGCCAAGCAAGCGGCCAAGGCAGCTTGCAAGTTGTGGATAGAGGGAATGAGGGCGCGTCGCGCACTTGCTCTTCCAAGGATAAAAATTTCAGTTTCCGACGCGGTCGTGTTGCGGACTCTATTGTCTCTAAAATTTAATTCCAAATATCTTCAGGGAACAGCTCCGCGTCGCGGACTTGTTCCGCGACAAAAATGCAGAAATTCATAAATCTATTTTTACTTCATTAAAGAGCCCATTTAAGTGAGGGGTATTTAGGGTACTTTAGGGGACATGTATATAATGATTTTTAAGTCAATTTACCTCACTTTTATCACTCAAACACAAAACCCCAAAGATCTAAACCTAAAGCTCCTCCTTCTATCTACTCTCTCTCTCTTCTCAAAGAACTCCATTGAAGAAGATTGGAGTTTCAAGAAGAAGACCAACTCTCCAAGGTTTCAACTCAGATTTTCGTGGTTAATTCATCAATAAGGTATGGTTGCTTATCACTCTTGGGATTCCTTTCCCCAAGAGGCCCCTTCAAGATGAATTTCAAAATCTCCAATTTCTAGGTTTCAATCCAAAAACGTGGGTCTTCTTTCTAAAGTGAAATTGATGTTATAAACTGACTTTGATTGATGTTATATGAACAATTATGGATGAATTTATGTTGTATTGGTGGTTTCTTGAAGAATTCCCCATGAGACCCATGTTTCTCCTTCTTCTCATAATGTTAACCCTAGTTTATGTTGGTTATTGATCGAAGGCTATGAATTGAATGTGATGTTATGTAATTCATGTTTGTATGATGATTCTACCCTAGGTTATGTATAATTTCTATGAAATTAGGGTTGAGTCTTTGAATGAAGCCTTGAAGGCTATGAAGGGAGTATGTCAATTGCTTATATTGATGTTGATTATGTTATTACTTTATTTACCTTGTATTATGTATTGGTTATGAATTGCTTGGTAATTGAAGTATGGATGTCCCGCGAAGGGCAAGAAGGTATGAAGGTTGATTTTTCTTTGAACTCAAGTATGAAAGGTGAATTACTTAGATTGTAATGATGTTATACCTAATGTGTTGTTATGGTGTTGATGACCTAGTTTCCTAATCCTTAACCCTCTACACTTGAATTATCTATGAAGTATGTATGTATATTATGGTATGATTGATATATGATTGAAAGGTAGTTCTCATGATTATAGTGTAATGTAAGGTGAAAGGTTTATTCACTTGCTAAGTGTCTCTAAAGTGAAAGGATTGTTACTCACTTATGAACACATAGGAGTTATTATGGTAAGATGTTTACATAAGGGTCTATTAAAGGCTAATGTGAACTTGTGTGATGACTAAGATGATTACAATAGGGAATCAGATTCTTAGCATCGAAAGGGCATGTAAATGAGACGAGGGTCTCACATTTAGTAAGTCCAGCTCCCCACATGGGTTTCCTCACGTTTAGCAAGTCTGAATTACCCACGGTATGTGTTGTCTCATGAGATGTAAACCCCCACGTTTAGTAAGTTAGAGTTCTAGAAGCAATCTCCTTGACCCTTAACTATGTACCCACATAGGACTTTAGCTTAGTGGATCCACCTAGATAGCTATGTACGAATGGTTACACCTTAGGCAAGTGTTAACCCTCTCTTTTCGGTGTGGGAGTAGAACACCGGATTCCATGTAGCTCTCATGGTCTATGTCGGTTATTGCAATATTTCCCTAATGTAAAAGTAAATGAAGGTGTGACTTCTTACTAGGGCTTTCTTAAGGGTTTCTACATAGTATAAGGGAAGGTATGGGACTTCTCTTGCACATTGCACTTATGGGAACCTAAGAGATGGTTGTAGTAGTGTTCTCTTATGATTATGATGATTATGACTTATGTATGTTGAAGCTATGTTATGTATGATCATTATGAATATGGTAAGTTATGATGAAATATGATCTTATGAATGTATGCATGAAGTAGGTTGCTTAATGTGCTACTTGGCTTTGAATAGGGTTATGGGATTCTATTCTTTTCATTACACTAGTATTACTTGGGTTGTCTACATGTTGGGATGATATTAAGTTGGTTTGGACTATGATGCTTACTTTGTGTGCATATTGGATTTACTTGGTAAAAAACATGTTTTGACTAAATGTCCTTTTATGCATGTTTCAATGGTTTTTATGCATAGTAGCCATACTTAGTATGTGTGTTGTACTAACCCATATTTTCTCCCTTTTCCCAAACATTTAGGTTCAGGCCGTTGAGGATTTAAGCTTACTTCTCAAGACACTTGGAGTTGCTTCCCCAAGTTGGTAAGTCCTCAAGTCCGAGGACAAGACCCTATGATCTAGCTTCTATGTTTAGTTATTTGTTTATGTTGAAAGACATTGTTGTACTTCCTTTTTGCAAGACTTCTTATTGATGTAAGGGTTAAGTCCCATTTTCGATACTTCTATGTCTAGATGGTGCATTGTGACAAAGTAAGATTCTATTTTTCATAAATGAAGTGAAGTTGAACTTCCAAAGTAAAAGTTTTAAATTTTCTGTGATTTTATTCTATGATACATGTTATGATGAATGCTAACGGCTTGTATAAGACCTCTTCGAGATAGAATACGCCGGTAACGACTAGGGGGTGCTCTCGGTTCATTACAGTTACATTTTGTTATAATCTTAGAAGTAGAACCTAAATCACTTTGGAAATCTTGAATACCCTTGTGTTTAGCTGAAAGTTAGAGAAGTTAAGCAATTATACGTGTAAGTCCCTGTGGGTACGATACCCGACTCTTAAAAAGAGTCACTCTAATACTTGAACGATCATGTGCACTTGTGTGTGCGATTTGGATGCAACAGTCCCAAATACTATTATTCATGAGTTTAAATAGATGGTTTGAGACAAAGGTTTAGTAAAGACTTCCGCTTGTTGCTTTTATGAAATATGACTTCGATTGTAGAAGTTTTAAATTGTTCCATATTTTCAATTCTATTACCTATGTTAAGATGCAAATGGTTTGTATTAGACCCCTTCGGGGTCTGAGTACGTCGTGTTACGTCTAGGGGGTTCCCCTGGGTCGTGACACTACTACCCTTCCATTCTAAGATTGCTTCGTCTGGAAACTGAAAACGAACAATCCTAGTTCTACAATCAACTGAGGCATAACAGGATTGTAACCAATCCATGCCTAGAATGACATCGAAGTCTACCATTTCTAACTCTACAAGGTCTGTTGAGGTGACTTTCTGAGAGGCTGTGACAAGGTAATTTTTATGTACCCGTCTAGATATAACTGGGTCACCGACTGGAGTAGAGACTGAGAAAGGTTCTGAGATAGTTTCTGGACTAACATCAAACTTAATGGCTATAAAAGGAGTTACAAAGGAAAGAGTAGCCCATGGATTTAACAAAGCATAAATATCGAGATCAAATACTCGTAACGTACCAGTGACTACATCAGGAGAATCTTCCTGATCCTGGCGAGCCTGAAGAGCATAGAGCCTGTTTTGGCGTTGTCCGCCACCTATACCAGAAGAGTTACCCGGCTGAGTCGGGCGACCTGTTGGTGCTGCTGAAGTCATAGACTGGGCTCGATTAGCATTACCTCCTTGACCCTGTTTAGAAGGACAATCCCTCAACCTGTGACCAGACTGACCACACCTAAAGCATCCTTCCTTTCCTGCAAGGCACTCACCCGGATGGTTCTTACCACACTTAGGGCAAGTTGGGTAGGTTTTGGTACCTGTAACACTCCCCTGAGACTTAGAGCTTGATACCCTACCTTTCTGATCATTACGAAACCTAGATGATGGGACACTAGCTGATGAAGGTGCTGGAGTTGAAAATGTTTACTGACCCTGCGAGCAATTTCCACCACCCGATTTCTATTAAGAAAACTCATAGTTTCCAATCCTAGCCTTTTTGTTCTCCTTGGCCTGTTCCTTAAGCTTATCACCCTCAACCTACTAAGCATGAGTCATAAGCCTAGAGAGGCTCATATCTCCCAGCAACATAGCATTCCTACATTCTGTTTTCACCAAGTCTGACACTCCATAAAGAAACTTGTTCATTTGGGCCCTGGAATCAGCCACCATGTGAGGAGCCTACTTGGAGGGTTGGGTAAACTTGAGCACATACTCTTGGACCATCATGTTACCTTGCCTTAAGTTCATAAATTCCTGAGTTTTTCCCTCCCTTAGCTCTCTTGGGAAAAAACCTATCCATAAAGGTCTCACTAAAGCAATCCCAAGAGATAGACGCTACATTTGTGCCCATGTTCTCCTTCTACTGAGTAAACCAGATAAGAGCTACATCTTTAAGTTGGTAAGATGCTAACTCAACCCAATCTTTCCCAGTTACCTACATCACTTCAAAGATCTTTTTGACCTCATCAATGAAGTTTTGGGGATCTTCTCCAACCTGCAATCCTAAGAACTCTAGTGGATTCATCCTAACAAAGTCTCGCACTCTGGCTGCAGCTGACCCAACATTAGCATTTACTGGAACTGGAGCCCGCTGTTATTCTGGTTGGCCACGCTCTGAGCCAACATCTGAATAGCGTTCCTGAACTCTGCATTCGAGACTTCTTGATTTGGGACTGGAGGGGCTGCGTTTGCGTTCCTGGCGTTCGCATTCCTAGCATTAGCTCTACGAGAAGTCATGATCACTGAAACGTAGAATGTCGAGTTAGAATGGAATTACATCATACCTTACGCACGATAAGAGTAACAAGAAAATGAAGATTTTTCCTAACCTTGCTCCGAGCTACCCCCGAGACGCGGACACGGGACCTAGGACCACAAGTGACCCCAAGCTAACCTTGTTGGCATAATCATGAGCATACTAAAGATAAACTGAGAAATAAAATTGATGCGGAAGCTAATCATAAATAAATCTGAAATGATGGGGGGATACCCATTTACTAAAACTGAATATCAAATCTAAGAGTTTAATATAAAAGAAACATCAAACTCAAATACTAAGTTGAATCTAACTATGTCTGAAATAAGCCTCAAACTGACTAGAAATGTTGGGACAGGCCCCAACTAAGTCTAGCAAAACTGAAACTAAAAGACTGTGAAATGAAAGATAACATGACTATTGTCCTCGAAGAATAAGGACTCACATGTGTAGCTGTTGAACGGAAGATCGGGAACCGATCTATGCGTGATCTGACTGCTGAGGACCTCAACCTACATCACGAGAAGATGTAGCGCAGAGTATGCGTCAGTACTTGAATGGTACTGAGCATGCATGATAAAGTAAAGCTGAAATAAACATATAACTGAACAAGCAATAAAGCAAGAGTGTAATTTGAACATGATAAAGATACTGATTACAGAGTTGACTGAATGCAATGACCAAATTTATAACATATTAAGACTGAATACTGACTGTACTGAAATGTGATCAATGCAATAGAATCTGACTAAACTGTGGGAGCTACTAATAACCAATAATAAAACCACATGAGCTAAATGTGGAGTCTAATGTATACGCCCCATCGAGAGGACCCAATATACCCGGCCAAAGGTATAGAGGCATGCTTGCGTGATCACTAAAATGATGCCCACAAAGGGGACTTACAACCTACGTAGCTCGTAGTTCTGGGACTATATGGGTGATTGACCCTAGTCTAACTCGGTATTATGCTACTCCCAATGGATTAAGTGATTAACATTATGACTGAATTACAGTAATATACTGGATAGCTTAAAACTGCCATGCAAACTGAGAATGCACATTAATATATTGATAATGACACATTCAAGACTGAGGCATATATGTCTGAAATACTGAAATATCTGACCTAGCATATGTGATTCAAGAACTAAAGAAATACATAGCTAGGGTTCTGAAATTCATGCAACAAACAAAGTAATAACATGATAATCTGATTTGGAACATGTAAATAACTAATTCATGATAATCTGCTGAAGTTCTAGAAACCCTAGGTCTTGTTGATAATAGGGAATCAAGAATCTTACTGAAATCTGGCGACTTAAGGGGTGAAAGGAACTCACTAGTGAAATCTCACATACCTGGTGACAAATTCCACAAAGAAATTTCAATTTCGAGGCTGGAACTGATGGAATCTCGTTGCGTTCTTGAACTAGGGTTGGTCGACCTCTTACCTCGTTTCACATTCTAATTTCTAAGTTTTTATGAAAGATCTGACTTAGGTAAGTTTTAGTTATGTTTCTAGGCTAAAACTAATCAAAACCACGTAGTTTAGGGTTAAAACGACGTAGTTTAGGGGTCCAACGAAATAGGAAAAGACCAAAAGACCCCTGACTTAAGTTGTAGACGGGGCTGACCACGGCCTATTTTACGGACCGTGAAAGGGACCACGGACCGTGAAAGGGACCACGGACCGTGAAGGCCCTCGTGGTCTTCACTTGGTTCTGTGGTTCTGAAGGTTCTGGGGTCTGCTCCACGAGCCCCTACCACGGCCCTTGTGGAGGACCACGGACCGTGAAAGTCCCCGTGGTCCTCATTTGGGATGACGTCTGGAGGCTCAGGTTTTGCGAGCTTACTGTTAGCCTTCACGGACCCTACCATGGGCCGTGTGGAGCACCACGAACCTTGAAGGTCCTCGTGGTCCTCACTTAGGCTTGAGGGTCTGAGGGCTAGTCTAGGGGGAGTTACTGTCTAACTCTTCAAGGACGCCACCACGGTCCATTGTCAAGACCACGGCCTGTGAAGGGTCCTGTGGTCTGACTCAAGGGCCTGGTGGAGTCCAACTCCCCACCAAGGGCAGGTCAATGGACCGTGGTTCCTATCACGATCCGTGAACCCTGTTGTGGTTCACTATTTCAAGTAATTTTCTGCAAAAAAAAAATTGGGTCTGGTTTTCGAGGTGTTACAATACTTAGGGCTAAGCTTGCCCCACTTCTCAAATCTTATCACGCCCTTCATAGGCAACAAACAAAGGAAAACACGATCACCAACTGAAAATCTTAAGGGAATATGCCTACGATTAGCATAACACTGGTGTTTACTCTAAGTTGTCCTGAGTCTATCCTGACATGGCATAGAGAGTGTGCACTCTCTTGAAGGAAAGTGATGAGTCCACAAATTTGACACATATCATTTTTTGATTGGTAACTTTATAAATAGTTAGTACACATATTTATTGATGACAAAACTTATATATATTTAATTATTTTATTTCTTTCTTTGTAATAAAAATATTTGTACTATACAATAAGTTTTTGCAACTCATTATGTATTTTTTTCATGTAGTAGAGAGTATTATTGAAGAGCAAACTATAACCACTGTACTTGTTATCTTTTTAAAAACCACATTATTTTCACAAAAAATCATTAATTGACTGATCCACAAAAAAAAAAGGAAAAACTGTGTTTTGTTATGTCATTGTTCTTCTTATGTAGGTGTTGATCTAAAGTGGAGCCATGATTGAGTTTAGTCATCTACTTCAAAATAATTATTTTCTTTATTTTCAAGGAACCTATCTTCTTACCAGACCTATAGTAAAAAGATTGAAAAACGTTTTATGTCAAACATAATTATATAGAAGAAATGAAGAATCCACTATTTTGATCCAAAAACAAATGTAACATTACATTTACATGAGGAACACAATAAAACAAAGAAACCAACAGCAAATATGGGGGAGCAAATAGGAGACTTGACTATTCTTCAAAGGAGCGGAGCTACAACCTATTAAGAGTGTGCAAGTGAACACCCTTAGTCGGAAAATTATGTTGTTTATGTAAGTTGAGATCATATATATATATATATATATGGCACCCTTAGAGTTCAGGAATTTATTTTTATATTTTTCTTCATATTTTTAGATTTTCTACCCCTATTTTATTTTTACCTTTAAACTCGCTTCATCAACTCTTGTATCCCTTCAGACTGTTGTATCCCTTCAGATGCATCTCTTCAGGAATGACCTATAAAAAACTAGGTAAATCATACCCATTATTGTATCTTCATTCTTCGTGACAAATCAATTCCTTGGAAGTCTATTTTAGATATTCACAAAAGAAAAAATGAAACAATACTTTAATCTCCTTGTTGCTTTTTTCCTCCATTCAACAAGTTAAAAGAAAAACTAATCACCTGCTCAATTGTTAAACAATTTATCACAATCATGAAAAAAATTTGGTTCATACCTAGTGTCACGCCCCGAGGCTACCCCCTAGACGTAACACGGGACCTAGGCCCCAAGCTAACCATGAGTCTGGCATACCACAAGCATACTGAATATATAATAAGATAAGCGAAAGCATAACTAATAAATGAGTCAAAACTAAAGGATTCCAAACGAAAATATATCTGAATATCTGGGGGAAACAACCCCAAAACACTTAGCACTGACTCTATGTCTGAAAGCCTCTACTACTGATGAGCTGATGGGACAAGTCCCCAGCTAACTCAAAAAGATACTGAAAGACTGAAAGTAAGATAACTAAACTAAGCATAAAAAAACGCCCTCGATCTATGAGGACTCACCACTAAAGTTGTTGAGTCTGGGCTGGAAATCGTACAAAGCGTGATCCGGATGCTGAGCGCCTGAACCTATATCATAAGACAAGGTAACGTAAAGTATGTGTTAGTACTTTGAATGTACTAAGCATGCATGATATAGATACTAAGCTGAATGATATAAACAGAACAATATAATACTAATAATATAGACTGAGCATGTCAATAGGTTGTTTTGACAAAAAAAAGTCACAACCCATCAGAAAAGTCACAATCCTTCAATGTGAAAAGGTATTTTCTATTTGATAATTTTATAATATAAATAAATATAGTATGAAATATTTTATAGGATTTGGACTAAGAGTTTTGGAGTTAGTACTTATCCAGCTTCTTTAAGATAATCAAAAAATCAAGTCAGTGGTGTATAAAGTTGTAACTTACTACAGGGAGTTATTTAGTGGAGTCAACCCATCACTGGTTGTACCTATTTCCAATAGATACTTATCGGGGAGGTATCCATTCTTGTTTGAACCTTAGAGGAGAAATAAATTAGTGCCTTGTGAAATGGCATATCTAAATCAAAAAGGAATGAAACCGCAGGTACAAAAAGGGGATTGCACAAACTAAATTAAGAATTTGAAGAATCATCATACTCTATAATGCAAATATTCCAACTTCAACTACTACAACTATACTTTTATTTTTTTTGGCAAATATACCACTAGACAGAGTGTGTAACAGACTTTTATTAGAAATAAAAAAAATCACAAGCAAAGGGGTTAGACCTTACCTTATCAATCCTAATGAGGTAACAAAAACAGTTGGACCTTTCACTAAGCATGAATCTGAGATAGTAACTTGAACATTAAACTTGAAGATCTAGGATCCCAATATAGCCCAATTTCATCACCATCGCCCAATCCGCGGTCGTTGAACAATTCGATGCATGAAAGAGAAAAGTCATCATTGTACAACTTCTTTAAGCAAACACTTTCACCTTCATACTTCTTAGGGACAATCTCCTTAGTTAAATCCCACACGTCAATAGGCACATCATACCCATTCTCCAAACTTTTAGCTGCATCCAATGTCCAGTATCGAAGAATGTACTCAAATGTCTCAAAAAATGGAATCACCAGCTTTCCTAAAACGATCTCATCACAGGTTATCCTTTTCTTGATCTGCCAGGGGTTTTCCAAGTTGATTTTCGGGGGAGGGTATACGTCCCTTATCTCAATTAGTTCTCGAGTCACTACATGTGGAGTGTTGTTAAGTTTGCAAGCTTCTTCTTCAGCTTTTGATGGGAAAAAATTGTAAAAGAATGTCTTCTTAAGGCTAAGCAAAGGAGTTTGATGAGACATTGAAGAAATTGTTGGAAAGATAGATGAAAATAAGAGAGGCGGTAACACTCTATTTATAATAGTAAAATTAGGTTTTTATTTCTATTCTAACCTTGAGCAGAAAACATAGAATTCTGGATGATAACTATTTGTCAAATTGGTAATAAATATCCAGATATATTTTATTTTTTTGACAAAATGGGTCTTTTAAATTTTTTCCTTTTATATCTCTCTATGTATTGGCAAACATATTTTTCTTCTTCTCTCCTTAAATATTTCTTTCCACTAAAAATTGGATCTTCTTGAAGAGTGTTTTTTTCGTAAAAAAATTTAGATAATTTGATTAATTCTCCAGCTTCATGATTTTTATATAACTAGTATTTACATATTTTTGAAGCTCCATTTCTATTGAATTTTTGCTCAACTTATATTTACTATGCAACATATATATTGCTATATATTTACAGCTCATCTATTATCTCATCTCTTTTTACATCTTAATTCTATATATGTAAATAGAATAATAAATATCATACTCTTTAAAGTCAACATTATATACGATAAATTTATATAAGCTCATTCATCTCATTTGACTTTAAAACACACATCTATATTTTCTAATATATGAAATTTTCATACATTTCAAATATATTTGTTTATTTACTTATTTATTTTATCGTATGATAAATATATTACTATTAAATTTGTTTCATACATGTTATAGGCGTATATATGGTGTGCCTTGTATTTTTACCCTCTTTCTCAAATAAATGAAAGTCTTTCTTATCATCATTTTCTAAAGCAAATAAATGAATAAAATATCCCCAATTACTTTTCCAAAACTGAGTTTCAAGACTATCTTCGGATAGGCTCTGACAGGTGTTTAACACCTCCCCCTTGAGTAGAAAAAATCCTTACCTAGAATCTCATTGGTTTCATCAAAACATAGTTTACATTTACATTTTTAAAAAAAAAAAAAATTCCTAATCTGTTCCTTAAAATTAGGAGGCGACTCTAAACAATTTTCAAATCAGAGGCATGTTCATTTTATGTGGTGAACTATTTCAACCACTATCGAAAATGGGGTGCGATAATTAGCAGCTCGAATATCTATAGCTGATTTACAATATTTTTCAAATGGATTATCTTTTGAACCTCTAGTTTATCATATATTAGTATGTAATTTGTTTTGCACGCCCTTGATGTTGGTATAGCCTTTGGCGCCATGGAAGGACTAAGGAGTCTTCAAAAGTGTTAATGAGGTTGAGAGTTCGAATTCCGTTATATTTTATTTTTTTATTCATCAAACTCACTTTCATATAATTCACACACCCCTTTACAATGAAATTTTGTGTATTCACCTAATCTCACTAGTTCACCTTTCTTTTTAACTATTTTTTAATTAACTGTCTCCCACGGTCACTCGCTTAGACCAAATTTATATTTTACTTTATTTTTTAGGAGTCATTAGATACTACTTATTTAATAATTATTTTATTCATTTCAATTTATGTGGCATCATTGAAATTTTGAGAGTCTACTCAATTTTAAATCGATTTTTATGTCTTTGAAATATTTAATTGTTAATTTTTTTGATTTATTTTTTTATGTAGTTTTCAAATATATAGAAAAAATTAACAACTTAAGCTTCTATTTTCGAATTCACGATGTAAATTTAAAATTTTGAATCTCAAAATTGTAATCATGTCACATAAATTGGGATAGAGAAAATACTAAAGTTAACTGAAACTTTAATTTGAATATTTATTTGTATTAAATATAAAATAATATTCCCAATGAGTTTCAACTAAAAGAACTAGAAGAAGAAGATATACGTAATTACTCTTTTTTCATTTTGTCCTAATGTCACGATCCAAAGTATACCCAAGACGTGACATGACCTATAGAACCCCAAGAGGCCCTACGCAATCCACTTGACACACATACAAAAAAATGAAATAGACAAATGTAGAATCGAAGTAAAAAGTCTCATGTAATAGAATAGTTTGACATAAAAGCAGAAGCATAATCATAGTCTTGACAAGTCAATATAATACATCAAAAGTAGTGGTTGGGACGAAATCCATACACCATGTACAACATCTAAAACTAAAGACATATTAAAACATAGTAAAGGTGACATGGTCCTCGAAACATGATAACTCACCAAGCCTTCATGGTCAAGCAATCAACTAGCAACGAGAGGGAGTAGGAGAAGCGTACATTATAACACAATGTAGGCACAAGTATGCATAGTACATGAAATGTACAAATTATGGAAAATGCATGAAAACATGAAACATGAGCATATGAGTACGTTAGAACATGATATGCATGACCAAGCTAAATCATAGTAAAAGCCTTTAAAAGAATCATAAGTCATGAACATGGTCAATGCATCTTAAAACCTAATAAAAGCTTCATAAAATTCTTTGAAAGAAACTTTAGTTCATTTTGTGGAAAATTAGCTTTAACTGACAATACACCATGCGAGCTATAACACGGAATCTGATGTAACTCTTACACCAAAAAGAGAGAGTCTACTTGCTCTGTATCATTCATTTATATGTTATTTATGGATCCACTAGCTAGGTTATTGAAGACAATCCTACGGGGCACGTAGTTTGGAACTAAAGGTTGCTACTAGAAACTACCCTATTTGAGTCTCCTTATCAAGTTCTCTCGATGCTAAGTTAAATCCCAACGGAATAGACAAAGTCAATTATCAAAGCATAGCATTAGGATAGGAAAGGATCACCATACTAATCCAAATCATAAAGTCATCATAGAGTAGCTCCTTGAGTCATGAATCATGCATGTGTGAGAAAACCTTTTAGTAAATCATGATTTCTTAATATGTGATAAAACCTTTCACAATTTCTTTGATGCTTATCTTAAAACAACCTTAGATTATGAACATCTTTTAAATCATATCTCATGCATAAACTTTCATAAATCATATTCATATCTTCATAGATTCATAGTTAAAATCATAAATAATGCATGAGTCTATATAAAATGAATTGAATAACACGTGATTGAATCTAAACATGCATAGGAACATTGAATTTGAACAATTAAATCAAAATCAAATAAGACCCATGGAGATCGCATGTACCCTAATCAAAATTAGGTGAAATTGAATTGGAACTTGGAGATTTTTTAGGACCCAATGGATGAATGGAATCCATTGGTTAATTCTCACATACCTTGATAATCAAGGCCCAAAAGTAATGAAGAAAAAGACTTGAAGCTTGAAACCCTAACTTTCTTACTTAAGCTTGAGAGAGAATTGGGGAGGATGAACTTGGATGAGAATTGGGCATTTGAGAGAATGAAAGTGTTTTGGTAGAATTAGATATTGAAAGGTAGTTATAGGTCTTAGAATTTGGGTCAAACCGGCATAATATAGGTATTAAATGCATAGGAAAAGACCTAAATACCCTTAAGAATTATTGTTGGATGGCTTCTACGATCCGTAAGACATCATGCGACCCGTACTGGTCAACCGTAGAACCAACTTCAGAAACACAAAATTCCTTCAACTTCCCACGAAACCAATCTACGATTCTTTAAATGATGCACATATTTTTTTATTTTAAAAACAATTTTACATGTGGCTTATTCAAACATATTATTGAACTACTCTTCTTACATTTTTCAAAAAAAAAAAATTATCTTAAAAGTTATCTCCAAAAATATTAACGTCAATCTAAGTTTTGAAGGTATAATTTTTTTTTTAAAAAAGTATGTGTTTAGTATTATTGTTCTTCTTTCTAAAGGTGATTCATTTCACAGATTTTCCATTCAACTTAATTATTATCCACGTGATATTCCAAATGAGGATTTATAGAGATGGAGTTTTATTGATTTATTTAACTTAATTCACTTTTATTATTTTTAATTTCAAAACGAAAAATAGTTTTTTTGCGTACTATTGTTGAAATACGTCACAATAGGTGAAATTGCATTAAACTTACATCAAATTCATTTTATTTAATTGATTATAAGTGTTTGCATATGAATATTATGTATGTTTGCAAACATCTAAACACAAGTCCAATTAAATTTAACATTACATAACTCAAGGGAGTTAGCCGAGCACCTTTACAATAAGTTTTTGCAACTCATTATGTATTTTTTTGCATGTAGTAGAGAGTATTATTGAAGAGAAAACTATAACCAACGTACTTGATATCTTTTTAAAAACCAGATTTTTTTCACCCAAAAAATCACTAATTGACTGACCCACAAAAAAAAAAGGAAAAAGTTGTGTTTTGTTATGTCATTGTTCTTCTTATGTAGGTGTTGATCTAAAGTAGAGCCATGACTGAGTATAGTCATCTAGTTTGAAATAAAAAATTTTTATTTTGAAGGAACTTAATTTCCTGCCAAACCTATAGTAAAAAGATTGAAAAACATTTCATATCAAACAAAAGTAACTAGAGGAAATGAAGGATCCACTATTTTGATCCAAAAACTACAATAACATTACATTATGAAGAAAAAACAATAAAACAAAGAAACCAACAACAAAAAGGGGGAGAAAATGGAGGCTTGATTCTTCTTCACAGGAACGGAGCTAGGGGCGGAGCTACAACCTATTAAGAGTGTGCAAGTAAACACCCTTAGTCGGAAAATTATGT
Source organism: Solanum okadae (assembly GCA_036553675.1). Classification (NCBI taxonomy): domain Eukaryota; kingdom Viridiplantae; phylum Streptophyta; class Magnoliopsida; order Solanales; family Solanaceae; genus Solanum; species Solanum okadae. The sequence goes on from CM071682.1 coordinate 14,218,721, forward strand.
TGTTTATGTAAGTTGAAATCATATATATATGGCGAAATGGTCTGATGGACCCTGTAATTGTATGAGTTTGTATTGTGAACCCTCCTACATATCACTTTGCCATCTAAACCCCTGAATTCATCGAAACACAATATTTTGAACCCATTTTTTCCTACTCAACTGTGTGTATCACAAACGCTTGACACATAATATTTAAAATAATTATTAAATGACATGTATGATTATAAAATGACAAGTGTATATATAGCCACTCCATGTCATCCTTTCTCTTTTATCATATTTGATTAATGTACATATTGTACTTCTTTTTTCAATTTTTATTTGCCTCTGCCATAGCTATCCCCATTCCCACAGAAAAAAGTATAAAAGTATCAGAGCTATGGATGAAAAGAAATATAAGAAGAAACATACTAGTAGAAAATTAAGGAAAATAAGAAGAAAATTAAACAAATTATATCCGGAATATAAACAACTCAATATCACAAAAACTGATAACGACAAATTAGATCAATTAATAGATAATATATGTAAAATAGAATATAAATATATTCAATATCTAAAGATACAATGAATAACGAGAATAACAAATATAGACAAAAACTTACTGAAATAATTATAGCAAAAAGACAAGAATTAAGACATAGGCAAAATAGACTTAACAGTAATATATTTGCAGGAATTTGTAAAAAATCTATAATAGCACAGAGAAAAACTATTTTATATCTACTGATACAGATAGAAAGTTTAGAATATAAACTTCAACACAATCTATAAATGAATAAGGAAGAATATGTCACGCCCCGAGCTACCCCCGAGACGCGGACACGGGACCTAGGACAACAAGTGATCCCAAGCTAACCCTGCTGGCATGATCATGAGCATACTAAAGATAATAAACTGATGCGGAAGCTAAATCATAAATAAATCTGAAAAGATGGGGAATACCCATGTACTATAACTGAATATATCGAATCTGAGAGTTTAATACAAAAGAAATATCAAACTCAAATACTAAGTTGAATCTAACTATGTCTGAAATAAGCCTCTAACTGACTAGAAATGCTGGGACAGGCCCCAGCTAAGTCTAGCAAAACTGAAACTAAAGGACTAAAATACTGAAAGATGACATGACTATTGTCCTCGAAGAATGAGGACTCACCACTGATGCTGCTGAACTGGAGATCGGGAACCGATCTAAGCGTGATCTGGATGCTGAGAACCTGAACCTACATCACGAGAAGATGTAGCGCACGTATGCGTCAGTACTTGAAAGGTACTGAGCATGCAGGATAGAGTAAAGCTGAAATAACACATAACTGAACAAAGCATACTGAGCAATGATATAATCTGAACATGATATAGATACTGAATATACTGAATACTGAGCTAACTGATGCAATGACCAATTTATAACATGCTGAGACTGAATACTGAATATACTGATAAATGGTCAATGCAATAGAGTCTGACTGAACTGTGGGAGCTACTAATAACCGACATAAACCACATGAGCTAAATGTGGAGTCCGATGTATACGCCCCATCGAGAGGACCCAATATACCCTGCCAGAGGTATAGAGGCATGCTGGCGTGATCACTAAACTGATGTTGCCCACATAGGGGACTTACACCTACGTGGCTCGTAGTTCTGGGACTATATGGGTACGCTGAAACCCTAGTCCAACTCGGTATTATGCTACTCCCAATGAATTAAGTGGTTAACTGGTTATGACTGAATTTCTGTAAATACTGGATAGCTCGAAACTGAACATGCAAACTGAGAATGCAACAATTAATATGATAATGATGCATTCATAAACTGAGGCATGTATAACTGAATATATTATGACTGGAATACTGAATAGTTCAAAATACTGACATGTAGATACTCATACTTGAAAACTTCTTTTTAGAAAACAATTCAACATCATATTATACTATGATCATTGATGACTTGAGAAGTCATACTGCATAAACATTGATGGTATATCTAGATACCATACTATTCATACATTGATGGTCTACTCAATTGTCATACTAATCATGTTTTAGAAGCTCTTTCTCAAAACTCATCTTAACTTTCTCAGAAACTCAGTTTATGACTCAAGTGTTGTCTTAAAGAAAAGCTTCTCATGATTTATAACTCAAAATAGGGTTTATGCTGAAAAATACTGATAATGTGGCATAAAACTGGAGCATGTATATCTGAATAACTGAAATATCTGACCTAGCATGTGTAATTCAAGAACTAATGAAATACATAGCTAGGGTTCTGAAATTTATGCGATAAACTGAGCAATAACATGATAATCTGATTTGGAACATTTAAATAACTAATTCATGATGATCTGCTGTAATTCTAGAAACTCTAGGTCTGTTCATAATCATGGAATCAAGAATCTGACTAAATTCTAGGGACCTAATGGGCGAAAGGAACCCACTAGTGAAATCCCACATACCTGGTGACAAATTTCACGGAGAAATCTTTCGATTTCAGGGATGGAACTGAAGAAACCTCGCTGCGTTCTTAAACTAGGGTTCTTGACCTTTTTCTCCTTCTCTTGCTTCTAATTTTCTAAGTTTGATTAATGATTTTGACTAAGGTAAGTTCTAGTTATGTTTCTAGGCTTAAACTGATTAAAACCTCATGATTTAGGGTTTTAACGACGTATCTTAGGGGTTAAACGAAATATGAAAAGACCAAAAGACCCCTGAATTAATTGCTGTCGGAGTGACCTACGGATTGGACCTACGGGCCGTAGGTCAATCTACGGTCCGTAGATTGTGTCCGTAAGTCAAGCCTGCTCGACAGACCTTCACTAAAACGAGAATAACTTTTTACTTGGAGGTCGAAATTCAGCAAACTCGGTGGAGTTGGAAAGATAATTCAATTATCTATCTAACCATAGGTCATGGGACACATAATTCATTTTGTACTAAGAGTTATGACCATCTGAAGTTGACCTATCAGAATTTTCAGCTAACTGGCTGCTAACCTTCGATCTACGGTCAGACCTACGGACCGTGGATCGAATGACGATCCGTGCTGGTCAACCGTAGTTCGGGACTGAAGCTGGGCTTTTGGGGCATTGATCCACGGACACGAACTATGGTCCGTGACCTGACCTACGGACCGTAAGTCCGGCCGTGGGTCAACACTTAGCCAAATTTTCTGACTGAGTTCTGGGGAAGTTTTCTGTCACAAACCACGGACCTGCAGGACGGACCGTGAGTCCATCTACGGTCCGTGGATGGTGTCCGTGAGTGCCACCTGTAACACCAGAAATCTAAAATCTCTATTTTCGAATACGGGGTGTTACAGAATATGTCATAGACGAAAAAACATATGAAAACTATGACGGATTAAAAATAAAGATAATATATTCTAATCTAGGAAGAAGATACAAGAAAATAGGTGACAATCTAAGTTCAATGTTAGAAAAAGAAATGGTAAAACTAGAAGATAGTTTAACTGCTATGATAAGAATAACAAAAGAAAATGAAGAAATAGATAGAAGAACGGAAATTGAAAAAATAAAACAACAAGCAAAAAAGGAAGTACAACAATTAGAAGAAGTAAAAAATACTAAAATAATAGAACTAGAAAAAGAACTGGCAATATTAAAAGAAATGTATGAAATTAAACAAAAAGAAAAAGAACAAAAAACAAAATTAGCAAATAAGATAAATAAATTTAAAGAAAAATTGCAATTAGAAGAAGAACTAGAAGAAAAAGAAGAAAATAACCAAGATAATCAACCTGAATAAGAATTGATGAAATAAATGACAATGATCTAGATGAACAACATTCAGAAACAAGCGAAACATATACGGAACTTTTAACAAATATAGATAATACAAAGAATTTAGAAGTAAATACAGGAGACATAGACATGGATGAAAAACCTAGTACATCAGGAATAAAAAATCCAAAAAAATTAAAATATTATAATGCAAACTATGGACAATATGATAAAGAAAAAACTATATGGGATAAAAGATTAAATAAAAAATGACACATAAACCAAAAACTGAACAACATGATTTTTTAGATTTAGATTGTGTAGCAGATATAAATAAAACAATCCAATTATGGATGGGATATGTATCAAAACAATTAATAGATAACAAAATAGGAATAACAGAAACACCAGGATATATAGAAAGAACACTTATAGGAACAATAAAATTATGGCTACAAAATTTATTAGATGAAAGTTTTAAAACTCTAAGAAGTAATAAAAAATCTAATGGTGAATTAGCTACTATAACTATGGAATTATTATATAAGTACGAAGTAGCCATAAGAAATGAATTTAGTAGTATGACAACAGAAGTAGAAGAACAAAATAAAGAAAAAATCATAAATCGGAATCTAATGACAAAATTAGCATTATGTAATATGTGTTATATAGATGAATATACATGTGCATTTAAAGAATATTATTATAAAGGAACATATAGCACAGAAGAAAGTAAGGAAATAAGAAAATTATATTTTATAAAATTACCAGAAACTTTTAATTCAAAAGTAATAAAAAGTTGGAATGAAGCAGGATTGACAGATACCTTAGGAGCTAGAATAAAATTCTTACAACGATGGTTTATAGAACTATGTGAAAAACATAAAGAAGAAATAAAAATGGAAAAAATACTAGTAAAAAACTTAGCATGTTGCAAAAATAAAACGGCACCCCAATTTGGTTGTACGGATAAATACTATAAAAAGAGATATAACAAAAAATATAGATCAAAATATAAATATAAAAAACCAAGAAGAAGGTACTATGTAAAAAACTACAAAACCAAAAGACCATATAGACCAAAAAGAAAAATAACGGAATGTACTTGTTATAATTGTAGAAAATTAGGACATATAGCTAGAGATTGTAAATTACCTAAAAATCCAAAGAAAAAACAAATATCAGAAATAATAATAGTCGATGAAAAATATACGCACATAGAGTACGTAGATTATGAATTAGAAAGTGAAGATAGTATATTTGAATTATCAGAAAATGAAACAGACGAAATGGAAAATAATCCAGTAATAGAATCAGATAATGAATACTATATCAATGACTGAAACAGATATACAAATAATAATTAAAGAAAAATATCAAGATGAAAAATCGGTAGAACAAAAAATAATATTTGATAATAATATATTTGAAGAAATAAAAGGAAAAGAATTAGACCTAAGCATAGAAAAAATATTCGAAATACCAATAATGAGAAATTGGTTTAAACGACAAAAAAAAGAATATTATGTAGTAAGTCAAAGAGAACATATCATAGATTGCAAATACACCAAAGAAAAGGCTAAAATACCAATAATAAACAAACGAATAATAAATAATGAAATACAAGATATTAAGGCTAAAAATCCAATTAAATATGTACATTTAGGAGGAACAGAAATACTAATAAAAGCATGTTTTAGAGAAGGAATAGATACACCCATAGAAATATACTTAGCGGATGATAGAATTATACAACCCATAGAAAAAAGTATAATAAGTGCAGTAAAAGGTAACCTCATATACCAAAAATTTAAATTTATAGTAAGTGCTAACTATTCAGTAACAATAAATGACAGAAACATAGATAAATCACTAGTAACTTCTCTTGTAATATAGTTTTCTTCTTGTCCTGTATTTATTAATATTAGATATTTTCGTTGTTCCATTACTCCCGTTATGTAGTAATGATATGGTTCTATTTCTTCTTCTATTGATTTTTGTGGAGTTTTATCTATTCTTCTTGAGGTACTCATTTTTTATGATATTTGGGGTGTTTCATAGTTTACATTTTTCGGGGGTGCGGAATTGGTAGTTGAGGAATTCATAGTTTTGGTAGTGTGATAGGTGGTAGTGTGGTAGGTGAGCAATTTATCTTAAAGATTTTATTATAATATTCTTTTTTCAAGGGTCTTAATCTTGATATCTCTTTAATATTATTTATGATATATTTTAGATATAACATATCTTGGGTTCTTAGGTATGTATATAAATTTTCCTCCATTAATTGTTCTAATAGTTTTATATCTTCCATAGATTCTGTCCAATATTGTAAATATTCGTAGTTCATTTTAATCTGAATTTATTTCTAAATCATACAATTCTATTCTTTCGAGGTCTAAATCATGTAGGTCTATTTCATACCATTGTTGGTTTAATATATCTTCTGATTCGTTATCATTAAATATTCTTTTTCATAGTTTTTTATTATTTCATCATGCATGTATGTAGTCATGTTCGTTGTTATGCAGGTTTTTTATTTTCAATTATTTCTTCCTATCATATTTATAATTGATTAAATTCATATTAGATCATTATGAACTAGATTATTTGTTTATCATGTTCTCCTGTCACTACTAGCATCGTACTTTAGCGGATACTTCCTTCTTATCAGTGCTTCAACTTTGTTTACTCCCCTAAACGGCTTTCCTTGCCTACCGGTTTCAACATTAGGATGACAGAGTATAGAAGTTTTCTCCTTGTTTCCAGTGTGCTAATAAACTAGAAATCATGATTCTAATAATTATAATACATAATAACTAACATAAATTTACTCAATCATATATATGATATTCAGGAATATATGAAATTAGTTCTGCATATTTTTTGAACAATATACTTTTGCGTCTTGCTTATCCATGATATCTGAAGGTCGTTCCATTATCTATTAAGTATTTAAATATTTGAGAGAGTATTTTTTAAGAAAGCTTCGTTTATTCCCGATTTGCTTATTATGTTACATATACCTTCCTTTATATAGAAAGGAATTACAGCAGTGCACAATAATGCACGTACTATACTACTTACTGCATAATAATGCACTACCACCTACTAGTTTTACACTTGTCCTATTAACAATGCACACCACCTACTACTTTTACACTTGTCATATTAACAACGCACACCACCTACCATACTTTACACTTGTCCATACTACTTTAATAATGCACATGCATACTACCCTACACTTGTTGACTAATTTATTCTACTAACTTGTACCTAATAATTTACAATAATGTGACTACTACTGTACACTTTAAGACTTTTACATAATAATTTACATCTACTTCTGGCTTTGTTGGCCAAACACGTTTTTATGTCTTCTTTTTATCTCTTTGTCCTTTGTCTTTATCTCATCTCTTTTCCGTCTCTATCTTCTTTTATTTTATCATTCTAGCTGGACATTGGGGATTACATTATCTTCTCCATTGCATTTTGAACATATATGGTCAGGATATTTATGACTAATTAGCTTACAATATCTGGTTAATAGTTCTGACGAAATAAATCCTGCTTTGAGTGCTCTTGTCGTAGGTCCTTCTTCTGGTTTTAATAATGATAGACTTAATTTTTGGACTTCATCCATATCTGCTTTCCTTAGTTCTCTTGAATTTGAATATATCATTAGTTGGTCTCTAGAGTAGTAACTCCATATATCATTTCCGTTTAAATAAGTATTTGCTAACTCTTGTATAATAGTTGATATACCAATTATTCTTTTATTGGCATAAAAACTTGGTATCTCTATTTTTCGTATTTCTTCCTGTTGTCCAATATCTCCAGGTATAATCATGTCTTTGGTTAGTCCAATCTTAATAACTTGAATCGGAGGTTTTATCTCTTCGTATAATATCTCCGTTGGTGCTGTATAAAACTTTACATATAATAAATTTCCCTTGGTAACTATTTTATATGTAATGAATGCCTTGTGTAGTTCTGGTATTCCACTTATTTCTTCTCTGTCGTATGTGTATACAGTATTTAATAGTCCATAACCGTAACATGTCCTTACTAAATTGGCGTTAGTTTTTGGCTGTGCGATTAGCTTGTTATAACCTTGTAATTTTTGGGTTAGGTAGTCTTGACTTGGTTCTTTGGTTGTAGTGGATCTAGGATTACAGTTTAAATAGGTTTGGATTTTGTATATATTTTCAATATATGTTCTCGTGACATGGTTATATAATTTTTTCTCATTTTGTAGGCCATCTGCATAGGTAGAGGTTTGTGGTTCCATAGTCAATGTGTTTTTTGGCATTTTTGGAGTAAATGGTTTTTCAAATAGCTGGTTTAAGTTTGTATTCTTATGTTGTTTTTCACTAACTTGTTTACTTGTACCTGCAGCTGTATTTAAACAAATATTATGGGTTTTAAGTTGTTTCCCAACGTCACCTTTTAGCTCCGCATTTTTACAGTCATGTTGCTGACCTGTATTAGCTTTAGACTTCAGATTATCTTCATTAGTCTTTAGCTTTTGTATCTCATTGTCCATACTTTCCACTTTTATACAAAGTGTAGTAATGGCTTTGAGTATATCTTCGATTATATTTTCTTTCTCAGTCTGAGTAGCTTTGTCTTGATAAGGAATCTGCAATAACATTCTTATCAGTTTTTATCACTTCAATAGTAAATGTAAAATTTAATATATTTAATACCAATCTTCTCATTTCTTTTGAAGTTACTGAATCCTGTATTTTTCTTGTTGGCCACCATTTTACTTCTGTGTTATCTGTCCTTATAATTAATTTATTATATACAATATATGGTTTAAATGATAGTAAACATTTATACACTGAGTACAATTCTTTCCTATTTATTTCCCATCTAATTTCTGCATTAGTAAATGTTCCTGAATAATATCTACAATGATGTTCTATTTTTTCTTTATCATACTTGTATTTTAAGACTCCTCCATAACTCTTTTCACTGGCATCTGATTCTACTATATAAGTAAATTTTTTGTTTTCATTCGGAAAATATAGTTTAGGTAGGTTTTTACATCATAATTTTACTTTTTGTATTTGTGTTTGATCTTTTTTATCAAACTGGTATTCTACATCTTTCTTTAATTTTTGCTGTAATAGTTTTAAATTTTCTGCTAATTTTGGTATGTATTCTCTTACTTGATTTACTAGTCCTAAGAATGATTGTAATTTCTTTTTGTATCTAGCTGTTCATTTGAGTTAATTATTTTTTGTACTATATGCGTTTGCATTTTTATTCCATTTTTATCTATTTGTATTCCTAGGAATTCTATTTGGCTTTTCATTATGTCTGCTTTCTTTTTACTTAGGCTTATGCCTGAATATTCTATAATATATATGAATTTTTCTAATAATCTTATGTGTTCATCTTGGGTTTTAGAATATAATAATATATCATCAATATATACTACACAATTTTCTAATTGTTTAAAGTAGTTATCCATAAAGTGTTGAATATCTACCTGGGTCATTTTTATATCCAAATGGTAATACATTCCATTCATAAAATCCTTGTGGTACTGTAAATGTTGTATGTTTTTTAGATTCCTCTTCTAGCTTTAAATGGTAAAATCTTGATTTGCAGTCAAATTTACTAAAGTAATTATATCATTGTATTTGTCTTATCTTTAATATTTTATTTGGTATTGGGTAATTATATGTTTTAGTTTTTGCATTTAAATTTCTATAATCAATAACCATTCTGTTTTTTCCTCTTTTTTGTTCACTATGTTTATTTACTATAAATGATGGGCTTGTATGCTTGCTATTGTTTTCTTGTATATACCCTTTTTCTAGTAATTCACTTATATGTATCTTAAATTTTGTTAAATCATTAAAATTATATTTTAATGGTTTTTGGGTTATTATACTATTATTATCAATTAGCTCAATTTTTACTTTTGTTTTATGTTTTTCCCATCCTTGTAAATGATCTTCACTATATAATAATTCTAACTTATCTTGGATTATTTTTACTTTATCTATAGAGAATATAATTAATTCTATTTTAGGGTCTTCTTCTTTTATATTTTCTAATTTTTGTGTAATTTTTTCACTTCCTTTTATCCATTCTGTTGTTTTTCGTTTTTTGTTATCTACTCTTTTTGCTCCTATTTTTTATTTACATGGTGTTGTGAACCATCAGTGTGTTTTTGTTATTATATGTGGGTATAATTTTTCTAAAATGGCATTCCTAATAGCATATCTTTTGTGGTCAATTCAAAGTTATATATTTCTTCTATAGTTAATATCTTATCCTATATTTGTATTTTTATATTTTTTACCTTATATGTAATCATGTTTCCTTCATTATTAAATCCTGTTACTACTATCGCTGTTTTTAATTTTTCCCATTTATCTTCTAGTAAGCAATTGTATTTATATATATTAGCTTCTGCTCCTGTGTCTATCATTGGTGTATAATATCTGTTGTAATATCCTTCTATTATTATCTTTGCAAGTATATATATTTTCATGTTCTTATCATAAGAAAGTTCTTTTTATTATTATCTTCTTATTATTATAATTTATTGTTAACTGTTTGTCCTCTAAATTATATGGTTTTACTTGTTCTAACCATCTTATTCCTAAAGTGATATTTTTATCTCCTTGATATATTTTAAACTTTATTACTATTGGTACTCCTCCAATGATTATTTCCTTTTCTGTAGTTTCTTCGGTATATATTAATGTCTTTGGTAGTTCAGGGCATGATTGTTCAGTAGTAATTATCTCATCTTCTGTTACTAGTTCTCTTGTAATATAGTTTTCTTCTTGTCCTGTATTTATTAATATTAGATATTTTCGTTGTTCCATTACTCCCGTTATGTAGTAATGATATGGTTCTATTTCTTCTTCTATTGATTTTTGTGGAGTTTTATCTATTCTTAATATCATATATATGATTGAATGAATTTATGTTAGTTATTATGTATTAGAATTATTTGAATCATGATTTCTAGTTTATTAGCACACTGGAAACAAGGAGAAAACTTCTATACTATGCCATATGTATTAGAATTATTTGAATCATGATTTCTAGTTTATTAGCACACTGGAAACAAGGAGAAAACTTCTATACTATGTCATCCTAATGTTGAAACCGGTAGGCAAGGAAAGTCGTTTAGGGGAGTAAACAAAGTTGAGGCGCTGATAAGAAGGAAGTATCCGCTAAAGTACGATGCTAGTAGTGACAGGAGAACATGATAAACAGATAATCTAGTTCATAATGATCTAATATGAATTTAATCAATTATGAATATGATAGGAGCAGAATGATTATTGATTATAGAAATTTAAATGCAAAAACTAAAACATATAATTACCCAATACCAAATAAAATATTAAAGATAAGACAAATACAAGGATATAATTACTTTAGTAAATTTGACTGCAAATCAAGATTTTACCACTTAAAGTTAGAAGAGGAAAATGATTTTTGGTTGTTCACAATCTCCTCGGAGCTCGGAGTTGATTTTGGGTTCTGTTGGGTTTGGGATTTAAGTGGTGACTGGTGGCGTTGAGGAAGAGTGGGGATCTGTTGGGTGGTCTGGTTGTTCACAGTCTCGCCGGAGTTTAAGGTTGACGACGTTCTACAGGTCGAGGTTTATTGGTGGAGTTGGTTTGGGTATTTTTGTTGTTGTTGTTGTTGTTGTTATTGTTGTTGGCTCTCACTTATAGCTGGCAGTTGAAGCTTGTTGGAGATGGTGAGAACTAAAATGGTCTGATCGGAGAAAGTGTGGAGGAGGAGAAGAAGGCAGTAAGGTTGGATTTGGTTTAGGACGGATTTGGTTTAGGACTGAAACAGGAGTCATTTGGGTGGTGGATAACTAAAACATGGGTCAATGCGGGAAATTATTTGAGTTTTTTTGTTGGTTTTGTTTGATTTTCAACTTATCAAAGTAGGTTTTTCAATTTATTTGTCGTTTAGTCTCGATTTCATCTTTTATTTGTGTCTTTGTTTGATTTTGGGGTTTAGTCGATTACATTGATTTTGTTGAAAAAAATTAGGAATTTTACTTTGTTTTGTGCCTAACGTTAGTGTAAGATGTTTTTGTAGTAGTGTTATGCCTTCAATGTCGTGTTTTATGATTTCGATTAGATTATAGGATTCTAACAAAAACGAATTTTCATGGTGATGAAAGAAGAATACAACAAGATCAACCCATATTGAAGAAAAAAGTAGGTGAAAATGAATAATAAAGAGAGCAATGTGATGACGAAAAAAAATAGAGAAGAAACAACTGGGGGTAGAAGATCGAAAAAGAAGCCAGCAAAATCTCAAATTTTGTCCAAGTATGGTGTTAGATGCAAATGAGAAGATAATAGCTTTATAAAGCCCTAATGTGACTTTGAGACCCCTTTCCAAGGGTCTTACGCTCCTAATAGACGTGTATCACACGCTCTTTGATATCAGCTGCCACATATGATACCAAGTCAAAAATAGTGTTTAAAATATTGTGTTTCGATGGATTCAAGGGTTTAGATGACAAAGGAATAAGTAGAAGGGTTCACAATACAAACTCATACAAGTACAAGGGTCCACCAGACCATTTCGCATATATATATATAAAGAGAATCCTAAGCCTGCCTATGTGGCACCCTTAGATTTCAGGAATTTATTTTTATATTTTTCTTCATATTTTTAGGTTTTCTACCCCTATTTTATTTTTACCCTTAAACTCGCTTCATCAACTCTTGTATCCCTTTAAACTATTGTATCCCTTCATACGTGTCTCTTAAGGAATGGCCTATAAAAAACTAGGCAAATCATACCCATTGTTATATCTTTTTTCTTTGTGACAAATCTCATCCCTAATTTTTAGGGAACTTCGTCAATTCCTTGGTACTTTGGATCTTCACAAAAAAAAACTTTAATCTCCTTGTTGCTTTTTTCCTCCATTCAACAAGTTAAATGAAAAACTAGCCAACTGCTCAATTGTTAAACAATTTATCATAACCATGAAATTTTTTTGGTTCATACCTACTGTCACGCCCTGAGGCTAACACCTAGACGTAACACGGGACCTAGGATCACAAGTGACCCCAAGCTAATACATCAAAAGAAGTGGTTGAGATGTAACTCATACACCACGTACAACATCCAAAAACTAAAGACAAAATAAAGCATAGTAAAGGTGACATGGTCCTCGTAGCATGAGGACTCACCAAGTCTTCATGGTCAAGCAATCAACTAGCAACGAGTGGGAAGAGGAGAAGCGTCAAACCCTACATCATAACACAATGTATGCACACGTATGCATTAGTACATAACATGTACTAGATATGGGTAAATGCATAAAAATGTGAAACATGAGCATATGAAAATGTTAGAACATGATATGCACGACCAAGCTAAATCATAGTAAAAGTCTTTAAAAGAATTATAAGTCATGAACATGGTCAATGCATCTTAAAACATAATGAAAGTTTCATAAAAATCTTTGAAAAAACTTTAGTTCGTTTTGTGGGATATTAGTTTTAAACAACAATAGAACATGCAAGCTATAACATGGAATTCAGTGTTACTCCCACACCGAGAAGGGAGAGTCTACTTGTCAAGGTAGAACTCTATATCATTCATTCATATGCTATTTGTGGATCCACTAGTTAGGTCATTTAAGACGATCGTACTAGGGCACATAGTTTGGAACTAGAGGTTGCTACTAGAGACTACTCTATTTGAGCCTCCACCTCAAATTCTCTCGGTGTTAAGTTAAATTCCAATGGAATAGACAAAATCAATTATCAAAGTATAACACTAGGATAGGATAACATAGCAATCCAAATCATAAAGTCATTATAGAGTAGCTCCTTGAATCATGAATCATGCATGTGTGAGAAAACATTTCACTAAATCATGATTTTTAATATGTGAGAAACCTTTCACAATTTCTTTGATGCTTATCTTAAAAGCAATCTTAGATCATGAACATCTTTTAAATCATAAATCATGCATACAATTTCATAAATCATAAGCATACCTTCATAAATTCATATCTCCATAGATTCATAGTCAAAATCATGAATAATGTATGAGTTTAAATAAAATCAATTGAAAAACATGTAATTGAATCTAAACATACATAGGGAGATTGAATTTGAATAATTCAATCAAAATCAAATAAGACCCATGGAGATTGCATAAACCCTAATCAAAATTAGGTGAAATTGAATTGGAACTTGGAGATCTTTTGGGACCAATGGATGAATGAAATCCATTGGTGAATTCTCACATACCTTCATAAACAAAGCCCAAAAGAAATGGGGAAAAAAGAGACTTGAACCTTGAAACCCTAGCTTTCTCCCTTAAGCTTGAGGAGAATGAACTTCGATGGGAATTGGGGATATGAGAGAATGAAAGGGTTTGGGTAGAATTATGAGTTGAAAGGTAGTTATAAGTTTTAAATCTTGGGTTTAAGCGACATAGTATAGGTATTAAGTGCATGAAAAAAAGATTCAAATACCCTTAAGAGTAACTGTAGATGGCTTCTACGATACTTCCTACGGCCCGTACTGGTCAACTGTAGAACCAACTTCAGAAACCTAAAATTCTTTCAACTTCCCATGAAACCAATCTACGATCCATCGTGCAGTATATGATTCGTATATCCCTTTCGTAGAACCCAAGTTCAAGTTCAAAATTTCACTAACTCTGAATAACTTGTACGGATGCCATCTACGTCCCGTCCAAATTCCTATAGCTCGTCTTGGATACTCGTAGGTTAAACTTCAGAAACTTAAATTTTCACGACTCAATTTTTGGTTCTATAGTTCACTTTCTACGACCCATATAACTTCTTATGGTCAGTTGGTCAGTCTCGTAGACCACTACTTCATTAGGTTTTCTGCACTTTTCTTTTCCAACTTAACTTTTCTGAATTCCAAGATGTTACACCTGAGTAGGTTATTATGAGGTTTGAAAAAAAAAGATTCATAAAGGGTTAATTTTTCCATAGTTTCATAGGTCAATCAGGAGATGAAACTTTTGATTAGAATTTTCACACATTTTTATCAAAACAAAAGAAATTTAACACACATCCATTAAAATAAAGAAATAGCAAAATCGATAGATTGAAAATAACTTTAAATTTAATTAAAAATATTTTTTATATTTTTATTTAAATGTGTGATATGTGTTCAGTAAAATCTCAACTCATTTATTGTAAAATTATTATTTCACTTGATATAATTTATTATGTATTTTTTAGCAATTCAAACTGGAGAATTTTTCCCAGGCGATTTGTGTTTAATTAGTAGAAAAAAATTATTTACGGTATTGACAATATTGTCGTTAGGTTGAGTAGGATGGATATAAATCCTACTTACTGAATTTTTTTGTTAGTTGCTTTTAAAATTTTTGCGCACCCTTCATAAAAAGTGTAGCTCCGCCACTGATTCTTCATCTATTTTTTAAGAACATATAAAAGGGAAAAAAGAGCAATGAGCTTGAAGCGGTTCAACATAATGGGAGGCCTAAAGCCAAATTTTAGTTAGAGGCCTAAACTTTAAACAACCTTCATCTCTATTATTTTATTTTTCTAACTTCTTAGGTGCAATTATTACTTAGTTTCTTTTATATATGATTTATTCTATTTTTTTTCAATTATTAGTCTTAGGTGAGATTTTATTAATTCATCATTGAAAAACATTCTTTCATTGAGACAATCATTATATGAATTGTTGATATAATTCTATAATAAGTTGACAAATTTTAGATAATAATATAAGTTAGAATCATAAAATGTGATTCAAGAATATAAAAATAATTACTTTTTCTAAGAAAAAATTAACACATAATGTAATTTTGATAAAAATACAAGACCCGAAAAATTGGGGGCCTAATGCGTATGCCTTTTTGAAGCATAGAGCCACCCCTAATGAGCTATTTGCTACTTTTTGCTCTTTAAATTTTCCTAGAAATTCCCTTTTGGTAACAAACTCTACTCACCATCAAAAGATATAATGTAAGGGATGTGACTGTTCCTCTCTTAACCAAAGATCTCGGGTTTGAGTCATAATATGAAAAGTCCTTGGTAAAGAGTGTTTCTCCCAAATGGAGCCCTACGCGCCACAAATTCAGAATAGTCGGGTTCCAATGCAGGTACTAGACACTTGATAGGAGACTAAAACAAACAAATTCTACCCTAAACTCATTGATCTCCAATGCAGATACCAAACACCGAATAAGAAACCAAAACAAATAAACAAACCATACTCTAAACCCATAGATAGGAAACCAAAACAAACAAACAAACTCTATTCTTAATCCACCCGGCTGTAATACGGGTATCAAACACGGAATAAGAAACCAAAACAAACAAATAAACACTACTCTAAACCCACTTGCGCCTCTCCCTCCCTCCCTCCCTCCCTCCATGCTTCATCATCAATAACTAAAAATACAAAAGATTGAGGTTCCAGTCCACACCGGCAAAAACATTTTACAAAACAGTACATTATACTCGAATCTTATTGAGATCTCATTGATAAGAAAAACGCAGAACCCGAACAATTCTATGGCGAATTCGAAATCAAAACCCAAATCTCATTCCCGGAACGTTCTTCAACTTTTCGCCGGCTTAAACCCTTCAATTCCTCAACTTCCTCCGATTCGTTCTTTAGCAATCACCACTAATTCCGATTCCCAAACCCTAGTTTTTGTCGGAACAGTCTCCGGAGACGTTATTTCCCTCTCACTGAACCCCAATTCCGGTTTATCACTCTTCCTGCGGGTCAACATCATTGGTAAACCCGTCACTTCGATCCACGTTATTAGTCATATAAAAAAACTCATTGTTCTCTCCGACGGCTTTATTTATTTGCTCGACTTGAATTCACTTGAACCAGTTCGAAAATTGAGTCTGTTGAAGAATGTTAATGTAGTAAGTAAGAGATTTTTTAGCAGTTTAAACAATGGGATTAAAGGAAAAGAAGATGGCTGTTTTTTCGCAGTTGCAGTGGGGAAGAAGTTGGTGCTTGTTGAGCTGGTTTTGAGTGGTTCTCCTGTAATTTTGAAGGAAGTTCAGGGTGATTTTACCGACGGGATAATGTGTTTATCATGGGTTGATGACTCTGTTTTTGTTGGAACTAGGACTGTTTACTATTTGTATTCGTATGCAAGTGGGCAGTGTGGTGTGATATTCTCATTGCCCGATCCATCTGTGCTCCCAAGGATGAAGTTGTTAGCAAAGGAGTGTAAGGTGATGTTAATGGTGGATAATGTCGGTGTTGTTGTGGATAGTGAAGGACAGCCTGTGGGTGGTAGTTTAGTTTTCAGCGAAGCTCCAGAGACCATGGGGGAGATAGGGGCATATGTTGTGGTGGTAAGGAGTGGGAAGTTGGAGCTGTATCATAAGAAATCGGGGAATTATGTTCAGCGAGTTCAAATTGTTGGGGAAGTAGGTAGTCCTGTTGTGGCTGATGAGGAGGATGGAAGAGGAAAGCTTGTCGTTGTTGCAACAGGCTCAAAGGTAATATACATTATTTTCTCTAAGATGGTTTGTTCAGGCTAGCTTGCGCAAAGAAATATAAGAACTTTTGATAACTTTAATTATAAAAAGTCTGCACTTGATGCTTTCTGGATAAAGTTTCAAGTCTTAAGAACTAATGCACTCAATTGGTTAAGGGGTAATGAAACCTTTGCTTCTGCTGAATCAGCCCATGCATAACTTGCAAGTAATGTGATATTATTGAATAGAATTGGACTTTCATCCTGGGAAGCACTAGTGTAGTGCCCTATGAGGGACCGTAGAGCTGTGAACATGCTAATAGATATTTGCTTAAGCTAGAGTTTCAAGGTGATCTTTTTGATAGTTTCAACTATTTTTTTTTTTTTATGAAGTAAAGATTTCCATTGTTGGCATCAAGGAGATGCATGTAAGTTACAAAAGAGTAGTAGCAAAAATAACTAAGAAGCTCCATTACAGACATTATACTAAAGACAAGGAGCTAGCCAAGTTCGAAAGGGTATCCAGGGAACCTATAGGGGACAAATAAACCCAGCTATATAGATACATAAAGCATTTAGCTCTTAGAGATCGGTAGATAGTTGATATCCCATCAAAGTATCTTCTATTTCTCTCATTCCATATACTCCAACAAATATCTGCTGGTATCATCTTCCATAGTATGTTGATGGGGCTATCAACTTTCCATTTGCTCCAGCTTTTAAATGCATCTTTGATGTTTTGTGGCATGACCCATCTGAGCCCAAAAAGTGTTATAAACATGCTCCATAGATCTAATGCCACAGGGCTTTGTAGAAAAAAGTGGCTATGTGTTTCTGTTTCCCCAGGCACATACTGATGACCATTCAAAACTTCCTCTTTACTGGGTTGTCTTGTGTCAAACATGCTTCATGCATGCAGTCCAACTGAAGCAACTTATCTTGGGGGGGGGGGGGATTTGCTCTTCCAAAAAAGATTCCATCACCAAACTCTCTGTGATTGTGCTGAGTGGACCTAGAAATTTGTAGGCCGTCTTCATTGAGAATTTCTTTTTATCTATAACTTCCCATTCCCATTTGAATTGGTCTGGGCCTAGGGGGTTGATGTTTGCATAGTGAAGTGTTGCTAGCATATTTATCATTTCCTCTAACTCCCAATCTTGTAGGTTCCTTCTGATGATTAGGTTCCAAACATTTCCTTCCCTGTTCTATTGGACTATTGAGTCAGGGTCACTAGCTATCTGAAAAAAGTTGGGGAAGTCGGACATTAAAGGAGAATTTCCAAGCCATTTGTCTTTCTAAAAACTGATTCTCTGGCCATTTCCAACCACAAGATGGTGAAACTGTGAGAACTGTTCCCATAGCTTGCACATAAACTTCCATACTCCCACCCCATATGGTTCATCTGGCAGGTTTGATCTCCTGTGATTCAGTGCTCCATGCTTGGCAATTATGATTTCCCTCCATAAGCTTTGCTCTTCTTGTGTGTATCTCCATAGCCACTTCATTCGGAGGCACTTGTTGTGCAAGGCTAAATCGTTTATGCCCAAACCCCCTAGCCTCTTAGGTAATATGACTTCGTCCCACTCGACTAGGTGAAATTTGTGCACATTGCTGTTTCCTTCCCAAAGGATATCCCTTCTTGTTCTGTCAAGTTTTTCCTATACCTTGCTAGGAATGGGGTGGAGAGACATATTATAAGTTGGACTGCTATCTAGCACACTACTGATTAGAGTAAGTCAGCCTCCCATAGATAAATACTGCATTTGCCAAGAAGCCTGCCTCTTTTCAAATTTCCCTATGACTCCACTCCAGAAGCCTTCTGCTTTGAGCTTAGCTCCAAGAGGAAGTCCTAAATAGGTCATTGGAATTGCTCCAATGCCACACCCCAGGATGGCTATTAGTTCCTCTAGATTAAGCACTTCATTGACAAGGTTGATTACACTTTTCAACAAGTTAATGTGGAGACCTGAAATGGCTTCAAAAATCAAAAGAGTTAGGTTTATAAATAGGATCTGACTTCTTTCAGCCCCACAAAATCAGTGTATCATCTACGTATAAAAAATGGGAGATGTTGACTGCTCTATCCCTCCCTACATCAAAACCATTTATCCACTGCATTTGTTTGGCTTTGTCCAGTATTTTGCTCAGTCCCTCCATTGCTATTATGAACAGGAAAGGAGAGAGAGGATCACCTTGCCTTAATCCTCTCTGAGGGGAGAAGAATCCTACTAGGCTTCTGTTGATGAGGATTGAGTACTTAACTGTAGATATGTTGAATGTTATCCACTTGATCCACCTTTCATTAAATCCCATTTGCCTGAGGATAGAAATGAGGTAGGACCAATTCAGCTGGTCAAATGTCTTCTCAATGTCTAACTTGCATAACAAACCAGCATTTTCCTGTTTTTTACTGCCAGTCTAGGACCTCATTAGCTATGAGGGAAGCATCTGTAATTTGCCTCCCTTGAATAATGCATTATGATGATTTGAGACCAACTTCCCAATCACTCTCTTATCTTTCTGTTGCAACAATCTTGTAAGTGCTGTCAATTAAACTAATTGGCATGTAGTCTCTCAGCTCTATTACTCCTTTCTTCTTGGGGATGAGTGCTATGAATGAAGCATTGCAAGATTTTACCATCCAACAATGTTGGTGATAATGTTGCAAGGCTGCTAACAAGTCCGACTTGATAAAGTCCCAAGATATCTAATAAAATGCCATAGTAAACCCATCAGGACTAGGGGCCTTGTCAGGTACACTGGCATTTATGGCCGCTAATACTTCTTCCTCTTCAAAATAAATCCACACCCGTCTGTGATAGCCCTCTTAATATTTTATTGGATCTTTGTAACTAGTGGATGGTTTCCCATCGCATCAGCCTTTTCCAAGTGCACGAGACCCCAACGAGGACATTGTTAGTGTTTTATTATTGGGTCAATAAATTGTAATAATGGAATGGGCGTTGGATTTGTGTGTGCAGGAAGTAATTTTGGTCCCAAACCAACTTATTTTTTTACCCAACATTAAAAGGGAAATGGATCAGGTCGCAGGTTCAAGCCCCACACCATGCAAAGCGAAGCCCGATATTTAAGTGAAGAAGGGTAGAGGAGCGGGCCCATTATTCACCGAGTTTAGAAGGCTGTGATTGGTCCAAAGGGCGGGTCACCAATGAATTTCTCGGTTATAAAAAAAAGAAGAAGAAAGGAAAATGGATCAACTTAAGTGACTCACGTGAGACCCAATCAAACTCTTTTAAACCATTATGTTGAAATTTGCGTTTAGTTATTGCAATAGTTTTTAGTAGAATAAGTTGTTTAGTTTAGATGAATTTGAATTTTGAACTTTAGTTAGGTTGTTTGAGTAGTTGAGATATTTTATGTTGTTTTAAATTTCAAATTATGCGGATTATCTATTTTATGTTGGCTATTTAATGCTCCTCAATGCTTAATAAAATTATTGAAAGCTATTGATGCCATTTCAATCCAAAGAAGGACCATCTTTTGTAGTAGGACGACCCAATGCCCCTTCCTAAATAGGTAGGCACATAGTATCAAAAAATATCCAGTGAAGCTTTCTTTTGTCTTCATCACCGCCTCCCCAAAAGTTAGCTAGCATTTTTTCCAACTGGTCAAGAACTCCTCAAGAACTCCCTTTGAAACTGGAATCCTTGCAAGAAGGCTTATAGGCATCGAGAAAAGAACATGTTTGCAAAATCCACTGGATAACAATGCTTTCATCTCCTACCACTTTATTTTATACTCTATCCAAAAGATGAGTGTTTTTTAGATTTAAATAGAGGTAGTCCTAGATCAATATATTAGGATTTAGGAATCAAAGCAAGGTAAAAAAACCAAGAGTGGTATCAAGAGTCTCATTGATCTTAAGGGATCTATGAGCTCTTACAAAGAACTACCATATCATTTTTAACCTGTAAGGCTACTCTTTTAACCTGTAAGGGCTATCCATTTTAACCCGTCCGGGCTATCATTTTCAACCTGTGCTTATTGTCAAAGCATAGGACTAATTTCAACAAATATCAATGTCAAGCAGTAGTCTCTCGTTGAATGCCCAAAAAATTTTCACTGTCAAAAAATTTATGAGGAAGATCAAGTGGACAAAGCCTGGGAGAATTATAGAAGTTCTACAATGCTGGAACATGGATGGAAATGAAGGAGAAAAGGAGAAGAGATGGAGGATTGTCCCAGCTTGCATTTCGTGGACAATTAGGAAGGAAAGGAATCAAAGATGTTTTGAAGGAAAACAGAACAATATTCAGAAGATAAAGACAAACTTCCTAGGGCTTTACTATGTTGGTGTAAGCAAGTAGTGATAGGAGATACTGAAGATGTGTTTAATGCTATTGATTGGCTGTAACTAGAAGATCTTAAGAATGATGTGAGTAAAACTTTTTCGAGGGGGACTATACTTTGATGTAGTATACCTGTGAATATATAGAAGTAAATGTTACCTATCTCAAAAATCAATTTTTTTTAATCAGATTTGATCAGTGAAAATGCAATCATATTTTATAACCTATGCCACATGTGTTGTTGTGATGGAAGAAAAAAAAATACTTACAACAACACTAAGCCACTAAGCAAATTCTACACTTGTCCATATAAAAGCACTTTCGAAAGAAACTTCTACACAAGATAATGTCATCGAAGGTGTTTTTGAAGCAAAAATTCAAAAGAAGAAAAAGAGAGATCAGTATCCAAAAAAATGTGCAAGTTAAAAAAAATCAAGTGAAATTCAGCATCAACTTCTAGAGCACAAAATTGAGGAGGGGCAGTTTTTAAAATTGCAGTAACTAAAGCAAAGGAGCAGTGTTGAAATTTTTTAGCAGAATAAGTTGTTCAATTTAGATGAATTTGAATTTTGAATTTTAGGTAGGTTGCTTGAGCAGTTGAGATATTTTAGGTTGTTTTAAATTTCAAATTATGTTGATTATCTATTTATGTTGACTATTTAAAACCCCTCAATGCTGAATAAAATTATTGATAGCTGTTGAAGCTATTTCAATCCAAAGAGGGACCATTTCAACCCTTTTTCGCTGCCCCATCTTTTTTAAAAAAACCAACACATTACAAACACTCCTATAGGGAAGTGTCTCATCAATTTGAAGGAGATGGCCTCCCGATTCTCAGACCACCATGCAGAGAAAGGAAAAGGCAAGGCAGGGAGGTCATGGACAACCGTAATTGTGTAGAACCCGAAAATTTAAACATACACCTAATTCCAGTGCACGAGGCAATTCCTATAAACAAACAACCACTTGAAACAATGGAGGATGAGTTTGAGATACAAGGCTGCCCTGATTTTAGGCTAGGCTGGAAATTAGAGATGTTCAAAATCAAGCTCAAGGAGTGGAGCAGAAACAATTTTGGGGAACTACTCTACCAAAAAATAGCTTATTGAATGAGTTAGCTGAACTGAATCAAATGTAGGAGTAGAGAGAACTTAATGAAGATGAAGTGATGGTCAGGGTAACTGTGCTGGTGAAATTGGAGGAACTTGCTAAGAATGAAGAGGCAAGTTGAAGACAGAAATCCCAAGTACTTTGGTATTGGTTAAAGGAAGTAGACAAAAACACTAGATTTTTCCAAACAATGACAACAACTCACAAGAAGCACAACACAATTTTTTAAAAAACTCACAAAAGGCACAACAACATTGACAAGTTACTAATTGGAATTTGGAGGAGCAGAAATTGCTCAATTTGAAGAAATAAAGAGAATCATGGTAGGATACTATGAAAATTTGTATACAGATACTGAATCTTGGAGGCCATGTTTTGACTACCCTAGCTGTCCTAAGGTGAATGAAGAGGAGTGTGAATGTTACAAGTGTTGTACTATTATCTAGAAATAATCAAGTTATTAATGACTGGATGAACCAAAAAATAACCCCTCAAGTGCGAAATTATAGAAGATTCTCTTTATGATCAAACAATTCTTTAGCTATTGTCATCTATGTGATTGCAAGAAACCTAAATCAAAATTTAAGCTATTTTGCACAAATCATGCTATTTGTGTATGGTGACGTGATAGAAGAATGAAGTAATCACACTTTGTGCATTTGTTAGCTTGTTATACTGATGATTTTGGAATTGCCTGCTATTTTTGTTGAGTCTTGAAGGATAGTTAATATCACATTACACTGATGTACCTTCATCGGATATATATAAATGTTTGAAATGTGCAACTTTTTAAATAAGTTTATTATCAAAGTTTCTCTATTAACAAGAGTACTGCTTAAATTTCATATTTAGTAATGTATAATATTGGACAAATAAAGTTTTTATAAACCCTATATAAAATAGGTCAAACCAGTTTATAACCCAAACTGTTTTTGACCCTCTTTAATATGGGCGGGTTGGGTTATCACCATTTTTACTCAACCTGCCCGAACCCATCCCAACCGCCCCATTTGCCACCACTTCAGTTACAAGCACAGAGATTGTTTGGGAACTAAAAGGAACATAGTAAAACCTCCTGATTAGAGTTTTTAGATTTATTGCTTATTGTGTTTTTGATGGCAGGTTATGTGTTATCGGAAGGTGCCTTCGGAAGAACAAATAAAAGACCTATTGCGAAAGAAAAACTTTAGGGAAGCAATATCACTGGTTGAAGAACTTCAAAATGAAGGTGAAATGACAAGGGAGACACTCTCTTTTGTCCATGCTCAAGTGGGATTCCTCTTACTATTTGACCTACGCTTTGAGGAAGCAGTTGATCATTTCTTGCTTTCAGAAACAATGGAGCCTTCAGAACTTTTTCCATTTATCATGCGAGATCCAAATCGTTGGTCCTTGTTGGTATGTGGTGGTGTATCAATGGTTGTTCTGTGCATGCACTTACGTTTCAATGCTTGGATCTGCATCTTTTATGGTGGTACATGTGCTGATCTTTGAATCAGTTTATGAGTCAAGTTAGGGCCGGTTTGGATTGACTAAAAAGTTGGTCAAACCTACTGTGAAGTCATTTTCAGCTTTTGGAAGTGTTTGACAAAGTTAAAAATAACTTAAAATAATGTTACCTTTCTCAAAAAAAAAAAAAAAAAACTTAAAATAAGTTGAAAATGACTTTAAAAAAGTTAAAAAACTAAAAGTAGCTCTCCCCCTACTTTTTATTTTTGACTTAAAAGTCATTTAAGTTTGACTTTTTATTTTTTGACTTAAAAACTACTTTTTTAAGCCAATCCAAACGGGCTCTTAGTTTCGTTAGTCTGTCAAGTCATCCTACAGTTGCTCTTTTTCTAGAATCTTTTTCGTATTTTGCTCTCTGATTACCGTTGTCGAGCCCAAGTCAAGCTCTTGGTGCCAAAAAGTGTCAGTCATACTTTATGCCTTATTTGTAAGTAAAAAAAGAGCATATCATACTATATCTATGTGTTCTATTATGTGTATCAGTCTACCCTTTCTTTTTTGCGCAGAAAAGGACCAACTCGGAGCAGCCTATTCTTCTTCTTCTAGTTTTTTCTTTTCCTTCTCTATTTCTGCATTTTTTGTCTTGCTTATGCCACTTCTTTCGTGAGCTACTTTTAACACTTGCCATGAATTGATAGATCTTTTCCCTTAATTATCAAAGTCCAAAGACAACCAATGGAATCATTTTCTAACTTACTGCATATGTTAATTAGGGCAATGCTGATATCCTGCTGCAGTTCTCAATTTCTGTCCCAAGTAAAGGGTGACAATGAGTACTGAGCTAGTCATGTTGGGGTTGTATGCTAGCATTCCTATCAACTTGGTCTAAATTGGAAGTCCTCATTGCAGAATTTACTTCCTCTTATAAAGGATTTACTATATTATTATGAAATTTATAAGCATGCTTCGCACCTTTGATCGGAAATACAAACTCAACTAAGTGATTATTTCAACTCTTATTTTTATTTTGATAAAACAAGTAAAGTCATTTGATAGGAGGTGGAAATCTTGACCGAGATGTGTTCAAAAGTAGAAAATCTCACGCAAAAACACGATTCTTTACTGATAGCACCTAATTTTTCTATACTTATTGGTATCTAATGAGTGCTCCATTTTTCAGTTCCTCCTAATCCTGTTACTCTTTGGGTTCATTCTTTTCATATGATCCTCATAAGTGCCGAGTGATTCCATATTCTGTTTCTGTCTCTTTCCCCGAGAGTTTGGTCCTAGTGACATGCTTTAACACAGTCAGGTATCCCTGATCATTCCAATATGCTCGAGATTGCGCACCATAATCGATATGCCACTGAACAGTGTAGCAATAGCTGAATCACATCCTCTCTGGCGCACTTACACATGAAGCACCAACTGATATAGCCACTTCTTTATCTTTCTTGTTGTCCTTTGTAATAATTGCCTTGCTACCAATCATGGAAAAGACTGACCTTCATCTCTTTCTCCGGATTCAAGTAAACCTGATCTTACTATAAGTATGCCATCGACTTGTATTATTTCATCCATGATAGAGATTATTTGAAAAACCCGTGAAGCTCTTCTTTCTTCATGAAAGTCCCATAACGCTCTCCTTCTTGTTCCTTTAGTATCTGAATTCTGAGCAATATCTTCTCTCTGCTAGCAGGGCATGCATAACGTAATGGGACTGTGACAATGTCCCTCTTATGTCTAACTTTGCAATAGAAGTTTTCCAGAGCTTTCAATGGCCACAATTAGTTATTTCAACTATTAGTTTTGAATCATTGTATATGACAGTCGACATGTTAAATCTGAAAAGTTGAGGCCCCTTATTAAATATAAATTTCTCCATCCAAACGAACTCTGAAATTATTCAGTAAAAATATGATCCTCTAGCAGTCATATACATTGGCCTTTGATGTCTCTCACTTGATGTGTGGTTCTCAGTTTGTGTTCCTTTCTTTTCTAGGAAAACTTTTTATTTGAATTTTCCTTTTATCTCACTGGAATTGTCTTCTCAGGTTCCAAGGAATAGGTATTGGGGCTTGCATCCTCCTCCATCACTTCTTGAAAAAGTTGTGGACGATGGCTTAACTGGTATTCAGAGAGCTATTTTCCTTAAGAAAGCAGGCGTTGAAACTGCAGTTGATGATGAGTTTCTTCAAAATCCACCAAGCAGAGCTGATTTATTGGAGTCTGCAATTAAAAACATGACCAGGTTTTTATTGACAAGGAGTATTATTTTTTTCTCAGGATTTTTTTAAACTGATTTATTCTCAGGACTTTCTGTGAGTGATTCTTTTTCTTTTTAAATAATGGGTGACCAATCCAACTTGCTTGCACATTAATCCTGAGAATAATTATATGAGAATTGTAGCCCAGTTCTATTGTGGGTATAAGAGGACAAAGAGGAGAAGTGGATATGAATGTCCTCAATATTCAGAAGACTTAAGAACGCTATGCTTAACATTCATAGAGCAGTAAATTCATCGAGGGACATCATAATTACATACTCTCTCTATTTCAATTTGTTTGTCGTACGTTTTTTGTTGATCCGTTTCAAAAAGAGTGCCCCTGCCCCTTTTTGGTAACTCTTTAGTTCCAACTTTCCGCATGACATGTTTAAGACCATAAGATTAAAAGACATTTTAGTACATTCTACATATCTTTAGTTTAAGACCACAAGATTCAAAAGTTCTCTTTATTTTCTTATACTCCGTGCCATGTCAAAAAACCAGACAATCAAATTGAATCGGAGGGAGTATATCAATGGATTTTGAGAGCTATATTGTAGGACTTGAATTGCCTTGATGAACTCCAATCCGATGGGTAATGTATATTTATTGTTGATCTATAGGCTCATACTTCCTTTGTCCTAAAGAGAATGAAGTAGTTGGGATTTAAGGGTCAAAGCATTCAGTTTTCTCGTGAATATGGATATTGCTTAAGTTTTTATGAGATAATATTTAGATAAAAAGATCTATAAAGCACAATATTACTATCAAATATATTTTGGAACATTTGAAAACATCATATCCAAAGAAAAAAAACTGTTCAACTTTCATATAAAATAGGTCAGGGAGTAATTTAGGGAGCAACTTGTTGAGAATTGAGCATACATATATCAAATTCTTACCTCAGCTCGGTTGATTTGAGAAGTGCAACTATTGTGAGAACGTAATGGAAGGTAAAAAATGATTTTATGTTACCGCATGTAAGCTTTATAACTAGAAAAAATCTAGCTTTGTTTTAATTTATGGAGTGGTTCTGTTCAGATAAAAAACCACATCATTTCCTATGTAAAGAAAAAAACCACATCATTTCTCGAGAATGAGTATATGTATCATAGGTTGAGAGACTTTTCTTTTAAAGCCATTAAGCAAAGACCATAAATTGAGAGGGACTTGGTAATAAGTTTATGGGGTTGAGATGAATAGTGCCGAGGATATATGATAGAGAGAAAGCTATGAAGTGACCCCTTCAAATGTTTTTCGCTTCCTTCTTAGAGAAATTGTGGACTACAGGGTTAATTCCTTTAGGCAATGTTTAATTTTCAAGTGTAAGTTTGAGTTGAATTGCGTTAAGTATCTCTCTTGTATCTTCATTATCTTTTCATAAGTTGAGAACATAAGGAAATGACCACAAAGGGATCAGTTATGCTAATATGTTAAGAAAATGCTTTTGGCATCGTCTCTTTGGTGCTTACCAGTGTTTTAAAAGGCGTGGCGTTTTACTTTGCACGGGGCGTGGCGTAAGCTCTGAGACATGGGGTGTAAGCCCCTTGGATCTTTATTTTTTTATTTTTAATGTAGTAAAATTAATATAATAACACCAAATTATAAAAATACATTTATAGTTTAAAACAATTAAAACCATGATTACAGTAACTCATAAAATAGAACTACTAACAAGATTTTACAAGTATAAATAATGTGATGATATAAAAGTTATCGTGTGACGCGAATCAACTCTTAACATCTTAACTTTCTAATAATAAAAGTATCATAATTTCTTAAATATAGTACTATCATACTATGAAATTCACTTCCTTAAAACAAAATAAACAATAAACTTTATTAACATTATAATAAAAGCATCACTC
This sequence comes from Solanum okadae, assembly GCA_036553675.1. Lineage (NCBI taxonomy): Eukaryota > Viridiplantae > Streptophyta > Magnoliopsida > Solanales > Solanaceae > Solanum > Solanum okadae. The sequence continues at coordinate 14,246,955 of CM071682.1, forward strand.
CATCATGAATAAAAATGAAATTACTTTTAAATAGTGAAATAATAAAATATGATAATTTTAAGACATGACAAAAACAAGAAGAGCAAACAAGATGTAAAATTTGGCTATGTATTTTTTTAAGAAAATGTTAATCAATATCCACCCTCACGGTGTTTTCAAATAGTAAATATGCAATATTATACGACTTGTTGTTTGAGTTACTCTCAATCTTCTTATTTCTATTGATGAAAAAACTATCAAGTGTATCATTTATTTATTACAAAATTATGAGGGTCAACAATGTTAACTAAAGAATTTGAGACATAATTTGTGTAAAATTTGTCAGGCAAGCCCTGAGCATTGGGTGTTAGTTGTGTTTAAGGTGTACAGTCGGGGGCTTAGGGTGTAAACCTCACAGAACTAAGCCCACACATGAGTATCGGGTCTTTTTGCAGTGTCTCGCCCGGGGTGAGTCCCAAAATTGCCTTTTAATACGCTGGTGCTAACAGAAATGTAGGATGAAAAACTCTTCGGGGTGGCCCAGTGATTTGGGCTTGGGACTTCCATGTTGGAGGTCTCAAGTTCGAAACCCCTTGCCAGCGAAAGCAAGGGGTTTGCCTTCTGGGTCGAGCTTGTCGCACCGGGCTTGCCTAGTGCGAGTTACCTCTCCTATGGTTTGCGAGCTATTGCATAGGAGCGGGGGTTTTACCCTGTGCGCACCCAAAGGGTAGCGGCTGCGGGTTTCCCTTGTCATAAAAAAAAAAGAAAAAAAGAAATGTAGGATGAAAAAACTGAAGCTAATATATGTCTCTGCCCTTTGGTTAATTGCATTTCTGTAACATATTTTGGTTTAGTTTATTTTTGAAGTTGGTTTAGTTTGTGGGACACACCTATAAAGTTAGATTGTTACACTTGTTTATCTAATGTTTTATGTGCAATTTGGTTTTACTTGCCTTTGCCTTTGCCTTCTCTGGTCCTTAATCCCTCCCCTCTCTTATGACAGGTTTTTAGAAGCATCACGACATAAAGATTTAGCTCCTTCGGTATGCGAAGGAGTTGACACTCTTTTGATGTACCTTTACAGAGCTCTAAATCGTGTTGATGACATGGAAAGACTTGCCTCATCAGACAACAGTTGCGTAGTGGTATGTCTATACAATCTTGCTCTATCTTGTCTAATATATGATATCTTGGTTCTTTTTTTTTTGTTGTGCGGGGATCAAAATGTAGTTCATGTGATGATTTGCTGATGTATGTGATATCAAGTACTTTTATTAATCCTTTGGGTCAGCTTGACACATTTCGACTATTCCACCGACACATACTATCAGTGTTATCAAGGCGCGTTTACACTTTGAAGTAAGGCTCAGAACATGTTGAGCATTTTGCCTAGCTTAATGATGTGTGCTATGGTGTCTTCATCAAAGCTCTAACACAAACATTTTCCTTGCGAATGAGCGTTTTTGGTAGAGAATGCACTAAACAATTGATATTCCATTTAATCGTGAAGAAATTTAATTTCTATGTCCATTTATTTGTTATTCATGCTTATAATTATTAGTTTTGGACTAAACATGTATATCTGTATTTTTTCTCCATTGCACCTTTTTTCATCAAAACCCACACTTTATTTGCACTTTGCTTTTATAGCCCCAATAGATCTTAGATCTTTTTTGCGTTTTTTCGCTTTGATAATATTGCATGCTGTTAGAATATGAATAGGTTTATACAATCCTATTAGAATAGGAATAGGTTTATACAATTATATAAGAATAAGAATAGGTTTATACAATCCTGTTAGAATAAGAATATGAATAGAAATAGAAATAGGAATACTAAATAGTATCCTACTTGGTAAAGGATTGTATTCTAGGGTTTATAAATAGGGTCTCAATGTAATAATGTAGACATAACAACAATTCAATAATATTCTTTTCCTATATTTCTCACATGGTATCAGAGCCTCTACGAACTTGGTAGAGAATTAAAGAGCTTCCGCTGCCGGCGGGTGGCACCCATATATGCTGCCCGTCTGGCCAATGATTATGTTAGCGAAAGTTGGGTCACCGTGTATCTATTTGGTGACTATTCTCACATCTAATTTGTGTAGCACCGTACCATCATTCTGGTGACTACTTTCTTATATCTAATTTGTGTAGCATTGTACCATCATTCCGGTGACTATTTTTTCATATTTAATTTTTGTTGCACCGTGCCATCATTCTGGTGTCTACTTTTTCATATATAATTTGTGTAGCACCGTGACATCCTTCCGGTGACTACCTTCTTTTTGCATATCTGATTTGAGTAGCACCGTGCATCTCTCCGGACTACTTTTCATATTTAATTTGTGTAGTACCGTGGATTTTTCCGAACTATTTTCTCATATCTGAGTTGCATAGCATCACGTGTCTTTTCAGTGACTTCTTAGATTTGATTTGCATAGTTCCATTCGTCTTTTCGGTGACTCCTCAAATCTGATTTGTGTAGGGTTGTGCCATCATTCCAACCCTTCCCATATTATTTCTCTTTTTCAATAGGGTCGTTCCATCAATTCGAACTATCCTATATTATTTCTATTTTCTAGTTGGGTTGTGACATCATTCTGATCCTACCCATATAATTTTATTTCTTAGATTGTGACTACTTTTAGCCATCAAATCTAATACTCTGGCATATGAGCATGTTCTGGCCAATTTTTTCGGTGACTTGTTTAATATCGACTGTCTATTGATTCCAACATGAACCATGTATTTTATACTAGATTTTGAGCACTTACAATGTTCGCTCCATTGTGAAGAAGTCTATATGGAGCAACCACCTAATGTTGTTGCTCAGGGGGAGTTTAGTAGCCTTGTATGTTGATTACGTAAGTCACTCTATGGTATGAAACAGCCTTTGCAAGCTTGGTTTGGGAAGTTCCAACACTGTAATTTTATCACTCTGTGTTTTATCGGCATTATGCATCAAATTCAGTATTTCATGAGAAGATCAAACACATTGAGATTTATTGTCAATTTTGTGAAGTCGAGTGATTAACTTGCAGATATCTCACCAAGCCCCTCATCGGTCCTTGTGTTAATTACATTTGTAACAAGCTAGGTACATGAATTGTATGCACTAGCTTGAGGGGGAGTGTTAGAATATGAATAGGTTTATACAATCCTATTAGAATAGGAATAGGAATAGAAATAGAAATAGGAATACTAAATAGTATCCTACTTGGTAAAGGATTGTATTCTAGGGTTTATAAATAGGGTCTCAATGTAATAATGTAGACATAACAACAATTCAATAATATTCTTTTCCTATATTTCTCACACATGCAATCTCCCACCAGCACATGTATTGTGTAACTTTGCCAGCAAGGCTTTAACACTTGGGCAGATAAGAAGAAATTACCTACAACTTTTTTCTCTCTGCTTTGGACCTTAATTTCTCATGGTTTTAAGTTTTAACACACTTAACTGATTGTAGCCTTACCCTAGGTCGCCCATCAAACACTTATTTGTTACGCAAACTATAGGAATGACTCTAGTGGTAGCAGGTCTCTTTTTTGTTTAAGGTAAAGTTATTGGCCTTAGTATAAGTTGATGTAGATATGTAGATATATTGATAAGGTAAACATAATTTTCTCAACAATTGGGCCAAAACGCTCATATCAAGGAGTGATCAAAAAACAAAAAGAGAAACTAAAAGATATCGTTTTGTACCAAATGCACCCTATCACCAAACATTACAAAACTTCATGGGTGACGGGAAAAAGTTGTTAGGATAATAGGCTACTCCTCAATTGTACAAAATTTATCTCAACACCCTCACAAGCTTTTATATTTTATTATCTCCATACGATTCACATAAGTGCAAGTGGAGCAACATTCCACACCCTGTGTCTTCTCCCCATCTATCACACTTCCCGTTGAAATTTCGAATGGCCTAGGATTACTCACTCTTCTCTAAACCATCTCAAGATTCCCACTATAGCCTCGATGGTACTTGGCAATGTAGAATAAGATAATTGGCATCTTTACCCTAATCCTTGCACATAAAGCACCAATCAACATAAGTAACCTTTTTCCGCTTCATAGCTGCTAACCAAGTGAAAAAATATACCTTACGTGGTATATTAGGCATCCGCATTGATTGATATGGGAAGACAACATTTTTCCTCTTTTAAAAACATCTCATAATAAGACTTTACATAAAAGACCCATTGTTCCCCACCCCTATTTCTCACCTTTCGCTATCATGTGTTCAACATTGTTTGTGAAGCAAAGCGACTAGTCCTGGGAACTCTCCTACCTCTCAACCTTGAAGATTTCTTCTAAACCTCAAATTCAAAAAGCCTTCTCCACCTCATAGGCTCCCAACTCGTTGGACTATCATCTTCTTTTGATATAAAATTCTATAAATGTATGGGTATGTAGTTCTCGAAATATTATCCCCACGCCACCTATATCCCTAAAAGCTCACTCTCTTCACTCGAAATATTGCAAATGAACTCTTCCAACTCTTGAACATGTTCCTCCACCAACCACATCCATAAGGCATAGTAACAGTTTTTGTCCGCCACCCCTATTCCAAGACCCTGTATTTTTCCCTATTACCTATCTTCTATGTTGCTTGGACTCTTCCAAATGCCTCCATATACGTGTCGGATCTTCCAAAAGTAGTGCATATACTTTTGGAGGATCCAATACGGGTACAACAACATTTTTGGAGTGTACGAGCACATAGCCTCTCTCCAAAAAGTATGTTCCTCATTTCCAAATCTCCAGAACCATTTACCTAATAAATCCTAATTTGTAAACCCCTAGGTCTTTGACTGCGAAACCGCCCAGCATTTAGGAGTTATGACAGTCTCCCATCACACCAAGTAAAGCTTCTTTGTCTCACTGTCAAGTCTTGAGAAAACTTCTTTGGACTCGTTCCAGCTTCCCTGTGACACTATTCTAGCTAGAGCGTGAAACAAAGACATGAAAATTGAAATATATTGGGATGCTTGATAATGTGCTCTTAGTAAGAACTTCCTTTCCCCTTTTCCATAAAATATTTCTCCTGCCATCTTGTGAGCCTCGTTTCTATCCTCTGAGTTACTGAGTTTTCATACTGCTTGATCCTTGTTTGAATCACCAAGTGCCAAGCCAAGATAGGTAGTGGGAAAGCTCCATCCTTGCAGTGGAGAACTTGTGCTAGCAATGGAATATCCCCCCTTACCAACTAGTATAATTTCTCACTTTTGAGATTGATCTTGAGGCCTGACACCACCTAAAAGCCTGTTAAGACATGTCTCAAGTATTCTAACTGAGTTTTATCCTCATGACTTAGTACCAGAGTGTTTTCCGCCAACAATAGATGCGAAACTCTGTCGGTACTATGCCCCCAACTCCTGCAGTGTAACCCTGCAACTATCTACCCATCATTCTATCCCATTCCTCCATAACTAAGATGAACAACAAGGGGGATAATAGGTCCCCTGCCTCAGGGCTCTCTAACTGCTGAAACATCCACATGGTTGCCAGTCACCAATAATGAGTACCTAGCTGTAGACATTCAATGTTTAACTGACTTCCTCCATCTAGCACAAAATCCACCTTCAACATTATGAAATCCTGAAACTTCCAATTCACATGATCATAGTCCTTCTCAACATCCAATTTACACAAAATGGCTGTTTTTCCTTGATGTAGGAATGTGTGTGTATGTCCTTTAGGTGTTGTAGTAGTTGTCTCTGCTAGTAAACAGTAAAATCTTAAAGTTGAGATCTCGTATCTCCCTTGAAGAAATCAGCTAGTGCTTTTTCTGCTGCTGGGATTTGAACCCTGATTTCTCATGGTTAAAAGATCGCTAGGTGTCACCCTCGGGTGCATTTTAAACACTTATTTGTTTCGCAAACTTCAGAAATGCTATGATGCCAGCATACTTATTGAAACGTTTCTCTTGGATAAGGTAAATAAATGTTTGTATGCAGATCTTTAGGTGTTGTAATTGCTCTAGCTGCTATAAATAGTTTAATCATAAAGTTGGGATCTGGCATCTTCTTTGAAGGATAGCCATAAAACTTAAATGGGCAGTGCAGGAGGAGTTGGAATCATTGCTGAGTGAATCTGGGCATTTGCGGGCACTTGCTTTTCTGTACGCCAGTAAAGGGATGAGCTCAAAGTCTCTTTCAATCTGGCGTGTGCTGGCTCGAAATTATTCATCCAGCTACTTGAATGATTCACATGGTGCAAACCACTTACAAGATACCATAAATAGTATTTCCTCTGATCAAGAGACTGCTGTTATGGAGGCTTCAAAAATTCTTGAGTCATCATCTGATCAGGAGTTAGTACTGCAACATCTAGGATGGGTATGATAATTCTTTTTTGTTTTTTCAGGGTGCTTTCTGCTTTCAGCCTGCTAATTAAGTTTATTAGTTTCCATTTTAGATTGCAGACATCAACCAGCTGTTAGCTGTACAAGTACTTGTATCGGAGAAAAGAACAGATCTACTCCCACCAGGTACGTCTTACATGGTATTTAGTGATGTTCAAATGGCATATCCATCTGCAAAAATGGCTCTTAGAAAGTACTGGGTGTACGTTAAACTCATGTAACTCTTGTAAGGATGTTTCCTTTCAATGGTTCAACAGTTGTCAAATAGCCATCTAAGTATCCCCCTCCCCTCAAACTGTAATGCAATTTGAGGTTAACTACTTGTCAGAAATTGTGTTGTTTGATTATCTTTGCGTCATTAAAAAGTTTGGGTGCTGTTTATAGCCTAAGATTATTCAACTTGAGATGAATACATCATCTGATGTTATATGCGATAGCTATGTGAAATATTTTAGTCTTTTCTACCTTTACCATTATTTTTGAAAAACATATCTATCTGACTCCGACTTGACAAGGTCATTAAAGTGTTCTGACTAAATATGCAGTCTACTAACCGTTACAGTTATGCTTGTGCATCGAGCCTCTTCTTTACAATTCTTATTTCTTATGCCTCTTCTTGTTCTCAAGAAATCATGTACAACACATAGTTGCATGCCACAGTTTGAGCCCTGCCTTAGACAGAAGCCTGATATTTAAGTGGAAAATGATAGGGGCCACCTCTTAAACAGAGTTTCAAACCGTCCGCTACATGTCCTCGGGATTTCTTGGTTGTCAAATATACATCTGCCTACATGTATTTACGTTGTATCAGTGCACCAATGTGGCAGAAGACTTTCTTGCAAATTTGGGCTTTGACTTGCTATGTGGTTATACTTCGTCATCGCTTTCTTTTGACATGTCTGTTCTGTTTCAGTTATGTTAAAGGAGATCAGAGCCTGACATCAAAATGCAGGATTGAAGTTTAATTATACCAAGTTCAATATTAAAATGCGAAAAAATGAATCAACAACCAAAGTTACAAATCTTGCCAAAGAATTTAAGCACAAACAAATGCAAGTTACCCTTGTATGGATTGTACCAAATTGTTGTGTATCCCTGTAAGAAAACAGTAGCTCATGCACGTGGCTTGGTGCAAGTGGTGACGTGTTTTTGACCATGTGAATTAGAACTTTTTGATAGATTTGCTTAATTTGAAAAGTTTAAGTTTTTCGAGAATATTATGTGTGTGTGAGATGCCAAGAAATTCCTTGGGGTTTAGCAAGCCCAATCCCAATTGTTCGCTCAGAGTTGGAGCTTGGAAGGAGTACGGGCTTGCCTCTCTATCCTGCTCTCACTTAATACTAGACAGACTTCAGTCAGTGGGATCTAACTTGTGCCATGCACCAAAACCAGCACTTCACACCACGTGCTGAACCAGAGACGTGGGGAAAGTTTGAGCGATATTTAATTCACTATAAGTAAATGCTTACTTTCTGAATTCTAACTTTGAGTCTTTCTAGCATACAAAATTGCTTAATAAATCGAACTGTGGAATGAATAATAAGACACTTCGTGGCCTTCCCATCAAATCTTCAGTTCCCAGCCAAGTTATATCTAAAAGGATTGAATGTAGTTATTCATCTCTAGTATAGGCTTACAAAAGACCGGCAACACAAGCTTGGCTCTAAGCTAGATAAAAGATTTCTTGATCTTGTCGGAATGGGAGTAGCTATTTTAAAATTGCTTAAAATCGAAGAGGTGGAGTTAAGTCACCGATGCTAAATTGTGTCGCATCTTTTAGTTTCAAATATATCAAATCAGGTTGGGGCATCCATCCGAGTAAAAGAGAATATAAGAGAACCTAACAACTTGCACTTCCAAAAGCCTTGTATTTAAGTGAAGGATAGGAGGCGGACCATTATCCATCGAGTTTTTAACTTTGCATCAGTGGTCCTCGAGAAATTTTTCGTCACTGAAAAAAGTAGATAACTAGCTTTGTTCCATTTTATGTGACGCACTTTACTTTTAGTTTGTCCAAAAAGAATAATCTTTCTAGAATCAGATATAACTGTAAATTTCCTATTTTACCCTTAATGAGATGATTTAGAGCAACACAAATGTCGATGACATGCTTTTTGTAAAAGATTTCATTGGTAGACCGTAGACATCAAGACGATGCAGAAAAATACAAAAGTTACAAGGAGAGATATATGTCAGCTCCAGTACATATAGAACAACTATACTACGTTCAGGGAGCTAACAAAACCCGTAAAACTGGTTAGAGCTATTTACAATGCTAAGACTATTCCAACTAAACAAATTAAGTAGACATCTAGGTTTTAGAGTGTGGTTTGGAGTTGTGATGCCATCAATTCCATTTAACTTTGTGGATGGAATTGGATCTATCTTCAAAGCATCTTCCATTTCTTTCTTTCCAGACTGGCCACTATACACATGATGGTATCAGCTTCCACCATCTCTTTTGACTCTTACTACCTCCCCTCCTAATCCAGCAGCTCAACAGATCTGATGTATGTTCTGGCATTGTCCAGTTCATGCTCGCGATGTTGAGAAACAGGTTCCAAGTTTGAGCAGTAAACATACAATGCAGGAAGAGATGGTTATTTGTTTCCCCTGTCAAGTTTCACAAGGAACACCTAGGGACCAGTTGCCTGCGTTTCTTCTGTAGAACTTTCTTGTGTTAAACATGCTCTCTTTATCACTAACCAGGTGAAACACTTAAGTTTTGTAGGAATGCCACTCTTCCAAAAGTAATTCCAATTATATTTTGGGCCCCCTGTTGCTGTTGTGGTTATAATCATTCCAACTTGTTTTCCCAGTAGCATTGCCACTCTCTCCACCTGGCATTCATATAAATAGTCTTCTTAAAGATACATCCCATCCCTGTTCTGTCCAACAGTCACTCACTTTAGCATCAAGGTTCTCACAGATTAGAAACAAATCTGGAAAAAGTTCTCTAAGAGAGGTTTGGTCTATCCAGCCATCTTTCCAAAATTTAGTTTTGTTTCCATTACCCACCTTGATATACATATTTCCTTCCATTTGTGACCATAGGTTCCTGATTGTCCTCCATATTCCCACCCCATATGGTTCAGAGGTGATTTTTGTACACCAGGGGTTTAGTTCTCCATATTTTGCTACTATAACCTCCTTCCAAGGAGCTGCATCTTCCTCAGTGTATATCCACAACCATTTCATCAAAAGGCTTTCATTTTGCTGCCTCAAATTTCTGATCCCTAAACCCCCTCTGTCTTTGCTAAGAAGTACATTCTTCCAGTTGACTAAGTTATAACCTTTTCCCTCATTACTTTTCCATAGGAAGTTCCTTCAAGCTTGTCTAGTTTTTTCACCACCTTTGCTGGGATTGGGAACAAGGATATCACATAGGTTGTCAAAGAGTCCAGAAAAGAGTTTATGAGGATCAATCTACCCCCTAGGGATAGATATTGTGCCTTCCATCTAGCAAGTTTGTTTTCAGTTTCTCCAGAATACCATTCCATATCTTCATTGTTTTGTGTTTGCTACCCAGGGGCATGCCCAAATCTATGGAAGGCAAATGCTCCACTCTACATCCCAATATACTTGCAAGTTGCTGGATCTGAGGACCTCATTTACAGGAGAGAGACTACTTCTTCCCCAGTTTACTTTCAACCCTGAAACTGCTTCAAACAAAACCAAAATCACTCTTGATGTAGCTAATCTGTTATGCTGTAGGTTCAGAAAAAATGATAGTGTCATCCGCATAGAGCATATGACACACTTCTTTTTCTTCCCCCACTCTATCTCCGACCTGAAAGCCTCTAATCCATCTGTTTTGTGTTGCAATCCTCATCATACTATCAAAGCCTTGCATTGCCAAAATGATTAAGAAAGGGGAGAGAGGATCACCCTGTCTCAACCCTCTTTCTGATTCGAAAAAGCCCACAGGTTCCCCATTCACAAGGACAGAAAACAGTTTTTTTTTTTTTTTTTTTTTTTGATTTGCACCGGGTGTCCGAGTCTCTTTGAGCCCCGACTAATCCCGGGGGTGCACAGGCCCTCGGCAAGGAGTTTCCCGCAAGTGCACCACGGTTAATTCAGGTTTTTACCCAGTTCGATGGCCCTCAGAAATTGTTTGCACCTAGTCCGATGGCCCTCAGAAAACTTGACTGTTTTTATACATACCTCAATCCACTTCATCCATTTGCTACCAAATCCCATTTGTTTGAGAGTATTCAGAGGGAAAGACCAATTCACATGGTCATAGGCTTTCTGAATATCCAATTTGCACATTAGACCAGGGGCTCCTCCTTTCATTCTTGAGTCGGTGCATTCACTAGCAATGAGTGTTGCATCCATGATTTGACTCCCCTTTACAAAAGCCATTTGATGTTTGTTGATCAATTTAGACACCACCTTTTTTAGATATCAAATTATTTTCTTCACATATACTATCAGCTTATTTACTTTTAATGACTATGTTTAGCATGCACATTTTTTCTTTTGCTTGTTTATAAAATGTAGTGTCTCCATAAAGTGGCATTCTTTTAATGCATGCCTTCAATCACAGATGAAGTAATTGCAGTGATTGATCCCAGAAAAGTCGACATTCTTTTAAGGTCAGTGGTTTTGTGATTTTACTTGCCTTTCCACTTTTTTAAAACCTATTGCTATCTGTCTCCTGAAGTGAAGATTGGTGGCTAGTGTAACATCTGTATGCAACTTTTGATTGTACTCTGGTCCAAGTTTTTTGCCTCCATTTTGGAGATTGCTTACTTCCATAAAGAAAAGTGTAGTTCTTACTTTTCTTCCTCCTCTTAACAAGTCTTTTTGAGCTACTGAGCGCTGTATCACATTGCGAATGATAAACAGCTTGTTTTGGTCCTTCCCTGCTGCCCCCTTGTTCTGATATCAAATGCATATTGTAGACCTAAACTAAGAACAGTCTGATTGAGAATTTGGTGATGATGGTTTGTGTTTGCGGTTGAAATGAAGGAGAGGATGAAAATTAATCTGGAAGGAGCTGCAGAAGATTAAAAGTTGGATTTGCCACCTTAAGAGTCTAGTCAGTGCTTGACATTATCTTCGTTCTAGTCTGCACTCTGTTTTCAAACTGTGACCAAGTGTACTTTCTTTTAGTCTTATAACTTACTAGCTTTATCTTACTTGGCAAATCCATTAAAAAGCCGAATCTTTCAGTAGATTAATGATCTTACAGTTTACATTGAAGCACCAAGGCCATAAAACTATTCTAGTACTGGAAAAAGGGTTTTAAGGTTCAAAAAGAAAAAGTACTTTATTTTATTTTGAAATTGAACTTACTAAAACTTGGAAATTTTCTTAGAAGGTTCTCTGTAGTGTGACTTAGGCAGTTGTCAAGTAAATCATAAGGTGACACATAAATGCACTAAATTTATGGTTTTATTGTTTGACCTAGTATGTCCTTTAATGAATATGTCTTGATCATCTGTTGGCTTCTTCGTCAAGTTGCTTCATAAACTTCTAGATCGTTTTAGTACAAGCCTATTTCTTCAAAATCATTCCTTTCATCAATTATCTATGATGTCACATAAGATGATCTGAAAATTTGCAAGTACCAACACAAACTAGCTCGTAGTATATCCTAAAATTGCATTCCGTCACTCTTAGCCTGATGGGAGCTGAATAAAGCAAGTAGCATGTAGCATGCCAAATTTCTTTCCTTTTATCTTAATTTGTTCGATATAATTATTTTTCCATAATATTGGTGTCCTTGGGTGCCTAATTGGTTTGGGTAATATTATCTTATAAAGATGTATCTCTATATTAATGAAGCATTTAACTGCCTATATGTTTATTTGAATTATAAACTGAAGCTTTACCATGCAGATATCTCCAGTGGTTAATTGAAGATCAAGACTCCGGTGACACACGGTTTCATACAACTTATGCCCTCTTGCTTTCTAAATCAGCACTTGATGCTAATGAAAAGGAGCATGTTACGCAAAATCCTGAAGTTGTAAACCAAAAGGAGATAAATATCTCAGACCGTTGGAACAACTCAATATTTGATACTCATGTCAGAGAGAGATTGCAATTTTTTTTACAGTCGTCTGACTTGTATGATCCAGAGGAGGTTCTTGACTTGGTTGAAGGATCCGAGTTATGGCTCGAGAAGGTCAGTAAATAATTTAGGCCCTTCATAGAAATAATGGCCTATGCATATCTGCTGGATAACAGCTTGAACTGTCTTATTCTCCTTGTGATTTGCAGTCCTTGTGTTATTGATGGTTTCATTACAGGCTATTCTTTACAGGAAGCTCGGTCAAGAAACATTAGTGCTTCAAATTCTTGCCTTGTAAGTTCATAAATGTTTGGTTATTGCTTGGGTACATCACAACAAGCTTTATCATAACAAATGAACAACTTAAAAGATGTTCTGTTTTCCAAATGTGGGCAATGCGTGGTTGACATACTCTTCTGCTGCTTTACATGTGAAGTCCCTCACTTAAACAGGCGAAAATATTTGAAATCTTAGCACCCACATTGTTGCTAAATATGTATTTCATAATTGAATCTGCAATTACTCTGAATAAGATGACTATCTGTGGGATTGTAATTTAAAAGTTGTGTTCATCTGGCAGGAAGTTGGAAGACTGTGAAGCTGCAGAACAATATTGTGCTGAGATCGGTAGGCCAGATGCTTACATGCAGTTAGTACAGTATTCTCTCATTTGTTTCTTTAGATTATTGGTTTAGTAGAAGTTCTCTTAGCCTTTCCCTTATCTTGTCTCTTCTTAGGCTGCTTGAAATGTATTTGGAGCCAATGAATGGTAAAGAGCCTATGTTCAAAGCTGCTGTGCGCCTGTTGCACAATCATGGAGAAATGCTAGACCCTTTGCAAGTTTTGGAGGTACTAAAACTTATCCTTCTTCTGCTCTATTACTTGTGTAATGGTCAATGAGGAGACAAAAGCCTTGTTCTACCCCCAGGGCTTTGGTTTAGTGGCAACACTACGTGTGATGTGCTGGTTAGATACATATTACAAGTTCAAACAACAGAGCAAGCAAAAAGTCTGGTATTTAAGTGGAAAGGGTTGAGGGGATCCATAATTTACCAAATTTATGCCAAGTCAAATGGGGCTACATAAATTTTGGACGGAGTGAGTATTTGTTTATCCACCATTTCATGTAAGTAACATGGTTGATTGGGCTGGAAGATCAAAAATCTGATTGATTTTTGCACTGTATTTATAGTATGAGAACCTATCTCCAAAGTTATAAAATAAAATATGGTAGAAGAGAAATAAAGTCATCCTAGAAATTTATTAGAAGGAAAAACATCTCATCGTACCTTAAAGTAGAAATTTTGATGTTCAATCTTTTACTCTTGAAAACTTTGGATCTTTGTGGTCTTTGTTATTAGCAGTGTATGAAATATTTGGTTGTCGCTTGTCAAAACAGGGAACCTGTTCTTTAAATTTTGAAGATTGGAGTATATTCTTTTTTTCATTGGGAAATTAAGTTTTCTTGGTCTAATTTTAGCTATTGGTGCATATTCAGTCACGTAGTGCGTTACAGATTAGAAGTAGTCCTCTTACTTCGTTCCTAACATCTAATCATGCATCTTGAAACATAGTGATACCATTTTTGGATATCAACTTTTAGAATTGCCTTTCTATAGTGAAAGATGAAGTCTGAGTTTTGTTTATGGTGATTTTAAATTTTCAAAGGCCGAAAAAAAGAATTGTCTGATGACTTGATAGGTCTAATTATATTCAGGTTACATTTTCTAAATTACTTGGGGGAGGGGGGGGGGGTTCAGTCAATGGTTGGATCTTCATAGTTTCATTTGCCAAGAGTTCAGGTTACTCAACTAAATCATTTTAGATAACTAGACAATGCTATATTTGTTACCTTTATCAAAAGAAAAAAAAAAAAACTAGACAATGCTATATTTGTTTTGGATTTTTTTTCATGCTGTTTTAAGGGAATCAGATGATGAGAAGGCAAATAACATCTATGTCACTAACGATGTCAATGTTACTCATTCTGAGTTGAGGTTTCACTTTGCAGAGATTGTCACCAGATATGCCCCTTCAACTTGCTTCTGAGACAATATTAAGGATGTTGAGAGCTCGACTTCACCATCATCGTCAAGGCCAAGTATGTTCTACTCTATAGGGGTGAATTTCTGTTGATCTTGAGGATTTATTACAATAGTATAATTTTATTCAATATGTTAGCTCGGGGATGAGGGGTAATGCTGTGTGTATTTTCTTGATTTAATACATATGCTTTGTCTATGTTATTTGAAACTTAAGCATGAATTGCTGGAAAGGTAAACTTACCAATTGACATGGCGTTTCTCCTTTATGTTGAGTCATGATAGTATGTGCATTCTTGATCTGAGTACTATTAGATGCTTGGATACATATGATATTCTAAAGGGTACAAGGCTTGTCGAGATTACATCCTAAAGACAAGTGGCTAAATTACCTAGATTCAGGCTTGCCTTGAACATGCATTTGACAGCTTAGGAATGCTGGATGACAATCTTTTTTTCAGAGAACAAGTTGTTCCATGTCTGATTGAAAGCTGTTTACAAATTCTTTTTATAGTGATGAGACTGTTGATATATATATATATATATTCCTGGTGTTCTTTTTCGGGTTGCTGTAGTAAAGCATGTCCTAATTGCATAGTTCTTTCATATCTTTGCCCTGGGTACCATGGGTCTAGTATTTTGTTCAGTGGTAAAGTTGCAGTTCATAGTGTAGAATTTGAAAAAAAAAGAAGAGTTCTCTTTGTATTTTAGTATGTCTTAGATTCTAGGAGAAGGGTTATTTATACAAGTGAATCCTAACTAATTAAGGAAGGAGAAGGTTATTTATACAAGTGATTCCTGCCTAATTTTTTTTTTTTTTTGATAAAGGTAATGTTGTATTCATCAGCATTAAGGATATGCTGGAGACCTCCAAAAAATGGTTTCCAGCAAGAGAAAAAACAAAAAGGCTAATAGATTACAAAGTGCCTATAAAATCCAAAATTTGTGCAATATCTTCTATCCCTTCCTCTTTACACCAAAAATAAAAAGTAGTCAAGCAGTTCCATTTGACTTTCTCTATTGAATTAGCTTTGTTATCATAGCATCTGCTATTTCTTTCTTTCCAAATACACCACCAAATGCATGATGGTATTATACTCCACTTTTTCTTAGATTTTCTCCCCCCTCTGCTGATCCAGCAACTAAGTAGATCTGCTGTATGCTCAGGCATAATCCATTCAGTATGTGTTAGTCCCAAAAAAAGGTTCCACAATTGTGTTGTCACTTTGCAATGGAGGAACAAATGGTTGTTGGTTTCCTCAGTCTCATTACAGAGAGAGCACCAAGAAGCAATATAGAAACCCCTACTTTTCAATTTCTCATGAGTGGAGCATGCTCTTCTGGCAACCAACCAGGAGAAACACTTTACCTTGGTTGGCACCTTGATCCTCCAAATCTGCTTCCAAGGGCCAAGTTTACCACATGGATACTCATTTACCTCTTTAATATATAGCTTGTTAACAGAAAGGCTTCCATCTCTAGAATGTTTCCATATGATAGAATCTTTTTCTACTGATAACCCATTAAAATCATTGAGAACATGTAATAGCTCAGCCACTCTCCCAATCTCCCAGTCATTTAAATGCCTTCTAAACACAATATTCCATCCATGAATAGACCATACCTCAGCCACTGTTTCTTCCGGATTGGTACACAAGGAAAATAGGTCAGGAAATAAGCCCATCAGTGCCTCATTTCCATTCCAATTCTCTTTCCAGAATAGGATTTTCGTCCCATTTCCCACCTTGTAGACTATGTTTCTACTTAGATCAGGCCACAAATTTCTTATTGTTCTCCAAGCTGACACCCCGTAAGTGCTATTCACAGAGTTGGAGACCCAATTCCCATTCAACCCGTACTTGTTGACTATCACCTCCCTCCATAGTGCTTCTTCCTCAATGTTGAACCTCCATAGCCATTTTGACAAGAGACATCTATTCTGCAACCCCAAGTTTCTGATTCCAAGTCCACCAGATTGTTTATGTAACTGTGCAGTCTGCCATTTGACTAAATGCAAACCCTTCCCTTCTTTATTCCCTTTCCACAAGAAATCTCTTCTCAGTTTGTCAAGTCTTTCTTCCACTTTGGCAGGCATAGGGAATAAAGACATAACATAAGTTGGAAGAGAGTCCAACACAGAGTTTATTAAAGTGACTCTCCCTCCCAAAGAGATATACTGAGCTTTCCAATTGGCCAATTTCTTCTCTGTCTTTTCAATTATGCCGTCCCAAATTTCTAGCTCCTTATGATTGTGTCCCAATGGCATGCCCAAGTAAGTAGTGGGAAGATGTTCTACTTTACACCCAATATCCTTGCTAGGCTCTGAAGTTGAGGGACTTCTTTAATTGGGAAGATGCTGCTTTTCCTCCAATTTACTGATAAACCCGAGACTGCTTCAAAAACCACCAAAGTCATTCTTATATAGGCAACCTGTTCAGCCTTGGCTTCACAGAAAATAATGGTGTCATCTGCATAAAGCAGATGACAAATCTGCATTTCCCTTCCTGAAGAGTTTCGAACCTTGAAGCTTTTAACCAATTGTTTTGGGTAGCTACTCTCATCATACTATTATAGCCCTCCATGGCTAGGATGAAAAGGAAAGGAGAGAGTGGGTCTCCCTGCCTTAGACCCCTTTCTGATGGGAAAAAACCAACAGGTTCTCCATTCACTAAAATGGAGAACCTAACAGTTTTTATGCAATAATCGATCCACTTCAGCCATTTATCCCCAAAACCCATTTGTTTTAGAATCTTGATTAGGAAGCCCCAATTGACATGATCATAAGCCTTCTCTATGTCCAGCTTGCACATAATTCCTGGATCATCTCCTTTAACTCTGGTGTCCACACACTCACTTGCTATAAGTGCTGCATCAATGATCTGCCTACCTTTTATGAAGGCCATCCGGTGTTTATTCACAAGCTTACTGATCACTTTCTTTAACCTTTCTGCTAGTATCTTGGCAATGATCTTGTATATTCCACCTATCAAGCTTATAGGTCTGAAATCTCTCAGTTCCACAGCTCCCACTTTCTTGGGGATCAATGCCACATAGGTTGCATTTAGGCTCTTCTCAAACACTTGGTGATCATGAAATTGCCTCAAGGTGCTCAGTATATCTTCCTTGAGCATTTCCCAGAAGCTTTGATAAAAACTCATCGGGAAACCTTCCGGCCCTGGGGCCTTGTCACTGGAACACAACTTGAGTGTCTCAAGGACTTCATCTTCCTCAAAATGTCTTTGTAGCCAATCTTTTTCCTCCACACTGATGCTTTAACTCCCTTGGAGATTAAAATGTGGCCTCCATTGTTCTGATTCCTTATAGAGTTTCTGGTAAAAGCTTACAACTTCGTTCTTGATCACCTCTGGTTCAGAAATAATCACACCTTCCACTTCCAACTTCTCGATTGTATTGAATCTTCTGTGTGATGTAGCCATTTTCTGAAAGTATTTGGTATTTTTATCCCCTTGCTTGAGCCATTGTACCCTGGACCTTTGTCTCCATGCTATTTCCTCATTCTTGGAAATTTCTGCAAACTCATTGAATAACTTAGCTTTGTGTAGACTCTCCTCCACATTGAGTGTTCTCTGCTCCTGGATAGTTTCAAGACTAGCAATCTGGTTCAGCACATCCTCCTTTCTATGTTTCCAGTTGCCTCTATTCTCCAGCTCCCATTCCTTCAATCTCCCTTGAGTAGCTTTAGTTTTGTTGCCAACCTAAAAGAAGCTGTTCCATTTACAGTGAAGGATGCCCACCATTCTATTACTTTTTCTCTGAACCCTTGCACCCTCATCCACCATTGCTCAAACTTAAAATAAGTCTTCTTGAGATTTAGCTTTCCACAGTTTAGAGCTATTGGACTATGATCAGAGCCTACTCTCGGGAGTACACTTTGTCTAATTTGCGGGAACAATTCTTCCCAATGATTAGAGTAGAGGAATCTGTCAATTCTGGAGGTTGTTGTGTGGTTCTCACCCCTTCTCCAAGTATAAGATCCTCCAAATAAAGGAGGGTCAAATAACTCCCATCTCGTTGATCCAGTCAGTGAACTCTGTCATTTCTCCAGACAGATAATGGCTGCCAGTTCTTTCGTTTGGATATCTTGTAACATTGAAGTCGCCACACACCACCCATGGTCCTTCGAAGGAGTTTCTAATTGTTGTCAGCTCCCTCCACAGTTCCTTTCTTATTATTGGATTGCAGTCAGCATAAACTGCACTTAAAAACCAAGTGAGATTTTGTACTATGCCTTCTAGTTTACATGTAAGCATCTGACCAGCAGTCCCTATTAGCTCCCCCTTCCAATATCTTTTGTCCCACATTACTACAATCCCTCCACTTCTACCCACTGCATCTAAGTGGAACTCACCCATCCACCTATTTGCCCACACCTCTTTGAATAGAGCATTGTCAACTCCCCTCAACTTTGTCTCTACAAAGACATAGACGTCAGCCCCCCACTGTTTAGTTAAACCCCTAATGAGACTCCTTTTGCTCCCCCCAGATTCCTGACTAATTAAGGGAAGACAATCAATTACAACAAAATAAAATATTCTATTCCTATAATTAAACTAGGAAAAAAAACTAAAGTATACTAAAATCACGCTAGTTTATTGACACAATCAACACTGCCCTCAAGTTGGAGCAAAGATGTTCTACATGCCAAACTTGCAAACCACAGTATGAGAAGTCCTTTTATTGAGGCCTTTCGTAAACACACTCACTAGCTGTTTCTCTGAAGGTACATCAAGCAGACTCAAGGTGCTACTAGTAACTTCCTCTTTGAGGAAGTGCTGATCAATTTCAATGTGTTATTCGGTCTTGTTGAACATGATTCCGAGCTATATTGATTGCAGCTTTGTTGTCGCAGCACAGGAATGTTTTCCATTTCCCAGACTCTCAATTCTTCCCGTAACTTTGTAGCCAAAGATGCTCACGTACACCTAGGCCATAGCTCTATATTCTGCTTCTGCACTTGATCTTGTAACTACACTTTGTCTTACTTCTCCAAGTAATTAGGTTCTCTCCTCCGAGTGTTCGATAATGGATGTAGATCTTATGTCATCTAAATATCCAGCCCAATCTGCGTTTGTAAAAACTTCTATCTGGGGGTGACCTTATTTCTGGAGCAAACTTCAGATACTACAAAATGAGAAAGACAATTTGCATATGAGGATATCAGGGATCATGCATGAACTGACTTACCAAGGTGACTCAGTAGGCTATGTCTACTTGTCTAGTCTAGTGAGAGAAATACATGAGTTTTCCAACCAACCTCTGATACCTCTCCTAATAAATTTACCCTCAACCCCTGTTTGTACTTGTGATTGCTTTCAATAATTGATTCTGCTCGCTTTCAACTTGTCATCCCAGTTTCTTTAAAGAGATCTTGAATATACTTCCTTTTTAGAAAGAAAGATTCTCTTGATCTAGCAACATAAATTCCCAAAAAATAGTTCAAGTTTTTTAGATCTGTGATTTCAAATTCTTGTGCTACAACTTCTTCAATCAGGCCATCGTCTCTTTTGTCGTCTCCTGTCATTACTATGTCATCAACATAAATGATGAGCAGAGTGACTTTACCTTTTGATGTCTTGTCAAAGAGGGTGTGATCGTATGCCAGCTTTGTTGGTAACAGAAGAATATGTCAAACCAAGCTCGAGGAGATTGCTTCAGTTCTTTCTTCAGTTTTCACTCCTTTCCTTTGACTTTGTTCAGTATCAAATTTGGGAGGAATCTCCTTATACACTTAATCCATGTCTCCATGAAGAAATGTATTCTTCACATCCAATTTTTGTAAGGCCCAATCAAGATTAGCTGCACAAGACAATAGAATTCTTAGAGTGTTCGTCTTTGCAACTATGGTAAACGTTTCCTGATAATCAACTCCGTAAGTTTATTCACCAATCTTGCTTTGAATCCTTCAATCGAGTTATCACATTTATTTTTCACAGTGCATTCAAGGTTTGTGTCCTAGTGGTCAATCAAGTGGGTTGAGAACATGAGGTCTCCGGTTCAAATCCCAGTAGATTCAAAAATCCTAGGTGATTTTTCCAATATGTCCTTTGCTTTGGTGGATTGAGTTACCTGGTCTGGACACTATGGTTATTGAGAAACATTCACAGTGAAACCCATTTGCAGCCAAGCAACTTTCCAAGTCTTGGTTTTTTTTACAAGGCCTTCATTTCTTCAATCATAGTTTGCTTTCCTCTAGGATCTGCAAAAGCTTTCTTCCATTTCTAGGGAATAAACACAAAAGAAGTAGACAAGCCAAAGGCTTTACAGGATGGAAATGGGGAATTATAGGAGTCAAAATTACATAAATAATTTTACTTCCTCAAAATAATAGATAAAGAATGTATGGTACAGGATCTAACTTTTTTCCCGTGAGCAATAGATAAATCTATCTCATTAGGCAAGGTAGATAACTCACTGGTAAAAGAGGATTTAACCACGACGAATCACATAATGGTTTCTTCTGCTCTAGTTCTACTTGAGAAGTTTTCAAATCAGGTCTATTTAAATGTCCAACAGTCTCCCCTTAATTCTTACTCCAATGTTACTTTCCCCTGTAGTAGTGGTTTCAAAAGTGGAACTAGGGAGGATCATCTCTTCCCCCTACTTGCTCTCCCCATGAAGAGGTGATGGTGTAATACCAAAATAGGGCAAAACTCTCAAAAGGTGAAATTCATGCTCACGAAGGATCTCCTGGAGGGAAGATGATAGCATTTGTATCCTTCCTGTGTAGGATAATACCCAATAAAGATATACTTTTTGTTGAGTAAAGGTAACTTTTTTATTCACAAAAAACTCATCAACAAAAAGATGATGAGGAACATTTTACAATTCACACATGATGTGTGCACTTTCCTCGGTGAGGATTACTCAACAAAAAACTTTACAAGTTACCTATGAAGTCAATTATGTCTACTGTATCCCCTACCATATCCTGTTTACACCAAAAGTAAAGTAAACTAAGGCAAGTCAATTATGTCTGCTGTATCCCCTACCATATCCTGTTTACACCAAAAGTAAAGTAAACTAAAACATTGGATTCTAATCTTCTGGCTGTTGATCCCTTTCCCTTCAAAACATCTTGAATTTCTCTCCTTCCACAATGTCCACCAGACACATGCTGGGATGGATCTCCACCGATCTTCACTGGTTCCTCTGCTGCCAATACCTTTCCAGCAGTAGAGTAAATCCATAGTAGACTTAGGCATTACCCAACTGACTCCTGGGATACAGACGAACATGTTCCACAGATTTGTAGCTGCTTTGCAATGAAGAAATAGATGGTTATTTAATGACCAAAAACAAGTGAAAATTTCACTTTTGGCCTTTAATAGATACACTCAAGTCAGCCTAGTGCAACAATCAGTAAAAGTAAATAAACCATTGAATTCCAGACAAAGAAACAGTGTCTGAGTAAAAGACCATTTACATCAGAATGAATAAAAATATTTCTGACCAGAGTCTCGAGTCGTGTCAAACATGCATAAGCCATTATGCAATTTTTCATTGCCAATGCTCTTTCTTGTTTGAATTTCCTGTAAAACACAATGATCAGGGATAACTTGATGCTATGACTTAATTCTTTGGTAATGGAGCTGATTGATAACATGTCAACAGAAAACTCAAGTAGGAAACTCAAGTACACGAAGAATGGATGATTATGTAGTATCATGTGTACAAACAATATAATCTGTTTGAGAGTCGGGGGTTGGCTCTGTAGTTTTGTAAGCCTTTAGAGGAGCCTGTCATGTGTCTATTCGCACAAGAATCAACAATCAAAGAATTAAGGAAGCAGTAAAGACAATACTTGATTGCATATAATTAGATCTGACGACTTAGGTGAGTCAAGTTTGGTCAAGGTGTCTGTAAAGATGTTGAGTTCCATCCTAAGATAGTTTCTCTCGAAGCCCTTACCCTGGATGTCTCATTTTCTGCAATATTAGCCAGGTCCTACACGTTTTCCCCCATGACCTCTTTGATGGTATGCGGTCTGTCATGTAGTTTCCCGCATGTCTCCGCTGTATGCCTTGACTTTTCACAATAATCACAGTGCAAGTAATCTTTATAGAAGTGATCATCCTTGGCTATTCATGAAAGACAATTGACTCCGACTATTTATTGGAGCTTGTTACTGCATGACACCTCATCGACTCTCTTCATAGGAGCATGCATCTTCAAGAGAAGAAAAATGAACTTGCCAAGAACTTTAACTCTGCTTTGATCATATTCTTGGTTCAAATCAGCTACAAAATCATACCCTTTCCTTTTCAACCAATTGTGGAAAGACACTTCACTTGAAGATCTTGATAATAGTCAATCTCCTGGCCATAGCACACTTAACTCGGAATAAGTATTAGTCATGGTCAACTCACTTTGCTTTGTAACATGTATTTTATTTCGAATCTCAAAGATCTGGGCATCATTACCCTTGCAAGAGTAAGTGCGCTTAATTGAATTTCAGTTTTTTTCAATAGATAAGTATTGCTTTAAGATTTGGGGTGCATAATATTTAAAAGCCATGTTTTTGATTATAACCAAACAATTTTCTAGATTTAATATAAGAGCAAACAAGACCTTGATCAAGTAAGAAACGGTACCAGAAGGGGAAAAAAAGGCTAACTTTGTATTTTAGTATGCATGAGATGTTGTATTTATACAAGTGAATCCTTACTAATTATGTAGTGACTTAATTACACTAAAAGGAAATATTATATTCCTATAACTACTCTAGGACGAAAAATAGTCTCCTAAAATTATGCTAATTAGTTACTGGAATCAACATAGAATAATTAATATACTTTGCTCATGGCATCTGATGATATTTAATTCTACAGATTGTCCATAATCTATCTCGTGCTTTGGATATTGATGCAAGCTTGGCAAGGTTTGAGGAAAGATCACGACATGTTTTGATAAATGATGAGAGTGTCTGTGACTCTTGCCATGCTCGACTTGGAACCAAACTGTTTGCGATGTATCCAGATGATACCATAGTCTGTTACAAGGTTTGTCATGTTTTCATTTATTTTTTGAATTTTCTGCCTGACATGGACTTTTAGCTTGATTGAGAGGTTTTTTGCAGAAACATTATATATCTTGTTAAAAAAAATTGTATGTTTGTCAATTGTGCTGACTGATTTTACCCCATTTGACCTGCTGCCTGAAAAGTTGTGGAAGGATAGGGAGACTAAATTTACAAGGTTTATTGTGCTAAAATATTGATCATGATCCTGTGTAATGCTTTCATCGCAGTGCTTTCGTCGTCAAGGTGAGTCAACCTCTGTGTCAGGTCGCGATTTTAAGAAAGATACTTTATATAAACCAGGTTGGTTAGTGACAAGGTGATATGCTACTAAGGACCTGTGACTTTGATTGGGAATCTCCAAGCATGGACTGACTTGGCTTTAGCCCTCACTACATATGTGGTTAAATTATAGTGTCTGCAGCTCATTTCATGGGAAACCCACTACACACCCATAGTTGATTATGATGTGACTCTAATGTATATTTGCTTCAGTAGAAGGCAAAAGAGCAAGAGATCCTCAGTAACTTCTCCATTTGTGCACACTCATGAGCAAAGACACTAAAGCTAAGAAGTGATTTCTTATGCACTTGTGCCCAGGGCGCCGTGGTTTTGAATTTGCACAGTGGCTCATGGTGTTAGGTTGTGGAATTCAGCATCATCCCCTCAGTTGTTGAAGTCGGCAGTAAAACTCGAATGTAGCAATTATGCAACTTGTATTCCGGTGATGATGGAGAAATGTCTTTGTGTAATGTTGATTATCATTTTTCTCTAGAGCTGTTATGTTTTCAAGGCAGCTGATCAGCTCTAGAAGCAGAATGTATATTATATCATTTTTCTTCTCAGATAAACATTTTTCTTTCTGTATATTGTCATGTGGAAATTGAGTATTGTATCTTTTTAAAAGTTTGTGAATGTGAAACAGGAGAAGTAAATAAATGTGTCCTTTTATTAGAGACGGGAAATAAAAAGAAACTTGTCCTTTTGTTTTGATTCAACTTGTGTCATTCTTTATGGGAAACTTTCACAAATGATAGAGAGGCGAACCATATTGGGCGAGGGAGGCGTGAGATATACAATTTTATCAAATGTATTCAATTGTATTTTTGATATTAAATGTATATCTGGTCGATAATTGTATTACTAATACAATTAATCTGTATAAAAATATTATATTCATTGATACAAGTCAATTGTATCAAGCGTATTAACAAAATACAATTTGTATTAAAAAAATAATCGTATTTGTTTATACAAATCAATTGCATCAAGTGTATTAATGAATATAGTTTGTATAAAAAACTATTGTACTCATTGATACAAATCAATTGTATGAAAAATGTATACACGAATATACTTTTTTTTATCAGCGAACACAATTTGTATAAAAAACTATTGTATCCATTGATACAAATTAATTGTATCAACTGTATTAGCCAATAATTTGTATTAACAAATACAATTGTATCAAAAAATACAATTGAATCAATGTTGTATTTTATAAAAAATATATTTGTATTCATCTATTGCCTTACGTATTTGTGTTAATGTGTTGCAATGCGTGTTTGTATATGTATATGCATTTGCATTTGTTGCCTCGCGTGTTTGTACTTATATTTGCATTTGTTGCCATTTATTGCATTAAAAAAGTTACCATTTTATTAGTATCATTGAAATATACCATTTATGTTTTAAATCATAAACAAGGATATGTATAGTTGAAATATCTCATTTATATTTTGTATCACTGAATTTTTTTTGTACAGTTGACAGCTAGTATTTGTATTATTGACTTACAATTTATATTTGTATCATTGTCATATCTAATAAAATTGTATTCTGTCAATTGCACAGAGAGAGAGGAAGAAGCGAGCGAGAGATGAGCTAAAAAATTACTATAAAACCCTAACTCACTCTAATAAACTATAATTGTGTATAGTAAATACATATAACATGTTTGCCTTACTATGTAATTTTTTCAATTGATGATGAGTCCTCACCATACTGAATAAATTATGTAAGATGAACTAAATCGGCACATCATGGCGAGTATTGCTCTTCCCAGTTTCACATTTGCAATATGTCAACATAACTCTTGAGGGAATAGAAGAAGTTACCTTCAAATCTTTAGTAAAATGTATTTATTTTTTTGGAGATGGATTATCTAGTAGTTGTATACGTCTGAATTCAATATGTCAAAAATGATTGCTTTTGCAACATGAGGGTGATACTAAACTTCATGGTAAGCTTCTGCCATGATCAATAGCACAGTTGCTGTCCATCCAGTAAACAGGCGTGCACCTTTCCCTTTACCTTTCTTCTGGTCATATTGTTCCCACAGGTACCCTGTCCGTTTATAGTTCCCAACGATATTTCTGTGACATTAAAAATGCAAACATTATCACGTATATACCACAGATCTGAGCAGCCACCATAATGTATTAAGAATATCAAGGAACAGTTTCAGGTGGGTGAACACCAGTACCTTATCAAATTGCTCCTCAATTCATTGTAGACGGTTTTGGCTCTGTCTCTGTATGGTCCAGGCTCTTCAAAAGTGGAAACAAAAATAAATTAGCATAAGGATATCAGGAAGGATCGAGGGTGAAAAACTTACCTGCACCTAGTATTTACACAAACCAATGAATGCAGGACATGACACGTGTCCATGACCAAAGAAAGCACGGGGTACGAATAAGTATTTACCAAGGAAAATGAGTATCTATAGTAAGATTTTTGTTGTTCATTTTGTACCTTGAGAGTAGTGATGAAGAGACGAAACAATCAAATAATTCAAGGGTATCCAGATAGGCCCTCTCCAATATGGAGCATCATGCTCCGTATTACGCTTCATATACATGGAGCTGGCACAACCCAAAGAAAACAGAGAAATAACATTTCTTTAGATGTTCTTAATGAAGAAACTACGAATAGATAGTATCATAGTAATACACTAGCATAGTGAGCACATATATCAGAAACTGCATCACCTTGTTTTGGATAGGGATCTCAGCCCAAAATCAGTCCATAAAATGCTCTTATTGGAGATGAGGTCAAGCTGACTCTCGAGTATCTGTGAGTCCTGAATGAAAATAAGCATGCACGAGCAATTCAAAATGACCATATCAAACTCTCGATGCCAAAAAAGGAAGAAAGAATAGCGCATTTTACTGCCACTATCTAGCCAAAAAAGTTGAATATAACTATAAAAGCAAATCAAGAGTTAAACAACTGGAATTATTATATTGCTGAAACAATGCTAAAAGACTTACAGGTGGAATAAGCCTGAGGATAAATGGGAAAAGGCTAACATAACCAAGATGAGGAACCAGTTGTAGAACAGGTTTCTCTAGGACTTCTCGTACGAACTCTCGCCTTGGGTAGTTGCTTCCAGTCTCCACTATTTTCCAAGTTAATTGAACCTGAAAGGAAAAGAGCGTTGTCGAGAAAATAAGATTCACCACTTCTCATGGCCCATAAACCACCGCCACAGGGACAGAGGATGAATTTTGTTTTGTGTGTGTGTTTGAAGGGGGGGGGTTAAGATTGTGAGAAATATCTTAAATGGATGAATTAACATATATTTTTGAAAATCAGGAAACACTGTGTTGAAACCTATTGGAACATCAATATTACTTGGTCCTTTCCAACTTAAAATTGTCATTAAGGACTCAAGTAGGTTTCTTATTAGTTCACTTTTGCTTGTAAGAAAAAAGACTTGATTTATGTTCTCCAGAAACATTTATTACGGGCTCCTTTGAATTTAAGCTTGAGATGCTTAAAGATAATTATTTTGATTTGCACTATGAGGTTAAAAGAATGCTTCTAGATCAGGTTTCCTCAATTTGGGTATAGGGAACAAAGTTGATTGATAGATTCATTCATATAGGTTTCAGAAATTTACATGCATATCTCTTTACCTTGGGATTCACTGTTCGCCTGATAAAACCCACCTAGGTTTTCTGAAGTGCAATATGCCAAGTAAGGTAAAACAGCACTCAAATACATCAGACAATACTATCAATGAACTAATCATGGATAAGACCATGACGAACCTGATCATGTCTGGAATGTAGCAAGCACGAATAAAATCTTCACCAATCATCATTTACAATAAACTATGCATACTCTGCCCCCAGACGATGGTCAGACATGTTAATATGATAAACCACATACCTTCTCTGTATGATTTCCATAATCACAATAAGCTCCATTTGCAGTGTCTAAGTGCATCTGAAACATTAGAAGAACATTTGAGATAAATTTTACTATCCAATAAGTGTTACAGACACTTTAACAGGTGCAGCAGTTACCCTGTTACTATACAGTTACAAGTCAATAATAAAACCCTTCCAGATGGTGCTACAGCCAACTAAGAGAACCTTATACCATCAGAAATAAGAATGCTTAGAAATTAGAAGATATTGTACCTTGTTAAGAAGTTCAAAATCTGAGAGAAGCTTTGCAGTTGAACTATACTCCTGCAAGAGTTATTGCAGGACTCAGCAAATTTTGCAAGACAATGATGCTTTAAGAAACTTGTGTATTTACTATACCTTTTTGATATCTTTATCCATCTTCAGAAGCTCTGCTATTGAGTGCATGGAATCTGCTGCAAGATGCATCCAGCATCTAAGATCCACGTGACGTTCATCTTCACTTGGATGAGATGCACGTGGATAATCATCCAGTCCAGAAGATAAGGTCTGTAGAAGCCAAAAATGGTAGGTTCTATGGTCAATTCATGCGTGAAGCAAAGTATATCAGCTGCAGGAATGACTTAGGGAGATAAAACATTCCATTTAACATGTTACTTGTTCTTTATGCCATTATCTTTACACTGATCCTTTATTTGTTCTATCGTATGCTTAATTTTGTTCATGCTCCAGAAGAATGTCTAGCTCATTTTTTGTTAGGTATATTATTATTTAATAAATAAGAGCATCCCTGGATGCAACCCTTACAAATTGAGTATATCTTACCGAAAAGGAAAAAGAACCTAGACAAGAAAAGAGTCTCCCGTTCATAAAGGCAGATACTACTCCTAATTTCTAGACCAAACCCTTAACAGGTCCTGCGATTAAGAGTTGCCCTAAATTCTCCTTGATGTTTCTACTATCATAATTTAACAGAGTCACCCAGCCTTTGGGTGCTCTTTCATTTCGGTTGCTTCTTCCTTACTGTTGATTTACACGGATAGCTTAATTATAGGAGTAGAATGATTTTATATTGAATGTAATTGATCATGTGATATTTTTTTTCCTTATTTAGTCTTACGACTCATTGTATAAGTACCCATTCTCATGGATTGTATATTCATCAAGAAATACAAAGAAGCTTTTTCTTCTTCTTGAAATCTTCATGGTATCAGAGTCATTGATGTCTTTCTGAGATGAGTTATCTACCGTGCAGCACAAGGGTTACGTTTTTACCGAAGAGGTCAAGTTTTCTCTCTCTTGGTTGATTGTCCGCAACACAATCCCCTTCTGGTCAGTTCCTTTTGGATTTTTTTTTTCCTGTTGGGGTCACTGGAACATTCCGAGCCTATCCCTACCAGTTTTTTATTTTTCCCGATCTCAAAATTAGGGTCCTGGCGCGGCAGCTAGCTTTCCGGCCAGATCTACAACTTCCCGGTGACTTCTCCCAAAAAATATTTCCAGATCTCGGGTCGCAGGACTATTCTGACACTTCCCATCTAAGTTCTGGCCGATACCGTCCGTGAATTCTAATAATTTCCTTGTGATGGCATGGCTCTAAACACTATGCACCCTCGAAAGCCTTGTAACGGAAAGAAGCAATCTCCTAGAGCTTGGTTTGACATATTCTGCAAAGCAATGTTGATTAACCCTCTTCATTAGACATCAAAGGTAAACACAATCTTGTCGTAGTTTATGTTGATAACATAGTAATGACAGGAGATGACAAAGAGGAGATAACCCGATTGAAGAAGTTGTTGGCACAAGAATTCGAGATCAAGGATCTTGGAAAACTGCAATACTTCTTGGGAATCGAGGTTACTAAATCAAAAAGAGGAATCTTTATTTCTCAAAGGAAGTATATTCTTGACCTCTTGAAAGGAACTGGCATGACAGGTTGCAAACCAACAGAATCATCCATTGAAAGTAACCACAAATTACAGAGTAGAGTTGGATTCGGTTTATAAGGAGATATATCATAGGCTGGTTGGAAGACTCATTTATCTCTCTCATATTGGACTAGACATAGCCTATTCAGTTAGTATGGTGAGTTAGTTCATGCATGATCCCCGAGATCCTCATATGCAAGTTGTCTTTGACATTTTGCGGTATCTGAAGTCGTCTCCAGGGAAAGGTCTATATTTCTCCAAATAGAAGCATTTACAGATGCGGATTGGGCTAGATCTCTATATGACAGAAGATCTACATCTGGTTACTATACAATTGTAGGAGGAAACCTGGTTACTTGAAGAAGCACAAAGCAAAGTGTAGTTGCTAGATCAAGTGTGGAGGGCAGACTATAGAGCTATGGACCAAGGTGTTTGTGAACTTTTGTGATTACAAAAGCTACTAGAGGAATTGAGATTGTCTGGAAAAGGGAACTTTCCTTGTATTGTGACAACAAGACTGCAATCATTATAGCTCTAAATCCAGTCCAACATGACCGAACAAAGCATATTGAAATTGATCGACGCTTCATTAAAGAAAAAGTTACGAATGGTATCCTGAGTTTGGTCCATGTGTCAGCAGAAAAGCAACTAGCAAATGTGTTTACCAAAGGCCTCAACAAACAGACTTTTCATACACTGGTTTGCAAGTTGGGCATGTGCGACATCTTTGCACCAACTTGAGGGGGAGTGTTGATTGATTTGATAGCTTAATTACAGGAGGAGAATGATATTGTAATTTGTATTGAATGTAATGGATTGAAATTGATTATGTGATATTGTCTCTCCTTATTTAATCTTAGGACTCATTCTATAAGTACCCAGTACCCATTCTCATGAGTTGTATATTCCTCAAGAAATACAAAAGAGCTTTTTCTTCTTCTTGAAATCTTCACTAACTTACTCTTCCGATTGAAATAATAGATTTCTGACTTCCTCCTCGTTATGTCCAGTTTTTCCCTAAAATTCACCAAAAGCCTCAAATTCTTGCGATTCATTATGCCATCGGGTTCTGATTGTGAGTAATCTTCTTCAAGTCAATAGAATAGATAGAGAGAACTGGTTGTGAAAAGAGACGATAGTAATTGTGAAAGAATGGAAAACTCCATTCATGCAGGCAGCGCAAGGCCTCCCACCAGAGGCAGAAGCTACTCATATTTTTGTGATATTGTCTCTCCTTAATTAGTCTTAGGACTCATCGCATAAGTACCTTTTCTCATGAGTTGTATATTCATCAAGAAATACAAAGAAGCTTTTTCTTCTTCTTGAAATCTTCACTAACTTACTCTTCCGATTGAAATAACAAGATTTCTGACTTCCTCCTCATTATGTCCAGTTTTTCCCCTAAAATTCCCCGAGAGCCTCAAATTCTTGCGATTCACTATGACAACTGGTTCTGATTGTGAGTAATCTTCTTCAAGTCCATAGAACAGATAGAGAGAACTGGTTGTGAAAAGAGACGATACTAATTGTGAAAGAATGGAAAACTCAGTTCATACAGGCAGCATAAGGCCTCCCACCAGAGGCAGAAACTACTCATATTTTTCACAAAGATTGTAAATGCTTTGATCCCATGTGAGAAATAAACAAGGAAGAGAGAACTGAGAGAAACAAGAGAAGATGTCTTCTGCATATATCCTTTTATAGGTTAAAAGCGCATACATTATTTACATTTCTCAATGTGGTATCCCCATAGCTATCTCTATTTGGCTATCTACTATCTAGAAACATGTGAAGTTAAGTGATTTACAATCTAACTAGATCATTGTAAATAGGGTCTGCATAATATAAATATTGCAGGGCTGAAGGACATGGCTGTCATGCTTTGCCAAATTTGTTACTTCTTCTCTAGCTTATTCTCTACACATCTCATTTATTGGTCCACATAAATAATAATTACAAAAAGAAAAACAAGGTTTTGTTATTGAGTGATTAGGGATATAATATAGGTCCTCCAAGATTTCAGAAATTGTATTTGATGAGAGGAGACTAAAAATTACCCATGAAATGATATTACCTATCAGCTTTCAAGAAAAAAGGAAAGAAAAGTACATCAGTAGAGAAGTTTTCAGCATAGACATTTTAGATCAAAACCTTAGGATTTAGTTCACGGGTCGTTGCAGTATCTCTTCCATGCCAGTAATAGCTACCCATTTCCTTTCCTGCAATTGAAAAACTTAACAGGTCAGGAACAATCACATGCAACTCAAATAGAAGATCAGAAAAAGGAAAGCGTGTAGTTCAAAAATATGGGGAAAAGCATGCGCTCCGTAGATTAAGCCAAAACATTTTTTCCCACCTCACCATCAAGAATTGATAGCTTTTACATCGATTCCTTTTGATGCAAAACCTTGCTGAAGTATTTTATAATTTTCATTACATAAAGTGCTAAAAACGTTTTTTTCCAATTGGAAAGTTTTCCTCTTCTACTGGTACTTCTACAGCTACCACAGATTTAAACACTTATACAAAGAAGATTGCAACGTCCAAAGTTCAGCTTCCAAAGACTTATCTGCCAACCGTCAGCAGCAAGCTTGAAGGTTATTGTTACATTGATACAGTGTTACAACAACAACAAATCCAGTGTAATCCCACAAATGGGGTCTCATTGATACAGTTCGGATGGAGTAAAATAAAAGAATATCAAGCTTATCAAGATCTTAAGGCTTTGAAGGTTACATTGGTAAGTGATATCGGTTTTGACATGTTTTCCATTTGAACCGACAAAGATATTTCAAACTTATCCAGTACCAACCAAAACACACATTGTCAGTTCTGAATTACTTAATGGCACAAACTTAAAAGCAGAAACAAATGGAATAAAGCTGACAAATGTAAATCATGGTCACCACTAATTCTACACCTAAGAATTATATAAATTTAAGATCACTGGCAAACGGAAGGCTATCTTCTTAAAAAAAAATCAGAAAATATTAATAAACAAACTGAAGTTAGACTGATACCATAGTAACTTCACATTCCCAGCGTATCAACTAGTAAAAACAGTAAAAGATGGACCTTTTTGTAAATAAAATTCACAAAAGAGGAAACTTACCGGCTTGAGTTGTGTTAAACCATTTGAACCATGCTTCAAGGCGGACAAATGCCCGATCCAAGAAGACAGAGATATCCCTGGCCTCAGTTGCAGCAAACTTTTCTTTCTTCAGCTTGGAGATCAGATCTGAAACGAGTGACTTACTATGATTACTGTTCCACCACACCACTCAAAAAATTGTTTAACCAGACTTCGTTATGAACAGATAGAGAAAACTGGGGTCCAATTAACTCTGCAATGCATAAAATGTTGAGATGGATAGAGCAGAACTTGCAGCAAATGGGCGGTAAGCTGAAATTTTGTCATATAGTTAGCAAGTTGTTCCTCAGACTCGAGGAAAGTGCAAGAATATGTTCAAGCTCTACAATATTAAGAAGATACACATTGTTGAAAGCAGATCTGAATCTCTAAGCAATATTTATTGCTCGACACTGCAGAAAAGATCTGAAATTCAACTAGGGCACTTATTTTTTATCTTTTTTGAAATTGAACTAGGACACTCATTCTCGCAGGGGTAATAATGGCCAGATCTTTGAGATTAAAAACAAAACGCATGTCACTAAGCAAGGTTAGTTGACTTCTACTGATTATTCTTCCGCCTTAATTGAATTATGGCTGGACATTGACTATTATCAGGATCTCCAAGCAGAGTGCTCCGATAATGCAGTTTTCTTTCAAAAATTGGTTTAAAAGGAAAGTGTGTATAATCAAATCAGCATTCAAATTCTTGGTTCCTAGAATGCATACTCCTCTGATCAACAAGAAGAGAGCCGATGAGGTGTCATATTGCATCAGGCATCAACTGAAAAATCAGGGTTAACTGTCTCTCCTGAACAACCAATAGCTGAGCACTTCACATAAAAGTTACATACAGTGTGATTATTGTGGAAAACCAAGGCATACAAAAGAGTCATGTTGGAAACTACACGGCATACCAACATAAATCATGGGGGGAAATGTGTAGGTCCATCGAGGGGTTCGGCTAATATTCTAGAAAATGTGGAGACATCCAGGAGAACATCTTCGGGAAAAACTGTCTTCAGATGAAATTCAGCATTTTCGCAGACTCCTGACCGAACTTGACTCACCTTTTGCTGCCACATCTAATTATGTGCAATCAGTAATTGCCTTTAATGCTCACCTTGATTCTTCATTTGTTAATTCTAGTGATAATAGACACATGACGGGCTCCTCTAAACACTTACAAAATTACTATTTTAGTCCTAACATGAATTATGTCAGAATAGCCAATAGCTCTCTAACCCCCATCTCAGGAACAGTTTCTGTTGTTTGTGCACCTGATATTACATTATCATGCTTCATGTGCCTGAGTTTCATGTTAACCAGTGTTTCAAAGGCGCGCTTCAGCCCTAAAGCGAGGCTCAAAACATGTTGAGTGTTTAGCCTCGCTTTATGGGCATTTCAGTATCGTCATCAAAGCTCTAAGGCATACTTCTCCTTGCCAATGAGCGTGATCCTGAAGATGTGACACCAAACAATTGATATTTCACTTTGTAGGCGTTTGGCCATGCGATTTCATATCATGAGATGAAATCAGCCTTTGGATATGCAATTTCACGCTAATTTCATCTCATGATTTCATATCATGAAATGAAATCCCAAATACTCCAAAAATCATGATTTGGGATTTTCCAAATATAGAAGTTGACCCACAAGTTTATATTTTGTAAAAAAGAGCCACATATATCTACTAGCCATTTGTTTCATATATAAATAAAATTGATAATTCATATCATTACATCTTAAATCATTTATATCTCATATAAAGATTATTCTCACCAAAGTGAAATTTATTATTACTTCAAATCAATTCTTGTTTACAATTTATATTCACCAAATTCATTATATTTTATCAAATTTATTTACCCAGTCTAATTTAGTACTACTTCATTCAAATCAACATTTAATAAAAAATAATTTTTCATCATTATATCGAGGACAAGACCAACTATTATGGTAAGATTATATTGAATTAATAAAAATAATTTTTCAATTTTATTTTTTATTGAACTAAGATTGATTGATAAATGTTGTAATTTTTAAGAATAGCTTTGTGGTAGTGTATTATGTGATTTTATAAATTTTTGCTTATTTGGCAAGATTGTATCAAGAATTGTGACAATTTTAATAGTTTTAAAACTTATGGGGTTTTTATGTTTATGAGAAAACATACAATATAAAAAGTCCAAATTGCATGTCCAAACAAAACATCAACTTCATCTCATGATTTCATAACGCATGGCCAAACGAGCCTTTAATCATAATTTTTTTCAAGTTCTTTGTCCATATATTTATCATTCATGCTTGTGATTAATAATCCTGGACTACACATACATATTTGTATTTTTTTTTCTCCATTTGCGCCTTTTATCAATAAAGTCCACGCTTTATTTGTGCCCCCAAGGCCTAGCTCAAGTGGCAAAAGGTGGAGGATTTGTGGCTTAGGTCGTAGGTTCAAGCCCCACACCATGCAAAACGAAGCCCGGTATTTAAGTTGAGAAGGGTAGAGGGGTGGGCCCCTTATCCACCGAGTTTAGAAGGCTGTGATTGGTCCAAAGGGCAGGTCACAGACGGATTTCTCGGTTATCAAAAAAAAAAGTCCACGCTTTATTTGTGTTTTGAGCTTAAAGCACCAACATACCTCAAGAGTTTTTTGAGCTTTTCGCTTTTGATAACATTGATGTTAACATGTTATTTGTTAGCTCCAGCACCAAATAACTAAGTCATAGTATCTATTGTGTTTTGCAAGATCTTCAAATAAGGAAAAAGACTTGATAGCATCCATAGTGGCATACTTGCATTAGAGGTTGACAGAGTTCAATGGGAAATCTAGAAGATGCTTATCGTGGAAGAAGAACTCAAGCCTAACAATTATAGAAAGGAGTGGGCTAAGTGCTACATGAGTACACGTATTTCATGGACCAAGTCCAATAGAGGAGAAAATTGGGGCCACATGAAGGCTCAAAAAAGAGCCAAAGAAGCTGCTATTGGCAAAATGGTTTGTCCTGAAATTTAGATTTCCATGCGTATTTAAATTGAAAGCAGTAGACTCAACAAGATGATTTGAGGGCCTCATCTCCCTCTCTTTCTCATCCTGAACTAGCAGGGGAAAGGCTTGTGCCATCAAAGGCAGTGGATCATGAGGATACTTCCTCTCACAATTGTGTTCACTTCATTGAGTCCCATAAGGAACTGCATGAATCTCCTGTCCTGTTCTGCTTTGTGCAGATTCTCTTTCGCTCCACAAGTGCACTGAGTCTTCGCATTCAAGGGATTTACGTCCCCCCCCCCCCCCCAAAGCTTCTTTGTCTCAGTGTAATAACTTGTAATGTCAAGTGCTCCTTGCGAAAGATCATTTATTTCCTTTGAATCTGATAAAGCTTGGATTCATTGGTCCGTTCATAAAAAGTCCTCCAATTCTTTCCACAATTCAGCAGCACTATTAGCTTATTCCACACAATCTTCGATCTCTTTCATCAGAGAATTTAAGATCCAAGAAGTGACCATGTTGTCACACTTCTCCCATGGTCGACACTTGGAGGACTCACGAGCTGGACGTTCGCACTCACCATTGATGAAGCCTAACTTGCTCTTCACTGAAAGAGCTCGCAATACACTGTGTCTCCATGATCAATAACCTATTTCACTTAATGGAACAGGAACTAGCATACCATCGGGATTATCAGATGGGTGCATGTACAGAGGACTAGTAGAATCAATGACAGAACCATCATTTTCTCAATCTCAGCCATGAGAAGTGAAATCTGATGAGTGTCTCAATTTCATAAGAGAAATGTCAAAAATCTAGAAAACTATTTTTGCTACTAGGGAAAAATTGCAACTGGGGGAAGAATGTAGAAGAAGTAGATCTAAAGCAGGCAATGAGGCAATGAGAGAAACAGGATCAATTTAATCTCCTAAGCTCTGATATCATATCAAGCCATAACAATGGCAGCAAACAACAAACTCCAATCTAGCTATGGAGGATTCTGGGAAGCCACTAGAGAAAAAGAGAGAAGCTTCAGAAATAGAAAAGTGAAAACTAAAATGCATTCTCTTTGAGATCTCTACATATACACACCCGATCCACTGACTGACTTTGGAAAGCTAGGTGCCAGCTAAGCAGAAACTAACTAACTAATAATGGGAGATATTTAACCACTAACAAACTGTTAAGCTAAGCTAACTACTCACTAACAACAAACAGACTATGAACAATACTAACTTTGCAAGACAGTATAATAACATGTAGTCAGCTATAGCTATTCCAATAAGAGAAGGATATCTTCTCAAGAAAGTTCCAAAGAAAAGGTAGAGAAATAAATACCTCGCAAGGCCAAAAACAGTGTCGGTGGGTTTCCATTAGTTGGATGCTGAAGAACAAATTCTTCTGGGACCTTACTGCAAGGTTGACCACATAGAAGTTTCAGATGGGATTACAAGAAAAGCTATGAACTAGTTAACTAAGCTTAACGGGATCCACCATATATTACCTCAATGCTTCAGCACCTAAGATTAGCTCGCGCGGAATCCATCCATCAATATTCATCAGATCTAGCCAATGTCCAATGATATCCAAGCTAATGTATACATCCCAACGCCTGATTGTTTCAAGATTTCCCTTATAAGTGCAAATCAAAGGGACTAGAAACCAGCTAAAATACTATTTTTAAGCTGTAGAAAACAAATAAAAAAACGAACAAGTCACTGACCAAATTAGCAGTTGATGAAAACCTTCGTCCCATAGGAAGCCCCTTGGGAAGAAGGGCCGACTTGGAACTGCTGTATATAGCTCAGCAGGCCAGTATAAGACAGAATTATCTCCAGCATTAGGCTGTACAAGTCAGGAACCATTGTAGAACTTCATTAGGCATCCAAATGGTTATGATTATTGAACAAACAACTAAAGGACTCCAAGAGTGAATATAATACAACTTCAAGAAGTGCTTTGGACATCCAAAGAACTTTTGCGACCAGGTACTAGTCTTGAGTAAAAGTTACACCAATTATCAACTTAGCAAATTAATCATCAGTACATCCAAAATCTTGAAGCATATACTTGGGGTGATGCAGGGAAGCCAATTTTATGTGAGCTCCCCACTCATTAGATTCCTGAAGCCAAGGAAACAAGAAACAAGAAACAAATGACAACTTGACTAGATTGCAGTTTGGGGAATCCTTCCATTTATCATCCTTTTTGGGAAGGTGAGTGACATTTGATGTCAAAAGTTATGATATTGCAACTTTAGCATGAAGAAATATATTTGTAATTAGTTTTAAGTTTTAACTAGAACATTTTCTGCTCTTTCCCTTCGAGAAGTGTGCAATTGGAGATGAGAACATGAACTTAGTAGGTGTCCTCATCCATACTTCTTCTTGAAACTCTTTATTTTCAAGATTTCAGCAACGTATCCTCTCCTCTAGTCAACTTTAGTCTCAAGTCAAGAGAAACAGTAGATTATCCCTGTAACCACTCAAGCACTAATAGCACCATTCCTAAAATCCTCCCATCATAGACTGACTAACGTGATTCTTAAATGCAGTATTACCGGAATATTCTTGCTTGACAAGCATAGAAGAGAAAAAGTATAGTTACTTGAGTAACTTCCTAATTCGGCCATATTTTAAAGCTCTTACTTAATTTGTTGGTACATTGTAGGCTCAGATATGATGATATGCTCTTCATCACAGAGCTCTAGATATTTTCTTGCATATAAGAGAAAAATAGAGTTATCTAACACTGTCATTAGGTTATTGCACATGTCGCGAGTTTTCTAAAATAGCAGGGAATCACTACTAGGATCTCTTACTGTGGAGGTTGATGGAAGTGAAATCTTTGACTGGCCAAAGAAGTATCCAATCCCACCCAACATGTTTCCAAGAGCAGCCTTACCAACAGTCACAGGCTCCAAACCAAGCTGAAAAGATAAAGACATAAAGAGTTCTGCATTATATATAGAGAGAGAGATGTTGCATCATGGAAGTTAATACAAGGAAATGGCTTCCAACTGCAAGTAATACAGCATACAACAAGTGGTACGATTTTGTCATAGATAGTCATTCCTTTTTTTATAAGAAGCATGATAGACATTCATATTTTTTCTACAATCTGAAAGAACTTGTAGAGTATTCACAGATTGAAATTGAATTCAGTCCAAAGTGATCAAATTACATAGTGAACTTTAGACGTGCATCGATATAAACAGAAAAACTTTATAACTACATTGACGGCATTAGGAGCATTGAATTGATTCAGTATGCACACTTTCCTAGATCCATGCAGCAAATTTAATAGTAAAACATGGGTTAGTTTCAGTTAACATAATTACACATTCATAACATGTATGATGTTACTTACCTAGGTCTGTACTGCAAATATTTGTGTGGTACAAGGTAAATTTGGTTTAAAATATCTCATACTCATGCACATCCCATGAACTGCATGTAGAAGAATAAAATAACATATGCTCTTCCGTTGGATCCCAGGTGCAAATTGGGGGAAGGGTATCAGAGGAACTTGCACAAAAGAATCATTCCCTTCATCACAAATTGCGACAGTTTTTGAGAGTAAAAAACTCAAAATATGTTCCAGTATCTTGGTGCTTGATATAATGAACATGTAGGCGTTTGACGGTTCATTTTTTAACTTAAAATAGGTAATTAAATCTCAGTGCAATTTGTCGCATAATCAGGGACAGATTATAAATTGTTTGATACCTCATCAGATAGGATAAAGCTTTTCTTAAACTTATTGTCGAACTCCTTTTGCTTCTCAGAGAATAAACTAGTCAGTGAAGTACCTGGATCAATGGGAAGAGTTTTGTTTAGGATGAGGATAGGAAAAAATACATATAGCATAGACAATTTCCCCAAATTGAACTTAATCAACATATAGCTACTGTTAGAACATGAATATGTTTATATAATCCTACTTGAATAGGAATAGGTTTATACAATCCTATTAGAATAGGAATAGGTTTATACAATCTTATTTAGAATAGAAATAGGAATAGAAATAGAAATAAGAATAGTAAATAGTATCCTACTTGGTAAAAGATTGTATTCTAGTGTCCATAAATAGGGTCTCAATGTAATAATCTAGACACAACAACAATTCAATAATATTCTTTTCCTATATTTCTCACATGGTATCAGAGCCTCTACGATCTTGGTAAACAATCAAAGAGCTTCCGCTGCCAGCAGGTGGCTATTACCCATATATGTTGCCTGTCTGGCCAATGATTATGTTAGCAAAAGTTGGGTGACCGTCTACCTTTCATGTGATTATTTTCTCATATCTAATTTGTGTAGCACCGTGCCATCTTTCCGGTGACTACTTTTCATACTTAATTTGTGTACCACCGTGACATCCTTCCGATGACTACCTTTTTTTGCATATTTGATTTGCGTAGCATCGTGCATTCCTCCGGACTACTTTTCATATTTAATTTGCGTAGTACCGTGAATTTTTCCGAACTACTTTTTCATATCTGAGTTGCATAGCTCAGTGTGTCCTTTCAGTGACTCCTCTGATTTGATTTGCATAGTTCCATTCGTCTTTCCGGTGACTCCTCAAATCTAATTTGGGTAGGGTTGTGCCATCATTCAGACCCTACCCATATAATTTATCTTCAGTAGGGTCGTGCCATCATTCCGACCCTACCCATAATATTTCTCTTCTTCAATAAGGTCGTGCCGTCAATCCGCCCTTTCCTATATAATTTCTATTTTCTAGTTGGGTCATGTCATCATTCTGACCCTACCCATATAATTTTATTTCTTAGATTGTGACCACTCTCCGCCATCAAATCTAATACTCCGGCGTATGAGCATGTTCTTGCCAATTTTTCGGTGACTTTCTTGTTTAATATCGACTCATCTATTGATTCCAACACGATCCATATATTTTATACTAGATTTTGAGAAGTTTGTAGCCCAGGGGGAGTTTAGTAGCCTTGTATGTCGATTATGTGAATCACTCTATGGTCTGAAACAGTCTTTGCAAGTTTGGGGAAGTTCAACACTGTAATTTTATGACTCTGTGTTTTATCGGCATTATGCATCAAATTCAGTATTTCATGAGAAGATTAAGCACATTGAGATTGACTAACATCATGCATCAAATCCAGTATTTAATGAGAAGACCCGCTCATTGAGATTAACGGTCAATTTTGTGAAGTCAACTGATCAACTTGCAGATATCTCACCAAGCCCCTCACCGATCCTTGTATTACATTTGTAACAAGCTAGGTACATGAATTGTATGCACTAGCTTGAGGGGGAGTGTTAGAACATGAATATGTTTATACAATCCTACTAGAATAGGAATAGGTTTATACAATCCTATTAGAATAGGACTAGGTTTATACAATCTTATTTAGAATAGGAATAGGAATACAAATAGAAATAAGAATAGTAAATAGTATCCTACTTGGTAAAAGATTGTATTCTAGTGTCTATAAATAGGGTCTCAATGTAATAATGTAGACACAACAACAATTCAATAATATTCTTTTCCTATATTTCTCACACAATTTTGGGTTTAGTAAAAAATTTCGGCGCAAGAAATTTTTTGAATAACATTTCTTTTGCTCCTAGAATCAGACAACAATGACCAAGGTCAAACTTCAACTGGTATATGGGACATGGCAATAGAAATGGGGAATGCATAACTTTCTAGACTGTTTCTGATATGAAAATTCATAATAATTTCAACTAGGTAAGCAAGCTTAGAGCCGAGAGTCTATTGGAAACAACCTTTCTACCCCATAAAGGTAGAGGTAAGGTCTACGTACATCCTACCCTCCCCAAAGGTAGAGGTAAAGGTACTTGTGGGATTATACAACTTACTTAAATTGACAGTTTTACTTAGTCTTAAACACGTATAAGAAATACAGAATATACTATTTAACTTTAGGGTCAACGAGGAAAGTTCACATAATAGGGACTCTTGAGAATTTAGCAACTGAATTCCATAATATTATTTGTTGACAAAATGGTAAGTATTAAAATGTCCTATGAATTGTGCTTGAAATATTTACAGAATGATCCAGCTTCTCATCAAATCAGCATGTATTCAAGTGTGTCTAGTAGCGATTCTACATCACTAATTAATTCCTCTTTCGACCAAGAAGAAAACAAAAGTATACAAATGTTTTTTTTATCTTCTATTTATAGTAGGTTGTATCCTGAAAGCATTTCACATTTCTCTCTTTGACTCTTTCAAAATAGCCACCATATAAGGTTAGAATAGTTCTCCACCATTTCTGCTGTTCTTTAGACATGCCCCTTCTTTCTCAGCTTCTCATCAAGTCAGTTGTATCTTCAGGCATTGTCCGTTCAATTCACAGCATTTTCAGAAATAAATTTCATAATTATGAAACA
Source organism: Solanum okadae (assembly GCA_036553675.1). Lineage (NCBI taxonomy): Eukaryota > Viridiplantae > Streptophyta > Magnoliopsida > Solanales > Solanaceae > Solanum > Solanum okadae. Next base: position 14,289,015 of record CM071682.1, read on the forward strand.
ATAGTGCAGTGGAAAAAAAGGTTAATGGTTTCTAGATTTGTTCCAAAAATATGGCACCTGTTTCAAACTTGAAACCTCTTTTCTGGAGGTTATCCTGTTTCAAGCATGTTTTTCTTGTAACTACCCACACAAAATAAACCACTTTAAGTGGTGGCTTTAGTCTTCATATGTTCTTCTAAGGCCATGAGTTAGTACTCTGTGGGTCAGCAACCAAAAACTTATAACAAGAATTAACAGAAAAAGGATCCAGAGTTCTGTAGCTTCCTAAGTATTTATCCTCAGTGTTTGGATTAGGTTGAACTTTGGAAAAGTGTACGCCTAGACCCAGATGGGCTTAAACGGATCGATATGGACAGTGAGGGTTCACATAGGCAACCCACAACTTGCTTGGCATTGAGATGTAGTGATTGTTGTAATAATCTGCCCTTGGGGTGTGGTACAGGGGAAGGCATAACCCTGTTTTTCCAGCTCTGGTAAAGAAGCTAAGTGGTGAAAATCCAAAAGCCACTAATATCAAGCAATTATTCATACTATGCTAATTGCTAGGCCTAAATCTTGGATGTGAAAGAAAGCTCAGAACCATATATTAGATACACTGAAAGAGAATTCCATAGTTCTTTTGTTTATGAAAACTATATGCCTATTGCCTAGGATGTGGTATTAGAGGCAGACATAACCCTTCAGGCTGTAGTTTTTCCTAGTTCTGGAAAGGAAGCTAAGGGTTGAAAGCTAAAAGCTAGAGCTCGTTCATGTTACGCTAGTCCTCAAGGTTGGACATGAAAGAAAGCTCAGAAACATAAATTTAGATACACTGAAATCGATAATACAGGATCCTTGCTGCCTAAGGAAATGTGCTTTCATGCTTTAGAGTTCCTCTTACTCAAACAATTAATTTTATCCTGCAAGCATCAGAGAAGCTAACCACATATAGGGAAAAGAGAGATAATAAGTGAAAAAAGAATTACTGGAATGATTTTGTTATCAAGAAGACGAACAAAAGACAAAAGTAACCATCGGGATAGATCATCAACACAAATGTGTTGGAAACCAAAAAGTAATATTTACATCAGTGAATCCAAAAACCAAAAATATGCTTCTCAACAAAAGAGATCCAATCATCTATGCAAATAGGGACCTCGTAAGTACACCAAAAAGAAACTAGAGACAAAACACTCTCTGAAATTTGACAAAATATTGCTCCACCCCTTCAAATGCTCTCCCATTTTTCTCTTTCCAAATGACCCACATGATTGCTAAAGGGGAAACACTCCATGCCCTTGGGCTTCTCTTCTCCCTCCTAAGTCCAACTTTGCAAAGCCTCCTTTACTGTGTCCGGCATCACCCATTACATCCTAAACAAGTTGAGGGCCACCCTCCTTAACCAATTAGCCACCTTGAAATGCAATAGGAGATGATCTACATTTTCTCTAGTGCTCTTACACATAGAGCACCAACTAACATAGGTGATCCTCCTCCTCCTTAGTTTCTATTGTTACGATCGCACCCCCTCTCCGTCAACCATACAAAGAAACATACCTTCCTTGGAGCTCTAGGGATCCAAATAGAGTCATGGGAGAAAGTACCTTCCCCTCTCACTAGTAACCTCTTAAAATAAGAGCAAACAGTGAATAATCCATATCCACTCTCTCACCAGCTCCATAAATCTGATAAATTATTAGGAGTGGTTAGCCCATAGAAAAACTCAATCAGATTGTGAAATTTGTCCAACTACTAATCCTATAGGTTCCTTCTGAATTTAAGTCCCTGTGAATAACCCCTCGTGAGACACAATTTGTTTGACTGTCTTCTCTCTTTGTTGCAACTGCTTTCTCATGCTCCATTATGGTTCATAGTCTCATCCTGAAAAGGTTTTTTTCTTTCTCCGGGTATACGCTAAATTGTCACTGCTATCCTATCAACAGGTCAGTCAATATCAGTAGTGGAGGAAGAAGAGTAGTGCCCTTTTTTCAGTTAGTCTTAATAGTTTAATAATTCAACTAGTGGTTTTCTTGCCTAAAAAGGAGTCAGCCCAACATGGGCTATGATAGACAAGACCAAAGATTTACGCAGTCCTTGTGTGCTTGGTTTGTGCACTAGCACAGTAGAATTCGAAGCTGCTAAGATGCACGATATAAATTAGGAAAGACTTCTCACAGCATGTTCTCCCCACACCACGTATGAGCCCAGAAACTAATCATGCTTCCATCCCCAACCTCAAAGGAAATATTTCCACAAAAACCCTTCCATCTTATGAGGGAAGCAACAACGGGTACCATAGAGAAGCGGCTTTGCAACAATCAGATTTTCGGCGAGGTATAATTAAAGGCTCTATGCGGGCTTAAAGGCGCAAAACATTTATTTTGAAACTAGGAACCTAAAATGTCAATTACAAAAATTGGGTCATCTATATACTCTAAATTGCACCAATAGCAAAGAGTAAGAATACAATTCATTTAAATCCTTCTTGAAGGGCTACAAGTATCTTCAAAACACCTAGAATTCCTTTTCTTGTCTACATATTGATGCAAGGGCAATTTTCCATCTGACTTTGTTTGTGTTGCCATCCCCCTCTATTTTCCAGTTTATCATTGCCCATCTTATACCTTTGAAATTGATAAACATAACTGACTAATCACTTTGCAATGTAGAAAGAGATGGCTAATTGCCTTTGCATTTTGTTCACATAATTAGCATCTTGAACACAAATGGATTCCCTTTTTCCTCTTTCCGAACCCATCGACAGCCCCTTAAAGTTGGCATCAATTTTCACTTAGACACCTCAAGTAGGCTTTGTTCATTTTAAACACCTCAAGTAGGCCCCGCTGTGTCATTTTGACACTTTTTTGACAATCAGCTGAAATTACAAAGTGTGTGTAATACACTTGTGGATGACATGACATGATATGATGACTAATTAAAAGTTGACATGTGGCATTTGAGTGTAAAAATAATAATTTTAAAATAAATTATAAAAAACAACTAATTTTCAACAAAAATAAATAAATAAGATTACCTATTTTCTACCACTCCACCCCCACCCCATCAGCCTTACTTCCGTCCTTTTTGCCTCCCCAACCCTCCCACCCTTTTTTGGTTATTCTTCCATTTTTTTTAAAAAAAAAATCATTAGATTTTAATTCTTTTTTTCTTTTTTCGTTGTAAATTTGATTTTGAGAACCATTTTATTGATAGTAAGGTGAGGTTCTGCTAGATATGACATTCTTCTTCTATTTCTTTTGAAAAAAAATGTGTGTTTTGTTCTAATAAAATGTTTTCAAAATTAGTGTGAGTTAGGCCTAAGTCCTAATTTCACATGGTATCAGAGCAGGGTTCATCTCACCCAATGTTGGGGTCCCCAAAAATCAAAATTGCCCACGTACCAGGTGCTAAGCACTAGGGGTCAGGTGGGTGTTAAAGAATGACAAAAGTCCCACATTGGTAGTTAATGAGATGGGTCGACTCCTTTATAAAGCTTAGGCAATCCTCCTCCCTTTGAGCTAGCTTTTGGGGTATGAGTTAGGTCTAAGACCTAATTTCACAAATACTATCCAGGCCTACAATTTGACTTGGTGTCAAATTCTTACTCTTCTCCAAGTTTCCATAAGTATTTGAGCTCCAATCTTTCTACTTACAAAGCTTTAGTCTAAATAATAATAATGCCTTCCTTCAATGTCAAAAGTAGTCCATCTTTCCTTTACTCTCTCTTTAAATTCGCCAGTACCCAGCCACCAACTTTCAAATTTAAAGTAAGACTTGGTATGCACTCAACGTGTGATCAAAGCATATTCTTGGAAGAATCTATTGTTTGATATTGCTAAACATCTCACTCCATTATGTGGAGTTAAGAAATCTAACAATTCTAGAGGAGGTTTCCATCTGGACCAAGTGTAGCTTCCACCTTCCAGCTTTAGGATCAATCATCTCTACATCTTCAAAAAAATTCAGTCATGCATTTAGAACTTCTAGCATATTCCCTCTTCTCTGAGGAAAATCTGGCAATGTTAAAATCTCCCCCTACCACCCATGGCCCTGAAAACAGGCCCGTTGCAGCCCCAATCTACCACAAAACGTTGTCTTTCTTATTACAGTTTGGAGCATAAACCCCTGTAATGCGCCCTTTTGAAATCCTTGGCTCTTGACTTCAAACTACAAGTCAGAGTATAAGAACCAGTTTCCACCACCTCCCCTTTTCCCCCAAGTTTTACTATCCCACAACATTAGGATGCCTCCCCTAGTTCCACTAGCCTCCAATTGCACATGCCTAGCTCCCTTGTTCCCCCACAACTGCTTGGTTATCTCCCCATTGTTTCCTGGAAACAGAAGACATCTGCTATCCATTTTTGAATTAAACAATTTATCACCCTCTCTTTTCCCTACAATTTAACCCCCTCACATTCCAGGATATTATTTTGACATTCATCATTCCAGTTGAAGTTTCTTTCCCCTGATTCTTGCCCCTGTACTCTGGGACTTCATGTCCAGTACCAGGCCTTTCAACTCTTTTAAGCCTTTTATTTTAGGAGTTGTCGTAACCCCTGGCTCAGGTTCCTACATAATAGATACTGTCAATCTTCTTGAAAAGTGTCAGTCTCTTTTTCGCATCCCTGAAATTCAATCCCAATGTGCTTGCTTAATTTGATTATGTTTTGATGAACCCTTAATGATGCATCCATCTCCCCATCAAAATCTTCATCTTGATGCTGAAAATTTAATGCTTCAGCATCCTTGACAACCCGTGCAGTAGCTTCAGATGACTCAATTAATTGCATGGCTTTTTGTCTTTATTACTATGAATCAGTGTTCCAACCCCTTCTATATTTGTCATTGCATCTATGTAATCATCTGATTCTTTTTGGTTCACCTTGTCATACAATTTTTGTGCTTGGTTCTCTTCTGAATTTTGAGTCAGCAAGTCCCCAGAATTACTATTGAAAAACCCACATCTAGACAATTTGCTTTGAACTCTACCAGCATTGGAACTATTTGCATGTTGCTAAAAATATAAACTGGTTTGATATAAGGAGATGAGCCTCAGTAAGAAAAACTGGGCCTGTTTTAAAAGGTGGCTCCTTTGCTCTTTAACTGATGATTGCCTGTTAGCCTAAATCAGGGCCCAAATTTTGCTTAAGTGGCCCCCCACTCCAAGACACGGGTCTCTGGACCCTTGGTAGCTGCACAATTTTTTTAAAAAAAACTTCCTCAGAGGTGTTCACGTGCTTGTTCTCCTCTATAACACAGCTGTTTGCCCTAGCTCTTTCTATATACGGCTTATGCCCATTGGTCCTTTGTCATCCCTGCTTCTCCATCTCCGGCAAACAATTACAAATCTCTTTTCTACTAGACTGCAGGTCAACATTACATTCATTTACCTATGACAAACAAATGGATCATCTTTAATCCCCTTTGACCTCCATCTCTTTTCTACTTTCCTCATTAGATACATGTTGAAGTCAGAATAATTCCAGAATTTCTTTTTAAACATTTCCACTTATTAACAAAAAGAATCTAAAGATTTCCACTTATCAACAAAAAAATCTAAAGATTTCCTTTTTATGTCAATCATACTCTAATGAACTCAGCATAAACCTGTCAGCCTGCTGGCCCGTTCTTCAACTCTTGAATCATGAGTACTGGTTCCAGAGAGAAAAACAATGTCTGCTTTGAAAGGAATCCTAGCAGAAATCTGGATTAAAAAGAAAACCTACTTAACAATATATAGATCAGCAGTAGTGAAGATAGTGATAATTGACTGAGAACGTACCTGAAATACTAAAATGTTGGGAGAATCATCAGATGAGTCCGAAAGCTGTAAATGGCCAAATTGTCTTGCCTAACAAAACATGGACGAAAAGCAAGCAACAGACTAAGTGGCCAACTACTAAGGTAGAAGGCAAACTGTAAGATTTGACATAACTTCCAACAATGTAGCTACAAATATGAATAGTATGCGTACTTGGACTGCCAAATTTGCCTGGACTAGATCAGAGAGATTGTGAATGTGAGGTGTCTTGAAGCCAGAATAATGTACTCCAGATACATCCTACAAGAAGTTCTTCAAATAAAAATCTAACCGCAGATAAATGCTAAACAATAAGAGCACCTGTTGAAACATTAAAAAGAGGGTCATAGAGTACAATGCAGAACTACCATTTCAGTTCTTGTACTGTTAAAATATGAAGTGCAGATTTGCAATTCAAAAGAATGTCAAAACGATGTCAAAGCAATCTTCTAGAATTAGCAATAAACTACAGGAAAACAACATTATAATAGAGGGATCTCAGTCATGCAGTCTTCATGAAAGAAAGTGATAACAACATAATCAAGGTTTCTCCTATATAATTACAACATCTCAGAGCAGAAGGGATCAGTTCTCCTATAGAAATAACATTTATTCATACCTATCTTTTGAAAAGAAGGCAGAAATATTAGTTAAAAGGAGCTTTTTATCTATGCTTTGAATGACCAAAACACAAGCTTCTTAAAAAGAATCTTTAAACACTAACAATCCCTTGCCTTATATGGAGTTTATTGTTAGTAAAATTTACTGATGAAAGCAGTGTATACATATGTATAAGGTGTTAAAGATGCAACTAAGTCGTCGTCATCAACCTCACTTTGGTATAAAGCAACCTCAAAGCCAGCATGCTAACTCAAGTTTGACAAATTTCTTCCCTTTGCAAAGCTCTCTTCGTGGTTGACTGAAATTTGGTAGAAGAAAAGGCATATCTAGACCTGAGAGATTACATCCTTCCCTATAGAAATTTTTCTTTGAAATGTGAATGGTTGTATCCAAAGCAACACCGAGTGTTCTGGAAACTCTGTGAAGAATAAAATAAAATAAAAAGATTATGTCCCTTCCTAAACAGGTATGGATACTAGAAGCTCTAAAACAGAGCACTGCATCTACAAGTTCAATTTTGCACTAAAGATAGAACCAAAAAGTGTTGTTAGCCTGTATCTTCTGAATGGAACTATATTTGCCTTTCAAACACCTCAAGTTCCTCTTTTTTTTCTTCCAAATTTTTCACCATATACAAGCTGGTTCAGTATTCCACCATTTCCTCCTTCCTTTATCAGGCCCCACTGTCTTGTTTCCTGGCATCCTTTCCTCTAGAAAATGGAAACTAACATTCTAACTACCCTACTAAAACTAGTATATAAGGTAAAAATGACTGAGGTTTTTTTTTTTTTTTATTTCCAACTCATCTAATTTTAGAAAGACTGGAAATGCAAAGCATGACAGGTAAGCATTTCTCGACTTTTACCTTCTTCCAAAAGTTTTGTAATACACCTTGTACTCTTAGTCATTCCCCCTCCTTATTGCACTCTTTTATTTCGCTACCAAGCTATATCCTTACATTAACCATCATCCTTATAGTTCAACATGCAAGAGCCAAGTCGGTTTTGGTTTGAACAGGTAATTTTCACAAACTTTTCTCCAGCTCAATTATCTGGAGGGTTACTTCACCCTGAGTTCATGCTAAAGCAACATTTTCCTGGGTTCACCTTCATGTGAACCAAAGAATAGCCCTCGATATATATTTTGTAATGAATCCATTAGCATCTAACCAGAAACTTAACCAGAGCAACATACCTCCAAAAGTTGTACGTGACAAACAATTGGAAAGCATGATTATTGTGTGCCTAACCTTACCCGAGGACCACAAAAGATCTCCTAGCTATCCTCACAAAGCAACAGAAATGAAGGACATAGAACCCTCCAATAAGAACACAAAAAAAGGAAAAGAAAAGAGAAAGGTCACTCAATGTAGCATTGTCACTTCAAATATTCAGTGCCGCTAAAAACAATTTTTTAAATAGATCAGTATCCTCTTAAAATAATAAGCCTACAAAAATCAGAAGAGAGATTTTATCCCAAGCCTTGTCACTGAAGAGCTTCACATCTTCGGAAGACATGTATAAGGCAATAGTTAAAAGGTCAAAGAACCATATGAATAGATTCATAATCACAGCTGATTGAAGATCACTGAAATAGTTGACTTTCAATTGCAATTGAAAATCAGTCAGCAAATTACCTCTGAAAATAAGTGGAGCTGCCAGTCTCCAATGTCACTACGTGATCCTGACGCCAAAATAGAATCACCATGAATATCCAAGACTCTGCTACCCAAGGTAAGACTTTTCCCCCCTTCATCAGCCACATAAAAAAACAAGTGTGCGGTTTTTAACATTTCTTCATCAGGGACAGATCTGTGAAGAAATTTGAGTGTCAATTGTTTAAGGGATAAAAGACATGAGATGGAGATACAAATTCATAACTATCATAAGATTTCAGTTGGAAATACAGCTTTTCAGAAAAGAATATCATTCATACTTAAAGTGGTCACAATACTAAAATTAACTTGTGAAGTAAATGCAGTAGACTTTTAATAAGAGAACACAATACCCTAGTTAAGTTAATGATGATCATCTGTGAAAAAATAACCAACAGCCACAATCACTGATCCCACTGCTTTAAGATGCAAGAGGCAAACAAATTTTCAAGAGTCCAGGCACTCTAATCTCATTCAGCATTTTACCACACATTTTTCTAATGTGTTGTACGCGCACTTTAAGTTAAGATATGCCATCACACATGAAATTTATTATTCAACTTGAAATGATCTTACATATTGTTGATTAGCATAATTTAAAAGGCATGATTCTAGAAGATTTTACTCTTGCCTAATTGTAGGAGAAGATTGATTTTATTAATTAGCTGTAATTCACTGTCTTTCCTATTATAGTCATAGGATTCTTTGTATAAATGCTCTTGTTTTATGGGATGTAAAAGTATAAAGAAGCTTTCTCTTCTTGACCAAAATATACAGATATATCTTCCAAGAAATACCCTTTTTTTCCTAGATAAAGTAAATTATATTAAAATCAGAACCAAGATGGTACTGTGTGGAGTACAATCTACCTGAACATTACAGTTTCTCCACTACATCCTCATGTTTTGCAAGAAATTCAGAAAGTGATTCACATTTTCTACGTCATAACCCCTATACCCAAAGTACAAAAAAATTTATCGTCCAGACAAACCTAAACCAAAAGTATAAATTATGTAAACACCTATTCTTTACAAAAGAAATATGATATTCTTCCCTTTTAACATCTGTTCCTCTCCAACCAAATAGTCCATATAATGCATAATGGACCTGTAGACACATTCACAACATGATACCAAATAAGAAAGGAGTTGATGAAATAAAGACAAACTCAATTTGTTGATTACCTAGGTCATCATTCAATCAACCAATGACACCTATATATCATTAATTGCAGAAAACAGATGAAATCTGCAGCAAATGACTAAGCTTTGCATAAGCCGAAGCAACGTGCTATTTCCTTACTAGAGAACCTGATTGTAAACAAATTTCTACTTTGACAGGCACGACATCCACAAGAGCCAAGTATTTGCATGTCAGGCTAAAGAAAGGAAGATCATGAGAGATGGTAAGGAGAAGTACTCATCACTCTGCACTCCAATTCGAACAGCCCAGTCTCCACCATAGCCACTACCATGATCCTTGGATTTCAGAAAACTAGTAGTCAAGGTCATTGTCTGATCACTCAGAACCTGATGTCCATAATCCCGTCCATTATGACTAGTCCAGCCATATTGTTTCAACTCATCTGAATCTTGGCATACATGACGCATGAAATACCTCTCATTCTTGACTCCAAGCCACATTAAGCCAGCAACTAATGATTGCGGAGTCCTGCATGTTATATTATAAGAACATATAAAGTGAAGCTCCATCAAAGAGTATATTACAAACATATAAAAAAAGAACAATGTAGTATACAAACAATAGAGAAAATGATAAAAGAGTTAACAAGACAACACCAGTATGGGCATCCCCAGTATCAATAATACTTTTATTTCCTACACTGGACCTTGGTAACTGATGCATCAACAAGTCCGTTGCCTCGACAGAAATGCTTAATTGTGACACAATTAGTTGTTGCGTTTCTCAAGTTGAACCAACAAAATCTACTCAAAATTTTCAATGGGATAATGGGATAAACACCAGGATGCTAGCATTATAGCATTCTATTTATCTCCAACATCTTTCTGTTTTCCATGACCTCAATTCCTCAAATATTCAAATAGAAATGGTAAACTAATACACAGTGAGTGCAGAACCTTACCATGTATTTGTGCAATCTCTGCACCAAATGTCACAGCTTGGAACTGGATTCATTCATTTCATGATATTAGGAATCAGGTAAAGCGCAGTGAAATAATATCACCACTTTGTAAGATTAAGATACTTCCTTCTGATTATGTCAGCAAAAGATGAACTTGTTTTATTCTTATGCTCGAGTTACAATAACCAAGAAAGCCTATCTATCCACATTAATTCTATGATCTCTTTTTTTCAAACTGGTAAGGTTGTAGTCTCCAGCATTAAGGGTATGCTGGTCACCTCCAAAAAAAAAGCAATTACAAACTTCCTAATAAATCTATAATTTGAGCAGTATATTCTATACACAACTGTTTACACCAAAAGAGCAAAGATAAAATACAATTCATTTTACTTTATGAATGGAATTGGACATGTCTTCAAAACATCTGTCATTCCTCTCTCTCCATATTGACCACCACATACATGAAAGGATTAATCTCCACTACCTCTTCTGGTTCTTGCTTCCACCCCTCCTAACCCAGCAGCTCAGAAGGTCTGATGTATGCTCTGGCATGATCTAACTAGTGCATGTACTGATGAGGAAGAGGTTCCATAGCTGGGTAGTAAACTTGCAATACAAATATAGGTGTTTGTTAGTTTCCCATGTCATATTATACAGAAAACACCGGGGAACAAGCTGTCTTCCTTTTCTCTGCAACACTTCTTGAGTTAGTCATACCCTCTTAGTAACCAACCAAGAGCCACTCATTCTACCTCCCAATCATTTAGTAATCTTCTGAAACAGATGTCCCATACCTGTGTTGTCCAGCAATCAGAAACAGTTACCTCACGATTCACACAAATTAGGTGCAAGTCTAGGGAAGACCTCCTTAAAAGGACTTAGATCAATCCACCCATCCTTCAAAAATTGTCTTGGTACCATTTCACACCTTGAGACAAATATTTGCTTCCAATACTGACCATAGGTTCTTGATAGTCCTCCAAACCCCCATTCCATAAATGAGAGACAGTTTTTGTACACCAGGGACTGAGTTAACCATAGTCAGTCACTATGACTTCCTTCCACAAGGCTCTTTCCTCACAAGTGTATCTCCACAACCACTTAATTAGCAAGCTTTCATTCTGTAGGTTCAGATTTCTGATTTACAAGCCCCCTCTTTTCTTGCTAAGAAGCATTGTTTTCCAGTTTACCAAGCAGTACCCCATCCCTTCTTTATTTCCTTGCCATAGAAATTTTCTCCTCAGCCTGTCAAGATTTTTCACCAATTCTGCTGGAAGTGGGAATAGGGACATCACAAGAATAGGCAAAGAAAAGTATTGGGCCTTCCCATTAGCTAACTCCCTCCTAGATACAGGTATTGGGCCTTCCCATTAGCTAACTTCCTCTTCGTTTTCTCAACGATCCCATCCCAGATTTCCAATGCCTTATGTTTAGTACCCAGAGGCGTTCCAAGATAGGTTGTAGGTAACTGTTCTCTTTTGCATCCCAAAATGTTTTGCCAACTCTTGAATCCTGGGACCTCCTTGATTGGGAATAGGTTGCTCTTCCCCATTTAACTCTCAAACCTACTATAGCTTCAAAGAGGACCAGGATTACTCTGATATATTTGATATGTTCAGCTACTGGCTCCGAGAAGATGATGGTGTCATCTGCATAAAGCATAGAACATATCTCCTTTTCCTCCCCCACTCTGTCACTGATCTGAATGCCCCTGATCCACCTCTTTTGAGTTGCAATTCTCATCATGCTATCAGAACCCTCCATAGCCAGGATGAATAGAAAAGGGGGGAAAGGATTACCTTGTCTCAGCCCCTTTCTGATGAAAAACACCCATTGGTTCAGTAATTCACCATAACAGAGAACTTGACTGTTTTGATACAGTATTCAATCAATTTCAACCACCACTCCCAAACTCCATTTGTCTGAGAGTATTCAATAAATAGGTCCAATTTCACATGACCATAGGCTTTTGGATATCCAGCTTGCACATTATCCTGGGACTCCACCTTTCCTTCTTGAGTCTATGCACTCACTGACTATAAGAGTTACATCCATGATCTATCTCCCTTTTATAAAAGTCATACGGTGCTTTTGACCAGCTTGTTCACCATTTTTTTAAGCCTCTTCACTAACAGTCTAGCAATGATTTTGCACATCCCAATTCCCACCAACCAGAGAAATTGGTTTGAAGTCCTTCAAGTCTGTAGCACCTGGTTTCTTTGGAATCAGGGCAATGAAGCTTGCAGTGAATTTTTTGGCAAAGGCTTGGTTGGAGTGAAAATAGTGAACACTATTAATGATGTCATCCTTCAGATACCCCAAAAAGATTGGGAACTCATTTGGCCCAGGGGCCTTCACATGTTAAGGCATTCTTATATTTCCTCCTTCCTTTGTCTCCAATTTCCCCTATTGTTTTTATTCCACTCCAATTTTGCTTTAAGCATTTTCAGCTTTTTAGCTAATACATGTCCTAGTCTGCTATTCACACAAAAGGATTCCCACCATCCTCTGACTTTGTCTTGAAAAACAACTACTTCCAGCCACCAAGTCTCAAATTTGATATAAGACTTCTTTCATTCCCAGTTTCCACAGGACAATAAGCTAGGATTGTGATCAGAATTCAATTTGGGAAAAGCTCCCCCCACCCAATTCAGCACAGTGTAGAAACCTGTCAATTCTGGATGCACATCCATACTCCCCTCTTCTTCCATGTAAAATATCCTCCAAATAAAGGAGGATCCACCAGCTCTAGTTCCTCTATGCAGTCAGAAAATTTTGTTATAGCACAACTTGTGTTGGTTAGTTCTCCCTGAAGGATACCTACTGACTTAATCCATGGCCATTTGAAATTGTTTTTCATGTCTAACAATTCTTGCCACAGAATTCTTATTGCCATTCTATTACAATCTGAATATATTGCACTTAGATGTCGGTTCCAGTTATCACTGGCACGTCAGAACCTACCAGTGCATGGTTGCCATTGACCACCAATTCTTCATTCCAAATTCTTTTATCCCAAAGAATTAGGATCCCACCACTACTTTCCTAAGCCTTCTTATTAATCATTCACATTCATCCTCTTCCTTTTCAAATCAATGATAGTCTCTCAGAACAAAAAAATTGAAGACAAAGCCTCACTCTGGGTACAATCCAGTGTACTTAATGTTGAATGAGTAGGCAGATTTAGTCATAATCTGCTCCACCATTGAGCTGGCGATTTGATTATAATCTGCTCCACAAATAAAGCTGGTAGATTTGATTAGAATCTGCTCCTGTGAATATGGGATTAGAATATATTATTCTAGGAAAATAGTTTAGAGGAAATCCCTTGATTCAAGGATTTCCTAAGAATTAGGGATTGATTAGTTTATTTGGTCTTTACTTGTTCTCTTATACATACTGTAGAAACATTATGAATAAAATATACTTTTCCAATATCTAAACTTTCATGGTATCAGAGCGGGACTTTTTCCCCTAATATCATATGGGTAAAACAGCCTTTCACGGAGAGCATCTTTCTGAAACATCAACAGAAGACAAAAGTTCTTCTCTGGAAGCTCCTGCAGAAAATCTGATGACACAAGGAGGCAATGCTTCTCATATGCCCTTCCAGTTAACTTCTCATCGATTAAATGGGAAGAACTATCTGGAATGGGCACAGTCCGTAAAGCTTGCAATCGATGGCCGTGGAAAGCTGGGACATCTGACCGGAGAGACAAAAAAGCCGGGAGTTGGAGACCCAAAAATGAACTCCTGGAGATCAGAGAATTCACTCGTGATTGCTTGGTTAATAAATTCCATGGAACCAGTCATAGGTAAATCTTATCTCTTTTTGCCCACTGCTAAGGATGTGTGGGAACCCATTAGGGAGACATATTCAGATGTAGAAAATGCCTCTCAAATTTTTGAGTTAAAAATTAAACTATGGCAAGCTAAGCAGGGTGAGAATGAAGTCACTACTTATTATAATGAAATGGTGTCCTTGTGGCAGGAGTTAGACCAGTGTTACAATGATGAATGGGAGTGTTCTGTGGATAGTGTGAAAGCAAAAAAAAAGGAAGAAAATGAGAGAGTTTACCTCTTTTTAGCAGGATTAAACCGAGAGTTTGATGAGGTCAGGTCGCGAATTCTAGGAAAAAATCCTCTGCCCTCACTTCGTGAAACATTTTCTGAAGTAAGGAGAGAGGAAAATAGGAGGAAAGTTATGTTAAAACCTGATTTAAATGTTGAACTAAAACCTGTTATAGACTCTTCAGCTCTTGTAACAGTGAAGAATGGAGAGGACAAAAACAAAAGGCCATGATGTGATCATTGCAAAAAATATTGGCACACCCGTGAAACATGTTGGAAGATTCATGGGAAACCACTAAAGTGGAAGAAAAAGGGAGTTGATGATCGTGGGTTTCAATCTCAAAATGGTCAGGCCCTCCAAACAACTTATTTTGATCAGGGGCAGCAACCTTCTCTAGAAACGTCTCCATTTACAAGGGAACAATTGGAAATTCTTCACAAACTCCTTCAATCTCCACAATTTCGTGCCAATGCACAAAATTCTTCTAATCCTTCCTGTTCTTTTGCTGAAACAGGTACTGTATCGTCTGCTTTTCTTAGTACCAATTCCAACCAAATAGATTCTTGGATCATAGATTCAGGAGCCAGTGACCACATGAATGGAAGTTCCCGTTTTTTCTCTACTTACACTCCTTGTGCAGGGAACAGTAAAATCAAGATAGCTGATGGTTCCTTCTCTGCAATTGCTGGAAAAGGAACTATTAAACTATCACCATCCCTTGTACTTCATGATACTCTTCATGTTCCAAAGCTCTCTTGTAATCTAGTTTCTGTCAGTAAATTAACCTGTTCTCTTAACTCTCGTGCTATTTTTTATTCTGATTTGTGTGAATTTCAGGAAAAGGTTTCGGGGAAGATGATTGGCAGTGCTAGAGAATCAGGAGGTCTTTATTTTCTTGACAACGGGAACAACTCACTACAGCTGAATCTTATTTGTTTGAACTCTACTTTTGTTTTGAATAAAGTCATGTTTTGGCACTATAGGCTTGGACATCCAAGTTTTTCTTATTTAAGACATTTGTTACCTCAGTTATTTAGAAATAAAAATCCATCCTTCTTCCAATGTGAATTTTGTGAAATGGCTAAGCATCACCGATCTTCTTTTCCTTCTCAAAGTTATCAGGCTTCAAAACCTTTTACAATGATTCATAGTGATGTTTGGGGTCCGTCTAGAATTTCAACAATGTTTGGGAAACGGTGGTTTGTAACTTTTATTGACGATCATACTAGATTGAGTTGGGTTTTTTATTTGAAGGACAAATCTGAGGTTAAAAATGTGTTTGAGACTTTCTATGTCATGGTGGAAACACAGTTCAATGAGAAAATCAAGATTTTTCGGAGTGACAATGGCCGTGAATTTTTTAATGAACAATTAGGAAGTTTTTTCAGAAAAACTGGGGTAGTACACCAAAGCTCTTGTCCAGATACACCTCAACAAAATGGTATCGCCGAAAGAAAGAATAGACACCTTTTAGAGGTAACGAGAGCTTTAATGTTTACTAGTAAAGTTCCACAACACCTTTGGGGAGAGGCTCTCTTGACTGCCACTTACCTTATTAATAGGATGCCATCTCGCCCTCTTGAATTTAAGACACCTTTTAAAGTTTTCAAAGAAAGTTTTCCTAGTTCTAGGTTAACTACAGATCTGCCTCTGAGAGTTTTTGGTTGTACAACATTTGTTCATGTCCATAATCGTAGTAAACTTGAACCGCGGGCTAAGAAGTGTATTTTTGTAGGATATGCCCCAAGTCAAAAGGGATATAAGTGTTATGATCCACATGCTAGGAAGATAATTGTCACAATGGACCTAACTTTCTTTGAGTCGCAACTCGATTTTACTACTCATCTTCAGGGGGAGTATCATGTAGGTGAAGATTCTTTTTTTTGTGATATTGAGGAAACTAGATATCAAGCAAATGAGGAGCCTGCTATTACAATAAATACTGATGTGAGAGATGTAGGAGAAGATATAAATAAATGTGATCCAAGAGATGATAAAGACCAAAGTGACTTAAATGATAAAAACTCAGAAATTGAACTTGAACCTGTAGCGCCTTCAAATGACAAAAATAAAAATGGGAATAGAGAACAAAAAACAGAAATGCAGGTGTATTCGAGAAGGAACCGAACTCAAGAAAAAAAGACCGAAGATTCTCAACACTGCCAAAAATCAGTCCCACAAGACCTTACTGTAATTCAAGGTACTCTTCCAACTGATTCTATTTCTAATTCCTTAGATCTAGATCTACCTATTGCGAAACGCAAAGGTGTTAGATTTACTTCTAAATATCCTACTTCTATGTTTGTGTCCGACAAAAAGTTGTCTCCTAGTTATTCAGCCTTTACTTCACAACTCTCTAGTGTGGAGACTCCAACAAATGTGCAGGATGCTCTACAAGCTCCCGAGTGGAAGGAGGCTATTTTGGAGGAATTGCGAGCTCTTGAAAAAAATGAGACATGGGAGTTAGTGGATTTACCCGAGGGAAAGAAACCAGTGGGTTGTAAATGGGTGTTCACCATCAAATTCAAATCAGACGGATCCTTGGAAAGGTATAAGGCCCGCCTAGTAGCTAAGGGATTCACGCAGACATATGGCATTGACTATCTCGAGACGTTTGCTCCAGTAGCTAAGCTAAACTCAATTAGAGTTCTGTTGACAATCGCAGTAAATCTCGACTGGTCTCTTCAGCAGTTGGATGTGAAGAATGCTTTCTTGAATGGGCACCTAGAGGAAGAAGTCTATATGGATCCCCCACCAGGTTTTGAAGGGAAGTACAAGTCAAAGATATGCAGGCTTAGAAGATCTCTTTATGGTCTAAAACAATCTCCAAGGGCTTGGTTCGAAAGGTTTACTCAATTTGTGAAAAAGCAAGGGTATGTGCAGGGACAAGCAGATCACACAATGTTTACTCAACATTCACTGGAAGGAAAAACAACCGTTCTTAGTGTATGCTGACGATATTATCCTCACAGGAGATGATGTGGTTGAGATAAAAAATCTAAAGGAACGACTTGCCTCAGAATTTGAGATAAAGGACTTAGGCCCGCTAAAGTACTTTCTTGGCATGGAGGTTGCACGATCGAAGAAAGGAATTATAGTGTCACAAAGGAAGTATGTTCTTGATATGTTAAAAGAAACTGGAATGAGTGGTTGTAGACCAATTGAAACTCCAATTGATCCAAATCTGAAGTTTGTAAAGGAAGGAAAATTGATTGATAAGGGCCAATATCAGAGATTGGTAGGCAAGTTGATTTACTTGTCACATACTAGACCTGATATTTCCTTTGTTGTGAGCCTAGTCAGTCAGTTCATGCATTCTCCACGAGAAGAACACCAAGAAGTTGTGTATCGAATCCTAAGGTATCTAAAGATTCACCTGGGAAAGGGTTGTTCTTCAAGAAGAACGAGCAAAGAAGTGTTGAGGCTTATACGGATGCAGATTGGGCTGGTTCATCTATTGATGGAGGTCTACATCTGGATATTGTACATTTGTTTGGGGAAATTTGGTGACATGGAGAAGTAAGAAGCAAAATGTGGTGGCTCGAAGTAGTGCTGAGGCTGAGTATCGATCCATGGCACACGGAATTTGTGAAATATTGTGGCTCAAGAGATTTTTGGAAGAACTAAGAAGACCTGTGAGTTTTCCAATGAAGTTGTATTGTGACAATAAGGCTGCCATAAGCATTGCTCATAATCCAGTTCAACATGATAGAGCAAAGCATGTTGAAGTGGACAGACACTTCATTAAAGAGAAGATTGAAGATGGAAGTGTGTGCATTCCTTTTGTGCCAACAACAGAACAAGTTGCAGATATTTTCACAAAAGGTCTTTTCAGAACTACTTTTGAGTCCTTTGTGAGCAAGTTAGGCATGTTTGATATTTACATGCCAACTTGAGGGGGAGTGTTGAATGAGTAGGCATATTTAGTCATAATCTGCTCCACCATTGAGCTGGCAGATTTGATTATAATCTGCTCCAAAAATAAAGCTGGCAGATTTGATTAGAATCTGCTCCTGTGAATATGGGATTAGAATATATTATTCTAGGAAAATAGTTTAGAGGAAATCCCTTGATTCGAGGATTTCCTAAGAATTAGGGATTGATTAGTTTATTAGGTCTTTACTTGTTCTCTTATAACTACTGTAGAAACACTATGAATAAAATATACTTTTCCAGTATCTAAACTTTCACTTAAGCTTAGCCAACTTTTTGGGGTTGCTTTTGAAGATGTGATAAGAGGTGGCTTTTGATCTTTTTTTGAGAATTGATCAAAAGAGAGGGAAATTGAGGCAGAAGAAGGTGGAGACAACACCAATCAAAGCAAAGAACACAACCCCAAAGGAGATAGGAAATTTGGAATTCCATGTTAAGTTTAAAGAAGGGGAATCAAGAAACACAAATCTCCAATGAAAGTCAAAATCCTTTCTTGGAATGTGAGGGGGGTAAATGGGGAAGAAAAAAGGGGGAGAGTCAGGATATTATTTCAACATTGGGGGGTTGATATTTACGTTCTGGTTGAGACAAAATTGAGAGGATCAGAGGTGAATGTATTCAAACAATTATGGCAAAATAGATGGATGGGGGATTTCACTTGGATGTTATAGCCAGAAGTGGTGGTATCGTAGTAATGTGTATAAGAGGGTGTGGAAGGAGAGCTAGTGACAGCAGCAACCAAATGGTAACCTGCAAGTTTGAAGGCATTAATCAGGCATTCACCTGGTTTCTTTCAGCTGTGTATTCTTCTTGTGACCCAATAATTAGAAGAGAACTTTGGCAAGACTTCATCAACATCAAAGAACTGTGTAGTGGGCCTTAGGTAGCTTGTGGAGATTTTAATGACACAAGATATCCAAACGAAATATCAGAAGGACATAGAATTACTACGCCAATGACTGAATTTTCTGAATGGATCAATGAGATGGAGTTCATCGATCCTTCCATCTCATTGATCCTTCTTTATTTGGGGTGTCCTTCACATGGAGAAAGGGGGGCAACCACATGTCAGCCTCCAGAATTGATAGGTTCTTATTCTCTTCCCAATGGGATGAGACCTTCACATGGATTAAACAGAACATGCTTCCCAAAATAGGTTCAAACCACAATCCAATTATGCTTCAATGTGGAGATTTAAATTTGAAGAAGTCTTACTTCAAGTTTGACAATGGTGGTTAAGGGTGGAGGGTTTCTCAGGCAAAGTTAATGAAAGGTGGGCATCTTTCAATATCACTGGTACGGGCTCTTATGTCCTAGCCTCCAAGTTGAGGATGCTAAAAGGGAAGCTAAAAGAATGGAAGCTGGAGAATAGGAACAATTGGAATCAAAGGAAAGAGGCAATTCTAAATCAGCTGTCAATTTTAGAAAAGACTCAAGAGTTGAGATTACTATCAAAGGATGAGTTACTTCAGAAATTATATCTTTCAATGGAGTTTGAAGATGTTGCAAAAAATGAGGAAATAGCTTGGAGGCAGAGGTCCAGAGTGCATTGTCTCAAACACGGAGACAAAAATACCAAGTATTTTCACAGGATGGCTACAGCCCATAAAAGATTTAACACTATTGACCTTAGTTGCGCGGACTCTTCACTTTTGATGCCGCACCCATGTTGGATTCACCAAAAATACACTACTTTTGGCGAATCTGACACGCACCCGTGGGTATTTTTGAAGAGTCCGAGCAACATAGCTATTGACAAGTTGATGGTGGAAAGGGTTACAGTAAGTAACAGATTCAGATGCAATTAAGGGAGCCATAATCAGTAACTACCAAAATCTATACAAAGAAACACTTAGTTCCTAATTTACCCCTATCATTAATTATAGTCATTTCCCAATTACATTTTTCAAGACATTGTATTTATTATATTTAAAGGGTGATATAGTAAAATTACCCTTTTATTTATAGTTTCTTAAAAGGCGAAATGACCTGGGAGACCCCTGTACTTGACTTCGTTTGTCAGTTGAACCCTCATACTCATCACTTTGCCAACCAAACTCTTAAACTCATCATAACACAATATTTTAAACCCCTCTGACCATTGACCGAGCTTATGTGACATTAATATTGGTGAGTTGGAAATATGTGTGATAACACGCGCATTTTACTTTTAAAAAAATCAATTTAACAAAATTAAAAAATAAAATTCATCTTCTTCAACCCTCCTTCACCCACCCACCCACGACTTTCTTCTTCTCCACCAGCCTCTCTCCTCTACCCCTCACCACAGCTCTCAACTTTCTTCTTTTTCCAGCCCATTCTTCTTTCTCCAACCCCACATTCACTCTTCTCCGCCTCTTCTTCTTCTTCTTTTTTTATACAAATTGATAGCCTCAACTTCTTCTAAAATTTTCGTTTTTTAGGTTTGAAAAATATTAGTATCATTATTTTATTAGATGGTTTCAACGAGATGTGGATAATGTGAAGGATGATTGTGACTATTGAAAATTTTAAAACTCCATTGATAAGCTTGAAAAATCTTAAAACATAATAAATGGGTCTTGTGAATTTGTAAAATTAATTAAAAATTTTGATCTAGTTCATTGAGTTTGTGTTGGTGAACTTGTAGTTGAATTTACAAGTTAAATCGAGAAGAATTTGATCTAATGGGTATGAATTTAGTGCTCAATTTGTGACCAAATATGAAGAAGATGACTATTTGAAAAGTTTAAGAAATTAAAAATTTGATCTATTATTATTTTAGCACTTAATTTCGTACGCGGCACTAAAAATTGATGTGGAATTCCACATTTAATCGCGTCCATTACACGCACACTGACCGGAGGAGAAAAGGGCTTAAAATGTTGTGTTCTGATGGGTTTAAGGGTCTAGTTTGCAAAGTGATGAGTATGAGGGTTCAACTGACAAACGGAGCTCACTCAGGTGATTCTGCCTTCTTAAAAAGTGTGCAAAGGCAATAGTGGACAAGTATTTTTGGACAAAGGGACTATAAAAATTTGTCAAATTTTTGGAACTAGTAACTTTTCTATATATAAATATCACACTTCAAAAATTAAGAAAAAAAATTCTCATTGTCATTCAACAATCAACCCTCTAACATTCCAACTAAGAATTTTAATTTTCATTCGGAAAAGGATTGGTATTCCTCTCCTTGTTCTTCTTCTCCCCCGTCACAATTCACCAAGCATATCAACCTTCATTAGTTTCCCCTTTCTTTTTAGAATTCCTTTCCCCTCCTTTAGGCTTCATAGATTTTTAATTGAAGTTGTCTCTTTCCACTATTCCTAGAATCATATCTAGGATTTATGCTCAAACCCATTAGCATTTACTCTAAATGTCTTGCATGCTTTCCCCATGACTAGTTGTTCCATTTTGATGTCTCAATTACTGTAGAACTTCGAATTTGATCATCGGAATCACATAAGGAAGAAAGAGACATTCACTTTAATTGTAATGAGAATTCAGAATTTGAGTCAGCAACTGAAGGAGTGGTGCTAGAGACTGACCTTGGCACACAAAAAGAATAATTCCTTCACTCAACTTCATCATCAACTACTAGATCATGGATCGAGTGTAGTATCTCTACAGGCTTCATCTAAATGTTCTATGGAGGCTGAGGAGGGATGGATGAATTAGAAATAGGACCTTTTTGCCTTATAAACTTGCTAGCCTTTCTTGGTTTGGCCAAATTTTTACTCCCACTTTCCCTCTTATAACAGTGGACTCTTTAAAATAATAGGCCTGATCTATGTTTTTTGTTCCAAAAGGTCCATTAGCATCATTTTAATCTGTAACTGAGATGGAGTTTGTTCAACTAAAGGACCAATTCCATGGTTTAGTTCAAATATCTGGCCTTGTTTGTCACTCATGTGGTCCACCACTACATCCACCATGTCTATTACTGACTGCACCTAGCATTTTGGGACTCGAGGTAGCCACTCCTATAACCATCGACTTTGCTACGTCAGCAACCCCATTATGATAAAGGAATAGTCATCCGCGATCAAGACACAATATTTTCAATCTCCTATTTCCGCCTCCACCATAATCAAGCCCAAACTAGATCCGATTGTTCTTTTGTTTCAACATCCATTGCAACAAAACCACCAAAAATATCTTCAATGGATTAGCAATTACCTTCTGACCAAGCATGAAGAAGAAGACCTAGGCTTTAATCCATACATGTTCTGAGTTCACCTTGTTCATTTGTGTGATGGACATCGGCAACCACCAATCCAATGAAAGTCTTCTCCTATTTCAAAACCATTTGTTTTCTTCAACCCTCGTAGCTTCTTGTTTTGGCGGAAGATAGAGGAGGAATTGGTTATGGGAAACATGTGGTACTCTAATGCTGGATGTAATTTGCCATCTTTCAATTAAGCCAGCTTTGAATCACTTTCGATTTAGGAAATGTTACCAGTTCCAAAAAAAAAAAATCACTTCCGATTTAGGGGATACATGGAATGGATCGTTAAAGGTGTCACTCAAGCAGTTTGAGATTTCAGGAAATATGAAATGTTTTTGCAGTTAGGTTAATTTTGACCATATTTTTTTTTATAACTGTAGTGTCCGGGTCAACTTGCGCGAACCTCAACTAATTCCACAGGATACATGTCACCTCCCACCAGCAATAGATACCAGATAACTCTGTCCTTCAAGGCTAGAACATATACGAAGAAATCACCTAGTGTTTTTGTTTTTACTAGGATTTGAACTTGAGCCCTCATGGTGCTCAATCCCACTTTATTAACCACTAGGCTACACCCTTGGGTGTAATTTTGACCATATTATCCACCACTTTTGCAACATTTACCCCATTTTCCAACCAATCTTGTTCAACTTTGTACATGAAAACTCCGACGTGGTGCGACACAGTAAGGTGCAAGGTTTGCCTAGGAACTAAAGAATTCTCCTAGCAGTATCCCTCCATCCTATATTCTATCCATTTCTTGGTAGAGGCTTCCCGTATCCTATGCATGATTCTATCCTTACAAAAGGACCATAGCAATTGAAATTCAGGTACATCCTATATGAAAAGTTTCATCAATTTTCAGTCATCTTCGAAATGACGACTCTTTTCAATTACCAAAAAAAACATCCATTAACATTCTCACTAATATCTAAAAGTTCTAAAGATTTTTCTCACTCTAAGAAGAACAATCTTTTTGCCATAATAGAACAGAAGTTAACTAAGAAAATCATTGAAGATAGTCATCGAAAAAAGAATAAAAAAAATATCCATGTTTCCCAAAAAAATGAATAGTTTGCTATCTCTTGATGTTGATTGGTGTCCAAATACTATTGTGATGAAAGGACATAATGATCTTCCTTATCAGAAAAAGGCATAATTTTTATTATTATAGATTGTGATACGTCAGTAACTAGATTATTTACATCACAAACCAGGACTCATGAAGACAAACCTGACTCATGGACAATTTAAAATTAAAAGATAAAGGGAAAAGAAAGAACCATCTAAAAACATGAAACTTTCTCTAAGCCTTAATCCTTACCTTGTAGCTTAAGATACAACAACTACTACTACAATGTCACAATCTCAAACTAGTTGGATCAACTCTACCAATCCTCAACATCCATTCCTTTCTACAAGGATGGATTCATTCCAAATATTATCATGAGCATTCATATATATTACTCCCTCCGTCCCATTTTATGTGAGGTACTTTGACTCGGCATGGAGTTTAAGAAAAAAAGGAAGACTTTTAAAACTTGTGGTCCAAAATGAATGAAAGAAATTTGTGTAGCTGTAAATCATTTCATTAAGGGTAAAATAGACATTTTATAGTCAAATTGTTACTTAATATAGAAATGTGTCATTCTTGTTGGGACCGACTAAAAAAGGAAAGTAAGTCACATAAATTGGGTTTGTACTCGGTCAACCTAAAGCAAAACTTATGACACTTCCCATGTGTGCACCTCTATTTATATTCTACTACTTTTAATTATAGGCAAAAGACTGCCAAATGATACAACCCAATCATATATAAAATAAAACAAATTCTACCAATGAGAAATATATTTTTGATTTAAGTAATATATTATTGATGTTGTGGGAGAAAAGGAAAACCCATACACAAGAATTATACCAAGAGGTAGAAAATCAAACCATGTGAGCAGAATATACGTACCTTGCACGAACTCCAAAATAAACCTGAGGCCTGTAAGTACCCCAGTACAAGCTCTCTCTATGCTCTCCTTGAAACTGCAGGAAAAAAAATAGAATTATCAAAATGAAAAGAGAAAATCTGTAAATGGAAAAGAAATCAATTGTTTGTGAGTTAAATTTACCATTGGAAGATCCATTAGTTTTGGAGCTGGAAGTGGAGTGATGACTCTTGGTTTTTGAGGTTTCTCCATGGGATTAATGAGTGTATAAATGAAAAAAAGTGCGATCGCAAAGGCAATAATTCCAAACCCTATAAGGAATTTGAGGTTGACGCTGAAAATGTGAATTAAGCTGTTATTTCTAGTTTTATCCTTCCGTAAAATCCGATTAGGATTACGGATTTGGGGATTTTCGGTGGAAGATTTCGAAGCTCTGCTCCGAGTACTTCCCCGTGAAGCTCCCGCCATTGTTGATTGTATGTTTCCAGTTTCGCCGTCTGTCGGAGCTTTACGGATACTGGAACTGAAGTGAAGACTGAGGAAGACGACGTTGAGTTTTTCAGATACGAATTTGGGCTTTGACTCTGTAGTCAACCTTTCGGCCCATTAAAGCAAAATCTGGAAATTTTTGACAAATAATCACTTTTTAGATAGTTATGCGGGTTTCTAAATTGCAAATCAAACATTGTAGGAAAATTACGCATATAAGCAAATATATACTAGTTAATTAGTTTACATAACTATAGTTTGGCCCTAATTACAATTCGCGACCTACTTTTAGCTATAATTATGCGGCTCAGCTGTTTAGTATTGTATAATTCACACGTTTGTATAATTCGAAATTTGTATAATATAATTTGTATAACTATTTACACTTCTGATGTTTGTAATTGTAAAATTCCTTATTTCGAGTTTATAACTGAATTATGCAAATGTACCCGCAAATTATACAAACCCGCGAATTATACAAACGAGGCAACTTAAACTGTAGCTACAACCCGTAAATATGCAAACTATAGTTATGGAGCATAATTAAGTTTATTATAGTGGTTATTTGTAAAAGCTTTTCATCTTATATATGGATTATTTATGTTGAATCGGCTACTAAACATGCAATTATTTATGCACTATTTAATACATGCATAACTTACCTCTAAACCAATTATGAAACGACCAGAAGGGGTTAGCCGAAGATGAGGGTGTGCACCAATTCGGTTCTGATAGTGATCTTTAAGGGAATTTTCGTTAGGCTATTAAAATGTATATACAAACTTTTTGATAAAATTAACATATTTTTTTAATCAAATATTTATTCAACAAACTAAGCCTAAAGCAAATGACGTTTATAGCCGTTTGTTAAATAATTGATATATGATATGTTATACAAGTTTTATGAGAGATATACATTAATCTAATATAAGGACAACTTATATAATTGTATATTTTCTAAAGGACAAATCAACTAATGTACATTAAGATACAGTCAATGATACATGTTTTATAATAGACATGCACCTTGATATACATATATGAAGGATAACTTAAGAGAGAAATACAGTTACAAAGGTGAGAGTATATGGTTTAATGTGGATATAAAAATATTTATTTATTTTAGTAAGAGAGAACATTATTAATTTGTACTAGATAGGCTAGGGCCCGTGCTAATGTATTCACGTAGAAGCCCTCCCTCTTCGAAGCTTTTCTCTTTTTTGCGGAAGGAAGGTAAACAGTAAGCTCGACTTAGAATTCATCTAAGTCATCACTTGTACTGTTATGTTTTGATAAAATATTGATTGAAGATCATATCCTGTAAAAATACCTAGTAAATTCTTCAGTGGCTTTCCTGAAAAGAGCAAAAGAATTTCCTTGAATATGGTATTATGTTCAATGCAACCAAACATTATAACTGAATAATAAGACGAAGCCTAAGGTGAAAAAATCTATGATAATTGATAGTGCCTGCAAGAGTGCACTATGAATTTGCACCTTTGAGTTTTCTAAAAATTCATTTCCTTCTCTTCGGCCTAATTTAAGAGGCCTACAAGAAGCGATGGGCTAATATTTGGAAAATTAGGAAATATATTGTATCTTCTATATAATTAGGACTATTAATTGATGGCTGACAAAAACTACAACATACAATGAAATAAGAACGGAGTACTCATTCCTTATTTGGTTGTAACTCCAGTACTGATTAGGTGGGGACACGATTTGAACTTGTAATCTTTCGACCATGAGCCTGATGAGGAGCGGGGAACCTCCCAAATGAGAGGTTTCACGTTCGAAACTCTTTACATGCTTTCTTGTGATTTGCACGGTATTACCCTGAAATAGTTGTGAATTCCATAGTCAATAAAAAAATTGAAGAACTTTCTTGAAGGATATTTACAGATGAGCAGGTTGATATTCTATTCACTACAGAGCACACTTATTTAGGCTTTGAGCTAAGCAATATAGAGAATAAGATATCGTAGTACCTTTTATCATGTTAAATCATAAGAACAAATGACTGCATTTGTCATTGGCGACAAAATATTTGGTATCATATACTCCTCGATCACCAGTGCAACTCTGCTACTGAGAATGATAATTCACATTTACAAATCAGTTTTTGGAAAGATCATTTGAGACAATGTACAACAAACTCTTGAAGAACAGATGAAACCAAAGAAATAAACTTCAACTACTATTATATTTCTGTTGAAAAGAGTAGTTTTAAGAAGACGAATTTTGTATTCTCCCTTTCCTCTTTTACATATAAAAACAATCAATTTCTCCAAATGCAGTCACAAATTTGGACTGGGGTTGATTGGAAAGACACTTGTATTAATCAACTACACGTGACTTTATGATGCAGAAAGAAGTACAACTAATTTATCCCTATAGATTTACAAAAATGACATTGTTCATATATAGGACTTTGTCAGAGCTGCACATGGTATAACGTTTGTAGTAATGTTCATTTCACCATTCGTGTGTCCTAGTACTACTAATACATATTGGAACCTTTAACTTCAAAATCGATATTCAATCTTATAAATTGGATATCTCATTTCAGTGTCAACAAACATATGATCGATCAACTCTTTTGTATCGATCTTCAGTGCCCTTCCAAAGCCCCCTCATTCCAAGTGTACGGTCTATGATCTTTTATTATCATCCTTTTTCATGATTTCTTCATCCTCTATTATCAAATCATTCTTGTTATCCTTCTAGAAAAATTGAGAGTTAGGGTTTAGGGTTTAGAGTTAGGGAAATGTTGTGTTCGTCCCATCAAGTCCCATTTCTATATAGGAGTAAAGTAATATTTAATAAATAACTAGACAATACCAGAAATTAAGAAGGAATTTCATATTTAGATTATTAGATAGATGCAAAGTTAAAAATGTGGGTTATCTTGTCTTTTTTGTATTTTCACATCATTTTTCGTTTGGGTTAGAAGAATTTAAGGGGTCAGAATAGAGATTTTTATAGGGGATTACACCGGACATTTTGAAAAGAATCAAAAATTATTGTACATGCTTTCTTTAGTATTTTAATAAGAGAAAATGCATAATTACCTCATTAAAGTAGGACCTGTTTTTTTAAGATGACACTTGAACTCTGTAGGGGTCTTAGTATCCCGTAAATAATTTAAAAGTGTTATAAACATCACACTTTTCAGTCAACTTCAATTGCAAGAAAAGAAGTGCAACCACGCACCAATTATTGTACATGTTAAATTTATTTAATTTTTAATTTTTTTAAAAAAAAATTAAAGAAAAAATTATAGAACTAGTCAAAATTCCTAACTTACTTATTGAAAACAACTATAGTTTAAAATAATTATTAAAAAGAACAATATTTTATTTATGTAGCAAAAAAAAGTATCCTAATCTAGTTCCTAATTTTTCTCAACTAATGTCCACGTTTTGGGCTAAAATTCACTCCACGTTAAAACTAAAAAGAACAACTTGCAGATATAGCAAACATAAAAATCATTATTTGTATGGTATAAGTATAGTTTGCATAATTGTGCTCCATAACAAATTTTATGTTTGCTATGGAGCTTTTAATTTGTATAATTCGCTACAAACATCCAATTTTATACAAATTGTTCAGTTTTGTATAAATTCATTTATACATTGTAATTTGTTTAATAAGATGTATATTTGTATAATTATAAGTGTATATGATGAAAATATATGTATTTGTATTTGTATATACACTTTTCTCTCGCTTTATATAAACACAAACGCATTTTATACATTTTATACCGAAATGTATAAAATGGCTAATTGTATATCGAAAATGGCTAATTGTATACTGAATCAGATGAAAAAAAAAAGGATGTTTGCTGCGAATTACAATTAAAATAAACTATGACTATAACATTTAATTTGAATTAATAATTTGCTATTTCATATAATTTTCTCAACTAAAAATCAGACCCACTTTCTCTCACTTTCCATTCCCATCATGTTTTCTTGTTAAAATCGGACTTGCTTCTCTCTCATAAAGATTCACAATTTATTTATTTTTTGTAGAAATCGTAAAAATCATTCAAATTTGTTGTTCTTTTTCATACATGTTCAACTCGAACAAACTACAGTTTAAAATTATTATTTTTTTGGATACAAGTCATAAACAAACTACAATTTTAAATTAGTTACTTCTCAGTTTTGCATCATTTTGCCTGCATAAGTTTGTTTGTATTCAATTGATATGTATATGTATTCCCTCGATCCCTTTCATATATGTGTTTCATTATCAACTACTTATTAGATTTGCATCCTATTCCTTTGTTTTGTATTTGTATTTCTTTATAGCATATATGATATATGTATCCATTAATTATATCCTTTCTCAAATTATATTCATTCCAATTTGTATTTCTTTATAGTTTGTATTTATTTTAAATGTATGCCAACAGATTTGTATTTTACGCTCACTTTATATTTTACGCTCACTTTAAAATCTTGTCCTCTTGTTTATGTATTACACTCATTTCATTGTGTATTTCCAAACGTGCATTGCTACCTTCTATCTTATACTTCAGCTTCATACAATTGTATCTCAAATCAACATCAATTTGTTTAGCAACTTCCTCTAATAAATTTCTAAAGAATGCATACTCTTTCATCATAATAGCCTTTATTGTGTAATTGATAGTGCTCAAATTACCCTCAAAATAAGTTCGAAGAGTAAGCAATCATCGTCAATAAAAATACCCAACTAAGAGTCGGGGTCGTATCCCACAAGGAACAATTTATCGACACTTGAAAAGATAAAGAATATATAGATGTGAGTTTAAACCTAGACTTAAAACTTCTCAAAAAAAAAAACCTAGACTTAAGAATACACGATTATCAATATCAAGAGCGATTTTGGTAACTAATTAAAAGTTTTGGGCAAAGATGATATTATGCAAGGGATATATGGATTTGGGAAATTTTGGAATTTAATCCACACTCAATGATTCTTTGCAATACAACACATGCTTATTCAATCATAGGTAGGCTATATCATCATCAATCAAACCTAATCTCCTTTTGGTCTCAAAGGATTATATCGCGATATTTCCTTTTGGTCTCAATCAAGTCAACAACAAAGCAATCTAAGACCTTAATTAATCTAAACTCCTATTTCTAGCAAGTTTAGCATTCAACAAAGTAATCCTAAATTATCTCTTTTCTGTCTCAAATTTAGGACTCAAAGCCAAATATGATTATTAACCTAATTATCCACTTTACGAATTATCTTTCGAGCAACCCACAAAGATCGAAAGTTAGACTTAAGCACGCACTCTCAAATCATAGATTACAACATGAGAATTAGATTGAACTCATTTCATAAAATTAGATATGGAATCAAGGAATTACAAAAGAAATAGAACAATAAATCAAATACCCAACTAGCTTTGTCTATTTCTAGCACAAAAGCCACAATTTCATACACACAATTACACTCACAATTCTAGCAATGCAAAGCAAGGAAATGATGAAGGGAAAATACATTTTACTATCAAGAACACAATCTTCAAAGACAAAAGTGAATTGTGAGGCAACTTGCCTTCAATATCTCAACCCAAAATTAAGATCTACAAATTAGGATTCTTCCTTGGTCTAAGTTAAACATGATAAAGCTCTCTTCAAAAGATTTTGATATGGAATGAATTCTTCAATAATGTGTCTATCCAGCCCTTTTGTGTGAATTTGGATCTCATGCTTATGAAATTCCATTTCTGCCCTTTACTATTTGGGCAGGTTTCGCAAAAGAGGCAAAGAGTTCACTTAAGCGAACATCGCAAAAGCGGCACTTCCAAGAGCGAACTCCGCCAATTTTAGCCAATTCACAAAAGTGAGTCATATGTGGTCGCTTAAGCGACCTTTGACGGCAAGTTGATTGTTTGCAAAACCAAACTCTCCTCCGATCCGTAGGTGCTACATCTGGGCTCAATTTTTGCTAGGTTCAACTTTTTTTCTACTTTTATTCATCATTTTCCTTCCAGCAACAAAACACCTATAATTATCACAATTCAAAGGGTAATTGGCCTCTTTCTCTACTTGAGTGCCACAAAATCATAAGAAAAGAGCCTCAAATAAGTGCAAGTCCACCACTCATCAGTAATCGATATAACAATTATTTTCGTTCCATCATTCACAATGCATGATCAGAAACTATTAATGCTCCCCATAACTAAATTGTATTCCAACAAAAAAAAAAAATTCAATCATCAAAACCTATAAATTTACAATTAGATAAGAAATCACAATTTGTATTTCGAAAAATTGTATTCTACAAAAAATGTATTTCTTATCTATTTTGTATTTCAAAAATATAATATGTTATGTTTAACTTGTAGAACATCAAATAAATTGTATTTCAAATTCTTTTGTATTCCAAGCAGCCAACATAAAAAAATTTCAAAACATTCACTCATTCTCTGATTTAAAACTTAAATATATTCAATCAAAATTTGTATCACATTCATCAAACACATACAAAATTTTAATTATAGTAACAATCACAATTTGTATTTAAAAAATAACAACTTTTAATCACAATTTTCAAATTGTATTCAAACTTATTTTGTATTACAAGTAGCCAACATACATTATAGCTCCAAGATCAAAGGGATTGCCTGCCAAATATGTATTTCAACGATTTCTTTCAATAAATTATCTACTACTGATCCAATATTGAACTTGACTATTGTAAGTGATAATCTTGCGTGTGAATTAATGAAATGTAACTGTTCAACTGTGACTATGAAACCTTGTGAACCGCTTATTGTGAACGATTCGATTGGGCTTATTTCTATACAGATTTTAGTTGTGGCGATTCAATTGGGATGAAAGGATTCTCGTTTTCTAGCTAGTTTTCCTTATTTTTGTGGGTTACTTGCTGAGTACCATATTGTTTGGTACTCACTCCTTGCTTTTACACTTGTGTAGGTTTGGAGCCCGGATTTGTGTCATTGCTCTTCTTCTATTTACATCTGAGGCTTTTCTGTGGACACTTGAGAGGTAGCTGCTTGTCATCCCGCCGAGCCCTCTTGTTCATTA
Source organism: Solanum okadae (assembly GCA_036553675.1). Lineage (NCBI taxonomy): Eukaryota > Viridiplantae > Streptophyta > Magnoliopsida > Solanales > Solanaceae > Solanum > Solanum okadae. The sequence goes on from CM071682.1 coordinate 14,320,872, forward strand.
CTTATATTTTTTCTACTCGAGATACAAAGACATTGAGACTTGTATTTATATTTTTAATCCTGTCTTATTACACTAGTGGTTTGTACACATGACAATTAGATTTTAGGGGTACTTTAGAATGACTGAGTTTTTCTGTGTTTTTGTTATTATCAGTTTATTTCTCCATGTCTTTTCTATTGTTGGGTTTAGGCTGACTTTTCTTGTTGGGATTAGACGAGTATCATCACGTCCATTTTTGGATCGTGACATCTCTGTAAGAACTACATTCTTGATCTTGCTGCAAGCAGTGACCTGAATTCCTTCCTATCTTTCTCAATTAATTAAAGTCTTTATTAGTACCATTTTGTAATTCTCTTCAATACCTGGCCTTCATTTAATTGACTCCCTCATAAATTTTTCTACGCAACCTTCAAGGCATTGAAATTCTTCATACAAAGATGATCCACATCCCAATCAATTAATTTCGGCACAAACTTCGGTCCAAAGTATTACTGCAATGCTTTCATAATTTTTGCAAAAAATATCGCTTGGATAAGTTGAAATTCTTGAAGAGATACAAATTTGTACTTGGCAAATATCATACTAAAATAAACTGTATCATCATCTTGAAAATGAGGCGTAATGTTTTGCACGGTACGAGTAAACTCCATAATGGATCAAATCATCTTTGTTCTCCAAAATTTTACTGAAAACTCTTTGTCAACAATATCTCATTATTACCAAATATACAAGCTTCCAATTAGACACTTAAACCTTTCTTTTTTCCTTTTCAATTTTGGTTTCCAATTATCTAATTACTAGTGAACTAAACTTACAATTTTGGAAATATTATTACCATAGGTTTACAAACTACATTATAATTTCCTTACAGAAAACAAGAAAATTAAGGTTAACTAGAGCTTGTTTGGACTCTCAACTACTTTTGGATGTAGGTGTTTTTTTTTGTTATAAAGTTTTAATGATTCAATAAAGTCGAGGGAATTTTAACCTAAATATAAAACATATATAATTTATTTTTTCTTGAAAATCATGACTTTTTTTTAAAATAAAAATAAAAATAAATCATGACTTTATTAAACACTCCAAATTCGAGAATAGAAAACAAATATTAATAATTGATAAGTAGTCAAGTGATGGAAGAAAGTACGAGTTGCATCAAAATTTAAAATAATGTGTGGTATCTAGAAACATGAGCAAGAAGAGGAATGTATTTTGTGAAACAACCATAAGTTCGATGTATAGTACTTACTCTCTTTAAACATGCGCAAAATTCAATTTCCTTCTTTATTCATTTTTTTTTTCATTCGATGGATGTGTGTCCAATTATCTAAAAGCAATATATTATTTAATCGATCTGACATGGGTAGGATAATATTTCTGGAAATTTTAATCTCACCTTAGTTTATACACGGCAATATCCTATTTTTATTTAAATACCCGTTAGAGCTTTTTTGACATTATTCTTTTATGTTAAATTTCATCCAATTTTTCATAAATTAATGGACTAATGGATTTGTTAATGTGCTTAGAATCTATCATGGTATATGTATTGAATTAGAGTGGTATAAAGTATAAAGCGTGTCATGATGTGAAAGAGTATTTGAAGCTAAATTTCATGTTTTAACAACTCAAGTAACTAGGGACAATGAATTAAGGGTTATAGAAAAGTTTCAAAATTAGGGATTGGTGACTCAAGTCTTAAGTATTGAGTAGGGGTGACAATTTTTAAATTAAGAATTAAGTTCTTAATGGGGTTGAATTTTTCATCCCTAAGTTTTTTTTATTTTACACTTGTAACGACCCTCAAAATAAAGTAGGATAAAGTAGAGCCTCACATGGGTTTTATGCATTAATAACTTGTCAAAATAATGAAGAATAGCCTTTTAAGTCAGTTTTAAAGAGTTTGGAAGTCAAATGTCAAGGGACGACCAAGACGTTCGGAAACTAGTCTTTTACGTGTTGGTGTGTTCTAGTATGTTGTTCATGTTTTTATGTGTTGTTTGGAGTCTAAAATCAGTGGAGGTGACCCTAGTGTCTTAATAAATGTTTTTAGGGTCAAAACGTTCGGATACGACTCCCCGGGGGCCACCCTAAGGGTCCCCGAGGAGGACCCCAACCTTTGCCAAGCAAGTTGCCAAGGCAGCTTGAAGTTGTGCTTGGAGGGAGCATGTCCGCGTCGCGGACTAGCTCCACCAAGGGCCAAATGTTTGGTCCGCGTTGCGGACATGTCGCAGACTCTACTGTCCCGAATTTAATTTATGAAAACTTGTGGGAATACCTCCGCATTGCGAACTTGTTTCCCGACGAAATCTGCGAAAATAAAACTCAAGTTTGACTTGTTTAAAAGGTCCAACTAAGTGAGGGGTAGTTTGGGTACTTTGGGGAATTATTATAAACGGTTATTCTACCTATTTTAGGGTATTTTAAGTTGGTTAAAACGCCAAAACCTAAAATTAGATCCCATTCTTCAAATTGACCCTTCCCTCTCAAAATAGATTCTCTCAAAAACTCCATTGAAGACCTTGATGAAGCTCAAGCTAGAAGATGAGTTTTCAACTGATTTCTTCTTCAATTTCATGGGTCTTCAATAATTAAGGTATGGTGACTCTTGATTCTTGAATAACCTTTCATTCAAGGAGTTCTATCAAAGATTTTCAAAAGTGATTCAAAGACCAAAATTCCTAATTTTCAATCTAAACATGGGTTCCTTGTCAAACGATTTTCTAAATCATTCTATTGATGAATTAATGTTTTTAAGACAATTTTAAAAAGGAATTCTTGAAGAACCCATGATCCCCAAATTCTCGAAAATTGGCCTATGATGTGGGTCTTTGTGAATATGATCTCTATTGGTGAAATTATGTTTAGATTAGATTTTATTGATGTTTCCTATGATTATCTATACTTATTCATGTTGAATTGTTGGTATATTGTTGAGTTGAGAATTATGGCCTTATGGGAAAAGTTATGGGTTGATCCTTTTGTTTATGGAATTGTACTTAGACTATGTTTATGATATTGAATTACATTGTTGATTCCTATTGCTAGTTATATCAATTGATTATGAATTTTTGAGGATTGATCCATGGTGATCATGGCTTGGAGAATTGGTAAGTTGACCTAACTTCTAGTCTATAGTATGAGAATTGATGTTGTGTGGTTTGATCCACTTATGGTGGAGGTGTTCACTTCTTGTCTATCTATGCATGTTGAGATCATGGCCTTGAAGGCAATAATGTGAAGTGAATTAATGATTATGATGCATATGTTTATAAAGTTATGTTATGAAAGTTATGTCTGAAATCCTCAATGCTAGCATGATGTTTAAAGTGTGTTGATAATGAGGAGTATAATGAATGATAATGTTAGGGATAAGTTGTGGTCTACATGATTGATTATGTTAGGTACTATTGTGGAATGAACCCTACCTATATGACCCCTATATGAATGTTTGATCATATACATGTTAGGAGTACCTATTCAATGTTGAATGTGTCCTTATCTCCTATGGTGAAGTGTGGGTGTGTGGTCTAGAATCCCTAAGGGCTTTATATGTGAATTGCTCATGAATTGGGGACATTGTGAATGTGTTGTGATCCCTTTAAGGGAAAAACACTCAATATCAATGTTGTTGCTAATATGTCACTATGAGGACCAATATGCGCACACATGTACACATTCTACATGTATAACTATGAATAGAATGTGTTATGGTGTCTATTGAAAGGTGAACTCTTATATGCACCCTTACATCTTATTATGCATGCAAAGTGTATGATTAACAAGGTATGAATATGGGTTGTATAAATGTTTTTATGTGAAAGGAGATCTCACATATATACACACACATGAATGAATGAATGAATGAATAAGGCTATGATAATCTAGTGAAAGTGAGTCTCTTGAAAGGTTTCCTCAATTGTACTCTAAACTAGACTATGTTATGAATATGGTATGATTATGTGAAAGGTCATTCTCACATAATGTAGGTTCTATGATGAAAGGTCATTCTCATCTTAGAAACCTTTGAGCTATATGATATGAGTGATTAAGTCCCTAAAGCCTACTTTATGAACTAATGTTAAATAAAGGCTTAAAGGTGTTTAAAAAGGGAGTTGGAGCTTTGCACCAAGTGAACATGAAAAATGAGAGTGGGGGCTTCACGTTTAGCAAGTTCGGCTTCCCACAAGAGAACCTTCATGTTTAGCAAGTCCGGGTTCCTAACATAGATGTTGTCTCATGAGATGGAAACCTCCACGCCTAGTAAGTCAAGGTTTCTAGTAGCAATCTCCTTGTTCCATAACTACGTGCCCCTGTAGGTATTAGCTTAGTGGATCCACTAGATAGCTATTATGTATGTAGGTCCTACTTTGGCAAGTAGTACCCTCTCTTTTTGGTGTGGGAGTAGAACACCAGATTTCGTGTAGATCACATGGTCTATGTCGGTTATGGCAATGTCTCCCTACAGTTAAGAAATGAACTAAGATAAGAATATGAACTTTAGTCATGATTTCTTGAAGAGTTACTTAGTGTAGGTAGGACTATGGACCCTACTTATGCATTGCACAAGTGGACTCTAAAGGAGGTTATGATTAGGCTCTTTATGTAATGAAGACTATGGTCTATGTATGTTAATATGAAAGCATGTTAAGGTTGACATTGCTTATGTCAAGAGATGAGTATGTTTATGCATGTGAATTACACTTGTGACTTCTTAATGGGTTTGCTTAGTATATGTGGGGGTATAGGTACTCCATGTGTACATTGCACAAGTGAGCTTGGGAAGGGGTTGTGAGGGTGGTTTACCTATGATATGAACTAAATGGGTTATGACTAATGATGTAGTAAATGAATGAGTCCTTATATGATGTTATGAAGTATGTTGGTCTTATGTCTAATGTTAAATGAAGATGTTATGACTTGTTGAATATGATGTGCCTAGTCTATGGTGGCTTCCTAGGAACACTTGGTGTGAGTAGTATTATGGGATGCTACTTGCACATTCCCCTAGTATGATTTGGGGGTTGTCTTAGGTGATGGTTCCTATGTGAATACTATGTCTTATGGTGTGCTTATGACTCTATGAATATATGTGGTTGGATTGATGAAGGCTATATGTAAGTTCACCTTTGGTAACCTTAAGGCGATACATTGCACCAAGTATTCCCTAAGGGTTGCTTGAGGAAAGGAGTTAAGATAAAGAGGAAGGTAATGTATTGTATGTATTGAATGTGCCTAAAATGTTATAAGTGGCTCTATGTGCTATTATGAATGGTTTCCATGTGTATGATGATGTATGTGGTTTATATTGTGCCTAATGTACTAAATGTTCTTGAAGTTTCTCTAAAAAGGCATGATGCATGGTTTCCAACTAAATGTCCTTTTAAGAGCATGTTTTGCATGGTTATCATACTTAGTGCATTCTTGTACTAACACCATTCTTCTTCATCTTTTTACACCAAGTGTAGGTGATGGTGACTAAAGGGTTTTTCCTAGAAGTGATGAGCTTGGCTTACTATTCCCAAGTTCGGGTGTGTCCTTAAAGATTCAAGGACCTTTATGTTAAAGAGTTTCCTTAAGTTCTATGTACTAGATAATAGTTTCTTTTGTATTGTAAGGGCTGTGTCCCTCTTGTGTTGTAGTCATGTTTTAAGATGGCTACCTACAGACGCAGTACTCCAATTTTTGTATTAAAGATTTAATGAGGTGACTTTTATGTCTTGTGTTATATTATGAAAAAGTTTTAAATTTTCCGCTATTTTTCTATAATAAATGCTATGACAAATCTAAGGGCTTGTATAAGACCTCCGAGAGGTCAAATACGCCGGTAACGACTAGGGGGTGCTCTCGGGTCGTTTCAACACTTTAGTCCATCTTATATAAAATCCTAAATAATAAGAAATTAAGGGGAAAAAAGGGTACCAACGACTCACTTTTTCCCTTTTTCTCACTTGCTTATTCTTCCATTGTTGGGGACCATTGTTGCTACTCTTCTTCTCCATCATCATTCTTCTTCTTCTTCTTCTTCTTCTTATTCATCACCATATTCTTCTAGTTGTTCATCATTTTTTTCTTCTTCAGTTGATATTTACATTGTACTGCTACTTTCAGACCAAATTTCATTCATATATCATTGGGCATTACATCATAAGTGATTTTGGTAAGTAAACCAATGATTTTTACTCTAATTTTTCATATTGGTAATTTGAGTGTTTTTTCAAAAAATTATAGCCGCGTACCCAATAGGTTATTCATCTATTACAACAGATAGATTACCCGTTGGATACATATTACAATACCATCAAGCTGAGACTGAATTGGAAGCTTGTCCCAATAGATAAGTCATTTATTGCAATCGATGAGCCATCTACTGCACCAGATGACTCATCTGTTGCAACAAAAGGCTTACATGTTGGATACATATTACAATATCAGGCCAAGTTGGGAAAGAATAAGAAGTTTGTCACAACAGATAAGTCATTTATTGCAACATATGAGTCATCTGCTGCACCAAACAACTCATCTGTTGCAACAGATGGCTTACTCGTTGAATACATGTTATAGTACCAGGCCAAATTAGGACAAAACTAGAAATTTGTCCAAACAGGTAAGTCATATATTGTAACAGATTAATTACTTGTTGTAACAGATCAATTACCTGTTGCAACAAATGACTCATCTATTACAATAATTGACTTACATGTTGAATAAGCTTCTGATTCTGGACATGTATCCAACAAGTGAATCATTTGCTGCAACGGATGGCCTACTTGTTGCAATAGATGATTCACTTGTTGGGACAATGATTATGCATATGATTTTTAACTGTATATAGCCACTTAACTTTACTATGCAATCATTATTAAATATTTTTAATAAATTCCTTTAGGTACCATTAATGGAAGAGTCAATATCAATAGTTGTTGATTGTTATAGTGAATGGATTGAGAAGAACAATCGATTTATTTGGCGTTGGAAGGATGGTGACATTTCAGAGTCAATATTGATGACCGTCCAAAGGGATATTTTGTATAATGATTTTGTGAATTCAATCATTAGCTATTGTGGACTAAATTGTCAACCAAATGATCTTGTCATCAATTATATGCACAAGTCTTTTGAAAATCAGAGGGTCCTACCTTTTAAGATAAGCAATCAACTTCGTTTACGTGCTTATCTGAGTGATGCAACTAGGTCCATTTTTAGGGTGTACATTGTTGAAAAATCGATAGAGAATGAAAATGTAGAACAAGACCAACAAAATCTGTTAAATGATTAATTAAATGGAATTAACATGAATATTCAGAAGATGATGAGATTGAACATGATGTGGAGGAGGACCAAACACCTACACCCATTGTTGATATAGGGGGCAGTTCTCAGTTAAAACAGTTGAACAATCTTCAAGATGATGAGACAGGTTTTTACATAGGAATGACATTCAAGAACAAAGGAAAACTAGTCACTTCATTACATATTGCTTGCTTGAAAAGAGATTACAGACTTGCAAAGGTGATTAATTCGCGTAGTGTGTATTGTTTTAAATGCACACATCCAGTGCCTCATGAAGATTCTTGGATTGTTCCGATAAAGATTTTGGAGAGAGAAATACCTCCTCCATATGTTGACCCAAGCAAATCAGGAAGAAGGCAAACGAAGAGGAGGCGTGGAGTCGAGGAATCATTTCCAACAAGAAAAAATAAGTGTTCAATATGTAAAAATATTGGACACAAGAGAACAACATGCCCGGTTCAAAATGCTCCATAATTATTGTAATAGTGAAATAGTTATTTTGTACTTAGTTATGAATATGATAATTTTAATTCATTTTGATTAATTGTGTATGTTCATATTTATTATATAAAATATATTAGTTATGCTCATCCATTGCAACAAACTTTGCATATTTTGCATTAGATGCATTATCTATTGCATTATTTGTTACAATAGTTAACTCATCTGTTGAAAAAATAATCAAATAAATATGATCACTTGTTATAACAATTATAGGAATCTGTTACAACAAATTTCTGATTTGTATTATCTTTTACAATAGATGACCCATCCATCGAAAATAATCAATCATATATGCCCATTTGTTGCAACGGAAGCTTCATCTATTGCAACATATTAGCATCAATTGCAACAGATGAGCATATATGTTTGATCATTTTTAACTGACTCTCTCTCTCTCTCTCTATATATATATATATATATATATATATTTGATATGAAATGCTTCATTAGCTCATAATTAGTGATAAATAAAGTTATTTAATTATAATTACATTTTAATTAATACGTTCAATTACATTTTCAATGTATTGTAGAGTAATTACATGATTAACTAACTGTATTCATCTTAAATAAAGTGATCAGTTGATTATTTTGATATGAAATACTTCATTAGCCCATAATTAGTGATAAATAAAGTTATTTAATTATAATGACCTTTTAATTAATAAGTTCAATTACATTTTCAATGTATTGTAGAGTAATTACATGATCAACTAACTGTATTCGTCTTAAATATAGTGATCAGTTGATTATTTTGATATGAAATGCTTCATTAACCCATAATTAGTGATAAATAAAGTTATTTAATTATAATTACCTTTCAATTATAGGTTTAATTATAATCTCAATGCATTGTAGAATAATTACATGATCAACTAACTGTATTCCTCTTAAATAAAGTGATTAGTTGATTATTTTGATATGAAATGTTTCATTAGTCCATTATTAGTGATAAAAAAAGTTATTTAATTATAATTATCTTTTAATTAATAAGTTCAATTATGTTTTCAATGTATTGTAGAGTAATTACATGATCAACTAATTGTATTCGTCTTAAATAAAGTGATCAGTTAATTATTTCGATATGAAATGCTTCATTAGCCCATAATTAGTGATAAATAAAGTTATTTAATTATAATTACCTTTTAATTAATAAGTTCAATTATATTTTCAATGTATTGTAGAGTAATTACATGATCAACTAATTGTATTCGTCTTAAATTAAGTGATCAGTTGATTATTTTGATATGAAATGCTTTATTAGCTCATAATTAGTAATAAATAAGGTTATTTAATTATAATTACCTTTCAATTATAAGTTTAATTATAATCTCAATGCATTATATGTTGCAATAGATAACCCATCTATTAAAAATAATCACATAAATATGATCATCTGTTGCAACAAATATAAAAATCTGTTACAACAAATGTCTAATATGTATTATATATTGCAATAGATAACCCATATATGCTCATCTGTTGCAATGGGTGATTCATCTGTTGTAACGTATCAACATATATGTTTGAACCGACTCTACATATATGTGTTATCTGTTGCAATAAGTAACTCATAACTTGCTGCAACATATGTCTATTTCCAATAGCATAATTTAACATTTTACAAATCTAAGAATAGAATGGTATTCATGATAAAATTACTGAACATCTATTAAATATAAAATATTGTCATTAGCAATTACAAAATATGATTAACTAAATATATACCACCAACTGAAAGGGGTGAATCCACCATATATATTACACCAACATCATTAACATGCTCACCACCACTTTTAGCACCAACATCATCAATATCAACACCAACATTAACATCATCACCAATATTTATTGCAATATCATCAGCATCACCAGGAACAATAAGTGCTTCCCTTTTGATGATAGTTGCTCCAGCCAATTCTTTATTTATCAAATTCACTGTAGGGTCTGATTTTGTGTCAATGATTCCTAAAGTTAAAAAGAATGGCATTTGCAACTCTTGCTCTGTGGGGACAAGCCAATGATGTACAATCTATAAACAAAAATATTTTAAATTAAAACTAATCTATAAATTATAATAGATAAAATATTTATTGTAAAATTGTATTTCTAACAGATGACCCATCTGTTGCAACAGGTGGACCATCTATTGGAAGAAATCTAAACAATAGCAAATTATCAAGTTTTCTTTCAACAGATGACCTATCTGTTGCCATGTCCATCAATTGGATATAAGCTAAACAACAACAAATTATCAGTAGCAAAACAACAACAAATTATCAGTAGCAAAACAACAACAAACGTTTGAGACTTCGTCCAACAACGAACAAATAGGTCATTTGTTGGATGTAAGTAAATCAGTAGCAAATGATTAAGTTTTCGTCCAACAAATTAATCATCTATTGCAACAAATTAGTCATCTCTTGGACAAAAGCAAAACAGTAGCAAACTCTTATGTTTTCTTCCAACAGATGACCCATCTATTGCAATAGATGACTATAGATGAGTCATTTATTGGAAGAAAACTAAACGAAAGCAAAGTAGATAATCAATTAATTTAAATAAAGATTATTCTATAGAAGACTTATTATATCATGAAGAGGATTGAAAAGATCAACATAATTTATTTTTGGATTGTTCGTAGAAGACAACGGCCTAAGAATCCTTGGTTGAGAAATTTCTTTCGAGTAATCCTTGAATAGCTTCTTGAGGTAAGGTATTGCTTCAAATGCTCAAGCCTAAAAATATAAAGATGATGAAAATAAAAATTTAAACTAATTATTCAATAATACAAATAAATAAATTACTAAAATTAGAGGTGAAATTTACCATGAAAGCCCAAGGAAAGCCATATAAATTGTTCGTCTTCGATGATAACTTTGACAACCAATATTCGACAGTAAAAAATAGCTTTCATTACCCCATGGGTAACTGTTGAATGCATCCAAATTTTGAGCAAGCACAAAATAATCTCACATAGCAAACTATATACACTTCACAAGTTGGTTTTGACACTTCCTACACTTAAAAGCCAGTCAAGAAAATAGTTCATACTCTCAAAATAATCTAAACCAAAAGGGCACACTATAGTTTATATTCTCAAAATAATCTAAACTAACAACCTATACCAATATACAAAGTTAAGATATCATGCCAAAAACCAAATTCATTTCTAACTTAATTTCTTGCCGCAATGCTGTTTAAGCGAACATAACCAAGTGATCGAATCACCAAAATTGAGATCCAACTACCCTTTTGTGACAAATAGATTAAAAAGGAAAAATAAATATGTATTCATCAAAACAATCCATAGCTTAAAAAAAAGAAGCTAAGTCATTTCATTCCTAATCAAAACACCGAAAATACATAGCCCACTACCTTTTATGTAAAATAGCTTAATACTACCAAAATTGCATATCTCTTCATCAAGTACTCCCTAGCTCAACTTTCATAAATGCGGAGGAAGCTGAACAAGCTCGTTTTCAGTGGGATCACTTTATCAAAATAATAAATGCAATTTTAGCTTAAGTCACCGAATTCAAAATATAACTGCATTGAGCACCCATCTGCGATAATAAATTCAACTCAGTACAAAATTATTTTCTATACACACGTATATGTACTATCTATTACTAAATCTCTATTTTAATCTAGAAAATGAAGCATATAAATTGCACACAAACCTAATTGGCTCCAATAGAACTTTGTTACTCCTAGAATTTTCACCAAGTACCTGCAGAAGTGCACAAAAAAAAAAAAGGGCAAAAGATTAGTGAGATAACAAATTACAGAGAATTTAGATTTCCAGGAACCCAATTGGGAAAAACCTTTTCAAAATTAGATATAAACTCAGGAACTCTTTTAAAAAATTCCCGCAGAACATGTCGACCCATCAGGAACCCAATTGGGCAAACCCCTTTTCTTCCCCATCTCACCTAAACAAGCAAAAACTTCATTATCTCAACCCTCAGAATAGTCTCTTTGCATTATTTGTTTAAAAATAATAATAAAAAAGCCCTAATTTTTTTCAAAAAAATAAAGCTTTACCTGCAAATCGTTGTTCCCTTGGATGGTTAGAATAGACTATTCGAAAGTTCAAAGTACAGCCGTCGGAAGTTGAAAGTTGCCAGAGAAATTGATTGTCCCGATTGAAGCAATTTTGAATTTTTGAGAGAGGAGAACGTTTTCTTCTGTGAGAGAGAGGAGAACGTTTGAGAGAGGGAGTGGAAAGTTTGTTTATTTAGTTGGGTGGATTGTTTTGTATTTCTAAAAAGATTATAAGTTTTGAAAATGTTAATTGGGTCCACAATTAACTTAATTTAATAGTTAAGAGTGTTTGACCTTTTCTTGGTCAAAATACTTACCAATAGTTAATTCCAAACTTAAAGGATACCTTTCCTTCAATTTTCTCAAGTAACTATACAACCTCTCTGGAAAAAGTAAAAGATACAGGGTGTGTTTGGTATGAAAAGGAAAATGTTTTCCAAATTTTTCATGTTTGGTTGGATAAAATATTTTCCAAATCAACTCATTTTCCTCAAATTTAAGGAAAATGATTTGCCTTCAAAAATTAAGAAAAACATTTTTCAAAACTCTTCTCCAACTTCATATTACAATTTTTTTTTGTTGAAAAAAATAAATTTAAAGCTTATTTTTTTTAAAAAAAATTTAGCTTCAATTTTTTTTATTTTTTTACCCCACCAGCCCTCTACCCCCCTCCCCTCCAAAAAAAAATTAAGTTTGTTTTTAAAAAATATCTCCAATTTCAAATTTTATTTTCACCCCACCCCTACCCTCGACCCCTCCCAAGGCCAGTCCCCCACCCTCCAATCCCCCAAAAAAATTAAAATATTAAAGTTTGTTTCTAAAAACTATTTTCAAATTCAAATTCTTTTTTTTCATCCCCCTCCCCACTCCCCCTCACCCCTCCAAAAAAAAAATTAAAGTTTGTTTTTAAAAAATAATTTTCAATTTCAATTTTTTAATTTTTGATCCCACCCTCACTCTACCCCTACCCCCTCCCCCAAAAAAAATTAAGTTTGTTTTTAAAAAATATTTTAAATTTTAAATTTTTATTTTTTCTCCCCATCCCCACCACCACCCCCTACCTGCGATCCCCCCTCCAAAAAAAATTTAAGTTTGTTTTTAAGAAATATTTTCAATTTCAAATTTTTATTGTTTTACCCCCTCTCAACCTTACCCCCTCCCCCCCTCCCCGCGCCAGCCCTCCCACCCCCACCCCAAAAATCTAAGTTTATTTTTAAAAAGTATTTTCAAATTCAATTCAAAAATTATTTTCTACTCCCTAGTAAAAATAAAAGATGTTTTCTCAAAAATATTTTTCATTCATTAATCAAACACTAAAAAATCTTTTCCGAAAAATATTTTCTACTCATCAACCAAACATAAGCAAATAAGTCCAAAATCTACTTGTTTTCCAGGAAAACACTTTCTAGAAAAACATTTTTAATGAAAAACATTTTCCTTCGTACCAAACACACCCACAATCCTGCACTCATGTGAATACAAGTATCTTGAAGCTTAAATATGATGTTTTTCTATAGAAAAATATAGAAATTGTTGGGTGCCAAGACCCTAAGTTCAATAACTAGAATCTTTTTGCTATAAGTAAAGATACATTATTGACAAAACGTATCTAAACATATATTTTAGAAGAAAGAGATCACTTCCTCTGTTGAGTCCATTGGTGGCAACGTGTAACAACACATAGGACAACTTGGGGTTTTAAGAAACCAAGTATCAATGTAGCCAGAATGGAAAGTGTGATTGCAAGGCATGTATGTTTCATGTTCAAGCAAGTAACTCCCCATGCATATTGAGCACTCATCTTTATCTTACTACAGGCAACAACCTGAATTCCCTCCTAGCATGCTCACTCAACGACTCTATTAGTACCCTTTCGTAATTTGAAATTCTTGAGGAGATAAAGATTTATGCTTAGTAAATATTAGACTCATATAAACTGTATCATCATTTTTGCACAGTACGAGTAAACTCCAAGATTTGTTGGATCAAATCATCATTGTTCTCCAAAATTTTATCAACACCATCCCACTTAATCTTTTCTAATGGATAAGAAAAATAATATTCCGAAATCTCTATGTCAACAATATCCCATGATAATGGCTTGTACTTGTATTTCCACCTAGTACCAAATTGGCACTCTTCGACATTGTTGTCACCACAAGTGTAAGCATGCTTGGCAAGTATATCAATCTCCAAGTTAAAATTGTTACCTAAACGGCTAGAACAGGAGGGCTTCTTATAGCATTACAAATTTTGGGAAACACACAAATTTCTCTAGTAGTTGATGACTCCATTTAGGGTGTGTTTGTATGAAGGAAAATATTTTTCAATTTTTTCATGTTTGGTTGGCACAAATGTTTTGTAAAATGTTTTCCAAATTGACTTCCCTTAAAATAGTAAGGAAACCATTTTCCAAAATTATTTTGAACCTCACACCTCAACTTTCCATCCTTATCAATACTAATCTTAGATCCGACTCTTGATTCTCAATTGGAGACCCAACTCTCGATCTCAATTCAAGACCCAACTTCTGAGTTTTAGATTGAGTTAGGGTCAGATCTCGAGTTAGAATTAGAGGTCAAATTTTGGGTCGAGTGTCGAGGTCGAGTCTCAAATCAAGTGTTGGAATGGGATTTTGAACCGGGTGTTGGGGTCGGATACTAGGGTCTAATGTTGAAGACATATCCCATTTTGAAAGTTGGGTCCCAAGTTAGGGTCAGGTCCCGGTTCAAAGTCAAGTATCAATTTTGGTGTCGGGTCTCGATTGAGGTGTCATTGTTGAATCAATGTTCAGAAATCAAACATTGAGTGTCGATGTCAAGGTTGGAGCAATGTTCAGGGTCTCACGTTGGGGTCGGGTCTCAGGTAGAATAAAGTTAGATTTAGGTTCAGTTCTCGGGTCGGGTCGGTTCTTGGGTCAGGGTCTTTGATTGGGGTTGGATCTCAAGTTTGAGTCAAGGTCTCAGGTCGGGGTCGATTCTCAGGTCGGAATCTCAATTCGAGTGTTCAATGTTAAATTAAGGTTTGGAAATTGGACGTCAAATGCCAATTTCAAGGTTGTATCAAGGTTTGGGGTTAGGGTCGGGGTTAGGAATCTGTAACATCCGACAATTTGAAGTGGCTTTGATGAAATTAAAATTCTGGAAATTTGACTAGGTGTGGAAAAACATGAGTTTTTGGCCAACTTTGAGTAGTCGTAACTCCTGGCTCAGGATTAGTTAGGAGTAGTTCCAGTTATGGTTGCGAAGCCCTTGGAACGACCTTTTCAATGCCACCAAGTTTGCTCAATTCCGAGTTCGTATGAGGGAGTTATGTCCTGTAGAAGTTGGGCAGTTGGAAAGGATTTTCGTCCGGAAATTTAAGGGGCATTTTGGTCCTTTCACAAATCTTTTAATTGAGCTCATATTGTTGAGTTAGGATGATCTTTGGATCATTTTTGTCCCTTTTTGAAAGAGAAAGAGTTAGGGTTCTTGAGATTAAAGAAGAGAAGAAGGAGAAGAAGAAGAAGAGAAGAAAGAGGAGATTAGTCAAGATCGTTGTGGAGTTTCGTCGGGGGTGATCCCTATTTAAGGTATGTAAGTTTTTCATGTGGGTTGATCCTTTCCCCCACACACACCTAGTTTATTCATTGATTGAGAAAGATTGGGAATTGTTGTTGAAGTGTTGAAGTTGTTAGTTGTTGTTGATGTCATTGGTGGTGTTGTTGTAGTTATTGCTCATCGTGAAACATGATTGGGTTGTACATTTAAGTTGAAACCTATTGTATGTTGAGGGAATTGTGATTCTAAGACTTATGACTCTTTTGAAGTGATTCACCATCAATTGCAGAAATTTCTGGGCTGTCGATCCCCATCTACGGACCTGACCTACGGACCGTAGATCGATCGACGGTCTGTACTGGTAACCGTCAATCTGGTCAGAAGTTGGGCTCTGTGAGGCATCGATCTACGGGCACGATCTACGGTTCGTAGCTCGATCCACGGACCGTAAGTCGGGACCGTAGTTCAACACTTAGTCATTTCTTTTCACTGAATTCTGGGGAAGTTTCTGACGCGATCCACGGACCTGCAGTACGGACCGTAAGTCCATCTACGGTCCGTCGATGGCTTCCGTAGATGCCACCTGTGTCACCAGATATCTAAAGTCTCAGCCAAGTTTCCCTATTCCTTTTCTCACTTTCTCAAGCAAGTTCCAAAGTATTATACCTATGATTTATAGTTGTTTCCGACACTCCAAAGTACGTCTAAGAGTTCAAGAATCCCTCCATGACATGTGATCGAACACCTTGAATTCATAATTCCGATTCAAGGAAAGATAGTTCCAAGTCAAGTGAAGTTAGCAGTCAAGTTAAGTCAAGAGTTTAAAGTTGAGTTCATTTCTCAAAGTTATTAGGGAACTATGTATTCCCAAAGAAGTTTTAAAGAAAGGTCTTTACATCTAAATAAGGTTGGAAACTGAGATTTCCAAAGAGCCTTCGGGCTAGTTTTGAGTATTTATCTCATATCAGCAGGAATAAATATGTTTTAAAAACATAAGAGCCAGTACATTTTTGGGAGTAGTATCGAGCACCAAGTTGGGGGAGCGTTCAAAGAACCCACAGCCCCCATAGAACCATGTTAGCCACCATGGGTAGAAAAGGATCATGCTTTCTAGATGAACCCTTTTCAGATTAGACTAGTGGATTCATTAGGCAGTTCAGGTCTTATATCTTTGGCCGGGTATAAGATGCTCTGGCAGCGTGAGGTCGATCGCTGTATCATCACTATAGCTCTAATGTGATGGTTGTCGGTTAGAGAAACTCCCACAGCAGTTATTGTATTTTCATACTCAGAGATTATTGTATTTTTATATACATCAGTTCATTGTATTTCTATATACATTTCAGGCTTATTGTATCTTTGTATACACACAGAGTTTATAACATGTTTTAAACAGTCTTTCTTTATATCGCACTTGTTTTAAATTGCCTTATATTGAAAGAAGTCAGTCAGGTTGAGTTGAGTTGAGCCAGGTAAGCTATTCAGTTTCTCCCAGATTTTTCCTTCTAGCCGTGGTTGCTTAGCATTCCAGCTTGCATACTAGTACATTCCATGTACTGATGCCAGTTGGCCTGCATTGTTTCATGATGCAGATTCAGGTATCCCAGATCAGCAGCCTGCACGTCGTTGATCCAGCTGAGCACTCCAGAGTCAGTGGTGAGCCTTCTTGCATTCCGGAGGGCTCAATTATTGAGTGTTCTTAGTTTTGATATTATTAGGATGTTGCGGGGTCTGTCCCAACATCCATCTCAGTATTTTTAGAGGCTTCATAGACAGACAGTCAGTCAGCTAGTTTTGAGTCTCTTAACTATGTATTTATGTAAATATCCTATTTTGAGATTCGGGTTGCCTTAGGGCCATATTTTATAAGTTAAGTTGTTTTGAAATATTGCATTGCTTTGAGTTATTCTGTTGAGTTAGGTTTCCGCTGAGTTAAGAAAGCCAGGCCAAGGGTTCGCTTGGGGCCAGCAATGGTCTCCGAGTGCCGGTCCCACCCAGGGTGTAGGCTCGAGGCGTGACAGAATCATGTTGAGGTTGGGGTCAAGGTCAAGTCGGAGGTCGGGGTCGGGGTCGGGATTGGGGTCAGGTCTAACGTCGGGGCCTCGGGGTTAGGTCTAAAGTTAGGGTCCCGGGTTAGGTTGGGATTAGGTTTCTAGTTAGTGTTGGGATTGAATCTTGTGTCAGGATTAAGTTTCGATTCAAGGTCGAGTCTTAGGTTGGGATCTCGATTCAAGTGTCAATGTCAAATTAGGGTTCAGAAATTGAAGTCGATTGTCAATGTCAATATTGGATAAATGTTTGGGGTTGGGCTCAGGATCAGGTCACAGATCGGGGCCATGTCTTATGTCAATGTCTCAAGTCGCGATTGGGGTCATGTCTCAAGTTGGGGTTTCTTGTCGAGGTTAGGATTAAGAGGTTGGGGTCATGGTCATGGTCAGGTCAGGGTAGGCTCACCTGTCAGGGGTCAGGTCTCATGTCAGGGTCTCGGGTCGGTATGAGTCTGGGGTTAGGGTTAGGATCGAGTTGGGGTTGGGGTCAACTCAAGGTTTTAGGTTGGGGTTGTGTCAGAAATTAGGGTCTGATCTCTGGTCAGGGTCACGATCGAGGTCAAGTGTTGGGTTCAGAGATGGGGCTGGTGTCTCAGGTCAAGGTTGGGTTCAGGTCTCGAGATGAGGTTGGGGTCAGGTCTCGAGTAGTGGTTAGAATCAAGTCTCGGGTCGAGGTTAAGGTTGGGTCTTGGATCAGGGTTAGGTAGGGTTTCGAGTCAAGGTTGGGGTCGAGGTGGGTCTCGAGTCGAGGTCCAAGTCGAGTCTCGAGCCAAGGTTGGTGTTGGGGTTGAGATAGACGTCGAGTCTCAGGTCGAGGTCGAGGTAAGGTCTCGAGTTGGGGTTCGAGGCAGGGTCAGGGTCAAATGTCAGATCAATTATCCAGTAATTGGTTTCCAGGTTAGAAACTATTTTCCTAAATGGTATTTTCTACTCTCTAGCTAAAAAGAAAAGAGAGTGAAGAGAAGTTGATTTTCAATTTTTGTGTAGGATTAGGATTTGACACTTTTTTTAATCATTTTCCTTTTTGTGTAGGTTTACGGACTGCGTCATAATTTCCTTAACGAAAACAAGAAAACTAAGATTAATTAGAGCTGAAACAAACCAATTTCCCACATAAATACTTCTATATATTAATACTTACTGTACCCGAATTACAACTGAGAATTTGAATAACAAGGTAACCAAAACAACTATGCAAATTACAAATAGCCAGAAAGGGATGAAGACTTCTATTTTTACTCAGTTGGTGATAACTTGAATCGACACATAGGACACCTTGGTGTCTTTAGAAGCCAAGTCTCAATGCAAGCAGAATGGAAACTATGGTTGCAAGGCATGTTGTATGCTTCTGAACCAGGTAAGTACCTGCTCATGCATATCGAACACTCCTCTGTCAATTCATTTTCAGTAAAAGCTACTTTCTGTAAGTATTGCATAATTGATCTTACTGCAGGCAATGACATGAATTCCCTCCTAGCAACCTCAACTAAAGCATCTATTAGTACCATTTCACAATCCTCATTGAAATAGGTTCTCCAATTAGTTGTCTCCTTTACAATTGTTTCCACAAAATCTTTTAGGCATTGAAATTCTTCATACAAAGACAACGAGTCCTCTCCCAAATATCCCTTCATTTTGTCGCAAACTTTATTCCAAAGTATTGTTGCAATGTTTTCATAATAGTTGAAAATATCAGGTTGACAGAAATCGTATCATCATCTTGGTAAGGAGGCGTAAAGTTCTCCAATGTACGAACAAACTCCAAGATTCGTTGGATAAGATCATCTTTGCTCTCCAAAATTTTATCAACACCATCCCACTTAACCTTTTCTAATGGATAAGGAAAATCAGATGCCGAAATGTCTTTGTCAAAAATATTCCACAATAATGACTTGTGTTATAAGTACCACACGTAGCATTAAAGTGGCACTCTTCGATAATGTTGTCACCACAAGTGTAAGCATGCTTAGCAATTAGATTAATCTCCAAACTAAAATTGTTACCTGAAATGGATGAACCAGAGGGACCTCTTTTAGCATTACAAATCTGGAGAAATGCATAAATTTCATTGACAATGGATGAGTCCATTTGATGAAATGTTCCAATATGAAAATTGAGTTCTGTGTATGTAGGATTTGAGTTTTTAAAATCTTCTTATAAAAATACTAAACTTTCAAATATGGTATTTTATTTATTACCACGAATCAACATATCAAGGCCCATTACAAGTTGATGTACATGCACACTATATTCTGGTAGGCTATATTTATATTATAGTAAGAACATGAAGGTTTTACAAATAATCTTGATTGACTTTTTGTCCTTCATTAAATATATTCTATAATAGGCCAAATTGTTGTTTAGTATTTTTTCTTAAATAGTTGTCACTTAATAATTATCCTTTTATGTTGGATTTTGAAATTAATAGAAGATAAAACTATTAAATCTATACCATATATATACATTCTTTGTTTATTTAAACTATGTAATATAATTAAAATATATTCCATATTAATTTTTTTTACTTCGGAATCATCATCATCATCAAAAACAAAAAGAACTTGCTACGTGGTATTTACTGACTCAAGGGTTGACAACGATATGTCATGATCATATTCAAGTATTTACTAATTCAAGTGTTGATTACTATATGTCATGATCATATTCATTAAGAGTTACATATTATTGTTTAAAAACAAATAAAATTTGCAATTAAAATTCCTTTTATCCTTTTTATTTACGGAATCTTATTATAAAATACTAAACTTTAAAATATGGTATTTTATTTATTACCACGACTCAACATATCAAGACCCATTATAGGTTGATATACATACACGCTATATTTCGGTAAGCTCCATTTATCTAAATCTATATTATGGTAAGAACATGAAGATTTTTACAAACAATGTTGATTGATTTTTTCTTCGTTAAAAATATTCAATAATAGATCAAATTGATGTTTAGTATTTTTCTTAAGTATTTGTAATTTAATTATTATCCTATTATGTGGGATTTTGATACTAATTGAAGATAAGGCTATTAGAACTTTATCATATATAAATTCTTTATTAATTTAAACGTAAAATTGTTTGCAACAAATTTTGAAGTAACACAAAATATATTGCAATCACAAATAAAATATGAAGAAACATAACTTTATTGATAAATATGTAGGTACGGTTCTATTCCTCCTCGATTCTTCTCTCATAAGATTTATCCATGATTTGAGGGTTGTTAGTGACGTATTTCTCGAAATAGGATGACTTGAATTTGATCTATTTATCAATATTCTATGAATTTGTTGAATATTTGAGATGTCTTTTCAAGGCAATATAGTACCCTTTATATAGACATGAACTAGGGTTTAGGGTTGAGTAACCTCCAAGAATCCTAATTGGAATTCAACACAACTTGTAGAGTCTCAACTCGAATTGAACATGTCTTGTAGAGTCTCACAAAATTTCAATGTCTAAAAATGCCCCATGGTTTAAGACTTGTGATAGTGTAGACTTGTTAAAACTCAAACATGAAGGTTGAAATACTAATTATTCCACCTTTGCGGTTTTGTTATTTCAGATTTGCAAATTTGATATGTGAGAGAAAAGATGAAGGGCATATTTGGTCCCACTAGAAATGCCAATTTTGTTTGCAAATTCTTTTAAAGTGACCCGAAATAAACTACAATCACAAATTAATTATGAGGAAACATGATTTTATTGATAAAAATATGTAGGTACAATTCTGTTCCTCCCTTAATTCATTTCTCATAAAATTTATCCATGATTTGAGGGTCGTTAGGGGCGTATCTCTAGAACTAGGATTATTCGAATTTGATCTCTTTATGAATATTTCATGAATTTGCAATATATTTGAGATGTATTTTCAAGGAAATATAGTACCCTTTATATAGGCATGAACTAGGGTTTAGGGTTGAGTAGCCTCCAAGAATCCTAATTGTAATTCAACACACCCTGTAGAGTCCCAACTCAAATTAAACACGCCTTATAGAGTTCCACAAAATTTCAATGTCTACAAATATAATTAAAATATATTCATATTAGTTTTTTTTTGTACTTCGAAATCATTATCATAAAAAAGAACTTGTTATATGGTATTTAATGATTCAAGTATTGATTACTATATGTCATGATCATATTCATTAAAAGTTACATGTTATTGTTTAGGAACAATTAAAATTTGCATGAAATAGATAGAAAATCCTAATGCTTTAAGACAATAAGTAAAAAGCTTACCTCATAGAAATATATTATAAATTTAAGTTAGGAGTTTTGTCACGCCCTGAGTCTACACCTTGGACGTGGCCGACACTCGAGAACCATTGCTGCTCCCCAAGAGAACCCTTGGCTTGGCTCACTACTCAGTTGAAATAGAAATCTCAAAACAAACTCGACTCATAGATTTATCATAAATAAAATAGTTTACTCAGTATACTGAAATGTGCATAAGTGTTCAACTCACAATATTTAAAACATCAACAAGGGAAATGAGATGGAAGTCGGGACTAGATGTCACGCCCCGAGCTACCCCTGAGACGCGGACAAGGGACCTAGGACCACAAGTGATCTCAAGCTAACCCTACTGGCATGATCATGAGCATACTAAAGATAATAAACTGATGCGGAAGCTAAATCATAAATAAATCTGAAAAGATGGGGAATGCCCATATACTGTAACTGAATATATCAAATCTGAGAGTTTAATACAAAAGAAATATCAAACTCAATTACTAAGCTGAATCTAACTATGTCTGAAATAAGCCTCTAAACTGACTAGAAATGTTGGGACATCCCCCAACTAGATCTAGCAAAACTGAAACTAAAGACTAGAAGTGATAAAGATAAACATGTCACTAGTCCTCGAAGAATGAAGACTCACTACTGATGCTGCTGAACTGGAGACCGGGAACCGATCTAAGCGTGATCTGGATACTGAGAACCTGAACCTACATCACGAGAAGATGTAGCGCACGTATGCGTCAGTACTTGAAAGGTACTGAGCATGCAGGATAGAGTAAAGCTGAAATAACACATAACTGAACAAAGCATACTGAGCAATGATATAATCTGAACATGATATAGATACTGAAAATACTGAATACTAAGCTAACTGAATGCAATGACCAAATTTATAACATGCTGAGACTGAATACTGATTGTACTGAAATATGGTCAATGCAATAGAGTCTGACTGAACTGTGGGAGCTACTAATAATCGACATAAAACCACATGAGCTAAATGTGGAGTCCGATGTATACGCCCCATCGAGAGGACCCAATATACCCTGCCAGAGGTATAGAGGCATGCTGGCGTGATCACTAAACTGATGTTGCCCACAGAGGGGACTTACACCTACGTGGCTCGTAGTTTTGGGACTATATGGGTACGCTGAACCCTAGTCCAACTCGGTATTATGCTACTCCCAATGAATTAAGTGATTAACACATTATGACTGAATTTCTGTAAATACTGGATAGCTCGAAGCTGAACATGCAAACTGAGAATGCAACAATTAATCTGATAATGATGCATTCATAAACTGAGGCATGTAAAACTGAATACTGAAATATCTGACCTAGCATGTGTAATTCAAGAACTAAAGAAATACATAGCTAGGGTTCTGAAATTCATGCGATAAACTGAGCAATAACATGATAATCTGATTTGGTACATTTAAATAACTAATTCATGATGATCTGCTGTAATTCTAGAAACCCTAGGTCTGTTCATAATCATGGAATCAAGAATCTGACTGAATTCTAGGGACCTAATGGGCGAAAGGAACCCACTAGTGAAATCCCACATACCTGGTGATGAATTCCACGGAGAAATCTTTCGATTTCAGGGCTGGAACTGAAGAAACCTCGCTGCGTTCTTGAACTAGGGTTCTAGACCTTTTTCTCCTTTCTTGCTTCTAATTCTTCTAAGTTTGATTAATGATTTGACTTAGGTAAGTTCTAGTTATGTTTCTAGGTTTAAACTGATTAAAACCTCATGATTTAGGGTTTAAACGACGTATCTTAGGGGTTAAACGAAATAGGAAAAGACCAAAAGACCCCTGAATTAACTGCTGTCGGAGTGACCTACGGATTGGACCTACGGGCCGTAGGTCAATCTACGGTCCGTAGATTGCGTCCGTAAGTCAAGCATGCTCGACAGACCTTCACTAAAACGGGCATAACTTTTACTCGGAGGTCGGAATTTAGCAAACTCGGTGGCGTTGGAAAGATAATTCAATTATCTATCTAACCATAGGTAATGGGACACATAATTCATTTTGTGCTAAAAGTCATGACCATCTGAAGTTGACCTATCAGAATTTTCAGCTAACTGGCTGCTAACCTTCGATCTACGGTCAGACCTACGGACCGTGGATCGAATGACGGTCCGTGCTGGTCAACCGTAGTTTGGGACTGAAGCTGGGCTTTTGGGGCATCGATCCACGGACACGAACTATGGTCCGTGACCTGACCTACGGACTGTAAGTCCGGCCGTGGGTCAACACTTAGCCAATTTTTTAAGCTGTTTTGGGGAGGGGTTGCAGTGGTGAACCACGGACCACCAGCACGGGCCGTGGTCTGACCTACGGCCCGTGGATGGTGACCGTAAGTTGCACCTGCAACTTCTCCAAAATCTGCATTTTTGGTCCGTTTCGGATACGGGGTGTTACACTAGACCCACAACATCCTAAATATACTGAAAGATAAATGGGAAATCCTCCGCAAGCAAGGAGGCTCACCAAAGCAACTATGGAACAATAAATGGTATCAACGGAGCGCCTATAGATTACCTTGAATACCTGTATCTACATCATGAAAAGATGCATGCCAAATGGCGTCAATATATGGAATGTATGAGCGTGCAAGGGGAATTCAAAAAGAATAGACATAAGCTTGAACTAATAAAAAGGAAAAATATACTCACCTTATCTCAACTCAACTCAAATCGACTCAACTCAACTCAAGGATACTCAACTCAATTTTATATAAAAGCAAAAATAAAGATACAGTAAAAGGAAAGCCTTTTAAACAGTAAATAACAACTCAATGTATTTAAAAAATACAATAATGAATCTTTACTCTTATTTGGGAGATTCTCTAACCAACAACCATCACTATGAGCTACGTCATGATACAACGTCTCACCAATGCTGTCAAAACTGTCATATACCTTGCCAGAGTATATGACATCCTCAACTAAGTGGATCTACTAAGCTATGCTTAAAATCAATAAGGAATCATTTAAAAAGTATGACCCTTTACTCATGTTGGCATACATGGTTTATGAGGACTTTGAGTTGTCTGAACTCGTCCCCATATCGGTGCTCAATACTACTCCCAATAATATAACTCATGCTCATATGTTTAAAAACATTTCCTCATCCTCAAACTTTGAGATTATTACTCAAAATATTCTCTTAGAAGAGATAATGCTCAAAACTCCTCATGAACTCATTTAATAATCAAGGTTTCTTCTCATTATAGATGTAAAAGCATTTACACGTGTAACAACACATAAGACAAATTGGGGTTTTAAGAAGCAAAGTATCAATGTAGCCAAAATGGAAAGTGTGATTGCAAGGCATGTTGTATGCTTCTTGTTCAGGCATGTAACTTCCTATACCTATCGAACACTCATCTATAACTTCGTTTTGTGGAAAGATCTTACTGTAGGCAACAATCTGAATTCCCTCCTAGCATGCTCAATCAAAGACTCTATTAGTACCATTCACAATTCTCATCGATACACATTCTCCAATTAATTGAATGCCTCACAATTTTACTACATAACCTTCTAGGCACTGAAATTCATCATACAAAGGTGATCCACATCCCAATATGTTGATTGTGGCACGAACTTGTGGCCAAAGTATTACTGCAATGCTTTCATAATGTTCCGCAAAAATTCTCGCTTGGGTAAGTTGAAATTCTTGAGGAGATAGAGATTTGTGCTAAGCAAATATTAGACTCACATAAACTGTATCATCATTGTGAAAAAGGAGAACATTTTGCACAGTACGAGTAAACTCCAAGATTTGTTGGATCAAATTATCGTTGTTCTACAAAATTTTATCAACACCATCCCACATAAACTTTTCTAATGGATAAGAAAAATAATATACCGAAAGCTCTATGACAACAATATCCCATGATAATGACTTGTACTTGTATTTCCACCTATTACCAAATTGGCACTCTTCGACATTGTTGTCACCACAAGTGTAAGCATGCTTGGCAAGTATATCAATCTCCAAGTTAAAATTATTACCTAAAACGGGTGGACTAGGAGGGCTTCTTATAGCATTACAAATTTTGGGAAACACACAAATTTCTCTAGCAATGGATGACTCCATTTAGGGTGTGTTTGTATGAAGGAAAATATTTTTCAATATTTTCATGTTTGGTAGGCACAAATGTTTTGGAAAATATTTTCCAAATCAACTTATTTTCCTCAAATTTAAGGAAAATGACTCATCTTAAAAAAAGTAAGAAACCCATTTTCCAAAATCATTTTGAACCTCACACCTCAACTTTCCATCCTTATCAATACTAATTTTAGATCCAATTCCTGGCTCTCAATTTGAGACCCAACTCTCGATCTCAATTCGAGACCCAACTTCTGTGTTTTTGATTGAGTAAGGGTTTGATCTCGAGTTAGAATTAGAGGTCAAATTTTGGGTCGAATGTCAAGGTCGGGGTCAGGTCTCAAGTAGAGGTTGCAGTCAAGTCTCGGGTAGTGGTAGGAGTCAGGTCCCGGATCGAGTCTTAGATCAGGATTGGGGTAGGGTTTCAGGCTAAGATTGGGGTCGAGGTTGGGTCTTGAGTCGAGTCCTAAGTCAGGTATTTGGTCGAGGTTGGTGTTGGGGTCGAGTATGGAGTTGGGGTTGAGATGGGGGGTCGGGTCTCAGGTCGTGGTTGAGGTCAAGTCTCGAGTTGGGGTTCAGGTCAGGGTCGAGGTCAGATGCCGAATCAATTATCCAGGATTTCGTTTTCAGGTTAAAACTATTTTCTATTCTTTAGCTAAAAAGAAAGAGAGATAAGAGAAAGAAGGTTTCCATTCCTTTGGGTTGATTGTCAATTTTTGTGTAGGATTAGGATTTGACTCTTTTTTTTAAAAATAATTTTCCTTTTTCCGATTGTGATTACCAAAAATACAAATTCCAAATAGGCACTTAACCTTTCCTTTTCATTTTCGATTTTGGAATCTAATTTCCTAATTACTTGCAGACTAAACTTCTAATTATGGAAAGATAATTGCAATAGGTTTATAGACTACATCGTAATTTCCTTCTAGAAAACAAGAAAAGTCAGGTTAATTAGAGCTGAAACAAAACAATTTCCCACATAAATACCTATATATATTAATACTTAATGTGCCCGAATTACAACTGAGAATTTGAATAACAAGGTAATCGAAAACAACGATGCAAATTACAGATAGCTAGATACGGATGAATACTTCTATTTATACTCTATTGTTGGCAACTGGAATCGACACATAGGACAACTTGTTGTCTTTAGAAGCTAGGTCTCAATGCAGCCAGAATGTAAACTATGGTTTCAAGGCATGTTTTATGGTTCTGAACCAGGCAAGTACTTGCTCATGCATATCAAACACTCCTCTGTCAATTCATTCTTCAGTAAAATTTACTTTTTGTAAGTATTGCATAATTGATCTTATTGTAGGCAATGACATGAATTCCTTCCTAGCTAGCTCAACTGAAGAATCTATTAGTACACTTTCACAATCCTCATTGAAATAGGTTCTCCAATTAATTGTCTTCCTTGCAATTGTTTCCACTAAATCATTTAGTAGTTGGAATTCTTCATACAAACACGATGAATCCTGTCCCAATATCCCTTGATTTCGTAGCGAACTTTATTCCAAAGTATTGCTGCAAAGTTTTCATAATGATGGAAAAGCATATTCATTTTAGTAAGTTCAAATTATTGAGGAGGAACAAAAACTTTCTTAACAAATATCAGGATGACACAAACATTATCGTCATCTTGAAAATGAGGCGTAACGTTCTCCAATGTACGAACAAACTCCAAGATTCATTGGATAAGATCATCTTTGATCTCTAAAATTTTATCAGCACCATCCCACTTAAAATTTTCTAATGGATAAGGAAAATCAAACGCAGAAATGTCTTTGTCAAAAATATCCCACGATAATGACTTGTATGTATAAGTACCACAAGTAGCATTAGAGTGGCACTCTTCAACAATAAGAATATACTCACCTCATCTCAACTCAACTCAAATCGACTTGACTCAACTCAATTTAATATAAAAGAAAAAAATAAAGATGCAGTATTAAGAAAGCCTTTTAAAACAGTAAATAACAACTCAATGTATTTAAAAATACAATAATGACTCTTTACTCGTATTTGGGATATTCTCTAACCAACAACCATCACTATAAGATACGTGATGATACAATGTCTCGTCCACGCTGCCAGAACTGTCCTATACATTGCCAGAGTATATGACATTCTCAACTAAGTGGATCCACTAAGCTATGCTTAAAAGAAATAATGAATCATCTAAAAAGTATGAACCTTTACCCATATTGGCATACATGGTTTATGAGGACTTTGGGTTGTCTGAACTCGTCCCCATATCGGTGCTCAATACTACTCCCAATAATATAACTCATGCTCATATGTTTAAAAACATTTCCTCATCCTCAAACTTTGAGATTATTACTCAAAAGATCCTCTTAAAAGAGATGATGCTCAAAACTCCTCATGAGCTCCTCTCATTATAAATGTAAAAGCATTTACACTTGGGAATACTTAGTTACCTTATATTCATTTTGAAAATATGAACTCAACACTCCTCATCCTCATACTCAAGTACTCAAATCTTAAAACAAGTTTTAAAAGTTGTAAAAAGACTTCTCAAAAGGACTCCCTCGAACTTTACTCTTAACTCTATCTTGAATTTGAAATGTGAATTCAAGAATTATGATTTGATATAGGATTTCTAAATGATTAGATGTAGTTTGGGTAGTTAAAATCAGGAAGAGAGCGGAGATACATTTTAAAAGAACTCAGACGAAACAAACGACAGAAAAGGAACGGGGACAGGCGACCCTGGCATTGGGCACCAGCCCCTCAACTTAAGAGAGTCAATTATGGCGCATTGTAGGCTCCCCAAGCCAACCCGTTAGGCGCATCTGGGTGCGGGTGCGCCGCGCCACCCCTTCCCCAGGACTTTCTGACGAATTTTTCTTCTCGATTTTTAGTCCTAATTCACCTAGAATCAATTGATTTCTTCAAAATTTCCTTAGATTTGTAAACCCAAACACAAGTAAACGAAAATCTACTAAAATTTCATCCATAAAAATCCTCAAACTCAAAACCCTCACCTTACTCAACAAAACTCCATATTCAAGAATGAAGCAACAAAACCTCAAAGAACTCAATCAATAATTCATCATACTCAATCTCATGGATGAATTCAAAATTGGAAACTCATGATTGGTGTGAGGGTAAACTAATCCATCACTATGAAAGCTTACATACCTCGAAAGAATCGAATTCCTGGCGAAAAGCCTCAAAGCTCGCAAGAATTTTGAATGCTTGAAGGTTTTCTTCCTTTTTCTCCTCTTGAACTTAGCCCTAGTTTTCTTGAATGCTTTAGATTTAGGTGAAAAACAATTTTAATCAGTTTTGACCCCTAATTGGGTGAAAAACACGCTTAAGACTAATGGTTTAAGGAAAAGACCAAAATGCCCCTCCTTAATTCGGATGAATTTCCTTAACTGGATAGGTTGTACTCAAACAGATATATCTCCCTCATCCAAACTCGGAATTTAGCAAACTCGATGGCGTTGGAAAGAGGAGTCAAGTATCTTTCATTTGATACCTTATTGGACACGTAACACATCATGTAATAAAAGTTATGGTTGTTTTAATTTGACCCAAAACTCATAACTGAAGAATAACTTGCAGAAATCTCAATTTAGCTCTTTCTAATTTAGTTCTTTCTAAATTTAGCTCTTTTCGAGACTAAGGTGTTACAGGTTTATCTTATAATGATTTAATCATATATCGCCTAATGTGCAACATGATTTACAAGTAATGATGACACGGTAGAAACTTGATACAAATGGAGAATAAAGATACATTAGGGGTGCGTTTAATAGGAAGAAAAATGTTTCCCAACAAATATTTTTCAATTTTCTCATGTTTTGTTGACTTAAAATTTTTAGAAGATGTTTTTCAAATAAAATAATTTTCCTAAAATTTAACGAAAAAATGACTTCTTTTTAAAAAGTACGAAAAACATTCCCTAAAATCATTTTTAGCTTCACACCTCAACTTTCCATCCTAACTTTAAGTCTCAGATATCAATTCTTAATACTAATCCTAGATCTGACTGTTGGTTCTCAATTCGAGATTTGACTCTCAACCTCGATTTGAGACCTAACTCTAGGGATTCAGATTGAGTTGGGGTCGGATCTTGAGTTAGAATTACAATTAGAATTTTGTGTCGAGTGTCGGGGACTGGTCTTAATTTTTTTTATCAAGAATTTATACCGATTTCTTGTGTTTGGTATATTTGATTATTGTGCTTAATGATTTTGATATTTATGATAGCTGAACTTGACTATTGTAAGTGATAATCTTGACTCGTATGAATTAATGAAATGTAACTGTTGAACTGTGATTGTGAAAACTTGTGAACCGCTTGTTGTGAACTGTTAGGTTGGGCTGATTTCTAGGCAGGTTTTAGCTGTGGTGGTTCTGTTGGGATGAAAGGAGTTCCCATTTTCTAGATACTTTTTCCTTGGTTTAGTGGGTTACTTGCTGATTATCATGTTGTTTGGTACTCACTCCTTGCTTCTACACTTGTGTAGGTTCCGAGCTCGGATCCGTGTAATTGCTCTTCTTCTATCTACATCTGAGGCTTTTCTGTGGACACTTGAGAGGTAGTTGCTTGTCATCCCGCCGGACCCTCTTATTACTTACTTATGTTTTTTCTACTCTCACTACTAAAAAAATAGTGAATACTTAAAAAATCGGTATTTTTATTTCGACTATTAATTAAAGCGACATCCGGAGGTCGGTATTTTTATTTCATCTAATTACTTTTAAAAGCGACATCCGGAGGTCGGTTTGCGGTTTGAGGGTAAACCAAATTCCGACCTCAAGAAGTCGGAATTTTTCCCAAAAAATGAATTACAATAAAAACCGACCTCTTGATGTCGGTATTATTTTCTATTTTGATTTAATTTTATTTAAATCGTTTTCCGGAGGACCATTTTGTGTTCTTAAAATTTAATGTGATACATATATATACATGTATATATGTAAATTTATTAAATTACACATCTAGTATATATATATATATATATATATATATATATATATATATATATATATATAGATGTATATATGTATATATATGTATATGTATACATCTACATATACATATATTATATGTTGATGTGTAGTTAAATTATATATGTTTAATTAATAAAATCAACCTCAAGAGGTGAGTTTATATTAAAATAATTATATATATATATAATATTTAACTACACATCAACAGAAGTTTAATTTAATAAATTTACATATATATATGTATATATATGTATGTATACATATACATATATTATATGTTGATGTGTAGTTAAATTATATATGTTTAATTAATAAAATCAACCTCAAGAGGTGAGTTTATATTAAAATAATTATATATATATAGATATATATTATTTTTAAAATTTTTTTTTTTAATTTTTTTTTTGTAGAATGATAAAATAGGGATATTCTATATTAAAATAGGGAGCATAGTTTTCTTTTTCTTTTTATCGTTTTGTATCTTGTATTACTTCTATATTATTCTATATATATATATATATATATATATATATATGTTTAATTAACAAAATCAACCTCAAGAGGTGAGTTTATATTTAAATAATTATATATATATATATATATTTTTTTTTCTAGAATGATAAAATAGGGATATTCTATATTAAAATAGGGAGCATAGTTATCTTTTTCTTTTTATCGTTCTGTATCTTGTATTACTTCTATATTATTCTATATATATATGTTTAATTAATAAAATCAACCTCAAGAGGTGAGTTTATATTAAAATAATTATATATGTTTAATTAATAAAATCAACCTCAAGAGGTGAGTTTATATTAATATATATATATATATATATATATACATATATATTTAAATTCATTAAATTAAACTTCTGTTGATATGTAGTTAAATTATATATATATATATATAATCAACCTCTAGAGGTGAATTTATATTAAAATAAATTAATAAATACCAACCTAAAGAGGTCGGTTTATTTAAATTATTATTTTATTTAAATAATATCGACTTCATGATGCCAGTATTTATTAAATATTTTTAAATATAAATAATTTTTTTTAAAAATATCGACATCACGTGTTCGGTAAATTAAACAATTCTCTTAAAAAAAGAATTGATAATATAAGTCTTACTTCTAAACACTATTTCTCAAAACCTTGATAATATAAGTCTTACTTCTAAACACTATTTCTCAAAACGTAAGTCCACTTTCACTCCCCACCCCAGACCCACCCCCGACCCACCCCCATCGGCGCCGATCACCACCCATCCCCGACCGGCGCCACGCCACCATCTCCGACCGGCGCCACGCCGCCATTCCCGACAGCAGCCACCCACCTTCGCAGCAGCAGAGGACGTCGCGGCAGCTGCAGAGGAAGTCACGCCCTGCAGCAGGCGCCGCCTCCATTCCGACCGGCGCCGCCTCCATCTCGACCAGCAGTTCCATCCCCGACCTTCTTAGTGAAGGTGAGTTTTTAGAACCTCCATAATAGATTACTTTTGTTTCTATTTAGTTGAAGTATCTCAAAATTAGAGTACTAATATACTTAGTTTTATTGATTGTTAGTTTGATTGATTGTTAGTTAGTAAGTGAATGATTTAGGGTTTTTGATTGTTAGTTTGAATTAGGTATTATTTGATTGTTAGTTTGTGTTTGTTGATTGTGAATTGAAAATTTTAATGTTAGGGTTAGTTTGAATTAGGGTATCTTAGGATTTGTTTGAAATTCGGTATTTCTTAAGTTAATTAGTTTGATTTTGGAATTGTAAGATTAGATTGAATTAGGGTATTTAAGGAGTTGTTTGAACTTGGGTATTATTTGAGTTAGTTTGAATTATTATTGAGATTTTAGGACTAATAGTTTGAATTTGGGATTAGGAATAGCTAGCTAATTTGAATTTAGGATTTTAGTACTAGTTAGATTTTGGGATTTTAGGGCTAGTTAGATTTTGTGATTTTAAGATTAGTTTGAATTTTGAATTTAGGACTAGTTTGAATTATTATTGCGATTTTAGGATTACTAATAGTTTGAATTTGGGATTTTAGCACTATAGTTTGATTTTTGAATTCTAGGAGTACTTTCAATTTGTGATTTTAAGACTAATTTGAATTTGGAATTTAGGACTAATAGTTTGAATTATATTTGATATTATAGGACTAATTTAATAGTTTGAAGTTGGGACACTAGCTAGCTAGTTTGAATTTAGAATTTTAGGGATTTGAATTACAAATTAATTAGAACTTATAATTAATTATAACTTGAATTTACTATAAATTGAACATAATTAGGAATATGAACTTGAAATTATAACTTGAACTTGGAACTAATTAGCTTGAATATATAACTAATTAAGTTTAGAAATTACATATGAACTTGAATTGAAACTTGAACTTATTAAAACTTGAATATATATATATATATATATATATATATAACTAATATTCTTGGATATGAAGTTTATATTTAACTAATTTAAGAACTTTTCTGTAATGACCCAGAAAATCATTTTTGGGAATTTTGAACTATTTGTTGACTTTAGTTAATTAGTTGAGGGGGGATTTGTGGATAATTAACTTAAGCGATAGTTAATGGGCTAAAGTGATCATATATTTAAGACCTTATACCATTTGTTCCATATAATTAGATTAAGTTAGTGTAAATTGCCACTTTGAATACCTAGATATTTTATTTAGGTTTTCGGAAAAGAAAAGAAATCAGAAACTACCCTAGGCGTTACAGTAGGTTCGAACTATTGCGCGTCTGCATTACAGGTAAGAACTTCAATTCTTAAAATTTTGTTACTCTTCGGATGAAAAGATTCCATGATACAAACTATTTTGATAATTAGATAGGTATGCATATCTCCTATTACTATTATATTAATTTATTTGGATAAGAATTGGAAAGTTTGGAATCGGCTTTCATCTTGAGATGCTTTGTTATCTCTCAAATTTTATAAGAAAATTGTACCACATGTGAGACGCCATTATTCTAAGGGAAAAATTGTTTACTTTTTGAAGGACAACGTAATTGCTATTGATTTTCCTTTATAAGTTGGTGGGGTGGTATTAATGTTTTTCTCTGTTTCAAATTAGGGGTGGTGGTATGTAGGATTGGTGGTCAAGAAATTTGGATAATAATGATGGGTGTAATCACTGGAAAATTTTGATAAATAGGTGTTAGTTGATGACTTTTGATATTTGGCCAGTTTCTATTTTTGCATTAGTCTTAAGATTTGAGAATTACTTTTTAAAATGGAGACTTAACCGTAGACTTGAAATTTGGAAATATGAGAGTTGACATGTTAATTGGCACCAAGATATAAGAACTTGATTTTAGGTTTGGGTGAGCTCTTGGGTCTAGTTGGACATAGAGTAATATGAATATTGTTAATTTCGAAATCTTATTGTGGTTATTTATTTGAATAGATTGTATTGATTTGGAAGCTCAACGAAAAGGGAAGGCTCAAGTCTAGGAGTGATTGTTCGGTTATTTGAGGCAAGTGGATTTCTAAACCCTTGTTAAGCGTATGGAATTCGTGTATTTCCTTGTGGTGTATGTTTGGGAGTAATGTGATCAATTGTTTGTGTAATGTGTTGAGAATTGTTTGAAAGACTTGTTGAATCATCGTTGAAGTTGTGATTTGTGCAATGTTATGAAAATGGTCATCTCCTCATTATTTGTGTGAACATGTCATTTGCATTGTTCTGAGACGTGGTTGTGACAAGTGTTATGTGCATTGAGAAAGAATAAGAAATTAAAGAGGATGTACCATTTCGAGGGACGTATTGCACGCCGCGATGGATACTATATTTCGAGGGACGTGTCGCGCGCCGCGACGGATATTATATTTCGAGGGACGTATCGCACGCCGCGATGGATGCATGGACATATATGTCCCCCATGGGTCCCGGACTGAGAGACAGCGGGTGTGTATCATTAGGTCAGACATGCATCACTAAAATTGACATTGCATTTCATTGCATTGCACATTTTTATTATTGATGAACTTGATCTTGTGTGTTGCTGATCTTGTGAGTGCCTTTCTGTGAAACTTGTTATTGATGAATATTGAGTTGTTATTGAGAATATATAATCTGTTAGAGTGCTGTTGTTGAGCTATATGCTTTGTAAACTATGAATTGTTATGTTGGGCTGGTTTTATGCAGGTTGTAGTTATGGAGGTTAGGATGGGGTGTAAGGAGTACCCGTATTCTGTACCCTTAGCTTGTGTTTAGAGGTTTGCTTGTTGAGTACCGTGTGGTTTGGTACCCACCCCTTGCTTCTACAATCTTTTGTAGGTTACGAGCCTGGATCTTCGTGATACTTTCCATTCTCTTCGTTTCCGAGGTTTTCTGTGGAGATCTGAGAGGTAGCTGTTTGTCATCTCAACGAACCTTCTTACTCCTGTTTATGATTTTGTTTTTACTTGAAAGACAACATCATTTGAGACTTGCGTATATTATTTCAATTCTAGTATTTACATTAGAGGCTTGTGCACGTGACAACCAGGTTTTGGGGATTGAATTAAGTTGACTTGTTTTCGTAATAGTAATTGCTATTGAACTTTGCTTTATTTCCGCACTTTATTGATATGATTGGGTTTTAGGCTGACTTGTCTTGATGGGATACGACGAGTGCCATCACATCCATTTTTGGGTTGTGACAAAATGGTATCAGAGCCCCAGGTTCATAGGTCTCACGTGCATACAAGTCGAGTTTACGTAGAGTCTCAAGGATCGGTACGGAGACGTCTGTGCTTATCTCTGAGAGGCTATAAAGACTATTAGGAAACTTTCTTTTTGTTCATTCTTTCTCATCGTGCGTGGTTACCTTCTTTAGTACTGAGCTATTGTATACTCGTTTGACAAATGACGAGGACTAGAGCGACTGTTACTAGTGGTAGAGGGGAGGCACTTCCTGAGGCAGTTGTTGAGGCCCCAGCTAGGGGTAGGGGTAGAGTCCGAGCTAGAGGTCGTGCTCGTGGAACGGCACTAGCCAGAGGCCGTGGCCGTGGAGCAGCACCAGTGAGAGGTCGTACTAGAGAGGCCTCTCCTGAGCCTCAGATTGATGACAGAGAGGACCAAGTTCCTCCAGAGCCTGCAGTCACACCTTTGCTTCAAGATACATTATTGAGGGTGTTAAGTGTGCTTGAGAGCTTTACTCAGGGTGGTGGTGCGACCACCACACCACAAGACTCTCAGACTAGAGAGGGGGCTCAGACCCAAGAGCAACAGGAAGCTCCAGTTATTCAGGATGCGGTGGGGCAACCACCAAAGGATCCCGTGGTTGAGAATGATCTTGCACCAGCAGTCGGGGGTCAAGGTGCACCATGAGTTGTTCTGACTGAGGATGAGCAGCGTAGGTCTGAGAAATTTCGAAAGATGGACCCACCTCAGTTTCAGGGTGGGAAGAGTGAGGACGCTCATGAGTTTCTGACTACATGCCGAGAGTTGCTAGAGGTTGTTGGATTAGCTGAGTCACATGGGGTTCGATATGCTACACTCCAGCTTCGTGGGCCAGCGAGAGAGTGGTGGAGAACTTATTCGGGGGCTTTGCCAGTTGGATCTCCTCCAATGACTTGGGAGAGGTTTTCCAGTGCCTTTCATGACCATTTTATCCCTTGGAGCGTGAGAGAGGAGAGTCGTTTGAGGTTTGAGAATTTGAGACAGGACAGCTTATCAGTTACAGAGTATGAGGCCCGTTTTTGCCAGTTGTCTAGGCATGCTTTGGCCATTATTCCAGACGAGACAGAGAGGATCCGTAGATTCGTGAGGGGGTTGACTTTTTCTATCAGATCGGCTGTGTTTAGAGCATCTAGAGAGGGGGCTTCCTTCTAGTCCATTGTGAGTGCCGCTAAAGAGGCGGAATTGATGGAGAGAGAAGAGTTTGGGGACCCTAAGAGAGTACGTACATCAGGTCAGTTTCATGGTGCTTCATCTGGAGGTAGGGGATCACACAGAGGGAGTAGTTCCTTTCAGCAGCGAGGACCCGTTCATGCATCTATGCCGACATCTGAGGGTGGTCAGATACCTCGGGGTTCTTATAGCGTGGGTCACG
The DNA here is from genome assembly GCA_036553675.1 of Solanum okadae. Classification (NCBI taxonomy): domain Eukaryota; kingdom Viridiplantae; phylum Streptophyta; class Magnoliopsida; order Solanales; family Solanaceae; genus Solanum; species Solanum okadae. The sequence continues at coordinate 14,357,745 of CM071682.1, forward strand.
GTTCACAGCAGCGACCTATGGGGCGAGGCAATTATAGTGGATTTTCAGGGTCCGCACAGCAGTTCCCGGGACAGAGATTTTTCTTTTCTTGTGGAGATCCCGACAACCTGATGCGACAGTGTACTTCTCAGAGGGGTCGTGGAGGGTCCCAACCTAATTCTTCATTTCAGGCTAGACCACCGGTACCACAGAGTAGAGGCCGAGGCAGAGTTCAGTCAGGTAGAGGCGGTAGAGCTTCTAGTAGTGGTTCTGCAGCTCAGCAGAGTGGGGGTAGAGTTACCACCCAGGCTGGAGGTGGCCGAGGGGGCCACTGTTATGCTTTTTTGGGGAGACCCGAAACGGAGACTTCTGATGCTGTTATTACAGGTATCATCCCAGTATGCCATCGATCTGCGTTTGTATTGTTTGATCCAGGGTCTACATTCTCTTATGTGTCCACCTATTTTGCTGCTGAATTTGATATGATATGTGATAGCATGACTGTACCTATTCGTGTTTCTACACCCGTGGGTGAACCCTTAGTGGTGGATCGAGTGTATCGATCTTGTCTTGTTTCTCTAGCGGGGTATGACACTTGGGTAGATTTAATCATTCTTGGGATGGTAGACTTTGATGTTATCTTGGGTATGAATTGGCTTTCTCCTTATCATGCTGTCCTTGATTGTAATGCTAAGACTGTGACTTTAGCAATGCCTGGTGTTCCGAGGGTTGAGTGATAGGGTGCTAATGGCTCTTATCCTAGCAAGGTCATTTCTTTTATCCGTGCTCAGAGATTGGTGGAGAGAGGGTGTTTGTCTTACTTAGCTTTTATTCGGGACACCAGTGTTGAACCACCTTCCATGGATTCTGTTCCCGTGGTTCAGGGGTTTCTCGATGTATTCCCTTCTGATCTTCCAGGTGTTCCTCCCGATAGGGATATTGATTTTGCTATTGATTTAGAGCCGGGCACTAAGCCCATTTCTATTCCTCCCTACCGTATGGCTCCCGCAGAGTTGAAAGAGTTGAAGGATCAGTTGCAGGATTTATTGAGTAAGGGGTTTATTCGCCCTAGTGTGTCACCTTGGGGTGCCCCTGTGTTATTTGTGAAGAAGAAGGATGGGACTATGAGGATGTGTATTGATTACAGACAGTTAAACAAGGTAACAGTGAAAAATAAGTATCCTCTTCTGCGTATTGATGACTTGTTTGATCAGCTACAAGGGGCATCTTTGTTCTCTAAGATTGATTTGAGGTCTAGGTATCATCAGTTGAAGATTAGGGCATCAGATATCCCTAAGACAGCTTTTCGGACTCGGTATGGGGATTATGAGTTCTTAGTGATGTCCTTTGGGTTGACTAATGCCCCTGCAGCTTTTATGGAGTTGATGAACGGGGTGTTTCGACCATACATTGATTCTTTTGTGATTGTCTTCATCGATAACATTTTGGTTTACTCCAGGACTGAGGATGACCATGTCCGACTTTTGAGAATTGTACTTCAGAGATTGAGGGAAGAGAAGTTGTATGCCAAGTTCTCAAAGTGTGAGTTCTGGCTTAATTCTGTGGCATTCTTGGGACACGTGGTGTCCAAGGAGGATATTAGAGTAGATTCGGCCAAGTTTGAGGCAGTTAGTGGCTGGACGCAACCTACTTCTCCTACTGAGATTAGGAGTTTTGTGGGATTGGCAGGTTATTACCGACGATTTGTTCAGAGTTTCTCTACTATTGCAGCTCCATTGACTAGATTGACTCAACAGGGTATGGGTTTTCAGTGGTCTGATGAGTGTGAGGAGAGTTTTCAAAAGCTCAAAACTTTGCTGACTTCGGCTCCTGTGTTGACTCTACCTGAGGAGGGCGTAGACTTTACTGTGTATTGTGATGCTTCAAGAGTCGGTTTGGGTGGTGTATTGATGCAGAAGGGGAAGGTGATTGCTTATGCTTCTAGGCAGTTGAAGACCCATGAGAAGAACTACCCTACTCATGATTTAGAGTTGGCAGCTGTGGTATTTGTACTTAAGTTATGGCATCATTATTTGTATAGGGTGCATTGCGAGATATTCACTGATCATCGGAGTCTTCAGTATATCTTTAGTCAGAGGGATTTGAACTTAAGGCAGCGTAGATGGCTTGAGTTGCTGAAGGACTATGATGTGACCATTCTATATCATCCGGGGAAGGCCAATGTTGTTGCCGATGCTCTGAGTAGGAAGACTCCTAGCATGGGAAGTCTTGCAGCACTTAGTATTGAGGAGAGACCATTGGCTAGAGATGTTCAGATGTTAGCTAATAATCTTTTCCGGTTGCAGATCTCAGAGAAGAGTGATGGGATGATTGCTTTTATTGAGGCTCGGTCTTCTCTAGTCGAGCAGATTCGTGCGCACCAGTTTGATGATGAGAAGTTATATCTCATTCGAGACAGAGTATTGAGAGGGGAAGCCAAGGAGGCGGTCCTTGATTCTGACGGTGTCTTGAGGATCGGAGGCAGGATTTGTGTGCCCAAGACGGGCGAGTTTACTAGACTGATTCTTGAAGAGGCCCATTGTTCCCGATATTCTATCCATCCGGGAGCAGCGAAGATGTACCATGATCTGAGTCAGCATTACTGGTGGTGTGGGATGAAGAGAGATATTTCAGACTTTGTTTCTAGGTGTTTGACTTGCCAACAGGTCAAGTGTGAGCACCAGCGTCCCGGGGGTGTATCTCAGAGGATGCCTATTCCTACTTGGAAGTGGGAGCGGATCACTATGGACTTTGTTGTGGGTTTGCCTACCACAGTGGGTGGTTATGACTCTATTTGGGTTGTTGTTGACAGGCTGACCAAATCTGCCCATTTCATTTCGGTTCGGGTGAAATATACGGCAGAGAAGTTAGCCGAGCTATATATCAGTCAGATTGTGCGACTACATGGGGTTCCTGTTTCTATTATATCAGATCGAGGTTCACTATTTACTTCTCACTTCTGGAAGGCATTACAACATGGTTTGGGTACTCAGCTAGATATGAGTACAGCCTTTCACCCTCAGACAGATGGTCAGTCCGAGAGGACGATTCAGGTGTTGGAGGACATGCTCGAGCATGTGTGATCGATTTTGGTGCTAGATGGGATCGCCATTTACCCTTAGCAGAGTTTGCCTACAATAACAGTTATCACTCTAGTATTCAGATGGCCCCATTTGAGGCGTTGTATGGCAGACGATGTAGGTCTCCGATCGATTGGTTTGATTCGGCAGAGATGGACTCTTTGGATACTGACTTTCTTAGAGATGCTATGGAGCAAGTTCGTAGGATTCAGTATAGACTGTTGACAGCCCAGAGTCGACAGAAGAGTTAGAGCCTTAGTGTTTATGGAGGGCGATCATGTTTGGCTTAGAGTGTCACCTATGAAGGGTGTGATGCGGTTCGGCAAGAAGGGCAAGCTTAGCCCTAGATTCATTGGACCTTTTGAGATTTTGAGTCGAGTGGGAGAGGTGGCCTATAAGTTGGCCTTGCCACCTAGTTTGTCGGCAATTCATCCTGTTTTCCATGTCTCTATGCTTCGGAAGTATATTCCGAATGAGTCACATGTGCTTTCACTCGATTAAGTGGGGTTGGGTCCAGACTTGACATTTGAGGAGGAACCTATAGCTATATTGGACAGGCAGGTTCGAAAGCTTAGGACCAAGGAGATTGCTTCAGTGAAGGTGCAATGAAAGCACCGATCAGTGGGAGAGGCAACTTGGGAGACAGAGTCTGATATGCGTGCCAGATATCCTCAGCTTTTTGAAGCTTCAGGTACTTTCTTTCACCTTATGTTCGAGGACGAACATGATTTTTAGTGGTGGATAATGTAATGACCCAGAAAATCATTTTTGGGAATTTTGAACTATTTGTTGACTTTAGTTAATTAGTTGAGGGGGGATTTGTGGATAATTAACTTAAGCGATAGTTAATGGGCTAAAGTGATCATATATTTAAGACCTTATACCATTTGTTCCATATAATTAGATTAAGTTAGTGTAAATTGCCACTTTGAATACCTAGATATTTTATTTAGGTTTTCGGAAAAGAAAAGAAATCAGAAACTACCCTAGGCGTTACAGTAGGTTCGAACTATTGCGCGTCTGCATTACAGGTAAGAACTTCAATTCTTAAAATTTTGTTACTCTTCGGATGAAAAGATTCCATGATACAAACTATTTTGATAATTAGATAGGTATGCATATCTCCTATTACTATTATATTAATTTATTTGGATAAGAATTGGAAAGTTTGGAATCGGCTTTCATCTTGAGATGCTTTGTTATCTCTCAAATTTTATAAGAAAATTGTACCACATGTGAGACGCCATTATTCTAAGGGAAAAATTGTTTACTTTTTGAAGGACAACGTAATTGCTATTGATTTTCCTTTATAAGTTGGTGGGGTGGTATTAATGTTTTTCTCTGTTTCAAATTAGGGGTGGTGGTATGTAGGATTGGTGGTCAAGAAATTTGGATAATAATGATGGGTGTAATCACTGGAAAATTTTGATAAATAGGTGTTAGTTGATGACTTTTGATATTTGGCCAGTTTCTATTTTTGCATTAGTCTTAAGATTTGAGAATTACTTTTTAAAATGGAGACTTAACCGTAGACTTGAAATTTGGAAATATGAGAGTTGACATGTTAATTGGCACCAAGATATAAGAACTTGATTTTAGGTTTGGGTGAGCTCTTGGGTCTAGTTGGACATAGAGTAATATGAATATTGTTAATTTCGAAATCTTATTGTGGTTATTTATTTGAATAGATTATATTGATTTGGAAGCTCAACGAAAAGGGAAGGCTCAAGTCTAGGAGTGATTGTTCGGTTATTTGAGGCAAGTGGATTTCTAAACCCTTGTTAAGCGTATGGAATTCGTGTATTTCCTTGTGGTGTATGTTTGGGAGTAATGTGATCAATTGTTTGTGTAATGTGTTGAGAATTGTTTGAAAGACTTGTTGAATCATCGTTGAAGTTGTGATTTGTGCAATGTTATGAAAATGGTCATCTCCTCATTATTTGTGTGAACATGTCATTTGCATTGTTCTGAGACGTGGTTGTGACAAGTGTTATGTGCATTGAGAAAGAATAAGAAATTAAAGAGGATGTACCATTTCGAGGGACGTATTGCGCGCCGCGATGGATACTATATTTCGAGGGATGTGTCGCGCGCCGCGACGGATATTATATTTCGAGGGACGTATCGCGCGCCGCGATGGATGCATGGACATATATGTCCCCCATGGGTCCCGGACTGAGAGACAGCGGTTGTGTATCATTAGGTCAGACATGCATCACTAAAATTGACATTGCATTTCATTGCATTGCACATTTTTATTATTGATGAACTTGATCTTGTGTGTTGCTGATCTTGTGAGTGCCTTTCTGTGAAACTTGTTATTGATGAATATTGAGTTGTTATTGAGAATATATAATCTGTTAGAGTGCTGTTGTTGAGCTATATGCTTTGTAAACTATAAATTGTTATGTTGGGCTGGTTTTATGCAGGTTGTAGTTATGGAGGTTAGGATGGGGTGTAAGGAGTACCCGTATTCTGTACCCTTAGCTTGTGTTTAGAGGTTTGCTTGTTGAGTACCATGTGGTTTGGTACCCACCCCTTGCTTCTACAATCTTTTGTAGGTTACGAGCCTGGATCTTCGTGATACTTTCCATTCTCTTCGTTTCCGAGGTTTTCTGTGGAGATCTGAGAGGTAGCTGTTTGTCATCTCAACGAACCTTCTTACTCCTGTTTATGATTTTGTTTTTACTTGAAAGACAGCATCATTTGAGACTTGCGTATATTATTTCAATTCTAGTATTTACATTAGAGGCTTGTGCACGTGACAACCAGGTTTTGGGGATTGAATTAAGTTGACTTGTTTTCGTAATAGTAATTGCTATTGAACTTTGCTTTATTTCCGCACTTTATTGATATGATTGGGTTTTAGGCTGACTTGTCTTGGTGGGATACGACGAGTGCCATCACATCCATTTTTGTGTTGTGACATTTTCGTGCTAGGCAACTGAGGAAGCTCAACATGTAAAAAAGTTGATACAGGACTATTTTGCTTCTTTCATCAAAGTTGGAGATAAGGTTGGTGCTTCTAAATTTCTCAAGTTCAAGTACAATTGTTTTGAATAATGTGTTTGTGTCCATCTAGTATTAATACTTGGCTTTAATTCTAGTAATTATAATTGATTGTTTGTTAGTATATTATTGTTTTTGTTTGTTTGTTGTGTTATTCAATTGTTAATTTGATTTGATTATTGTTAGTTAGGTATAGATAATTGAAGATTTTTATTTTAAGGTTTTTTAAAAAAGAAATTAGGCATTTTTAAATTGGGCATTGTTAGTTAGTGAAGAATTTGCATTTTTATATTTTAGAACTAGTTTAAACTTGAGAATATGTAATTTGAGGTTAAATTGAGATTGTTTTGGATTTGATTTTAGGAATAGTTAGTAAAGTGTTAATTTGAAGTTAGAAATTAGTAATTGAAGTGTTATGAGTAGAAGATGAATGTTTGAATGTCAAGAACTTAATTAGAATTTGAAGTTGAACTTAGAATTTGAACGTGAACTTAGAACTTGAACTTAGAATTTGAAGTTAAACTTAGAACTTGAACTTGAACTGGAAATTAAAACTTGAACTTGAACTTAGAACTTGAACTTGAACTTAGAATTTGAAGTTAAACTTAGAATTTGAACTTAGAACTTGAACTTGAACTTAGAACTTGATCTTGAACTTGAACTTAGAACTTGAACTTGAACTTGAAATTAGAACTTGAACATGAATTTAGAACTTGAACTTGGAACTTGAACTTGAAATTAAAACTTGAACTCGAACTTGAACTTAGAATTTGAAGTTAAACTTAGAATTTGAACTTAGAACTTGAACTTAGAACTTGATCTTGAACTTGAACTTAGAATTTAGAACTTGAACTTGAACTTAGAACTTGAACTTGAAATTAGAATTTGAACTTGAAATTAGAACTTGAACATGAAGTTAGAACTTGAACTTGAACTTAGAACTTGAACTTGAAAATAGAATTTGAACTTAGAACTTGAACTTGAACTTAGAATTTGCACTTGAACTTGAACTTGAACTTAGAACTTAGAACTTGAACTTGAACTTAGAACTTGATTTTGAACTTGAACTTGAACTTAGAACTTAGAACTTGAACTTGAACTTAGAACTTGAACTTGAAATTAGAACTTGAACATGAACTTAGAACTTGAACTTGAACTTAGAACTTGAACTTGAAATTAGAACTTGAACTTGAACTTAGAGCTTGAACTTGAACTTAGAATTTGAACTTGAACTTAGAACTTGAACTTAGAATTTGAACTTGAACTTAGAACTTGAACTTGAAATTAGAACTTGAACTTGAACTTGAAATTAGAACTTGAACATGAATTTAGAACTTGAACTTGAACTTAGAACTTGAACTTGAACTTGGAACTTGAACTTGAAATTAAAACTTCAACTTCAACTTAGAACTTGAACTTGAACTTGAACTTGAACTTGAACTTAGAACTTAGAACTTGAATTTGAACTTAGAACTTGAACTTGAACTTGAAATTAGAACTTGAACTTGAAATTAGAACTTGAACTTGAAATTAGAACTTGAACTTGAACTTAGAACTTGAACTTGAAATTAGAACTTGAACTTGAACTTAGAACTTGAACTTGAAATTAGAATTTGAACTTGAACTTAGAACTTGAAATTAAAATTAGAACTTGAACTTGAACTTGAACTTAGAACATGAACTTAAAATTTGAAGTTGAACTTAGACTTAAACTTGAAATTAGAACTTGAACTTGGAACTAATTAGCTTGAATATATAACTAATTAATTTTAGAAATTAGAACTTGAACTTGAATTAAAAACTTGAACTTATTAAAACTTGAATATATATATATATAACTAATATTCTTGGATTTGAAGTTTATATATAACTAATTTTAGAACTTTTCGTGCTAGGCAACTGAGGAAGCTCAACATCTAAAAAAGTTGATATAAGACTATATTGCTTCTTTCATCAAAGTAGGAGATAAGGTTGGTGCTTCTAAATTTCTAAAGTTCAAGTACAATTGTTTTCAATAATGTGTTTGTGTCCATGTAGTATTGATACTTAGCTTTAAATTTAGAAATAATATATTTGGTAAGCATAAGTACCAACACTTGTTGATCCTATTGATGACAAAATTGATTTTTTTGCAAGATCGATTTGTGTCCATCTAGTGTTGACACTTATCTTTAAATTTAGAAATAATATATTTGTTAACCATAAGTACCAACACTAGTTGATCCTATTGATGACAAAATTGATTTTCTTGCAAGATCGATTTGTGTCCATCTAGTGTTGACACTTAGCTTTAAATTTAGAAATAATATATTTGTTAAGCATAAATATCAACACTAGTTGATCCTATTGATGACAAAATTGATTTTCTTGCAAGATCGATTTGTGTCCATCTAGTGTTGCTATTAAGCTTTAATTTAGGAATAATGTGTTTGTTAAGCATAAGTATCAACACTAGTTGATCCTATTGATGACAAAATTGATTTTCTTGCAAGATCGATTTGTGTCCATCTAGTGTTGACCTTAGCTTTAAATTTAGAAATAATATATTTGTTAAGCATAAATATCAACACTAGTTGATCCTATTGATGACAAAATTGTTTTTCTTGCAAGATTGATTTGTGTCCATCTAGTGTTGCTATTAAGCTTTAATTTAGGAATAATGTGTTTGTTAAGCATAAGTATCAACACTAGTTGATCCCATAGATGACAAAATAGATTTTATTGGAAGATCGATTTGTGTCCATCTAGTGTTGACACTTAGCTTTAAAAAGTTGTTAAGTTGTTAAAGTTATAAAGTTGTTAAGTTGTTTAAATAAGTTAAATTAAATAATGTGGTTTTGTCGATGGATTTAGTTGTTGGAATTAAGTCAAAACTAATGTAGTTAAAGTTAAAAAGTTGTTAAGTTGTTTAGATAAATTAAAATAAATAATGTGATTTAGTTGTTGTATTAAGTCAAAACTAAACTAGTTAAAGTTGTTATGTTGTTTAAATAAGTTAAAATAAATAATGTCGGTTTAGTTAGTGAATTTAATTGTTGGAATTAAGTCAAAACTAATGTAGTTAAAGTTCAAATGTTAAGTTTGTTTAAATAAGTTAAAATAAATATTGTGGTTTAGTTGGTGGATTTAGTTATTCGAATTAAGTCAAAACTAATGTAGTTAAAGTTCAAAAGTTGTTATGTTTAAATAAGTTAAAATGAATAATGTCGGTTTAGTTAGTGAATTTAGTTGTTGGAATTAAGTCAAAACTAATGTAGTTAAAGTTCAAAAGTTGTTATGTTGTTTAAATAAGTTAAAATAAATAATGTCGGTTTAGTTAGTGAATTTAGTTGTTGGAATTAAGTCAAAACTAATGTAGTTAAAGTTCAAAAGTTAAGTTTGTTTAAATAAGTTAAAATAAATATTGTGGTTTAGTTGGTGGATTTAGTTATTCGAATTAAGTCAAAACTAATGTAGTTAAAGTTCAAAAGTTGTTATGTTTAAATAAGTTAAAATGAATAATGTCGGTTTAGTTAGTGAATTTAGTTGTTGGAATTAAGTCAAAACTAATGTAGTTAAAGTTCAAAAGTTAAGTTTGTTTAAATAAGTTAAAATAAATATTGTGGTTTAGTTGGTGGATTTAGTTATTCAAATTAAGTCAAAACTAATGTAGTTAAAGTTCAAAAGTTGTTATGTTTAAATAAGTTAAAATGAATAATGTCGGTTTAGTTAGTGAATTTAGTTGTTGGAATTAAGTCAAAACTAATGTAGTTAAAGTTCAAAAGTTGTTATGTTTAAATAGTTAAAATAAATAATGTCAGTTTATTTAGTGAATTTAGTTGTTGGAATTAAGTCAAAACTAATGTAGTTAAAGTTCAAAAGTTGTTATGTTGTTTAAATAAGTTAAAATAAATAATGTCGGTTTAGTTAGTGAATTTAGTTGTTGGAATTAAGTCAAAACTAATGTAGTTTAAGTTAAAAAGTTAAGTTTGTTTAAATAAGTTAAAATAAATATTGTGGTTTAGTTGTTCGAATTAAGTCAAAACTAAACTAGTTAAAGTTGTTAAGTTGTTTAAATAAGTTAAAATAAATATGTCAAAACTAGTTAGACTTAGAAAGTGGTTAAGTTGTTTAAATAAATTCAAATGTTATTTAGTTTATGGAATTAAAAATATCATTATTGTTTGTGTAGATGAATCCTGATCGTAGTTGGATGTATAATAGAAACAATCCTGGTCGAGCGGGTATGATTCCAGAATTTGCAGAAGGTGTCACTAGATTTATAAATCATGCAATGACACTTGATGATTTTTTAAATTCAAGATTGATTAGGTGTCCGTGTGTTAATTGTGAAAATGTGAGATATCATACAACAGAGACTGTTGCTATGCATCTTATGATGAATGGATTCAAACCAGGGTATACAGTTTGGACTAGCCATGGTGAGGTTGAAAGTGACACTATGTTTAATAACTTTGTTGTCGGTGAAAGTAGTAGATCTACCGAGCATAATTATTTCCAAGGTTCTAGAATGTCGGGTATGATTAATGATGCTTTTGGGATGCATTCTGATTTTGAACAAGGAGAAAATGTAGAAGAAGCTCCTAATGAAGAAGCAAACATCTTTTATGAACAATTGCGTGATTGTAGTAGTCCTTTGTTCAACGGGAGTCAACACTCTAAATTGTCTATTGCAGTTAGATTGTTAAGTATCAAATCTGACAATAATATTTCTCAGGGAGCAATGGACTCTATGATAGAACTTATGAAGGAATTAGTTGATCCCAATGTAGAGATTCCTGATTCATATTATAAAGCAAATGCATTGGTGTCTAAGTTAGGACTCTCCTCGATAAGAATTGATTGTTGTGAAAAAGGTTGCATGTTATACTATAAGGAGGATGTCAATCTAGAGTCTTGTAAGTTTTGTAGTCACCCTCGCTATAAGATTGGTTCTACCGAAAAGAAACTTGCTATTAAGGCGATGCATTATTTACCTCTTATACCAAGATTGAAAAAGTTGTATGCATCAAATAGCTCTGCTCCTCATATGAGATGGCACCGTGAAAATAGAAGGCCACCTGGTGTCATGTGTCATCCATCTGACGTAGAGGCTTGGAAACATTTTGATAGAACTTATCCAGATTTTGCTGCTGAACCAAGGAATGTTAGGCTGGGTTTGTGTGCGGATGGTTTCACCCCTTTTTCAGTTGGGGCTACACCATATTCTTGTTGGCCTGTGTTTATTACACAGTATAATCTTCCACCTGAGATGTGTATGACAAGCCCGTATATATTTTTGAATTGTGTCATTCCTGGTCCGAGTAATCCAAAAAGCAAGATTGATGTGTACTTACAACCTTTGATTGATGAGTTGAAATTGTTGTGGTCTGAGGGGGTAGAAACATGGGACATTTCTCGTAAAAAAAATTTTAACATGCATGCTACTTTAATGTGGACTATTAATGATTTTCCTGCCTATGGAATGCTAACTGGATGGATGACAGCTGGAAAGTTAGCATGTCCCTACTATATGGAAGATACTAAATCATTCACATTAAAACATGGCCGAAAGAATTCATGGTTTGATTGTCATCGTCGGTTCTTGCCACCTGATCATGAGTTTAGGAGAAAGAAATATGCATTTAAAAAGAATAAAACTGAACGAGATGGTCCACCCCCAATATTAACGGGTGATGATATTTGGGAAAGGGTTCAAAATTTTCCAAAGGTAACTGAGGAACCACTGTACAAATTTGATGGGTATGGTGTTGCACATAATTGGACTAAACAGAGTATATTCTGGGAGTTACCTTATTGGAAGGATAATTTGCTTAGACATAATCTCGATGTCATGCATATTGAAAAGAATTATTTTGATAATCTGTTCAACACTGTAATGGATGTAACTGGCAAGACAAAAGATAATGTTAAGGCTAGACTTGACTTACCAGAACATTGTAGATGACCGGAGTTGCATTTACAGGAGTCTGCCAACAAGAAGTTACTTAAGCCCAAGGCTAGTTATTCATTCACAATGGAACAGAAGAGAAAAATTTGTGAGTGGGTGGAAAGCTTGAAAATGCCAGATGGATATGCCTCAAATTTGGGAAAGAGGGTTGACATTGAGCGTGGAATACTGCATGGGATGAAAAGTCACGACTGTCATGTTTTTATGGAACAATTACTTCCGATTGCTTTTTGTGGATTGCCTGAAAACATATGGAAACCGATGGCAGAAATTAGTTTGTTCTTCAAAGAATTGTGTTCCAGCACATTGAGAGTAGAGAATCTGGTTCGGATGGACAAAAATATAGTTGTTATTAGTAATAAGTTGGAGAAGATTCTTCCACCTGGGTTCTTTGATGTGATGGAACATCTTCCTATTCACCTTGTTCATGAAGCTCTACTGGGAGGTCCAGTTCAATATAGGTGGATGTATCCTTTTGAGCGGTAAGTAACTATAACACATTTATTCTTATTTCATAATCGTTAATATATCTTTTGAAATTATATATCTAATATAAAATTTTACAGGAGCATTGGCAAGTCTAAAAGGGGTATTAAGAATAAACACAGGGTGGAGGGCTGTATGGCTCAAGTATATCTAGCTAAAGAAAGATCCCACTTTTGTTCTTACTACTTTGATGATTATGTGTCGTGTTTGAGAAACAGACCTAATCGACATGATGTTACTGGGAATGATCCTGCAGTACAATCATTATCAATCTTCAACCAACCGGGTAAGGGTTCAAAAAAGCGTACATTGCACAAACTTACCGAAAAGGAGAAAAAATCTGCAGAGCTTCATGTCTTGTTGAATTGTCCAGAAGTCCAACCCTTCTTAGAGTAAGAAAATTAAATATGTAAACAACATATATTCAACTCCGATTTTATTAAGGAAACTAACTATATTTTCAATGTGATTCTACAGCTATGTTGTGAGCCAATATGGTGATGATCAAGTGTTTCCATCATTTATAACGTGGTATTCTAATTGGGTAAGTGTTGTAATATATACACCTACTAAGAGATTAGTGTACTCTTCCTTCTACTAACATTGCTTTTAATTTACTAATTATATATAGGTCTACAATTCAGAAAATGCCGCCACATTTGATCAATTTTTCAAGGATATTTCTTGGGGACTGATTACAGTTCACACAATGTCCCAATATAACGTAAATGGTTTTAAATTTTCCACAGAGAAATACTCAAAGAATAAGAAAACTAATAATAGTGGCGTTTGGGTTAAATGTGATAATGGAAATCAAAATGAGAATGTTGATTATTTTGGCGTCCTACAGGAGATTGTAGAGTTGGAGTATTCGGGTTGGCCAATCAAAAGAATAGTACTTTTCCAATGCAAGTGGTTTGATCCAACTTCAAGAGGTACGAGGGAGCTTAAGCAGCATAATATCATTGAAGTCAAGCACACTAGGAAGTATGAGGCTTATGATCCTTTAATTATTGCACAAAATGCTAAGCAAGTGTACTATGCTCCTTATCCGTTGCATAGGGATAAGTCTGATTGGTGGGTTGTAATCAAAACAAAACCGATGGGGCGAGTGGAAGTTGAGAATGAATTGGATGTTGCATATCAAAATGAAATATCAAGTGTTCATCAAGTAGTGGATGCTGATTTAGAAATGAATTTGGAGCATCCTGATCACATTTTAGAAGAAGTTAATAGAGAAGAGTTAGATATGCCAACAAATATGGAGGAGGATGAGGAGGAAACTTTCGAAGAGGATGAATGGATAGATGAGGAGGAAACTTCCGAAGATAATGCATGTGAATGGATAGATGATGAAGAAACTTCCGAAGAGGATGAATAACAATTTGTATGTTTAGTTGGTGGATTTTTAGCTATTCATATTTGAGTATACTTTATATTTTAGTAGTTTTAACGTTTGTTCGACATTGTGAAAGACTATTTGGATTAAGCCTTATGTTATGATAACTTTGTTTGATATATTTGTTCGACATTGTGACATTATTTTGTACTACTTTGTTTTAATCTTTATATTTATTTGATATAGATGGTAGATAAAGACAAGGGTAAATAAAAAAAATCCGATAATCCGAAAAAGAAATTTAAGGCCAATGCTATGAGAAGGCCCACTGGGGTCGTGATATCTGATGAGCCCTCTCGAGTTAATATTTCAAAAAGAGCCTCAGTTTCAACTACTCACTCGACACACCAGTCACATAATGCCTCTACTCATGTGGCTCCACAATCTGGTTATACTATATCTACACCCACTGTGGTACCTAGTTCGGGTTACCAAACATTGCAGGGCTATTCACATCTTGGTCGTGGGTCTAACATACCATCAGCTAGTGCTAGTCAGTCCAATAGTTTGAATACTAGTAGTGGATCAATTGGACTTTCCAATCTTCATATTGAATCCAATGGCTCAGAGCCTAATACTCCTACCACCCAGCACTCAGATGCACATGGTCCTCAGCCAGGCGATAGAGACAATTTTCGGAGACTCGTCATCGAGCCATTAGGATACAAGTATGATTTAATTATGTTTCATCTTTCATTTATCTATTTATATTTTAATTGATTGATTATTTTTTGTTTACTCTACTTCATCAATGAACTCGTATTTCAGCTTACGTCCGGATGTGGGTATGGCAAAGATTATTTTAAAGTGCATCGGAACTCACTATAATGGTGTGTATCCGAATTGGAGTTCAATTCCACTTAACAACCAAGGGCAGATGTTCAATGAATTTAAGGTAAGAATATATATAAATTAAATTCATTTCATATACATTTTAATTCTCTAGTCATTTGAACAATAAATATTTAGTAATTTTTTATTACAGAAATATTATGTATGGGCTCCCGAACACGAGGATGACGTTCAAGTGAACTTCAAGCTTAAAGCTTCAAAGTTGCTTTCTAGCACATTTTGTGATTGTCGAAGAGAAAATAGAATGCCTAAGTTTATGTTTCCGGATCGATGGGCTTTGTTACTGAAACATTGGAGTACTGATGAAAAATTTAAAAAGAGGAGTGAGATTGGGAAGATGGCTCGCGCATCAGAAAAGGGAGGCTCTTTGCACACTGGTGGAGCTATTAGCCAGGTTACTAGGAAGGAAAGAATGGTATACTTTCTTAATTTAGTAAAATAATTTTTTTCTTTTTTGCTAAGTAATTTTTGGAGATTAATGAGATCAAATTCTATATATGCTATTTGCAGGAAAAAAAGTTGGGTAGGCCGGTAGCTGTACCAGAGATGTTCAAGGTTACTCACGTCAAGAAGAGTACGAACCCCACAGAAGAAGAAAGATGGATTGAGCCACGTGCTCAAGAGACATATGTAAGAACTCTATTCAAACTAATTTTTTTTTCTTTTCCTTGTATATATTACATTCTTATTAATAGAGTTCTTTGTTTAAATTACAGGATAGGTATATACGAATATCTCAGGAATATCGTAGTACTCTACCTCTTGAGAGTCAGGACAGACCATTTACACAAGAAGAAAACGAGAATCTTTGGAAACAGAGTGCTGGTGAACCGATTAGAGGTTCAGTCTACGGCTATCCAGAAAAGGCGTATCAGAAGAAGAAGTCTTGGTATTGTGGTTCATCATCCTCAAGCTTTGATGGTGGGGATAGAGAGACAATATCTGCAATGGAGAGTAAGATAGCTTATCTCAATGCCGAGCTTGCTGCTGTAGCCGAAAGAGAGAAGAAGAGAGAAGAAAGAGAGAAGAAGAGAGAGGAGGAGATTGCGGCAGCAAATGAGGTAGAGAACAAGAGGTATGCAGCGCTTTAGGCCCAACTAACTTTTCTTTTTGAATTAGGAAATATTCTTCCTCCATGTCCGGCTAGCAGTGACGGATCAGATCAGGAGGGTGATGAGAATGATAAGGAGAGTGAGGGTGATGAAGAGTAGTTGTATCTATTTGACATTTTAGACTTCTATATTTTTAGAATTGTTTAATTTGATCGTATTTTAGTTTATTTTGAAGTTGGATGAAGTTTATTTTGAAATAGTTTAATGTATATGTTGAAAATATTGTGTTGTTTTGGTTGGATGAAGTTTATTTGGCTTTGGGTTGTTTTGGTTGGATGAATTTTATTTGGCTTTGGGTTGTTTTGGTTGGATGAAGTTTATTTGGCTTTGGGTTGTTTTGGTATAAATATGCAGGTGGGCATCTAAAAATTGCAGCAATTTGCTGCCTGTTTTGCAGCAAAAAACCGACCTCCGGAGGTCGGAATTTCAAAAATAAAAAATAAAAATACTGACCTCTGGAGGTCGGAATTTCAACATTACAAAAATAAAAATACCGACCTCCGGAGGTCGGAATTTCAACATTACAAAAATAAAAATACCGACCTCCGGAGGTCGGAATTTCAACATTACAAAAATAAAAAAACCGACCTCCAGAGGTCGGAATTTCAACATTACAAAAATAAAAATACCGACCTCCGGAGGTCGGAATTTCAACATTACAAAAATAAAAATATCGACCTCCGGAGGTCGGAATTTCAACATTACAAAAATAAAAAAACCAACCTCCAGAGGTCGGAATTTCAACATTACAAAATTAAAAATACCGACCTCCGGAGGTCGGAATTTCAACATTACAAAAATAAAAATATCGACCTCCGGAGGTCGGAATTTCAAAAATACAAAAATAAAAATACCGACCTCCGGAGGTCGGAGCTTCAACATTACAAAAATAAAAATACCGACCTCCGGAGGTCGGAATTTCAACATTACAAAAAAGAAAAATACCGACCTCCGGAGGTCGGAATTTCAACAATATAAAAATAAAAATACCGACCTCCGGAGGTCGGAATTTCAACATTACAAAAATAAAAATACCGACCTCCGGAAGTCGGAATTTCAACATTACAAAAATAAAAATACCGACCTCCAGAGGTCGGAATTTAAAAAAATGAATATTCCGACATAAAATAAAAACCGACCTCGAGAGGTCAGTAAATACCGACCTCCAGAGGTCAGTATTGAATAGCGACCAAGCTTTTTCCGACCTAAGCTGGGATGTTGGTTTTAGGTCGGTATTTCAGGGAATACCGACCTCCGGAGGTCGGTAATCACTGTTTTTTTAGTAGTGTCTAAAGATAAAGGCATTGAGACTTGCATTTATCTTTCTAATTATGTATTATTACACTAGTGGTTTGTACAAATGACAACCAGGTTTTTGAGGTATTTTAGAATGAATGGGTCCTTCCATGTTTTTATCATTATCAGTTTATTTTTGCATCACTTTCCTATTTTTTGGGTTTTAGGCTGACTTATCTCGGTGGAATTAGACGAGTGTCGTCACGTCATCGTGACATCTCTGTAAGAACTGCATTCTTGATCTTTGTGTAGGCAGTGACCTGAATTCCTTCCTAGCTTTCTCAATTAAAGACAATATTAATACCATTTTGTATTTCTAATCAATACATGTTCTCAATTTAATTGACTCCCTCATAAAATTTTCTAGGGATTGAAATTCTTCAAACAAAGATGGTCCATAATTTTTTGCATAAAATTCTCGCTTGGATAATTTGAAATTCTTGATGAGATACAGATTCATACTTAGCAAATATCAGACTCAAATAAACGGTATCATCATCGATATCCTTAAAAGGAGGTGTAACGTTTTGCACGGTACGAGTAAACGCCAAGATTTGTTGGATCAAATACTCTTTGTTCTCCAAATTTTTATCAAAACTATCCCACTTAATATTTTCTAATAGATAAGAAAAATCATATGCTGAAAACTCTTTGTCAACAATAACTCATGATAATGACTTGGACTTATAACCCCACCTTGTATCAATGACTTGTACTTATAACCCACCTAGTATCGAATTGGCACTCTTCGCTATTGTTGTCACCACAAGTGTAAATATGCTTGGCAAGTATATCAATCTCCAAGTTAAAATTATTACCTAAAACGGGTGGACTAGGAGGGCTTCTTATAGCATTACAAATTTCGGGAAACACACAAATTTCTCTTGCAATGGATGACTCCATTTAGGGTGTGTTTGTATGAAGGAAAATAGTTTTCAATTTTTTCTTGTTTGGTCGGCAAAAATGTTTTGGAAAATATTTTCCAAATCAACTTATTTTCCTCACATTTAAGGAAACTGAATTATCTTTAAAAAGTAAGGAAACCATTTTCCAAAATCATTTTGAACCTCACACCTCAACTTTCCATCCTTATCAATACTAATCTTAGATCCAACTCTAAATTCTCAATTTGAGACCCAACTCTCGATCTCAATTCGAGACCTAACTTCTGAGTTTTGGATTGAGTAAGGGTCTGATCTTGAGTTAGAATTAGAGGTCGAATTCTTGGTCGAGTGTCGAGGTCGATTCTCAAATAAAGTGTTGGAATGAGATTTTGAATTGGATGTCGGGGTCGAATATTAGGGTTAAATGTCGAAGACAAATCCCATTTTGAAAGTTGGGTCCCAAGTTAGGGTCAGGTCCCAGTTCGAGGTCAAGTCTCAATTTTGGTGGTGGCTCTCGATTGGGGTGTCAATGTTGAATTGATGTTCGGAAATAGAACGTTGAGTGTCAATGTTAAGGTTGGAGCAATGTTTAGGGTCTCAGGTCTCAGGTGAGAATCAAGTCTGAGTTAGGTTTAGTTCTCGGGTCGTTGTCATTTCTTGGATCAGGGTTTTAGATTGGGGTTGGATCTCAAGTCTAAGATAAGGTCTCAGGTCGGGGTTAATTCTTAGGTTGGGATCTCAATTCAAATGTTCAATGTTGCATTAAGGTTTGGAAATTTGACGTCAAATGTCGATTTCAAGGTTAGATCAAGGTTTGGGGTAGGGGTCAAGGTCAGGTCTCAAGTTAGGGTCTCAAATTCGGATTGGATCTCTGGTTAGGGTTGGGGTTGAATCTTGTGTTAGGATTAAGTTTCAATTAAGGGTCGAGTCTCGGGTTGGGATCCTGATTCGAGGGTCAATGTCAAATTAGGGTTCATAAATCGATGTCGAGTGTCAATGTCAAGGTTTGATCAAGGTTTGGGGTTGGGGTCGGGATCAGGTCACATGTCTCATGTCAATTTTTTTAGGTCGCTGTTGTGGTTTCTGGTCGAGGTTGGGATCGAGAGGTTCGGGTAGTGGTCAGGTCAGGGTAAGGTCACCAGTCGGGGTAGGGTCTCATGTTAGGGTCGCAGGTCGGTATGGGTCTGGGGTTAGAATTAGGACTATGTTGGGGTTGGGGTCGACTCAAGGTCTTAGGTTTGGGTCGTGTAACAAATTAGCGTCTGATCTCAGGCCATGGTCACGATTGGGGTCAGGTAGGGGTCGGGGTTAGGTGTTGGGTTCAGAGATGGGGTTGGTGTCTCAGGTCAAGGTCGGGGTCATGTCTCAAGTCGAAGTTGGGGTCAGGTCTCGGGTACTGGTCGGAGCTAGGTCCCAGGTTGAGGTTAAGGTCGGGTCTTGGATCAGGGTTGGGGTAGGGTCACGAGTTAAGATTGGGGTCGAGGTTAGATCTTGAGTCGAGGCCTAAGTCGGGTCTTGGGTCGGGGTTGGTATTGGGGTCGAGTATGGAGTTGGTTTTGAGATGGGGGTCGGGACTTAGGTCGAGATTGAGGTCAGTTGCCAAATCAATTATCCCGGAATTGGTTTTCAGGTTAAAACTATTTTCTACTCTCTAGCTAAAAAGAAAAGAGAGATAAGAGAAGAAAGGTTTCCATTTCTTTGGTTTGATTTTCAATTTTTGTGTAGGATTAGGATTTGACTCTTTTTTTTAATCATTTTCCTTTATCGGATTCTTATTACCAAAAATACAAACTCCAAATAGGCACTTACCTTTCTTTTTCCTTTTCGATTTTGGAATCCAATTTCTTCATTACTTTAGACTAAACTTATAATTATGAAAAGATAATTGCAACATGTTTACAGACTACATCGTAATTTCCTTACAGAAAACAAGAAAAGTAAGGTTAATTAGAGCTGAAACAAACCAATTTCCCACATAAATACCTATATATAATTAATACTTAATGTACTAGAATTACAACTAAGAATTTGAATAACAAGGTAACCGAAAACAACTATGCAAATTACAAATAGCCAGAAAGGGATGAATACTTCTATTTTTACTCAGTTGGTGGCAACTTGAATCGACACATAGGACAACTTGGTGTCTTTAGAAGCCAGGTCGCAATGCATCTAGAATGGAAACTATGGTTGCAAGGCATGTTGAATACTTCCGAACCAGGTAAGTATCTGCTCATGCATATCGAACAGTCCTCTGTCAATTCGTTTACAGTAAAATTTACTTTCTGTAAGTATTGCATAATTGATCTTACCGCAGGCAAAGACATGAATTCCCTCCTAGCTAGCTCAACTAAAGAATCTATTAGTGCCCTTTCACAATCCTCATTGAAATAGGTTCTCCAATTAATTGTCTTCCTTGCAATTGTTTCCACGAAATTATTTAGGAATTGGAATTCTTCATACAAACACGATGAATCCTGTCCCAAATATCCTTTCATTTCGTCGCGAACTTTATTCCAAAGAATTGGTGCAAAGTTTTCATAATAATGGAAAAGCATATTCAGTTTAGCAAGTTCAAATTCTTGAGGAGGAACAAAAACTTTCTTAACAACTATCAGTATGACACAAACACTATCGTCTTCTTGAAAAGGAGGCGTAACGTTCTCCAATGTACGAACAAACTCCAAGATTTGTTGGATAAGATCATCTTTGCTCTTCAAAATTTTATCAGCACCATCCCACTTAACCTTTTCTAATGGATAAGGAAAATCAAATGCCAAATGTCTTTGTCAAAAATATCCCACGATAGTGACTTCTATTTATAAGTACCACACGTAGCATTAGAGTGGCACTCCTCAACAATGTTGTCACCACAAGTGTAAGCATGCTTAGCAATTAGATTAATCTCCAAACTAAAATTGTTACCTGAAATGGATGAACCAAGGGGACCTCTTTTAGCATTACAAATCTGGGGAAACACATAAATTTCATTGACAATGGATGAGTCCATTTGATGAAATGTTCCAATATGAAAATTGAGTTTTGTGTTGGTAGGATTAGGATTTGAGTCGTTCCTTTTATATTGTTCTCTTTTTGAAATCTTCTTATGAAACTACTAAACTTTCAAATATGGTATTTTATTTATTACCACGAATCAGCATATCAAGGCCCATTACAAGTTGATGTACATACACACTATATTTTGGTAGGCTCTATTTGTCTATATTTATATATAGTAAGAAGATGAAGGTTTTTATAAATAATCTTGATTGACTTTTTGCCCTTCATTAAATATATTTCTATAATAGGCCAAATTGTTGTTTAGTATTTTTTTCTTAAATAGCTGTCACTTAATTATTATCCTATTATGTTGGATTTTGAAATTTATAGAAGATAAAGCTATTAAATCTTTACCATTTATATACGTTCTTTGTTTATTTAAACTATGTAATATAATTAAAATATATTCCATATTAATATTTTTTTTACTTCGGAATCATCATCATCATCATCATCAAAAAGAAAAAAAACTTGCTAGGTGGTATTTACTGACTCAAGGGTTGACTACGGTATGTCATGATCATATTCAAGTATTTACTAATTCAAGTTTTGATTACTATATTTCATGATCATATTCATTAAGAGCTGCATATTATTCTTTAAAAACAAATAAAATTTGTAATTAAAATTCCTTTTATCCTTTTTGTTTTCGGAATCTTATTATAAAACACTAAACTTTCAAATATGATATTTTATTTATTACCACTACTCAGCATATCAAGATCCATTATAAGTCGATATACATACACGCTATATTTCGGTAAGCTCTATTTATCTAAATATACATTATGGTAAGAACATGAATATATTTACAAACAATGTTGATTGATTTTCTCTTCGTTAATTAAAAATATTCAATAATAGATCAAATTGATGTTTAGTATTATTCTTAAGTATTTGTAATTTAATTATTATCCTATTATGTGGTAATTTGATACTAATAGAAGATAAGGCTATTAGAACTTTATCATATATAAATTCTTTATTAATTTAAACTATGTAAAATTGTTTGCAACAAATTTTAAAGTAACACAAAATATATTGCAATCACAAATAAAATATGAATAAACATAACTTTATTGATAAATATGTAGGTACGGTTCTAATCCTACTCAATTCTTCTCTCATAAGATTTATCCATGATTTGAGGGTCGTTAGTGACGTATTTCTCGAAATAGGATGATTTGAATTTGATCTATTTATCAATATTCTATGAATTTGTTGAATATTTGAGATGTCTTTTCAAGGCAATATAGTACCTTTTATATAAACATGAACTAGGGTTTAGGGTTGAGTAGTCTCCAACAATCCTAATTGGAATTCAACACAACTTGTAAAGTCTTAACTCGAATTGAACATGTCTTGTAGAGTCTCAAAAAAATTCAATGTCTAAAAATGTCCCATGATTTAAGACTTGTGAGAGTGTAGACTTGTTGAAACTCAAAGACAAAAGTTGAGATACTAATTATTCCACCTTTGCAATTTTGTTATTTCATATTTGCAGATTTGATCTGTGAGAGAAAAGATGAAGGGCATATTTGGTCCCATTGGGAATGCCAATTTTGTTTGCAACAAATTTTAAAGTGACCCAAAATAAATTGCAATCACAAATTAATATGAGGAAACATGATTTTATTGATAAAAATATGTAGGTACAATTCTGTTCCTCCCTTAATTATACTCTAATAAGATTTATCCATGATTTGAGGGTCGTTAGTGTCGTATCTCACGAACTAGGATTATTTTGAATTTGATCTCTTTATGAATATTTCATGAATTTGTGAAATATTTGTGATGTATTTTCAAGGAAATATAGTACCTTTTATATAGGCATGGACTAGGGTTTAGGGTTGAGTAGCCTCCAATAATCATAATTGGAATTCAACACACCTTGTAGTGTCCCAACTCAAATTAAACACGTCCTGTAGAGTCCCACAAAATGTTAATGTCTACAAATATAATTAAAATATATTTCATACGAGTTTTTTTTTGTACTTCGAAATCATTATCATCAAAAAGAACTTGTTATATGGTATCTACTGATTCAAGTACTGATTACTATATGTCATGATCATAATCATTAAAAGTTACATGTTATTGTTTAGGAACAATTAAAATTTGCATGAAATAGATAGAAAATGCTAATGCTTTAAGACACAAAGTAAAAATCTTACCTCATAGAAATATATTATAAATTTAAGTTAAGATTTAGTCACAACCTGAGTCTACACCCTGGACGTGGCCCACACTCGAGAACCATTGTTGGTCCCCAAACGAACCCTTGGCTTGGCTCACTACTCAGTTGAAATAGAAATCTCAAAACAAACTCGACTCATAGAATTATCATAAATAAAATACTTTACTCAGTATACTCAAATGAGCATAAGTGTTCAACTCACAGGTTTTTAAAACATCAATAGGGGAAATGAGATGGAAGTCAGGACTGGACCCACAACATCCTAACAAAACTGAAAGATAAATGGGAAATCCTCTGTTAGTAAGGAGGCTCACCAAAGAAACTCTGGAACAACAAGTGGTATCAACGGAGTGCCTATTGATTACCCTGAATACCTGTATCTACATCATGAAAAGATGCAGGCCAAATAGCGTCAATATATGGAATCTATGAGCGTGCAAGGGGAATTCCAAAAGCATAGACATAAGCTTGAACTTATAAAAAGGAAGAATATACTCACCTCATCTCAACTCAACTCAACTCAAATCGACTCAACTCAAAGATACTCAACTCAATTTAATATAAAAGAAAAAATAAAGATGCAGTATAAAGAAAACCTTTTAAACAGTAAATAACAACTCAATGTATTTAAAAATATAATAATGAATTTTTACTCTTATTTAGGAGATTCTCATACCGACAACCATCACTATGAGCTACGTGATGATACAACGTCTCGCCAACGCTGTCAGAATTGTCCTATACCTTTCCAGAGTATAGGACATCCTCAACTAAGTGGATCCACTAAGCTACTGTCACGCCCCGAGCCTACACCCTGGGCGGGACCGGCACCTGGAAACCATTTCTGGCCCCAAGCGAACCCTTGGCCTGGCTTTCTTAATTCAGCGGAAACCTAACTCAACAGAATAACTCAATGCAATGCAATATTACAAAACAACTTAACTTATAAAATATGGCCATAAAGGCAACTCAAATCTCAAAATAGAATATTTACATATATACATATAGATGAGAAACTCAAAACTAACTGACTGACTGTCTGTCTGTCTATGAAGCCTCTAAAATACTGAGATGGATGTTGGGACAGACCCCGCAACATCATAATAAAACAAAAACTAAGAACACAAAATAATTGAGTCCTCCGGAATGCAAGGAGGCTCACCACTGACTCTAGAGTGCTCAACTGGATCAACGACATGCAGGATGCTGATCCTGGGTACCTGTATCTGCATCATAAGACGATGCAGGCCAACAGGCATCAGTACATGGAATGTACGAGTATGCGAGTTGGAAAACTAAGCAACATAGGCTAGAAGGAAATTTGGAAGAAACTGAAAAGTTTACCTTGCTCAACTCAACTCAACCTAACTGACTTCTTTCAATATAAGGCAATTTAAAACAAGTGCGATAAAAAGAAAGATTGTTTAAAACATGCTATAAACTCTGTGTGTATACAAAGATACAATAAGCCTCAAATGTATATAGAAATACAATGAACTGATGTATATAAAAATACAATAATCTCTGTGTATGAAAATACAATAACTGCTGTGGTAGCTTCTCTAACCGACAACCATCACATAAGAGCTATAGTTATGATACAGCGATCGACCTCACGCTGCCAGAGCATCTTATACCCGGCCAAAGGTATAAGACTTGAACTGCCTAATGGATCCACTAGTCTAATCTGAAAAGGATTCATCTAAAAAGTATGATCCTTTCCTACCCATGATGGCTAACATGGTTCTATGGGGGCTGTGGGTTCTTTGAACGCTCCCCCAATTCGGTGCTCGATACTACTCCCAAAAATGTACTGGCTCTTATGTTTTTAAAACATATTTCTTCCTGCTGATATGAGATAATTACTCAAAAACTAGCCCGAAGGCCCCTTTGGAAATCTCAGTTTCCAACCTTGTTTAAATGTAAAGACATTTCTTTAAAACTTCTTTGGGAATACATAGTTCCCTAATAACTTTGAGAAATGAACTCAACTTTAAACTCTTTACTCTTTACTTGACTTGCAACTTGAGCCTTAGAATGAAGTTAAAACGTTCAATAAAGAATCTTGAAAAGCTTGGAGGATTTGCTTGAACTAACTTCTTAACTTCTAAGCTTGACTTCTAATTTCACTTGACTTCTAACTCGACTTGACTTGGAAACTAATTTCACTTGACTTGGAAACTAAGTTCACTTGAATTGGAAACTAACTTCACTTGAATTGGAAACTAACTTCACTTGAATTGGAAACTAACTTCACTTGAATTCAAAACTAACTTCACTTGAATTGGAAACTAACTTCACTTGAATTGGAAACTAACTTCACTTGAATTGAAAAAACTAACTTCACTTGAATTCTAACTTTACTCTCTTTAAATTGGAATTATGAATTCAAGGGTAATGATTTGGGTTTGGAAGGACCCCATGATGTTTAGGAACATTTTTGGACAGCTAAACTTAAGAGGAATTACGAATTTAAATTCTGAAAACAGGGCAGATTTTGTTCGCAGAGGGAACACAGCCGCAACGCAGACTTGTTTCCCTGAAAGGAGCCTGCATTTTCTCCTTCATGTTGCCAACTCTAACCCTCTTAACTTCAAAGGTTCATTTCCCAAACACTTGGGGTCATAAACCCCTCAACCTACAGTGGATTCCACTCAAAACACAACCAAATCTGTCCAAAATCAGCAATAACTTCAACAACACAACCAACAACTTCAGCAACCAAAATAGATCTTTTCTTGGAATTAAAAACGAGTTGGTGTGTGGGGGTATGAACCAACCAACACTAAGGATCATAAAATCCCTCAATATACAATAGATTTCAGCTCAAGAACACAACCAAATCATGTCCCACAACCAACAATAACTTCCACAACACAACTAACAACATCAACAACAACTAACAACTTCAACCACAAATCCAATCTTTTCTCAAATCATAAAATGAGCTTGGTGTGTGGGGGAAAGGATCAACCCACACTAAAGAACTCACATACCTTGATAGGGATCACCCCCGACGAAAATCCACGATGATCTCCTTGATTGCTCTTCTTTTTCTCCTCTTCCTTCTCTTCTTTCTCTCTTCTCTCCCAAGCCCTAGCTCTTTACTCTTTTAAAAAAATGAGACAAACTGATCTAAAATCAGTCTAACACTTTAATATAACCAAAACAATTTATTTGTGAAAAGACCAAAATGCCCTTAAATTTCCGGACGGACTCCCTGCCAACTGCCCCAACTTTCAAAGGGCATAAATCGCTCATACGAACTTGGAATCATGCAAACTCAGTGGCGTTGGAAAGATCGTTCCACAAGCTTCACAACCATAACTGGAACTACTCATAACTCATCCTTAGCTAGGAGTTACGACTACTCAAAGTTGGCCAAAAACTCACTGATTTCCACACTTAGCCAAATTTCCAAATTTTAAACTTAGCCAAATTTCCAGATTCTGGACTGCCAAATTTCCAGATTCTAGACTACCAAATTTCCAGATTTTAAATTTTTTTCCAAAAATGACTATTTCCAAATTTCAAGTTTCTTCAAAGCCACTTCAAATTGTCGGATGTTACAATATCTCCCCCTTGGGAACATTCGTCCTCGAATGAGGTTACTCTTACAAGGCTAAGGGTGTAACATCAATTCAAACACCCAACAAGCAATCATGCAACAACAACAACAACAACAACATGCTCATAATGATTAAAAGAGCACTAAGAAGGAAATTAATACCTTGATCTGCGGATTCAAAGAGATATGGATATCTCTTCTTCATGTCATCTTCGGCTTCCCAAGTAGCTTCCTCAACAAATTGGTTCCTCCAAAGGACCTTGATTGAGGCTACATCCTTTGTTCTCAACCTACGAACTTGCCGATCTAAAATTTGAACAGGAATCTCCTCATAAGATAAGTTATCCTTGATCTTGATACTTTCAGTCGGTAGGATCAATGAAGGATCACCTATGCACTTCTTCAACATGGAGATGTGAAATACCGGATGAACCGCTGCTAGTTCCTGTGGTAACTCCAACTCATAAGCAACATTGCCAATCCTCTTGGCTATGTGGTAAAGTCCAATATACCGGGGACTAAGTTTACCCTTCTTACCAAACCTCATAACGCCTTTCATGGGTGAAACCTTCAAATAAACCCAATCATCTATTTCAAATTCTAACGCCCTTCTCCTAACATCGGTGTAGGATTTCTGACGACTCTGTGCCGTTTTCAACCTCTCTTGAATCACTTTCACCTTCTCCATAGCTTGGTGAACTAAATCTGGTCCAATCAACTGTGCTTCACCAACTTCAAACCATCCAATAGGAGATCTACATCTTCTCCCATAAAGAGCTTCATATGGAGCCATCTGTATGCTAGAGTGATAACTGTTGTTGTAGGCAAACTCAATGAGAGGTAGGTGATCATCCCAACTCCCTTTGAAATCGATTACACAAGCCCTCAACATATCCTCTAAGGTCTGAATAGTGCGCTCTGCTTGCCCATCAGTCTGAGGGTGAAAGGCAGTACTTAAGTTCACCTTTGAACCCAAGCCTTTCTGAAAAGATTTCCAGAACTGTGCAGTAAACTGTGCACCTCTATCTGAAATAATGGAGATTGGGACTCCATGAAGTCTCACTATCTCTTGAACATACAACTTGGCATAATCTTTTGTTGTATTGGTAGTCTTTACCGGTAGAAAATGAGATGACTTTGTCATTCGGTCGACAATTACCCAAATAGAATCATGTTGTCTGCGAGACCTTGGCAACCCTGTGATGAAATCCATATTGATCATCTCCCACTTCCACTCTGGAAGTTCTATCCTCTGAGCCAAACCACCGGGCCTTTGGTGTTCAACTTTCACTTGTTGGCAATTTGGGCACTTAGCAACAAACTCAGCAATGCCCTTCTTCATGCCATTCCACCAATAAACATTCACGCAAATCACGATACATCTTGGTGGAACCCGGATGAATAGAATATCTGGAGTTGTGAGCTTCCTCCATAATCTTCTCTTGGAGTTTATCTACCATAGGTACACACAATCTACCTTGATATCTCAATGCACCATCTCCCCCTTGTTCAAAAGCTAATACTCTTTGCTTCTGAACATTTGCCTTCAACTCAAGCAAAATGGGATCTTGATCTTGCTTCTCTTTTACTTCTGACATTAATGATGACTCGGCCCTGCTCGTCACCACTATTCCTCCTTCTGCGGAATCTGTAAATCTGACTCCCAGGCATGCCAGTCTGTGCATATCTTTTGCTAACTCTCTCCTTCTTTCTTCAATATGGGCGGTGCTACCCATAGACAACCTGCTCAAAGAATCAGCAACAACATTAGCCTTACCTGGGTGGTAAAGAATACTCAGATCATAATCCTTGAGTAACTCTAACCACCTCCTCTGTCTGAGATTAAGCTCTTTCTGAGTAAGCACTTATTGAAGGCTCTTGTGATCAGTGAATATGTCGACATGCACACCATACAAGTAATGACGACATATCTTCAAAGCAAATACTACAGCAGCTAGCTCTAAGTCATGGGTTGGGTAGTTCTTCTCATGAACCTTCAACTGTCTGGAGGCATAAGCTATAACTTTGTCATTCTGCATTAAGACACAACCCAAACCAACTCTAGATGCATCACAATACACCACAAAACCTTGAGTACCTTCTGGTAGCGTCAAAACTGGAGCTGTAGTCAATCTCTTTTTCAATTCCTGAAAGCTTTTCTCACAAGCTTCAGACCATTGAAATTTCACTGTCTTCTGAGTCAACTTGGTCAAAGGAGATGCAATAGTCGAGAACCCTTCAACAAACCTTCTATAATAGCCAGCCAAACCCAAGAAACTCCTAATTTCAGTTGGAGATGTGGGTCTAGGCCAATTCTGCACTGCCTCAATTTTCCGAGTATCAACTTTAATTCCATCACCGGACACAATGTGGCCTAAGAACGCCACAGACTTAAGCCAAAACTCACACTTAGAGAACTTGGCATACAACTCCTTGTCTTTCAAAGTCTGAAGAACTGTTCTGAGATGACTAGCATGATCTTCTTCATTCCTTGAATAGACTAGTATATCATCAATAAAGACAATAACAAACATATCTAAATAAGGTTTGAAGACTCTATTCATCAAATCCATGAAAGCTGCCGGCGCATTAGTCAAACCAAAGGACATGACCAAAAACTCATAATGACCATACCTGGTTCTGAAAGCTGTCTTTGGGATATCACATTCCCTTACCCTTAACTGATGATAGACTGATCGGAGGTCAATCTTTGAAAAACAAGTGGCACCCTGAAGCTGATCGAAAAGATCATCAATCCTCGGAAGAGGGTACTTGTTCTTGATGGTAACCTTATTCAACTAGCGGTAGTCTATACACATTCTAAGGGAACCATCTTTCTTTCTCACAAACAAGACCGGAGCGCCCCAGGCGAGACACTTGGTCGAATGAAACCCTTATCTAGGAGATCTTTCAACTGCTCTTTCAACTATTTCAACTCTGCCGGTGCCATTCTATATGGCGGAATAGAGATAGGACGAGTATCTGGAATGAGATCTATGCCGAAATCTATTTCTCTCTCAGGAGGAATTCCGGGTAGATCATCAGAAAAAACTTCTGGAAACTCTCTTATATAGGAACTGACTGGAAATGAGGTATCTCAACACTAGAGTCATGAACTCGGACTAAGTGATTGATACAACCCTTCGAAACTAACTTTCTTGCCTTAAGGTACGAAATGAAATGACCCTTAGGCACTGCTGAACTGCTACTCCACTCTATGACTGGCTCATTCGGAAACTGAAACTTGACCACTCGAGTTCTACAATCTATCAATGCATAACAAGCATGAAGCCAATCCATACCTAGAATGACATCAAAATCTACCATGTCTAACTCAACCAAATCAACCATGGTGCTCTTGTGATTGATAGAAATAGGACAATCACGATAAATTCTTTCCGCTAGAATAGACTCCCCAATAGGTGTAGAAACACAAAAAGGTTCACAAAGTCCCTCAGGAAAAACATCAAACTTATTTGCAACATAAAGAGTTACAAAAGATAAACTTGCTCCTGGATCTAGCAAAGCATACACATCAAAAGTGAAGACCTTGATCATACCAGTGACAACATTCAGAGAATTCTCTTGCTCATGGCGACTGGTGATAGCATAAAGGTGGTTTGCTCCTCCACCTGTATTAGAAGTAGCTCCTCTAGGTGCCGTCCTATATGGTGGAACAAATGAAGAAGACTGTGCTTTATTGCCTCCATTACCCTGCCTATTCTTTGGACACTCTCGCATGAAATGCCCATTCTGACCACACTTGAAACAACCAATGGAGCCCTCTCGACAAATACTTGAGTGGTTTCTACCACACTTGGCGCAAGAAGGAGGCTTACTACTCCCTTGCGCCACACTACCCGAAGATTGCGCTGGTCTAGCCTTAAAGTCCTTCGAATTCTGGCCATTAAATTCACCTCTGTATCTGGGTGCAGGTGCTCTAGCAAATGATGGAGCAGGTCCCTTTTGCCTTTGTTGGAAGGATGGACGATTTGAATTACCTCTCTGCTGCCCGGACTCGTTCCCGATCTTAGCTCTCTTATTTCTGAACTCTTCTCTGTCCCTCAGCTTCTCTTCCTCAACCTGTTGCACATAAACCATCAACCTTGATATGTCCATGTCCCCAATAAGCATTGCAGCCCTACCTTCCTTACTTGACAACCGAGACATCCCAGCAACAAATAAGCTCATTCTATTTCTCATGTCTGCAACCATCTCCGGAGCATAGCGGGATAATTGGGTGAACTTCAGACTGTACTCTTGAACACTCAAAGACTCCTGCTTAAGAGTAAGAAACTCACGTACCTTGGCCTCTCTCAATTCTCGAGGAAAGAAATGCCCCAAGAAAGCTTCCTCGAAATAGGCCCAACTCGCAGGTGATGTATTCTCAGCTCTGCCCCCTCTCCACTGATCAAACCAAGTTCTAGCAACATCCTTCAGCTGATACGTAGCTAGTTCAACCCGCTCAGTATCTACCACATGCATCACATCAAAAATCTTCTTCAACTCCTCAATGAAATCCTCTGGATCCTCAGTAGTGCTAGAACCCATGAAACTCGGAGGATTCATCCCCAAGAACTCACGAATCCTAGAAGTGTCAGCTCCTTCCTGTCGAGCTCCCCTTTGCTGACCAATCTGATTTGCTACAGCTTGACTCAACATTCTAATTGCCTCTCTGAACTCGGCATTAGAAACTTCCCCTTGATCTTGCACTCCCGGTGCATAGGGTAACTCTTGCTCATCAACATAACGTCTAGGAAGACGCTCTCTACCAACTCTTCGTGGAGGCATGATTATCTGAAAACACGCGCCAGCACGAATTAGAAATAAACTTTTTAGAGATCAACTCTAACGCATGAAATGAGTGTGAAAGAAATGAGAAATCTTCTTAAATGTTGCAGCCTCCTAATTATAGATGTGGCGCGCTTCACACCGATAACTAGAACTCTACAGAAACAGCTTCATAGACTCCCTAGGACTCTTGAACTATGTGCTCTGATACCAAGTTTGTCACGCCCCGAGCCTACACCCTGGGCGGGACCGGCACCTGGAAACCATTTCTGGCCCCAAGCGAACCCTTGGCCTGGCTTTCTTAATTCAGCGGAAACCTAACTCAACAGAATAACTCAATGCAATGCAATATTACAAAACAACTTAACTTATAAAATATGGCCATAAAGGCAACTCAAATCTCAAAATAGAATATTTACATATATACATATAGATGAGAAACTCAAAACTAACTGACTGACTGTCTGTCTGTCTATGAAGCCTCTAAAATACTGAGATGGATGTTGGGACAGACCCCGCAACATCATAATAAAACAAAAACTAAGAACACAAAATAATTGAGTCCTCCGGAATGCAAGGAGGCTCACCACTGACTCTAGAGTGCTCAACTGGATCAACGACGTGCATGATGCTGATCCGGGGTACCTGTATCTGCATCATAAGACGATGCAGGCCAACTGGCATCAGTACATGAAATGTACGAGTATGCGAGCTGGAAAGGTAAGCAACATAGGCTTGAAGGAAATTTGGAAGAAATTGAAAAGTTTACCTTGCTCAACTCAACTCAACCTAACTGACTTCTTTCAATATAAGACAATTTAAAACAAATGCGATAAAAAGAAAGATTGTTTAAAACATGCTATAAATTCTGTGTGTATACAAACATACAATAAGCCTCAAATGTATATAGAAATACAATGAAGTGATGTATATAAAAGTATAATAATCTCTGTGTATGAAAATACAATAACTGCTGTGGGAGCTTCTCTAACCGACAACCATCACATAAGAGCTATAGTGATGATACAGCGATCGACCTCACGCTGCCAGAGCATCTTATACCCGGCCAAAGGTATAAGACTTGAACTGCCTAATGGATCCACTAGTCTAATCTGAAAAGGATTCATCTAAAAAGTATGATCCTTTTCTACCCATGGTGGCTAACTTGGTTCTATGGGGGCTGTGGGTTCTTTGAACGCTCCCCCAATTCGGTGCTCGATACTACTCCCAAAAATGTACTGGCTCTTATGTTTTTAAAACATATTTCTTCCTGCTGATATGAGATAATTACTCAAAAACTAGCCCGAAGGCCCCTTTGGAAATCTCAGTTTCCAACCTTGTTTAAATGTAAAGACATTTCTTTAAAACTTCTTTGGGAATACATAGTTCCCTAATAACTTTGAGAAATGGACTCAACTTTAAACTCTTGACTCTTTACTCTTTACTTGACTTGCAACTTGAGCCTTAGAATGAAGTTAAAACTTTCAATAAAGACTCTTGAAAACCTTGGAGGACTTGCTTGAACTAACTTCTTAACTTTTAAGCTTGACTTCTAATTTCACTTGACTTCTAACTCGACTTGACTTGGAAACTAACTTCACTTGACTTGGAAACTAAGTTCACTTGAATTGGAAACTAACTTCACTTGAATTGAAAACTAACTTCACTTGAATTCTAACTTTACTCTCCTTAAATTGGAATTATGAATTCAAGGCTAATGATTTGTGTTTGGAAGGACCCCATGATGTTTAGGAACATTTTTGGACAGCTAAACTTAAGAGGAATTACGAATTTAAATTCTGAAAACAGGGCAGATTTTGTTCGCAGAGGGAACACAGCCGCAACGCAGACTTGTTTCCCTTAAAGCAGCCTGCATTTTCTCCTTCATGTTGCCAACTCTAACCCTCTTAACTTCAAAGGTTCATTTCCCAAACACTTGGGGTCATAAACCCCTCAACCTACAGTGGATTCCACTCAAAACACAACCAAATCTGTCCAAAATCAGCAATAACTTCAACAACACAACCAACAACTTTAACAACCAAAATAGATCTTTTCTTGGAATTAAAAACGAGTTGGTGTGTGGGGGTATGAACCAACCAACACTAAGGATCATAAAATCCCTCAATATACAATAGATTTCAGCTCAAGAACACAACCAAATCATGTCCCACAACCAACAATAACTTCCACAACACAACTAACAACATCAACAACAACTAACAACTTCAACCACAAATCCAATCTTTTCTCAAATCATAAAATGAGCTTGGTGTGTGGGGGAAAGGATCAACCCACACTAAAGAACTCACATACCTTGATAGGTATCACCCCCGACGAAAATCCACGATGATCTCCTTGATTGCTCTTCTCTTTCTCCTCTTCCTTCTCTTCTTTCTCTCTTCTCTCCCTAGCCCTAGCTCTTTACTCTTTTAAAAAAAATGAGACAAACTGATCTAAAATCAGTCTAACACTTTAATATAACCAAAACAATTTATTTGTGAAAAGACCAAAATGCCCTTAAATTTCCGAATGGACTCCCTGCCAACTGCCCCAACTTTCAAAGGGCATAACTCGCTCATACGAACTTGGAATCATGCAAACTCAGTGGCGTTGGAAAGATCGTTCCACAAGCTTCACAACCATAACTGGAACTACTCATAACTCATCCTTAGCTAGGAGTTATGACTACTCAAAGTTGGCCAAAAACTCACTGATTTCCACACTTAGCCAAATTTCCAAATTTTAAACTTAGCCAAATTTCCAGATTCTGGACTGCCAAATTTCCAGATTTTAATTTTTTTTCCAAAAATGACTATTTCCAAATTTCAAGCTTCTTCTAAGCCACTTCAAATTGTCGGATGTTACAGCTATGCTTAAAAGCAATAAGGAATCATTTAAAAGGTATGACCCTTTACCCATGTTGGCATACATGGTTTATGAGGACTTTGAGTTGTCTAAACTCATCCCCATATCTGTGCTCAATACTACTCCCAATAATGTTACTCATGCTCATATGTTTAAAAATATTTCCTCATCCTCAAACTTTGAGATTATTACTCAAAAGATTTTTCTTAAAAGAGATGATCCTCAAAACTACTCATGAACTCATTTAATAATCAAGGTTTCCTCTCATTATAGATGTAAAAGTATTTACACATGTAACAACACATAGGACAACTTGGGGTTTTAAGAAGCCATGTATCAATGTAGCAATAATGGAAAGTGTGATTGCAAGGCATGTTGTATGCTTCTTGTTCAGGCAAGTAACTCTCCATGCCTATCGAACACT
Source organism: Solanum okadae (assembly GCA_036553675.1). Lineage (NCBI taxonomy): Eukaryota > Viridiplantae > Streptophyta > Magnoliopsida > Solanales > Solanaceae > Solanum > Solanum okadae. The sequence goes on from CM071682.1 coordinate 14,392,700, forward strand.
TACCTATAAATTTGTTTTCTGGAAAGATGTACTCTCAGTAAAAACTGCATTCTAGATCTGACTGTAGGCAACAACTTGAATTCCCTTCTAGCATGCTCAATCAAAGACTCTATCAGTACCCATTCACAATTCTCATCGATACACATTCTCCAATTAATTGAATGCCTCATAATTTCTACTACACAACCTTCTAGGCACTGAAATTCTTCATACAAAGGTGATCCACATCCAATATGTTGATTGTGGCACGAACTTGTGGCCAAAGTATTACTGCAGTGCTTTCATAATGTTCGCAAAAATTCTCGCTTGGGTAAGTTGAAATTCATGAGGAGAGGTGACGTTTTGCACAGTCCAAGTAAACTCCAAGATTTGTTGGATCAAATCATCATTGTTCTACAAAATTTAATCAACACAATCCCACTTAAACTTTTCTAATGGATAAGAAAAATAATATACTGCAAGCTCTATGTCAACAATGTCCCATAATAATGACTTGTACTTGTATTTCCACCTAGTACTAAATTGGCACTCTTCGACATTGTTGTCACCACAAGTGTAAGCATGATTGGCAAGTGTATCAATCTCCAAGTTAAAATTATTACCTAAAACGGGTGGACTAGGAGGGCTTCTTATAGCATTACAAATTTTGGGAAAAACACAAATTTCTCTAGCAATGGATGGCTCCATTTAGGGTGTGTATGTATTAAGGAAAATATTTTTCATGTTTGGTCGGCACAAATGTTTTGGAAAATATTTTCCAAATCAACTTATTTTCCTCAAATGTAAGGAAAATGACTCCTCTTAAAAAAAGTAAGGAAACCATTTTCTAAAATCATTTTGAACCTCACACCTCAACTTTCCATCCTTATCAATACTACTCTTAGATTCGACCTGATTCTCAATTTGAGACCCAGCTCTCGATCTCAATTCGAGACCCAACTTCTGAGTTTGGATTGAGTTAGTGTCCGATCTCGAGTTAGAGTTAGAGGTCAAATTCTAGGTTGAGTGTCGAGGTCAGGTCTTAAATCCAGTGTTGGAATGATATTATGAATTGGGTGTCGGGGTCGGATATTAGGGTTAAATGACAAAAATGCATCCTATTTTGAAAGTTTGGTCCCAAGTTAGGGTCATGTCTCAGTTTAAAGTCAAGTCACTATTTTGTTGTTGGCTCTCGATTGGGGTGTCAATGTCGAATCGATGTTCAAAAATCGAACATTGAGTGTCGAAGTTAAGGTTTGATCAATGTTCATGGTCTCAGGATTTTGGTTGGGTCTCAGGTGAGAATCAAGTCTGAGTTAGGTTTAGTTTTCGGATCGCTGCCTTTTCTTGGGTCAGGGTCTTAAATCGGGGTTGGATCTCAAGTCTGAGTAAGGTCTTAAGTCGGGGTTGAGTCTCAGGTTGGGATCTCAATTTGAATGTTCAATGTCGAATTAAGGTTTGAAATTAGACGTCAAATGTTGATTTCAAAGTTGGATCAAGGTTTGGGGTAGAGGTTGGGGTTGGAGTTAGGGTCAAGTCTCAAGTCGGAAAATCGGGTTGGGGTCGGGGTCAGGTCTCAAGTTAGGGTCTCGTATTCGGATTGGGTCTCTGGTTAGGGTTGGGGTTGAATCTTGTGTAAGGATTAAGTTTCAATTAAGGGTCGAGTCTCGAGTTGGGATCTCGATACGAGTGTCAATGTCAAGGTTTGATCAATGTTTTGGGTTGGGGTTGGGATCATGTCACATGTCGGGGCATTTCTCAAGTCAATTTTCCAGGTCGCTGTTGGGGTCATTTCTCAAGTTGGGGTTTCTGGTTGAGGTTGAGATTGAGAGGTCCGGGCCATGGTCAGGGTAGGGTCACAAGTCGAGATCTGGTCTCATGTTAGGGTCTTAGTTCGGTATGGGTCTAGGGTTAGAGTTTGGATAGAGTTGGGGTTGGGGTTGACTCAAGGTTTTAGGTTTGGATCATTTCACAAATTAGGGTACGATCTCGGGTCAAGGTCACGATCAGAGTCAGGTAGGGGTCGAGGTTAGGTGTTGGGTTCAGAGATGGGGTTGGTGTCTCAGGTCAAGGTCAGGGTCAGGTCTCAAGTCGAGGTTAGAGTCAGGTCTCAGGTAGTGGTCGGAGTCAGGTCCAGGGTCGAGGTTAGGTCGGGTCTTGGATCAGGGTTGGGGTAGGGTCTCGGGTTAAGATTAGGGTCGAGGTTGGGTCTTGAGTTGAGGCCTAAGTTGGGTTTTGGGTAGGGGTTGCTGTTGGGATTGACTATAGAGTTAGGGTTGAGATGGGGGTCGGGTCTCAGGTCGAGGTCGAGATAAGGTCTCGAGTTGGGGTTCGGGTCAGGGTCGAGGTCAGATGCCGAATCAATTATCCAGGAATTGGTTTTCAAGTTAAAACTATTTTCTACTCTCTAGCTAAAAAGAAAAGAGAGAGAAGAGAAAGAAGGTTTCCATTCCTTTGGGTTGATTTTGAATTCTTGTGTAGGATTAGGATTTGACTGTTTTTTTTAATCATTTTCCCTTTTCAGATTCTTATTACCAAAAATACCAATACCAAATAGGCACTTAACCTTTCTTTTTCCTTTTCGATTTTGGAATCCAAATTCATTATTACTTGCAGACTAAATTTATAATTATGGAAAGATAATTGCAACATGTTTACAGACTACATCGTAATTTCCTTACAGAAAACAAGAAAAGTAAGGTTAATTAGAGCTGAAACAAACCAATTTCCCACATAAATACCTATATATATTAATACTTAATGTACCCAAATTACAACTGAGAATTTGAATAACAAGGTAACAGAAAACAATAATGCAAATTGCGAATAGCCAGAAAGGGATGAACACTTCTATTTTTACTCTGTTGGTGGCAACTTGAATCGACACATAGGACAACTTGGTGTCTTTAGAAGCTAGGTCGCAATGCATACAGAATGGAAACTATGGTTGCAAGGGAAGTTTTATGATTCCGAACCAGGTAAGTATCTGCTCATGCATATCGAACACTCCTTTGTCAATTTGTTATCAGTAAAATTTACTTTCTGTAAGTATTGCATAATTGATTTTACTGCAGGCAATGACATGAATTCCCTCCTAGCTAGCTCAACTAAAGAATCTATTAGTGCCCTTTCGCAATCCTCATTTCCAATTAATTGTCTTCCTTGCAATTGTTTCCACGAAATCATTTAGGAATTGGAATTCTTCATACAAACACGATGAATCCTGTCCCAAATATCCCTTGATTTCGTCGCGAACTTTATTCCAAAGTATTGGTGCAAAGTTTTCATAATAATGGAAAATCATATTCATTTTACTAAGTTCAAATTCTTGAGGAGGAACAAAAACTTTCTTAACAAATATCAGGATGACACAAACACTATCGTCATCTTGAAAAGGAGGCGTAACGTTCTTCAATGTACGAACAAACTCAAAGAATTGTTGGATAAGACCATCTTTGCTCTCCAAAATTTTATCAGCACCATCCCACTTAAACCTTTCTAATGGATAAGGAAAATCAAATGCCGAAATGTCTTTGTCAAAAATATCCCACGATAATGACTTGTATTTATAAGTACCACACATAGCATTAAAGTGGCACTCTTCAACAATGTTGTCACCACAAGTGTTAGCATGCTTAGCAATTAGATTAATCTCCTAAATAAAATTGATACCTGAAATGGATGAACCAGCGGGACCTCTTTTAGCATTACAAATCTGGGGAAACACATAAATTTCATTGACAATGGATGAGCCCATTTGATGAAATGTTTCAATATGAAAATTGAGTTTTGTGTAGGTAGGATTTGAGTTTTTGATACCTTCTTAGAAAAATACTACTTTCAAGTATGGTATTTTATTTATTACCACGAATCAACATATCAAGGCCCATTACAAGTTTATGTACATACTCACTATATTTTGGTATGCTCTATTTGTCTGTATTTATATATAGTAAGAACATGAAGGTTTTTACAAATAATCTTGATTGACTTTTTTCCCTTCATTAAATATATTCTATAATAGACCAAATTGTTGTTTAGTATTTTTTCCTAAATAGTTGTCACTTAATTATTATCCTATTATGTAGGATTTTGAAATTAATAGAAGATAAAGCTATTAAATCTTTACCATTTATACATCTTTATTTATTTAAACTTTGTAATATAATTTAAATATATTACATCTCAGGTCGGGGTCAAGTCTCAGGTTGGGATCTCAATTCGAATGTTTAATGTCGAATTAAGGTTTGGAAATTGGACGTCAAAAGTTGATTTCAAGGTTAGATCAAGGTTTAAGGTAGGGGTCGGGAACAGGTCGGAGGTCGGGGTCGGGGTCGGAGTTGGGGTCAAGTCTCAAGTCGGGGTCTCGGGTTGGGGTCGGGGTCATGTCTCAAGTTAGGTTCTCAAATTTGGAAGGGTCAAGATTAAGTTTCAATTAAGGGCTGAGTCTCGGGTTGGGATCTCGATTTGAGTGTCAATGTCAAATTAGGGTTCATAAATCAAAGTTGAGTGTCACTGTCAAGGTTTGATCAAGGTTTGGGGTTAGGGTCGGGATGATGTCACATATCGGGGGCAGGTCTCATGTAAATTTTTTAGGTCATTGTTGGGGTCATTTCTCAAGTTGGGTTTTCTTGTCGATGTTGGGATTGGGAGGTCCGAGCAGTGGTCAGGTCAGTGTACGGTCACCAGTCGGGGTCGGGTTTCATGTCAGGGTATCAGATCGGTATGGGTCTGGGGTTAGAGTTAGGACTGAGTTAGGGTTGGGGTCGACTCAAGATTTTACGTTTAGGTCGTGTCACAAATTAGGGTCCGATATCGGGTCAAGGTCACGATCGGGGTCAGGTAGGGGTCGGGGTTAGGTGTTGGGTTCGGAGATAGGGTTGGTGTCTCAGGTCAAGGTTGGGGTTAGGTCTCAAGTCGAGGTTGGGGTTAGGTCTCGGGTAGTGGTCGGTGTCAGATCTCAAGTCGAGTTTAAGGTCGAGTCTTAGATCAGGGTTAGGGTAGGGTCTCGGGTTAAGATTTGGGTTGAGGTTGGGTCTTGAGTCGAGGCCTAAGTTGGGTTTTGGGTCGGGGTTGGTATTGGGGTCGAGTATGGAGTTGGGGTTGAGATGGGGGTTGGGTCTCTGGTGGAGGTCAAGGTCAGGTCTCGAGTTGTGGTTTGGGTCAGGGTCTAGGTCAGATGCTGAATCAATTATCCAAGAATTGGTTTTTAGGTTAAAACTATTTTCTACTCTCTAGCTAAAAAGAAAAGAGAGATAAGAGAAAGAAGTTTTCTATTCCTTTGGGTTGATTTTCAATTTTTGTGTAGGATTAGGATTTGACTCTTTTTTTTAATCATTTTCCTTTTTCGGATTCTTATTACCAAAAATACAAACTTCCAAATAGGCACTTAACCTTTCTTTTTCCTTTTCGATTTTGGAATCAAATTTCCTAATTACTTGCAGACTAAACTTATAATTATGGAAAGATAATTGCGACAGGTTTACATACTACATCATAATTTCCTTACAGAAAACAAGAAAAGAATGGTTAACTAGAGCTGAAACACACCAATTTCCCACATAAATACCTATATATATTAATACTTAAATGTACCCGAATTACAACTAAGAATTTGAATAACAAGGTAACCAAAAACAACGATGCAAATTACAAATATCTAGAAAGGGATGAAGACTTATATTTTTTCTCAGTTGGTGGCAACTTGAATCGACACATAGGACAACTTGGTGTCTTTAGAAGCCAAGTCTCAATGCAGCCAGAATGGAAACTATGGTTGCAAGGCATGTTGTATGCTTCTGAACCAGGTAAGTACTTGCTCATGCATATCGAACACTCCTCTGTCAATTCGTTTTCAGTAAAATCTACTTTATGTAAGTATTGCATAATTGATCTTACTGCAGGCAATGACATGAATTCCCCCTTAGCAACTTCAACTAAAGAATCTATTAGTATCATTTCTCAATCCTCATTGAAATAGGTTCTCCAATTAGTTGTCTCCCTTACAATTGTTTCCACGAAATCTTTTAGGCATTGGAATTCTTCATACAAAGACGATGAGTCCTGTCCCAAATATCCCTTGATTTTGTCGCAAACTTTATTCCAAAGTATTGCTGCAATGTTTTCATAATAATTGAAAATAATATTCATTTCGGTAAGTTCAAATTCTTCAGGAGGAACAAAAACTTTCTTAACAAATATCAGGTTGACACGAATCGTATCATCATCTTCTAAAGGAGGCCTAAAGTTCTCCAATGTACGAACAAACTCCAAGACTTGTTGGATAAGATCATCTTTGCTCTCCAAAATTTTATCAACACCATCCCACTTAACCTTTTCTAATGGATAAGGAAAATCAGATGTTGAAATGTCTTTGTCAAAAATATCCCACGATAATGACTTATATTTATAAGTACCACACGTAGCATTAAAGTGGCACTCTTTGATAATGTTGTCACCACAAGTGTAAGCACTCTTAGCAATTAGATTAATCTCCAAACTAAAATTGTTACCTGAAATGGATGAACCAGTGGGACCTCTTTTAGCATTACAAATCTGGGGAAACACATAAATTTCATTGACAATGGATGAGTCCATTTGATGAAACTAATTAAAGGTTAAATGTTCCAATATGAAAATTGAGTTTTGTGTAGGTAGGATTAGGATTTGAGTCCTTCCTTTTATATTGTTCCAATATGAAAACTGGGCAGACTACCGCCAGGTCAGTGATACAGGATCACTGACTTGGCCAGTCATAGATCAAGCAATTCATTATCCTTAGAGATAGTCCAACTCCATAAGAATCGAAATACACAAGAATTTTAACATAGTTTCTCAAACTGCATGGTTTAATTATTTTACTCAAGCAAAGGGCCTGTCAAGAAGCTAATACATACTTTGATTGAGCCCATGTGTCTGATAGTTCTAACCGGGTATGAGGCGCCCTTCTTATCCAACTCTTTTTCGGGCTAAAAACCACGGCTCATCAGACGGAGTCACAAAGACAAAGCCAATAAAAGTAGTACTAGATTTGACTGTACCTCAATCTCAGAACCAAGTCAAGAAGTCATACCAAAATTCTTCCATATTTAAATAAAGCTTAGATCCCTTCATGGTCTATATAAGAGAGAAGTTAGTTATCCAGCATAGATATAATTCTTTAGCCGTACATAGTCACGGCTCAGATCGGAGAAGATAGGAAAGTAAGATAAAGGAAGAATTAAAGAAAGTACCTTGTGGCCAAAACACCAGGGCCTATGGAAATACTTGATATTATTCAAACTCCGGTATTCCGGCAAACTTACAAAACTTAGAAAGAAAATTTTGCAAGAGAGAGAGTACAAAAGAAGAGAGGGTTTCTAAAACCTTCTCTCTTTACAAAATAAAGCCCTTATCGGCACCTAGGAATAGTAATAAAGGGTCCCTTATGTGGGGCCTATAAACAGTACATCCACTGTTGATAGTTCTTATTTACTATTGGTAGTGCTTATTTGCTAAATCTTGTCTTTCAACTTTGCCAAAAAATCTTTGGCATTTTTCAGTGTATCTTCTGTCCTTTCTTCTTCGAATGGTTGAGCTTCGTGCATATCTTCACTTGATTCACTGCGCATTGATGAATCTGATTTTGCGTAGTGAGTTATTTTTAGAAGAAATTTTTTTTCTTACTTCTTCTAAGTACTTACTAATCATTTCATCTTGTTCTTGTTCATCTTGGTTAGAAATTCTTCTGACCATATGTATTACTGAGGTTGAGGCATCAGTCATAATTCCTTTATTAGGAATCAATTTATAATCCTGAATAGTTTTGGTAATTAAATTCAACATTTCTTGTCCGTATATGGACTTTGTTTGAAGATCTTTCTTCATCAACTTATCCCAAAAATTATTGGAATAAGTTCTGTATAAACAGGGGATTTGTTCCTCAGTGAAATCTACTTCCGGAACCCATTTGTGAATCCAGGGAACAGAAAATTCTATAAAGAAGTATATTTGTTCAATTTGTTGAAAATAACAAATATGTCTATGATGGTATAACTTGTTAAGGTCTAGAGAAATCTTGACCCATTCTTTGTATAACTTGAGAAATGGTTCTGGCAATATTTTTCTTTTTGATCTGTGGTAAGACCACCAGTCTAAAAACCAATTTGTTATAGGGTTAACGAATATCTTGGCACATACTTTAATGAACCAAATATGTTTATGTCTCTCATTGTTATAACAGAGGACTTTATTAAAGGCCTAGATATAATCCCAATATGTAAAGTTTTCCATAACTTTGTTGAGACTAAATTGTTTTTCTGTCATTGAGGCAATACCCCAATCTTCAATATGAATGATTTGTTTTATAATCATCTTAGAGAAGTTATAAACATTCTCACTTGTATTATAACCCGAAAAATGTTGAAATTCAACACCTGTGTTTATCAACAGAGTTTCATAATATTTCCGAGTTTTGTGTGACTCACCCGAGAAATAAAGCCCATTAAGTAAATACCTTTGGAATATCTTCCAAGGCTCTTCTTTTCTCTGTATGTCAGAGTTTTCTAGGAGAAATATCATTTCTTTTTTTTCTACCTTTTCATATGTTTTGATATCATCAACATCTTCTTTGGCTACTGAAGCAAAAGTATTACTTTGCTTTTGTGTTAAATATTCTTGTAATTGAGCATATAATAGATTATTCTCTAGAATATCTTCCAGATGTATTGATGAAGATGCTTTCTCTTTCGTTCTGGAGTTTAAGTTATATAAACTCATTCCTCCTCGTTGTATAATCAGAGTGTCTGATGAAGATCCATATGATAATCTTGATGAGCTTGGGGAAGATCTTCCCCTTCCTCTTGGATTATTTCCCTTTCTTCTTCCCTTAGTTACCCAAGGGTTTTCCATCCTGCAAACAAAGCATCGAGATTTATTCCCAATAAGCGTCATAATAAGTATTAGCTTCTTCTATTGATAGGAAGAGGTCCATCACCATTCCATCTATAATTTTCCAGCAAATTAGTTCTTTTAAATCTCGATTGAGAGGAAGAACCTTTAAAATAGTAATCAATCTTTTTTCAGTAAAGAAAAGTGAAATGGGAATATCACCATTCTCGAAATAGCCACTATACTCACTCATTTTGAATGTATTCTCTTGATAGGAAGTCTGGGAGAGAGTTATCATCCCTTTCTTATATAAGATTTCAAAATCAAAAGGTGCTAGTTGTGCTTGCCATCTTGCAAACATTAATTTTGATGCATCATGTTTAAAATCTTTGGCAAACATATATTTGACTGATTGAGCATCTGTTTTTATCACAAATTTCTGATTGTAAAGATCATCTTGAAATTTTAAAATGCATTTAACGATAGTTAACGTTTCATAAGCTACCGTTGCATATTTTCTTTGCGCATCGTTCCATTTTCCTGAATGAAACCGAATAAGGTATTCATTTTTATCATGCGGATTAATCTGTTTTAATATTCCTCCATAACCCATATTAGACGCATCTGTCTCCACAATCTTTTGCCAAGCAGGATTAGTAAGGGTTAAGCAGGGCAATGATTTAACTCTATCCTTAATAGTTTTTACAAGATCTGTGAGACTATTAGTCAAAGGTTTTTTATGATACTTTTTTAGCCTGTCGTATAACGAAGCTAAATCGCGAGACAAATTCTTGTAGAAGGGAGAAATGTAATTTAAACTTCCCAGAAATTGTTGTAATTGTGTTCTATCTGTAATAATATCAGGAAATTTTGACGGGAATTCAATAGCTCGCTGTATAGGAGTAATTTTTGCCTGACAAATCAAATGACCCAAAAATCTGACTTCTGTTTGAAAAAGACTCATTTTAGGTTTAGAAATCACCAAACTATTTTGAATAACTATTTCCTTAAAAATGTCTAAATGCTTAATATGCATTTCAAGAGTCTTTGAATACACCAAAATATCATCGATGTCAATGGCCATTTGTTCAGAAATGAGTTTAATCTTTTTCTGTACTTTAGTAGATTTCAAAGTATCGAATATATTCATACTAAATATTTCAAGTTGTAAATAATCAATATGCTTTTGTTTTATTTCAATCAAAGCATTAATATCTTGAGAAATTGGCTGAGTGATAAAAGTATAACTAATATCTTGATTTTTATAAGTAGCAGAAAATCCTTTAGAATTTATATTGGTAAAAAGATATACTGCATTTATAAATGGAATTCTTAGAATAATAGGAGGATGCAACTGATTTTTCACAAAAAAAAAGAAGTGTGGAATACAAACTTTATTCTGGCAAACACGAGTATTAGATAATTTATACTTTATATCTAAAGCATGACTAGATGCTAATTTCACTATATGAGTTGTTTTCTCAAAATATTTTGTAGGTGCTAGACCTTCTTGTATGCAACTTACATTAGCTCCACTATCAATCATAACAATGTTAGTTATAGAGAAAGCATTATCAATTAATAGGGTGCATTTAACATACCATTTATGAGCTGTAACGATTTGCATAATTTCCTAAACACATATTTTGTTTAGGATCAATATTCAGAGATTTATCAAGAGTAGTTTCTCAACCGTAGATTCCTCACCCTTATTTTTTCCTTTGCTATTAGCAGACTCAATCTAAGTAATGCGATGATCACAAATAATCTGATTTTGTTTCATATATTTAACCTCTTCCTTCAATTGCTCAATTTCTCCTTTTAAATCATCAAAAGAGGTATCACGAATTACCATAGTTTGTTTAGAAGAAAGTCTATTATGAACATTAGACAACAAATAAGGAGCAGAATAATTAAATTCATCTTTAACCTTTTTATCATTAGAAATACTAGGTGATGAGCTAGTTTTACCCGCAGCTAATTGAATGATCTTTTCACGAAGAGTATTATCAGTAACCTCTTTCAGAAGTTCTATAACATTGTCTGCAGTGATGGTATACATATTCATATCCTCGAATTGAGATTGTAGCTTGTAGAATTCATCATGTTCACAGTGACAAATATCACCATGGCATTTGCAAGCATCTTTCGAGTCCTGTTGAACTTTGCTAGAAGAATCAAGTTGATCATCTTCTGTTGCATAACTTGCTTCAGAATCATCATAATCTGATTCAGAACCAAAAGTATATAAAATACTGTAAATCTTTTCCTGAATATCTTCATCAAGTTCTAAAGTCTTAAGCTTTTCAAGCTTACAATTTGGAGCTATATGCCCAAATTTTCCACATTTGTAACATTTGATCTTATCAAGATCTCTTTTAGACCTATTCTTGGTAAACCTATTAGATTTACGATGAGCCCTATGCTCTTCTCTTTCTTCTCTATTTCTTCTCCTAGATCTTCTTCTCTTCCGATGAGATCTATGATGTTCAGATTTAGAACTCTCACGATTGGTACCTTTGGATGCTTCTGGTAAACCAAACTGAGTACAAAAATCTCCCATTTGAGATTTTTCTCTAAGCTTGTCCATCTTAAGCCGTCTCGAGAGTTTTAACTCATTACACAAATTTATGCCTTCTTGAGTACAAGCTCCAATAAGCTTTCTATAAGTATAATTACTGTAGGGAATAATTCCTTGAGGATCTCTCAGAGTCTTTTTTACTCTCTCCGCAAATAAAGAAGGTAAACCATCTATAAATTTGGCTTTTCAGAATTTCATACCGTTTTCTGGGAGTTCCATTACCCGACTTAACTAAGTATCTTTATACCATCTAAACTCACTTAAATGTCTATATCTAAGACCATTTAGTAGAGATCTAATGGTTTCAAATTGATTGGTAAATCTACCACTAAAATGTTCTAAGATGGTTAAGACTAAGGTATATTCCACGTCTTCTCTATTTTTTACTAAGGCAAATCCTAGGTTATCAACTCCCTCAGTTGTGGCCTTAGCATTTATAACTGCTAATTTTGCATCAAGAGTCATGTAGTTATCCCACCAACCTCTTAATTGACCATTAAATCCTGCAATAATCATCTTGCAAATAGTCCAGTCAGTGTTATTAACACTTTTACAGATAGTAGCATACATAAGCATCCTATGAACCATAATAGTTAACTGTCTATCAGTTAAACCGTCGAGATTCCATTCATAAATATCGCTTCCACTATAGGAAGTATTGGTTTGATTCCAATCTCTTTCTTCTATTAAGACATCTTGAGGAGTTGGCCTGGGATAGTAGTATATTTGCATACTAGGTTTTCTAGCATACGTGGTATTACCACTATTCTTCTTTGGATACCCATGAAGCTTATTAACTTCCATTTCCACTTGTGTCTTAAAATCGAAAGTGGCTTCCATCTTGTCTGCAAAATCTTCAGCAAGACTTATTGGTTTCGCACTTGCACCAAATTCTGAAAACTTTTTATCCAAAAGGTTTTCAAGATCATGAAGAGGTCTAAGAATAAAATACTGAATCTCAGGAGGTCTTTGAATAGGGACATCAAGCTGTTTTGACGAAGAAGCCTGTTCAGAAACTTGTTCCTCCGATTTCAACTTATCATTAATTTGAATAATCAGATTAGTTAGATTATCTAATTTTTTATCGAGGGAACAAATATGTTCACCAATAACTTTAACATACAAACCCAAATAGTTATTTTGAGAAATAAGACAATTAATTTCATTAATACTTACTGCGGGAACCTCATTATCAATAAATTTTTGAAAAGCAGTAAAAGTAATACCTATATTATTAGGTAAAATAAACGGAGCTTGAGGAGGATAAATGGATTTAATTATATTACATGATTCATCTTTGTAAGATCGTTCAAGAACGTTGATGAATAAAGGTAAATAAGTGGTTATAAACCAAGGCACAAAGAACATAATATGATTATGTAAAACACAAGTTTCATAAAATTCTTGAGAAATATTGTTTAAATCTTCTTCACTATAAGTGTCAAAAAACCAAGTTTTAAACCGGTTCCATTTTTCATTTGAAAATTCATTTTGAATATATTTTCTTGCCTTTGAACCTAGACTAAAATCAATTTGATGTCTATTCATTATTAAGTATCATTAAGATTAAAATCCATCTCGGATGCAGAAGGAATATCCTTATCAGATATCTCAGATGATTTATCATTTATTTGAACACTATTTAACCGAGGATCAATCTTAAGTTTTTGTTTTTCTGCAGATATAATAGTTGATAAAGTATGCAGTGAAGCAACGGTATTTCTAGCTGGACTATAGAAAGGTTCTATCGGGGAAATATGTTGAATAGCCAATCTTCTATCAGAAGCAAAAGAATGTCTATTATAAGGAACACTTTTTTCATCAAACTGCATACTAATTTTTCCATCGGAATTTTGACTAATATGAGAATATTCAGAGTTAGTGACAGCATCGGTCATTTGTTCAGGGGGTATAACAGAATCTAGAATCCAAGTAGTAGGAAAATTAATTTCTTCCCATTTTATAGGTCTTCTAGTAGTGACCTTAGATCTGGCGAAATTAGTTTCTACCAAAATAGTTTGATCAGATGTATCATATAACTTACATCTAGGATTTAAGGTAGCAAGTAATTTAAAATATATTCTATAAGACAAGCATATTAATTCAGATCCAGGTACATAGTTATAACCATGCGTTTTAACATTCAAAGTTAAAGCGTCCAAGATATTAGAATCAGTCAAAGATAACTGCAAATTCGGCTGAGCATTAAAATAGATTGGACCATAGGCCACCGTAGATTCTATCGAACCCATCAAAGATTGTCGAAAATTTAAATGTTTTCCATCTCGTAAAGCAGCTAAGAACGTTTGCAATAATTAAATAATACTCCTTCCGTTTCTTTTTATATGTCATTTTTACTATAAATAGTTTATTAATAATACTTGTCATTTCATAATATAAATGCATAAATTACAATATTCTTTTTATTTTATCCTTATGAGTTATTAGCCTTGAAAATATACATTTGACCAACATAGAAAAAATAAGTAAGAACTCATGTTCATTGGTTAAATTAATTAAACAAAATAAATTAATTCATATTCATTGATTGAAAAGATGACTTAAAAAAAATTAAATAAGGGTAGAATAAACTTACTTAATTTCTTGGTGCACATGAAATAAAAAATAGTGACATATATAAATTGAAACGGAGGGAGTACTTGATTTTCTCAACTAGTAGAATAAACTTCTTATGTCCTAAAATATATGTCAACTGTTCACCTTTTTAATTAGTTTTAAAAGAATTTTATATTTCCTCCGGTTCAATTTATATGATGTAATTAACTAAGCACAAATTTAAGAAAGAAATCAAGACTTTTAAAATTTATGGTCTAAAATAAGTCGTCATAGATGTTTATATGTGACTATAAATCATCTCAATAAGTGTTAAATGAGAATTTTAATGATAAATTGTTACTTTTAAATATAAACGTGTCATTCTTTTTTTTAACTGATCAATAAAAAAAATATGTCATATAAATTGAGACAAAAAAAATACTTAATATTTTCATTTTAGGATAACTATGAAGGTCAATGATCAGTAAATCAAGTATTCAAGTAAACAATTCAAAAGATAAAATAAAAAGAAAAAATATATTTTATAACTTAGATGATTTGGGGCTTTGGCGTACAAGTAACATTAGTGTTTCCAAATAATTTTATTTAGTACTAATAATTACGCACTTATATATAAAAATACTTTTCTATATATAAAAAAAGACTATGTATAATTTAATTAGACGACTAGGGACATTGGCGTACAAGTAAAATTAGTGTTTCCATGTGAATTTCTAATTTCAAACGGTCAACTTATTAGATGTGAATTTTTTTTCTAATTATAAACTTCAATGTGGTATCTAAAGTTTGAAATATAGGTTTGAAAAACTTTAATCAATTTTGCTGCAAAAATAAAGTATTTTAACTAATAGTTACTTCAACAAAAAAGGGTTGAAATGAATAATTGAGTCTCTAAAATAAGGGATATCCGGTAAATGCAATAAGGGAAACAAAATAATCGATTTTCTAATTTTAGGGATATCCAACGTGAAATAAGAAATTTCTTTTAAACTAGTTTAACTAATATACTTACTATAAATAAAAACGTGGATAGCTAAATTCTTAGTTTGAGAGAGATTATTATTTTTTAAATACGAAGATGAAAAATTTAGCTACGTAGTGCCAACTTTTTTAGCCTTAATTTTTTGCTAAACATTTTTGGTAAAAGGATGTCAATTTTGTGTAGGACTTATACATATGTCTCTCTCATTTGATTATATTAGATTAGTTCCTTTAATGCCAAATCCGTTATAGCGGAACTTACCCCGCTATAGTGCCTGCACACGCTCACTATGGCGGGAGCCTCTCACGGTAGGGACTATGCGAAAGTACTGCTGCTTCAGAAATTTCTGAAAAGTGCCTTTTTCACAACACACATACTTCCATTGACATCCCGATCAATCCCTTTCCATGCCAAGATCAATTCTGATACTATTTTTCGATGCGGAACTGGTAGTTGAGGAATTAATGGAAGTGGTAGTGTGGTAGGTGAGTAATTATTTTTTAAAGGTTTTATTATAATATTCTTTTGGTAAGTGTCTTGATCTTGATATTTCATTTTTATTATTTTTTGTATTTCTTTTTCAGTCATTGATATCGTATTCATTATCTGATTCTATTACTGAATTATTTTCCATTTCATTTTCCGATAATTCATATATACTATCATTGCTTTCTAATTCATAATCTACGTACTCTATTTGTGTATATTTTTCATCGTCTATTATTATTTCTGATATTTGTTTTTTCTTTGGATTTTTAGGTAATTTACAATCTCTAGCTATATGTCCTAATTTTCCACAATTATAACAAGTAAAATGAACAAATTGTATACGGAATATAAACAACTTAATATCACAAAAATTGATAACGAAAAATTAAATCAATTAATAGATAATATATCTAAAATAGAATATAAATATATTCAATACTTAAAAATACAATGAATAACAAGAATAACGAATATAGACAAAAACTTAATGAAATAATTATAGCAAAAAGACAAGAATTAGAACATAGGCAAAATAGACTTAACAATAATATATTCGCAGGAATTTGTCACAAATCTATAATAGCACAAAGAAAGACTATTTTATATCTAGAAATACAAATAAACAACCTAGAATATAAACTACAACATAATTTATAAATGAATAAAGAAGAATACGCAAATAGATGAAAAAACATATGAAAATTATGACGGATTAAAAATAAAGATAATATTTTCTAATCTAGGAAGAAGATATAAGAAAATAGGTGGCAATATAAGTTTAATGTTAGAAAAAGAAACGGTAAAACTAGAAGATAGTTTAACTGCCATGATAAGAATAACAAAAGAAAATGAAGAAATAGATAGAAAAATAGAAATTGAAAAAATAAAACAACAAGCAAAAAAGGAAGTACAACAATTAGAAGAAGTAAAAAATACTAAAATAATAGAGCTAGCAATATTAAAAGAAATGTATGAAATTAAACAAAAAGAAAAAGAACAAAAAAACAAAATTAGCAAATGAGATAATTAAATTTAAAGAAAAATTGCAATTACAAGATGAATTACAAGAAAAAGAAGAAAATAGCCAAGATAATCTGCCCGAAATAAGAATTGATGAAATAAACGACGATGATCTAGAACAACATTCGGAAACAAGCGAAACATATACGGAACTTTTAACAAACATAGATAATACAAAGAATTTAGAAGTAAATACAGAAGACGTAGACATGGACAAAAAACCTAGCACATCAGGAGTAAAAAACCCAAAAAATTTTAATCCAAAATATTATAATGAAAATTATGAACAATATGATAAAGAAAAAACTACATGGGATAAAAGATTAAGTAGAAAATTGATGCCTAAACCAATAACTGGACAACATGATTTTTTAGATTTAGACTGTGTAGCAGATATAAATAAAACAATCCAATTATGGATAGGATGCATATCAAAACAATTAATAGATAACAAGATAGTAATAGCAAAGGCACCAAGATATATAGAAAGAACACTTATAGGAACAGTAAAATTATGGCTACAAAATTTAACAAGTGAAAGCTTAACAACTTTAAGAAATAATAAAAAATTTGATGGTGGAATAGCCACTACAATCATGGAAATATTATATAAATACGAAATAGCTATAAGATTTGAATTTAGTAGTATGACAACAGAGGTAGAAGAACAAAATAAAGAAAAAATCATAAATCGGAATCTAATGACAAAATTAGCAATATGTAATATGTGTTACATAGATGAATATACATGTGCATTTAGAGAATACTATTATAAAGGAACATATAGCACAGAAGAAAGTAAAGAAATAAGAAAATTATATTTTACAAAATTACCAGAACCTTTTAATTCAAAAATAATAAAAAGTTGGAATGAAGCAGAATTAACGGACACCTTAGGAGCTAGAATGAAATTCTTGCAACGATGGTTTATGGAACTATGTGAAAAGCATAAAGAAGAAATAAAAATGGAAAAAATATTAGTAAAAAACTTAGCATGTTGCAAAAATAAAACAGCACCTCAATTTGGTTGTACGGATAGGTATTATAAAAATAGAAAGAAATATAATAAAAAATATAGATCAAAATATAAATATAAAAAACCAAGAAGAAGGTACTATGTAAAAAACTACAAAACCAAAAGACCATATAGACCAAAAAGAAAACTAACGGAATGTACTTGTTATAATTGTGGAAAATTAGGACATATAGCTAGAGATTGTAAATTACCTAAAAATCCAAAGAAAAAACAAATATCAGAAATAATAATAGACGATGAAAAATATACACAAATAGAGTACGTAGATTATGAATTAGAAAGCAATGATAGTATATATGAATTATCGGAAAATGAAATGGAAAATAATCCAGTAATAGAATCAGATAATGAATACGATATCAATGACTGAAAAAGATATACAAATAATAACTAAAGAAAAATATCAAGATGAAGAATCGGGAGAACAAAAAATAATATTTGATAATAATATATTTGAACAAATAAAAGGAAAAGAATTAGACCTAAGCGTAGCAAAAATATTTGAAATGCCAACAATAAGAAACTGGTTTAAACGACAAAAAGAAGAATATTATGTAGTAAGTCAAAGAGAACATATCATAGATTGCAAATACACTAAAGGAAAGGCCAAAATACCAATAATAAATAAACGAATAATAAATAAAGAAATACAAGATATTAAGGTTAAAAATCCAATTAAATATGTACATTTAGGAGGAACAGAAATACTAATAAAAGCATGTTTTAGAGAAGGAATAGATACACCCATAGAAATATACTTAGCAGATGATAGAATTATACAACCCATAGAAAAAAGTATAATAAGTGCGGTAAAAGGTAACCTCATATACCAAAAATTTAAATTTATAATAAGTGTCAATTACTCAGTAGCAATAAATGACAGAAATATAGATAAATTGTTAGTATTATATTGGAGAATGTCAGGAATAGAACTAGCCCTGGGAAGTAAAATATTTACAGCTAGATGTAAAAACTTATATGTTTTAACGACAAAACATAAAATAACAACAAAAAATAAAATAAGATAAATAAAAATAGAAGATCCTTTTGAAAGAATAGTCACAGTCATAGACAAGAATGACTATAGTTATAATGAAATTGACATAGAAGAAGATTTAGAAATAGTAAAAGAAAGATTAAGTACATCAAAAAGAATAAACATGAACTGTGAAATACCACAAATCTCATAAAAAATGAGTACCTCAAGAAGAATAGATAAAACTCTACAAAAATCAATGGAAGAAGAAATAAGACCACATCATTACTACATAACGGGAATAATGGAACAACAAAAATATTTAATATTAATAGATACAGGACGAGAAGAAAACTATATTACAAGAGAATTAGTGTCGGAAGATGAAATAATAACTATTGAACAATCATGCCCCGAACTACCAAAAGCATTAATGTATACCGAAGAAACTACAGAAAAGGAAATAATCCTTGGAGGAATACCAATAGTGATAAAATTCAAAATATATCAAGGAAATGAAAATATCATTTTAGGAATAAAATGGCTAGAACAAGTAAAACCATATAATCTAGAAGACAAACAGTTAACAATAAATTATGAAAATAAAAGAGTAATAATAAAAAGGACTTTAGTATAATAAAAATATGAAAATATATATACTTGCAAAGATAATAATAGAAGGATATTACAACCGATATTATACACCAATGATAGATACGGGCGCAGAAGCTAATATATGTAAATACAATTGTTTACCAGAAGATAAGTGGGAAAAATTAAAAACATCGATAGTAGTAACAGAATTTAATAATGAAGGAAGCATGATTACATATAATATAAAAATACAAATATGGGATAAGATATTAACTATAGAAGAAATATATAACTTTGAATTAGCTACAAAAGATATGCTATTAGGAATGCCATTTTTAGAAAAATTATACCCAGATATAATAACAAAAACACGCTGGTGGTTCACGACACCGTGTAAACAAAAAATAGGAGCAAAAAGAGTAAATAATAAAAAACTAAAAACAACAGAATGGATAAAAGGAAGTGAAAAAATTACACAAAAATTAGAAAATATAAAAGAAGAAGACCCTAAAATAGAATTAATTATATTATCTATAGATAAAGTAAAAGTAATTCAAGATAAGTTAGAATTATTATACAGTGAGGATCCTCTACAAGGATGGGAGAAACATAAAACAAAAGTAAAAATCGAGTTAATTGATAATAATAGTATAATAACCCAAAAACCATTAAAGTATAATTTTAATGATTTAACCGAATTTAAGATACATATAAATGAATTACTAGAAAAAGGATATATACAAGAAAGCAATAGTAAGCACACAAGCCCGGCATTTATCGTAAATAAGCATAGTGAACAAAAAAGAGGAAAAAGCAGAATGGTTATTGATTATAGAAATTTAAATGCAAAAACCAAAACATATAATTATCCGATACCAAATAAAATACTAAAGATAAGACAAATATAAGGATATAATTATTTTAGCAAATTTGATTGTAAATCAGGATTTTATCACTTAAAACTAGAAGAAGAATCTAAAAAACTAACAGCATTCACCGTACCACAAGGATTTTATGAATGGAATGTATTACCATTTGGATATAAAAACGCACCAGGTAGATATCAACACTTTATGGACAATTACTTTAAACAAATAGAAAATTGTGTAGTGTACATTGATGATATATTATTATATTCCCAAACACAAGATGAACATATAAGATTATTAGAAAAATTTATACACATCATAGAATATTCAGGTATAAGTCTAAGTAAAAAGAAAGCAGAGATAATGAAAAATCAAATAGAATTCTTAGGAATACAAATTGATAAAAACGGGAAAAAAAATGCAAACACATATAGTACAAAAAATAATTAACTCAAATGAACAACTAGACACAAAAAAGAAATTACAATCATTCTTAGGACTAGTAAATCAAGTAAGAAAATACATACCAAAATTAGCAGAGAATTTAAAACCATTACAACAAAAATTAAAGAAAGATATAGAATATCAGTTTGATAAAAAAGACCAAATACAAATACAAAAGGTAAAATTATTATGTAAAAACTTACCTAAACTATATTTTCCGGATGAAAACAAAAAATTCACTTATATAGTAGAATCAGATGCGAGTGAAAAAAGTTATGGATGAAAATTAAAATACAGATATGATGGCAATACTATAGAACATCATTGTAGGTATTATTCAGGAACATTTAATAATACAAAAATAAAATGGGAAATAAATAGAAAAGAACTATATTCAGTGTATAAGTGTTTATTATCATATGAACCATATATTGTATATAACGAATTTATTATAAGAACAAATAATACACAAGTAAAATGGTGGCTAACAAGAAAAATACAAGATTCGGTATACATTAATGCTTTTGATAGTTCGGGGCATGATTGTTCAATAGTTATTATTTCATCTTCCGACACTAATTCTCTTGTAATATAGTTTTCTTCTCGTCTTGTATCTATTAATATTAAATATTTTCGTTGTTCCATTATTCCCGTTATGTAGTAATGATGTGGTTTTATTTCTTCTTCCATTGATTTTTGTAGAGTTTTATCTATTCTTCTTGAGGTACTCATTTTTTATGAGATTTGTGGTATTTCACAGTTCATGTTTATTCTTTTTGATGTACTTAATCTTTCTTTTACTATTTCTAAATCTTCTTCTATGTCAATTTCATTATAACTATAGTCATTCTTGTCTATGATTGTGACTATTCTTTCAAAAGGATCTTCTATTTTTATTTATTTTATTTTATTTTTTGCTGTTATTTTATGTTTTGTCGTTAAAACATATAAGTTTTTACATCTAGCTGTAAATATTTTACTTCCCGAGGCTAGTTCTATTCCTGACATTCTCCAATATAATACTAACGATTTATCTATATTTCTGTCATTTATTGCTACTGAGTAATTAGCACTTATAATAAATTTAAATTTTTGGTATATGAGGTTACCTTTTACCGCACTTATTATACTTTTTTCTATGGGTTGTATAATTCTATCATCTGCTAAGTATATTTCTATGGGTGTATCTATTCCTTCTCTAAAACATGCTTTTATTAGTATTTCTATCTAAGGTTTGCCTAGACTAGCATAAAATTTTTAAGTCACTATCCACAAAATTTTCTTGCCCAAATTCTTTTACCATTGATCTACTCATAACGACCGAAACGGATTGTGTAACACATTCACAATGGAGTTTTCAAACAAAGTGGAAAAACTATTCTCTCAATAATTTAATACTTTTGTTATATCAACTATATGTTAGTCAATTGATCAAATCAATTTAATATATTTGTTTATACTTTTGTCATTTGAAAATTGAAGTCTTGTCTAAAGATATGAATACAAATTTGAATTGTTTCTAAAATTTTGAGTAACTTGGAGTGAAAAAACACTTTTGGATGTTTGTTAAATTTTGATAAAACAAATATTACTAGTGTTGTGGAATATATTAACTATTTCTTACTAGTGTTATCGAATATATTAACGATATAATACTATTAGGACCGATGAGGTACTTTTTTTTCCAAAAATTAATAGTGCCCTGTCTACTTCGTGAGCCTTCACTGCCCCATTTTGTAACTTCTCTTCTTTTGTCCGTCCACGAGGTCACTCCATAAATATATTAAAATTTCATGCGTCATAACAACATTACAAAAGATAAACTTTTATAGGTGTCAACAATTAAGAGATATTTCTAGACTCATACTTCATAAAAGAGATACAAAAAGACATGGAAGATAGAGGCTTAAACATTTAAGTTTTATTATTTTCAACAACCCTAACTTATTACTCATCGGGATGAAGTAATAGAAAAACTTATTAAAGTAGTAGTTACAATAGAGAGAAGTACTTAAAACACTCCTAAATTTGATGACCTAAATTATTAGTTTCGTCCCTGAATTATTAACAACTTTATACCCATCTATTTGACTAACTGAACTTAAATACACCTCTCATCTTGCCACATGGGTGAAAAACACCAAAAATTTAGGGGTGTTTTCAACACTTCTCTCGGCTTTTTATTAAGAGTTTCACGCTCGTACAAGAGTTTGAGACCACTTGCTATGCTATGTGGCAGATCGGGGTGTATTTAAGTTGAGTTAGCCAAATAGATGGATGTTTTTAAGACCGTCAATAATTCAAGAATGAAACTAATAATTCACGTCAAGTAGTTCAGGTGTATTTTCAATACTTCTTGTTTATAAGTATCAAAGTTCAAGGCCACTCCCTTGAAGCTTCAACTTGGTAATCTTGTCAAGTTGCTCTTCCATTTCAGGTGTCATGTGATTCTTCCAATCCCCAACAACTCTTTTTCTGAAAAATGCACTATTGTGGATAAAAGAAACGATTGATCCACTCTTATTAACCTCCAAATTCTTAAGCCTCTCCAAGCTACACTTCTTCAAAACAATCTCCAAATCCTCTTCATCATTACCAAAAGGCTTTCCAAGAAACAAGGCTATTTTTGCCACCTCTTTCTTAGGGTCTATCTTCAAGTCTTCATACTTCAAGAATAATATTTTTTGAGGCCTTTGTTTACTTTCTTCCCAATATTCAAGAACATGTTCAAAAAATGGCCCATACGGATGAACCCCATTGCAAAAGTACTCCACAAGTTCTTTTAAAGGAAAGATCAGATCTTCTAAATGCTTACTGTTATAGTTGAAGAAATGCCACATAGAAATTAAGATATCTTTAGGATTTCTTGTTATGTATATAATCTTGCAATTATCCGAATTTTTTATTGAGTCTGGCAAAATCTATAAGGTAAATGAGTGTGAAATAATTTTAGAGAGGGCATGGTGTATAGATCATGAGTTGGAGGTTTTGAATAATAATTCATGCTCTCTATTGTTGGAACATGAAAATGAGGATTATCCTTAACTAAAATGTCTTCTTCTTCCTCTTTATTACCTTGCATGATGGATACACATAGGGCCTTGAGCCATGTTGAACCTGTAAGACAAACATCGGACATTAGAATGAAAATATATAGGTTTTTTATAAGTTAATATCTTGTTTCCATTGATCATTGACGTGTAAAAAGTTACAAATTGGACTTGACGAAAATATAAGGCATTAATTTTTAAATGTATACACGCAACAAAAAAAAAATTACAAGAAAAGACCACATTCTAAGAGTGTGTAGGTTAGGTTATGATGCTTAAAAAAAATGACTTCCATAACGAGAATAGGAAAGTAAGTTCCATAATGGGAATCCCATGCCAATCGTCTCCTCCCAATGCTCAAATATTCCACTCCCTCCCCCCCCCCCCCCCCCACACACGACTTCCTCCCCCACCCTCCACACTTACTCCCCAACCGCCATTTCCACCGCCCCTAACCCCCAACACATATATATAAATGCTATTGTGATAATATTTAACATCAGAAAAAATTAGAAACACATTTTCCTTCGTACCAAATACACAACCTTAAATATGGAACACATATATTTTTCTACAAGAACATAAAATTGATGAATTCATTAATCAAACTCAAACCAATTGATTAATAAAAACCTGTTTTTATGGAAGATGCCAAGAGAACATCATTAGGTTCTGATTTGAAGGTTGCCTTGAAGACCATGGCTGCCTTTAAAATGGTAAGATTTGACCAAAAACCTTCCCACTGATAAAATTGAAAGTCATTAAAAAAATAATCAATTTTGGGCAGTTGCTCTATAATTCTCTCTATTTCTTCATTATTCGCAATTGGTGATGATTTTTTCTCACTCATTTTAGGAATGGAATTGATAAAATAAAAATAGTGGTAGTTCATATAGTTTAATTGGCCAAATGATATGTGCGTCTATCTATAGGCGAAGGAGGAGTGTAATAATATTTACATTACTTAACGTAATTGTTAATCTGATGCAATAAGAGATCTATGACAGCTTGCATTTAGTGATTCTAGCATACTCTATAATCTATAGGATAACCAAAAAAGATCATATAGTATAAATTTCTTCTTGGACTTTGTAAAGACAGATTCGAAAAAAAATTCCATCACAAGTTGATTTATGATTTAATTAGCAATGAAAAATCGATTGAATGTAAAGGATGTCCATTCCTAGCTCTATTTTATTTTTTTTCAAAATCTAGGAAAGGTGGGGATTAGGCATAGCCCAATCTATGTATTAATAATGAAATTTCGTAGTTGGATCATAATATTATCCGCACATCGCGTGAGTGTCAATACTAGTTAAGAGCAATAAATTGTCTCCATTTCAAAATCCTTAGGCTTGACATTTACAGCTGATTTTCCAGATCAGGTACAAGTGATGAATACCTTACACTAATGGGAGAGAAACAACGTAAGATTCAATTTTGATCTTTCTCATGATGCATCAAGACAGGGTGATAATATTCTTGCACACTTTATTATACCATATGCCATCTCCTTTTTTTATATTCATTCTCAAATCTCTACACTATATCTACTCGAGATGGACAGTTAAAAATTTCAAATACTAATAAATGTCTAATATGGATGTATGATTACAAACATATAGTGAAAGTTCTTTCTTAAGTTCTATGAGAGAGCAGTCGATCTCAGATTTGAATTGGAAATGATTTTTAGCAACAATTAATTAACAATAATAACTTAATTACCATTAAATATGTATTTTAACTATAATTAACATTAAACCT
Source organism: Solanum okadae (assembly GCA_036553675.1). Classification (NCBI taxonomy): domain Eukaryota; kingdom Viridiplantae; phylum Streptophyta; class Magnoliopsida; order Solanales; family Solanaceae; genus Solanum; species Solanum okadae. Next base: position 14,417,929 of record CM071682.1, read on the forward strand.
TTAATGACATTGAATCTAATGATACTTAACTAATGCTGATAAAAATTAAGTACTTTAACCCGTATACTCCTTATTAAACAATACTTCCTCACACCTTACTCCTTGAAAAACAACTCAAAACATAATTCAGAGACATTACGGACCAACGTCCATGGCTAAAAATAAAATATTATTCGTGAACATTATAACAAGAGGGTTCTCAGGCTAATACAATCTTATCTCTTTCTTTTTAAAGTTTTGTCAATATCCAATTCATAGTAAAACTAACGAGAGTATATATAATGTTGTCATATAAGTCATAAACTATTATACTTTATTAATGATTGTGCTTTCATTAGTCTTACAATACTGAAAAATATTTACCAAATCATGATTTAATTCAGTTTCATGCCAAGCGTCTCTGCAATTTATAACCACACATAATTAGGTGTGCATGCTTATGATAAGCAATTTGACATATTGTGCCAGTTATACTTTTATCATGATTTACCACCTCTGGTGACCAAATCAAATATTGTACGATCAGAAGCCATTAAAATTACCAATAAAACAACATAAACTTTTGATTGACCTTAGAACACCAAATAACTCAAAACATATGCAGGAAAAATGTAGGGTACAGTTAGCACAGGACATCATGTAAAGTACAATTAATTATGTTCATACTTGAAGTGCACACTATAATAATTAAAGCTTGAGTACTGTTATTTCTCTATCTATAAGAAAGAAAATTATAACTTTCACAAATAATTTTAACTGAACAATTAAGTCTTTGTCGTCAAACATGAGAACTCAATTTACTCACCATAAAGAAGAATGAAACAAGAAAAGTAGTAAACATTTTTTTGGACTTACTCACTATTTGAGCCATCAAATAAATATCGATTATTACTCTTAAATAACAACCATTCACGGTTCACCAAATCAATAATCCAAAAAAAATGAATTTTCAACAATGAAGAATATGCACAGAGATGTTTGTACAAGCAACAGGAAGCATTTCACCTTTTAGTCCATAAATTTTCTCTGTTCATTGGTTTCATTCATTTATTTTTTCAATTTCCAGTGAGCATTTCACCTTTCAGTTTTGCTTCTTTGATCTGTGATACTAATTCATTAATTTGTTCTTGACTTTGTGATAAGAAGAACACATACAAACCGCCATATCAAGGAGAGAGAGTCTTTAATGTTTATACCAAAACAAGATGAAAGACACGTATATAGATTCTAAACAGTCCACGTTGAAATGACAAAAAGACCCTCAGATTTAAATTAAAGGACTTAAAACAGACATGTTGAAACTAAGCTTTTCTAGTGACGTTACACATAGGTGCAGACGACGATGATCTCTGACAGCTTCCATGTTTCCTTTTCTTACTGTGGGAGTTGTGTCCTATTTTCTTGTATAGAATGCACTTCCTTAGTAGCGCTTGTATCTGTTTAGACTAGTTCCTTGAGAGTTGTTTCACAGTATTTTGTAAAAAGAGTTTATTTAAAGTTATGTTCTTCTCAAGGTTTATGGCTTAGTACTTTATCCTTCTACAACTCTGCCAAGTGAGTTGGAGAGCTTTAATTGCTTTTATTAATTTCCAACAAAATTAAAGGAATGAAAAGCCAGTTACAATTGACTGGTATTATAATGACTTCTGTATCTAAAGATTTGTTGACAATGGAAGGTTAGTAGTACATAATATTAGTTTATATTATTGGTAGGTTAGCAATGTCATTTTATGCTTGTGAAATATAAATTAATTGTGACATATTTTTCATTATTAATTAGTAAGTTTAGCAACGAATAACTATCAATGATATCATTGGGGATCATAAAAAAAATAACATGAAGCAAAGGATCATTTCCATTTATTTATAAAGATAAAGATACATTACACATGAAACACAGAAAAGGTAAACGACTACTCTTAGAGGACGATTTAGGATGGCGTGTGAACGTTTATTTCATAACTCCACGTAGCATCTTAGAGGCCTATTTAGATAGGTACAAAGACTATTTGATCATCTTGAAGAAAATGACAAATTGGCGTAGTTCCAGGCTTAACCTTGAGAACTACAAAAGGGATCGCATGTGCGTTCCAAAAAGATGTATCTTTGTGGCACACTGATACTGCTTTCACTTTTGTTCCATCAACACCGACCATAGATACCATATAGGTTCTTGTACTTCCTCCAACATGACAATAATGTAGTGCATACGCGTAGTTAAGCTTGTGGCAAACCATGTTATCCCCATCAGATATTTGTTGAACTTGTTCAATTGTGTATCGTTGGGATGCTTGAGTTTCCCCTTGTACCTCTGAAGTAATCGCGAGGATATTGTTTGTCCCAAGTACAGATAACCCGAAATCTACCATAGACTCCAAAGAAGTCACACAAGTTTTCTTCTCTTTATGTTTCACTTCTGACTCTTCACAAAGTTCGATTGTTTTTTTAATCGTTTGAGCATCCTTTGATTTACTATCGATTGAGAAATGGTTGAGGATCTCTGGGAATTTCTCCATCGAGAAGGGAATCGATTCAACAAAATGTCTAGGTAAAAATGGTGCTTCGTTTTTATTTAGGAGAGAGGGAAACTCCATAACTTTCCCGTTCTCCAAGTCCTTCTCTAAAAAGAAATACTGTTTCAAAGTATCATAATTTACTTTAACATCAGTCTTGAAACTACTTCCCTCAGTTACTTGTTTGATCAAATTCTCGTTAGTAGCACGATTCGTGTTTGGGTTTTCTAGCACGAAACGTTGAAACTCCGAATTAGCAGCATGATGCCAGCTAATGGGAATATATCCACCTAAACCATAGTACACTTTCTTTTTAGTGTTTTCTTGTTTAAGCTCAGGAACAACGTCGTCTGTAAAATCACAATCACAATAAATTGTTGAAAATCATGAGAATTCTCATAGTTTGAGGTATGCCCGTTATACTATCCTCAAAATATAAACACATACAAAAAAATTATATTGTATACCTGATTGAGGAAGGAAATCTTTGATGACTTTGGGGATTTGAGTATTGGGCAATTTTATTTTCCAATAAACCTCCGGAGATATCGCTGCATAAGTACTTGCTAATACAAAAGCAAGCTACATATATATATTTGAAAATGAAGTCAGTTATTATTATATATATTAACTTGAAATCGTTATGAAAACTCATATATTAAACTTATATTTGACTTAGATAATGGAATTTAATTTGTCAAGGAGTAATATATGAGCATATAATATATAGATTGTCCGACCAAACTTCTGAAAGTTAATTAAAGATTTTTTTTAGTGAGTTGAGATGTTTGATCAAGTAACAAAAGTTATTTTTCAAAGGGAAAAGGATATGATATACCCCTCAATTTTGTCATTTAGAGATGATATACCCCTCGTTATGAAAGTGACTCGTATATACCCCTACTGTTATACTAATTTAAATTTATTATTTTGATGGTCAAATTTATTGTGTTTCACTAATTTTCTTATAAAATTTATTACAGATGCCCCATTTTTTATTTTTTTTTACAAATACAAAAACTAAATTACAATATAGCCGCAAAAAAAAATTAGTTTTAAATTTTTTCTTTACACTAAAGAATCAAATAAAAAAGGATAAGAAACTCAAATAATGATAATCAAAGAAGTAAAAAAACTAATTTTTGTATGAAAAAAATTAAAATATACCTTGAACTTTGTTAGAAGGATCATATATACCCCTACATTAATTTTTTAAAATTTAAAGTCAAAAAAATAAATTTAAAACTAATTTTCTCACTTCTGTTAGATGAAGGGTATATGTTATGTCCTTTTTGTAACGGTAAAGGTATATGTGAGTCATTTGTGTAACAATAAAGGTATATATGAACCACTTTTATAACAGGGTATATCAGCTCTAAATAACAAAGTTGAGGAGCATATCATGCCTTTTTCCCTTTTTTTAAAAGCTAAAAGAAAGTATCTCGTCCCAAAAAACACTTACAAAATCTCGGTTAATCACAAAATGCTACAAATTGTTACCCTCAAGTCACTTTTTTTGTTTCCTCTTCAAAATAAGCAAATTTTTAAAAATTAGTGAATTATACTACTAGTTATGTATGATAAAATTTGATTATTTTCAGAATCAAATGATAACATAGAAAAGGACCAAACTTAAATAAGTTGTAATTATAAAATGATAAGATAAAAACGTATATAAATTAAAATGCTACTTACCAAGAAAATGGTAAGGGCCTGCAACTTCATTGGAAAATTATTTGCTATAGATATTGTAGAAATAGCTAAACTTGGATGGAATTCAGAAACAGAAGTTATCCTTTATTTATAGGCATAAAAATTGCAATATGTACCACTTAATGATAATATAAACTAATTTATATTATACTATAATAATAAAATATGACTGGATTATTTGTTAAATATTATGACTGGATTATTTATATAGTGGATCAATACTCACTATATGCGTACAGATCTTGATAGATGGAACAATTAATGTTTGCAATAATTAAATAATACTCCTTTCGTTTCTTTTTATATGTCATTTTTACTATAAATAGTTGGTCCATAATACTTGTCATTTCATAATATCAATGCATAAATTACAATATTATTTCTATTTTATCCTTATGAGCTATTAGCCTTGAAAATATATACATTTGACCAACATAGAAAAACTACGTGAATAACTCATGTTCATTGGTCAAATTAATTAAACAAAATAAATTAATTCATATTCATTGATTGAAAAAAGGTGACTTAAAAACAATTAAATAAGGGTAAAATAATAAACTTACTTAATTTTTTAATGCCCGTGAAATAAAAAATGGTGATATATAAATAGGAATGGAGGTAGTATTTGATTTTCTCAACTAGTAGAATAAACTTCTTATGTCCTAAAATATATGTCAACTGTTCACTTTTTTAGTTAGTTTTAAAATAATTTTATATTTTCTCCGTTTCAATTTATATGATGTAATTAATTAGGCACAAATTTAAGAAAGAAACAAAGACTTTTGAAACTTATGCTCTAAAATAAGTCGTCATAGATGTTTATATGTGACTATAAATCATCTCAATAAGTGTTAAATGAGTATTTTAATGTTAAATTGCTACTCTTAAATATAAACGTGTCATTTTTTTAACTGATCAATAAAAAAAAATATGTTATATAAATTGAGACAAAAAAAATACTTAGTATTTTCATTTTAGGATAACTATGAAGGTCAATGATCAGTAAATTAAGTGTTCAAGTAAACAATTCAAAAGATAAAATAAAAAGAAAAAAAAATATTTTATAACTTGGATGATTTGGGGCTTTGGCGTACAAGTAACATTAGTGTTTCCAAATAATTTTTATTTAGTACTAATAATTACGCACTTATATATTAAAATACTTTTCTATATATAAAAAAAGACTATGTATAATTTAATTAGACGACTAGGGACATTGGCGTACAAGTAAAATTAGTGTTTCCATGTGAATTTCTAATTTCAAATGGTCAACTTATTAGATGTGAATTTTTTTCTAAGTATAAACTTCAATGTGGTATCTTAAGTTTGAAAAATAGGTTTGAAAAACTTTAAGTAATTTTGCTGCAAAAATAAAGTATTTTAACTAATAGTTACTTCAACAAAAAAGGGTTGAAATGAAATAATTGAATCTCTAAAATAAGGGATATCCGGTAAATGCAATAAGGGAAACAAAATAATCGAATTTCTAATTTTAGGGATATCCAACGTGAAATAAGAAATTTCTTTTAAAATAGTTTAACTAATATACTTACTATAAATAAAAACATGGATAGCTAAATTTCTTTCTTTCTTTTTTTCATGACAAGAGAAACCCGAAGCCGCTACTCCTTATGTTCGTACAGAGTAAAACTCTCGCTCATAGGAGAGGTAACTCATACTAGGCAATCCCAGTGCAACAAACTCGACCTAGAAGGCAAACCCCTTGCTTTCACTGGCAAGGAGTTTCGAACTTGAGACCTCCAACATGAAAGTCTTAAGCCCAAACCACTGGGCCACCCTGAAGGGTTGGACAGCTAAATTCTTAGTATTAGAGAGATCATTATTTTTTAAATACAAAGATGAAAAATTTAGCTACGTAGTGCCAACTTTTTTAGACTTAATTTTTTGCTAAACATTTTTGGTAAAAGGATGTCAATTTTGTGTAGGACTGTACATATGTCTCTCATTTGATTATATTAGATTAATTCCTTTAATGCCAAAACCGTTATAGCGGAACTTACCCCGCTATAGAACCTGCACACGCTCACTATGGCAGGAGCCTCTCACGGTAGTGACTATGCGAAAGTAGTATTGCTGCTTCGGAAATTTCTGAAAAGTGCCTTTTTCACAACACACATACTTTCCTTGATAGGTGTAAATAGCACATTATTGTGCATTATTGTAAAGTAATGCATTATTATGCATTACTGTAAAGATAAAATTTGAAAGTGCGGTAGGTAGGATTTCCTTTCTATATAAAGGAATGTACATATAACATAAAAGGCAGACTGAAATAAACGAAGCACTTTCATAAACACTCTCTCAAATATTTAATACTTAAGATATTCATATTTAATAGATAATGGAACAAACTTCAGATATCATGGATAAGTAAGAGGCAAAGGTATATTGTTCAAAAAATATGCAGAACTAATTTCATATATTCCAGAATATCATATATATAATTGAATAAATTTATGTTAGTTATTATGTATTAGAATTATTTGAATCATGATTTCTAGTTTATTAGCACACTGGAAACAGAGAGAAAACTTCTATATTATGCCATCCTAATGTTGAAATCGGTAAGCGAGGAAAGCCGTTTAGGGGAGTAAACAAAGCTGAGGCGCTGATAAGAAGGAAGTATCCGCTAAAGTACGATGTTAGTAGTGACAGGAGAACATGATAAACAGATAATCTAGTTCATAATAAACTAATATGAATTTAATCAATTATGAATATGATAAGAAGGAATAATTGAAAATAAAAAACCTGCATAACACAAACATGACTACATACGTGCATGATGAAATGATAAAAAACTATGAAACTCTAATCTTATATATACTTAAAGATATAGAAATAATTGAATTAAGAAGAATAATATGGGAAAAAATATTTAATGATAACGGATCAGAAGATATATTAAACCAACAATGGTATGAAATAGACCTACATGATTTAGACTGCGAAAGAATAGAATGGTATGATTTAGAAATAAATTCAGACTAAAATGAACTACGAATATTTACAATATTGGACAGAATCTATGGAAGATATAAAACTATTAGAACAATTAATGGAGGAAAATTTATACATGTATCTAGAAACCCAAGATATGTTATATCTAGAATAAATCATAAATAATATTAAAGAGACATCAAGAATAAGACACTTAATAAAAGAATACTATAATAAAATCTTTAAAATGGACTACTCACCTACCAAAAGTAGTACACCTACCAAAAAAGTCATGAATTCCACACCTACCACACTACCAAAAATATCATGAATCCCTCACCTACCAATAAGATGAATTTCGCACCGAAAAATGGTATCAGAGCAATGGATGAAAAGAAATATAAGAAGAAATATACTAGGAGAAAGGTAAGAAAAATAAGAAGAAAATTAAACAAATTATATCCGGAATATAAACAACTCAATATCACAAAAACTGATAACGACAAATTAGATCAATTAATAGATAATATATCTAAAATAGAATATAAATATATTCAATATTTAAAAATACAATGAATAACGAGAATAACGAATATAGACAAAACTTACTGAAATAATTATAGCGAAAAGACAAGAATTAGCACATAGGCAAAGTAAACTTAATAGTAATATATTCGCATGAACTTGTAAAATATCTATATTAGCACAGAGAAAAACTATTTTATACCTACAAATACAAATAGAAAGCTTAGAATATAAACTACAACACAACTTATAAATGAATAAAGAAGAATACGCAATAGATGAAAAAACATATGAAAACTATGACGGATTAAAAATAAAAATAATATTTTCTAATCTAGGAAAAAGATATAATAAATTAGGTGACAATCTAAGTTTAATGTTAGAAAAAGAAACGGTAAAACTAGAAGATAGTTTAACTGCTATGAGAAGGATAACAAAAGAAAATGAAGAAATAGATAAAAAAATGGAAATTGAAAAAATAAAACAACAAGCAAAAAAAGAAGTACAACAATTAGAAGAAGTAAAAAATACTAAAATAATAGAACTAGAAAAAGAGCTGGCAATGTTAAAAGAGATGTATGAAATGAAACAAAAAGAAAAGAAAAAGAACAAAAAACAAAATTAGCAAATGAGATAAACAAATTTAAAGAAAAATTGCAATTAGAAGATGAATTAGAAGGAAAAGAAGAAAATAACCAAGATAATCTACTCGAAATAAGGATTTATGAAATAAATGACAATGATCTAGATGAACAACATTCGGAAACAAGCGAAACATGTACGAAACTTTTAACAAACATAAATAATACAAAGAATTTAGAAGTAAATGCAGGAGACATAGACATGGATGAAAAACCTAGTACATCAGGAATAAAAAACCCAAAAAATTTAAAATATTATAATACAAACTATGAACAATATGATAAAGAAAAAACTATATGAGATAAAAGATTAAATAAAAAATGGACACCTAAACCAATAACTAAACAACATAATTTTTTAGATTTAGACTGTGTAGCAGATATAAATAAAACAATCCAATTATGGATGAGATATATATCAAAACAATTAATAGATAACAAAATAGTAATAACAGAAACACCAGGATATATAGAAAGAACACTTATAGGAACAGTAAAATTATGGCTAGAAAACTTATCAGAAGAAAGTTTAAAAACTCTAACAAGTAATAAAAAATCTAACGGTGATTAGCTACTACAACTATGGAAATATTATATAAGTACGAAGTAGCTATAAGAAATGAATTTAGTAGTATGACAACACAAGTAGAAGAACAAAATAAAGAAAAAGTCATAAATCGGAATCTAATGACAAAATTAGCAATATGAAATATGTGTTATATAGATGAATATACATGTGCATTTAGAGAATATTATTATAAAGGAACATATAGCACAGAAGAAAGTAAGGAAATAAGAAAATTATATTTTACAAAACTACCAGAACCTTTTAATTCAAAAGTAATAAAAAGTTGGAATGAAGCAAGATTAACAGATACCTTAGGAGCTAGAATAAAATTCTTACAACGATGGTTTATAGAACTATGTGAAAAACATAAAGAAGAAATAAAAATGGAAAAAATACTAGTAAAAAACTTAGCATGTTGCAAAAATAAAACGGCACCCCAATTTGGTTGTACGGACAAATACTATAAAAAGAGATATAACAAAAATTATAGATCGAAATATAAATATAAAAAACCAAGAAGAAGATACTATGTAAAAAACTACAAAACCAAAAGACCATATAGACCAAAAAGAAAACTAACGGAATGTACTTGTTATAATTGTGGAAAATTAGGACATATAGCTAGAAATTGTAAATTACCTAAAAATCCAAAGAAAAACAAATATCAGAAATAATAATAGACGATGAGAAATATACGCAGATAGAGTACATAGATTATGAATTAGAAAGCAATGATAATATATATGAATTATCGGAAAATGAAATGGAAAATAATCCAATAATAGAATAAGATAATGAATACGATATCAATGACTGAAACAAATATACAAATAATCACTAAAGAAAAATATCAAGATGAAGAATCGGCAGAACAAAAAATAATATTTGATAATAATATATTTGAACAAATAAAAGGAACAGAATTAGACCTAAGCGTAGAAAAAATATTCGAAATACCAACAATAAGAAACTGATTTAAAGGACAAAAAGAAGAATATTATGTAGTAAGTCAAAGAGAGCATATTGTAGATTGCAAATACACCAAAGGAAAGGCTAAAATACCAATAATAAACAAACGAATAATAAATAAAGAAATACAAGATATTAAGGCTAAAAATCCAATTAAATATGTACATTTAGGAGGAACAGAAATACTAATAAAAGCATGTTTTAGAGAAGGAATAGACACACCCATAGAAATATACTTAGCGGATGATAGAATTATACAACCCATAGAAAAAAGCATAATAAGTGCAGTAAAAGGTAACCTCATATACCAAAAATTTAAATTTATAATAAGTGCTAACTACTCAGTAGCAATAAATGACAGAAACATAGATAAATCACTAGTATTATATTGGAGAATGTCAGGGATAGAATTAGCCCAGGAAGTAAAATATTTACAGCTAGATGTAAAAACTTATATGTTTTAACAACAAAACATAAAATAATAGCAAAAAATAAAATAAAATAAATAAAAATAGAAGATCCTTTTGAAAGGATAGTTATAGTCATAGATAATAATTATTATAGTTATAATAAGATTGATATAGAAGAAGATTTAGAAATAGTAAAAGAAAGACTAAATACATAAAAAAGAATAAACAATGAGATACCCCAAATATCATCAAAAATGAGTATCTCAAGAAAAATAGATAAAACTCCATCAATGGAAGAAGAAATAAAACCACATCATTACTACATAATGGGAGTAATGGAACGGCGGAAATATTTAATATTAATAAATACAGGACAAGAAGAAAACTATATTACAAGAGAATTAGTGACGGAAGATGAAATAATAACTACTGAACAATCATGCCCCAAACTACCAAAATCATTAATATATACCGAAGAAACTACGGAAAAGGAAATAATCATTGGAGGAATACCAATAATAATAAAGTTTAAAGTATATCAAGGAGATGAAAATATCACTTTAGGAATAAAATGGCTAGAACAAGTAAAACCATATAATCTAGAAGACAAACAGTTGACAATAAATTATGAAAATAAAAGAGTAATAATAAAAAGAAATTTAGTATGATAAAAATATGAAAATATATATACTTGCAAAGATAATAATAGAGGGATATTACAACAGATATTATACACCACTGATAGATACGGGAGCAGAAGCTAATATATGTAAATACAATTGTTTACCAGAAGATAAATGGGAAAAATTAAAAACACCGATAGTAGTAACAGGATTTAATAATGAAGGAAGCATGATCACATATAAGGCAAAAAATATAAAAATACAAATATGGGATAAAATATTAACTATAGAAGAAATATATAACTTCGAACTTACAACAAAAGATATGCTATTAGGAATGCCATTTTTAGAAAAATTATACCCACATATAATAACAAAAACACACTGGTGGTTCACAACACCATGTAAACAAAAAATAGGAGCAAAAAGAGTAAATAACAAAAAACGAAAAACAACAGAATGGATAAAAGGAAGTGAAAAAATTAGAAAATATAAAAGAAGAAGACCCTAAGATAGAATTAATTATATTATCTATAGATAAAGTAAAAATAATCCAAGATAAGTTAGAATTATTATATAGTGAAGATCCTTTACAAGGATGGGGAAAATATAAAACAAAAATAAAAATTGGGCTAATTGATAATAATAGTATAATAACTCAAAAACCATTAAAATATAATTTTAATGATTTAATAGAATTTAAGATACATATAAGTGAATTACTAGAAAAAATGGTACATACAAGAAAGCAATAGCAAGCATATAAACCCAGCATTTATAGTAAATAAACATAGTGAACGAAAAAGAGGAAAAAGTAGAATGGTTATTGGCTATAGAAATTTAAATGCAAAAACTAAAACATATAACTACCCAATACCAAATAAAATATTAAAAATAAGACAAATACAATGATATAATTACTTTAGTAAATTTGACTGCAAATCAGGATTTTACCACCTAAAGTTAGAAGAAGAATCTAAAAAACTTACAGCATTTACAGTACCACAAGAATTTTATGAATGGAATGTATTATATAAAAATGCACCAGGTAGATATCAACACTTTATGGATAACTATTTTAAACAATTAGAAAATTGTGTAGTATATATTGATGATATATTACTATATAGCAAAACACAAGATGAACATATAAGATTATTAGAAAAATTTATACACATTATAGAATATTCAGGCATAAGTCTAAGTAAATAAAAAGCAGACATAATGAAAAGCAAATAGAATTTTTAGGAATACAAATAGATAAAAATGGAATAAAAATGCAAACACATATAGTTAAAAAAATAATTAACTCAAATGAACAACTAGACACAAAAAAGAAATTACAATCATTTCTAGAACTAGTAAATCAAGTAAGAGAATACATACCAAAATTAGCAGAGAATTTAAAACTATTACAACAAAAATTAAAGAAAGATATAGAATACCAGTTTGATAAAAAAGACCAAATACAAATACAAAAAATAAAACTATTATGTAATAATCTACCTAAACTATATTTTCTGGATGAAAACAAAAAATTTACTTATATATAGTAGAATCAGACGCCAGTGAAAAAAGTTATGGAGGAGTCTTAAAATATAGGTATGATAAAGAAAAAATAGAACATCATTGTAGATATTATTCAGGAACATTTACTAATACAGAAATAAGATGGAAAATAAATAGAAAAGAATTATATTCAATATATAAATGTTTACTATCATTTGAACCATATATTGTGTATAACAAATTTATTATAAGGACCGATAATACACAAGTAAAATGGTGGCTAACAAGAAAAATACAAGATTCGGTAACTACGAAAGAAATAAGAAGATTGGCATTAAATATCTTAAATTTTTACATTTACTATTGAAGTGATAAAAACTGACAAGAATATTATTGCAGATTACTTATCAAGACAAAGCTACACAGACTGGAAAAAAAAAATACTATAGAAGAAATACTCAAAGCTATGAACCTACTTTGCACAAAAGTAGAAAATATTGACAAATAGCTACAACAAATAAGAAGTCAGCAGCATGACTATAAAAATGTGGAGCTATGTCGATCGGAAGACTTTAAAAATCCAGATCTAAAAGGTGACGTTGGGAAACACCTTAAAACCCATAATGTTTGTTTAAATACAGCTGCAGGTATGAGCAAACAAATTAGTGAAAAACAACATAAGAATACAAACTTGAACCAGCTATTTGAAAGACCATTTACTTCGAGAACACCAAAAAACACATTGGCTATGGAACCCCAAACCTCAACCTATGTAGATAGCCTACAAAACGAGAAAAAATTATATAACCATGTTACGAGAACCTATATTGAAAATATATACAAAATCCAAACCTATTTAAATTGTAATCCTAGATCCACTACAACCAAAGAACCAAATCAAGACTACCTAACCCAAAAATTACAAGGTTATAACAAGTTAATTGCACAACCAAAAACTAACGCCAATTTAGTAAGAACATGCTACAATTATGGACTATTAAATACCGTATATACATACGATGGAGAAGAGATAAGTGGAATACCAGAATTACACAAAGCATTCGTCACATATAAGAGAGTTACCAAAGGAAATTTATTTTATATAAAGTTTTATACAGCACCAGCGGAGATATTATACGAGGAGATAAAACCTCCAATTCAAGTTATTAAGATAGGATTAACCAAAGATATGATTATACCTGATGATATCGGACAACAAGAAGAAATACAAAAAATAGAGATCCCAAGTTTTTATGCCAATAAAAGAATAATTGGTATATCAACTATTATACAAGAATTAGCAAACAATTATTTAAACGGAAATGATATATGGAGTTACTACTCTAGAGACCAGTTAATGATATATTCTAATTCAAAAGAACTAAGGAAAGCAGATATGGAAGAAGTCCAGCGATGGATTTTATCATTATTAAACCCAGAAGAAAGACCTACGACAAGAGCACTCAAGACAGGATTTATTTCGTCAGAACTATTAACCAGATATTGCAAGCTAATTGGACATAAATATCTTGACCATATATGTACAAAATGTAATGGAGAAGATAATGTGATTTCCGATGTCCAGCTGGAATGATCAAATAAGATAGAGACGAAAGAAGACAAGAAGAAGAAGAAGACAAAAATAAAAAGATAAGGCAAAGAATAGATATGGCCAAAAGCAAATAATTAAAATAAAATAAAATACCATGTAAATATTATTAGTCTTATTGTGTCTTATTGTAAATGAACCCCTAACAGAAGGCTGGCTCCGGCCCTGCTCTTCGAGACATGCCGTTAGAAGCAACATTGCTGAAAAGAAAACTATTGTTTCCCACAAGTACTTTGGAAAGTTGTGACGATAGTTGCACCACAAACTCTGATTGCGGCGGTTTTACCCTCTGCCAGTGGTGTTGGAAGAAGACAAACCCCTTCGATGGTTCAACATATCATTCATGTACCGTGTTACCCTGAACAATATCAATAAGCTATCTATCTATCTATATATCTATCTCTATTGGAAGTTTCGTCTTTGTACCTTTTCCCATCAACACTACTATGTTTAGTGTTGTCTTTGTATGTCTTTTTTCCTTTGGTATGAATAAAGGGATATCTTGATAAATTCTAGGTAAGGTCCTAGAGTATTAGTTTCTATAAAATTTGTAGCAATGTTTATTTGAATTCTAGGACATGGTCGTGGAATTTAATTTAATAAAAATACAATGAGTGAGATTATCTTTTCACATTATTTTACGTATCTATTTCACTTACGATATATATTTTTAAATTTGCACTATATTCTATTATTATTATTATTATTATTATTATTATTATTATTATTATTATTATTATTATTATTATTTTATTCATGATATTTATTTGATTGAGATGGTGTAACTGAAAAACTTGATGTTATAATTTATGGAAAACCTTAAAATTTTGATCTTTTGTAGTAGGTGTGTTTTTGATATGTATGAATTTTCGCCAATTCCTTATCCAATTATAGTTGTATTTAATATGCCATGATAGCAGAAAGAAGCTAATAAATCCATAGTTAATTTCAGAAAGCAAAATTTATGGAGCATGAGAATTAGAATTATAATTAGTGAATTTGTCCGCGCTTCACACAGTTATAAGTTTTTTTCTTTCAAATATCCACTTTATACAAAAATTAGATTCTATATAAAAATTTTCTTTAAAAATTCTATATAAACTAACTAAATATCTTATATCAATTTTTTTCAGGTTATATACAAATTTTTCAAATTAAATTCTATAGATTAAATAGTTTCTTATTTTAATGATGAAGACACTATATAGTGTCAATTATGGAGATGAAAATATAAATTTTCAATTTGTTCTTCCATCTTTTCCTATATACAAAATAGAAATTCTTTACTTCTTTTTAAGCATAGACCCTTCATACGAATAAAGTAGAACTAAAATTTTAGGGTGAATAAGAGATGAAGTAAATGAAATAAGAAAACATTCTTCGAAACTGCATTTCCAGGTTTCGCTCTACAACACTCACCTTCCCTGTGGTTTACGATATTACATTTACCTCCCTTATTTTCATTTTCTTGTAACCATTCTTTAAACCTATTTAAAATAAATATAAATTAATTTAGATTTGACATTTTTACCCTTCTATATATTAATTTCTTCATATTAATAAATATTATATATAAAAAAAACTCATTTAAACATATATACGTGTTTTTTTTATCAAACAAAGATCAAAGTCTTCATTCAAGCTGACCCACCATTTCACCAAATATTAACTATACTCGATTTTTATATCACATCAAACCATAAGATCTAAACTAAATACTTAGGGTGAAAAACGTAATTATCCAGTAGACAAAAGGAGTATTTTATATGTGATGTAGAATCAAAATCCACAAAATAAGAATACTTAGTCTGCATTAGCAATGATATGAGATTTGAAGAAGAATACCTAATTTGCTTGCTTTTGCAGGGAAGATGGCTGACTCTTGCGAAGAAGAATGGAGAAAAATTGAACAAGACTGATAAATTGGAAATTTGAATAGAAGAGGACTTTTAATTCTTAAGAAAATTTATTTGTGCTGATTTATTTTTAAAGTATTTGTTAAATGAGTTATTTTTTATATATAATATTTATTAATATGAAGAAATTAATATATAGAAGGGTAAAATTGTCAAATCTAAATTAATTTATATTTATTTTTAAAAGGTTTAAAGAATGGTTACAAGAAAATGAAAATAAGGGAGATAGATGTAATATAGTGAACCACAGGGGAGGTGAGTGTTATAGAGTGAAACCTGGAGGGAGGTTTCTGAAATTATCCCTATTTTTTATTTTAATTTCATCTTTGTTACAGTAATCATGACCTCGTTAAGATTATGAATGATCATTTTTTAATCTCCGAATATTAGAAATTTGGTATTACTTATCTACTCCATCCGACTAGTTCCGGGTTCGAATCCCGGGCAACCCACTATCATATCGAAATTATAATTCTCTGTAGAGAAGTTCGTATATTAAGAACTTGAAAGATTGAAAAGTTCTTACTCTTATATTTTCAATTATAATATTTTTTTTCTGTGATATAATTGGCTTCCCAATATTGAATGATTTTCATAGATTAATCAATTATCACTTTCTCTATTGTTTGGTACATGTGTATGAAAAGTATAAGATACTCAATTTGACGGCCTATTATTCATTCTTTAGCCAGTAGCAACTAGTTTTTCTTGTTCTTCCATGTCATTGTGTGTAAACACCCCTAAATATGCCATGATAAATTTATCATGTGAAAGATATTAGCCCCTCATATTCTCAAATATGCGCTACTTGATAATTTTAGAACTTGTATATCATAAAAATATCCCATTGAGTTTTTCAAAACTTTTTAAAACGTATTTTAAAAATTGAAATATTTTGAAATACATTATTTTTGAATAAAAAAAAGCTAAAGAACTATGAACAAACCAAGTCACACGTTTGTTATTTTGGAGGGCACCAGCTGGGGAAAATATAGGAAATAAAAAAATTACAAGTAATTATACAGGAGAATCAATTAAGGTTACAAGTACCAATAGTTTAATAATTGAGATTCTCCAACCTTTTCATGTATTAACCATTAGCAAAAAATAGAAAAGTAGTAATTGAAATATTTAAACTTTTTTGGATAAAGAATGTGAAAGGTTAAGATGCAAAATGTGAAAAATATGTGATAACATCTATCAATCTATATATCTATCTGTAAAGGGGTCAACTCAAGTCGATCTAACCCACTTAGGAAGTCTAAGACACTTAGACTCAGCACACTTTTCTTTTTCACTCACGTTCTAGATTAACTCTAGATAAGCATACGAAAGTAGAACACATAAGCCCGTTATAAGAACAAGTCCCAACTTTGTATAAAACTCGTGCCACAAAGAAGCATACAAATAGTTTGGCGTTACAAAATTTGACCAAAAGATATTTTGCCTAAGACTAGTCTGCATGTGCCCTTAAATAGGCAACAACACTCAGTCACATGCCAGACACATGCCGACAAATTCAGTTGACAAGCCCAACTGATAAGCCAAATTCAAAATTCAAACAACAAGTCTTATCTACAATGCTGAAAAGTCTCCAACAGCTATAAATTGCCAAATTTGCCCAGCTTCCCATGCATGTGTGAGGCACACACAAGCAACCTTCAGCCTTGGCGCCAAAATTACCTTCAGTCGCCCAATCTCGTGCTCGCCCAATCTCATGCCCGCCCACGTGCAAGCCATGTATGCTGGTCCTGCCTCACCTAGCTTGCCATTGGAGTCCAATCTCCTTAGTTGTCGCCCTTGCCCAACACTTTCCTTAGCCTGTCCAGCCCTCGTCATGCCTTAGCTTTTCTCACCCTTATCATGTCTTCGCCATGACTTGCCTTGCATGACTTAGCCATACCATTTCCAAGGTCTTTATTTATTTGAACTTAACCTTGACGGAAGTCATTGGGCCTCAACTAGTTTAAGCATGTAAATCATTAGCCAAGCCAGAGCCGCTCGAACTATTAAGCTGAGGGTCTAACATACTTCCCCCAATCAGATGAGTTCATCGTCCTCAATGAGACAAAATCTTGGTAAGCTTGAATCTCTTCTTCGAACTGCCATAGAGATGTTCCTTTTTTTCAAGTCGCATCACACACTTGCTTTCCTTTCCATTGAATCAGAAACTTTATTCTTCGATTCATTTTGTTGTCCCAAAGTCTAATAATCTATAATTTTGTCAACTTGTTCCTTGAACTGCGTTCGTACAACAAGAGGAGCACGTCTGGTAGCTGACCTTGTTGGATCCTCAGCATCCCATGAAAAGGTTTCATAAAACTCACATGAAATATAGAGTGAATCTTCAATCTTTCCAGCAAGTTCAACCTGTATGCAACTTCACCAACTCTCTCTAAGACTTCAAACGGTCCATCATATTTTGAAATCAACCCACGATGAATCGTTTTGCTGCTGATTTTCTTCTAGATTTGGGGACTAAGTTTCAGCTACACCTTATCTCTGACCTAAAATTCTAAAGCACGCTGATGTTGGTCAACATACTTTTTCATCCTCTTTGCTGCTTTTCTAAAGCTATCTTGCACTTCATCTAGCATCTCTTGCTTATCTCACGAATACCTGTAAGAAATATGATAATTACCTTGGGACTTAGATTTAGCGAGTTACAGTGGAGTGTTAGGTTGAACACCCAACACTAACTCAAACGGGCTTTTTTTCGTTGCCGACGACAAGTGCAAGTTGTAATAAAGTTGTGCACTGTCAGGTAATTCCATCCAATTCCTTTGACTTGTTGTCACATAGTGTCTAAGGTATTCTTCAAGCAAATGATTGATTCTTTCAGTCTGTCCATCAGTTTGTGGATTATTTTCCATTGAGAACTTCAAATTAATGCCCATCATGTTAAATATGGCATTCCAAAATCAGCCAGTGAACCTAGCATCACGATCACTCACAATATCTAATAAAACACCAAAATTCTTCACAACTTGCTTATAAAACAACTTAACAACTATGTCAGAAGAACATAAGGTAGGGGCAACAATAACGATACCATATTTTGAGAATTTGTCAACCACAACCATAATCGACGCTTTACCCTCTACTTTTAGAAATCCACTAATGAAGTCCATTGATAGAGAAGTCCACAGACACTCCGCAATGGGTAGTGTCACGACCCAGGGGTACCCCCTAGACGTAACATGGCATACTTGACCCCGAAGGGGTCTCATACAATCCCTTAGCATAATCATTACATAAGATAATAGAAAAGTACGGAAATTTAAAAACTTTATCCATATAATCGAACACATTCTTTTATAAAGCAAGTGTCTTTTTCTAAATTTTGTCTCAAACCATCTATTAAACTCTTGAATAAAAGTCTTGGGACGCAGCCCATACAAATGTCTAAAACATAAAGAAATGACATAAAGGGAACATAATGGGTTTATCCTCGAAGCTATGAGGACTCACCAATTCTTCAACTCTTCCTGCTTCTTGGAAACCTAGCCTTCAAGGAACTCAATCTCCGAAACCCTACATTTGATTAGAATGTAGGCAATATGCGTTAGTACAAAATGTACCATGTATGAAAGCTAGCACAACATCATAAGAGCATCTCAATATGGTTAGTCAACATAAGACACAAGCATAAGAGATAATAACATAAGCATAGCATAATCTCCAACATAAGCATCATATCATCACAAGTCAACATAAGACATAGTTAATGAGCATAAGAGATAAATCATATTCAAGGCATAGTCTTAACATAGACTTTCATATTTACATACTTCAACCCTTAGTTTTTCATATTACAAGAGAACTACTTCACAAGCCACCTCAAAGTATACATGTGCAAGGCAAGAATAACATCCCATAATGCCATCCAAGCTAAGTACCTCTCTTTGGTCATTCTTGGCATAGTCCACATTCATAGTCATAAGGGCATTTATACTCCTAAGTAACCTCAAGGCAGACTTGTGCAATGCATGAGTGGCATCCCATAATACCACCCACACTAAGCATATCTTTGAAGTCACATTAGTCATGCTTACTATTCAAAGGGGTCACTATTGACCTACTTCATATAGACAAGGAACTATTATCTTAAGTCAATCATATCATGGAAGGCAACAATAGCAACAACCCAAGCTAAGCATACATCACATAAGAGAACACTTCATAAGTAGCTTCAAGTCATACTTGTTCCATGTATGAATGTCATCCCATACTACCACTCACACTAAGTACTTATTTAGGCTAGCTTACTCAATGCTTACTATTTATCATTCTAGACTATCAAAAAATAGCACACTACTAGGCTAGACCTAACTACCATGGTAAGACACACTATCATGCAAACCAAGCTATACAAGGAAGAGTACAAGTACCACAACCTAGCTACCATGCAAACATTCAATATAATACATGCTACCTTTAGGGGAGTATGAATCCTCAACCCTAAGCTAACCTTAAGGGAGTATGGTGTCTCAATCCTAAGCTATCCTTAAAAGAGTATAAATCCTCAATCCTAAGCTACCATGAAATGGTGTTGGCCTAATCAAGTCATGCTACCATGAAGGTATTCTAACAATGTTAGTTCAAACCACCCTTAGGAGAGTATAGGTCCTCAATCTTAGACTACCATGCCTATACTAATGCAAGCTACCATGAAAAGCATCCTACCAATTCTAATTCAAGCTAACCTTAGGAGATTGTAATTCCTCAATCCCAAGCAACCATGAGAACTACTAACTCAAGCTACCTAAACAAGCTATACATGAAGGGATCATATGTCACGACTTCAAGCTATCCTATTCTAACATGCTTTGATTCATTTTAGGTGATTAACCTTTCAATTAGAACCATTCTATGTGAGAAGACCTTTCACATTCTACATACATGCATTCATATAGTTCTAGGTAGGTCATGTGGGTAAAAGCCTTCCACCACAACACTATCTATTTTGTATACCAATTTCATGCAAGCTATCTCATCATATTAGACTTACTCTATAAGCCCTAGTGATCAACATTATGACTTCAAGCCCTACTTTCAAGCTTTACTCTACATTCATCATACTATACTAGATCACAATACCTATTAGTCACAAGCCTTAATCATAGGCAATTCTAAGCATACTTCATCATAATGTCCCAAATTCAATTATTACAATTAATGATCTATCATATATTCATAAACCTAGTACCAATTCATGCTTTCATATTCTAATACTTGAGTAAGTTCTATACATGATAACAATTCTAGAGAATATATCAAGAATCATCAATTTCACTTCACAAGACATAAACCCACATACTTGATTTCTAGGGTTAATCATGGTATTCACATAAATTTTTCATAATATCTTGAATCAACACTAGATTAATCATATATAAGTATTATCCAACCAATTGGAATCATACTCATCTAAAACCCACACATTGGAAGTAACCCTAGCTTAGATTGGGGTTCTTCTTCACAAATTAGGGGAAACCTTGGGGGCTCTATGGGTGGAAGAACCCATAGGTGAATAAGCTAAACATACCGCAACTTAAAGCCCTAAAGAAAGCTTGCTTCAATGTTGAATTCGACCTAAAGAAGTGTGTTCTTTAGATGAATGCGTTAATGACTTAGTTTAGGGTCTTATTAGGTATTTATAGGTGGTTAAATGACTAACTAACCGACCTCCCTTAACCCCTAACTAATTACTAATTAACTCCCTAAGTCCCAACTTAAAAACTATAAGCGGAAAACTGAAATGACCTACGGAACCTCCATCTACGGACCGTGGGTGGGTTGACGGGCAGTTTTGTCACTTCGTGGTTCCTTACTGGAACTAGGGAGTCCAGGCCTCGACCCACGACCCCCACCTACTAGGCGTGGGTGCACCCACGGTTCGTGGGTGCCCATCTGTGGACCATGTTGTTTTTTGACAGCTTTTGGGCTGATCCAAGGGTCCTCCTCAAGGACCCCTTGGGTGGTCCTTGGGGATCGTACCTTGACGTCCTATCCCTTAAACCCCTATTCTAAGTACATGAATCTTTTTTACAACTTTTAATCCTCATACCACACTCCAACCTCTTACGAAAGGCTCTAGAACTCACTAGTTCAACTTACTAGTTTCAGGGGTATTACAATATCTTCCCCTTGGGATCATTCGTCCTCGAATGAAGATTCTAAACACTTTTGAAAGTCACAACTCTAAGCTAACAGCCCATCATGAATGCACTACATCTAAATGCACACAACCAAGGAAGAAAACTTCAATTCCAAGCTAAACATATTCAATGCAACACAAGAGAGTATGAACTACTTCTACCAACCCAAAATGCATGAAATTTTCACATCAACTCATTTTCAAGGAGGAACTAACATCTCCTAGCTAAAACATGCTCACCACACATTCATGGATCCAAAAATGCAATTTACTCACAAAAGTCATTTAATCAAGGAGGAATCTTTCAACTCTAAACTAAGGCATGCTCCTATAATCATCTCATGAAGTCTATATGCAACTCTATTCAATGCACTACAACATGAGGAAACAATGCATATAAGCCATTTCTAACAAGACCTAAGCATTTTCATGAACATGCATATAAGGAAATCATGGCAACACATAATCACATAATGACTTTATTAAATAGGCATACTATATCCCCCTTGGGAGTAAGCCTACACAAGCTCTTCTAAACATCATTCATACTAGAGACAACTTCAAGTCTAACATAACATGTCACAAAAAATAAGAAATCCAGAAATTTACTAAAGCATAAAAAAAAACACATACCGGAAGGGACATGAGGAGATCACTCTTGATCTTCTCTAGATTGGAGAGCATAAAACCTATTCTTCTTTTGAGGCTCCACATCCTCACTACTAGTGGCAACTTGCTTACCCTCTCTTCTTGTAGCCTTTGCCTTTGGGCAATCTTTCTTCATGTGGCCATTCTCACCACAACTAAAACAACCCTCTTTACCGGCCAAACACCTACCCTCATGCCTCTTACCACACCTAGCATAAGTGGGCCATACAGACTCATTACTTATCCCTCGTGGCCTAGGAGTAGACACCCTCTCATCCTTGTGCTTAGGAGCATTAGAAAAGCCTTGTCCAGAAAAATTTTGTTGATTTCTAGAGCGACCATGTTCATCGGACCCATCATGAAAGGACTTATCACCATCCATCCTAGACCTCTTTTTCTCCCTAGCTTTCTCTTCCTTGAGTCTTTCTTCTTCCATTTGTTCGGCATGAATCATGAGGCGTGAGATATCTATATTATCAACAAGCATTGTCGTACGACATTCTTTGGCTACCATGTCGAACACACCCGACAAAAACCTATTCATCTTAACCCTCGCATTTGACACTATGGATAGAGCATACTTAGACAAAAGAGTAAATTTCAAGGCATACTCATTGACACTCATATTACCTTGCTTAAGATTGATGAACTCTTCCATCTTAGCCTCCCCCAACTCCTGATGAAAGAACCTATCAAGAAAAGCTAGTTTGAACACTTCCCACTCTATTGGGCCCGTTCCTACCATCCTAGCATCTTTCCATTGCTCATACCATATTTGGGCAACATCTTTTAATTGATAAGCGGCTAGCTCCGCTTTCTTTATAGAAGTCACCCCCATGATAACAAATGTCTTATAAACCTCTTCTATGAACCCATTTGGATCATCTTCCACCTTGGAGCCACTAAACTCCGGAGGATTCATCCTTAAAAACTCCATTACCCTAGAAGCACCCATACCCCTTATTGGGTTTGCCGGAGCCACCACCTCTCTATTGGCTTGCGCCGCAAGGCTTAAGCCAACAATTGCATAGAAGCCCTAAACTCTGCAAGAGTGATATTCTCAATTGGAGGGTCATTTGGAGCTTGAGGAAAAGCTTGGTTTGGAACTTGAAGAGGAACCTCTTGTTCTCCATTGTCTTCCTCATCCCTCCTAGCATGAGCCATAGTATTAGCCATAACTTGAAAAACCATAGGGCAAAGGTTAGGAGAAAGACCTACTAGATCTAAACTCTATAGCACGACTTAGAGAATGAATAAATGAGATTTCCTAAACATCCAATAGGTTCCTATTCATAAGTGTGACGCGCTTAACATTTATGAACAAGACTCTACTAGACGTGGTTTGAGACAATCCTAGAAACATTCTAAACATTGTGATCTGATTACCAAGTTTGTCACGACCCAGGGGTACCCCCTAGACGTAACATGACGTACTTGACCCCGAAGGGGTCTCATACAAGACCTTAGCATAGTTATTACATAAGATAATAGAAAAGTATGGAAATTTAAAAACTTTATCCATACAATCGAAAACATTCTTTTATAAAGCAAACGAAAATCATTTTCTAAACTTTGTCTCAAACCATCTATTAAACTCTTAAATAAAAGTCTTGGGACGCAGCCCATACAAATGTCTAAAACATAAAGGGAACATAATGGGTTTGTCCTCAAAGCTATGAGGACTCACCAATTCTTCAACTCTTCTTGCTTCTAGGAAACCTAGCCTTCAAGGAACTCAATCTCCGAAACCCTACATTTGATTAGAATGTAGACAATATGCGTTAGTACAAAATGTACCAAGTATGAAAGCTAGCTCAACATCATAAGAGCATCTCAAAATGGTTAGTCAACATAAGACATAAGCATAAGAGATAATAACATAAGCATAGCATAATCTCCAACATAAGCATCATATCATCACAAGTCAACATAAGACATAGTTAATGAGCATAGGAGATAAATCATATTCAAGGCCTAGTCTTAACTTAGACTTTCATATTTACATATTTCAACCCTTAGTCTTTCATATTACAAGAGAACTACTTCACAAGCCACCTCAAAGTATACATGTGCAAGGCAAGAATAACATCCCATAATGCCATCCAAGCTAAGTACCTCTCTTTGGTCATTCTTGGCATAGTCCACATTCATAGTCATAAGGGCATTTATACTCCTAAGTAACCTCAAGGCAGACTTGTGCAATGCATGAGTGGCATCCCATAATACCATCCACACTAAGCATATCTTTGAAGTTACTCTAGTCATGCTTACTATTCAAAGGAGTCACTATTGACCTACTTCATATAGACAAGGAACTATCATCTTAAGTCAATCATATCATGGAAGGCAACTAAAACAACAACCCAAGCTAAGCATACATCACATAAGAGAACACTTCATATGTAACTTCAAGTAATAGTTTTGCCATATATGAATGACATCCCATACTACCACTCACACTAAGTACTTATTTAGGCTACCTTACTCAATGCTTACTATTTATCATTCTAGACTATCAAAGAATAGCACACTACTAGGCTAGACTTAACTACCATGCTAAGACACACTATCATGCAAACCAAGCTATACAAGGAAGAGTACAAGTACCACAACCTAGCTACCATGTAAACATTCAATATAATACATGTTACCCTTAGGGGAGTATGAATCCTCAACCCTAAGCTACCCTTAGAAGAGTATGGTGTCTTATCCCTAAGCTATCCTTAGAAGAGTATAAATCCTCAATCCTAGGCTACCATGAAATGGTGTTGGCCTAATCAAGTCATGCTACCATGAAGGCATTCTAACAATGCTAGTTCAAGCTACCCTTAGGAGAGTATAGGTCATTAATCCTAGGCTATCATGCCTATACTAATGAAAGCTACCATGAAAAGCATTCCTACCAATGCTAATTCAAGCTAACCTTAGGAGAGTGTAATTCCTCAATCCCAAGCTACCATGAGAACTACTAACTCAAGCTACCTAAACAAGCTATACATGAAGGGATCATATGTCACAACTTCAAGATATCATATTCTAACATGCTTTGATTCATTTTAGGTCATTAACCTTTCAATTAGAACCATTTTATGTGAGAAGACCTTTCACATTCTACATACACGCATTCATATAGTTCTAGGTAGGTCACGTGGGTAAAGCCTTCCACCACAACACTATTTATTTTGTATACCAATTTCATGCAAGTTATCTCATTATATTAGACTTACTCTATAAGCCCTAGTGATCAACATTATGACTTCAAGCCCTACTTTCAAGCTTTACTCTACATTCATCATACTATACTAGATCACAAGACCTAATAGTCACAAGCCTTAATCATAGGCAATTATAAGCATACTTCATCATAATGTCCCAAATTCAATCATTACAATTCATGAAATATCATTCATTCATAAATCTAGTATCAATTCATGCTTTCATATTCTAATACTTGAATAAGTTCTATACATGATAACAATTCTAGAGAATATATCAAGAATCATCAATTTCACTTCACAAGACATAAACCCACATACTTGATTTCTAGGGTTAATCATGGAATTCACATAAATTCTTCATAATAACATGAATCAACACTAGATTAATCAAATATAAGTAATATCCAACCAATTGGAATCATACTCATCTAAAACCCACACATTGGAAGTAACCCTAGCTTAGATTGCGGTTCTTCTTCACAAATTAGGGGAAACTTAGGGGACGCTATGGGTGGAAGAACCCATAGATGAATAAACTAACCATACTTCAACTCAAATCCCTAAAGAAATCTTGCTACAATGGTGAGTTCGACCTAGTTGATGCCCCTCTTCTCTTTCTTTTTGTTTGCTTCTAGAGAGAGAAATATTTGAGAGGAAGTGGGTTATTTAGATGAATGTGGTAATGACTTAGTTTAGGGTCTTATTATCTATTTATAGGTGGCTAAATAACTAACTAACCGACCTCCCTTAACCCCTAATTATTTACTAATTAACTTCTTATGTCCCAACTTAAAAACTAAAAGCTGAAAACTGAAGGGACCTACAAACCCCCACCCACAAACCGTGGGTGGGTTGACGGGCCGTTCTGGTTACTTCGTGGTTCCTTAATGGAACTAGGGATATCAGGGTAGGCCAATCCTCGACCCACAACCCCCACCTAAGGGGTGTGGGTCCACCCACAGTATGTGAGTGCCCATCCGTAGATCATGTTGTTTTCTTTACAGCTTTTGGGCTAATCCAAAGGTCCTCCTTAAAGACCCATTGGGTGGTCCTTGGGGGGTCGTACCTTGATGCCCTAACCCATAAACCCCTATTCTAAGTACGGGAATCGTTTTTACAACTTTTAATCCTCATACCACACTCTAACCTCTTACGAAAGGCACTAGAACTCACTAGTTCAACTTACTAGTTTCCGGGGTGTTACAGGCAGAGCCTACATTAATCCAACTTCCTTCTTCTGTTCTGTCTTATCTAGTTGACATACTAAACATGACTTTACATAGGTCTCAATGTCATCCTCCATTTTCGTCCAGAAATAATTTTGGGACAGTAGTGTCATTATCCTTTCAGCACATGGATGCCCATCATAAATATTATCATGTGTTTCTTTTAGAAGTTTTCTTTGCAACCCATTATCCTGAGGAACTACGATTCTCCCATCTTTGAAATAAAACAAATCGTCCTCGATCCAATACCGTCTAATTGTATCCTCTTTCACTTGATCTATTAACTTAACATATAATGAATCAAAGACAACACTAAACTTAATCTTATCAAGTAAATCAAATTCAAGTCTAGTAAGTGCCTAAACCGTAACAACTACCTCTTTGCGACTCAATCCATCAGCCACTTGGTTTTGCTTGCGCGACTTATGTATCCACATGAAGTCATAATCATTCAATATCTCTTGCCATCTAGCCTGCTTCAAACTCAGTTTTTGCTTAGTTTTGAAGTATGTATTAACCACATTGTCTGTCTTGACAACAAACTTCGTCCCAAGTAGATATACCATCCATATTTGAAGACAATGAAGTACTGCTACCATTTTTTTTGTGTACAGAATACTCTTGCTCCGCAGGATTCAACTTCATGCCTTCAAATGCAACATGATGTAAGGGGGTCAAGCCTCAAGTCGATCTAACCCATTTAGGCAGTCTAAGATACTTCGACTTAACAAACTTTTTTTACACTCATGTTCTAGAATAACTCTAGAAAAACATACAGAAGTAGAACACACAAGCTCGTTACAAGAACAAGTCCCAACTTTGTATTAAATTCACGCCACAAAGAAGTACACAAATAGTTTGGCCTTACAAAATTCGACCAAAAGACATTTTGCCTAAGACTGGTCTGCTTGTGCCTTTAAATAGGCCTATTGCCTAGTCACATGTCAGACACATGCCCACAACTTTAGTTGATAAGCCCAACGGATAAGTCGAATTCAAAATTCAAACAACAAGTTTTATCTACAATGCTGACAAGTCTCCAATGGCTAGAAACAACCAAATTCGCCCAATTGCCCATGCATGTGTGAGGTAGACGCGAGCAACCTTCAGCCTTGGCGCCAAAATCACCTTTTAGCCGCCTAATCTCGCACCTGCCCACGTGCCAGCCATGTGCATTAGTCCTTCATTGCCCAATTTGCCATTCCAAGCACTTAGTCTTCAAACTTGTTTAGCCACGACCCTGTTATGATCACAACCCTGCCTTTCCTTGTCTTAGCCTATCCAGCCTTTTTCATGCCTTAGCCATGCCTTGCCTCACATGCCTTTGCTTTTTCAGCCCTTGTCATGTTGTACTCATGCCTTGTCTTGCATGCTTAGCCACGTCATTGCCAAGGTCTTCTTCTATTTGAACTTAACCTTGACTGAAGTCATTGAGTCTCGACTAGGTTCATCATGTAAATCTCTAGGCAAGCTCGAGGCCTCTCGAACAATTTGAAGTATTTTCAAAAACAATTTTTGTTTGAAAAAACTTGATTGGGGGGGGGGGGGGAGGGGAGGGTTAGGGGTGGGAGGTGGCGTAAAAAATCTTTTAAATTTGAAGAATTTTTTTTTTTAAAAAATTGTTGGTGGGGGGGGGGGGTTCGTAGGTTAGGTTATGGGGTGGGACATAAAAAAAAGGAAATTTTAAAAATTTAAATATTTTTTCAAAACATTTTTTTGTAGGGAAAGCGGGTAGGGGTGGTAGGGGCTGGGTGAGGTAAGAGAAAATTTTAAAATTTGAAATATATTTAAAAAATAATTTTGTAATTTTTTTGTTTGGGGTTTGGGGGTGGGGTGGGGGGTGGGGAGCTGGTCTGGGAGTAGGGGTAAAACAATATTTGAAATTTAAAAATTTTAATTTTATTTTGGAGGGAGAGGGTCAGGGATGGAGTACGGGATATGGTATGAAAAAAATTATAATATAAGGATGACGTAGAGCTTTGAAAAATGATTTCCTTAATTTTGAAAGGAAGTCATTCTCCTTAAATTTGAGGAAAATAAGTTGATTTGATAAACATTTTCCAAGTCATTTAAGCCAATCAAACATGGGAAAATTGAAAACACACAATTTCGGATCCCCTCCATTACCCCTTCCCTCCATTTCGTCAATTGCACATCTAGATGATAGACATGTGTCTTATTTAAAGTTTAAAGGTCAAGATTATATTATATTAACAAATATCATAACCATAGTTAAGTCAAATAATTTTAGAGAACTACTTTCCAAATTTGATAAGAATTAAAATATATTCCATACAAAATTTGATATTTATTAGTATCATTAATTTCATCTTATATTTTATATTAATTACAATATATTTTTGTAGAAGCGAAGGGTGAGTACCAACAACATGGTACCTAACAAGAAACCCAATAAACAAGACATCTAGCTAGAAATCGAGTACCCGTTATACTCCAACCAAACCTCCTCAAACTATAACTTGCGCATAAATTAGCCCAACCTAACCGTCTAAAATACATGGCTCACAAGGCCAATATTCGCAGTCCAATAGTCACAAATCAATAATCAAACGAATTAAGTAAGTCAATCTCAATGTCAAGTAGATCAGTCACACGCAGCAAGTACATCAATCACAATTACAAGAAGTCACATATAAGCATCAAATGCATGAAGTCACAACAATCAATCTTTCACCAGAATTAAAACCCATCGACACAATATCACTAACCGGAACCATTTTTCATCGGCTTTATGTCAAGTCACTAGTCGAAACTATTTACCATTGGCTTTATATAAAATCACTAGTCGGAACCATTTCTTATCGGCTTTATATCAAATCACTACCTGAAACCATTTCCCATCGACTTTATATCACTAGCCGGAACCATTTTCCATCGGCTTTATATCACTCGCCGACAATGACCTTGATATCATAAACACTTGCCAGAAATGATATCGACATCAAACTATCACATGTCTCATCACGATGTTAAATAATCAATATAATGCACACAAAAAATATCACACTACACGGAAGAGACAACAATTCATACAATTCAAGTCCACATTCATGCTATCAAGCATTTCTTCAATCAATCAATAAGGGTTACAACAAGGCAATCCACATCATCATGTTTATCACATAACCTTTAGTGTAAAATTAACCTTTCACCTCATTCCCATTACTCCAAACACACAAACAATGAAGAAAATACACGAATTCTACTAGAATACAAGGTTTAGGAGATCACTTGCCTTAAATCAATCAATAATCACTCCAAGAGTTGAGTCTTCCCCTTTTGAATCACTTCCAAAGCCACAATCTATATACAAGCAAGTATTCACCATCACAATCCGGAAACAACAATACCCACATCAATTACTTTGAAAAAATGGGTCAATCAACTCAATACTCAATTCCGAAATTAAGGTTTGAATTCGAATTTAATACATGAAAACATTACTCAAGGTTTTAAGAATTCATTGGGGAAAAATAGTTTGAGAAAAGACTCAAAAATAATTCACAATCTCAATTTTAGTTAAGAACTTGAGTTTTACAAAACTTTACCATTTACCAATCAAAATCCCAAATTTTGATGTTAGAATTCCCAAATAACCAAAGGAAAATGGAGGTTTAGGATCTTGAAAGCTTACCCAAATGATTTAGCATAGGAAAACCTGTCGAAAATCACCACCAAAGATTCCCCTAGATCAAAAATGAAAAATGGGGCTTAAACCCTAAAAATTCTAGGTCAAAACCCCCTCGGATGTCGCTTAAGCGACCCCACAAAAATTGAGGGTCTCGCTTTTTCGAACTAGACTTCGCTTAAGCGACCATCGCTAAAGCGAGCCATAGTTCTCTTAAGCGAACCCCTCGAAAGGTCTGGACTTCACTTAATAAGTGATCATGCCTTCACTTAAGCGAAGCTCGCTTAAGTGGAAGGCCTATCACAAAAGCGAAGGGTATAAAACTTAGGCACCAGAAAAACAGCCAAGACTCAAAACATCGAAAGGACCCATCGGGATTCGTTTGAAACGTCGTGCACACAAATCACATATACAAATCAATTATACTCGACATTTCGGACTCAATGAAACCGTCAATGTACGAATTTGAGGTCTCCTTGACCCAACATCCGTGAAAACCACAAGAAACTAACTCAACGCCTAAAAAGGCTAAAATAAGCTCAGGTACTCTCAAATATCCATCAAGACCTCACCTAGGCCTAAAATCACCCCTAAATCCAACGAAACTCTCGGAATTCCGATCCGAGCATCCAAATCTCAAATGTTGACCAAAGTCAGCCCAAAGGCTAAATTTTCATAATTTCACAACTAAAGACCCCAAATCCTCAAGAATAATCAGAATCAGAAACTGACAACTCTCACTGATCAGATTTCACATTTCAGGACTGATGGAATCAACAAAATTCTATTTCAACACTCAAAACTCCAAAAGGCAAAGAAAACCACTTTCTTAACAATATAAGCCTTTCAAACTAACTTACAAAATTCTCAACTTTTAGCTCAAAGTTCGAAATCAACTTTTCAAACTCAAGCATGAAAGACTCGGGGTCGATATCGGAAGGAAAAAAATGGTAAATTCATAAAACTTTTAAAAATGACTGACCGGTTCATTACAAAAAACCTACAAGTATGAAGGAATTCTAAGGGAGCCACGTAGGCAGGCCTAAAATTCTCTTTTATATATTTTAGTTAGATATCCCTAAAATTAGAAATTTGATTATTTTGTTTTCCTTATTCCAATTTACTGGATATCCCTAATTTTAGAGATTCAATTATTTCATTTCGGCCCTTTTTATTTGCAGTAATTATTAGTTAAAATACTTTATTTTTGCAGCAAAATTGATTTTTAAAAAATTGGAACATTTTTCAAAACCTATTTTTGAAACTTTAGATACCACATTCAAGTTTATAATTAGAAAAAAAATTCATATCTAATAAGTTGACATTTTCACATGGAAACACTAACGTTACTTGTACGCCAATGTCCCGAGTAGTCTAATTAAGTTGTACACAAGTCTTTTTCTATATATAAATATTTTAATATATAAGTGTGCAATTATTAGTACTAAATATAAAATATTTGGAAACACTAATGTTACTTGTACGCCAAAGCCCTAAGTTATAAAATACTTTTTTCTTTTTATTTTATCTTTTGAATATTTTTACTCGAATACTTAATTTACTGATCATTGACCTTCGTAGTTATCCTAAAATGAAAATACTAAGTATTTTCTTTGTCTCAATTTATATGACACATTCTCCTTATTGGTCAGTTCAAAAAAGAATGATACACTTTCATATTTAAAAGTAATAATTTAACATTAAAAATACTCATTTTACACTTATTGAGATGATTCATAGTCACATAAACATTCATGACAACTTATTTTAGATCATAAGTATCAAAAGTCTTTGTTTCTTTCTTAAATTTCATGCCTAGTCAAATTATTAATTTACAGAGTATTAATTTAGTGAAATCTTACTTACAAAATCAAATAATATTGAATTATAGCAAACTTTAATTGTTCCATTTATTGAGATCTGTACGTATATAGTGAGCATTGATCCACTATATAAATATTCCAGTAAATAATCCACTCATATTTTTTTATTTACAATATAATATAATATAAATTAGTTTATATTATCATTAAGTGGTACATATTGCAATTTTATGCCTATAAATAAAGGATAATTTCTGTTTCTGAATTCCATCCAAGTTTAGCTATTTCTACAATACATCTATAGAAAATAATTTTCCAATGAAGTTGCAGGCCCTTACCATTTTCTTGGTAAAGTAGCATTTTTATTTATATACTAGTTTTTATCTTATCATTTACAACTTATTTAAGTTTGGTCCTTTTCTAGGTTATCATTTGATTTTGAAAATATTATCATACTTAGGAAGTAGTATATATCACTAAATTATTAAAATTTGCTTATTTTGAAGAGGAAAAAGAATGTGACTTGAGGGTAACAATTTGTAGCATTTTGTGATTAACCAAGATTTTTTAAGTGTTTTTTTGGGACGAGATACTTTTTTTTAATTAGCTTTTGAAAAATAACTTTTATTACTTGATCAATCCTTGTTTGTCTTCGAGAAATTAGAAGCAAACAAAGCGGGAACTCATTTTGTTAGGTTCGTGAAGCCCCCTTTTGATGTAAATGCATGTCATAGTAATGACTATGTTCTACCCCCTCCCCCTAATGATACTAGCAGGCGTGCAGTCATGTCACTCTTATGTACTGATGCATATTTATTAGTATTAATTAATATAAGTACCTTGTCTTAACCAAAATAATAATAATCTCAACTCAGTAAAAAACTTGATGAACTTTTTAGAAGTTTGGTCGGACAATCTATATATTGTATGCTCATATGTTACTCTTTGACAAATTAAATTCCATTATCTTCTAAGGACAACTTCCTTGAACTTTCATATTTTTCGTTGAGCTAAAGATATATAGACACGATTTCAAATTTAAGTTTAACATATGAGTTTTTATAATGATTTCAAGTTAATATATATATAATAATAACTGACTTCATTTTCAAATATATATATGTAGCTTGCTTTTGTATTAGCAAGTACTTATGCAGCGATATCTCCGGAGGTTTATTGGAAAATAAAATTGCCCAATACTCAAATCCCCAAAGTCATCAAAGATTTCCTTCCTCAATCAGGTATACAATATAATTTTTTTGTATGTGTTTATATTTTGAGGATAGTATAACGGGCATACCTCAAACTATGAGAATTCTCATGATTTTCAACAATTTATTGTGATTGTGATTTTACAGACGACGTTGTTCCTGAGCTTAAACAAGAAAACACTAAAAAGAAAGTGTACTATGGTTTAGGTGGATATATTCCCATTAGCTGGCATCATGCTGCTAATTCGGAGTTTCAACGTTTCGTGCTAGAAAACCCAAACACGA
Organism: Solanum okadae; assembly: GCA_036553675.1. Classification (NCBI taxonomy): domain Eukaryota; kingdom Viridiplantae; phylum Streptophyta; class Magnoliopsida; order Solanales; family Solanaceae; genus Solanum; species Solanum okadae. Next base: position 14,452,106 of record CM071682.1, read on the forward strand.
ATCGTGCTACTAACGAGAATTTGATCAAACAAGTAACTGAGGGAAGTAGTTTCAAGACTGATGTTAAAGTAAATTATGATACTTTGAAACAGTATTTCTTTTTAGAGAAGGACTTGGAGAACGGGAAAGTTATGGAGTTTCCCTCTCTCCTAAATAAAAACGAAGCACCATTTTTACCTAGACATTTTGTTGAATCGATTCCCTTCTCGATGGAGAAATTCCCAGAGATCCTCAACCATTTCTCAATCGATAGTAAATCAAAGGATGCTCAAACGATTAAAAAAACAATCGAACTTTGTGAAGAGTCAGAAGTGAAACATAAAGAGAAGAAAACTTGTGTGACTTCTTTGGAGTCTATGGTAGATTTCGGGTTATCTGTACTTGGGACAAACAATATCCTCGCGATTACTTCAGAGGTACAAGGGGAAACTCAAGCATCCCAACGATACACAATTGAACAAGTTCAACAAATATCTGATGGGGATAACATGGTTTGCCACAAGCTTAACTACGCGTATGCACTACATTATTGTCATGTTGGAGGAAGTACAAGAACCTATATGGTATCTATGGTCGGTGTTGATGGAACAAAAGTGAAAGCAGTATCAGTGTGCCACAAAGATACATCTTTTTGGAACGCACATGCGATCCCTTTTGTAGTTCTCAAGGTTAAGCCTGGAACTACGCCAATTTGTCATTTTCTTCAAGATGATCAAATAGTCTTTGTACCTATCTAAATAGGCCTCTAAGATGCTACGTGGAGTTATGAAATAAACGTTCACACGCCATCCTAAATCGTCCTCTAAGAGTAGTCGTTTACCTTTTCTGTGTTTCATGTGTAATGTATCTTTATCTTTATAAATAAATGGAAATGATCCTTTGCTTCATGTTATTTTTTTTATGATCCCCAATGATATCATTGATAGTTATTCGTTGCTAAACTTACTAATTAATAATGAAAAATATGTCACAATTAATTTATATTTCACAAGCATAAAAGAAGTTTTGACCAAAATAAGCCATTGTTTAAATCAATTCACCAAAATAGTATGTTTTAATTTTTTTTTACAAAACTAGTATAAACGTGGTTCACAGTAACGTTTTATACTTTATTTTATTTTAAAAAATTTAATAGGAAAAAGGCAAAAGTTCACGGAGCAAACAGAAATAAAACGTTATTGTCAATAACGTTTTATACTTCGTTATCTTGAATCACGTTTTAGAGCTAAAACGTTACTTTGAGTAACGTTTTATATTTTGTTACTGTAGATCACGTTTTACAACTAAAGTGAGAGTCACGGGCTCTGCAATTAAAGAATCGAATCTTGCAAATTTTACAGATTATAAAACGTTACTGGCAGTCACGTTTTATATATAAAATGTGACTGTCAATAACGTTTTATGTAGATTTAATCACGGGTCATCGAATTCTGTAAATTACGAATCAAATCCTACTGTGTTGGAATCTTACAGATCATAAAACGTTATTGTAGATCACGTTTTTACACTAAATCGTGACTATCAATTACGACACTATGTTAAAGTCAACTTTTTCATTTTTTAAAATGACCACACATATGGTTATAAAATAAACCTTGTTGTAACAGAACACATTCCAACAATATTCAATCAAGCTTTTGTTTGTGTAGCCCAATTTTGAAACAATATTCACAAAGGTATGAATTAAATAAGTCAAGTCAATATATCATATTATGTTATTGTTTTACCATAGCTTTCAAATTATTTTTCTGATTTATTAATTAAAAAGATGACTTATTTTTATGTGTAGGAATAAATATGGCGAATTTTGAACATAATGTGATGGTTGCTTTGTATTGGGGTGGCAAAATAATTACTGAAATGAACGGATTCAGGTATACTGAATGTGCTAGAATGATTATTAGCATGTATACTTCAATGAAGTATGTTGAATTGGTTGAATTATTGCATGAGAAAATGGGTACAACTAGTGAAAATATTCAAATGGATATTTCGGGAAAATATCCTTGTTCGATTCAAGGTAACCATACAAGGTTCATTGAGTTTAAAATTGAGGATGATCAATCTTTGCTACAATTTTTTTTTTATACCTCAAAACTTTGCGGATAAGATTGACATAAATGTTTTGGAAATGTATGTAAAGACCAAATCAACAAATCAAAATGATATATTTCAAATTAGTGGTCAACATGGTTATCACATGAATTTATTGGCACAAAATCATGGATTTGCCACAGTTAGTCAACCTCATTATGCAGAACCGATTGCTCAACCACCATTCCAACAATTGTTAATGCGTGACCAACGATCATTTGGTGAAGGTTCAAGTAGCCAAAGACATGTTGACAATAGCCCGAGGGAATATGAGGACAGGTAAAACAACAAATTTATGTTTTTACTGAATTTTAATATAATTAGTTGATAACATAATTTTACACATTATAAATATACATAGATAGATAGATAGTGATATTTTTTGTGATTAATTACCTTAATTTTTTTTTAAAGAAATAACCTTTTAGAGTATAAATTACTGATTTTAAAACAAGCTTCTATGTCTCATAATTTTTCTAGAATTTAATTAAATTTCTTTTTCCACAGAGAAAATGAGACCAACGTTGATCCATATAGTGATGTAAATGCTGAAATTAGTGAAGAAAGTTCGGAGGAAGATGAACCTTCAAAAGATGATGGTGAAAGTGAATCTGATGAAGATATCAATGATGCTAGAGATTTTTCTCAAAATGACATTGGTATAAATCTTCCTAATCAATTTGAACGAGATGTGTCTGAAGTGCAAAATCATGATGTACCCTATTTTAGAACATTGGATAATGAGGAAGACGTTTTCATGTCTACATGTGAATCTGAGATGGAGTATTGTTCGGTCTGGTCTGAAGATGCCACAAAAGATTTGAAAAAAGGCATGTTTTTTAGTAGTAAAGAAAAATTAAAACGAGCTGTGACAATTTGGAGTTTGAAAAAAAATAAAGAGTTCAAGGTGGTGACATCAAACAAGAGTTTATGGGTTGTAAGATGCAAGTTTCATACTTTATTGGGTTGCTTGTGGTTTCTCCGAGGACGAAAGGTTGGAGATAACCTTTGGAAAATAGGAAAATATATTGAAAATCATAGATGTGAGACTGAGGGGCTTTCTAGTGGTCATGCCAACCTAAATACCAATTTAATTACATCTTTGATTCTAAATCAAATTAAAAAAAATCCTAAGGTTTTGGTGGTAGATGTCATTTCCAAGGTTCACGAAAAATTTGGTCATCAAATAACATACAGAAAAGCGTGGCTTGGACGTCAACGCGCGTTTGAATTGGTGTATGGTGACTTTAAGAAATCGTTTAGTGACCTACCCAAATTTTTTGCAGCTTTTCAACACTTTAACCATGGAACAGTTGTGGAATGGAAACACGAAGAGTCTATTAGTTCATTAGAGGTAAAAACTTTTAAATTTGTGTTTTGGGCTTTCAAGTCATGCATTGATGGATTTCGAACATGTCGTCCTGTTATTTCAGTAGATGGAACTCATATGTATGGAAAATATGAGATCAAATTATTGATTGCTGTTGGAATTGATGGAAATGATAACATTCTTCCTCTAGCGTTTGCTATTGTAGACAAAGAATCGAAAGAGGCATGGAAATGGTTTTTTAGGAATTTGAGTGCACATGTGATGAAAGATAGAGAAGATATTTGTGTTATATCTGATAGGGCAAAAGGAATTTTAACTAGTTTGCAGGAGTTACGCCGATTTCAGGAGCCTCGAGTCTTCCATCGATATTGTATAAGGCATCTTAAGAGCAACTTTCAATCTCGATTTCCAAACAAGGATCTTAGTAGGCTGATGTGGAGGGCTGCTTCAGCCCATCAAGTAAGAAAATTTGAATCTTTGATTTGGCAAATTAGAGAAGAAAATGAAGAAGCATATGAATATCTCATGGAAATCCCCTTGGACAAATGGACTGTTAGTCATGATGGTGGAAAAAGATGGGGAGTGTTGACAACAAATCTTTCAGAGTCGTTCAATGGAGTGTTGAAAAAAGCACGAGGCTTGCCAGTCACTGCTATGGTTAGACTTTCATTAGAGCAAACTGTTGAACGATACACTCGTAGGTCTCAAAAGGCGCAACAACTTTTAGAACAAGATAAATTGTGGACCGAAAGGTTCAAAATGAAATGGGAAAAGAACTATGAAAGTTCAAAAAGGCACTTTGTTTTTTATTGGAATATACCCACAGGGGTATATGAGGTTAGATCTATACAGGTTGATGGTAATGGTGGTAATCCTCATTGTGTTTCACTTAATGAAAGAAAATGTGATTGTGGAAAATGGGTTAATTTGCATTTTCCATGTTCACATGTCATGAAGGTCACTGATAGAATGGGAGGGCTAGCTAGAAACTTTGTTAGTGAACATTTCACTGTAGAGAATTATGTTGCAACATATTCTGGGTCCTTCTCACCAATTGGTCATGAGGCTTATTGGCCATCTCCTAATTTTAGAATGGAAAGTAATGAATTCTATCGTCGTTTCAATCGGTCAAGGACAACTAGAATACCTAATGAGATGGATCGTGGTGCTGCAGTATATGAGCGAGCTTGTGGATTATGTAGACAAACCGGATATGATAGGCGTCGATGTCCAAATCGTAATTAAGTTTAAGTGGATAGTTTTTTATTAGTGTAATTGTGTTAATTCCAATTGTGGGTCAATGTCTAGTTATGATAATTTTCTTTGAGTTAGCTACTGTAACATATTGCAAATAATAATTAAATTTTTATATCTATCTTTCTATTATATTGCTACAATACTTAACACCATTAAAATGAAGTGAAAAAAGATTACCCACTAAAATGAAGTTCTTTGCTGGAATTTCAAAAACTGGAGTCACTACAAAAAAAAGGTCATTTTGTGGAGGGGTTTTTATTGATTTGTGGGAGTTTTTGACCCACACAAAATTAATTGAGGTGGTTTTAGAAAATGCCACAATTACCTATGCCACGAGCATATTTGAAAGGGGTTTTAACCGCCACAAATTGTTTGTAATTTTTTTTAAAAATTGTAAAATTCAAATAATTCTAAATCTATATATTCATATGCATAAATAATTTTAGTAAGTACTACCTTTATAACATAGACTACATTTAAAATATTCAAGTTACAGAACAACATAAATCTAAATTCATGACAAATCGACACAATTAGTAACTATGTTTGATCACTTAAAATTGTAAAGTTTATAACTTTAACAAGTGATTTCACATCAAACAAATGTGAAAAAGGTAATATATAAGTGTTTGCTTGGTGAAACTCTATCCATGGGCACGCATTTTTGATCCGCATCACTAAACTGAAATAATAAAATAAAATATTAGATGCAATCTATAAACCACACTGAACATAACTAAATGCAAAGCACTAGTTAGTGGATGTCCAAAAAATAAAAATGTACAGAATATTAACACACCTTTGAATTGAACAAACTATGAATTTAGGATACAAATCATTTGAAGTATTAATTCTACAGTCCTTCAACAGACCAAGACTTAGGTTTTGCATCACCCTACTAGAGAAAATTTAAACATGACATGGTTCATTCAAATTGCAGTGAAATCACAAGTATTCATCAACAAATTAACAATAAACACTAATGAACTAAGCAAAGAAAACAGAGACAGTCAACAAAATTAATGAAACAACAGAGAAAAAGAATGGAATGTGGACCTTAATGTAAACAAAAAATTTAAGGTTTAAGAGAGAAACTCCAATAAAATCCAACTGCTACAGATTTTCATTAAAGATCCTTGGGTAAGATATTACTCTATAACCAAATGAGTAAACATGATGTCAATCCCACCAAAACTCAAGAACGACAAATTTAGCTTAAGCAAACGAGCAGATAAGAAGCACTAATGGTAGTTTTATGTAAAACTTTGTAGGAATTATGGATCAAAACATTTCTAAGGTTTTATGTTGTCCATGCTTAGACTTCTACAAAGGCTCTCTGGTTCTTAATCATCAAAGAGGTGTTGTTACATAGTTGAATGACCATATAACACCTTTTAGAATTATTACTAAAACAAGAAACTCTTACAATCAAAATAGATAAATTGATGCTGATTTATGAACTTAAGAATAGTCAATAACCTTTTCTAATATCAAGCTAGAATAAAACTTTTGAGAAGGCCCGAAAAGAAACTCATTTTTATTCTTGTGTTTAACTTTGATAAGGCCTGAAAATTCTGGGGTATTACAACTGAAATGCATTGCTTATCCATGATTCAAACAACCAGCCAAGAAACAAAGTGATGCAGACAACAAAAACAATTGAATGAGACTGAAAAGACAAAAAAATCTTTCTAATACCACCTAATACAAATATACAATCTTTTATTAGAGCTTTAACTGGTGTAACTTCAATATTGAATTAACTATATGTTTCAGTCCCATTTATGGAGAAAATTGTCCTAACGTGCTGGATACAAAAGACCAATAGATATAAACATAAACATAAACATAAACATAACATATAGCAGGTCAATTGTTCAACATAAAATTCATTTAAAGTCCATTCACTTACATGACCTCCAAAGGTCAATCCATTTGGAACGAGTTTATAAAGAATCCGATACGGATGCAACAATTGAAAGACTAAGAATTATAAGCTTACTTGGAACCACATGATTCATCCTTTGCCTTTTTTCTTTGTTAACACAGAAACTTTGTTATCTTTTGTTTTTTTCTTTTGTCCGTGCTGATTAAGATGATGACTCCCTGAAAAGTAAGAACAATTTTTCAATTATTCAACTAAAAAGGAACACTTATGTCAAAGAATAATGTGAAGATTTTAAAGTACCAGTCCCACAAAGCTTAGGAAAAATTTTACGCTTATTCTTCACCGATGGTTCACCACCTTGGCTTGCACCTTGATTTGCATCCTCCAACTCATCACCATCCACTTCATTGTTAGAATCATTCAACTCATTACCTTCTACATGCGATGAGGAAAAGTTTGGGGCGTTGTCAAAATGTTGAGGTTGATTACTACCAAATACATTTTCAAGTGATGTAAGACTTGGATCCCTTGAAATTTGTGGAGTCTGTGGTGTCATGTATGGCACAATCTCAGTGTTTATTGGTTCATAATCCGAGGCTGCTTGGAAATCTTGTGTGGCTTGATCATCTTCACCCATTTCAATAGGCACTCGACCTCTCTCAACAGCACGTATCTTCCTACCCGCAACACCACCTTTTCCTCGCCGACGAATAGGGGGATGCAAATGGTCAGACATTTGCTCATCTCTTCTATAGTTGGCTTGCACATGAATCCTATCTGCCTCTTGCACATATGCCAAACAATTAGATCCTTCATCCCGCACCATTGCACGAAACCCGTAAAATTCCTCCATTGATGGGTTATCACCGAGTGATATTGCTTTATTAACCATCAAATGAATATGACGTGCCTGGCCAAAATAATTAATTCTATGAGGGAATCGGGTACTGAAAAGATTAAGAAACATGCTAGCCAAGTTGACCAAGTTTGTAAACCACGCAAAATTAATGAGGGAATCAGATTTTTAACATGTTGAGTCAATTTTCATAAAAAATGTGGCAGACCAGTAAATTAGGACACCATGGAGAGAATGAAATCATATCCACAAATCACAAATATGAAGTACAAGTAGAACATATAAGGAAAACTTTGATATATATGCTAACTCGACAAATCATATCCACAAATCCACAAATATGATGTACAAACTTTGATAAAATGCTAATGAACCAGATTGTACTAATTTAATATGCTAATTGGACAAGTTAAAGTAAAGAAAAATTAAGTTATCAAACTTACCATTGTTTCGTATGCCGTCGCATTAGGCACATAACCTTGTTGTTGTTGAGGACTCGAAATAGGATTACCAATGATAAAACGAGTAATACGTCTAAACCAAATAAGGTAGGGATCATCATACCGAAGTGATCCATGAAGGATTGGTGCATTACATACATATTGGTCAATATGGTTCCAAAAATGCAACCATTGTGCATGCTCTAACTCCCAATTTGTGTTTGGTCTTCCTCGACGATCATGGTGAAAATGCGTAGCGTCAAATGGAAATGGAGATGGTATCGCCTGTACCAATCCAAATTGCCTCATAACTCGATCAGGTAAATGAACCTCCACAACATCCCAACAAAAAATTGGAACTCTAGCACGCCATATATCTCTTCCAAAGCGGCAATATTCGGGAAGACTCTCAATTATGTCAGAAGAATATGGCTCCCAAATAAACTATAACAAAAAGAAGTGTTCACAATTACAATATATATGAAAGTTAAGAGAAAACTAATACAACATCTTACTTGATCTTCTGTCATGGAATCAAGCGCATCCCTGAAAACTCTTAACACATGTTTGGTAGTGTCGGTCCAACTAAAATGTGCAAACCATCTAGCAGCATGTGGACCCCTAGGTAAACCAACAGGGAAAATATTCCTCGTGTCTCTTTGTGCTACAATCTGAGGCCTAAGGACGGTAACTCTCTCCCATGCCCAAATCTAAACATAATAGATAATTATAAACTAGATAAAATTTCAATAAATACTAAGTGTAATTATTGGGTATACCTGAAGTAGTGGTAGGAATCCAGCAATCTCATTTTGGGTACTTTGGGAGGCTTTACAAAGAAAGCGATACAAGTATGCTAGGGTTGCACTACCCCAACTGTAAGACCCTACTGCAGTGATATCTTCCAGCATAGGCAAGTACATAAGCTTTAAAAGACCGCCAGATGTGTCTACCAACATTAAACCAGCAATCATCCAAAACATATAACACCTAGCCTTCTCGTTGACCATATCCTGTGTTGCCAAGTCAAGCAACCGTGGCTGAAGTCGCAAGTGTGCATTAAGCGCAGAGACCTTGAGACTACTATGTTTAAAGTCTTGAGGGTGTGGAGTAAAACCTAATAATCTTTGACAAATATTTTGCCAATCAACTACGGACCTCTGTGGCTCATACCCAACTACTAGATTACCTTTCACGGGTAAGCCATACAATATCTCCACGTCTTGTAAGGTGATCGTAGCCTCACCCGTCCTAAAGTGGAATGTATGAGTCTCAGGACGCCATCTTTCAACTAGTGCAGTGATTAAACTACGATCTATAACAGGCCTATGAGATCTATAAACACCATATAATCCGGATAATTTAATCACATCTAGAACTCGTGGATGGATAGGATGTTCATTTACTAGGTCCCAAAACTTCCCATCACATTTTCTTGTGTTCAAAATCATATTATCATTTCCTATCCATATATCTCGTGACCTGTGAGTGAGCTGTTCAGTTAATACACACGGATCAAGTGGACCGGGATCCAATTGGTATGCATTATTACCAGCCATAAAAGAAATACCTATACATAAGTAATTATTTTAAAAATAATGAACCAAACTAACAAAGAAAATCAAACTCAAGTGTAACGTAACTTAGAAACTTTCCTCAAATGCTTCACCACGAACATTTTCAATCATATCAATTAAAATATAAGCTTTTCTATAAGAGTCGCAACTGTTGAGGAAATTGAATATCATCACTCAAATAGTTTCAAGTACATATAATTTCTTATTCTCATAAAAAGGGGGAAAAACAGAAACTAAAATGTCATTTGTTAACAAAAAGGTAAACAACAAATTCATCAACTATAAGATAAACTATATCAGTGTATGACAAAATTACCTCACTGAACAAAACTAAATGCAAAGCACTAGTTAGTGGATGTCCAAAAAATAAAAATGTATAGAATATTAACACACCTTTGAATTGAACAAACTATGTATTTAGGATACAAATCATTTGAAGTATTAATTCTACAGTCCTTCAACAGACCAAGACTTAGGTTTTGCATCACCCTACTAGAGAAAATTTAAACATGACATGGTTCATTCAAATTGCAGTGAAATCACAAGTATTCATCAACAAATTAACAATAAACACTAATGAACTAGGCAAAGAAAACAGAGACAGTCAACAAAATTAATGAAACAACAGAGAAAAAGAATGGAATGTGGACCTTAATGTAAACAAAAAATTTAAGGTTTAAGAGAGAAACTCCAATAAAATTCAACTGCTACAGATTTTCATTAAAGATCCTTGGGTAAGATATTACTCTATAACCAAATGAGTAAACATGATGTCAATCCCACCAAAACTCAAGAACGACAAATTTAGCTTAAGCAAACGAGCATATAAGAAGCACTAATGGTAGTTTTATGTAAAACTTTGTAGGAATTTGACAAGAAACTAAGCTATTTGGCATTCAAAAGATCAAGTCAATACTTCTTTTTCAAAACAAAATTACCTCAATCACAAAAAATTTCTTCTTTTTCAAAGGTTTTTGACCCTTTTTTAAGCAAATCTGCAGACGTCCTTCAAGTTTTCGAAAGTTTCACCTCCAATCTCTTGTAGTGTGTCTAATCTTCAATAGTCGAACAAAACTCTCAAATCTCTTGTATAGAACACAAGGGTTTCAAATCGGGTAAAGATTAAGCATCAATTTTGTAAGAGAAAGAAGATGGGTTTTTGTTTATCGCCATAATTGCAACCTGAAGGTGGGTTAGGAGAAAGAAGACGATTTTTTTGGGTCTTCCATGAATCTCCCCTTTTTTTCTTCTGTAATTAGTACAACTAAATTGGGGTTTTTTTATTCTAGTATAGGATTAAAAGATATATGCTTAAAACGTTATTCCCAATAACGTATTAGAGTTAAAACGTGATTCCCAGTTACGTGTTATTATTTAACGCCGTTAGCAGTCCGTCTGTTTCTCATTAAATTTTTAAAAATAAAATAAAGCATAAAACGTTACTGTGGACTACGTTTATACTAGTTTCGTAAAAAAATTTAAAAACATACTATTTTGGTGAATTGATTTAAACAATGGCTTATTTTGGTCAAAAATTCAGCATAAAATGACATTGCTAACCTACCAATAATATAAACTAATATTATGTACTACTAACCTTCCATTGTCAACAAATCTTTAGATACAGAAGTCATTATAATACCAGTCAATTGTAACTGGCTTTTCATTCCTTTAATTTTGTTGGAAATTAATAAAAGCAATTAAAGCTCTCCAACTCACTTGGCAGAGTTGTAGAAGGATAAAGTACTAAGCCACCAATGAAGTCCACAACTCACTTCTTGAAGTAACCATAGGTCATATGTAGCAGCATTCTATTGGAACTACATTAAACTTGAATGAAATCAGTCCTATCCTGTTTATAAGGACATGTTTGGCTCTATCTTCCCAAGATAGAGTGAACTCATTGACTTTTATCCTCTGTCATGACCCAACTCACCGGTCACCTATTCTAACACCCTAGACAGGAGAATCCTTGCCATCCAAACCAGATTAAACAAGTGGAAGAATAAACTAACTACTACAAAGCTCATAAACCTTGAGAAGAACAAAACTTTAAATAAACTCTTTTTACAAAATACCGTGAAACAACCCTCAAGGAACTAGTCTAAACAGATACAAGAGCTACTAAGGAAGTACATTCTATACAAGAAAATGGGACACAACTCCCACCGTAAGGAAAGGAAACATGAAAGCTGTCAGAGATCATCGTCGTCTGCACCTATGTGTAACATCACTAACCCTACATCTGACTATGCCAAGTGGCATAGCAAGAGCAATATCAGTACAAACAACACGTACTGGTAGGCATCATCGGTTGACCCAAACCTACTGCATAATATAACATGGATAATCAGAAAGTCATGCAATATAAAGGTTACACCACCCCACTTCTCTATTCCCTTACTTTCACCCTTCCTAGGTAACTACTATGACTAAGTACCGCAAATATGCCACTCCATGGCTCCCTAAGCCTACATGTTATGCAACCATAATGCCTAAACCCTATCCTAACTCTTCTATTACCTTGAGATTCCTGAGTACGAGAGCACTCTTAATTTGATTAACCAACCTACTATCCTGGCCCTTTTTGGAACAATACATGAAACTAGAGCCTTAGACCAACTTATCCATCTTGACTTTATCATGTAAGTCCTAAAACTAATGGACAACTATAGCAGTCCCAACACTTAATCATACACCAGACCCATGGTCATCTGTGTCACTCAACAACCACCACTTTAATGAACCTATATCATCATGATAATTAGAAACCCAATTTAGAAACAACTAAAGGATTAAGTCCCCATTAACTCAATCCAGTATTTAAAGAAATATTGTCACGAGTATAACGTAATTCGAACTCCCATTCCTCACCTTGGATTTATATGCACAACCCACAATGCCATGAACATATGTCAATCACATATAACAACAATCATGAATACATAGACTCTTTGTCTTAACAACATAAAATAATAACACATGGATCGCCAATGCCTAGCTACACTTCTCACATGATTACGATGAAAAAAGCTAAACATAATCTCTAATAGGTATTTCTAGGTGGAAGGATAATATGAAAACAACCTGCAAAGATTTTATGTTACTTTCCACTAAAACCGAGGCTTCGAAGGTTGTACATGTGCTCTAAAACTGCTGAATCTATGAGATGGAATTTATTGGGGTGTAAACAAGATGGATTGATGAGGCATCCTTGGGATTCTCAGTCTTGGAAAACGTTTTACTTGTTTCATCCTGAATTTGTTGTAGATCCTCGAAATGTACGACTAGGTTTAGCTAGTGACGGTTTTAATCCCTTTGGAGCAATGTCAACAACCTATAGTATTTTGTTGGGTATATAGCAAGAGTTAATGGGAAATGGAGGGAAGATGAAAAGAGAGGAACTTGAAAAGTTCTCTTATGCTTTAGTAAAAAGGCATTTCTCCCTCATTGGTGGTGGAAAGAAAAATATAAGGATTTAAATAGAGAAACACTTCTATTAGTTATTAAAAGGGTTGGAAAGAGGAACCCCCGTCGTGTCGTCGTCGCTCGCTCGGCTTTGGCTTTGGCTTCGAAAAATGATCGAGAGATTATTTTTTGGACAAAGTTTGTTTTAATTATTTAATTAAATTAAATTAAATGGATAAAACATTTCAATTATTTAGTTAATTAACAGAAACGTTCTGACCTGACTCGGATCCGCGCGACCCATTTTATTTAAAACACTTTCCCATTTGAATTTCCCGTCGTTGGAGATGACTTTTCTGAAAGGTTGGAACTTTCAAGAACAATCATGACCGTTTGAAAGGTTGCAAACTTTCTGGAATGGTAGTGTGGTTTCTGAAAGGTTGCAACCTTTCAGAACCAGTGCATCTTGACTATAAATACCACTGATTCTTCAGTTTTTTTACTTACGAAAACTTTTTATTTCTTCTTCTTTTTCTGCACAAATATTTTTCGTGTACTTTACGGCCGTTAAGTGGCTCGCTAACACCAGAGTTTTGGGTATCAATACACTGGTGATTGAGATCATTCTATCCTGGGAAGACATGTTCCAAATCAAACCTCGGATACTAGAGAAGAATAATTTCCTTAAGGGGACACTGTGCATTCAGTGGACTTGATCTTCTTCCTATTCTGTTTTTCCAGATTACGGTACGTTTTTATAGATTTTAGTTTTGTTAATTAATTTTTGTTCTTCACTGGTTCATTGGAAACTTTGGTAACTTCGTGTTTTTGTAAAGTTTCTGGTAATCAGTATTACTGTTTTTTAAACACAGATTGGCAACACTCTTAAGAAAATTATTATTTATTTTTTAGTCTGTGTTTCTCGTGGAGACAAAAACCTTCGTGATTTTATACTCTTATTAAGTTTGCAATTTAAGTTATTGGTTACTAAGTCTGTATCGATTTTTGTTTATCAGAAATGACAAATAATGTTACGGTGGTTGTTGCTGCACCAACCCGAACTGTTGTACCACCAACAAAGAAATCGAGAAAATTCTCTGGTGTGAATTTCAAAGGATGGCAACAACGAGTATTTTTCTGGCTTACCACTCTTGGTCTGCAGAAATTTTTACCAGTGAAGAAACTCCGGTGCCTGCTGCTGAAATGTCAGACAAAGAAAAAATCATGATTATTGAAGCATGGAAACAAACAGACTACTTATGTAAGGGCTACATTCTGAGTGCTTTAGAGGATGACTTATATAATGTCTATAGTGCAATGTGAACTTCGAAAGAGTTGTGGGATGCACTTGAGAAGAAATATAAGATAGAAAATGCATGCTTGAAAAAGTTTGTGGTCGTAAAGTTTTTAGACTATAAAATGTCAGATAGTAAAATTGTTGGATAACAAGTGCAGGAATTTCAACTTATTTTTCGTGATCTGATTGCTGAGGATATGGTAGTAAATGAAGCTTTTCAAGTGGCTGCAATGATCGAGAAGTTACCTCCTTCGTTGAACGACTTCAAGAATTATCTAAAGCACAAACGTAAGGAAATAAAGTTTGAAGATCTTGTGATTCGGCTCAAGATTAAGGAAGATAATAAAACCGCCGAAAAGAAGTCTCGTAAGAGTTCGACAATAATTGGAGAGGAAATAAAGTTTGAAGATCTTGTGATTCGGCTCAAGATTGAGGAAGATAATAAAATCGCCGAAAAGAAGTCTCGTAAGAGTTCGACAATAATTGGAGTTAAAATTGTTGAAGAAGCTCCTATCAAAGACAAGAAGAGAAAGAAGTCCAATATACAGAAGTTAGACCAGGCCAAGAAGAAATTCAAGGGCAACTGTTACAATTGTGGTAAGGCTGATCATAAGTCTTCTGACTGTCGTGCTCCAAAAAAGGACAAAGACAAAGGCAAAAGTCAAGCAAACATCGTGGAAGAGATGGAAAATGCAGATGACCTCTGTGTAATATCTCGGAGTGCAACTTAGTTGAAAATCTCAAGGAGTGGTTTCTCGACTCAGGTGCCACTCAACATATTTGCTCTGCAAAAGAAGCCTTTGCAACGTACACTCCCACTAAGTTCGATGAAGATTTGTTCATGGGGAACACAACAACAACAAGGATTGCAGGAACTGGGAAAGTAATGTTGAAAATGACATCCGGCAAGGTGTTGGCTTTGAATAACGTTCTGCATGTTCCTACTATTAGGAAGAATTTAGTTTCTGCTGCACTATTCGTTAAGAACGGGTTTAAGTGTGTCCTAGTTAGTGACAAAGCTGTAATAAGTAAGAATGAGATGTTCTTAGGAAATGGCTACCTCAGTGGAGGCCTCTTCAAACTGAATGTAATGGTTGTTGACAATATAAATACGAATTTTGCTTCTATATACTTATTGGAGTCAAATGATTTATGGCATGCCCGTTTGGGACATGTAAATTACTTTAGAAGTATTGCCTGATTTCAAGAGGGATAAATCGAAATGAGAAATTTGTGTGGAAAGTAAGTTTGTTAAACATCCTTACAAGTCTGTTGACAGGAATTCAAAACCTTTAGACTTAATTTACACGTATATGCGATATGAAGTCGACACTATCTCGTGGTGGGAAAAAGTATTTTATAACTTTTATTAACGATTGCACTCGATTTTGTTATGTATATTTGCTTAATAGTAAGGATGAATCAATTGATGCATTTTAGCAATACAAAAATGAAGTGGAGAATCAATTGAATCTAAAGATAAAAATGATTCAGAGTGATAAGAGTGGAGAATACAAATATCCTTTTGCAGAGATATGATTGGAATATGGTATTATTCATCAAACTACTGCACCCTATACACCACAGTCAAATGGTTTGGCGGAATGGAAGAACAAAACATTAAAGGAAATGATAAATGCCTTGATAATCAGTTCTGGTTCACCACGAAACCTGTGAGGGGAAGCCATTCTTACGGCTAACAAGATACTCAATAGGGTACCCCATAGCAAATCGCAATCGATTCCTTATGAGTTATGGAAAGGAAGGAAACCCAACTTGAAATATTTTAAATTGTAGGGTGTCTAGCAAAGGTAGAGGTTCCTTTACCCAAGAGGGTGAAAATTGGACCCAAAACAGTGGATTGTGTATTTATTGGATATGATGTGAACAGTAAGGCCTGTCGGTTTTTGGTTAACAATTATGATAATCCTGAAATTCATGTGAATACGGTAATTGAGTCAGATAACGCAGAGTTCTTTGAACACATTTATCCGTATAAAACTAAATGTGAGTCGATAAGTGAAATACCTAAACGACCACAGGAAGAATCAACGGAAAATACACTACCTAATGAGGATCCTAGGCGTAGTAATCACCAATGGAAATCCACTTCTCTTGGATCAAATTTTGTGGCATTCTTGCTTGAAAATGATCTTCGAACATTTAAAGCAACTATGTCTTCGTCTGAGTCAATCTATTGGAAAGAAGCAGTCTATAGTGATATCGAATCAATTTTAAGTAATCATACTTGGGAATTGACTGATCTTCCTCCAGGAAATAAACTTTTAGGATCAAAGTGGATCTTTAAAAGGAAAATGAAAGCCGATGGGACTATTGACAAATATAAGGCTAGACTTGTAGTCAAAAGATACAGACAAAAGGAAGGTCTGGACTGCTTTGATACATACTCTCCAGTAACAAGGATAACATCAATTAGGATGTTAATAGCACTAGCGGCAATGCATGATCTTAAAATCCACCAGATGGATGTAAGACAGCCTTCTTAAATGGAGAGTTGGAGGAAGAAATTTACATGGAACAACCTGAAAGGTTTGTGGTTCCTGGTAAAGAAGAGAAAGTGTGCAAACTTGTGAAGTTGCTTTATGGGCTCAAGCAAGCACCCAAACAATGACATGCTAAATTTGACCAAACAATGTTGGCAAATGGATTCAAGATTAACGAATGTGATAAATGTGTTTACATTAAAAACATTCTGAATCATGAAGTCATTTTGTTTGTCTGTATGTTGATGACATGTTAATAATGAGTAAAAATATTGACGATATAAATGTTACTAAGCGCATGCTGTTCAACAAGTTTGATATGAAGGACTTAGGAGTTGCTGATTTGATCTTAGGGATCAGGATTCTCAATACTCCTTAGGGACTAGCTTATCTCAATCTCATTATATTGAAAGAGTATTAGATAAGTTCAAGTACTTGAATTTCAATGTTGTCAAAACTCCAATTGATTTAAGTTTTACATTTCAAAAGAATGAAGGTGAAAGTGACTCTCAATTGGAATATGCCAGGGTGTTGGAAAGTTTGATGTATATTACGAATTGTACGCGACCAGATATAGCATGTGCTATTAGCAAGCTGAGTCGGTTCACTAGTAATCCTAATCAAACTCACTTGATGGCAATGAAACGTGTGTTGGGGTATCTGAAACATACACAACACTATGCTTTGCATTATAATAAATATCCTACCGTGTTTGAAGGATATAGTCATCCAAATTGGATCACCAGGTCAAATGAAGTAAAATCCACAAGTGGTTATGTGTTTACACTTGGTGGAGGAGCAGTCTCTTGGAAATCGTCCAAACAGACATGTATCACTCGCTCCATAATGGAATCTGAATTTATTGCTTTAGATAAAGCCGGTGAAGAAGCTGAATGGCTCCGAAATTTCATAGAGGATATTCCATTCTAGCCCAAACCTGTGGGACCTATTTGCATACATTGTGATAGTCAAGCAGCAATAGGTAGGGCATGGAGCGTCATGTACAACGGGAAGTCTCGTCACATACGACGGATACATAACACCGTAAGACAACTACTCTCTAGTGAAATTATCACAATAGACTATGTGAAGTCAAGCGATAATGTGTCAGATCCACTAACAAAAGGCCTAGTGAGAGAGGCAATTGAAAGATCATCTAAGGAAATGGGTTTACAGTTGAGGACAAGTTAGCATGGCGGTAACTCTATCTAGCATACTGGAGATCCCAAGAGCTAGATTCAAGGAGAAAAATAAAGTTGTGACTGATAGTTCGACATTGTTAATCAACTCAATCCATTCTCATAATGAAAACAATGTTCAGGAACAAGGTTAAGACCTTAAGCCTTGTTAATGAGTTAATAAAGCTTAAAGCTTTTAATGATTTGCTAAGTTTGGCAGATTCGACCAAATAGTGTATCTACACGATAACACGGTTAGAAATCACCTATGTGAGTGTGAAGTGTAAGCCGCTTTAAAGAGAATTTTTTGTCAAAAGCCTATTCTCTATACACTCATGAAACCAGGAGGTGTTCATGGCTGAAATAAAACAGCCGTAAGGACCATAAATGGTAAAGGGTTAATTGTGTGACATATGGTTGTCTAGGTATACACCAAAGCTTGACGGTTCAAAGATATCGCATCTACCGATTGACCGAGTATATCCGACATATGTTCACAACGGAAAGTCCAAGGGGAAACCTACTTGTCCAGATGCAATTGATCCTTGCTTGTAAAGTACACACTCGTCCGTGCATCCCTTATGTTATAGCCATTCCCCATTCATGTGGGGGATTGTTGGGTATATAGCCAGAGTTAATGGGAAATGGAAGGAACATGAAAAGAGAGTAACTTGAAAAGTTTCCTTATGCTTTAGTAAAAAGGCATTTCTCCCTCTTTGGTGGTGGAAAAAAAATAGAATGGTTTAAATAGAGAAACCCTTCTATTAGTTGTTAAAAGGGTTGGAAAGAGGGACCCCCCTCGCGCCGTCGTCATCGCTCGCTCGGCTTCGGCTTCGGCTTTGGTTTTGGAAAATGATTGATCGAGAGATTATTTTTTGGACAAAGTTTATTTTAATTATTTAATTATTTATTTAATTAAATTAAATGGCCAAAACGTTTCAATTATTTAGTTAATTAACAGAAATATTCCGACCCGACTCGGATCCGGGCAACCCGTTTTATTTAAAACACTTTCTCATTTGAATTTCCCATCGTTGGAGATGATTGTCCTGAAAGGTTGCAACTTTCAAGAACATCCATGACCGTTTGAAAGGTTGCAAATTTTCTGGAATGGTCGTGTGGTTTCTGAAAGGTTGCAACCTTTCGGAACCAGTGCATCTTGGCTATAAATACCACTGATTCTTCAGATTTTTTACTTACAAAAAATTCTGATTTCTTCTTCTTCTTCTTCACAAATATTTTTCGTGTACTTTACAGCCGTTGAGTGGCTCGCTGACACCAAAGTTTTGGGTATCAATACACTGGTGATTGAGATCATTCTATCCTGGGAGGACATATTCCAAATCAAACCTTGGATACTAGAGGGGAATAATTTCCTTAAGGGGACACTGTGCATTTAGTGGGCTTGATCTTCTTCCTATTCTGTTTTTCCAAATTCTGGTATATTTTTATAGATTTTAGTTTTGTTAATTAATTTCTGTTCTTCACTGGTTCATTGGAAACTTTGGTAACTTCGTGTTTCTGCAAAGTTTCTGGTAATCAGTATTACTGTTTTTTAAACACAGATTGGCAACATATTTGACCAGTGATTCTTATTCCATTTAACCGTCCTCCTTGGGAATGCATGAAGCAATCTTCCTTTATTCTTTCAATGATCATTCCAGGAAAAAAGATGTCAGGAAATGACATAGATGTCTATTTACAACCTCTTATCCAAGAGTTGAGAGAATTGTGGTAATTCTTCAACAAATGAAACATTTAAAATGCTAGTGCTTATTTACATACAACAAAGTCTATGTTAATCCACTGAAATGTGATACTACTTGTTTATATTGCAAAGTTTCCCTTATTTTGATACTACAATGTGATAAGTATACTTAGATTACAAGAGACAAATTTTCAAGAAAATGTTTTCTAAGTTCACAATTCTCTATGCGTTAACACTTATAGTTATTCATTGATATTTCTGTGTGAATACATATATTTTTGAAATATGATCATCAACTTGCATGTTAATTAATAAAAAAAATAATTCAGGCATCCGATACAAAAAGTGGGGCTCATCAGTCACCCATCGGACCAACCATCAATTATAAATCTTCAATGATGGACTAAGCATCAACTAGGAATCATTTTTAGGGTCTTTTTTTTTGGATAATCTAGTTGAATGACACTTGAAATTATACTATTTTGATGGTGTAATTTTGTAGTTTTGAATAACACTTTGAACTTTAGTATTTTGATGATGTAATTTTGGAGTACTTTTATTTAATGTGATGAATATTTTGCTCATTTGATCTTTTTTGTTGTGTTAAAATTACTAATTATAGAAATTTAAATATATAGGGTCCAATAAATATGATATAACTATGGATTGACAAAATTAGAAAATATTATAATTACGACGTCACGAATTGAACATTACGGTATTTTTTAACTGCCGTAATATATAAATGATTTACCATTTTTCACTATTACAATGGTTGTGAACCGTTACTCTATACAAGAAAATGTCGCATTTAAAAAGGAATATTGTGACGGTTTTATATATGTATTATGACGATTTTTTGTATAAATTATGATGGTTTCTTAAAAACCGCCGTAATATGTTTGTGACAGACATGATTACGACATTTTCACAAAACCCCGTTATAGTACATTGTGACGGTTTGAAACCACCGCAATACGTATAAATAACCGTAGCAATAACCCATTTTTTTGTAGTGTCAAAATTTCCAAAAAAATCACAACGTTTCAACAATATTCTCAAACCAACTTCACTGATGATAAAAAATGACTTGGAGAAACTATCAAGAAGAGTAAAACAATAATATTTTGAAAATTTCTAAAATTAACCTTCTGGGTTTTTACAGGGGCCCTTGGGCCTCGACTCTTAAAACACGGTATAATGTGAAATTACTTTCACCATTTTTTTTAATTAACTAAAGTAAAAAATTATAAGATTTCTTAACTAAGTGATAGTTATGGTACATTGTTTAAATTTTTTTTTTTTATACGAGGCAAGCTTCTTTTTTAGTGTCTTATAGCATTACCATTTTCTATCTATTACATGCAAATTGTAATTGTTTCTAAACAATAACATGTAACTTTTAATGAATATGCTCATGACATATAGTAATCAATACTTGAATCAGTAAATACCATATAACAAGTTCTTTTGGATGACAATGATTTCGAAGTACAAAAAAACCTAATATGAAATATATTTTAATTATATTTACAGACATTGAAATTTTGTGGGACTCTACAAGACGTGTTCAATTTGAGTTGGGACTCTACAAAGTGTGTTGAATTCCAATTAGGGATTCTTGAAGGCTACTCAACCCTAAAACCTAGTTTATGCCTATATAAAGGGTACCATATTCCCTTGAAAGGAGGACATGTCAAATATTTCGCAAATTCATGAAATATTCATAAAGAGATCAAATTCAAATAATCCTGATTTGAGAAATACGTCATTAACGACCCTCAAATCATGGATAAATCTTATAAGAGAAGAATAAAGGGAAGAACAAAATTGTATCTACATATTTTTATCAATAAAATCATGTTTCCTCATATTTTATTTGTGATTGCAATTTATTTTGTATCACTTTAAAATTTGTTGCAAAAAAAATTGGCATGCCCAGTGGGACCAAATATGTCCTTCATCTCTTCTCTCGTAGATCAAATCTGCAAATCTGAAATAACAAAACCACAAAGGTGGAAGAATTAGTACTTCAGCCTTTGTCTTTGAGTTTCAACAAGTCTACACTCCGACAAGCCTTAAAGCAGGGGACATTTTTAGACATTGAAATTTTGTGGGACTCTACAAAACATGTTCAATTCGAGTTGGGACTCTACAAGGTGTGTTGAATTACAATTAGGATCCTTGGAGGCTAATCAACCCTAAACTCTAGTTCCTGCCTATATAAAGGGTATTATATTCCTTGTAAAGACATCTCAAATATTCCACAAATTCATAGAATATTCATAAAGAGATCAAATTCAAATCATCCTAGTTCGAGAAATACACCACTAATGACCCTCGAATCATGGATAAATCTTATGAGAGAAGAATCGAGGGAGGAATAGAATTGTACTTACATATTATCAATAAAGTTACTCCCTCCGTTTCAAAAAGAGTGGCCTAGTTTGACTTGACACAGAGTTTAAGAAAAATAAAGAAGACTTTTGAATCTTGTGGTCTTAAATTAAAGTTATGTCAAATGTACAAAATTATCCTTTAATCTTGTGGTCTTAAACATGCCACATGGAAAGCTGAAAGTAAAATGTTACCAAAAAAAGAAGAGGTCGTTATTTTTTAAACAAACTAGAAAGGAAAGGAGGTCATTCTTTTTTGAACGGAGGAAATACATTTTTTCATATTTTATTTGTGGTTGCAATATATTTTGCTTCACTTTAAAATTTGTTTCAAACAATTTTCCATAGTTTAAATTAATAAAGAATTTATATATGGTAAAGTTTTAATAGCCTTATCTTCAATTAGTTTCAAAATCCCACATAATAGGATAATAATTAAATTACAATTACTTAAGAAAAATACTAAACATCAGTTTGATCTATTATTGAATATTTTTAATGAAGAGAAAATCAATCAACATTGTCTGTAAAAATCTTCATGTTCTTACCATAATATAGATATAGATAAATGGGGCTTACCGAAATATAGCGTATATGTATATCAACCTATAATGGGTCTTGATATATTGAGTCGTGATAATAAATAAAATACCATATTTGAAAGTTTAGTTTTTAATAAGATTCCGAAAACAAAAAGGATAAACGGAATTTTAGTTGCAAATTTTATTTGTTTTTAAACAATAATATGTAACTCTTAATGAATATTATCATGACATATAGTAATCAACACTTGAATCAGTAAATACTTGAATATGATCATGACATATCGTAGTCAACCCTTGAGCCAATAAATACCACGTAGCAAGTTCTATTTCTTTTTGATGATGATGATGATTCCGAAGTATAAAAAAATTAATATGGAATATATTTAAATTATATTACATAGTTTAAATAAACAAAGATGTATACATGGTAAAGATTTCATAGCTATATCTTCTATTAATTTCAAAATCCTACATAATAGGATAATAATTAAGTGACAACTATTTAGGAAAAAAAATACTAAACAACAATTTGGCCTATTATAGAAAATATATTTAATGAAGGGAAAAAAGTCAATCAAGATTATTTGTAAAAACCTTCATGTTCTTACTATAATATAAATATAGATAAATATAGCTTACCAAAATATAGTGTGTATGTACATCAACTTGTAATGGGCCTTGATATGTTGATACATGGTAAGAATTTTAGTTTGGAGATTAATCTAATTGCTAAGCATGCTTACACTTGTGGTGACAACATTGTTGAAGAGTGCCACTCTAATGCTACGTGTGGTACTTATAAATACAAGTCATTATCGTGGGATATTTTTGACAATGACATTTCAACATTTGATTTTCCTTATCCGTTAGAAAAGTTTAAGTGGGATGGTGTTGATAAAGTTTTGGAGAGCAAAGATGATCTTATCCAACAAATCTTGGAGTTTGTTCATACATTGGAGAACGTTACGCCTTCTTTTCAAGATGACGATATTGTTTGTGTCATCCTGATATTTTCTAAGAAAGTTTTTGTTCCTCCTCAAGAATTTGAACTTACTAAAATGAATATGCTTTTCAATTATTATGAAAACTTTGCGCCAATACTTTGGAATAAAGTTCGCGACGAAATCAAGCGATATTTGGGACAGGATTCATCGTGTTTGTATGAAGAATTCCAATTCCTAAATGATTTCGTGGAAGCAATTGCAAGGAAGACAATTAATTGGAGGGAATTCATGTCATTGCCTTCAGTAAGATCAATTATATGCAATACTTACATAAAGTAGATTTTACTGAAAATGAATTGACAAAGGAGTGTTCGATATGCATGAGCAAGTACTTACTTGGTTCAGAAGCATACAACATGCCTTGCAACCATAGTTTCCATTCTGGCTGCATTGAGACTTGGCTTCTAAAGACACCAAGTTGTCCTATGTTTCGATTCAAGCTGCAACCAACTGAGTAAAAATAGAAGTATTCATCCCTTTCTAGCTATTTGTAATTTGCATCGTTGTTTTCGGTTACCTTGTTATTCAAATTCTTAGTTGTAATTCGGGTACATTAAGTATTAATATATATAGGTATTTATGTGGGAAATTGGTTTGTTTCAGCTCTAATTCACCTTACTTTTCTTGTTTTCTGTAATGAAATTATGATGTAGTTTGTAAACCTGTCGTAATTATCTTTCCATAATTATAAGTTTAGTCTGCAAGTAATTAGTAAATTGGATTCCAAAATCGAAAAGGAAAAAGAAAGGTTAAAGTGCCTATTTGGAATTATTTTCGGTAATAAGAATCCGAAAAAGGAAAATGATTAAAGAAAAAGAGTCAAATCCTAATCCTGCACAAAAATTGAAAATCAACCCAAAGGAATGGAAACTTCTTTCTCTTATCTCTCTTTTCTTTTTAGCTAGAGAGTAGAAAATAGTTTTAACCTGAAAACCAATTCCTGGATAATTGATTCGGCAGCTGACCTCGACCCTCACCCGACCCTAACACAAGACCTAACCTCGACCTCGACCTGAGGCCCGACCCCCCATCTCAACCCTAACTCCATACTCGACCCCAACACCAACCCCGACCAAAGACCCGACTTAGGCCTTGACTCAAGACCCAACCTCGACCCAAATCTTAACCCAAGACCTTACCCCAACCCTGATCCAAGACGCAACCTTAACCTCGACTCGGGACCTGAATCCGACCACTACCCGAGACCTGACCTCAACCTCCAATTTAGACCTGACCCCGACCTTGACTTGAGACACCAACCCCATCTCCAAACCCAACACCTAACCCCAACTCCTACCTGACCCCGATCGTGACCCTATCGGACCCTAATTTGTGACACGAACCAAACCTAAGACCTTGAATCGACCCCAACCCCAAGTCAGTCCTAACTCTAACCCAGACCCATACTGACCCGAGACCCTAACATGAGACCCGACCCCGACTGGTGACCCTACCCTGACCTGACCATCGCCCGGACCTCCCAATCCCAACCTCGACCAAAAACCCAACTTGAGACATGACCCCAATCGCGACTTGAAAAATTGACATGAGACCTGCCCCCGACATGTGACAAGATCTCGACCCCAACCCAAAATGTTGATCAAACCTTGACATCGATACTCGACTTCGATTTATGAACCCTAATTTGACATTGACACTCGAATTGAGATCCCAACTCGAGACTTGGCCCTTAATTAAAACTTAATCCTGACACAAGATTCAACCCCAACCCTAACCAAAGACCCCATTCGAATCCAAGACCCTAACTTGAGACCTGACCCCGACCCCAACCCCAACCCCAACCCCAACCCGAGACCTTAACTTTAGACTTGACCCTAACTTCGACCCCGACCTCAGACCTGACCTAGACCCCTACCCCAAGCCTTGATCCAACCTTGAAATCGACATTTGACGTCTAATTTCCAAACCTTAATTCGACATTGAACATTCGAATTGAGATCCTAACCTGAGACTCGATCCCTACCTGAGACCTTATCTCAGACTTGAGATCCAACCCCAATCTAAGACCCTAACCCAACAAATGACAGTGACCCGAGAATTAAACCTAACTCAGACTTGATTCTCACCTGAGACCCGACCTGAAACCTGAGACCTTGAACATTGCTCCACCCTTAACATCAACACTCAATGTTCGATTTCAGAACATCGATTCGACATTGACACACCAATCGAGATCCAACACCAAAATTGAGACTTGACTTCGAACAGGGACCTGACCCTAACTTGGGACCCAACATTCAAAAATAAGATCTGTCTTCGACATTCAACCCTAATATCCGACCCCGACACCCAATTCAAAATCTCATTCCAACATTTGATCTGAGACCCGACCTCGACACTCGACCTAGAATTTGACCTCTAATTTTATTTGTGGTTGCAATATTTTTTGTTTCACTTTAAAATTTATTACAAACAATTTTACATAGTTTAAATTAATAAAGAATTTATATATCGTAAAGTTTTAATAGCCTTATCTTCCATTAGTTTCAAAATCCCACATAATAGGACAATAGTTAAATTACAATTACTTAAGAAAAATACTAAACATCAGTTTGATCAATTATTGAATATTTTTAATGAAGAGAAAATCAATCAACATTGTTTGTAAAAATCCTCATATTATAATATAGATTTAGATAAATAGAGCTTACCGAAATATAGCGTGTATGTATATCAACCTATAATGGGTCTTGATATGTTGAGTCGTGCTAATAAATAAAATACCATATTTGAAAGTTTAGTATTTTATAATAATATTCCGAAAACAAAAAGGATAAAATGAATTTTAATTGAAAATTTTAATTGTTTTTAAACAATAATATGTAACTCTTAATGAATATGATTATGACACATAGTAATCAACACTTGATTTAGTAAATACTTGAATATGATCATGACATATTGTAGTCAACCCTTGAATCAGTAAATACCACGTAGCAAGTTCTTTTTCTATTTGATGATGATGATGAATCTGAAGCATAAAAAAATTAATATGGAATATTTAAATTATATAAGGTCAAAATTGCCCCCGAACTATATGAAATAGACCATTTATATCCGCATTTTGGGATCAAAAATGCCCCTGCTGTTATCCTAAGAGACCACAAATACCCTCAAGAGTTAACACCCCAAATTTTTGTTGACGTGGAAAGCCACGTGGGACTAATCCTTCCACCTAAGCGTTGCCAACTAGGATTCATTACAAAAGAACTAGACCTTTAGCGGCAACAACAGTCGCCACAAAAGCGAAAATCGCCACTAAAAGTTTTTTACATTAAATTCTAATTTTGTGTTTTTTTCTTCATTGTTTTTAAAAAACCAAATATGATATCGATTAAGTAGGAGTTTGAAGACACTATATGTTTTATTTTTATGTCATATGTAAATGTATAAAATGTACAATGATGCATTATATATATATAGTAGGGGATTTGAATTGAGAAGTAATTTTGATTATTTTTCGTAATAATATTGGATGTTTTTAATATGGATATTGCAAGTTATTTATTTTAGAAAATTAGGTCGCAATCGAAAATTAATTATCATATTTTTTTGTTGAAAAAATAGGTTTTACTAGCGAATGGTTGTTGAGCCTTAGTCGCCACTAAAACTCACTCATAACCTTTAGTGGCAATATTTTGGGATTTTGTGGCGACTTTGTCGCCACTAAAAGTCAAGTTCTTTTGTAGTGAATCTTAGTTGGCAATGCTTAGGTGGAGGGATTAGTCCCATGTGCCTTGCCACATCACTAAAAAATTGGGGTGTTAACTCTTGATGGTATTTGTGGTCTCCTGAGATAACTGCGGGGGTATTTTTGATCCCAAAATGTAATGGAGGGTATAAGTGGTCTATTTCGCACAGTTCAGGGGCAATTTTGACCCTTTTCCGTAGTCTAAATAAACAAAGATGTATATATGGTAAAGATTTAATAGCTTTATCTTCAATTAATTTTCAAAATCCTACATAATAGAATAATAATTAAGTGACAACTATTTAGGCAAACATAGTTTCCATTTTGGATGCATTGCGACCTGGCTTCTAAAGACACCATGTTGTCCTATGCATGTGTCGATTCAAGTTGCCACCAATTGAGTAAAAATAGAAGTATTCATCCCTTCTGGCTATTTGTAATTTGCATTGTTGTTTACGGTTACCTTGTTATGAAAATTCTCAGTTTTAATTCGGCTACATTAAGTATTAAAATATATAGGTATTTATGTGGGAAATTGGTTTGTTTCAGCTCTAATTAACCTTACTTTTCTTGTTTTCTGTAAGGAAATTACTATGTAGTATGTAAACCTGTTGCACTTATCTTTCCATAATTACAAGTTTAGTCTGCAAGTAATTAGGAAATTGGATTCAAAAATCGAAAAGGAAAAAGAAAGGTTAAGTGCTTATTTGGAATTTGTATTTTTGGTAATAAGAATCCGAAAAAGGAAAATGATTTTAAAAAAAGAGTCAAATCCTATTCCTACACAAGAATTGAAAATCAACCCAAAGGAATGGAAATCTTCTTTCTCTTATCTCTCTTTTCTTTTTAGCTAGAGAGTAGAAAATAGTTTTAACCTAAAAACCAATTCCTAAATAATTGATTTGGCATTTGACCTCGAACCTGACCCAAACCCCAACTCGAGACCTGACCTCAACCTTGGCATGAGAACCGGCCCCTATCTCAATTCCAACTCCATACTCGACCCCAACACTAACCCCGACCTAAGACCCGACTTAGGCCTCGACTCAAGATCCAACCTCGACCCCAATCTTAACCCGAGATCCTACCCCAACCCTGATCCAAGACTCGACCTTAACCTCAACCCGGGACCTAACTCCGACCACTACCCGAGACCTGACCCCAACCTAAACTTGAGACCTGGACCCGACCTTGACCTGAGACACCAACTTCATCTCTAAACCCAACACCGAACCCCGACCCCTACCTGACCCTGATCATGACCCTGACCCGAGATTATACCTTAATTTGTGACACGACCCAAACCTAAGACATTGAGTCGACCCCAACCCCAACTCAGTCCTAATCCTAACCCAGACCCATACCAAACTGAGACCCTAACATGAGACCCAACCCCAACTGGTGACCCTACCCTAACCTGATCACGGCCCGGACCACCTAATCCCAACGTCGACCAGATACCCCAACTAGAGACATGACCCCAACCGCAATATGAAAAATTGAAATGAGACATGCCCCCGACATGTGACCTGATCCCGATCCCAACTTAAAACCTTGATCAAACCATGACATTGACACTTGATTTCGATTTATGAACCCTAATTTGACAATGACACTCGAATCAAGATCCCAACCCGAGACTCGACCCTTGATTGAAACCTAATCCTGACACAAGATTCAACCCCAACCCTAACCAGAGACCCAATCTGAATCCGAGACCCTAACTTGAGACATGACCCCGACCCCAACCCGAGACCCCGACTTGAGACTTGACCCCAACTCCAACTCCGACCTCAGACATGACCCCGACTGCTACCCCAAACCTTGATCCAACCTTGAAATCGACATTTGACGTCCAATTTCCAAACCTTAATTCGACATTGAACATTCAAATTGAGATCCCAACCTCAAACTCAACCCCGACCTGAGACCTTATCTCAGACTTGAGATCCAACCCCAATCTAAGACCCTGACCCTAGAAATAACAACGACCCGAGAACTAAACCTAACTCAGACTTGATTCGCACTTGAGACCTCACATCTTGAACATTACTCCAACCTTAACATCGATACTGAACGTTCAATTTCGAACATCGATTCAACATTGACATCCCAATCAAGAGCCAACACTAAAATTGAGACTTGACTTCGAACCGGGACCTGACCCTAACTTAGGACCCAACTTTCAAAATGAGATCCGTCTTCGACATTCAACCCTAATATCTGACCCCGACACCCAATTCAAAATCTCATTCCAACACTTGATTTGAGACACGACCATGACATTCGACCCAGAATTTGACATTTAATTCTAAATCAAGATCGGTCCCTAACTCAATCCAAAACTCAGAAGTTGGGTCTTGAATTGAGAATCATGAGTAGGATCTAAGATAAGTATTGATAGGATGGAAAGTTCAGGTGTGAGGTTCAAAATGATTTTGGAAAATGGTTTCCTTACTTTTTTTAAGAGGAGTAATTTTCCTGAAATTTGATGAAAATAAGTTGATCTGGAAAATATTTTCCAAAACATTTGTGCCGACCAAGCATGAAAAATTAAAATATATTTTCCTTCATACAAACACACCCTAAATGGAGCCATCCATTGCTAGAGAAATTTGTATATTTCCCAAAATTTGTAATGCTATAAGAAGTCCTCCTAGTCCACCCATTTTAGGTAATAATTTTAACTTGGAGATTGATCTACTAGCCAAGCATGCTTACACTTGTGGTGACAACATTGTCGAAGACTGCCAATTTGGTACTAGGTGGAAATACAAGTACAAGTCATTATCATGGGGTATTGTTGACATAGTGCTTTCGGTATATTATTTTTCTTATCCATTAGAAAAGTTTAAGTTGGATGGTGTTGATTAAATTTTGTAGAACAACGATGATTTGATCCAATAAATTTTGGAGTTTACTCGTACTGTGCAAAACGTCGCCTTTTTTTTCACAATGATGATACAGTTTATGTGATTCTAATATTTGCTAAGCACAAATCTCTATCTCCTCAAGAATTTCAACTTACCCAAGCGAGAATTTTTGCGGAACATCATGAAAGCACTGCAATAATACTTTGGCCACAAGTTCGTGCCATAATCAACATATTGGGATGTGGATCACCTTTGTATGAAGAATTTCAGTGCCTAGAAGGTTATGTAGTAGAAATTGTGAGGCATTCAATTAATTGGAGAATTGTGAATGGGTACTAATAGAGTCTTTGATTGAGCATGCTAGGAGGGAATTCAGGTTGTTGCCTACAGTAAGATCTAGAATGTAGTTCTTACATAGAGTACATCTTTTCACAAAACCAATTTATAGATGAGTGTTCGATAGGCATGGAGAGTAACTTGCCTGAACAAGCAGCATACAACAGGCCATGCAATCACACTTTCCATTCTGGCTACATTGATACATGGCTTCTTAAACCCCCAAGTTGTCCTATGTGTTGTTATATGTGTAAATGTTTTTACATCTATAATGAGAGGAAACCTTGATTATTAAATGAGTTCATGAGGAGTTTTGAGCATCATCTCTTTTAAGAGAATCTTTTGAGTAATAATCTCAAAGTTTGAGGATGAGGAAATGTTTTTAAATATATGAGCATGAGTTATATTATTCGGAGTAGTATTGAGCACCGATATGGGGACTAGTGCAGATAACTCAAAGTCCTCATAAACCATGTATGCCAACATGGGTAAAGGGTCATACTTTTTAAATGATTCCTTATTTTCTTTTAAGCATAGCTTAGTGGATCCACTTAGTTGAGGATGTCCTATACTCTGGCAAGGTATAAGACAGTTCTGACAGCGTTGGCGAGACGTTGTATTATCACATAGCTCATAGTGATGATTGTCGGTTAGAGAATCTCCCAAATAAGAGTAAAGAGTCATTCTTGTATTTTTAAATACATTGAGTTGTTATTTACTGTTTAAAAGGCTTTTTGATTTAACGTATCAGGATACTTCATCCAATACTAAGTGTCAACGATCATTAAGTAGTAATATAACCCAACTAAGTGAGTTGGGGTCGAGTTTCAAGAGAGTGGTACATATTTGAGAATCAATAGGAAAGCATGAATATGCTCAAGTCAATTATAGCTAAAAATATTTACGAATAAAAGCATGGTTCAAGTTAGGGGTGACACAAGTGTCAAATAACAGGGGGATTTGGTTTCAACTATCAGCTACAACAGCAAATAACACGAAAATAGCAAGTATAGAGATGGGTTCTTGGGATGTGATTGGATTATGGGCTAAGCTAGACAATTGGGTGATTGCAATTATTAGTGAATAGCTGTAAATTGGTGAAAAAGCTAGACTTAGTGGGGATAAATTTTCTCTCGAACAATTTACCCCGAATCAAATTGGTTTCTCTCGAACACCAATAAGCAGCAATTAAGAACAGCCTACGCTTTAGTCCATCCACTCTCTCAAGCTGAATGTATGGAAAAGGGTTTAGGGTTCACTCTCTCGAGTTGAACCCATGACAACCTAATACCCACAGACCATCAAATCAATAATCTTGGTTTTAAATTCTCTCTCTCGAGCAAACCAAAAACACGAAGGTAGAGTTACATTTGCAACTACAACCCTTTAGATTAAGCCACAATTACTGAATGAAATTAGTTTTAAACAACATTCACTACTAAAAAACGACGGAAGAAAAAGCGACGGACAGCGTCGCTCCAAAAAAGCGACGAACTAAGAGATGCCGTCCGTCGCTTTTTAATTAAAATAATTATTTTTAAAATTATTTTACAAAAAGTGACGGACTGCATCTCTTAGTCCATCGCTTTTTATTAAAAATAATTATTTATAAATTAAACAATAACCACGATGTCCGTCGTTTTAATTTATTTTATTTTATTAATTAGTTTTTTAAAAAAGCGACGGACGACATCTCTTAGTCCGTCACTTTTTGGTCAAAATATCTAGTCAAACATTTTAAAAAAGCAACGGACATCGTCTCTTAGTCCGTCGCTTTTTAATTAAAATATTTTTTTTTTATTTTTTTTAAAAGCAACGGACGGCATCGCTTAATCCGTCGCTTTTTTCGCGTATTTTTGCTAATTAATTATTTTATATAGATAGTGACGCAGTCCGTCGCTTTTTATTAAAAATAATTATTTATTAATTTAAAAAAAGTCACGTCGTCCGTCGCTTAATTTTAATTGTTTAATTATTTTATAAATTATCGACGGACAACATCTTTATGTCCGTCGCTTCTTGGTCAAAATATCTGGTCAAACTTTTTAAGAAAGCGACGGACAATGTCTCTTAGTCTGTCTATTTTTGGTCAAAATGTTGGTCAAACATTTTTTTTAAAAAGCGACGGACATAGAGACGTTGTCCATCGCTTTTTTTAAAATATCTGCACTAACAGACACGATTTTCCCCATTTCTCGATATAAAAAACAAAATTGAGAAATATTTTGATTTGATTTTATTTAAATCATCTTCTGGAGAATGGTTTTGTGTAAAATAAAAAACAAAAAAAATTATAATACCGACTTCCAGATGTCGGTAAAATTAAATAGTATGTAATAAATTAATATTTTCAATTAACTTTAAATAAATCGTCCTCCGAATGACGGTTTTATATAAGTTAAAAAATAATTTAATATAAAATATGGACCTCCCGATGTGAATATTATTTAATTAACATGATTACATTTTAGTTATCTTAAAATTTAATGTGATACCGACCTCATGAGGTCGGTATTTTAATTACTTTTAATAAAAGCGACATCCGGAGGTCAGTTTGTTTAAAATATTCCTATTAATCATAATTTTGCTATTGTGCATAATATTAAAATTTCATTTTACACCTACGAATAATTGTTCAAAAAGTGTAACAATTTTGTATACTTTTACAAATAAAATGTTAGAATTCGTGAAATAAATAAAAAAAATATCTATAATCCATATTTAGAGTATGAAACTACGTTGATATGAATTAGGAGATAATTATACTTATATTTATAGAGTAATGTACAAATCCTATCAGTCCGTCGTCTAATCATAAACTTAATATCTCATGTCATGATGTAGTAGAGGTGAAGAGCTAACATATAATCCATTCCATTATGAAATGCGAGATAGTATTATTATATACGTTCGATCTTGAATGGATGTCAAGTGTAGTGATCACCTCCTAATTATGATGACATGTAAAGGATACTTCATCGGAGTATGAAATACGTTGATTAATTATATATATATATATATATATTCCTCGAGTAGTTTAACAAATCAAGTCTGATATACTAGTGGTTCAGATATGAAATACATTATCAATTAAAGAAATACCGATGATCAATTCAAGGAGATTTATATATTAAATTTGATATTGATAAACTTTTGTTGATCAATAAAATTAAATTTATATAATTAGAAGGTATATAATTTAAATTTATAAAATTAACTTGATCGATAAATTAAATTTATTAAATTAAACTTTTGTTTATGTGTAGTTAAATTATATATATATATGGCCAAACACATATACAACCCTCTAACTTGTCCACATTTTTCATTTTGGCACTTTATCTTAGCCTTGTTCCATTTTAACCCTTGAACTCCATTTTTTATGTTCCATTTTAACACGAAATACTATGTTTATGATTTATTTATTTTTATATATATTCTTCAATTGCAACTTCTTATTTTAAATCGACATGTGTCATTTAATTTTAGTTAAAAAATTAAAAATTAACAAAAAATAATTCTTTTTAAAAAATAATAATTTCTTTTTAAGAGTGTTATTTATTTTTGTGTGAAAAATAACCGACGAAATTGTGTTGGTTTTCTTTCTTTAAAATCAATGACAACCTAACAAAGTCAGTCGAGTTTTAACATTGTTTAGTAGTGTTATTAGCAATGAACAAGAGTCTTTTTTTAGTAGTGTTATTAACTAAGTCAGTCGAGTCTTTTTGAAGATGGGTTTTTTTATTCGTATTGATTTATATTAAAAATTAAAAGTGAGTATTTGCGTAAAATTTAGATAGCCTAGATGATAAGAAAAAATAAATAAGTAGTGTTATTTAATTTGATTGAATGTTTAAGAAAGAAAATCAAAGAACTTTCGTATTTTCATGCAAAAATACAGAGAAATATCAAAAAATAATATTATTGTTTGAAAATTTTTATGTTCGTTCGCGAATGTTTAATTTTTTTAATTAACAGGCACACGTCTATTTTTTTAAAATAAGAAATTGCAATTGAAGAACATAAATAAAAACAAATCACAAAAATTAGGGTTGTCTAAAAAATTATATATTTTAGTATGCATGATTTATAAAAATATTATTATTTTTAAATTATTATATTTATCGATAGTTAAACTCAAAATAATTACTTTACTTATATTTTAAAATATTAGATGTTTTTAATAATGTGTGAAAATATTTTAATACATAGTATTTTATTAATCGGATAGCATTTCCTTATTCTTCCTCTAAATTATTTAAATTATAGTTCATTCTATTCCATTTTATTTCAACTCTAGCCCTCTTTCTATGCAATTCTCTTTCGATTTTAGCCTCTAATTTCAATTTAGTCGCAATTTTAGCCCTTTTGCTCATTGCAATTATTTCAGATTTCAATCAAACTCATCCCTTTTAATCTTGACCACCCATCTCACTCTAAGTTAATCTCAGCCTTACATCTATTTTAAATCAACGGTTAAGATCTATTTTCCTATTTTAATCTACCAAAAGGAACCAACCCTAAACTAATTCATTCTTTATCTCTTTCTCCTTACCGCTACCCAGCGTCCTCCTCTCTCTCATTCTCCATCCATTTCCGACGAGAAGCAGCAACTGTGACCAACAGCCCTGGCGTCGTCCTCTCTTCTCCTCCCCTTCTCGTCGCCTCTTTAATTTCTCTCTTCTCCTCCGTCGACGACAACCAGCAGCTCTAACCGGCGAGCAACAACAACTAGCAGCCAGGCGAGCTAGCGCAAGAAGCAGCTCCGGCAGGCGTCCTCCGATCAACGAGCATCCACCAGAGATTCCACGGCGAAGCAGCAGTGCCAGCGTGACCAGCAACTCCGGCCAGCGAGCCACTACGAAGCTCCAGCGCCAGCGAGCAACAACAACACCAGCGAACGCCAGCAGCTCCAGCGCCACCAATCGCTTGTTTCTCCGGCTAAAATGGCAATCACTTTGCATAATTTGGATTGCTTAAGACGGATCTTAATTGATCCATCCCAGGTACAAATTCCTTTACTTTAATTTTAAGCATGTTACTGGGAATATTGTAAAATGTGAGATAGTTGCACCTTTTCATTTTAGATTTCGAATTCTTACTATATGTGTGGGCTGCCTATTCTTGGAAATTATGTGTGTGTGACCCTTAGTTTATAATCAATTATCTAGCATGCTATGGTGTTTGTTTATGTTGAAATATTCGCCTATGTTGGTGTTCATCTTGAGGTTTGGAATAATTTGTGAATTCTTGACTGTCTGTATCAGTGATTATTATCACGTTCAGTCTTGATTGAGAACCAGCCCGCTATTTTTCAATCTGCTCCTAACATTCTTTTTACCTTATTGAATCCAATGTAAAATATGTCCTAATTAATGCTTTAAATTGATCTTTCGGCTATATATATTTCGTATCAATTTCTGATTTATTTGATTGTATTAGATTATTATAAAATGTGAGCATAAATCTAAATGTAATTCCCACTTCCTTAAATAATTATGTCTATTGGTTTAACTATATCAATTATGTCTATTGGGATTTTAGGACTAGTTTGAATTTTGAATTTAGGACTACTTTGAATTATTATTGAAGTTGAACTTAGAATTTGAACATGAACTTGACTTGAACTTGAACTTAGAATTTGAAGTTAAACTTAGAACTTGAACTTGAAATTAGAACTTGAACTTGAATTTAGAAGTTGAACTTGAACTTAGAAGTTGAACTTGAACTTAGAACTTGAACTTGAACTTAGAACTTGAACTTGAACTTAGAACTTGAACTTGAACTTGAACTTAGAACTTGAACTTGAACTTGAACTTGAACTTAGAACTTGAACTTGAAATTAGAACTTGAACTTGAACTTGAACTTAGAATTAGAAATTGAACTTGAAATTAGAAATTGAACTTGAAAGTAGAACTTGAACTTAGAATTAGAACTTGAACTTGAAATTAGAAATTGAACTTGAGCTTAGAACTTGAACTTGAAATTAGAATTTGAACTTGAACTTAGAACTTGAACTTGAACTTGAACTTAGAATTAGAACTTGAACTTGAAATTTAACTAATTTTAGAACTTTTCGTGCTAG
Organism: Solanum okadae; assembly: GCA_036553675.1. Taxonomy (NCBI): domain Eukaryota; kingdom Viridiplantae; phylum Streptophyta; class Magnoliopsida; order Solanales; family Solanaceae; genus Solanum; species Solanum okadae. The sequence continues at coordinate 14,488,595 of CM071682.1, forward strand.
GCAACCGAGGAAGCTCAACATCTAAAAAAGTTGATACAAGACTATATTGCTTCTTTCATCAAAGTAGGAGATAAGGTTGGTGCTTCTAAATTACTAAAGTTCAAGTACAATTGTTTTCAATAATGTGTTTGTGTCCATCTAGTATTGATATTTAGCTTTAATTTTATGATAATATTTTTGTGTCCATCGATTGTTTGTTAAGCATAAGTACCAACACTAGTTGATCCTATTGATGACAAAATTGATTTTCTTGCAAGATCGATTTGTGTCCATCTAGTGTTGACACTTAGCTTTAAATTTAGAAATAATATATTAAGAATGAGTACCAACACTAGTTGATCTTATTGATGACAAAATTGATTTTCTTGCAAGAACGATTTGTGTCCATCTAGTGTTGACACTTAGCTTTAAATGTAGAAATAATATATTTGTTAAGCATGAGTACCAACACTAGTTGATCTTATTGATGACAAAATTGATTTTCTTGCAAGATTGATTTGTGTCCATCTAGTGTTGACACTTAGCTTTAAATTTAGAAATAATATATTTGTTAAGCATGAGTACCAACACTAGTTGATCCTATTGATGACAAAATTGATTTTCTTGCAAGATCGATTTGTGTCCATCTAGTGTTGACACTTAGCTTTAAATTTAAATAAGTTAAATTTAAAAATGTGGTTTTGTTGATGGATTTAGTTGTTAGAATTAAGTCAAAACCAAACTAGTTAAAGTTGTTAAGTTGTTTAAATAAGTTAAATTAAATAATGTGGTTTTGTTGATGTATTTAGTTGTTGGAATTAAGTCAAAACTAAACTAGTTCAAGTTATAAAGTTGTTAATCAGCTGTGACACATGTTTTGCGTAATTGTCCAGAGATTCAATCATATGTCAAGTAAGTGTTAAAAATATGTTATTAAATTACATACTAATAAGTGATCATTAACTAACGAAATACTTGAATGTAAAATGATCAGCTTATTCGTAAACACATGGGGTAATGAAGCCATCTATACAGAATTTTCCAAATGGTTGAGGAACTATGTAAGTGTGAAATCACTAAGTATTTAATAATATATTCATGTTATACTAAATTATATTACTTGAAATAACAATTGCCTAGGTTTACGATGAATACTCAAGTGTCCAACATTTGCAATTAGTTAAAGAAGTAGCCCTTGGACCTGAATCTCAAGTACTGGCAATGAATAAGTATTGTGTCAATGGTTTTAAGTTTCAAACTAAAGAAGTATCTAGGAACAAGAAAACAAATAATAGTGGTGTCTATATACAAGGTGATGTTGATGGTACTAGTCAAACTATTGAATATTATGGTGTCATTCAAGAGATTATTGAAGTGAGGTATTCAGGTTGGCCTAATAAGAAGATCGTATTATTTCGGTGTGAGTGGTTTGACTCATCACATAGAGGCACAAATGTGGACCATCAACATAATATAATTAAAGTTAAGCACACCAGGAAATACAGAAGTTATGATCCTTTTATTATTGCACAACATGCTAACAAATGTATTACGCTTTATATCCATTGCGTAGAGACAAAGCTGATTGGTGGGTTGTTATAAAAAGTAAGCATACGGGAAGAATTGAAATTGACAATGTCTTAGATGTGGCGTATCAAAATGATGTTGCAATTGTTCAACAACAAGTTGATGTTGAATTAGAAACCACACTACAACATCCTCAACACATATTAGAAGAAGTATCTGATGATGAGATATTGAATGTTGAGGAAGAAATATCCGGGAATGAGGAAAATGAATCATTTGATGACGAAGAATGGGACGATAATGAAAATGAAACAGCTGAGGAGAAAGAATGGGAGAATGATGGAATTGAAACAAGCGAGGAGGAATAGTGTAGAATGAAAGCTAGCTAGTACATATGTAAGTGTATTTTACTAATTTTATTTAATTTATGATTTTTATATATATTATACATGTAAATTTGCATATAGATGTCATCAGGCGGTGACGGTGATAGACATCGCGAGCATCTTGGAGTTAGCCAAACTAAAAAGGCTAAGAAGAAGAAGTCAAGGAGAACGATAGATCCTGAGGATATTGCAGGATCTATTTCTTCTGCGCTAGAGCGCATCAGCCTTGATACTCATTTATTTGCTGTTCCGTTTGGTACGGCGGATCCTCGGCAATATTATCCTAATTATCATCGACTAGTCGGTGCTTCATCTACTTCACATGCATTGCCTTCACGACGCTACGAGGACCTACCTTTACAGGCTATTCGTCGAGCACGACCCTTATCAGCTGATACTCCATCTCCCACAGGTACATCTCCTCAGTTATCTGCCATGAGGCTTGGAGATTCTAGTAGCTATGGCCGGTACGCCTCCATTGACTCAGCGTTTTGTGCATCCTGATGTATCACCCTCGTCTACAACTGCACCTAGTGCTACACTACATGATACGATGTCTGCTCTAGCTCCTGGCCAGAAGTACAGACTTGGTAGAGTCATGATTGAGCCGGATGGATCATCGTAAGTTTATTTTGTTATCTATTTGTTAGTTTATTTTATTTATTTCTTATACTTTAATATATTATTCATGAACTAACATATTTATTATGTGTTTTGCAGGTGGCATCCTGCAAAGAATGCTGCCCGGGCTTTAAAAGAGTGTGTTAGAAGACTCTATACACAAGCTTATCACCCTTGGAGCGAGATTCCAAACAATATACGCCAGGCGATGTTTAATAACTTTAAGGTATATATTTTTTAGTTAAGTTTAGTATACTTTACTTTTTTTTACTATCGATTTAATTAACGTTATTCAAATTTTTTTCAAACTATGTGTACTTGGGAGTCGAGGTACAATTTGGTCATTGGGACCACAATTGAGAGGAAGGCATCTGCCAGACTGTCTAGCTGGCAAAAGAGCATTCGGGATATTAGTGAACGTCCCGGTTGGATGTTGCCTCATGTTTTTGAAGAATTGGGTCAGTATTGGAACACAGACAAGTTTAAGGCAATATTAGATCAAGCCAAAATGGCTAGAGGCAGTCTTAAAGGTGGCTCGTTGCACACCGGAGGTGCAAAGACGGTTGGAACAATTGCACGAGAGATGGTAAGTTCTAATTCAAACTTTTAAATAAATAATTAGTTGATACATATATATCGTTATAAATTTCAGTTTTTATTTATAGGAAAAAGAATTGGGACGCACTCCCATTGAACCAGAGGTTTTCAAAAAGACTCATGTCAGGAAGAAAGAAAATGATTCGGATCCGGAAGTGTGGGTGGAGGAAAGGGCCGAACGAACTTTTGTAAGTTATTTAATATGAATAATATATATCAATAGTGAATATATTTATGATATGTATATATATTGATGTCAATACTTATATTTAATATGCAGAATGACTTTCATAAGTACGTCGCTGGGAATCTAGATAGTTCGGTTCAATTGACACCTGAACTGTCCACTCAGATTTGGAAAGAAAAAGTGGTAGGGGGGACACACAAGGGTAGATGCTATGGTCTAGGCTATCGCAACGATGTTAGACGCCTTTAGTCAGGCTTAGAAGGTATTGGATCGTCACGTCAAACTGAGGCACTTGACGGTGTTCAAATTGTTGTTATGTCGAATCAAATAGCTAAACTTACAGCGGCACTAGCAAAGTCGGAGCGGAAAAGAGTAGCTGAACAACAAAGCATGAGTGAGACCGTTCAGCAAATCAAAGAACAAGTGCTGAACATCGCTCGTCGACTTACTACTTTGGCTCCCGATGACACCGACGACGAGAGTGATGAGGATGATTATGTAGATCTCACTCCCTAGTTTAGATCTCTGGACATTTATGAACTTTTGAAATTTTAAAACGAATTTTAAAAGACTTTATAAGTCTTTAATTTATGATTTAGATACTTTTGAATGTTATTTTAAGTTTGTTGTTTTATGTTTTGTTTAGATTGTTTATAATTGTGTGTGTTTGATTGGGCTGAATAGTGTAGAATTGAATTGAATTGCATTGGCAGGTGGGCAGCAGAAGCTGCGAGCTGCTACTGTCAAAAATATTGCAGAAAAAGCGACGGACAGCGTGGTTTAGTCCGTCGCTTTTTTGGGTTTTTAAAAAATAAATTTCCAGAAAAGCGACGGACTGCGTCGCCCTTTAGAAATTAAAAAAAATTAAAACTAAAATAAAGCGACGCAGTCCGTCATTTTTTTAAAAAATAGTAAAAAAGCGACTCAGTCCGTCGCTAAAAGAGACGCAGTCCGTCTCTAAAAGCGACGCAATTCGTCGCTTTTTTAAAAACGACGTTGTCCGTCGCTTTTTAGCAACACAGTCTGTCGCTTTTTGAAAAGCGTCGAGCTAAAAAGCGACGGAAGTGACTGCGCCGCTTTTCCGTCGATTTTGACCAAAATAGTGACACAGTCCATCGCTTTTGGCCGTCGTTTTTTGACAATTTTTTTAGTAGTGATTTACATTATCAATTAACAATTCCCAGCAGCTAAATCAACCTATAATCACACCCCAAGAACTGGGGTTTTAGCTAGACATCATAAAAAGGTAAAAATGGTTACCAAATTGTGTTTCCATCAACTGGGTAAGATTGATATTGTCTTTACAAAGGTCTAAGATGAAGAATCTTCAACACTCACTTTCAATTTCTCAAAAATAGAAATCCTCAAAGCTAAGGAAATATTGTCTCTAAACTCAGTTCTCAGCTCTTAAACTTGAAAACTGAACAATCATGAAAACTATTAAATGCTAGATACTAAACTAAGAATTTAAAAAATGTATTTATAGTCGCCAAAAATGTGCTGCGAAGGACCATTTGTCGCAATAAGTCGGGATCGCCGATCCACTCGGCGATCCGCCCTTTGGTCAATTGCATCGCCTTTTTTCTTTGGCCTTCAGCATCTTCAGGTTTTGTTTAGAGCCATCACTTGAAATTTTGAAATTTCAGACATATCAACTGTACATATTAAGATTAAGATCGATGTAAGCATCAGAAATTTATGGTAAAAAAACAATCAACTTTGATTAAGTATCATAGAAAATCATAATGATGACATGGAAGAGATATTTTATATTATATCGTAATTTTGTGATTTCCTTATTAAAAGAAATAGTTTATCAGGGATAATTACCCCTTGAACAAATATTGCACTATTGCTTTTACCTCATTAGGTGGATACAATTTTGTGGTATTGGGTTCATTTGAATAATTGAATGCATTACTTTAAATAATGTAGTGTACATTCATATATACAAGTAAAATTCACTAAAATTGCAATAAATAATATAATAAAATCCATAAGTTTAAAATACGATAGATTTAATGTTAAGAAATGTAAAAGTAAATGATTCACCTCTAATTATAATGACGCATAACTATATATATAGAGATCTAAAGCATCATTAATAAGGTTAGTTTAGAAAACATACCTCTCTAATTGAATATTTCTTAAGGGATAGACCAAGTCGATGGGGTAAGAAATTCTTAAAGGTGTGTTTGGTATGGAAGAAAATATTTTCCTGAAAATGATTTCCATTTTTTTCATGTTTGGTAGGTCAAAATATTTTGGAGAGTATTTTCTCTAGGATACCAAATTTATGTAAAATGAGGAAAATAACTTCCTTAATTAAAGTAGGGAAAAGCAGTTACATAATGACATTGCAAGTTCATTATCCCTTCCACATCCCCTCCCCTTGACCATCCCAAACCCTGTCACTTCCCGTCACATCTCACCCCATAGTGTTTTGCTAAATAACATATAAATACTCTTCAGATAATAATTTTTCGCTTACCTATCAAATATTATAAATTAATTTTAAAAACCCCACTTTTTTCAAGAAGATAATAAATGTATATGAATTTCAATCAATAATGCAAAATTAAGAGAAAAATGTTATGAACCTATAGTTGTCGTCAAGAGAACAACGAAGAAGACAGCAAACTTCATCTCTGAATTTTTGGCAGCCATTTAAATGGTTTTGGATGAATTGCTAATTAATGAAGAGTGTTGTGTGTGTGGTGATTTTATTTTTCTTTGAGAAGGATCCTATTTATAGGCCCCTTAGTAAACTTATGTTAATTAAATATTCACTAATTAGTAATTAACGCAAACTTACACTTGGTATCCTCCTGGAAGGCTCCTATTTACACTTTGTTTGGATGGTTGTTGCGTATTGTTTTATAATGTATCGTATTGTGTTATATTTTATTGTACTATATTGTTTTAATGAATACAATGTTTGGATAGATTGTATCGTTCTCCGTCGTTACATAATGTCACACATCTGTAGTTTGAATGATAAACCTACGAGAAAAGTAGAGTACGTACTAGAGTAACTATGGAAAGGTACTGTAAAAATAAAATATAATTATTACATAATAAATAAAAACAAAATGAGAAGAAATTATTAAGGTAACGATGAGATCACACCAAGTTGGGCATTACATAAGATGGATATTTCCGTCATTACCTAACTATGGATCTAAACGATATGATAAAATAGAATTTAAGTAACAATCAAAATAAACACCATACTTAAACCAACAATACAATACAATACAATACAACAAATAACAGCCAATCAAATAAGGTGTTAATGTTTGGCTTTGTTAACAATTCTTTTACTTTCACTTTAAGTTATCCACTATTTTAAAAAATAAATTTTTATTTTTACTTGTCATTTTTAATATATCGAGTAAAGGCAATTATTTTTTTCTTCATATTTTATCTTTAGCATTAATTACTTATGCTCTAAATCAAATTTCGAGATTTAATAGACTACTAGGAGTATGAAATATCAATTAATAGGTATAGTGTGATAAAATATCAATCTCAATCACTATTTTTCTTAATGAGTGCGCTAAGTAAAAATATAACAATTAACCAGTGAAAGTGAACGGAGGGATATTTAAATTAAGACTATACTCTTGTCACAATTAGAAATTAGAATGGCCTTGGCCTAAACTTCTACGAGACACAATTGTGATATTTTTATGCAACTTAGCCGATTTGTTAAGATTTTATGGACAACTCAAACAATCTATGGAAATTTATAATTATGAAAATTCTGAGAAAACCTATTCAAATCTCCAATATTTAATGTTATAAAATAATATTGTGAGATTTATTTGAGAATGTTAACATTTAGTATCTTGATGTGTTATAATAGAATATTTATATAAATAAATCAATATATAAGCATAGTTCATTTTTCTAAATTTGACAATAATAATCTTTTATCATTATTTAATTTATTTAAAATGATAAATACTATCACTCTATCCATATTATCCTATTATTAAAACAATAAAGATATAAAAAAAATTAATTGTTAGATTTTAAATAAATTACTAAGAAAAGTCTTATCATAATGATAAGCATATGTCACGACCCGAGTCTACATTGTGGATGTGGCCGGCACTCAAGAACCATTGCTGGTCCCCAAGCGAATCCTCATCCTAGCTGACTACAAGTAGAAGACTAACTTAAGCATACAAAAGCTTAAAACCGAATAAAATTTAGAAACTCAACTTTTCAAAACTTTAACTCAAATGAACAACTTAGAATAAAAATAATATATTCAACTCGCCATAAAATAGGCAATTTAAGTCTTTAAATCATTTAATAAAATAAATGAATAATACAGACTTCTCAACTATACTGACTATCTATGAAGCCTCTAACTAATAAAGATGGAAGTCGGGACAAGACCCACGACATCTAGACTAAACTGAAAAGTAAATGAAATCCTCCGAAAACAAGAAGGCTCACCATAGCTAACTCGAACTCCCGGATGTATCAACAAATCTCTTGTTGATGATCCCGAACACATGTGTCTGCATCATGAAAAGATCCAGTACGTCGAATGTACAAGCATGTAAGGAAAATTCTAAAACATAAACATAAGCTTGAAACTTGATAAAAACAAAACATACTTACCTCTTCTCAAACTTACTCAACTCAAGGAATACTCAAGGATATTCAAAACTACACAAACGTACTCAACTCAGAAGTACTCAAGGATAAGATACTCAACTAAGAGATTAGATACTCAACTCAAAGATATGATATTCGACTCTGTGTACTCAACTCAATATAAAGCAACAATACATATGCAATATATGGAAAGCTTCATAAAACAGTAAAAACAACTTAGTTCGTTAAAGAAATTGCAATAACAAACTCAACTTTACTTATATAATAAAGTAATATAGTTTCTATGGGAGTTTCTATAACCGACAACCACCACTATGAGACGAAGTGGTGATACAACGTCTTGCCTATGCTACCAGAACTGTCATATACTTTACCGTCATATAGAACGCTTAACTTAGTGGATCCACTAGCTTATGCTAAAAGCTTCTTAAGGAGTCATCTAAACAGTATGATCCTTTACTACCCATTATGAATACATGGTTTATGGAGACGTGAGTTATCTAAACTCAAACTCGCCCCATATCGGTGCTCAATACTACTCCCAAAATATACTTAGCTCATATATTTGTAAAAACAAAACTCTTTCTTTAGTTTGAGATAATTACTCAAAAACTTAGCTTAAAAGCTCTCTTGGAATCGATGTTCCCTTTCTTGCTCAAAACTCTTTTGGAAATCTCAGTTTCTTCTCATCTTAAATGTGAAAACATTTACTCTTGGGAATACTTAGTCCCATATATCATTTTAAAGAAAATGAACTTTACTCTTACTCTTTACTCAACTTCAAATCTTAAGTCTTAAAACAAAGTTTAAACATTTGTAAAGGACTTCTTAAAAATATGGTTCACGCCAAATTATGGACTTGAACAACTCAATGCAAGGTTTTCAATAACTGTAGATAGAACTCAAATAATTTGAACTCAAGAACTTAAATGATACTACTAATTTCAAGAATGCTCAACTCAGAGGGTTCATGCGGAATTATGAGCATGAACTACTCAACTCAAGGACTCAAAGATACTTCTCATCTCAAAATTGTTCGATTTATAATGTTCATGCAGAATTATGGGCCTTCAGTCGACCCACGGCCCGTTAGTCAGCTCCGTCGATGTGCCAAGTCAACTTTCAGTCTTCAGTTGCGAAAGACGTACGGACCTTCAGTCGATTCACGGCCTGTCAGTCAACTCCGTCGATGTGCCGTCAGTGACTCCGGCAGCTTTTAAGTCAGGGGTCTTTTGGTTTTTCCTATTTCGTTTGGCCCCTAAGCTACATCGTTTAGACCCTAAATTATGAGGTTTTAGTCAGTTTAAGCCTGGAAACATAACTAGAACTTACTTAAGTCAAATCATTAATCAAAACTTAGAAAATTAGAGCGTAAGAGGAGAAGAGAGGTCAAGAACCCTAGTTCAAGAACCCAGCAAGTTTTCTTCAGTTCCAGCCCAGAAATCAAAGGATTTCTTCGTGGAATTCGTCACCAGGTTTGTGGGATTTCACTAGTGGGTTCCTTTCACCCATTAGGTCCCTAGTTTTTAGTCAGTTTCTTGATTCCCTTATTATGATAGACCTAGGGTTTCTTGAATGTTAGAATTATTGGGTTCTTAGCTGTTAGAATGATCCAAATTAGTTTAGTACGTTAATATTCAGTTTAATACATGAATTCCAGAACCCTAGCTATGTATTTCTTTAGTTCTTGAATTACACATGCTAGGTCAGATATTTCAGTTATTCAGTTATACATGCCTTAGTTATTAATGCATCAATATCAGTTTAATTGTTGCATTCTCAGTTTGCATGCTCAGTTTGAGCTATCCAGTAACTTACAGAAATTCAGCCATAATGTGTTAATCACTTAATCCATTGGGAGTAGCATAATACCGAGTTGGACTAGGGTTCATCGTACCCAAATAGTCCTAGAACTACTAGCCATGTAGGTTGTAAGTCCCCTCTGTGGGCATCATTTTAATGATCACGCTAGCATGCCTCTATACCTTTGGCCGGGTATATTGGGTCTTCTCGATGGGGCGTATATATTGGACTCCACATTTAGCTCGTGTGGTTTTATTATCGGTTATTAGTAGCTCCCACAGTTCAGTTAGATTCTATTGCATTGACCATTTATCAGTATATCCATTATTCAATTTCAGCATGTTATAAATTGGTCACTGCATTCAGTTGTCTCAGTATTCAGTATCTATATCATGTTCAGATTATGTCATTGCTTATTTACTTTGTTCAGTTATATGTTATTTTAGTTGTATTCTATCCTGCATGCTTAGTACCTTTTAAGTACTGACGCATACTCTACGCTACATCTTCTTGTGATGTAGGTTCAGGTTCTCAGCATCCAGATCACGCTTAGATCGGTTCCCGATCTCTAGTTTAGCAGAATCAGTGGTGAGTCATCATTCTCCGAGGACAATAGTCATGAGTTTCTTTTCAGTATTTTTAGTCCTTTAGTTTCAGTTTTTCTAGACTTAGCTGGGGCCTGTCCTAGCATTTCTAGTCAGTTAGAGGCTATTTTCAGACATAGATAGACTCAGCTTGGTATTGAGTTAATATCTTCTTTGTATTAAACTCATCAGTTATCATTTATCTCAGTTAGAATATATGGGTATTCCCCATCTTTTCATTTTTATTTATGATTTAGCTTCCGTATCAGTTTATTATCTTTAGTATGCTCAAGATCATGCCAGCAGGGTTAGCTTGGGATCACTTATGGTACTAGGTCCCATGTCCGCGTCTCGGGGGTAGTCTCGGGGAGTGACAAAGACTCATGACATCCTGACTAAAATGAAAAGTAAATGAAATCCTCCGAAAATAAGGAGGCTCACCATAGCTAACTCGAACTCCCAGATGTATCAACAAATCTCATGTTGATGATCCCGAATACCTGTGTCTGCATCATGAAAAGATGCAGGCCAAATGGCTCAGTACGTGGAATGTATGAGCATGTAAGGGGAATTCTAAAACATAAACATAAGCTTGAAACATGATAAAAAAGAAACATACTTACCTCTTCTCAAACTTACTCAACTCAAGGAATACTCAAGGATATTCAAAACTACTCAAACTTACTCAACTCAGAAGTACTCAAGGATAAGATACTCAACTCAGAGATTAGATACTCAACTCAAAGATATGATATTCAACTCTGGGTACTCAACTCAATATAAAGCAACAATACATATGCAATATATGGAAAGCTTTATAAAACAATAAAAACAACTTAGTTCGTTAAAGAAAATGCAATAACAAACTCAACTTTACTTATATAATAAAGTAATATAGTTTTTGTGGGAGTTTCTCTAACCAACAACCACCACTATGAGCCTAAGTGGTGATACATCGTCTTGCCCACGTTGCCAGAACTGTCTTATACTTTGTCGTCATATAGAACGTTTAACTTAGTGGATCCACTAGCTTATGCTAAAAGCATCTGAAGGAGTCATCTAAAAAGTATGATCCTTTACTACCCATGATGGCTACATGGTTTGTGGAGACGTGAGTTATCTGAACTCAAACTCTCGCCCCCATATCGGTGCTCAATACTACTCTCAATATATACTTAGCTCATATATTTGTAAAAACAAAACTCTTTCTTTAGTTTGAGATAATTACTCAAAAACTTAGCTTAAAAGCTCTCTTGAAATCGATGTTCCCTTTCTTGCTCAAAACTCTTTTGGAAATCTCAGTTTCCTCTCATCTTAAATGTGAAAACATTTACTCTTGGGAATACTTAGTTCCCATATATCATTTTAAAGAAAATGAACTTTACTCTTACTCTTTACTCAACTTCAAATCTTATGTCTTAAAACAAAGTTTAAACATCTGTAAAGGACTTCTTAAAAATATGGTTCATGTCGAATTATGGACTTGAACGACTCAATGCAAGGTTTTCAATAACCATAGATAGAACTCAAATAATTGGAACTCAAGAACTTCAATGATACTACTAATTTCAAGAATGCTCAACTCAGAGGGTTCATGTGGAATTATGAGCATGAACTACTCAACTCAAGGACTTAAAGATGCTTCTCATCTCAAGATTGTTCGACTTATAATGTTCATGTAGAATTATAGGGATGAACAACTCAACTAATGGACTTCATGGGTAACACGTAATGGTCCCATGATTAGGATTATAATCTCTGAAGGGTTAGGAACTCGATACTCAAGACTTAGAACTTGAAGATACTACTTCTTTCAAAGATACTAAACTGATGGAGTTCATGCGAAAGTTATGGGCATGAACGACTTGACTGAAGGGTCAAAATATCAATAAAGAACTCAGGTATATGACTCTTCTCATTCTCATACTTACTTCTCAAAACTTAACTCAAATCGATAGTGGATCTCAAAGGATTCATAATTAAACTCAAAGACTTTCTTGAATTCTACTCTTAACTCTCTCTTGAATGTGAATTATGAATTCAAGAGTTATGGTTATGATGTGAAGGATCTAAGTGATAGTGTAGACTCATAAATACATTCTCCTCACTCTCATGCTCACTTACTCGAGTCTTGAAACAAGTTATTAGAAGTTGTAGAAGACTCCTTAAAGGACTCAAAGGGACTTTCTCAAAAATGTTTGAGAGAACTCTCAAGACTTGACTCTCAACTCTACCTTGAATGTGATTTATCAATTCAAGGTTGTGATTTGTGATAAGAATGATCTCGTGATGTTTAGGAGTGTTTTTAGATAGTTAAACATAAAATACGATCAAGAAATCACTGTCTAGAAGCAAGTCCGCGACGCGGAGATGAATTAAAATATTTGGTCGCGAATTAACTTTTGAGGCAGAGAGGTCCGTGACCTCTCCGCGACGCGAAGACAAACTTTATGAAATGGGGAGGCAGGTCCGCGATGTGGAGCAAGGTGCCAGATTCACCCGACTTTTTCCTTCTTCATTTTCTAACCCCAATTCACCTAAACTCGGTTCTTTTTCTCAATTCCTCTTTAGATTTAGATACCTAGCACGCCATGAACACAAGAGCCTACTCATAAACAACTGTAAAATCAACATGATTTCATCAAAAACTCAATAATCTCGTCTAAACTCAAGAACTAAAGTCAATTTCAAGAACATCATACTTTCAACTTTCTAGAACGAACTTAATGTTGAAATTAACATGATTGGCGTGTGGGTGAACAAACACAACACTATGGAAGCTTACATACCTGAAAGAACCATCTTCTTGAAGGACTTGACGGAAAATCTTGAAAGATGAACCCTAGCCTTAGTGTTTCTTGAATCCCTTGAACGTAGAATTTTTTTGGAGTGGATGAGAGGGTTTGATTTAAGAAAACTGATTGTCTACTCGTTTAGGGCAATTTAGATGACCTCCTAAGGGTTTTTAGGAGTAAAATACCCTTAAAGAAATAATTAAAACGAGCTGGGAGTCGAAATAATTTTTCACCAGGCAGTGAGGTCCGTATTGGCTCCGTAACGCGGAGCCATCGTGGAGCTGCTGCCAGGTTTGTGCATCGTTAGTAAATCAGTCATTACTTTTTACTCAGAGCTCGGAATTTAGCAAACTCGGTGGCGTTGGAAAGAGGACTCGAAGGGCTTGAATTTTCTATCTTATAGCTCACCTAAGTCATCATGTACTAGGAGTTATGGTCATTTGAAGTTGACCCAAAACTTAAGAAAACTTAGGAATGACTTAAATGCTTTTCTCTTTAGTTCTTCTTGGAACTCAAGATGCTACATCTAGTGACCTTAATACTCAAGAAATTTTAAATTCCTTGCAAAAATCTCACTCACTACGAAGAACGGTTCGAGTCTTAGCTCAAAAAAATTCTGGGGTGTTACAACATACAAAAAAAGTTTAAATCACTTGAATATCAAAATATAGGCATGTTATTAACAATTTTATATTTTGTCTTTTAAATTTTCTTAAAATCATATATCAATTATGTGATATTTAAAAAATATATATTATAATTATATGCGATAGTTTAGTGCAATATAATTCTTACAGATGAATGATACTTTCGTAAATTAATATTTTAAAATTAATTTAGTGTTAGTTGCATTTATATTGTATTTCATTTTATTGTATTTTGTCTCTTTATTTTTCTTTTTTTAGAGATGTGTATATTTTAAAACCAAATATAAAGTTATATTTTAATTTAAATGATCGTACACCAAGCAGACTCTTAGTCAATCACCATGAATTGTTTTGTTTTTTAAATCATGATTCAATTCTATTTTTATAAATATTAGATTTGAATAATTTTAAAAATTATTTCATTATTTTAAAATAAAATTAATAGATCATTTTTCATCAAATAATTTGTGTATGCTTCGCTTTTTCTTGATTACATTTTTCACTGCTTATTATTATATAGTCAAATTTGGCAAACATTTTTTTTATTGTATATTGCAACAAAAAATTAAGATTTTGGAGCATTTTTTTAGGAAGAGTATAATGTAGTTAATTACTATCAAAATTTGAATTTAAAAAAGGGTAAAAAGTCAAAGTACTAATAAAAATTAGATTGATAGTACTTTGTCAATATTTAGTGTTTGCAATTTTTATTTTTATAATTTTAATAATACTCTAAATGTATTTATTTTGAATGAGAAAATAGTACGTAGTGGAGTCATATTAACATGCAGTTTTGTTGATTTTTGTGTGTATTTTTCACTTGTTTTTCATTTGCTTCTTAATTATTTTTAAATTAATTAAATATAAATTATTATCAATAATTAAAGTTACAAAACATAAAAAAAAAAAATTAATAGCAATAATTACCTAAGGTATGTTGTGTAATGATCCTCTAGATCATTTTCTTTGTTTTCTGATCTTTTCAGCGTTTAGAGCTTTCCTATAGCGACCACAAGTCATATATGACTTGTTGGGACTAACAGTTCGATTTTCGGGTCATTCGTTTGGATTCTGTGCAAGTTTTCGTATTTTGAAACCTTTGAAACTTGAACGGTTGACTACAGTCAAAAGTTCAGAAAGACATCCTAGGAATGCAATTGTTACGACCCAAGCCTACACCCTGGACATGACCGACACTCGAGAATCATTGCTGGTCACCAAGCAAACCCTCATCCTGGCTTACTACAAGCGAAAGACTAACTCAAGTATACATAATCATCAAACTGAAAGAAACGTTTAAAACAGTGTACTGAATCTCCAAACTTCACTGAATATACTGAGTATGAAATATAAGTTTTAAATTAAATATCTGAAATTAAAAGACTCTAAAAATTATCTATCTATGAAGCCTCTACTATACAAAAATGAGTGTCAGGAAAAGGCCCACGACTCCTCAAAAGAATTACTACTAACGATAAAACTGGGGTCCTCCGGAAGCAAGGAGGTCTTACTCAAAAGATGACGAATGGATGAAGGGATCTCAACATACTCTTGTTAAGGATCCTAAGAACTTGTACCCGCATCATTAAAAGATGCAAGTCGAATGACATCAGTACATTGAATGTTTGAGTATGTACGTAATATAGTTGAATAACAAATAACTGAAAGAAGGGACTGCAATAAATAACAATGAACTCAAGCTGAATGTAAATAAATAAAGGAGTAAAATCATTTAAAGTTTTTCAAAATACTTTCTCATCTTTGAACTCAACATAATAAGTGATATATAAAAATACACTTTAACTCTATTGGGAGATTCTCTAACTGACAACCATCACTATGAGCTACGTGATGATACAGCGTCTCGCCCACGCTGCCAGAACTGTCCTATACCTTGTTGGGGTATAGAACACCTCAACTAAGTGGATCCACTAAGCTATGCTTAAAAGCAATAATGAATCATCTAACAAGTATGACCTTTTACTCATGTTGGCATACATGGTTTATGGGGGTTGTGACTTGTCTGAATTCTCCCCCATATCAGTGCTCAATACTACTCCCAATAATTTATACTCATGCTCATATGTTTGAAAAAACATAACTCTTCCTCTGGATTGAGATAATTTCTCAAACTACCTTCTTAAAAGAGGTAACTGCTCTTGAAATAACTTTTGAACTCATAACTCATTTAGAAATCTCAGTTTCTCTTTTATCAATGTAAAAATTGACGCCTCTAGCAATACATAGTCCCCTTATATTCATACTTGAAAACTCTTTCTCAAAAAAATTAAAATCATATTATAATATGATCATTGATGACTTAGGAAGTCATATACTGCATAAGCATTAATGGTATATCTAGATACCATACTGCTTAAACATTGATGGCATACTCGATTGTCATACTAATCATGTTTTAGAAATTCTTTCTCAAAACTCATCTTTACTTCCTCAAAACTCAGTTTAAAACTCAAGTGTTGGCTTTAAAAAACTAAAAACTTGTCAAAATTTATAACTCAATTCATAGGGTTCATGCGGAATTATGGGCATGAACGATTCAAATCAGGGATCTTAATAGCAATATGGAAACTCAGTACTCAGAACTCAAGAACTCGAAACTCAACAATACTACTCATCTCATGAATACTCAATTCATAGGGTTAATGTTGAACTATAGACATGAACGAATCAATTCGAGAATCTTAATGCATAACATATAGAAATTCAATAATTAGGAATAGAATTTGAAAAAGAAATAGGAACTCAAGAACTCAAAATCAACTTATCTCAAGAATACTCAAATCTAGGGATAGAATCCTAGATTACTCTTTTACTGATTTGAAAGTAGATGTAGGGTGTGAGGACGAACTAGTCCAACACTATGATAGCCTTACATACCTGGAAGAACAAGGCTCTTGAAGAGTCTTGAAGAAGAACTTGATTAGAAGCCTATAAATCCTAAATTAAAGGAGAAAAAGCAAGAAGACCTTTGTTGAGATTTCTTGAATTAGTTTCTTGAAACTCCATGATCAAGAATTAGGATTCTCATTAATGATTCATAATTGTATGAAGAAAATTGAGTTGGAAAGAATGGAATTCTTGGAGAAAGACTTATCTTGAAGAAGAATCTCGAAAAAATTGAAAGAATCTCGAATGGAGTCTTCTACTTTGATTTTTCCCTTAGGGTTTTGTCTTAGGGTTTGAGAGAGATTAGAATGGGGGATTAAGAGATGAAAATTTGATTGGTTTTGGTCTTTAATTAGTCAAGAAATTCTTTTAGTGTTTTCTTAGAGGTAAAAAGACAAAAATGACCCTTTTTAATGATTTTCTGTCGGCTAATTCATCACTGCACTGTAGCAGAATACTAAAATAGTTAGAACTTTTTACTCAAAACTTGAATTGACGCGAAATTGGTGGCTTTGGAAAGAAAATGAAAATACCTTTAATTTGATAGGTTATGGGCCATGTAACTCTTTATATTCTAAGAGATATATTAATCGGTAAGGAAACTTTCAAATCAACTTTGTGATAAGAGATTCTAGTGACCTTAATTCATATCCAAATTCATTCACACACTAAAGAATTGACCTTAACACCTAAAAAAATTAAGAGTCACTTAGTACGACCTTATACGCAATTCAAGAATGGTTAGGAGCTTAACTTAGAAATTTTTTGGGTGTTACAACAATTGTGATGGTTTCATCAGCTTTGAAAGCGCCTTTTTAGGCTAGGGGCATTGTTATTGGTTCGAGCCCCGAGACTTCAGGTGTAAGTTTCTATCGTTAGGCGTTTTAACTTAGAAGCTTAAGTCAAGGGCTGACAATGGTCAATATTCTTGGTAAACATGTTCAGAAGAATTTCGTCAGTGCGGTTAGCTCAGAAATGTCGAGTTTGGTCTAGAACAACCTCTCGTGCGGTTTCCTAGGGTTTTGGTCTCATTTTGAGTCTTCTTGTGGTTTTTATCTTAAAATGGAACTTGAGTGTGGGATCCAATTTTCATCGAAATAACCTCGGATGAGAGTTTCGATGGGCTCGTTGAGTCCGAAATATCGAATTTGATAGAGTAAAATATTTTGTTTGCACGCACGGTGTTCCGAACGAATCCTGGACACCTCGTTAGAGAATTCGAAGCAAAGTGTTGATATCTGGTGCAGGTTTTTAGCGACCAAATATCAAACTTAGCGTCCAAATTCGGGTATATATAACCCAAAAATTTCAGCTTTAAGCCCTCATTTTCAAATGGCAAGTTCTCCCTCATCCGAGCTCTGATTTGAGTAATTCGAAGTCTTGTGTGATCGCATGGAGCGTGGATACTTGGGTTTGTGATTAGAAATTGCCAAAGAACCTTTGTTTGAGGTAAATTTTAGCTCGAAGCTACTGTCTTAGCTTGGTTTTCTTATTAATTTTGCATGTGATGGTTTAGGCTGTTTCGAGCATGGAATTGAGCCCCGTTTCGGGGCACAAGCTCGGCTAGTCGATTAGGACCTTTTGACGGAGTCAATTTCAAAATTCCCGGTTTGGGTCACACATTCTCATTTTGACTCCATTTTGGCTCCATTTTCAATTGTTCCAATTTCAATGTCAAAATGCATGTAATGACGTTGTGATTGATAATTTGATCGTTTAGCGGTGTTCAGAGGCATTTAAGATGCGGATAACATTTTTACATTGAAAAAGAGAAACTTTGATTTCCAAAAAGAGTAATGAGTTTAGAGATTAATTCAGAGCAGTTACCTTTTTTAAGAGGACATTTTGTGTAATTACTTTAAATTGAGAAAGAATATGTTTTAGACATTTGAGCATGAGTATATATATTTATTAGGAGTAGTATTGAGAACCAATATAGGTATGAGTTCTGACAACTCACGTTCCTCATAAACCATGTAGCCAACATGGGTAAATGATCGTACTTTTTAGATGACTCATTATTGCTTTCGAGCGTAGCTTAGTGGATCCACTTAGTTGAGGTGTTCTATACCCGGCAAGGTATAGGACAATTTTAAAAGTGTGGGCGAGACGCTGATCATCACATAACTCACAATGATGGTTGTCGGTTAGAGAATCTCCCAAATAAGAGTGAAGAGTAACTTATTGTATTTTTATACACATCTCTGAGTTAGTATTTTTTATTAATGAAGCTTTAAACATTTCATCTTTTGTTATTGCTTTGTATTGAATTAAGTTGATGTGAGTATTTCTTCCAACCTTGTTAGTTCAGTTATCTATTACATTCAGTCTTCTTTACATACTCGTACATTCTATATATTGATGTCATTTGACCTGCATCTTATTATGATGCAGATACATGTGTTAAGAATTATCAACGGGTGCTTCGTTGAGATCACCTTACACTCGTAGACCGTATTTGGTGAGGCCTCCCTGCTTCCCGGAGACTCCATTTTTATTTCAGTTTTAGTAGCATTTGAGGTATCGTGGGTCTTGTCCCAACATCTATCTTGAACTGTTTGAGGCTTCATAGACAGATAAAACTAGATGATTTTCATTGTTTTCTCAAGATGTTGATTTAGCTTATAAATTATGTCAAGTATTTTCAACATAGTGTTTTGAAACTTTTCCTGAATGTCTAAATAATCATCTATTTAAGCTTCTGCGTATCTCTAGAGTCATGTGAGTTATAGTTAGTCGGGCCAAGAATTTGCTTGGGGATCAGAAATGGTTCTCGAGTGTCGGCCATGTCCAGAGTGTAGACTCGGAGTGTGCCATTGCAGCA
Organism: Solanum okadae; assembly: GCA_036553675.1. NCBI lineage: Eukaryota > Viridiplantae > Streptophyta > Magnoliopsida > Solanales > Solanaceae > Solanum > Solanum okadae. The sequence goes on from CM071682.1 coordinate 14,508,087, forward strand.
CAAGAATGTGTTGCTCAAATAATTTTGGTCAATTTGAGGAAACCGTCATATTAAAGGGGATATCTATTAATTTTTGTTAGGGCATGGGTATGAACAATGTTCTTTTAATGGTAAGGGTAAATTCAACTAATAAATGAGAGTTGAAGGGTATTATTGACCCTTTTCCCAAAAAAATTGATACAATTCTATATTTAGTAAAAAATAATCTATAAAATATTTATTTTATTTTAATGAAATAAATTACATTATTATATAAGATTTATTTTAGAGCACAAATTTCAATTTTGTTTTTAATTAAATTTTGTATTAAGTAAAAGTAAGACGGTAAGGAGTCGTTTGGTGTGATGCATAACGAAAATAATTCTAAGATAAATTTTTAGTACCCCTCAATTCTTTGTTTAGTTAAAAAGTGTGGGATACCTTATCCCGTAATTAATAACTATGACTGAGATAAATTATTCCTACTTGGGAGTGGCCCAGGATAAAAATATAAAATAACATAAGTACCCTTTAAACCCTCTCTTATAAACGAACAACTTATTATTAAAGGATATTTTTGCATACATATTATTTGACAGCCAATAAAAAATAATCTCAACAAAAACTCATCATAACTTATTCAAAATAACTTATCCCAACATAATATGTCTTCAAACCCATTTCCATTGAACTCAAGGGTGCAGCCACATCCAATCAAGGTTGTGCACGTGAACACCCTTCGTCGAAAAATTATATGGTATACATAGGTCAAATTTATTGAATATCTATTTTATATTTAAATTTGCACAACCTTGACATGGTTACAGCCTCTGGCTCAGTGTAAAAGTATTGCAATTGACTCAGAGGTCAAAGGATCGATTCTTGCATTTTACCTCATTTATTTATTAGTCATATTTCAAGAGTTTTTTTGTTGGTCCTGTACTAATTACTTTCTTTTCTTCATTAGAAATTAGAACTATTAGATATTATTTCCGACTATAAGATATTATTTCCGTTATCACATTATTTAATTATTTATGTAGTTATAATTTATTTCATTATAAAGAAAAGATTAATTTAAAATTAAATAAGAGTATAATTTTAAAATTAAATTATTTCTAATTATAGACAACATTCATTTTGAGACATACTAAAAAACAAAGTATGTCTCATAAATTAAGACAAAATAAATATTTATTATTAACTAAATTTAATTGAAACTTTCATATTAGATATTTTATTTTATTAAATATTAAATAGTATTTCCAACAAGTTTCTATCTAAAAAATATATTAGAAGAAAAGATTGTGTAAATTATCCATATATCATTGTTAATTTCTTCCATGATTATTTTTTATAACATGTTAATTTCTTCCGTGATTTTCTAGCCGAATCAAGAGAACTAACTGGGGTTTGACACTTTTGATTAGGATATTCACATATTCTTTACCAAAGCACAATAAATTTAACATTCATTAAATTAAGAAGTAGCAAAATCAATGATAAAAATAATTTAGATTTAATTAAAAAAATCGATAAATTTGTGTTATGTTTTCTTGAATGTGTGATATGTGTTTAATAGAAATCTTGACTCGTACATTATAAAATCATCATTTCAATCTATATAATTTACGGTGTGTTTTATAACTACAGGCAATCCAAACTGTAGATAAAAAGATATATGAATTGTATTTGATTGAAAATAAATTATGGTGTTATTCATGATCGATGGTAAAATCGCTATCTTAAGCAAGATAGATGTGAACCTACTCGCTAAAATTTTTTGTTAGTTGCTTTTTTAAATTTTACACACCCTTAATAAAAATTTAGCTCCGCCACTGATTGAACTGCTGGGGATGGATTCTTTGAGTAGAATTGGGCGTGGGCTTGGTGTGCCGTTATATGCGGATGATCATACCATGATAGTGGAAAAAATATTGTTTGCTCATATTTTGGTGGAGATGAATGTTACCCAGGCACTACCTCAATCAGCAAATGTTGTGGACCCTAATGGGAGGATATTCACACGAAAAGTGCAATTGACTGGGTGCCAAAATATTGTGGTATACTTGCCTCCAGTTGGGACACTCATTAGTTGGAATGTTAAGAGGTATGAATAAAGCTTACAAGCATAGGGAATTTAATGCTTTCTTAGGGCAACATAACATATGTTTAATTGCCATTTATGATCATAGAGTTCAAGAGAATGAAGCGCAAAGAATAATTACTAAGATGGTCTTGGTGTCACAATTACAGATGTAGTGACAGAAATAGGATTTGGATCCTGTGGGACCTGAATCGCATTGATTTTACAGTTGAAGCTATGACTGCACAATACACTCATAGAAGAGTGTTGCTTCCAAATGCACACACAATTGTACGAGGTTGTGCAAATAATATAATGGCCCTAAAAGAGTTGGATTATCAAACTCAAAAGACTTGTCAATTTATAACTATTTACTAAATTATACTAATCCTAATTATTTATTCAAACGTACCAAAAGAATTTACCTTGTGAGAATGCAAGAATAAAAGACATATACTAGGGGTGTATAAAATCGAACCGAAAACCGAACCAAACCGCAAATTGAGTCAACCCGGAAAAAAACCAGACTAGTGATTTGGTTTGAAAAAAAAAACCGACTATATTTAGGTTGGTTTGGTTTTAACTAAAAAAAACCAACACGAGACCAAACCAACCCAACATTATATATATATAATTTTAAATTTTTATTTTATACATAAAAATATTTACTTTGATATAATTTTTAAATATTTCTTATACTTTTTCATAGTTTTTATCTTTTAATATATTATTTCAAGTTTGAAACTTAGAATTATGAATGAGACAATAAAGATTATAATCCACACATGTTGGTAATTATAATAAAGTTTAAATGAAAATTAAATTAATACTAATGCAAAAAGAAAATTAATTCAACACTAAGAATGACAATAATATTGAATATTTGTTCTTTAGTTTTACATCGGTTGAGACAATTAAAATACATAATCTAATATTAATTTCCTTTAAATATTTAGTCATGTAACTAATACTTATTAAACTTAATTTTAGCATGATTTCATACTTTTAAATTATGATCATTTTCATTATGACTTGTTAATTTGCAATGTTTGTTTTACGCGATTTCATTATTATTATTTTTGTTGGATATTTTAGTGTCATTACTCCTATCATATTGTGTTCTATTTTTAAGAAACATCTTAGATAGTTGTATTTTGGTAGAACTAAAGAAATATTTTTGAAGTACAAGTAAATTATATGTTTGTATGAATACTTTACCGGAAAACCCCGAAACAACCTGAAAAACCGAAAAAAAACCCGAGGTTGAAAAACCCGAGTTTTATTGGTTTGGTTTGATTTATAAATTTAAAAATCCGACACAGATGGTTTGATTTGATATTTGAAAAACCCGAATTAACCCGGGCATGTACACCCCTAACATATACTAATGAGTGGGGAAATTCCTGGGGTGTGGCTTACTTAGAATTCATGCATATATCTTCTTCTATGGACTTCAATTAGTTATCAAAATGCAGATTTACAAGGTTAAATGTATGATCATGGTATCCCGACCTCTAATCGCTTACCGCAATTGGCAGTCTAACTACATCGTTGAGCGGGGATAAATTGAACCAATTGCGGAACATTAAGTTTTCATCTTGTTTAGTAACCAAGCAAGTTCTCTAGGTATATCCCTATCCTAGATACAAATCAACCCTTTCATCATTAGAAACAACCAGATTTCCGACCTTTTGCATTGCCCTTCCCTTCTATAGAGAGGTTGCCCCTTTCTCCCCGGGTAGTTCACTCAGAGAAGATCATGTTCCTTTTGTCCCACGTTCTATCCTCATATTCCTCTCCCAAGTTCAATTCGGATAAATATAATTATTTCAATGGTGGCCAATCACAAAATACTAAAATAAGAACAAAAGAGCAATTTATGCGATAACCAATTTTCACTCCATAAAATTCAATACTAAACAATCATCTTGTAGCCACAATCCTAGAATAATGGTCTTTAGCTACTAATGCCTAAGAAAAGAAAAAAAAAAAAAAAAAAAACCTTTAAAAGTATCGACAACTTTTCCTTCCAAAGTCTCCATATATCCCCAAATAATTATTCTTATGGACTATTTATAAATATAGAAAATCCTAAATAAAATAATAGAGTCAAAAAAAATGGGAAACCAAAACCTACACGAAATTGAATTTCTTGTTGTACGCGTCGACTTCAATTCCCATTGGAGGTGTCTTCATTCGGTGCCACATGACAACCAGATAATTGTCTATCAAAATTTGCTTCCTTTCAATTCTGCGTACATTTGAATGTATATAAATATTAATATAATATTTAATTTAATCCATTAAATTATCTGTTTGATTTCCTTCTTCAATTTTTCATTTTTATTTCGTTTTAGCTCCAAATTTCTTCATCTTCACACCAATTTAATCCTACAAATAAAATATACTATTAAGCATAATCCATAAAATTCATGCTCAAAAAGAATAAATACAAATAATGATTTAAAATATGTAATTTGGTCTCACATCAACAACCTACACTTAGACTTTTGCTCGTCCTCGAGCAAGCATTAAAGTTAGTCTCAAAAATCATTTGATACAAACAATTAGGTCATAATACAAATTTCAAAACATCAAGTAAACTTCTCGATCATTATGCAAGATATAAGAATAATCAACAAACCTTTAACCTTTTAACCTCAAGGAAGGACTCTGAACTCATCAAATTTAAGCTTACTCACCTACTCTCATCAAAGAAAGCTAATAAAATCACCTATTTATCATGAAACAAGTGCCCTCACAAGAAGAAATAGTCCGCACACTCAAATAAAAAGATTGAATATAAATTAAGGACTTAGCATCAAAGAACACTCTCACACTCACAAAGAAAATTCACATGTATGCACAAAAAATCATAGGCTTGCCCATTATGTACATCTTCATTAATTAAACATGCTCGAATAGAATCAAATAAGACTTTAACGAGTTGTAATGTAGGCTAGGGGACGGGTAGGAAAACTATATAATAGTGACTTACACTTCCCTAAGCACTTTGCACTTTTATACTTCATCACCCATTATTTTCTTCTCTTTAGTTGCAACCCTCTCTTTAACAATTATTTCACAAGTAATTCTCATCATCTCAAGAATGCTTAAATCATTTTTTTTCAAAGGATTTTTTTTTTTGTTTTTCTCTTCTTTTTTATTTTATTTTTATTTTTTATGTCACATTCTTTTTAAGAGGGCTTTTTAAACACTTTATAGTTATCATTGATTACCTTTTTCACTCAACCATCCCTTTTTCTTCAGCATTAACAATAATAAGTCTATGTTACAGTGCTTGAGGAAGCAAGGTGCAAAAACTAGGGATTCAACAAAAGAGTCAAGGCAAAAATATAGCTACCAACAAAAGGCTACAGGCTCAAAAGGACTAACACGTGATATAATCTAAAAAGACAAAAATTTACGAGACAAATCAAAGAAAGTCTATTATCATCCCCTAAACAAAGCAACACTTGTTGTTTCGCTTCAATAACATGCAGGGCAAGTTCTAGACTAAGATGCAAAACATGAAATAAACAAATTCTTACCACACATGACACAAGTATCAATCAAGAAGGATCAATTTCACTTTTAAGAGAGAGAAGATCATAACACACTACAAAATAAAATAAGTTATATATAGAGTCACATCCATGAGAATAGATGTCAAAGAGTTTGCAATTTCACTAGCAATCAATCATTCACAAAAAAGTACTACTCAAAATTAGGCCCAAATAGCAAGTATCGCACAACTCAAAAGGGTCTTTTCTTTTCTCTCCAAAAAAATTAGAAAAACAATATGTACTTCCTAAAAAAATATAAAAGATAATCGGTTCAAAGGGACTATCCTCAGGAAAAGAACCAAAAACAAAACTCAAGGAACCCATCCTAAAAAAAGACTCAATAAAACAGTAAAAACTAGAAATTTATTTCTCCACCCCACACTTAAAACATGGCATTGTCCCCAGTGCAACAACATAAGCTAAGAGTGAAAGAAAGAATTTTTTTTTGGGTCGGACTAAGTGTGCTTCTACTAACGAATAATATTATTTTTTTAAAGTTTCTTCTTTTTTTTCGTATTCGGGTCAGCGACGCGGCACGAATACAGACATCACTATCCAAAAAAAATTAATATTAAATAACTCTAAAGCACACTTCACCCTACCTAACACATGCGGAAGAATCCCTACCCTAGACTTGAAAATATGCTACGTCCCCAAAACATCAATTAAAATATTTAAAACAAGGGTTAGGAAAACTCCCTAAGACCTTTAGACCTAGTTAGTTGCATGTTCTTTTAATTGTCATCAACGGTCATATGCACCCCACACTTAAGCTCAAACGTGCTCCTTTGCTTCAAATTCTTGGGTACTCAAACTTCCCCTTATTCTGCAAAAACAACACAAAAAAGACACTAAAAATAAAATAAGAAGTTACACTATAAATTGGGTTGCCTCCCAAAAAGCACATGATTTAACGTTGCGGCACGACCTAATTAAGTTCACTACTTTTCTTTCTACTTTGAACTTATGAATTGCACCCCTAACTTTGCATCTTTTTTTTTCCACTCTAGAGGCGGTGGTATAAAGATAAAATAACCAAGTAATAGATGTCGCATCTTGCACTTCTTGGCTCTTATGTGAGGAATGTCGTTTTGTCTTTGTGGACTAGAGAACTTTAGGATGTAGGGGCCTTGCTCCTCATCTATACACTCCTCCATCAATTCAGATGACTTGAATTTCATGTCGTCATCCAAGCATAATGTAGAAAAATATTTTGAATGAGGTCCAAGATGCCTCAACTTCAAAGTTGCATTATTTACAACATTCACACTTTTGTACTATTTCCCAACATCGACATTAAGGAATAAGATATAGTTGAATGGTTGGAATTCCTCTTTATTCTCCACTAGTTGGTCATCATCCATGACAATTGGTGATTGGACATTAGACGTCTCAACTTTTTTGTTCAAGTGAGCCTCCAAGTCATGAATATCGGATCCAAATTAATCTATTTCTTGTGTGAGTTCAACTCTTCAATCTATTAGTTGGGTTGGCATGTATGTCAGACCATCACAAATAGACTCTTAAAATTTTAAAAGTTGAGTTTGTTCTTGTAGCCAAGATTAGCTCACTATCTCTGCTTCTTCACAACTTTCTTCTTGCTGGAATTCAATCTGCTCCTCTAATTGAGCATTAGCTAGGTCTATAACTTACAATTGATCAGGGTCACCCTTAGCTTGCAGTTCCATGAATTTTCCTACAGTTCCATGGTTTTTGCTCGTTGTTCCGGGAATATTAATTCCAGTTTTATAAGTGTTAAATTATTTTTGTCCAACATGTCCATAATTTGCTTCAAATAAATATTAAGTGTCTCTTATTCATCATCCTCCACTTCATCATCCTTGCCAACATCACAAATGACAGAGAGGGGAATAAGAGTTAGGACAACATTTCCAATGACCATATGACCACCACATATACGACATATAGGACTCTCAATATCCAAGTGGGGTCCATCTCACTACTTACAGAGATAGCCATCATCCAACCACCATTTATCCCAATCATCCATATCAATAAGAGCACCAAATTATTCAAAGAAAAAAATATTATTTTTTTAGAAAAAACTAATAAAAAACCAAAAATTTAAATAAATAAAAATAAAAAGTATAACCTAGAAGAATAATTAATTTCTAAGTCTCCGGGAGCAGCGCCAAAAACTTATTGCTTCCAAATGCACACGCAAGTGTACATGGTCGCGCAAGTAATATAGTGGCCCAAAAAGAGCCAGGTTATCGAACTCAAAGAACTTTTCAATTAACTATTTACTAAATTATACTAATCTTGATTATTTATTCAAGCATACCAAAAGAATTTACCTTATTAGAATGCAAGAATAAAAGATGTATACTAATGATTGGGGAAATTTAAGGACCGCAGCTTACTTAGAATTCATGCGTGGTATCTTCTTCTATGGACTTCAATTAGTTATCAAAATCACTGATTTACAAGGTTAAATGTATGATCATGGTCTCTCGATCTCTTGGCAGTCTAACTACATCGTTGATTGGGGATAAACTGAATCAATTGTGGGGCATTAAGCTTTCATCTTGTTTAGTAACCAAGCAAGATCTCTAGGTATATCCCTATCTTAGATACAAATTAACCCTAATTCTAGAGAAGATCGTGCTCTTTTTGTCCCACGTTCTATCCTCCTATTCCTCTCCCTAGCTAGTTCAATTCAGACAATATATTTATTTCAATGGTGGCCAATCACAAAATACTAAAATAAGAACAAAAGAGCACTTTATGCGATAACCAATTTTTAATCCATAAAATTCAATACTATACAATCATAATGTAGCCACAATCCTAGAACAAGGGTCTTTAGCTACTAATGCCTAAGAAGAAGAAGAAAAAGAAAAGAATCCTAAAAAGTATCGACAATTTTTCCTTCCAAAGTCTCCGTATATCCCCCAATAATTATTCTTATGGACTATTTATAAATGTAGAATCCTAAATAAAATAATAGAGTCCAAACAAATTGGGAAACCAAAACCTACACGAAATTGGAGGTGTCTTCATTCAATGCCATGTGGCAACAAGATGATTGTCTATCAACTAGAGCCGTCAATATGGGCTAGGCCTGTTGGGCCGGCCTGGCCTAACCCGGGATTTAATAGGGCTGGGCTAAAATTTTTGGAGCCCATTTAAGAAAAGAGCTTTTTAGCCCGGCCTGAATAAGCCTGTTGATTTGTGGGGCTTGAGAAATATAGGTAGGGCCGGCCCGTGGGCCAATAAAATTAATTAAAAATATAATATAATATTAAAATATAAAATTAAAGAGATCCAAACATAAAATCTATTTAAAGTTTTTTAGGAAATCACTACGTATAGAAGTTGCATCCACCATGAAAATGTCCAAACACTTGTTGCTACTCGAAACTGGTTACATGGTTTTTCTCAAACTGGTAATATATTTTTGTGTACATTTAAATATTATAATTCTTAATTTAGTAATTTTTTAATAATTAACTAATTGAAATCGCATATAAATTGCAGATGAAAATGAAGATGTTAAGACAACCTTCCCACAAGTTGATTCATATATGTTTGATGAAGATGATCATGAAGTGTTAGATACGCCATAGGTTTCATGAAGTGTTAGATACGCCATAAGTTTCATGATTTTTTAAGGAGTTTATTTTTTACTTTTTTATGGTTGGAATATTGTCATATTTTTTGTGTTTTATTGTGATCATTGCAAAACAATTAGGTTAATATTTCTATTTAGATATTTATACTTTTACTTGAAAAAAAACTTAATAAATATTATAAAGATAATTTTATTTGTGGATTTGATTAACAAGTAATAACATTAACACCATGTAATATTGTTGTGTTGATATTTATGATAATATTTTTAAATTATAATTTATAATTTAATTTAATAATTATAAAAATATATATAACTTTTAAAAAAGTGGGCTGGCCCGGCAAGCCTGTAGCCCACGTACTTGTGGGTTGGGCCGATCGTTTTCTGGCCCACACCAAAAATGAGCTAGCCTGGCCTGACCCGTAAAATGTCAAAGCCTGTATGGGTTAGCCCGGATGGGGTGGGCTAGCCCATATTGACAGCTCTACTATCAACATCCGCCTTCTTTCAACTCTGCATACATTTGAATGTATATAAATATTAGGGCAAATGGTCAAATATACCCCTATACTATTAGAAATTGTTTAAATATACCTCTCGTTATACTTTCGATCCATATATACCTCTGCCATTATATTTTGGAATAAATATACCCCTAATTTTAACAGAATGACACTTGTCCACTTAGGAATCAAACAACCATCCTCAATTTTAAATACCCAATTCCCTTTAGAAACCCACCTATTTAAATACCCAATTTGAACCAAACCATTTCATAATCATCTTTTCTAACTAAAACTTTCATTAAAATGAGCATTCAACCACGAAAGCTCCAACACTCAATTTTGTCACATATATGCCTCTTGCTCGCTGTGATGACAAAATCCATAAGCATGACTTAATTTTTTTATTAGATCTACTAATTGTTGGAGTATTTGGTGGTTCATGAACCACAGTGATGAAAACAAACAACTCCAATAAAACAACATAATACCTTTAATTAAGTTCAGTTTCTCCTATTGCCCAATATGTCTAATCCATATTGACTCAATGCTAGAAATGTTTTAAGGACCAGCTCAATCAAACTTAAAATTTTAAGTTCTAACTTGCAGCAATTACCAACTGTTTTAATCTTTTAAGAGCTGGAATAACATCAAAGACAGGAGGTTCTATAAGAAATATTTTAGGTTAGGTGGAAGAACAATGACCCGCCACATTGTGGTCTTGGAGTTCCCGTAGTGATTAAGTGCTGATTTTAGTGAAAAACTTAATTGGAGAAGATGACTATGAAAACGGGTTGGGATAGATAAAATGGTTGGGTTTCTAAAAGATATTGGGTATTTTAAATTGGGGATGAGTTATTTGATTCATGAGTTGACATGTGTCTGTCCATTAAAATTAAGGGTACATTTGTGTCAAACTATAACGGCAGGGGTATATATGAATCGAAAGTATAACGAGGGGTATATCTAAACAACTTCCAATAGTACAGAGGTATATCTGACCCTTTTCCGTAAATATTAATATAATGTTCAATTTAATCCATCAAATTGTCTGTTTTCCTTCTTCAACCTTTCATTTTTAATTCGTTTTAGCTCCAAACTTCTCCATCTTCACACCAATTTAATCCTACAAATTAAATATACTATTAAGTACAATCCACAAAAATTCATGCTCAAAAAGAACAAATAAAAATAATAAATGTGAAGCAAATAATGATTTAAAATATGTAATTTTGCCTCACATCATAGAGTATGTGTGGAAAGCTCTCAAATTGTGTTCAACTTAACTGAAGTATATGGGCTTCATACGATGAAGGATAGGAAAATACTATGGCAGGATCCCAGGGAGATACATATGAACCAACAAGGGGCTTGGCAAGCACTGGGAGATTATAATGCTATACTTGATTCTGAAGACAGAATAAGAGGAAATCTAGTTAGAGAAATGGAAATTGTGGACTTTAATGAATTCCTACTTGATAGTAGTATAACTGAAATGCGATCAAGTGGTAGAAGTTTCACTTGGACTAACAGACATGTTTCTAGCAAGATCGATAGAGTCTAGTCAATGGGGAGTGGATGTTAATGTTCCCACAACTAGAAGTCCACGTTATGGACCCAAAATTTTCAGACCATTCTCCACTTAGAGTCCAGATTGCTATGGAAAACTATGAATACCCAAAACCTTTCAGATTCTTGAATTGTATTGTCGATCATAACGAGTTTTTGGGGTTATGCAGAGAGTGTGGCTTCATAGTAGAAGAGAAGGGTATATGAAAAGTGTTTGGAAGAGTCTTAAATTGATATCAACTTAACACTCTAAGACAACAGTTGGACGATATCCAAACCACAATGAGACATCATGAACATGATCATGATATTTTTAGACAGGAGAACACACCTCTACATCTTTTCATATCTATAGTTAGAGGATTGCTACTCATAACTACTAGCTATCCATCTAGCCCACGATAGCGAAGACTCAAAAAAAAAGATTGGCATTAAGCTATAACTACAAAAATGGGACAACATTGTTGAGAGTATCTTAAAGAAGAAATCTATAATGACTTGGCTAAAATTAGGAGACGCAAATAGATCCTTTTTTTTTGCTAGCATAAATTCTAGGATATCCCATAACAGAATTAAGAGTCTTACTACATCTGCTGGTATTGTCCTACTCACACAAGATGAGGTCAAAAATGAGATAATCAACTTCTACAGAGGTCTGCTGGGAACTGCAGCTACACACTTACCTACCGTAAATCCAACCCTATGCTGGATAGAGAACATCAATTGAAACTCATTGAATTTGTTACTAAGAAAGAAATCCTAAATGCACTTAAAGGGATAGAGGACTCAAAAGCACCGGGATGTAATGGTTACAACACTTATTTCTTTAAGAAAGCATAGAGTGTCATAGGCGAGGAGGTCACAAATGCTATCTTGGAATACTTCTCAACTGAAAAATGTTTAAGGACATAAACTAAACAACTATAACACTGATTCCTAAAGTCAAGAACCCAACTAAGGTCATTGAATATAGGCCAATATCATGTTGTACTATTCTCTATAATCCCATCTCAAAGGTTTTAACGGCAAGGATGAGAGTGACAATGGATGGGCTAGTGCATGCTAGAAAATCTGTGTTTGTTCCAAGGAGAGTGATCACTGATAACATTATCAAGAGCCATGATATCATCAAGTGGTACGGAAGGAAACATATATCCCCTAGATGCATGATGAAGATCGATATGAAGAAAGCTTATGATTCTATTGAATGACCTTTTCTAGAGCAGGTATTGAAAATTATCAATTTCCCACCTCTATTTGTGAATTGGATTATGACATGTGTTACCAAAGTATCTTACTCTATACTTATTAATGGTGTGCCTACTGTCCCGTTCAATGCATAAAGGGACCTTAGACAGGGTGATCCCTTGTCCCCTTATCTCTTTGTGTTGTCTATGGAATACTTGAATAGACAACTACCAACTTTGAAGAACCAACTTGATTTTAACATTTATCCCAAGTGTGGGAAGTTGTCCATCACACATCTTGGCTTTGCTGACGACTTACTACTTTTCAGTAGAGGTGATCTAACATTTGTTTGTATGATCTATGAATATTTTAATGTATTCTCTAATACATTTGGTCTGGTAACAAATATTGAGAAGAGCTATATTTAATTTGGAGGTGTACCAATGGCTGAGCAGGAAGCAATATTACAGAGTTTGGTATTTGCCAAAGGTATCCTTCATTTCAAATATCTTGGCATCCCTCTCACATCAAAGAAAACAATCATTATCCAATATAAATCACTACTAGATAAGATGTTGGATAGGATAAAATTCTGGACATCTAGATCTTTGTCATATGCAGGTCGGGTGCAAATGATAAAAAAATATCCTATTTTCTATCCAAGTATTTTGGTTGCAAGTTTTCATCCTTCCACAAAAGGTGATCCAAGTGGCAACATCATTGTGTAAAAAGTTCTTGTGGTCTGATGGAGCTGACACTATAAAGACATCAATAATAGCATGAGAGAAATTATGCAATCTAAAAGCAGCAAGGGGAATGGGATTCCTAGATATTACAGACTGGAATAGAGCTGCAATTTGCAAACATCTATGTAACTTTTTCTTGAAGAAATATAGACTATGGATCCAATGGAATCATGCATATTATATCAAAGGGGGCTGATCTAGCATACAAATGCCCCCACGCATCTTGGATGATAAAGAAGATTCTTAAGGCCAATGATAGTTTTGAAGCTACTGGATATAATGAGTAGGAAGTGGTTGCTATAAATAAGTAGAGTACAAAGCTAATATACTCTTAGTTAAGGGGAACTTATACCAAAGTACACTTGAGAAGAATAGTATGTAACAATCATGGTGCCCCAAAATGGAAGTTTATATTGTTCTTAGTTACTTCGAGGAGATTGTTGACCAGCGATAGACTAGCCAAATGGAAGACTATTACTGATGGGGTTGGGCATAAATATCGAAAAATCAAAATATCAAACTGAATCAATTTTTTTTGGTATTTCGCTTTTTGGTATGTGTTTTTGTGTTTTCAGCATTTTAGTTCGGTTTCGGTATGTGTTTTTGTATTTTTGGTTTAACCGAAATATACATGTATATTTCACTTTTCAATTGTAACACCCCAAAAATTTCTAAGTTAAGACTCAAATCATTCTTCATTTGTAAATAAGATTGTACCGGATGATTCTTAAATTTCTCATGTATGTAAAGGTCAATTATTTAATGTGGAAATGAATTTGGATATGAGTTAGGTCACTAGAATCCCCTAGCACAAAGTTGGGTTGAACGCTTCTATACCAATTAAGTTTTGATGTAAGATTTTATTTGGGTCAACTTCAAACAACCATATCTCTTAGAATATATAGGATTACGTGGACCATAACCTATTATATTAAATGTATTTGAATATTCTTTCCAACGCCACCAATTTCACCACAATCTACGTTTTCAGTAAAATGTTATGACAATTTTAGTAACCTGATACAGTGTAGTGATGAATTAGCCGACGGGAAAACATTAAAAAGGGTTGTTTTTGTCTTTTTACCTCTAAGAAAATCCTAAACGAATTTCTTAACTAATTAAAGGCCCAAAAAATCATATTTTCATCTCTTAATCCCTCATTTTCTTCTCTCTCAAACCCTAAGGCAAAACCCTAAGGAAAGATCAAAGTAGAAGACTTCCATTCAAGATTCTTTCAATCTTTTTAAAGATTTTTTCAATCTTTTTCAAGATTCTTTTTCAAGGTAAGTCCTTCTCCAAGAATTTCATTCTTTCCAATTCAAATTCTTCCATACAATTATGAATCACTAATAAAAATTATAATTCTTGGCCATAGAGATTTCAAGAAACTAATTCAAGAAAGGATCTTTTGAGTGTTCTCCTTCAAGCTAGGGTTTCAAGGCTTCTAATCAAGTTCTTCTTCAAGATTATTCAAGAACCTTGTTCTTCCAGGTATGTAAGGTTATCATAGTGTTGGACTAGTTCTTCTTTACGCCCTACATCTACTTTCAAATCAGTAAAAGAGTAATCTAGGATTTTATCCCTAGATTTGAGTATTCTTGAGATGAGATGATTTTGAGTTCTTGAGTTCCTGATTCTTTTGAAATTCTGTTCCTAATTATTGAATTGCTATTTGTTAGGCATTAAGATTCTTGAGTTGATTCGTATATGTCAATATTTCAACATGAACCCTATGAATTGAGTATTCTTGAGATGAGTAGTATAGTTGAGTTTTGAGTTCTTGATTTTTGAGTATTGAGTTTTTCATATTATTATTGAGATCATTGAGTTGATTTGTTCATGTCTATATTTCAGGATGAACCCTATTTTAAGTTAAAAATTTTGAGATTTTTTTAAAACAGATATTTATGCCTTATACTGATTTTCTGAGAAAACAAAGATGAGTTTTGAGAAAGAGTTTTAAAACGTGATTAGTATGACAGTCGAGTATGCCATCAATGTTTAAGCAGTATGGTTTCTAGATATACCATCAATGTTTATGCAGTATGACTTCCCGAGTCATCAAGTATCAGACCACAATATGATTTTTTATATAGTTTTGAGAAAGAGTTTTCAAATATGAATTGAGTTAGAGTATAAGGGAACTAAGTATTCCGAAAGGTATCAGTTTTTACATTGAGAAAAAAGAAACGTTAATTTCTAAATGAGTTAATGAGATCAAAGATATTTCAGAGCAATTACCTCTTTTAAGAGGTTATTTTGTGTAATTACCTCAAAACAGAGAAAAAGTATATTTTATACATTTGAGCATAAGTATATTATTGGGAGTAGTTTAATCATCGATACGAGGATGAGTTCAGACAACTCAAAATCCTCACAAACCATGCATGTCAACATGAGTCAAGGATCATACTTTTTAGATGAATCCTTATTGCTTAGTGGATCCACTTAGTTGAGGTGTTCTATACCCTGGCAAGGTATAGGACAGTTGTGGCAGGGTGGGCAAGACTTTGTATCATCACGTAGCTCATAATGATAGTTATCGGTAAGAGAATCTCCCAAATAGAGTTAAAATAGTATTTTTATTATATCATTTAATATGTTGAGTTCAAAAATAAGTAAGTATTTTTGTAAAGTTTTAATAATTTCACCTCTTTATTTCTTTACATTTAGTTGAGTATATGTCTATATCTATTGCACTCCTTTCATTTAGTTATTTGTTATCCAGCTTGTTACAACCCGATTTCAAAAACTAAAGGTTTCGAAACCATTTCATAACTTTTGTAAGTTTATTGATTTTTGGGAAAAATAACAATTTGGAAGTGGCCACTTAATTTTTCCTAAAAATTAAGAATAACAAGGGAATATTTGAAAGAAAACATTTTAAATAAAATCAGACTCGGGTAAGGGTTCAAATAATTCTCTAAGGAAGGGTTTAGGCATCTTAGAGAATCTGCTAACACGCGATTGACTGATGGATTTAAAAGCTTGGCTAATTTTATATATAAAAAAAAGGGGTCACTTATAAAAATATCTTGATACTTCTAAAAATCTCAAGAATAATCTTAACTTAAAACTTTTATTCATAGTCATGTTTTGAACCATACAATTAATTCAAACTCATAAACATGGATTAAAGGACCTTGCTTAACAACTATGAAAGGATATTAAGGATCCTTAAGTCATTCATACAAAGTACTAAGTTAAATTAAAGGACAACTAATTTATCTTAAGAAACTTAACAATTTTATCCTATTCAAAAATTTGAACTAAATAGTTAGTTCAAACTCTTAAACATGGATTCAAAGTTTTTCAATAACTATGAAAGAACATGAAAGGTTCTTTAAGTCATTCTATAAGCTTAAATTACCTAACTTAAAATGGGTTTTGGGATTTGAAAACTTGAATAACAAAATAAAAAATATTTCTCCCAAGGATCCATCTAAATTAACAAAATAAATGTTAGAAATTAATGATATACCGTGAGTTTACGGTATTGTTAATACATTTCACTTGAGAGTTGTGTGTGTCTAGGGCCATTTTGTATTAGGTCTTATGTGTTTTCTCATGTTTTCAGGAAATAAGTTCAGACGTTGAGATTTGAAGACACAGCTGAAAGACGTGCAAAAAAGAGCATCTACGGAGGCAACCTACGAACCATAGGTCCAGTTACGCCCCATAGATGATGGATGTCAATGGGCAGGCAAGGCATGACTGAAGATCAGGGAATTCTCGACTAAGTGTGGAACCACGATTGCAACTTACGAATCGTACTGTTGCTCCGTAAAATGTGAAAGAATTTTGGTTCCAGCACCTGATGCTGAAAAGTCTAAGTATGGAGCTACGGAGAAGACTTATGGACCGTAGATTGACTTACAATCCGTACTGTGGAACCGTCGAATATGCCAAAAGTTTGGAAGATTTTGAAGATTGAAAAATTGCCCAAGTCCTGAGCCACAGAAAGGACCTACGGACCATAGATAAACTTACGGACAGTAAGTCAGTGTCGTAGATTGAAGACACGTCCTGTAAACTTTATTTCCTTATTTCGTTTCCTTTTTAGTTAGGACTTGTTTTCCTATAAATAGGGTATGTAAACCTCGTTTTTGGGGTTAGACTTTATTACTTTTATTCTAGTTCTTGACTTGGGAGATCAACTTGCAACTTTAGTAATTCTTAATTTTCTAAGTTCGTTTTGAAGATTTTGGTGTTGAAATTCAACTTGAAATCTGGGTTTATTATTCTTCTTACATAAGTTCGTGATTTCTTCTTCTAAAACTATGAATCGTGTTCTTGCTAATATGGGTAACTAAATCCACAACTAGGGTTGTGGAACCATGAGCGATTAACAAAGTATGAATATTAACTAAGCAATTCTTGAATAGTGTATTTGCATGCATTAGTAATTCTTTCGTTTAGAAGTCTTTTTAACGAGTGCACGCGTTAAAACTCGCCTTGTTGCTACTTGCCGGACCAATGAGGTAGTTAATAAGAAAAGAATTATCAACATAGATTTAGTATGATACTATCTAATAGAATTAATGTCGATTGGTGCGAGGGTGAAAACTAAGCCATAATCAATGTGACGACTAATATGAGGTAATGGTAAGGGTTAGTAAATTATACACACGTAGCCGAACCAAGGTGCAGGGTCAAATTCTCTAGATGTCGGACCAAGACATAACTTATTGCTTTTCATTTAATACACTAGGAAGGGATTGCTATTACTAGGATTACAGAGTTATGAGCTTATGGGAACACGTACTCCCTAGTTTCTTTCTCAACTTGATAACAACAAAAGTTTAAATCTTGCTTACTAATTAATTTCATAACTTCCAAAATTTGTTACACAAATCCCCCCCCCTCCCTTTTACTTATTTGTCTCGGAAATACATTCGCTAAACAAATATAATCGTTATTGAACTTAAGTCTAAACCATATTCCTCGTGGAATCGACCCCAACCTACAAGTTGGGTTCTTTACGTGATAACAATAGCTTATGCTACTGAAAAGAGGTGTAATTTGAGCGTATCAATTAACAACGATTATCACAAAATCACAATATAAGGAGAATAAAAGGGCGAATAGAACTTGGACAATTTTAAGTCCACTTACTGCTTCTTATTTGTTGCTGCTAGTGCTAAAATGATATTTCCAGCTTTTTGAGACTGCTAAACTGATGCCAAAACATGGTGTTCTAATTTCGGCCAATTTGAACCCTAAACACTCTCATTTCAACTCTTTTGTGCCCATGTTGCTGCTTCTGATTTTGGGTTTTTAACCCAATTTTCGCTTCTCATTTCTCAGCCTTTCAAAGCTGCTGCAGTGGCTGGCTCTTGGGTTTTATCCCAGTAATATTAACCTCCTTTCAATTTTCTTAAAGGAGGTTGACTCGAGGAGAGGAGTATGCAAGAATAGGAGTCCAATTGGACTCAAACGAGAGAATTCATGCCAAGAAAAAGAGGGAAAAAGATTAACAACAACATTTGGATGATATAAACTTGAGCTTAAAACAAACAATGTCATGTGAGCTCAAAACTCTAAATGGCATGTTTATCATGTCTGAAATTATACCAAACTTAACCATATAGTACTATCGATCACAAAAAAAATAAAGATAAAGCAAATATAAATTAGAGAAACAAACTATATCAAGTAAATATGGACTTACTGCTTAAGGAAACAAGCTGATGTCAACATGAATTAATTTAAGACATGACACAGATAGCCATATCCAAACACAACAATGAAGAAAAAACTACCAAAAGCAAGCAGAACTCTATCTAGAGTTACTGAACCAAAATTACAGCAAAGAACATCTAAGGGCAATCAAGGGTAGCACTTGAAGATTTACCGCAGTTGAGGTTAGATTAACTACAAATAGTAAAGAAAAGACTGGTATATTTGCACCTAAAATCAGTAAATGAACACGAGAACATATTTATAATAATGTCAAAATTATTTGAACACCACATGATTTCATAAACGATTCAGAATCAATGTATAAAATAACATGTCCAAGATGGAGGCACTTAACACCAATAGACAGCCACAACTTAAATATGACAACAACTAAACAGAGGTTTCCTACTCCTACTTAAACACAACTTTTGATCAAACCAAAAAGGAGTTCGAAACAGATTCAAGTATAGTTTAAAGATAAGCAACTTTAGACTCAACTTGATCAAAGTTTTAAGCCAATTCATTTAGCATATACGAAAGACAAACAAGAAAGAGCGGGGAGATATAAAATAACTTAGAGAATTTAAACAAGGATCTAAGTAGAGTAATCTAATAAATTTTAGGAGTATAAAAGCTATAATATGAGCTTTCATCCATCCCAACCTAACTCTTTGGAGAGAGCTAAAAAGCAGCCCCGAAGGTAAGCAATTTCTCACTCAGACATGCTCTCGATTGTCATTGAGTGCCAATGGTTTGTTATTTGATAAATCACACCAACAGATTTTACAAAATAGGTAGACATATATGGCATTTCAGCAACGAATACAAGCTTCAAAGAAAAAAAATAGAAGATGAAAACCTTAAAACTAATAAAACTAAACTCCATATTTCAGATTTTCATTACCACTTAGATAGGTGAATCAATCAAAAGAAACAAGATACTTCAAAAGCTTTTCCAAATCAAAATGAATACAAGTTACAGACTCCAACCTAACAACTAGGAATGATTGAACATGAAAATCACAACTCTAACTCCATTCAACACTGATTAAACTTATCCCCAAGACAATAGCAAATGCTGAAATTAAGGCATGATTATCTTACATATAAATTAACCGAGTTCAAAGATGAGCAATTTTACTATTTTTTTAAGCTATTGGAAAAATACTTAAACAGCTAATGCCAAACACATTTCAATGAACAAGACATAATTAAGAGCCAACATAAATGCTGAAATAAAGAGAAGATTACATGGTTGTGGGCAGCGAACCGGACGACGAGTTTGACGGAGACGATTCCACCACCTCTTTCAACTCGAACGACCACAAAAGCTACAAAATTTTAAACTATTGAGCCGAAAATTCCCAAACCCTTAAGGGGTACTCTCAATCTCCAAAAACTGTCCATTTGAACAGTAAATGGGGTTGGTTTATATAGAAACCAAAATAAATCCCAAAATAGAAGAAATCTCGATATGGGATTGTTGCAAATTGAAAATCGTTTGAGAAACGATGTGGGAGAGGCCAAAATCTCCAATTTTCGCAGTGGATAAGGTGTATGAGCTGGAGAGTGTACGAATTTGAAACAAAAATGAAGAGAAAAAGGAAATTGGAATGGACCACACCATGGTTGCCTCCGGAAGCTCCGCGTATCTTTAGGCTCGTGCCAAGCACGCAGATTGTACGAATAAAAAGTAAAAAAGGGGAAATTTGATGCGGCAAATTTAGGAATGGGTTCGTTCTTTGGTTTGTTCTGTTCTCGCGTCTCTGTATTGAGAATGACAAGGAGAAGATCATGGAGGATTTTGGGCTTAAGAATGGGCCGGGTCACTAAAAAATGTTTGGTTAAAGGCTATTTGATGGTCCAAATTTGGAGTGAATAAAGTCTATTAAGCTGGTTTCAAAGGGAACAAGTCATTTGATTTCTATATCCATTGAATTTAAATTGATAATACGAGAACGAAACGAATTATAAACTCAACTAATTACTCAATCCTCTTAAATTTTAACAACACAATATAATTATTTCGAAAAGAAAGATCTTAGTTAAATTGTGAACTAATCAGTTTTAAAGGAAATAAGATGAGTATTTAATTAGAACTCTATTTTTTGGTAAAATGATTTTCTAAATATTTATTCAAAAATTGAAAATTATATAAATCTATATATTTTAAGTATATAGAGATATATTTTATAGAAAAAATTGGAAATTGCATTGAAAAATGATTTCAAAAGTAATTTTTTTATTATTCAAAACAATTACTTCAAGTTGTTTGAAATTTAAGAAGCTTGAAAATTAATTTAATAGTGGAGGTCCAAAATTGGGTGTCAACAACTGCCCCTCGTTTGATTGGGATGGATGGAAGATATCCGAGGCAAACGAAATTAACGAATCCAATTTTGTCCGACCACTAATTCATTTCTTCGGAATGGTGAATAGTAAGGATATCTGTTTTTTTTGAAGAATTATGGTCGGTCCCTGGTATTGGGTTTCCTACTTATCTCAGGCTACTAGTAGTTTGAAACGATTGATTTTAAGCACGATTTTCAAAGAATTCCAAAAGTTATTCCGATGTTGAAGTATGGAGAGACCGAAAAGCTCGAGAATGGAGTGATGATAAAATTGTTGGAGTATAGTCGAGTTTTCAACACTAAGTCCGCCTACATATCCTTAAACTTTTGTAATCAGGCTGCTTGTAGTTCGACTCAATCGGTTGAAAAGGAAATCTCTTATGCAGATTTAACCTTTAGCTTAAGGATGAGTGACAATTAATTGAGCGCAGAAAAGAGGCTTGCAAACATCTCACTAATAAATGTGGGGCCCTTCACACTCATATGTAAGAACTTACATGGACAAACTTTCAAAGATCTATGTGTATTGTCACTCGAATTTGAAAATTTGCCTTCAGTAAGAGTTGAAATTTTCACTGAATGCGAAACTGAAACGTTAAACCCCAAGAAATACATGCACACCTTATGATAGGGATGTGGTTTGATTGTGGTGGAAGTTGTTCCTCAACTCGCGTCCTAAGAGTTTGATACTCCTCTTTGGACTTTGTCCAGTTCGCTGCTAAAAAAAAGTTTCACATTGTGTTGTGTTCTATTTGACTTAGTCAACTTTGTGTATTGAAAAGTCTGGAAAACAATTGTCAGTAGAAAAATGTAACATAAACACAAATATAATTTGTGCAAACCTGATTTAACATGTCGGAGATGACAACCCAATTTAAAATGTACTACTCACGAAGAAAGTGGTGATCCAAAGTGATGTGTCGATTTGAACGAGGTGATGATTCAATAGCATGATATAACGTGTCACTTTTTAGGGAGGTAACATCCCAACGTGTCACTTTTTAGGGAGGTGATGTCCCGACGTGTCATTTTTTAGGGAGGTGATTTGCCAATATAATATAACCTTGTGCTTAAAGGATGTAATGTCCCAATATTATAATAATGTGTCACTTTGAGGGAAGTGATTGTTCAATATAATATAACGTGTCACGTTGAAGGAAGTGACGCTCCAATAATAATTTAACATATCACATTGAAGGAAGTGACGCTCCAATAATATAACGTGTCACGTTGAAGAAAGTGACGCTCCAATAATATAATGTATCACGTTGAAGGAAGTGACGCTCCAATAATATAATGTGTCACGTTGAAGGAAGTGATGCTCCAATACTAATTTAACGTATCACATTGAAGGAAGTGACGCTCCAATAATATAATATGTCACGTTGAAGGAAGTGACACTCCAATAATATAACGTGTCACGTTGAAGGAAGTGGCACTCCAATAATATAATGTGTCACGTTGAAGGAAGTGACACTCCAATAATAATTTAACGTATCACATTGAAGGAAGTGACGCTCCAATAATATAATATTTCATGTTGAATGAAGTGACGGTCCAATAATATAACGTGTCACGTTGAAGGGAGTGACGCTCCAATAATAATTCAATGTGTCACGTTGAAGGAAGTGATGCTCCAATATAATAATGTATCATGTTGAAGGAAGTGTTGCTCTAATAATAATGTGTCACATTAAAGGACGTGACGCTCCAATATAATAATGTGTCACGTTAAAGGAAGTGACACTCCAATAATAATACCCTAATGATAAAGAACAAATCTTAAAAATAAGGAGTAAGGTTATAACATAGTAATGTGGTTTGTCTCTTGTAATTTCTGAAGCTGGTAAGATCTGTGATTGTCTAAAAAGGGTTGTTCCCGCGCTCATAAAGAATTTGTTAATAGATAACAAGAATTAACACATGTCAAGACTTTTGAACACGTCATGATGATCTGGTAACCACAGAGAACGCGGGATTTTGGAATAACGTTTTGAGAACTTTTAATGTTGAAACAAGGTAATAATGGCCGATTAGGGATGTCACATAAAGTGAGTCCCTACTTTTAGTCTGAAATCTCTTATTAAAGAGAGAATTTTCTTGAAACTTGAATTTGAACGAAGATTTTGAGAACTTTGAACTATTTCAAAATGTTGCCCCTGCTTCTAGTCCAAGACTGCTTAACTGAAGTAATTTGCAAAAAATGAAGAATGACTGATTCAAAAACATGTCTCAGTTTCCTCTAAGGTCTGTAATTTGAAAAATAGTAGGAAGACCGAATCCTTATATAGGATTGCCTACATATCTTGCTGGAACAAAAAATCAGGTCTGACGTAGTTCGAACCTGAAGCTTAACGGAATTCAAAGAGAATGAAAAATTTGTCAGAGAAAAGTCAAGGGATTAGAAATAATAGAGGGCAAAACTCGTCAACGTAAAAATAGAGGATAAGAGTAAGCTTGTTGGATTGGATCCTTGGTGCAAAATCTTTGATAATAGCATATTTGAAAAGGATTGACTAACGTCCTTTTTTTGTGGGCGTCTCGCTTGATCCTTCAAAACTTTAGAAGAATCTTTTGAAATTCTGACTCTGATTCTAACGACACCTGCAGAGTTCAAATGTAATTAGTTAACAAAGATAAAATTATTAAATTAAAAGATAAATTTTCAGATGAAGTTGTTCAGCTTATATTGGTCTGGATAATGTCTTATGGTCTTCGTCATTGTGCCAAGCTACTTCATCTGTAAAATTGAGAATGTGTAGTCACAATAAATTGAAAGGAAAACATTTAGAAGATGAGTAAGAGTAGAAATCATCTGAGCTATGACGAGGCCACAATGGATCTAACGATGTCCTGTGACTTTAAGTTCCTGCATCCAAAGAAAAATTCTTAGTTTTGAGAGACTGATTTATGTTGGTTTTGCCTTGCCATCCTGATGCTCTTTTGACGTCTGGTTTACAAGCTTGTCAGATCTCAAAATCTCGTTTGATGGAATTTTTAAGGACCCTCCTCAAAAATTCTACCCCAGCTTAAATCATAACATAACTTTGAACTTTCTCTAGTTTTTGGTTGAACTTTTTAGTGAATCTCAAAAATTCTGCCCCAGTTGCAACTCTAAAATGATCCTTGATTCTGATTTGTTGGAAAAATTCCTCTTCTAACAAATTTTGAGATCCTCTCAAAATTCTTCCCCAGTTTTCATCATAAAGGGAAATGAAAAACTTACGAGGAATATGACCGAGCCGGTGTGACGCCTACGTATCCCGCTGAGCAGGAATCAGGTCAAACGTAGTTCATTACAAATGAGAAACGCTTACAAATAAAATCCAAACAAACGAATACAAAAGAAACAAAAAGATAGAAATGCAATTACATGGAAATAAAACAACAAACTTCAAATGCAAGACTAAAAGACGCCAAAAGTGTGACTTTCAGAAAAACTTGCTTCTTCTTCGCAACTAGTTACGACAATGACTACTCTTTGTGCTTGGGTAGTGGATTGGTGTTCACATTCGGTGGAGCATGTGCAAGTTTTACCACCTCGTTGTCAATCAGATCTTGAATTTTGTGCTTGAGAGTGATACACTTCTCGGCATCATGCCCAATAACTCCTGAGTGATAAACACAACGCTTATTTGGGTTATACCAATCGGCTGAAGTATTCACAGTCTTGGCTTCCACTAGTTGCAATATTCTTGCCTCTTTCAATCTCTCAAAAAGTTGAGTTCGTGTCTCACACAATGGAGTGAAGACTAAGGGAGGCTTTTTCTCAAAATTGGGACGAGGTGCATTGTTTCGAGGATTTTGCATTGGTCGTGGAGAACAAAATGTCGCTTGATTGTTGCAAACATAGTATTGTGAATTAAGATAGCCTGGAGGTGGTTGACGGTTATATAAGGTAGCTCCCTAAGTCGTTAGCCTCATGACTTCTTTCTCCTTTTTCTTTTCAAAGTAACCAGTTTGATACCCCCTATTAGCAAACTGAGATGAGGTGTAACTTGCTATTCTGCCAGTCTTGAGACCGTCTTCAATCATTTCTCCAGCCTTGATAACTTCAGCGAATGTCTTTCCACCCATTGTCACCATTCGCTCATAGTATTCTGAGTCTTGAGCTTGAATGAAGTAGGTGATCATTTTTTATTCCTCCATAGGTGGGTGTACCCTAACAGCTTCCTCCCTCCAACGAATGGCATATTCTCGAAAGCATTCAATCGACTTTAATTTTAGCTTGGTAATAGAGATCCTATCTGGAGTGATTTCAACATTAAACTTATAGTGATCCACAAAAGCATTCGCTAAATCATTCCAAGTACGTCATTTAGTCACATTTTGCTTTGAGTACCACTCAAAGGCTTTTCTAGTCAGACTTTGATTGAATAGCTTGATTCTTATCCCTTCGTTGTTTCCAATGCCAATCAACTTTTCACAATAAATTTTCAAATGGAAGAAAGGATTTCCCGATCCACTGAACTTTTCAAACTTTGGAATTTTATAACCGGGTGGAAGCTCAACTTCGGGGAATGTGCACAACTCTTCATATCTCACACTCTGGCTACTATCAAACCCACGAAGGCCTCTCATAGCATCTTCTAAGCTTTTCATCTTTCTAATTATCATTTCAGCATCAATTGATTTTGTATCATTTTCAATTTCAACATAGTGATTAACATCTTGGCGGTGAAACTCCTGAGCATTGGTAACAGGTGGAGCAGTGACATAAGTGTACACTGGTGGAGCATGATGTGTTACCGTTGGAGCTTTTGGAGGTGCAAATGTGTACACAAGAGGAGTATCTTGAGTTGAATGAGTAAGCAAAGCACTTTGAGTTTGCTGAGAGGTGGTAAAATAATCTCCTTGATTAGGCTCACTTGAAGTCAGAAACGAAGGTGGCATGAGCCCTTTTTGGCGAGAATTAGGTGGTAGGTTCTGAGAAGTATCTTGGTATTGTGTTACCAGAAGATTCAGTTCACCAATTTGTCGCTCTAGATGAGCAATGACTTCCATGGGTGATTATGTTGCTTCTAAGGCACTATAGGATTGGCCGCGATAGATGAAGTAGGAATCACTTCAGATGAAGTAGATGTGTTGATAGAGGAATCCATTTTTGAACGAGTGCTCTTAGTAGTCCAAGTAAGAAATGAAGAGTCTGTAGAAATTTCCTTGACCTTAGACCGTGTAAAATATGGATGTTCTGCCAGCGGATGCTTTGGTGAAGTAAACAAGTTTTGATTACCAACACAAATCAGTCTCTCCTTCTAAAAAAAAAACTCAAAAAGTAAGATAGTTAGTCCATTAATCATAATAATCAACCAAAGTAACATACAAAACAAATAACATTTGTTTTGCTCAAAACAAATTAGTCCAAAATTCGAGGAGGGAGAGACTCTAAAAGGTGACCAAATGGAGAAAACATTGATTCTTTTGTGAACTAAAACTTTAATGAAAGAAAGGATTTGAACGAAAACTATGTGATTTGAGTAAAAATTCAAATGTTGATCTTTTGGAAGGTTCAATTGAAAAGCCCTTTTGAGAATAATTTTCAAGTGAACAACGAGGTCAAAGTGAGTGATTTTGAACGTATTTTGATAATGGAGTCAAAGAGTATTTTGAAAGGCTTGAAAATTGAGTTTATATGTTAAATGACGTTCTAAGACTTTAGAATGAAATAATTGACCAATTATGTTTAAAGCAAAACATATGTATATAAACGCATAGGTCAAACAAGCACAAACGAAACAAAAGTTGTAACATTTAACACACAGACAATATATAACGCCTCCTAACATACATGTGACCTTTTAAACCAAAGGTAAGCCTAACGTTTGAAGGATATGTATATCGGTTGTGAAATGTTCCATTGCCTCAAAATATATAGACAAACCTTATGAATAAAACAAAATGGATACATAATAAAGGAGAGAAAAATAAATAGCAATCTCACGCAAGGGCACAATGATAAACTAAACTAAGCTTTCATATGAAATCTTCATTCTCGAACTTCTTAATGCTTTTAAATTTCTTCCGAATGAAAGGGATCTTCCTTCGACTTAACAAAGAAACTACTTATAAAATAAAAACTCTACCACAAGGACAATGGTACGCACAAATCGACATACATATCCTTCAAATTTAACAAATAGTGGATGATCGTCTTGTATTGACCGGGGGTCAATTATACACAAAGTGATCTTCTAATGCGCCCAACACACCTTGAGTGTTAGGCCAACTTAGTTCAAAATACGCTAAATTTGAAATTTGATCTCGTTGTACGTTAGTTGACTAAGAGTGGCTTTTGAAATATCAGAAATTCAAGTAGACAACTTAGGCTGGAACTCACGACAACCATTGGATGCATGATGAACCAATAAATTGTCGATCATTTTGAAAAAGGGTTGAATATAAAAAAATCTGGCTGCGATTATGCAGAAACCGTTTTTAATATACTACAAATACGTCAGAAAATGTCATGAATGCAATGACAATAAATATTTAAAATTTAAACACATAATTGCATAAGGTAACAAATAATACAATAATAGTTAGTCAAACGATAAAATCATTTTGGTTAGAACCTAGTAGAATCCCCAGCGGAGTCGGCATCTGTTACAATTCGATTTTAAAAACTAAGATGTAACATTCGACAATTTAAAATGAATATGAAAAAGCATGAAATTGGAAGTAGTCATTTTATGAAAAAATTCAGAATCTGAAAAATTGGCTAAATTCAGAATCTGAAAATTTGGTTAAGTGTGGGAAAAAATGAGTTTTTGGCCAACTTTGAACAGTCATAACTCCCAGCTCATGATGAGTTAGGAGTAGTTCCAGTTATGTTTGCAAAGCTTGTGAAATGATCTTTCCAACACCACCGAGTTTGCTCGATTTCGAGTTCATATGAGGGAGTTACGCCCTTTGAAAGTTGGGCAGTGGGTAGAGAAATTTGTCAGGAAATTTTTAGGGTATTTTGCTCTTTTTCCTAACCAATTCTTTAGGTTATATTGTTGTGTTAGACTGACTTTTAGATCATTTTGTCCCATTTTAAAAGAGTGAGAGTTAGGGCTTGGGAGATAAGAGAGAAAGAAGAGAAGAAGAATAGGAAAAAGGGAAGATCAAGCAAGGAGATCATCGTGAATATCGTCGGGGTGATCCCTACTAGGTATGTGAGTTCATAGTGATGGGTTGATTCTTTCCCCACACACCAAACTCGTTTTATTATTGAGAAAAGATTGGTTGTGTTGTTTGGAGTTGTTGGTTGTGTTGTTGATATTGTTAATTGTGTTGTTGAAGTCCCTTGTTGATTTGGGACATGATTTGGTTGTGTTTTTGAGTTGAATTTCTTGTATGTTGAGGGATTTTATGATCCTTAGTGTTAGGGTTGGTCCTTTTCCCCACACTCCAAATTCTTTTTATTTTCAAGAAAAAATTGGTTGTGTTGTTGAAGTTGTTGGTTGTGTTGTTGATTGTGGTGTTGAAGGTCCTTGTTGATTTGGGACATGATTTGGTTGTGATTTTGTTGCTGGAACCTTTGAGGTTGAGAGGGTTTAGAGTTGGAAAGAAACAAGAGGAAAAAGTCAAATTTTTGGGGGAAAAGGGCTGAGCTGTCGCACCAGCCAGTGCACCCCAAAAAGGGACGCTGAACTTTCCCCTTGGGGCAGAGCGCCTGGCAGAACGCCTAGCAGGCCCTTCTGAAGTTTGAGGGTTGGCGCCCCGCACCTCTTAGAGCGCCAAGGACGCCAATCTTTCCCGTTACCTTCATTCTCCACTTTTTCATACATGTTCCTTGGTAAAGTATCTATGTTTTATAGTTGTTTCCAATACTTTAAGGTACATTTTAACATCCCAAACTCATCCATAACATGTGATCAAACACCTTGAATTCATAATCCGATTCAAGGAGAGTTAGTTTCCAAGTCAAGTGAAGTTAGAAATCAAGTGAAGTTAGAGCCAAGCTTAGAAGTTAAGTAAGTCAAAGCAAGTTTTCAAAGTTGTTCAAGAGTCTATATTGAACGTTTTAACTTCATTTTAAGGTTTAAGGTTCAAGTTTCAAGTCGAGTAAAGAGTAAAGAGTTTCAAACTAAGTAAAGAGTCTCAAGTTTCAAGTTAAGTAAAGAATGTAGAGTTCCAAGTTAAGTCAAGAGTTTAAAGTCGAGTTCATTTCTCAAAAGCTATTAGGGAACTAAGTATTTCAAAAGAAGTTTATAAATGTTTTTACATTTGAGTTAGAGAGGAAACATGTTTTCCAAATGAGCCTTTGGGCTAAGTTTTGAGTAATTATCTCAACTAAAGAAAGATGTGTTTAAAGACACTTTTGAGCCAAAATATTTTTGGGAGTAGTATTGAGCACCGAATTGGGGACACGAGTTTATATTAACTCAACTCTCCATAAGAACCATGAGCCAACATGGAATTTCTCAGGTCATACTTTTTAGATGATCACAAAAGTTAAGCTAGTGGATCCACTTAGTAAAGTTAGCTTCTTATATCACGGCAAGGTATAGGATGGTCCTTGGGCAACGTGAGGTAAAACGTTGTATCATCACTAAGGCTCATAGTGGTGGTTGTCGGTTAAAGAACCTCCCACATAAGTTATATTACTTTTATATAAGTAAAGTTGAGTTGTTATTGTTTTATCATTAACAAGCTAAGTTGTTTATACTGTTTTACAAGCCTTATATATTGCATGTGTCTTATTGCTTTATTTATTGAGTTCAGTTATTCATGAGTCGAACAGTGCCAGGGTAAGAGTCTCTCTCTACTCTTTTCAAGCTTAAGTTGTGGTTTAGTTTTTCAACTCGCATACTCGTACATTCCATGTACTGATGCCAGTTGACCTGCATCGTATTATGATGCAGACGTAGGTACCCAGGATCAGCATCCAGTACGCAGTTGATCCAGCTGAGCACTCCAGAGTCAGTAGTGAGCCTCTTTGCATTCCGGATGACTCAATTATTTTGTGTTCTTAGTTTTGTTTTATTCGGGTGTTGCGGGATCTGTCCCAACATCCATCTCAGTATTTTAGAGGCTTCATAGACAGTTAGTCAGTTAGTTTTGAGTCTCTCATCTATGTATATATGTAAATATTCTATTTTGAGATTTGAGTTGTCTTTGTGGCCAAATTTTATAAGTTAAGTTGTTTTGTAACCTTGCATTTGCATTGAGTTATTCTGTTGGGTTAGGTTTCCGCTGACTTACGAAAGCCAGACCAAGGGTTCGCTTGGGGCCAGAAATGGTCTCCGGGTGCCGGTCCCGCCCAGGGTGTAGGCTCGAGGCGTGACATAAGATTTCAAAACCATTTTCACAACTTTGGCAATTTTTGTTAAGTTTTGGAAAAATTTATAATTTGGAAGTCATCACTTAAATTTTAGGAAAAATTAAGAAAATCATTTAAGAAGGGAATATTTGAAAGAAAACATTTTAAATAAAACCAGAGTCGGGTAAGGATTCAAATAATTTTCTAAGAAAGGGTTTAGGCATCTTAGAGAATCTGCTAACACGCGATTGACCGACGAATTTAAAAGGTTGGCTAATTTTATAAAAAAAGATTACTTATAAAAATCTCAAGAATAATTTTAACTTAAAACTTTTATCTATAATCATGTTTTGAACCATACAAGTAATTCAAACTCATAAACATAGATTAAAGGACCTTGCTTAACAACTATGAAAGGATATTAAAAATCCTTAAGTCATTCATACAAAGTACTAAGTTAAATTAAAGGACAACTAATTTATCATAAGAAATTTAACAATTTTATCCTATTCAAAAATTTGAACTAAATAGTTAGTTCAAACTCATAAACATAGATTCAAAAATTTAAGTCATTCTATAAGCTTAAAAGCCCGTTTGGATTGACTTAAAAAAAGTAACTTTTTAAAGTGTTGAAAATTATTTTAAAAATAAGTAGTTATGTATTTGGATAAAAGTATTGCGGTTGAAAAAAAGTTGTTGATGTGTTTGGCAAATAAGTATTGTTAAACAGTTTGTTTTATCAAAATGTCTGAAATACCCTTAAAACTACTAACATAATAAAAAGTTGATTAATCTAAGGTTTTTATTTCTAAGAAAAATTTGAAAAAATCAATTTATATTTTAATTCAATTTCAATAACTTAATATTTAAGTTAATTTAAATGTGCAACTTATTTTAAATTTCAAAAATATATAATTTGAATAGATCACATGAAAGAATTTGGGAATAGTTTAAAAGAATTGAGGGTAAAAAAGTAATATACTTGGTCAAAGTAGAATGACTTTTAAGTTAAAAAAAAATAGGGATCACCCTACTTTTAACTTTTGACTTATTTTAAGTCACTTTTGACTTATTTTAAATTGTTCTTATGATTGTCAAACACTCTCACAAGTCAAAAACTGACTTTTAAGTCAGTTTAACCAACTTAAAAGTCATCCAAACGGGCACTAAATTACCTAACTTCAAATGGATTTTGGGATTTGAAAACTTGAATAACAAAATAAAAAATCTCTCTCCCAAGGATTCTTCTAAATTAAAAAAATAAATGTTAGAAGTTAACAACAACTATCACAAAATCACAATATAAGGAGAATAAAAGGACGAATAGAACTTGGACAATTTTAAGTTCACTTGTTGCTTCTTATTTGCTGGTGCTGGTGCTATTTTCAAACATTTTTAAGTCCAAAAAATGTTATTTCCAGCCTTTTGAGACTGCTGAAACTGGTGCAAAAACCAAGTGTTCTAATTTCGGCCAATTTGAACCCAAAACACTCTCATTTTAGCTCTTTTGTGCCCCTATTGTTGCTTTTGATTTTGGGTTTTTAACCCAAGTTTCGCTTCTCGTTTCTCAGCCTTTCAAGGCTGCTGTAGTGGCTGGCTCTTGGGTTTTATCCCAGTAATATTAACCTTCTTTCAATTGGCTTAAAGGAGGTTGACTCGAGGAGAGGAGTATGCAAGAATAGGAGTCCAATTGACTCAAACGGGAGAGTTCATGCCAAGAAAAAAAGGGAAAAAGATTAAAAACAACATTTGGATGATATCAACTTGAGCTTAAAACAAACAATGTCATGTGAGCTCAAAACTCTAAATGACATGTTTATCATGCCTGAAATTATACCAAACTTAACCATATACTACTATCGATCACAGAAAAAACAAAGATAAAGTAAATATAAATTAGAGAAAAGAACTATATCAAGTAAACATGAACTTACTGCTTAAAGAAACAAGTTGACGTCAACATGAATTAATTTAAGACATGACACAGATTGCCATATTCAAACACAGCAATGAAGAAAAAACTATCAAAAGCAACCAGAACTCTATCTAGAGTTACTAAACCAGAATTACAGCAAAGAACATCTAAGGGCAATCGAGGGTAGCACTTGAAGATTTACGGCAGTTGAGGTTAGATTAACTACAAACAGTAAAGAAAAGACTGGTATATTTGCACCTAAAATCAGTAAATAAACACGAGAACATATTTATAATAATGTCAAAATTATTTAAACATCACATAATTTCATAAGCAATTCAGAATCAGTGTATAAAATAACATGTCCAAGATGGAGGCACTTAACAACAATAGGCAGCCACAACTTAAATATGATAACAACTAAACAGAGGTTTCCTACTCCTACTTAAACACAACCTTTGATCAAACCAAAAATGAGTTCGAAACAGATTCAAGTATAGTTTAAAGATAACTTTAGACTCAACTTAATCAAAGTTTTAAGCCAATTCATTTAGCATATACGAAAGACAAACAAGAAAAAGTAGGGAGATATAAAATAACTTAAAGAATTTAAACAAGGATCTAAGTAGAGTAATCTAATAAATTTTAGGACGTATAAAAGCTATGATATGAGCTTTCATCCATCCCAACCTAACTCTTTGGAGAGTGCTAAAGAGCAGCCCCAAGGTAAGCAATTTCTCACTCAAACAGGCTCTCGATTGACATTGAAAGCCAATGGTCTGTTATTTGACAAATCACACCAACAGATTTTACAAAATGGACAGACATAGATGGCATTTCAGCAACGAATACAGGCTTCAAAGAAAAAAAAACAAAAGATGAAAACTTTAAAACTGATAAAACTAAACTCCATATTTCAGATTTTCGTTACCACTTAGATAGGTGAATCAATCAAGATAAACTAGATACTTCAAAAGCTTTTCCAAATCAAAATGAATACAAGTTACAGACTCCAACCTAACAGCTAGGAATGCTTGAACACAAAAATCACAACTCTAACTCCATTCAACACTAATTAAACTTATCCCAAGACAATCGCAAATGCTGAAATTAAGGTATGACTATCTTACATACAAATTAACCGAGTTCAAAGATGAGCAATTTTGCTATTTTTTTTAGGGAGAAGGGACGGATTTACTCCCGAACTTTAATAAATGGTATGTCAATACCCTTCGTTATACTTTAAGGTTGTATATACCCTTACCGTTAATATTTTGGGTTGTGTATACCCTTGCAACTAACAGCTGAACACGTGGCTTCATCTCAACGATTGACCCGATTTTTTATTTATTTTTTACCCAAAATTTAAAAAACCCGCCCCATTTCTATTTTAAACCCACCCGAAATCAAATTCAAAACCTTTCCAACAATAACAAATTTAGGTGGTTTGATTCATGAAATCCCGTTTAGCGAAGATGATGGAGCATCATCAGATCTACTCCCTCACAAAAATTCAACTCATTCTCCCTTGCAATTTAACAAAGAAAACGATGGAGAATCTTTGAGAATTTCCGGCGATGCACCGTCGCAAGGAATTTCGGCCAATTTCTTGACAAGTTCGTGAAGTTTTGATCTTTGGGGTTTATTACCCACCCTTTTATCTTCTACATCAAGAAATTTCGGTTCATTCAAACGGCTTGAACTCCGACAGACCACTATTGGTCGTCGACGATGGTTTTCCGGTGGTCTTAACAGAGAGAGGTCAATGCCAAGTTGGGCGCCTCTCCAAGGCGGACACAACCCACAAAAAATCATTGCATTTCATCAAAAGAAACTCCACAAATCTCATTTCTAATGAATCAAATGTTTGTGTGAACTTCGGAGAAGAAGGCGGCGACGGCGGCGGTGGCCAATCACAAAATTAACTTGATGGTTTTGTGCGCAATCATCCATGAACTCTAAAACACAAAGACAATAGCTAATGTTAGTGAAATTTTTTATTTGTGCAGCAATTTTTGAGAATTAAAGAAGAGAAGAAGATGGACAATTAGCACTGTTTGAAGGGAATTATTATGGAAGATGGGTTTTAATTCGGGTTATGGATGGGTTAGGGAAGATGGGTGGGTTTTTTTTTTAATTTCGCATTAAAAAAAATATTAGGTAAATTATTGAGATGTAGCCATGTGTCCAGCCGTTAGTCTCAAGGGTATACATGCTCTAAAAATTAGACGGTAGGGGCATCAGCGTTCTAAAAGTATAACGAGGGGTATTTAGATACCATTTACGAAAGTTCAAGGGTATATTTGTCCTTTTTCCCTTTTTTTTAAGCTATTAGAAAAATACTTAAACAGCTAATGCCAAACACATTTCAATGAACAAGACATAATTAAGAGCCAACATAAATGTTGAAATAAAGAGAAGATTGCCTGGTTGTGGGCAGTGAATCGGACGATGAGTTTGACGGAGACGGTTCCACCACCTCTTTCAACTCGAACGACCACAAAAGCCACAAAACTTTAAACTATTGAGATGAGAATTCTCAAACCCTTTTTGGGTACTCTCAATCTCCAAAAACCGTCCATTTGAACAGTAAATGGGGTTGGTTTATATAGAAACCAAAATAAATCCCAAAATAGAAGAAATCTCGATATGGGATTGTTGCAAATTGAAAATCGTTTGAGAAACGATGTGGGAGAGGCCAAAATCTCCAATTTTCGCAGTGGATAAGGTGTATGAGCTGGAGAGTGTACGAATTTGAAATGAAAATGAAGAGAAAAAGGAAATTGGAATGGACCACACCATGGTTGCCTCCGGAAGTTCCGCATGTCTTTAGACTCGTGCTAAGCACGCAGATTGTACAAATATGAAGTAAAAAAGGGGAAATTTAAGGCGGAAAATTTGGGAATGAGTTTGTTCTTTGGTTTGTTCTGTTCTCGCGTCTCTGTATTGAGAATGAGGAGCAGAAGAGCATGGAGGATTCTGGGCTTAAGAATGGGTCGGGTCGCTACAAAATGTTTGGTTAAAGGCTATTTGATGGTCCAAATTTGGAGTGAATTAAGTCCATTAAGATGGTTTCAAAGGGAACAAGTCCTTTGATTTATATATCCATCGAATTTAAATTGATAAAACGGGAACGGAAACGAATTATAAACTCAACTAATTACTCAATCTTCTTAACTTTTAACAACACAAAATAATTGTTTCGAAAAGAAAGTTCTTAGTTAAATTGTGAACTAATCAGTTTTAAAGGAAATAAGATGAGTATTTAATTAAAACTCTATTTTTCGGTAAAATGATTTTCTAAATATTTATTCAAAAATTGAAAATTATATAAATCTATATATTTTAAGTATATAGAGATATATTTTATAGAAAAATGGGAAATTGCATTGAAAATGATTTCAAAAGTAATTTTTTTATTATTCAAAATAATTACTTCAAGTTGTTTGAAATTTAAGAAGCTTGAAAATTAATTTAATAGTGGAGGGCCAAAATTGGGTTTCAACACAATTATATTACATACTCGTACATTTAATTTACTGATGTCATTCGACCTGTATCTTTAATGATGCATATACAGATTCTTGGGATCCTCAGCAAGAGTCTGTTGCGATCACTTCATCCGCTTGTCAGCTTTTGAGTGAAACTTTCTTGCTTCCAAAGGACTTCGGTTTTATGGGTTGTTAGTAGTAGTTCTCTTGAGGCGTCGTGAGTCTTGTCCCAACACTCATCTTTGTACAGTAGAGGCTTCATAGATAGACAATTTTAGAGAGTCTTTCAGTTTCAGATGTTTTATTTAAAACTTATATTTCATACTCAGTATATTTAGAGAGTTTTGAGATTTATTACACTATTGATTTAACATTTCTTTTAGTTTGATGTTTGTGTATGCATGAGTTAGTCTTCCGTTTGTAGTCAACCAGGATGAGGGTTCGATTGGGGCCAGTAATGGTTCTCGAATGTCGCCCATGTCTAGGATGTAGGCTCGGATCGTGACATCAATTTCCGCCGCACTTTCCAAGCTTTTGATTCTCTTCCAACTTTTGGTAGGTTTTTGCTAAAAGCTTCTACTTCTATTCCAACTTTCGGTAGGTTTTCGCTTCTACTTCTTTTCCAACTTTCGGTAGGTTTTCGCTTCTACTTCTTTTCCAACTTTCCAAGTTACTATTTCTGTTCAAGTTCCGCAGTAGTGTCGCAACCAGCGATAGGTGACCGACAACCATTGATTTCAACCGCGACGACCACCCTCCAGTTAATCGATCTATATTTGATCATTTTCTGTTTTCTTTTTTGTTTGTTTGATTTTCGCTTAAGTGTGGGAAATCAATCTTTTTCGCTCATTTAAGCGGAAAAATCAAACCAAAAAATTGTAAAAAATTGAAGTTTTAAAAAAACCACTAAGCAGGCCCATAACAAAAAACTGAATTTAATAAACCGAACCGAATTATAACAAACCAAACTGAATTTTTTTTAAAATGAAATGAACTGAATTAATTCGGTTCGGTGTTCGGTACAATAATTTCAAAAACCAAAAATTAAAAAAAAATTGAATCCGAATTGAATTACCGAATGTCCAACCCTAATTACTTATACCTCATGTGTGTTATGTACCAATGTAGACGAGACTCTGCATCACATTTTCTTCGAATGCCCTTTTTTTGCTGCAATATGGGACAAGGTGCTACAATGGATGAACATCCAGAGATGCTGAATGGACCGGAAGGATGAACTAAGTTGCGCAATTGTTTATGCAAAAGGCAAATCATCACATGCAAGCTTATATAGATTGTCCCTAGCATGCTGCTTGTATTCAATATGGAAAGAGAGGAATACTAGTATGTTCCAGATGAAACAAAGATATTCTGAAGCACTCTTGCGAGATCAAAGCTAAATGCACTTATCTATTATTCTTAGGAGACTATAAGTTAGCCCTTTACATGTTTTTTATGCTCTTTTACTTCCACTTTGGTAATAAAATAAAATTAGTTACCCACAAAAAATCACATTTTTGTGTCCAAATTAATCCTGCATAGCTGGTGTGTCTTAACACACTGGATTCTACCCAGTGACTCTCCAGAGCTTCACTACAAAACTTCTTTCTGCTAAAACTTCACTCTTCCTTTTACACAAATGAAGATCGCTTCGTTTTCACTTCTTCGGCTTCCTTTCACCGTCTCCGCCACTCGCCACCGCTTCTTCTCCGCCTTCATCGTCGCCGCCGGCCGTCACCAAAACCCTAACAATGTCTCAAGGAAGCTCCAACAACCGAATAAAAATCTCCTCAAAGCTCGTGAAACTATCAATAAACATTTCTCTACTCTGGCACCGATTCTTTCTCTGGAAGACAAGCCTCAACTCTCTCACGACCAAGCCGTAGGAACTGTGGCCTCTGCACAAGCGAATTTCATGCGCGTTATAGTCCAACATATTCCTCCAGAAACTTCTGTGGATCCTTCTGGAAGCTTCAGTAAGGGTTCGGGTGAAATTGGAGTGGAGTTGTTGTGTGTGGTGAAGGCTGTGTTGAAGAAGATTAAGAGGAGAGTTTTGGTTGGGGATAAGGTTTTGGTAGGTTCAATTGATTGGGTGGATAGACGCGGAGCTATTGAGAATGTGTTTCAGAGGAAGACAGAGATTTTGGATCCTCCTGTAGCTAATGTGGATCATTTGCTAGTGTTGTTCTCTATGGATCAGCCAAAAATTGAGCCATTCTCACTCACTAGGTTCCTCGTAGAAGCTGAATCAACCGGAATTCCTCTCACTCTTGCCTTGAATAAATCAGAACTTGTTTCTCAAGAGGTTAGAAATACACAAACACTGATATTGCGGCAAAAAGTCACCCGTGCTTCCATGAACGTAGTCATTTTTCATTTTAATAAATAACAACATAAACAAAATGCAGTCACGATATACTCCAACCATCTAGAAAAGGTCTAACTGAAAAAAGAGGGAGGAGATTTAAAGCTACTTATTCCTACTTAATGCTACATATTCATAGTCAGGGGCTTCAACATTAATAGAGAAAAGACTAACTGAAAAAAACAGTTTCAGCTAGTATCATCATATTTGAGGGTAATATACTTTCAAAAATAGTTCAAATATAGCATATTTCCTACATCCATGTCCAAAAACACACATTTTGATTCATTGAAAGTTAAATGTGTTGAATTATACATCACGAGGACCAAAATCAAAATTTTCATTAATATGTAGACCAAATATACAGTTTTCTCTATAATATAGAATTTTCAATTTAAGATTGACCTAGTAGAAAAGGTCAAAAGATTATGGCCTTGCCCTTATAACAGTAACGCATACGTTAAACTCCAAATAAAAAAGAATACATTATGGAATGTTGTAGCTTAAGATTTGATCCCAAGTAACTGAGTAAAGGGGCACAGTTGAGGGGCACCAGCGTGCCGATTTAGCTTTTGTGCTTCAGAGGTTCTGGTTTGATATATGATCATTCTTTCATGGTATATACAGATTTATACAAAGAAATATCTGAGGTTAGCGGGTGCCTGTGAGTCCCCCTCTCAATAGGGTAGCTCTGCCACTAACTACATCTCAATCCCAAACTTGTTTGGTTTGGTTAAATGAATTATGTGTTGCCATTTCACAGTTCAGGTCCTTTATCAGCACATCACTATGCCTTGGGATGATTCCTAGTGAGTGATTACTTGTTAATTTGTTTATGCATCCTTTTACATGTCTGTTGTCATTTCTTTTTTGATTTTCTCAAGTACTAGTTGCAATGCTTGACGTTAGATTTATATACCATTTCTTAGAATGGGATACACATGTCTTTGCTTTTGTATTACCTTTGTAATGGGCTAGGATGTGAGATGAAAAATACAATATCAGATTGTTATATTTTCAAAGAGTGAACTCAAACTGACAAAAGAGA
This sequence comes from Solanum okadae, assembly GCA_036553675.1. Taxonomy (NCBI): domain Eukaryota; kingdom Viridiplantae; phylum Streptophyta; class Magnoliopsida; order Solanales; family Solanaceae; genus Solanum; species Solanum okadae. The sequence goes on from CM071682.1 coordinate 14,547,418, forward strand.
GAAGCAAAAGAATAGAACACACAATTTTAACAGTATCATTTTTTTATTTTAAAAAAAAACTAGAACACACAAGGAGGATTCTGGATTGTCTATTTATGAAAATGTGTTTTGACTGAGAAAATCATGTAACATCTAAGCACTATTGACAACTTCTTTATGTGCTTTAGTTTTGATACTACTTTCCTCCTTCCTGTTTATATTTTGTGGTCATTTCTCTAGACGCTGAAAGCCAGTGATCAACTTCTGCAGGAAATAAAAGCATGGAAATCTAGGCTTCGTAGTTGGGCCTATGAACCAATCTTTTGCAGTGTTGATTCCAAGCGTGGACTTGATACACTCCAGTTTATTATGAGAGAACAAACATCTGTCATTGTTGGTCCAAGTGGCGTGGGGAAATCCAGCCTGATCAATGCTTTGAGAGGCAATAAGCACATTCTTGGTGCAGTTGAAGAGCAAAACTCGTTTGATCCTGTGCGTTTGTCATTTTTCATCATTTTATATTATGTATAACATTATTTTGTTTAGAACCCTGTGGTTTAGTGTTTCCTTTTCTTTATTATGATAGCAGATTCTAGGGAGCAAGTGGTATGAAGAGCAACGTGTGGGGGAAGTGTCAGTAAGAAGTGGCAGAGGAAAACATACGACGAGGCACGTGTCTTTGCTTCCATTGCCTGATGGGGGGTATCTTGCTGATACTCCAGGATTTAACCAGCCTAGTTTGCTTAAAGTGACAAAGAATTCTCTTGCACATCATTTTCCGGAGGTCTGTCCTGATGGCGCTGCTTCGTCTCTAAATTTTGTTTATTTGTTGAACAATATCTGAATCAATCTATCTATGTGGATCTCATGAGTAACTTCCAATCTTATTACTATGGATTCAGATCCGCAAAGTGCTTAAAGATAGTGAACCTGCAAAGTGTGCATTCAATAATTGCTTGCATCTTGGTGAACCGGGGTGCCTTATAAAAGGTGATTGGGAAAGATACCCATATTATCTTCAGTTGCTTGACGAAATTAAGATCAGGGAGGAGTTTCAGTTGAGGACCATTGGAACTAAACGAGAAAGTGATGTTAGGTACGTTCGGAATGCCTTTATACTTCGATGAGATATTTATCAATTCACTTGTACACAACTAAAGGTATAACTTAAAAATTTCTGCACAAAGTAAGAAGTCGGAGATAATAATACTATGAGTCAGTCAAGTACAAGAGATGTATGGTAATCAGGTTCTTTGTGTTTCCGAGTTCTTTAAAGTATGTTATATCTTTTTTAAATTATAGTATTGAATGTGAGATATAAAATTTTCTGTGTATGTTTGATGACCAAGTATTCTTATAGCGGGTTGCTTAAATTTGGCATTGGCGTTTGTAAAGCTTTTCCATTAAAGGAAACTCACACTGAAAACTCTAAAAGCCATCCTTGAATCTCCTGCTGTTTTAATATTTGTATTTTTGCTGATGTTACTTTTAGAATGAAGTGCTGATTTACACTTTCTTGAGATTATTATTTTCTAGACACTGAGAGTCCATATGCTTTAATTATTACACCACATAATCCAATGAAAAGGATTACATTTCTTCACAAATCAAAGATGGTAAATAAAAGGACATTTTCCTCGGCAAAATTTGTGCTGGTAGCTTAAACTTGTTGTTGTTCGGCATTTCCTTATTCATGTAAGGGAACTTGTTTTCATCAGAGTACTTGAACACTTGATTCATGGAAAGGTACCTCTTGTCCATCAGTACTGTAAAACTTAAGTATTGTAATTTAGTGACTAGCCTACTATTATGGTTTTTTTGTGCTCCATTTCCCTACTCAATGTTTATTTTATTTTCTATAATCCTATTGTTAATCCATTTGCCTGAAATAGCAAGTACATTTCATCTGCGAAGTGATGCAAATCATTCTAACCCCCCTTACTAAAGAAACATAAATATTTATGTAAAACATCTTGCAGGTGCAAAGTAGGAGACAAGGGAGTTGTGCAAGCAGAACCGCGGCTGGAGCCCAAGAAATATAGGAGACAATCTCGTAAAAGAGTGAACCAGTCATTACTAGATGAACTCGATGACGAAGATGATACACTAGAGGATGACAATCCTATTCTAAGAGCATTGAGGGAAGAAAATAAATAGAAAAAGCTAAACGGTTGAAAAGATTCTGAAAATTTTCAGTAGGCATGCATGCATCCTTTACTCCTGAATCCTTCTTTGCTTGTAAATAGTGACTTTACTGTAACATCTTGTTCATAAGCTGAGAGTGATCGACGGGATTGCCTAGATGTTGTAGATAACAAATGTTCTGGCTGGCGCTGTGTCTCAATGCTGTGGAATCTCTCACGACGACGTAGTGCAGTACATTTGATAAAAAAGGTGATATGCATTTCCTTCTGCCTCAATTTTTTCCATCTATGTTTTCTGTGATTATTTGGCAATGCTATTATGCCGGGTATTCAAAAGTGATAGTCGGTACCCTTTATTCGTGTCTGGAAGTTGCTGATCGTACCCCTTTCAGGATATTACGAAGCCCTATATTGGAGTTCTATCATCTTTTTCGACTGAATATTGTTTCCTAATGAGCGGGTAAATGGATGTTGAACAAATAAGTTTTACTTCCCTTGGTGTTGGGTTGGAAACTCACTAATAATTGTTTTGGTAAGTGTTGCAGGGCATCCTGTGGGGAAAATAGCAAAAAATAAGTATCTTATTTTGAGATATTGATTAGTGATCGTATTGCATTGCAGTAGTTCAAATGGATAGGATAGGACTGTTCAAGGTTTATCTAAAAATCAATTCAAATTGAAAATTGAACTAAATTGATTAATTCAACTAATATATTTTTTGGTCTCATTTGGATTTATATTTTTTAAAAGGGAAAAAGGACAAATATATCTTCGATTTATCATAAATGAGAGTCCGAAGCCAAAAGGGCTACTCTTTTCTTCCAAAATGCATAAAAGACCACTGTTTTCTTTAGTACCAAATCGGACAAATGCTGCCCCATCAGTGATAACTCTGCTCACTTTTAACCTCATTAACGCCGTCAAACAATAAAATTTCCTTGAGAAAATTGCTGCCCGAACAGCGATTTCTTTTTTTTTTAAAAATAATTAATTAAAATTGCTGCCTTGGCAATGATTTCGTCAAGGGAATTTTGTTTTATTAATTGATGTAGTGATTCTCAAAAATGCATTTCATGTTCACGTTTTGAGGAGTCATCACTAAAACAAATAGGAATGATGAGTTACAGGCTAACCCGTAGTACAATTTGATGTGCCTAGAAAATATCATATATTATATGTCATTTTCTTGGAGTTATGAATATTCTTTGACTTGTTTCACCATGTTTTTTTGTATTTTTATGTTAGTTAATTACTTTGATGTCTAAATGATCAAAAAGCAGAAAACACAATAAATAATCAGATTTTAGATTACTTACAGTTATATTGCAAATCATTTGACAGGGGGCATCTTCAATCGTGAAAAACTTCAGAGAAATTGTTAGCACAGAGCCTACATACGAAGGTCAAACCGCGTATACATCCAAGTATTGTATTTTACTCATGTTCATATTTCGAGAATAAATTCACTTATATTCATGTATTTTGAGCATAATTATTGTGGTAAGCTAATATATATGATAAGACATATTTCAAGTCAAAATACAACAAGAATCAATCCAAAATAATTTTAAAAATCCAAATCAAAGCATTTTGAATAGAAAAAATAATTAAGGCAATGTAAAAAGAAAGTATGTGTTGTGCGCAATAAGAATGAGCTATACGCCAACTGTCACCAAACTTTGGAGAAGGTGTAAATTACATGCCTATATGATGGTGTTATTTCAAAGTTGATATGAAGTTTTGATGATTTAACAAACTTAGGGATTTAACAAGGAAGCAGATCCTTGTTATTGGGACTGCTAATAGTGAAATGAATGAATAAACTCAGTGTGAGGAATATTTGTGTGTAATCATCAAAAAGGGGGGAAATGTTATATTCTAGGTGTTTTGATGATCCTCACAAATGCAGGGACCTGGTCCCTGGCAGAGTGCTCTCGTCTAGATTCAAATGGGGTACAGTTGTAAAGCTGTCATGTCAGGTGGTAGGTGAAAAGCGCAGTGTACTGCACCAATAGGAAGAGCGGACGAGACTATTTGTTTCAGTGTCTCGCAAATGCAGGGACCTGGTCCTTGGCTGAGTTCTCTCGTCTAGATCTATAATGGGGTACAGCTGTAAAGCTGTCGTGTCAGAGGTTGGTGAGGCGTCAGCGTACTACACCAATCAGAATGGATGCAGTTGTTTGTCCAACGGTCAATAACTCTTTATGGTTGACTTAGTCAACATGACAAACAACAAATTAAGTCATTCATTCAAAAGGAGAGAGAGCCAACAAGTCTTCTCAAAAACTCACCAAGAAAAGTTTGCAAGGGACCTGGTCCCTGCAAGACTGCGTATGTGAAAGGACGACAAGACAGCTGTCAGAAAAGCTGCCACTTCTGATGTGGTAGGTGCACGTCCTTCCAGAGAGGCAGGCTCTCAGCCAATGGGCCGTCCCAAGGAGTTGGTGTTCATTTTAATAGAGTCTCTTCCAACAAAACACAAACTTAAGATTTGGCAAACAAAAACTTGGATTTTCTCTGAAAATTCATAAGCTTGAAAAGAAGGCCATCTTCAAGGAAGAACATTGCTCATATCAACAAGGGACCAGATGGAGTACTGAAGAGTCTTTGTTGTATTTAGAGTTTTGTGTCTCATGTGCTTATATTGTAAATCTATTCCTAATCTATAAAGGAATTAGATCTTCGTTCTGTTCTACCAAAAGTCTAAGTCAGTTAAGGTCAACTAATTTAGTGGGCAGCATTGTTGCTGCTTAGTCAAAATTCTAAGTCATCTAGTGGTAGGTGATTTAGTGGGCAGTGTTGTATCTGCTTAGTTGAAGTCTAAGTTATCTAGAGGTAGGTAGCTTAGTGGGCAGTGTGGTATATGCTTAGGCTCGGTTAAGTAATTGTTGTATTACTTAGTGTGAGATTAGGAGGTTAATCTCATTGTTGTGGTGTAAACTGTGTTTTAATTTTGCTTGAGAAGATTAGTAAAAACAGTTTGGAAAATCCTGTGAGACAGTTCGTGGTTTTACTTCCTTGAGTAAGGAGGTTTCCACGTAAAAACCTTGTGCCTGTTTTATATTGTGATATTTACTTTCTGCACTGTTATTCTGCTGAGGGACCTGGTCCCGTGGTCACTGGTGGACGCATACATTCCAACAGATGGCTTAAACGTCGCGGAGCCCATGCTCCGCGTTGGATAGAGCATCACAGCCCTTAAACCTATCGTTGAAGATGACAATGCGAATTAAGGTTTCAAGGTACATATTTTTGCTAGACAAAGACCAAGTCTAACTAGGGGTAGTTGTTATTTTCTACCACTATAAATAAAATCTTGGACGACTTCTCTAGGGTTGATCACCTTTTGATTATTGATCATTTTTGGCGATCCACGTAACAAAGAGAATAAATCATTATTAGGGTCCTTACCTTTTGAATTTTTAATTTTACATAAACAACATAAAATCTTGCGAACAGAGAATCTTAATTCAAGGTTTATATTATTTCTCTTGATATTAATCTTCTTAAGTTATTACAATTTTTTTTTTAATTATTTGCACCTGAACTTTTTAATTAGGGCTGTGAAACCTAAAACACAAATGAGGATGATGAAATTTTTAACATTATATCTTCATATGGTGTTGATCATTGTGCATTAATAATTTTTCTGTAAAGATTGCTTTCGATGTTTGTAAACATTGAGAAACTTATCGAAATTCAAAATTTACTTGACAAAAGAAGTTAAGATTATAAAAAATATCATTAACAGGAATTTAGGCCTATAGATCCCCATCTAATAACTATCTAGTAATAGAACTATGATGATACTCAATGAATACACACTCAAGTGTCAGAAAGACTTAATGGTGAAATTTTTCTAATTGCGTTGAAGATGCATAGATTCATCAATAGTGCATAGTGAATACTGAACACATCTGAATGAGTTGAGTAGTGACATACTTGCTTGAATTTCATCACCCAGGGAACTTCAATTGTAGTTCATTTATTGAGGCAACGTAACGTATCATAGTCATGAATCAAAAATATTTTTTAATTATTGTCAACACATCCCCATTTGAAATAGTGATCATAAGCGTAAGTTTTTGCATAAATTATAATTACTTACCATGCTTTTTTGTGGGACTAGACCTCAATCTTATTAGGTTCTGTGCTTGAAAGTGATCGTTTTATATCAATTTAAAAGGTATAATTTTAACGTACTTGTCGTAAAGTATGATTTTGAAATTACTATTTATAAAATTTTATTGAGTGATCATTATTTCTCAGGTTATATCTTCTGTGTATTCTCGATAAACAGAGCCAAGAAAATCATTTTACTCCATTTAATCTTGAAATTGAATGCACTTTGAGGTACTTCAAACTTAACAGTTAACATTGCTATGAACATTACTGTTGATCAAGTAGTTGCAACCACAGCTTCACAAATGGTCCATGCTAGCATATATGAAGAAATACATTTTGAATAATCACTAATGAAGCTAACAAAATAATAAAATTTTAATGTTGAACTGAATCTACTAGGATCCCAAATATCAGAGTGGACTAAGAAAAAAATAAATCATGCATGATTCTCAACACTATGCTAAAAGATACTAAAATAGTGTGCCTGTGTTTTTTAAATTGGTACGACTATGTGGACATATTAGGCACCATTTTTTATAGTTTGAACAAACTTGAATATCCAAATGTTTGTGAATTAAGTTTAGAAGATTTGTAACTACACATGTTATGGAAGAGTTATAGGAAAAGTAAAATATTTAAGGTTGTGTAATTCATATTCTACACCAATTTTATTTTTTTATCTTGTATTGCGGTCCTATATGGCAAACGAGTTCACAAAAAATAATATGCACAAGTCAAATGATTGACTGATGCAAAATTAAAAGGACACTTAGGGACATAAAAAAAACAAAATTTAAATTGATAGAGGACAAGGGTTAGCTTGTACAACTCCTTTTGCTTTGGTTTGAATTTCATTTGCTAAAATAATAGCCGGAAGAAATAAATACTAATATTTGACAAAAGTGATTTATCATCAATAATATTATCATACACGCTAGAATCCTAAGACATCTAAGGGTATGAGACTATGTGACTGAGGCTATTTGTGGTGATGTCTTCTTACTTGTTCGTATTAAAAATATTGATTGTATTCCTTTTTACATAAATAAATCAGTTGATTGATTAGATCTATAGTGTCAGTCTAAGTAACATGAGCATTCTTGGGTGGTCGACCATGCAAAGAAAAACATATTTTTTATTTTTTGAGCTCCTCATTAAGAATTCTGAATTAATCATGGGACTCAAAATTCAAATTCTCGAGAAGGGTTGTACACAAAAATATGGAAAGATTTATCACATCCAAACACATCTAACATCTTATGAAATTTGACTTGAAAACAATAAGAAATAGAAATTTGATTGTCTAAAAGATTTAGATCTCATTGAAAAACAACCTGCATCGATGCATGAACTTTAATCGTTGTTGAATCTAACACTTCTAATGGCGCATGAAAAGTACATTACTAGAAAATTGCACAGTACCTAATTTTCTCTTTCTAAAATTGTTGAAAATTCGCACAACAATTAATTTCCCTTTAATTCTCTAATATCATGTGAAAAATAAAGGAGAAAAATGTTGTTGAATTATTTACCTACATTATTATAATACTGAGCCTTATTTATAATCACAATATGGCAGTGTTTCTCCAAATAGGATATATATACAAGTCATATTTCTATATATTCTAACACATACAATCAACAACTTCAGTCAAATTTTCTTGATACAACTGCTATTGTTAGTGATTTTCCATTCAAATACTTCTTGTGAAATACTCAATTTGATTAAGAGTCATAGTACCCCTGAGAGCTTGGAAGTACTTCTAAATGATAGTAACCAAGAGAAGGAAATCAATCACACTATAACAAGAGTCTAATTAAAATAGCTACTAAGTCTAATAAAAAAGTCAAGGTGTTCATGCAAAGTATAATACCTATTTTGGTGAGGTAATATGTATATAATGAAATATTTGAAGTGCGCGTATACTTGGTCAAATACCACTGTTAATTAAAAAAAAAAGTGTGTTAGCCATGTTCCAACACAAACGAATATATGCTGCAGCACTGCATAAAGCACATTACAAATTTTGGATAAAGATTGCTTAGGAATGAAGTTTGGATAAAGCTTCCAGGAGGAACAAACATAGTGCAATCTAAGTTCTCTGCAACTGAATGAGAAACTATATCTGACAGATAAAGACATAAATGCATATTGTTTTCTTAAAGTTAAAAAATAAGATAACAAACAACTTTCAGAATAGAACACCATAGGGAACCCTTGAACTCAAAGCTTCATCATCACCTAACCTGACCAACCTTTTCTTTTAAGCAACTATTTCATACTCAAAGATCCCAATTCATCATTGTCTCATTTTTTTATTACCTCATATAATCTATTCTATAGGACATTAAAAATTTAATTGATTACCAGAGAAAGACGAGCTCCAGACTTGAGTTCCCTCCACTTGGTAGCTAATCTTTTCATATGGGATCTGTTCAAACGCCAATTGGAATAAGAAGTTCTGCATTGCTCGAGACATCATGCGGATATTTACTGCAAGAATTACAGGCATGTTCTCTAATTATAGTGTGCATCATTATGTTACTAAGTGCATTTGTGGACTAAAGGAACTTTTTTTTTTTATTGGTAAGACAGATGATTTGGGATGAAGTTGGAGATGATCAGTTTGAGAGAGAAAAGGTCTTACTGAACATTGAACAGGAGTGCCTGGACGTTTACAGAAAGAAGGTTGACAATGCAAACATATCCAGAGCTCAACTGCATCAAGAATTGGCAGATTCAGAAGCTGAATTCACCCATCTCCTTTTGTTACTGGATGAAAGATCACTCCCCGGAAGGGTAACTTTCCGAATTCCCTTTTCCAGCATGCTAATCAAATTTTGATGCTTAGAGGGTGAGATCACCTCTACATGCATGCAAATATATAGCACAGTAATGAATCTATCTAAAAATGTCATCAGCAAAATTGAAGCAGTGAAATATATTTAAAAGTCATGCTATATATTTCTTGCTATGACTATTTGAGTAATTCACAGATAAAAGAGCTACTGTATCAGCTTCGACCCTCGTGATTCTTTCCATTACCCACTGCTGGTAACATGTACTAACATTTTCTTGTCAAATTAAAGAGAATGTGAGTTTTCAGTAATTGTGCTAACCTTAATTTCGCGAATTCATTTCCATAAGTTGATACAGAATCAAGAATGCTAATAAAACTAAAATCACACAAATAAACAAGAAGTGGAGGACAGATGTACAGTCAGAGGAATGAATGAAAATGTATATGAGCTGAACATGACCAAAGAACTCTAAATCTATGCAATGTAGCTTGCCTCTACTGGCTTAATGGACATCAGTTCCTAAAGTATCCGAATGAAAATGTATATATTGACAAAAGCTCATGGTGAAAGGTGGACCAGTCTAAAAACAAACATCAATGAGACAACAGATCGCCTTCCCCTTCTTTCCCTAACGAGGAGCACGCACCCACACAGATAGTATTACTATCTGTTAGCATCATGACATGACTATGACTAGGATGTTAGTTAGATCAATGACCTGAGAGGATATACATGCTTTTTCTTTTTTAAAAATTGAAACACACCACTGGATCTTTTGCATAAGAGATACTCAGTGATTGAACTTACATAACAAGGAATGAATTTGTATTCGGCAGCCAGAAAAGATGACTGGAACACTAAAAGAACAGCTAGAGTCGATTGCACCTGCTCTGAGAGAAATGCGAATTAGAAAAGAAGAAAGGGAGAAACAATTCAGAGCTGTACAAGGACAAATTCAGAAGATTTCTGCTGAAATAGCAGGTGAATCAGAGTACAATGATTTGTCATCAAATGTTTTAGTACATGGGAATGATCTATCACTAAAAAAACTAGAAGAGTACCAGAACGAGCTTCAGCGGCTTCAAAATGAGAAGGTACGAATGAGATACTCAACCTTTTTGCCTGGCACTATAGCTAAGATGCCATCAACTGAAAGGTTTTGAAATTTCTTGTTTACCCCTTTATCTTCTTCCCTTTTTTGCCTTTTACTACTCTGTTCTTGCATCGAAGATCGAGAGACTTCAAAAGGTTCAAAGCTACATTAGCATGATCCGGAGCTTAGCAGCAATGCTGGGAACAGATTCTTCTTTGATCATTACAAAGGTTCATCCAAGCCTGAATGAGTTATCTGGACTGTCAAAAAACATTAGTGACAGTATATTGGAAAAACTTGGCAGCACAGTTCGGTCATTAGAAGCAGATAAGAAAGCACGGCTTGAAAAGGTAATCTCATCAACTCTGCACATTCTCTTATCTAAAAACAAGTATGCTCTTTTTTGGTTCATGTAGCCAACAATTCATGACAATTGCAGACTTAGTAGTCGAAAGCCACTGACTAAGCAAATTGTAAAGAAACATAATTCAAGTGGGGCAAATTCTGTCCTTTATTTGTTTTGTAAGTACAGGCAAAACGATCAATAAAATCAGCAAAATTACTCTCCTCACTATGCTGTGTGTATTTGTAGCTTCACCAACTAGGGAAATCATTGACAAACTTGTGGAATCTCATGGACACACCCCAGAAAGACCGTGCAAGGTTCTCCAATGTCACTGCTTTGATATCGTTGTCATCAAAAGATATCTCCACTCCTGGAAGCCTTACTCTGGACATAATACAGCAGGTCAGTGACATAATAAAACTACAAATTATTTATCCTCCAGTACTACGAGGCAAGAGATTTTGAATTTTTTTTAAATTTCCAAGGCTGAGACAGAAGTCAGGAGACTGGATCAGCTAAAAGCAAGCAAGATGAAAGAACTTTTCCTTAGAAAACAAATAGATCTTGAGGAGATATGCAAACGGTCCCACATGGAAATTCCCTCACGGCTAGAGATGGAAAGTATTATGAAACTAATGAACTCTGGTTGGTCCAATTTAAGTGTTCCATTTTTTAATTATTAAGGTGACATACTATGTTTGAAATTGATACTGACCAAAACCTCCAAAAGGGGAGATTGACCATGCTGATCTCCTCACCAGCATGAATAAACAGATAACACAAGCACAAGAAGAGGCATCTAGCAGGAAGGCTATAATGGAGAAGGTAGAAAAATGGATATTAGCTCGGGATGAGGAGCTATGGTTAGAAGAGTATAGTAGGGTCAGTTCCTCACCTATGAGACTCAGTAGCCCATTTACTTTTTTTCATCACCTCTGTTCATCTTAAACATCCATATTTTCAGGACGACAACCGGTATTCTGTAAGCAGAGGTGCTCACAAGAATTTGAGAAGAGCAGAACGGGCCAGAGTCATGGTTAACAAAATACCAGGTATCAAAATATTTCTGCTAATGGCTTGCCATCACCAATATCAGCCTAGTAATGGGCAGCCATAATTGTGACTTAAACAACTACCAGTTGAATGAAAATATGACTAAATCAATTAACCAAATTGTGCTTCTACAAGTTAGACAGATCCATTATGTGTTATCCAGTAAAAGGTGAAAACTTGATTAGATTCTGGATCAAGGATTTGTTAATTTTGCTGCCTTCTTTTTTTGTTTTATTTGCAGCTTTGGTGGATATGCTGATAGCCAAGACTAAAAGCTGGGAAGAAGAAAGAAAGAAACCTTTTCTATATGATGAGGTAAGAACTTAGTAACTCATATCCCCAAATAAAATACTTTTATTGGTTAGTACAAAGAATTACTCATAGTTTCATATGAAGTATTGGGCTTATGTCTATCATTCATTCATTTGAAGTTAAGAGAAACTGATTTGGATTTATCCATGGTTTTTTTAAGTTTTCATCCCTTTAGACCATGCAGAAGCTAGTGCTGATAGTATAGAACACCATGACAGTTCAGTAACATCTTCAATCCTGGTCTACTTCATCATTATATATACGCTTTTTGCATACGTAAATAAGAGAGGTAGGGTGTCCTTTATCTGGTGAGAATATAAACAATCTTTTTGGTAGACACCAAGAAACAGCCTAAAAAAGTATGCCTGCTTTCTAACATTTTCTAAATGTGAAAAGAATCACTAAGAAGCATTGGAAAACGTAACAGAAGTAGAATCAAACATAAGCATCTTAATGAATTAACTATAGACCTCATTAACCATGTTGGGTTCAAAAGAAATAACAAAGTAATTTGGCCAGAAACTTGTGATGCAATGAAAATGATTGCAGAATTTAATCGAATATATTTTCAGAAAAAGGGTGAAAATAAGAACTGATGTTACTAACTGCGCCTATTTATAAGACATGTTCATCAACAGAAACAACATCAACTTAAGACTGAAATGCTACTAGGGAGGACCAGCAACAAGAAGTCATGGAAAAAGATGACATAAACAACATTGCCCTTTAATTTGGTGTTGCAACAGAGACATAAGGAATGCATACGAATCTTTTCCAAATGTTGAATAACTAGATGAAGGTTAGCTAACAGAATTAAAGTGACCTGGCCATATTCTAACTGCCGGGATATCTGAATGCAATAGAATTGAACTCTGAGAAAGCAATGAAAGTAGTAAACCATTTTGGCCCTCCAGTTATAGGTTAATTCAATTATTACCTAGTCACATCTTACATACCAGAAGTGCCTGACCCCCAGGTACCGCTGTTTGCAATGTTGGAAGAGTATAATTTGCTAAGGAAAGAAAGAGATGAAGAGAAACAAAGACAACGGGTAAGCACCACAACCATATAAAGAATTTCCTTTGTTATTCACAGTTTCACTTTTCTCAGCTTCTATGTACACTATTTAACTTCCAATCTTTTCAACAACAACAAAATCTCAAATCCAAGATACGTTGGAACATTTCCAATGTATCCAACATTCACATAAAATAAATGAACAATGTGTACCTCAAAGCTTAATCATTACCTCCTTTTACAAGATGTAATGTTGTTCTTTCAGGAAATGAAGAAAGTGCAGAATCAGGTGCCGGTTGGGCAAGAGAATCTCTTTGTCCTAAGGCCAAGCACCAGCAGCAAACGTCTTTCGGATAGAAGCCTGAATGGAGGGTTCAACAATGCTACACCTGTGAATAAAAAGTCTTCTTTGGGTATACAACAGCTGGGATCAACTCCCATCAACACACCACAGCAAAGCATTTCTTTTTTAAAGAAATCCAAGAAAGAAGACCACAGAAAGATCCTCTCCCGTAGTCGCTTTGCTTTTCATCCAGGAGATGATTCAGCTTCAGTAGTCTCATCATTTTCAGGCCCCTTTTCACCTTAGAGTTTGTGTGTTAGATTTTGAATTTATTTGAGTTCACTAATTTGATAAATTCAGATAAATCCTTAATAGGAAAGTAAAATCATGCAAAAGATAATTTACATTGTCTAGACTTTCTACAATTGTGTCACCTTATTCAAAAAGGACACAAATAGACAGTGAGGGCAGTTTCTGCGAGTATGTACAAATAAAAACCCAAGTAGAGTGTCTAGTTCCCTGGTTACAAGCATCAATACATTCACTCTTTGTTTGTTTTTGCTCAAAGGCTACTTCGTTAATCCCGTTATGCTTATTTCTTAGAGCAAGCACATAAAGATGATATTACACAATAGGTTTCATGCAAGGGGAATACTGCAGTTTGGCTTCTACGCCATGAGATCTTTTCAGAAAGATCACAAAAGCCTGTATCTTATAATCAGCAGCATGAGTATGAATGAACAACCTGCCTTCTTAGGCAGATTTTACTTTGAACAGATAAAAGCATAACAAGACCATTTTTTATTCATTAGTCATTGATGAAGTGGAGTTGTTTAAGTGACATTTGCGAAATTTACAACATTTTAATCTGCATTAGGAAGACTTAAATCAGGCAATCATTCATCAAATAAGAAAACAATTAAAACATTTGGCTCTTTTAGCCTTACAAAAGTTCAACTTAGTCTTGACCATCCCTTTGAGAGATAAACACCACATCTAGGTAAGCGCTTACATAAGTAATTTAATGATGGCTACAAGCTTTCTTTATTGTCCCGGAAGGTCGAGTATTCCATGGAGAAATGCAAGATAGAACAAAAAGTAACGAAGGTGAAACAGAGTTGGCAGCATCCAGTCCAGAATATCTTTAGAAGGCAATGTTGAATGAATTAATGGGATACATGAACGTCTTAGAGTTCTATATGAACCTCATTTTACAAGGAATTCATTCTACTTTCAAGTTCTGGATGCTCATGTATGGATCATTATGTCAATAAAGGCATATTATAATTATCCAATCAAATCAAAATGGCCATTGTATTAATTCCATCTAGAAAAACATCCAGGAGCTCACATGGGCAGTTCATATTCATACAAAGCTCTCAATCCAAGTATGAAGAGAAAATCAGCAACTAATGTCTCAAATATCATAGATTGGCCTCTGGCAATGCATAATCACAAGTCTAGGGAAAATAACAATTTCTTTTCAAATTATAATCATAAGCTCTACTCTGAATGTGAATAATAATTTCGCACAACCATTCAAAATAGTATGTAAACACAGAGTTTTAAGTGCACTTCTGAAAGAATGCCTCAATTCTTCGAGTTCCGGAAGGAAGTGGCTTATCTGTCGATGATCGAGGACGACTTTGAACCTTCGGAGACCGATCCGATGGCTGTGAAGGCATGGGAAGCGAATCGAGAAGGAAATCGCTAGTAGGTTGATGCCTTTTTACGGCAACTCTTAAATGCTCGAGCTTTATGGTTTTTCTCTTCTTCTCCAGAGCGACTTGTGCAGATTTTTCTGCAAGTAATTCAAGGAAAAGCTCGGTGGAACTAGCGATGAGATGTAGGGCTTCTGAGTTTATCTTGTTGATGTCCTGGTCCAGTTTCATGATTTTCTTCACTCGGCTTATCGGAATCTGGAGTTGGTGGGTCTCTCCGGCGACGGCGACAGCGACGGTGGAGGTTCCTTCTTCATCCTCTCCGGCCATTGTATCGAAAGCTCTGGTCATCGAAGACAACTGAAGTCAACATTGGGTTTTAACGCCTTCTGAATTTGGCGGGAATGAGTTTTTGCCTTGCCGCCTTACCAGATTTGGGGAAAATCAGGTGTGTTTGGCAGGAAGGAAAATATTTTTTATTTCTCACCTTTGGTTGGTTTAAATGATTCGAAAAAAATGTTATTCAAATTAACTTATTTTTTTAAAATTTAACGAAAAAATGACTTTCCTTTCAAAAGTTAAGAAAAATTACTTCATCCTTCAATATTTTTTTTCTTAACTTGCCCCGTACTTTGTACCCGATAAATTAAAATTCTTAAATTTTCTTATTTTTAAAATTTTACATATATATTTTACACCTACCCTTAAACCAACCCCCAGCCCGGGCAACCCCTACCCCAAAACCAGCCCCCTCCACCAAACTAAAAAAAAAAATTGAAAAATATTTCAAATTTTTTAAAAAATATATTTTTGAAGATATTTCAAATTTTAATGTTTTTATCTTTTACGCCCCGCCACCCCAACCCAGGCCACTCCTGTCAATTTTTTTTAAAAAAAAAAATGTTTTTGAAAAATATTTAAAAATTTACATTTTTTACGCCACCTCCACCCCCTACCCCCACCCCCGCCTCGCCACCCCATCCAAGCCACCCCGTCAAAAAAAAATTAAAAAAATATTTTTGAAAAATATTTCAGATTTAAAAAAAAATCATTTTTTACGCCGCTTCTAAGTCCTACCCCCTTTATTTTTTAAAAAAAATATTTTGGGTCAGATCTCATGGTCGAATTTTGGAACAGTCATCGGAGTTTGTCCTAGTTCAGGTGTCAGGGTCGGATCCTAGATCAATTATCGGAGTTGATTTTCGAATCACAAATTGTTTTTCTAAAGAGTATTTTCTAGTCTCAAGCCAAAAATAAAAGATATTTTCCAGAAATATTTTTCGTTCACCATCCAAACATTAAAAAATATTTTCTATTCACCAACAAATATGAGAAAATAAGTTAAAAATCCACTTATTTTTCAAGAAAACATTTTCCTTCCTACCAAATACACATTTCATTTGTGCCATTTGGGGCTTAATATATTGATTTGTGTTGATTGCATTCTTTGTAAAATGATGGAAAATCAAATATATTGGTTTGATTTAGTTTGGTATAAAATGATAAGAAATTGATAATATTTTATTTTGTTTGATATTAGAAAATTTGAACAAAACTTATTTCCTAAGCTTATAATTGATCTATTTTATAAGAAAAAATTATATAATTACACAAATATTTATATCTTATTTATTAATTTAATTTATATTTTTAAATAACTATTTATTACTCTATTTCATTATCTAATGTTTTGTATCAGATTTGAAATGAGATACATTAAGATAGATAACTCTTTTAAAATAGCTTAAAATGGAGTTTTTATTTGTCTACCTACCTAATCGCATTTCTAAATTATGTCTCTTATAACTCCCAATCAATCGGTTCACTTTTCTCCTCATCTCCCACGTTAGCTTAATGTCTCTCCTCTTTCTCCCTCCTCCCCTTCTTTTCAGTTACTTAATTACCATCATTTGAATGAAAATGGAGCACTACACATTCGAATTTTGAGATTCGTAACTTTACTTAAGTCATGTATATATTTTATTTAGTTTTTAATACGTATTTTCTTCTAATTTTGAATAGCTATACCAAGTTCTTTTCTTGAAAGTTTATAAATTTAGAATTTTGTCAAACTACTTTGATGGCTAAAGATTCTTCAATCAAGATGATTGTTAATGGAGGTACAACACACCACCATGAACTGTCCAAAATAAACCTTTTTTTTATTTGAATTTCATTTGCGAACACTCTATTATCTTTTTTTTCTATTAAAGTCTAATCTAGATACAATTTTAAATAATAAGTAAACACAATAATATTTAGATACATTAAATCAATTCCAGATATATGCTAAAAAGGTATAATTCATATACAATTTTGTAAATTCTAGTCCAAATACAATAATACTAAAATTTTAATTTGATGTATTACTGAAAATTCATTATCTTTCAAGAAAAGATATAATTCGTGGTGATTTACTCAAAAATTGTAAGTCATCATATTTAATTTTTAAGTATACATAATTGCATATATGTATTTCGCATGTATTCAAGATACATGTTTTGGATGTGTCAGATACATGTATCTGGCGAACTAAAAATGGAAATATCCATGCAACAAACCTATGTCATAGTTTAGATTAATCAAATATACAAATTCATCTTTGTATATGCATGTATATCTGTTGATTAATTATTATTTTTAAATAAATCTAATGCAGTGACATATTTTTAAGGATAAACTAAATTATTAGACATACATCACTATAATATATTCTTATCTTACCTTTATTCAAACAATTACATATATTACCACTTTTAATATTTTATACTATTTATATTAAAGATACAATCAAATATCATATTCCTTAAAATTAGGATTGATTAATCATCTTTACATTTAAACTCCACAATTAATTACATTATAATAACAATCAAATATCTTTCTCTCTCATCAACCTCCTCCAATCTCCAACTCCATCAGTATCTGTCCCAAAACATACATAGTAGAAAAAAAAGATGAAGCACTAAAAACACCAGGATATATTGAAGAGAGCAAACCACATACAATCAGCTTCCAAAGCCTCAAGAGAACTATTAGCCTTAAGAAAGCTTCATCCTTAGTAGAAATAACCTTCAGAAAATATCTTAATATTATTATATGTATTTGTTATGTTATTACAATGTGTTTGATTATTTTCGTATGTATTTGATTTACATGTATACATTATGTTTTAATTTAGATGCATTGTTAGTTATGTTTATGTAGATACAAGAAATGTGTATTAGCTTTTATGATTATTCTTTCAATTTTTATTTATCTCAGATATATGTGTTTATTTTGAGATACATTGTTATTGAAATTTTGGTAGAAACATGAAATGTACATTATTTTAGGTAGTTTTCACAAAAGGAAGGAAATGATTTTGAAAGTTTTGATATTTTTTAGGAAGTTGTTATGGTAGAACAGATACTCAAAGTTGTTAAATGAGTGATTTACTCCACTAATTGAGCAATTATGTTATGCTACATAAATAGACACACGTTTGTAATGTATCTACTATTGACATATTTCGAATACGTGTATCTCGAAGAGGAAGCTCGAAATTCATAAAAACAAATTTGAATTTCGGAAAAGAAAAGTTGTTCACTTTGTTGTTGCTCGAAAATAAATAGAAAAAATTCAATTTTTTAAAAATCATTTTTAGAAGTTGCTAGACTAGATATACTCAAAAGTTGCTAAAGGATTGATTTACTCCTTAAATTAAACATTTTAGTTACAATCCTTAATTAAACATGTATCTTGTTTTGTCAATTTTGCGGATACGAGATACATGATGTATCCAACCAACGAATGTGATACATAAAGTAATATTTGAAACTACTGTGAATACTAGTAATTATGATCTAAACAAGTAGATTTACGTTGTTTCACCTATTTTTAATGATGAGTAAAAAGTCAATAACATTCAGAAGTTCAGGGCCATCTGAAATTTTTAATATGTTCAATGCATGTGATTGATGTCTAGAATTTTGCAAGTGTTTGTTGTTAGCTTCTTAATGTTATGTAAATTCTGATAAATGACACTTAACACACTACTCACAATTCTCGCAGGCATGGAGACCCAATAAGGAAAGGATCCAACCAAAACAACACCAACATGAAAAGCAATATATTCTGATCCTTACAATTACTTCATAAAGGAAAGGCATAATCAAAGGGATTAAAGAATCATTAACAGAAGGCCTAAAGCTGGCAGCAGATCAATCAAGCAAATAAGCTAGTAGCAGATCAATCAAGAAAATCGTGATTGATAGGACCAGATCAAGGAATCATCAATCAAGCCAAGAATAGAGCCAAGCCATCAAGAGAAGAAAGGAAATTAGATCAAACCAAAGAGTCAAGATAAATCCTTCAGCCAAGCACATAATCGAATCATATCTGTCAAGAAGGAAGGAATGTGATTTACCATACACATATCTAATATGGACATGGATCAGAAAATTGTCTCAATCAAGGGATTCCTCAAATCCTTGATTAAAGTATAACTCCCTTGGGTTTTTCTTACAAGAGCACAAATCTGTTCATATATATATACCCCATCAGACTTAGATGTGAAGTATGCACTTCACTTGAACTTATATTGTAATCTTCTTTTATCTTTCATAAAACTTTGTACACACTTGAGTGAACAATTGAAAAGAAAAGAGAAAGAAAGATCTGAGTGTAGGTTATACAGGTAGAGGTTGTGTCGAAGAAGAAGGATCTGATTTGCATATTAGACGGGGCTCTTAATTGTAACATTCAGTAACACCCAAGTTCTCAACAAGCTCTTAAGGAAACCCTTGTAACCCAAGGGGACTGGACTAGGCACCACATCGGTGATCCGAACTAGTATAAATACACTATGTGTTATTTACTTACTGCAAGTTATTATTACTGTTTATTTATTCTACTAACATGCAGGTGAGTCGACTGGCCATTACAGAAAGTCGACTAAAGGAAATTTTAATTCACCCTCCCCCCTCTTGACCTTCAATTGGTATTAGAGTAGGTTTCACCTTTTAAGTGTTTAACCACACGTGAGCAAAGATCCACTGGCACACTATCAGATTCCTGGTGCTCTACTTCAAGATGGACATTCTTCACACTGACCACCATACTTCAATGGACAACATTACTCTCACTGGAAAGACAAATTCAGAATCTTTGTCTCTTTAAATGATCACCAAGCATGGATAGTTATCAAGAAGGGCCCAAAGCCTATTCCTGGATTGACAGACAAAAATGGCACTGAAAAACCATTTGATCCTGAATCATTTGACATCACTAAGGAACAACAAGAGGTAATTCAAACTAATGCTAGAGCTATAAGTTTGTTATATTGTGCAGTGAGCGGAGCTGATTATGACAAGTTATCAACATGTGAAACTGTAAAAGAAATGTGGGACAAACTAGAAGTGACTTATGAAGGAACCACCAAGGTAAATGAGGCTCGGATCAGTTCACTAGTAAATGAATATGAATTGTTCAAAATGGCCGAAGATGAAAATGTAGAAACTGTGTTCTCAAGATTCATTAAAAATCACTTGGAATGGTGTATTCAAATGGACTTCAAGTTAGAAAATTTGTTAGGAGTCTTCCCAAAGCTTGGGAAACTAAGGCTGCTATTCTTGAAGATGGAGATCTGCAGAAAATGACATACGATGAACTTCGAGGCAACTTGATGGCCTATGAACAAAATCATATCAACAAGTACAATAAAGATGATAAAAAGAAAACTATGGCATTTACGACTGAGACATCTGAAATTGGAGAAGAAGACGATGAAAATCAAGACGAAGGAATGGCTCTTATAAATCGAGGAGTAAGACAAATGCTTAGACAAAGAGGACAGAGACCTCAACAGGACTTTAAGAACAATGATTTCAAAAGAAATGATGATCGCTGCTACAACTGTAGAAAACCAGGACACATCAAACAAAACTACCCAGAACGGAGAAGAAGAAACGATCGAAGAAACGAGGACCCTAAGAGTCTCGGAGCATGGGATCAAGGAGAAACAACCGACGATAATCATGATGAAATGGTCAATCTATGTTTCATGGCACTAAGTGAAACAAGTGAGGTAAGATCCTTTAACTGTTCTAATTGTAATGACTTACTAAATTCTTTGGACATTGTTGCTGATGAATTACAGAAGGTTATTGACGATTATAATAAAATCGCTCAAGAAAAGAAAGATTGGCAGATTCTTCTTGAAGCAAGTCAGGTTGAAGTCGACTTACTAACAAAAGAATTAGAGGAAGTCAAAATGCAGTTGAACAACATCAGAAAGTCTCCAAGTCATAGTTTTGGCCGATCTAACAGAACTACGGTCTATAGAAGAAATTCTTCTAATCGTAGTTCCAACATCTCAAATAGATCTAATTCTAAATCTTATTCTCCTGAATTTTCTACTAAAATTACTTGTTTCACTTGCGGTGATCTTGGTCACAAATCTTTTAATTGTAGAAAATATTCTTCTGGAAAGTGGATTTGGAGACCAAAAGTTACTAATCATCAAGGACCCAAAAATGCTTGGGTACCTAAAAGAAACTAATCTTATTGTTTTCCAGGATCAATCCAAGAAAACCTACAGAAAAGGAATGTGGGTACTTGACAGTGGATGCTTTAGACATATGTGCAGAAAGAAAGAAAACTTCAAAACAATAAAAAGAATAGATGGGGGATGTGTCAGATTTGAAGACAATGTTAAAGGGGAAGTAACTGGAGTCGGGACTATTACACTCAGCTCATCGTGCGATCTAATCAAAGTGTATCTAGTTGAGGGACTCAAACATAACCTTCTCAGAATTAGTCAACTATGTGATGTTGGATTTCAAGTTACTTTCAACACAGCCAGCTGCATCATCAAACATCCTGAGAAAAAGCTAACTCTTATCGGAGATTGAGTTAATAACATATATGTTTTAAATAACGTTGATTTTCCATCTCTTACTTGTCTTACTGCAGTCTCAAGTGATCCTTGGATATGGCATCGAAAGCTTGGACACGCAAGTATACATGCTCTTGAAAAACTTTCTAGACTTGAACTAGTCATTGGTCTGCCTAAACTAAAGTTTGAGAAAGATCATATTTATGACGCATGTCAAATGGGTAAGCAGACTCATTCATCCTTTAAAGGAAAAGATATTGTAAGTACTTCTAAACCCCTTCAGCTCCTTCACATGGATCTGTTTGGTCCTACTTGAACTACTAGCATTGGAGGTAAACAATATGCATTCGTAATTGGTGATGACTTCTCAAGGTTCACATGGGTAATCTTTCTCACTCATAAAAATGAAGCTCTTGCTAACTTTGAAGTTTTTGCAGAAAAATTCAAAGAGATACAAGTTACTTCATCACAACAATTCATAATGATCATGGTGGTGAATTCGAGAATAAAGCTTTTGAAGAATTATGCGCTCAAAATGGTTTCACTCAAAACTTCTCTTCACCCAGATCACCTCAACAAAATGAGGTTGTAGAAAGAAAAAAACGCTTACTACAAGATACAGCAAGAACTATGCTTCTCGATCGAAATCTTTCCGATCAATTTTGGGTAGAAGTTGTAAGTACTGCTTGTCACATTCTTAACATGTGTCTTATCAGACCTATACTAAAGAAGAGTCCATATGAACTATGGAGAGATAAGAAACCGAACATCAGCTACTTCCATCCGTTTGAATGAAAATGCTTCATCCACAATAACGGTAAGAACAATCTTGGTAAGTTCAATCTAAGAAGTGACGAAGGTATTTTTATAGGTTATGCTCCCATTAGCCGGGCCTTTCGTGTTTTTAATAAAAGAACTTTGAGTGTTGAAGAATCTGTTCATGTGACATTTGATGACACTAATCCAAGAATACAGGAAAGTGAAGCAGGCGAGGATGAAATTGATTCATTCAAACCAGCAAAAGATATTCCAAAAGTGTCCATTGAAAATCTCATTGAAAAGCCAGCTACTGCAGAAGCAGAGTCGACTACTCCAGCTGACAAAGTAAATATTCCCAGGGAATGGAGACACAATGTCAGCTATCCTGAAAACTTCATTCTAGGAAAACCAGATGACAAAATCCTCTCTCAAGAAACAAGCTTCATTGGCTCTCATATCCCAAATGGAACTAAAACGAATTAATGAAGCAATGAAAGATGAGTCATGGATACAAGTAATGAAAGAAGAACTTGATCAATTCGAAAAGAATCGAGTGTGGACTCTTATTGAAAGACCTAAGAACTGTTCAGTAATAGGAACCAAGTGGGTATTTCGCAAAAAATTGAACGAAAATGGAAAGGTTATTCAGAATAAAGCTAGCTCTAATCTTTCTTTTTGTGAGAATTTTGCAAATCTCATGAAAGGTGAAATTGAAATGAGTCTTATGGGCGAGCTCTCATTCTTTCTTGGTCTTCAAATTAAGCAGTCAGATAAAGGAATTTTTATAAATCAAGGTAAGTATGCGAAAGAGTTGATCAAAAAGTTTGGAATGGAAAAGGGTTAAGCCTTTGGAACTCCCATGAGTCCCTCCACTTGTCTAGAATCCGATACAACAGGAAAAGCAATTGACAAAAAACTTTATCGAGGAATGATCGGGTCTCTATTATATCTCACTGCTAGTCGACCAGACATCATGTTCAACGTTTGCAAATGCGCACGATTTCAATCCGCTCCAAAGGAATCTCATCTCACCGCTGTGAAACGAATCATTCGATATCTCATTATATTGGAACCTCTGATGTGGGGTTATGGTATCCTTTTTTTGAAAGTTTTGATTTAATTGGATATTCAGATGTTGACTTTGCAGGTGATAAAAATGACAGAAAAACCACCAGTGGAACATGCCAAGTTTTGGGAAAATCTCTTATTTCCTGGCATAGTAAGAAACAAACCTCCATTGTCCTCTCAACTAATGAATCTGAGTATTTGGCAGTTGAAAGTTGTGGCACTCAACTACTTTGATGATGCATCAACTCCTTGACTATGATTTATCCTTTGAGGGAGTACCTATTTTTTGTGATAATACTAGTGCTATTAGTCTATCTAAATATACCGTGCATCATTCTAGAGCTAAACACATAGATATCAAGCATCATTTTATTTGTGGTCATGTTGAAAATGGTGATTTTGTGTTTGAATTTGTTGATTCTGAGAATCAGTTAGCCGATATCTTTACAAAACCTTTACTTGAGGAAAGATTTTGTTTCCTTCGAGAATGTCTTGGCATTACCTTATTTATTAATTAAGTACCAAGTTTCTTGGCATTACTCTTTAAGTTGCCTTTACATGTTTCTGCTTATATTTGGTGTTTTGTTCTTTTTTATTATGCCAAAAGGGGAGAAAATTTGCCACCACAATTTTAAGACAGGGGAACTAAGTTCAAAGTTCGACACATTCCTGAAGCCTTCAAGGCAGGGGGAGCCACATATACAGGGGGAGCTGCCCATACTGCCATATCTCAGGGAAGTATCATTGTCTCTCCACACTCCATGTAAAATTGTGAATTAATTGTCACTATCAAAAAAGGGGAGATTGTTAGCTTCTTAATGTTATGTAAATTCTGATAAATGACACTTAACACACTACTCACAATTCTCATAGGCATGGAGATCCAATAAGGAAAGGATCCAAGCAAAACAACACCAACATGGAAAGCAATATATTCTGATCCTTACAATTACTTCATAAAGGAAAGGCATAATCAAAGGGATTAAAGAATCATTAACAGAAGGTCTAAAGCTGGCAGCAGATCAATCAAGCAAATATGCTGGCAGCAGATCAATCAAGAAAATCGTGATTGATAGGACCAGATCAAGGAATCATCAATCAAGCCAAGAATAGAGCCAAGCCATCAAGAGAAGAAAGGAAATCAGATCAAGCCAAAGAGTCAAGATAAATCCTTCAGCCAAGCACATAATCGAATCATATCTGTCAAGAAGGAAGGAATGCGATTTACCATGAACATATCTAATATGGACATGGATCAGAAAATTGTCTCAATCAAGGGATTCCTCAAATCCTTGATTAAAGTATAACTCCCTTGGGTTTTCCTTACAAGAGCACAAGTCTGTTTATATATATATATATACCCCCTCAGACTTAGATGTGAAGTATGCACTTCACTTGAACTTATATTGTAATCTTCTTTTATCTTTCATAAAACTTTGTACACACTTGAGTGAATAATTGAAAAGAAAAGAGAAAGAAAGATCTGAGTGTAGGTTATACAGGTAGAGGTTGTGTCGAAGAAGAAGATCTGATTTGCATATCAGACGGGGCTCTTAATTGTAACATTCAGTAACACTCAAGTTCTCAACAAGCTCTTAAGGAAACCCTTGTAACCCAAGGGAACTGGACTAGGCACCACATCGGTGATCCGAACCAGTATAAAAATACTCTGTGTTATTTACTTACTGCAAGTTATTATTACTATTTATTTATTCTACTAACGTGCAAGTGAGTCGACTGGCCATTACAGGAAGTTGACTAAAGGAAAATTTAATTCACCCCCCGCCCCTCTCGACTTTCATTTGCAAGCAAAATGAGAGGTCTTGTTCATTCTAGGATGTGTAGAGATGTTTTTTTTTAATTCACATATGTCATTGACAGACCTAATTACATGTATCCTAGTTTACCCCATTGATCTACTTTTTGATAAATTATATGCCTAAAAGTCAAGATTAAATTCATAATATGGCTAAGTTTGAGAATAAAATTTCTTATATTTGCATGTTTAAGTTGTAATCATGTCTTTGTGTTAACCAATGTAAGTATGCGTTTGGTAGGGTGAAATCGTGTGGCAATGGAGCTTAAATAAAGTGGAATATGTTTGGTTCCGTGCCACGAAGCCGGGGAGTGAAATTTTATTTCACTTGGTAGTCAGATTTGCAACACACTTTTTGGGCGAAAAAACTACATCAATTTGTAGGATTTTTTTCTACTCTTTTTCATCTTTTAATTATTTAATGTATTTTGAAGAATTAAACTTGAGAATC
The DNA here is from genome assembly GCA_036553675.1 of Solanum okadae. Classification (NCBI taxonomy): domain Eukaryota; kingdom Viridiplantae; phylum Streptophyta; class Magnoliopsida; order Solanales; family Solanaceae; genus Solanum; species Solanum okadae. The sequence continues at coordinate 14,573,204 of CM071682.1, forward strand.
GAATTATGAGTAGCTAAATCCTATCTTTCTAGGTTGCGGCTACGAATAGTTGTTAAGTATTGAAGCTTTAAATGAAGTTTGGTTATCATTATGAGTTATTCTTGTGTTCTTATTTTCATTATTTTAATGTTTGATCATTATTGAGATATACATTTTGTTTTTTTTTTTAACTCGGGAGAGGAATTGAGAGATAGAACGTGGAACATAGAAAGCAAGATCATTCTTTGTGAAAATAAAAGTTGATTTGTATCTAGGATGGGGATATACCTAGTTTACCTAGCTAATCAAGAAAACAAAAGAGAGCATAATGCTTCGTAGTTGGTAAATTCTATCTCGTTCGATGATGTAGTTAAATTATCAATTTTAAAAGACGGTTTGAGGTTCGAAAGACCATAATCGTATTATTAAACTCGTAAGTGATCAGTAACATGCTAACTAAATGGAGTCTAAAGTGAAAAATATTTTGCATGAATTTATAGTAAAACCGTAGCCCTAGAATTTCCCAATTTATTGATAATTGAATTGAACCCCAAGTCGAATTCAAATCGTTGATATTTAAGTTTCTTAGTTGTTTATTGCAATTGTTTAGTTAAAAACAATATTCGGACTCTTTTTGCACACTTGCACTTAATTATAGTTATAAACAAAATTAGATATTTACTAGTCAAAAGTCCTTTCGTTCAATAATTCGGCTCATAAAAATTACTATATTACTTATTTGACCATATACACTTGTGTGTACAAATTGAACCCAGCAGAAACCACCCTACAAGCCTAACCCTTTTGATTTGAATGACCTATATTTTTGAACTTATGACCTCCAGTGAGCACTTGATATGTTATGAACTTTTAAAAGCTAATTAAAGAGTTAGTTGAGTTTTGAGTAGAACTATATTTAAAGGAGAAAGGTGCACCCAAAAAAATAATAATTGAAGCGTGAATACCACTTAGAGGGAATTGAAAAGAAAAATGTGTTTTAAAGAATAAATACATAATTTAACAATTCATATAATGACTGTCTTAGTAAAAAGATATTTTCAACTGAATTGATAAATTCTTACCTAAAATTAATAATTAAAAGAAGGTATTCGATAAAATCAATTATAAAAAAAGATATTAAGTAATTATATTTGCATCTAAAATTTTGATTTTTTTAAAATAAAAACATATGTTATACATTGAATGAGTGGATTGTCCATTGAGTTAATACATGAACTATTTACATTCATGCATACCTATTTCCTAGGTTCTATGAATCATTTTGAATAAAAATGTACTATATATTAATTTGAGGATTTAACATAGTGACTTTTGAAGTGATTTATCAATCTATAAATAGGGTTGTCATTCATTATTGTAACTTGTAAGTGACACTGGACGACAGTTGAATAAAATGATCTTTACACTCTACTCATATTGCTTATGTTTTGCAACAATATGAAGTTTATTTAGATTTTAGAGTTGAGTCACCTCTGACTTTTTTTCGGTTTCCTAAATTTAGATTTTTTGGTTTTCCACCCGGTGTCCAGTATTTGGTATTCACATTGGAGCCCGACTAAATCCAAATTAATTCGTGCTGGGAAGTCATACGGGGAGATGAAACCAGTGGTGGAGCCGAACCCAGGATTTTTATTAAGGGTGTCCAAAAATAATGGTGTGTGGCTGTCAAAATAAAACAAAAAATATTGTGCTTTTGGGATCAAACTCAAACTCCTTCATTCAAATGGACACTCATTACCACTATGCCAAAGGCATAACTTTTGTTAAGGGTGTCCAACTTTAAATATATATCATTTAAATGTAGAATTTGACATATATATACAATATAATTTTCCAACGAAGGGTGTCCAACTGGACACCCTGAGATGGCTATAGCTACACCCCCGGATAAAACGCTTCCTAACAAATGCGACTTCGTACCCAGATGGACTCGAATCCAAAACTTCTGATTAATGATGAAGGAGTACTTAATTACTGCTCAACCACAACCCTTGTTGGTGGTGCTGCCTTTAACTTTCATGTACATGTTATGTATGGGTTGTTTTGATAATTGGTCTATATTTGAAGAATATCTATACAAAGTAACCAGTATGGACGCATCCACTTAAGTCAAATGAAGGAACCAAACAATACAACTTTCAAGAGACTAATGTGACTAAATTAGTCAACAAACTGCTCATGGATCATTGAGGGGGAAATCTTCTCCAAGATCAACAAACTCTTTAACAGAAGATCCATAGCTTTTCTTCTCCCTCCCAAAAAATTGGGGAAATTTATTTATTTTAATGTGAGTTATGGTTATCTAACTCATTATACCATATTGCTTTCTTTTAATAGTATGAAGTGCGTTTCAAGCTGGCATATTCGTCCATGATACCCTACTATTAGTGGAAACAAATCTAGTTACACAAATTAATTAAATATCTTATATTTATAATCCAAATAAACTATATAGTAAAGTGGGGTATCCACTTTGGCTAAATTTTAGAACCAATCGTCTCTTAGGTTGCACCTAGAAACGTCTATGCAGTAAAATTAAAAGATTGTATATTTGGCTCAAAAGATAAGTTGTTTTTATTTTCATTTTCTATTAAGTATTGAGTGGCACCTCTTTATCCATTCTTAGATAATTACTTTGTGATTGTAGACGCATAACGTGAGATCATCGGATGCAACTGATATTCTGTCTGTCTCTATTTACTTGTTAAATATTTTTTAATTTGATTTCGTTTTTACTTGTCATTATCGACAAATCAAGAAAGGATAGTTTTTTCTTTCTATTATACCCTCAATTTATTAATATTGAGTTAATGTTTTTGAAAAATACAGTGAGTAAATATGTTTTAAAACTCTATTAATTAATAGGGGTAAAATGGTAAAATCATTATATCAATCATTCTTTTCTATTCTTATAGGTATGTCAAGTCAAAATCTAACAAGTAAAAAGAGACGGAGGGAATATTAGATACAGAGTTTGTAGTAGCACATGCCCAATATATATTATTTCCTTAATCTCAATTTATGTGGCACCGTTCGGATTTTGAGAGTCAAACAATTTAAGTTTGATCGTGAAATTTGGGCATGAAAATTTAATTTTTTTGAAATAATTTTTTTTTAAAAAAAAAATTCGTAAAAAATATTTGAAGTCACAATTGATAATTTAAAAATATTTAAAAGATGTATGAAAAAATTACAATCAAAGATATACTCCCTCCGTCCCATTTTATATGACATCCCTTTCTATAAATAGTTGGACCACAATACTTGTCATTTTATAAAATTTATGCATAAATTATCGTATTTTGCCTATTATACCCTTGATAAAGTAGTTAATTAATCTTGAAAATGTATTCATCATTTATTAGAAAGTTGACTTAAGAAAACATTAAATAAGGGTAGAAGATTAAAGTTACATCATTTCTTAATGCAAGTGCAAAGTAAAGAAGTGACATATAAAATGGAACAGAGGGAGTACTTATTTGAATCTCATAATCCGAAAAGTGACATATAAAGAAGGAGTACTTTTTGGTTTCAATTTTTAAAAATCACTTTTGGAGATTTTGAGTTGCTGATTATTGTAATTTATAGTACCTTTTACGTAATTTTAAAATAATAAATGTTACTCTCTCTGTTTCAATTTATGTGATACCATAGAATTCAAGAATCAACCATATTTTGTATATGTCTTCTAAAATTTTAAATTGTTAATTATTGCAGTTTAAAGTACTTCTTATGTCATTTCAAATAATGGATGTTACTTTTATTTGGCCTATTTTATGTAGCACTGATAGAATTTCGAACGTCAATCAATTGTTTTTTATATGTTTTTTTAAATATTTTGAGTTGTCAATTGTCGTGATTTATAGTACCTTTTACATCATCTTTAAATAGTATGTAGTATTTAAATTTTTAAGTTGTTTATTATTGTGATTTATATATACATTTTACGTTATTTTAAATAATATATGTTACTTCTTCTGTCCCAATTTATATTAATAGTACTTTTATGTATTTTAAAAAAAATATATAACGAATTAAAAAGCAAAACAATTAAATTAAAATAGAAAAATAACTATTTTACCTGAAATGACCAAAACAGCCTTTAAACAACAAATTGGCATGACAATTGCCAACTGCTTCCCAAGCGGCTTTTATATATAAAGAAGAATTTTTAATTGTAAAAAATAAAATTATCATGCATTATACCTTGTATAACATGTTTTCTTTATTTTCCAGATTATCATGTCATATTAGATTTAAAGAGTTACCTATTATTGCAAATAAATTTTACTTTCTTCGTTATCTTATTAAAAATATTTGTTTTATATTACTTGATTACTTACTAAATTAAGATAGAAATAATTAATTTTTTTCATTTTACCCCTATAATCAATATAGCTTTTGGAAGTTTAAACAAATTTTGAAGATCTAAGAATTTCTTTTTTCAAAAAGCTAGTTAATATGAACAAAGAGCAAAATAGTAAAGTTGATCAATCTATTAATGAAATGCATTTCCACAATCCCTTTCTTACCACTAAGCTATCAAAGAGTTAATTCTGTTAGGATGTCCACAAACTAATGTACATATATATTTATTTAATTTTCTAATACAAATAAAAAACCTAAAATACAGTTCTTCCGAACCCATAAACCAAAAAAACATAGACGATTGTGAGTGCATGCATACAATTACTCTTGTCCAAAATACCACAACTTTTTGGTCTCGTACGATTATTGGTGGATTTCATCAAAGACTTTGCATTACAATAATTTAACATGTCATTATATGTTTCTTTCGTCTAATAGCTATCTAGAATAATCCTTTACTCATCATGTAAAAAAGTTAGTGGAATAAACTTTATATATTTATTTGGAACATAGCTATATGTATATTCTTTTAATTAGTAAAGATGATAGATATAATATAAATAAAAGGGCTGAGATTTTGCGTGTGAAATCTAGCCACGCGTCCGCTATCACTTTCATAGAATTGTGTATTCAAGATCATGTTTCTCAAGATTATGTTGTTGTTATGTTAGTTCCAAATTCCATACATCAATGATATGTATATATATTGTTGGATATATATTATTATATAAGTATATATTTAGATAAAAGTATTTGTTATAAAGTATTTATTTAAAATATTTTAATAAAAGATTTAATAGACCATTTAGGTGCTTATGTGTCATTTATTTACTTATATGATAGATAGTTTGGTGTATATAGTTTTAGATTATACAGTGAAATTAAATTATCGGTTTTTATAAGTATAAAGTTTTATCTTTACAATTTAAGATGAAAATTGGACAAATCATCGATATGTTTATATCACAAAATGAAATACAATTATCTTGATTATGTTATTTGTGTTAGTGCATTTTGTATGTACTGAACGGAACTAGTAGAGATACAGGTTTTAGATTGACTGACAAAAACATATTCTCCAAAATTGTTATATACATACTCATATTCTCAATCATGATATTACTATTTCGAGTTATATATGCTAATTATCGTTTTGATTTATTAAAATGTGAAATCCTGAGATTGATCAATATGTATGGGATGATAATAATATATATTGGTGAAATAATTAGTTAATTAATGAAATTCATGTCTCGATATAGAGATTGATCATACGTCTTTTTGAAAAGCTTAGAAGTTTGCATTGTGTCAAACCTTTCAAGAAAATTTATGAATTCGACACATGAAGTAAGTTAAGCAGTGCTCTAAAGAAAAGTAATAGTGAATTATTTGTCAGTAATTTAATTTATTGATTATAATATGTAGTCTTAATATGGGAATTACACAAGTGTTTAATGAAAAATATCAAAATATAAATGAAGTATTCAATTAAGAATTATAGTAAAATGATTTGTAATTTAATTTGGTAAAAATAATTCAAATCATATTTTCAAAGTATTTCCACAATATGGAACCTTGCTAATTAATTTTTTGGCCCCTATCGTGCTCATATAATTTAATTAGTATTCAAAATCTTATTTCTTGGTGAAAAAGGGAAAGACACTCATTTTTGTTTGGGTTTTGGACCGGATAAAAAAAAGGCTGTATATAGGTTCTTTCTAATGTAGAAGAAGAATAATGAGTTTTTCCACCCTACATGTCCATCCAAATATTGAAAGCGTCCGACGATTAATATATTTCTAAAATACTTCCGCACATATTTTCTAATAATTGACATCAAAAACCTACTTTCATCTAATGTTAAGATAACTTGATTATATGTTCATATGTGATAACATATATGTCATGCTAGTTCATGATTTTCATTGTTATTGGGAGAAAAATGGTCTGGTTGATCTTCTATGGAAAAACCAATTTTAAAAAATTGTGGATCACCTTTCTAGAGCCTTTTCTTTTCTTTTGTTTTTTGGTCCAAGTAACTTCAATTGGTTTTTTTGATTGGTCAAATCAATATGTAAAATAGATGAAGGAGGATATATGTTCGTATGATTTATCCATTCGATGCTTGACATAGTACTTAAATGGTGGTGGCCTACACTATTCAATCATTGAATTTACTTTATTTTTAAGAAAATCTTTTCTTTTGTCCAATAATCATATGAGCATTATTATTACTCCACTTCTTAAGAAAATATTTTCTTACTCATTGAGTTTTAGCAAGGTTCAGTCCACCGTTACCACAAACCTCTACTTTGAAGTGAAGCGACTTCGTTCATTCCCGAGTCGATAATTGCCAGAGGATGGAACCCAGTAATGGCACATCAGCTTACCGATTCCTGGGTGTGCCATGGGGGAATATTTCCGCGATAATGAAATGCACGCATTAATAATCTATGATGATCTTAGTAAACAGACGGTAGCATATCGACAAATGTCATTATTGTTACGCCGACCACCAAGTCGTGAGACTTTCCCAGGGGATGTTTTCTATTTACATTCCCGTCTCTTAGAAAGAGCGGCTAAACGATCGGAGGTGTGAAATGGAAATAAGAAGAGAACATGGAAAAAGTGGGGGAACCAATTTGGAGGGAAAATGAAAAAGTCATTACAAATGAAAAGTCTTTGAAGATGAAAAGTCATTTCTCTCATATTGGTAGAAGAAAGGAAAATTGTTGTCCGTATAATATGAAACACTTCCTTTAGTTGTTAAAGGGTTAAGAAGAAGGTGTCCCTCGCGCCGCCGTCATCACTCGCTCGGCCTCGGTTTCGGCAATTGATTGATAATATTTTTGGACAAAATTTATTTAATCAATCTCATTAATTGATTTCTTTTTTCTTATAAATTAATTCAGAATGTTAGTTAATTAACAGATTTAATTTCGCATAACAAAATTATTTGAAATTTGCGCGTAGCGGTAAAGTCGTCTGAAGGGATCTGCTCCTTTCGAAAAGACGTTATTTTTCCCAAAAGACACAACGTTCTGGAAAGACATGTCTGAACAGATAAGTTCATACCATGGTCCGAACAGATGCGTTCCTTGCTGCAAGTGGCTATAAATAGAGAGACTTTTTCGTTTTTCAACACTGAAATTTTTTCCTTTCTACATACATTTTCTTACAAAAATAAAATTGTCGATCGACCGAGTCTGTGTGTGTTCTCGTTGTTGTTCTTGCGTTCATTGAAATTAGTGAAGTTTGAGGTACCACTACTTCTCTAATAGTTAATCTGTTTTATCTTGGGAGGAATTATTTTTAACCTCGGGTACTTAAGGGGATTAAATTTCTTAACACAGTGGGTTCTGTGAACTCGAATTTTTATTTTCTCTCTGTTTCATCTTTTTTCTATTTTTAGTTTTCCAAACCTGAATACAGGAGATAACAAGCTTAAGAAATTTAATTTGGTTTCTGTGTTTGAGGTTTTTGGAGATTAAAATCTTTTATGGTTTTCTATTCTATTTGAATTTTAAAATTCATTCGATTAATGATTAAAAAAATATAAAAACTTTATCGTTAAATCAGAAATAGGCTGTGTAATGATTTACTCTTTACTGTTAGTATTTCACATACTAAATTGTCTGCCATTTGTGACAGAAAAATGACAAATTCAAGTCAAGTAAATGTTGGAACAGAGAGTGCTGCAACAACATCGGTTGCACACAATCGTTCAAGTGCTACCCATGCACCGGTTGAGAAACCTGCAAAGTTTTATGGAGTCGACTTCAAAAGATGGCAGCAGAAAATGTTCTTCTATTTGACTACGTTGAGTCTGCAGAGGTTCTTTAGTGAGAACGTTCCTATTATGTCGGATGAAACTCTGGCCGAAGAACGATTCTTGGTGACAGAAGCATGGACATACTGAGATTTTTTGTGTAAAAACTATATTCTGAGTGGCCTGTAAGATGATATGTACAATGTGTACAACAGTGTCAAGGCCTCAAAAGAACTCTGGGATGCTTTAGAAAAGAAGTACAAAACAGAGGATGCCGAAATGAAGAAGTTCATTGTGGCAAATGTTTTGGACTATAAGATGATAGATAGTAAAACCGTCGTCACCCAAGTTCAAGAACTGCAGGTCATAATCCATGATCTCCTTGCTGAAGGTATAAATTTATTTAATGCCTATATTGAACATATTAAGTCTATTCTTAATACTCACATAATCTTTAATGTAGGATTGATTGTGTATGATGCTTTTCAAGTGGCAGCCATTGAGAAGTTACCTCCATTGTGGAAGGATTTCAAAAACTACTTGAAACATAAACACAAGGAGAAGAATGTTGAAGATCTCATGGTAAGGCTAAGAATAGAAGAAGATAACAAGGCCGCAGAAAAGATGTCATGTGGTAATTCAACAATATCTGGAGTAAATATTGTTGAAGTGTCACGACCCAAGCCTAGGGCCTAGACGTGACCGGCGAATGGGGAACCCGAAGGAACCCCAAACAAGCCTCATAGCGTATCTTACACATCATTGGTCGCGGAAGCAATTAAAATGACCATAAGCGATAAGCATAATCAAGGGGGAAATCGGGACTAAGGGAGCAAGAAAAAAGAAGTAGAAATGATACATAAATACCATAGATGAATCAAGCTCAAACATAATACACAACTTGTCCAACACCACCTCTAAACATAGGTACTTTAGCGGGGGCCAAGACAAACAACTGGGCTCACCCTCATAGTCAAAACATAACTAAAAGGAAAAGTCTTATACATAGTAAAAGATCATAAGCAACGTCCTCGGAATGGAGAACTCACCAATAACCTTGATAGAAAATCGTATTAGCCACGTGGAGGACGAGGGTCAAGCGGTGCTCCAGTCCCTACATGGTGACATCATGTAGGCATAGAGTATGCGTTAGTACGTTTGAATGTACTAAGTATATGGGATGCAATGCAATGCAACAAGGGATGGACATCATAGGCAAAATGCATAATCGTACCCGATAGATAGCATATTAATGAGATGATATGTATAATGATGCTTATATAAAAAAATCATATTTAGTAGGGCATAGTATATGTGTAGTGAGTGACCATCAATATAGTATTTCCAAGGCCTACCACCCCCTTGGAGAGGCGAAAGAGGTACAAACCCCTCAATGTGGTTACCCGGGCCTACCACCCCCCGAGCTAGGGACCAAGGTACAAACCCCTCGATATGGTTATACGGGCCTACTACCCCCCGTACTAGGCAACCAAGGTACAAACCCCTCGATACGGTTATACGGGCCTACTACCCCCCGTACTAGGCAACCAAGGTACCAACCCCTTGATACGGTTACCCGGGCCTACAACCCCCCCGAGCTAGGCTTGGTCGACTCACACACTATATAGAGAAAATCATATACATGTATCCATTTCATCATCATTTCAATACTTATATAATCATCCGACTCATAGGACGTACATTGGACCTTCCATTTCATAAGAATTCTATAAATGGCATTTTATCAAACATATGGTGGGCTACTTGTTTATGTAAATAAAATCATGTGTTTCAAGAGTACTAAGTCCAACCAATTTCAAAATCCATATAAAACAGCCCACCAACAACATACATATATATATACATATATAACAACCTTCATAATTTGATCATGGAGGCATGAAAACCATAAACATCATATAATAATTCCATTTCATGATAATATACAAAAATAGACCATAATAGGATGTGTAGTAGTAATTCCATAATTCAAGAGTTCATAAATGATCATAAGGACCCATAAACTTGAAGTAAAATAGAGGATAAATGGTTGGACTTGTGGAAAGGAAGGTTTCCACAATCAACCCACATACCTCAACTTTGGAGAATTCTTGATGAAGATTGGAATGGAGAATTGCTTGAGATTGAATCTTGAATCCGGAATTAAAGCTTGGGATCCTTGAATTTGGTTGATGATCTTGGTGGAATTTTTGGAGAGGGTTTAGAGAGAGTTCTTGGATGTTTTGAAGTTAAATGACTAAGTATGGATATGTCCCCTTTTTATAAAAAAACGTCCCAACACTTAGAAAAAAAAATGAGGCGGGTGAACAGTGTTTTCGGCTACTGGAATTTGCATTTTCTGCCGGACAGGTTTTACGAAAATGGTCATAACTCCTTCATCCTAACTCGGAATGAGGTGAAACAAATTGCGTTGGAAAGTTAACTCACAGAGCTTTAATTTTGATAGTTTGAGCTCCTTCCAGTTCCTTGTGTGCTGAGAGATATGCCCCTTTAAAGTTGACCCTCAAAATCGCATTTTTTGCGATTTTCGAATTTTGATACGGTTGTTCTAAAATTCGGGTTAGACTCATTTCCCACTCAATTTGACCCCTTGAATAAGAATATGAAGTCGAATTTCCGAAATGATGCACGGATTTTGAGATATATGGAAATTACAATTTTAGGTGTTTTCGAAGCACATTTTCGGGCATTTTTGGGGTCGTTTCATGAAGAAGACCCCTCAAAATCAAAGAAAAGAAAAAAAACATCTGGTCCAAAGAGCAATCCTCCTAAGACGAAATTCAATGGAAATTGCTTCAATTATGGCAAACATGGTCATAGGGCTACTTAATGTCGGGGTCCCAAGAACGACAAAAAGAAAGATCAAGCAAATTTGGCTGAATCCAAAGAAGAGATGGACGACCTCTGTGCAATGCTTTCAGAATGCAACTTGGTTGGAAATCTAAGAGAATGGTGGATAGATTCTGGTGCCTCGTGCCATGTTTGTGCCAACCAAGAATTATTTGCATCATATACTCCAGCACCAGCAGACGAGAAGTTGTTTATGGCAAACTCCACTGCTGCAAAGGTTGAAGGAACTGGCAAGGTCCACTTAAAGATGACCTCGGGCAAGGTGGTGACTTTGAACAAGGTCTTGTATGTTTCGAAATTGCGAAAGAACTTAGTTTCTATAACAGTTCTTACGAAGAATGGATTCAAATGTGTATTTGTTTATGATAAAGTTGTAGTAAGTAAGAATGAGATGTATGTAGAAAAATGTTACCTCACTGAGGGCCTCTTCAAACTCAATGTAATTGCAGTTGATATGAATGAAGATTCTGCTTTTTCTTACTTGCTTGAGTCTAAATGTTTATGGCATGAACGTTTGGGACACATCACTAACAAAATCTTGCGAAAACTGATTAACTTAAATGTTTTGCCTAAATTTGAGTGCAATAAATCAAAATGTCAAGTTTGCGTTGAATCTAAGGATGCTAAGCATCCTTATAAATCTGTTGAAAGGAATTTGTACCCCTTAGAACTGATTCACACTGACATTTGTAACATGAAGTCAACACCATCACGTGGTGGAAAATGTATTTCATAACTTTTATTGACAATTGCACTAAATACTGTTATGTCTTTTTGCTAAATGGTAAGGATAAAACAATAGATGTATTTAGGCAATATAAAACTGAAGTTGAAAATCAGTTGGATAAAAAGATCAAAATGATCAGAAGTGATAGAGGTGGAGAATATGAATCTCCATTTGTAGAAATATGTTTGAAAAATGGAATCATTCATCAAACTACTGCTCCTTACTCTCCTCTTAATGGAATTGCAGAAAGGAAAAACCAAACTTTTAACGAAAGTGATGAATGCCTTACTTATAAGTTCAGGTTTACCACAAAACTTGTGGGGGGGGGGGGGGAAGCTATCCTTACAGCAAATCGAATGCTTAATAGAGTGCCTCACACCAAGACACATGTTATTCGATATGAGAAATGAAAAGATAGAAACCCCAACTTGAAATATTTTAAAGTGTGGGGGTGTCTAGCCAAAGTCCAGGTTCCAATACCTAAGAGGGTGAAAATAGGACCGAAAACTGTGGATTATGTATTCATTGGATATGCCACAAATAGTAAGGCATGCCTTGGTTCATAAGTCTGAACATCCAGGTATTCATGACAATACAGTAATGGAATCAGATAATGCTGAATTCTTTGAACATTTCTATCCATGTAAAACTAGACTTGAGTCATCTAGTGGGGGGTCTAAACGACCTCAAGAAGAACCAAAAGAAAATGTACCTAATGAAGAGAGTCCAAGGCGCAATAAACGTCAACAGACAACTACTTCATTTGGATCTGACTTTGTAACATTCCTTCTTGAAAGTGAGCCTCAAACGTTTAAGGAAGCTATGTTGTCTAGCGACTCAACCTCTTGGAAGGAGGCTGTTAATAATGAGATTGAATCAATCTTAAGCAATCATACTTGGGAGTTGGTTGATCTTCCTCCAGGAAACAACCCTTGGGTTCAAAATGGAATTTCAAAAGGAAGATGAAAGATGATGGAACTATTGATAAATATAAAGCAAGACTTGTTGTCAAAGGATTTAGACAGAAAGAAGGTCTTGATTATTTTGACACATACTCGCCAGTAACTAGGATTACATCAATTCGAATGTTAATTGCCCTAGCTGCAGTATACAGTCTTTAAATCCATCAAATGGATGTGAAAACCGCCTTCTTAAATGGAGAGCTGGAAGAAGAGATTTACATGGAAAAGCCTGAGGGTTTCGTAGTTCCGATAAAGAAAAGAATGCAAACTTGTTAAGTCACTTTATGGACTAAAACAAGCACCAAAACAATGACATGCAAAGTTTGATCAAACCATGTTGACAAATGAATTTAAGATCAATTAATGTGATAAATGTGTCTACATTGAAGACGTTCCAAATCAGGAAGTCATTGTCTGCCTATATGTGGATGACATGTTGATAATGAGCAAGGACATTGCTAATGTAAAAGCTACTAAGCGTATGCTCACTAGTAAGTTTGATATGAAAGATCTAGGAATTGTCGATTTGATATTGGGAATTAAGATTCATAAAACTCCTAACGGTCTAGCATTGTCTCAATCTCATTACATTTGAAAGATACTTGAAAAGTTCAAGTACTTGAATTTCAAAAGGGAAAAGACTCCAATTGATGTGAACATTAATTTTGCTAAGAATAAAGGTAAAAGTCAGTCTCAATTGGATTATGCCAGAGTATTGGGAAGTTTGATGTATGTTGATGTGACGCCAAAAATACATATTTTTAATCATTATTTGCCTCACATTTATTATTTATATATTTTTTTTTGAGCATTAATTTTATGGATTGTGCTAAATAGTATATTTTATTTGTATGAGTAAATTGACGTAAAGTTGAAGAAGTTTGGAGCTAAAACAAATTAAAAATGAAAGATTATAGAAGAAAATCAAGCAGACAACTTAGTAGATTAAATTGAATATAATAATATATAAAATTATATGCTGCAAAGTGCACATTCAATTGGAAACTTGAATGGAGAATATTGCTGCCAACCACGTGGCAGATTCTGAAGGCAGTGGCCAATTGAGGAGCTGCGCACAATCTTGAAGGCGACGGACAGAACGCGTACAACAATTCCAACTTAGTTTTGGTTTTGGTTTCCTCGTTTATTTTGGTCTCAGTTATTTTATTTAGGATTTTCTACATCTATAAATAGTCCATAGAAATAATTATTGGACAACCAATATATAGTAAGGAGGAGGAACATTTGAAGAGAAAGTCGTCAATATTTTTTAGGGTTCTTTTCTTCTTCTTGTTTACTTAGATATTAGTAGCTAAAGCTCTTGTTCTGGGGCTGTAGCTACGGATTCAATGTTGATTATTTAAGGTCTTTGTATTAATTCTTGGTTGTCATTATAAGTTATTTCTATATTCTTGTTTTAGTATTTTATGCTTGCGCACCATAAGATAAATCTATTGTCTAATCATAAAATCGGGAAATGAGAGGTTAGATAGACCAGAGAATATAGAGAGCTCGGTCCACCCATTAAATTGAGGTGATTAGTGTTCAGGAGTGACGCCCAGACGAACACCTTGCTTGGTTGCGAAATAGGATGAAATATAAATGCTCACCAGTTAATCTATTTATCCCCGCTCAACGATGTAGTTAGTTAGCTAACTGGGGTAGGAGACAAGAGGCATATAACCCGGATCATATCATCAACCCTATAAACCAGTAACTTGACAACTAAAATTAGTTCTAAGCCAAAAATATGATACATGAAATCCAATACATGCTGCAGCCTTGGAATTTTCCAACTATTGTAAGTAGTTTTATTATTTTGTTCTTGCATTCTTCTCTTTTGGCTCTCTTAAATAAATAATTAGATCAATATAATTTAGTAAAAATAGTTAATTGACAAGTCCTTTGGGTTCGATAATTTGGTTCTTTTAAGAGCCACTATATTACTTGCGCGACCACGTACACTTGCGTGTGCAATTGGGAGCAACATATGTCATGAACTGTACACGACCATACATAGCCTGCGCTATAAGTAAACTAAGGCGATACACAAGTAATCCCAATCAAAATCATTAGATGACAGTGAAGAGAGTTTTGGGGTACTTAGATGATACTTAAAACTATGCTTTGCATTACAACAAATATCCAGCAGTTGTTGAAGGATATAGTGATGCAAATTGAATTACTGGGTCAACTGAAACGAAATCCACGAGTGGATATGTTTTCACTATTGGTGGAGGAGCAATATCTTGGAAATCATCCAAACAAACATGTATAGCTTGCTCTACAATGGAGTCTGAATTCATCGCCTTAGACAAGACAGGTGAAGAAGCTGAATGACTCTGGAATTTCTTAGAAGATATTCCGTTTTGGCCCAAACCAATGGCCCCTATATGCATACACTACGATAGTCAAGCTGCAATAGGAAGGGTTGGAAGTGTTATGTACAACGGGAAGTCTCGTCACATACAACGAAGACATAACTCTGTTAGACAACTACTCTCTAGTGGAATTATTACAATTGACTATGTAAAGTTAAAGGATAATATGTCGAATCCACTTACAAAAGGCCTAACTAGAGAGGGAGTTGAAAGATCATCGACAAAAATGGGACTATGACCGAAAACAAGTCATCATGGCGGTAACTCTACCTAGAAGACTGGAGATCCCAAGATCTAGGTTCAAGGAGATCAAACAAAGTCATAGATAACGGTTCAACATTGTCAAATTTATTTTATGGTCTATTCTCATGATGAGACAATGTTCAGTAACCAGGATAAAAGCATAAGGCTTTTTAATGGTTTCTAAGTTTAATACATAGTATATCAAATAGTGTATCTATGGGATAACACAGTTAGAAACCACTTATGTAAGTGTGAAATGTAAGCCGCTTCAAGGAGAATTCGGTAAGGCCAGTTCTCTAAACACTTATTAACCAAGACGTGTTCATGACTGAAACGAACAAAACAATGAGAACCAAAAACAATTCAAGGATTGATTGTGCGACTTATGTTGTCTAGGTATACACCAAAGCTCAACGGTTCAAAGATATCAAATCTACCGATTGATCGAGTATATCCGATATATGTTCACTACGAAAAGTTTAAAGGGAAACCTACTTATCCAGATGTGATTCCTAACTTACGAGACACCCAAGTTTTTCATACATATGTTTTAACAATAGTCATTCCCCATTCATGTGGGGGATTGTTGGGTTTTAGCAAGGTGTGAAATGGAAATAAAAAGAGAAAATGGAAAAAGTAGGGGAACCAATTTGGAGGGAAAATGAAAAGTCATTTCTCTCATATTGGTAGAAGAAAGGAAATTGTTGTCCTTATATTAGGAAATACTTCCTTAATTTAGTTCTTAAAGGGTTAAGAAGAAGGTTTCCCCTCGCGCCGTCGTCGTCGCTCGCTCGGCTTCGGCAAATGATTAATATTTTTGGACAAAATTTATTTAATCAATCTCATTAATTGATTTCCTTTTTCTTATAAATTAATTTAGAATGTTAGTTAATTAACAGATTTAATTTCGCATAACAAAATTATTTGAAATTCGTGCGTAACGGTAAAGTCGTCTGAATAGATCTATTCCTTCCGAAAAGATGTTATTTTTCCCAAAAGACACAATGTTCTGGAAAGACATGTCTGAACAGATACGTTCACACCATGGTCCGAACAGATGCGTTCCTTGCTGCAAGTGGCAATAAATAGAGCCTTTTTCCATTTTTCAGCACTGAAATTTTTTCCTCTCTGCATACATTTTCTTACAAAAATAAAATTGTCGATCAACTGAGTATGCGTGTGCTCTCGTTGTTGTTCTTGTGTTCACTGAAATTAGTAAAGTTTGAGGTACCGCTACTTCTCTAATAGTTAATCCGTTTTATCTTAGGAGGAATTAATCTGTAACCTCGGGTACTTGAGGGGATTAAATTTCTTAAGGAAACACAGTGGATTCTGTGGACTCGGATTTTTATTTTCTCTCTGTTTCATCTTTTTTCTGTTTCTGTTTTTCCAAACCTGAATACAGAAGATAACACTCATAACTAAACATGAGAAAATAAGTTAGAAATCAACTTGTTTTTCAAAAAATCATTTTTCAAGAAACACAATTGACAACAAAATGTGGAAAACCTAATTATATTCAAGTTATTAGGTCACTTACAACATCTAGGTATATCCAGTTCACTAGGGGCAATTTTGAGACAACTACATAATTGTTTTATTTGTTCATTTTTAGTTGTTCATTATATTAAACATATATATTTATTTTTATTTCTCATGTCATTTTATAATATAACAAGAGAAAAATATATAATAAATAATGATTTTATTTACCTTTAATATTAATTAATTACTTATTTTCTAAATCATTTCTCAAATTTAAGATAGAACATCAATTAATATGAGTATTATATATAAAATATTCATATCAATTATTATTTTTTAAGATCCATGCAAAATTTAAATTGAAAAAGAAAATAAATAAATGGTGAAGTAACAAGTGAGACTTGCTCAAATGATTAAACACCTCCACTATCAATCTTTAGGTTGAAGATTCGAGTCTAACTAGAGGGTAAGTGAGAACTCAGAACATATACACTTTAATCCTCCAAGTGATGGAAGAAAAAAAATGGGCATATTCTTACCGTAGAGATTTTATGAATACAATAAACCTCGATTGTATTTCACGGAAGAGTTCTTCCTCAATAGGATGTTACATAAAGTGTAGTTGAATATAAACTCTCCTAGAGATAAACTATAAATATGAATTTTAATAGAATATAGTTACTACATATGTGTAACCTCACTGTTATGATGTCCTAACACTTACAATAAAGAATACTAACAAGAAAAGGACTCTAATTACTGTTAGCAACTATAAGAACACTGGTCGACCTCCAAAAATATATTTATAGAAAGCATCAATATCCAATTTCTTTCTTTTTCACTATATTTACCAAGTAGGAGTTAAATTGACAAGTGTCATCTTTTGATACTATCAAGTTGTAATCATTGAATCATTGTGATTGTACTATTTTATTTGGGTATTATATTTATTCTGTTATAATATTTGGTAGTGTTGTTATTCTTTTCTTATTGCTATTTAGAGTGAATATTATTCTGAGTAAGATTTTTATTATTTTTTCGTTATAATATTTGGTGTCGTTTTTTTTTTGGTTCTCCACCCGGTGTCCGGAGCTCATATTGGAGCTCTGACTAAATCTGGATCACGCTCTGTAGGGCCAATTTGAGGGTGGCGCTTCCAATAGATTTTTCTCCATACCCAGGGCTCGAACTCGAAACCTCTGGTTAAGGGTGAAACAGTCCATACCCAGGTGCCATTGTTACTATTTTATCATTGCTATTTAGCATGAATATTATCTGGGATGAGATTATCATTTTTTCCAATAGGGGGTGCAGGGGTGGAGGGGCAGGAAACTATGTTATAATACAAAGTGATACCACCCGCAAACTCTCTCTGAGTGTCAATTCTATTCTTTTGTAAGTATCAATGATTAATTAATTATCATTTGTTATCATTGTCGAAAGAAAAAGGTCCCTTAACCAGGGTTAAGCAAAAAGAAACCAAATAATTAACCAAACTTAATTACTTTCCACTTACCCTATATATACTAATCATTCCACATGCAATTCTCTCACGACAAACAAGATTCCATTTCCAATATTTTAGTTATTTTACATGTGCACCTTTTACATTTTTAAGTCCCAAATTAATTAATCATGAAGCCCTTCATGCTAGTCCTCTTCATCATCTTATTTATTTCTTACTATGTTTATCCATGGCCTTTCACTCTTGCAACTCTCCTCTTCTCCCTCCTACTTAATTTCCTCTTAAACTTTTGGCTAGTGCCCGGAGGGTTTGCATGGAGAAACTATACTCACTATCTTCATCATCATCGAAACCCTAATAAACTTCATGGTCCTTTTTCTTGGCCCTTTTTGGGATTTCTACCTCAAATGGGGTCTTGTGCTCACCGGAAACTAGCCATGATTGCTTCATCACTAGGCTCAACTCGATTAATGACAATAAGCCTTGGTGCTACTCGAGTTATCATTAGTAGCCACCCTGACACTGCGAAGGAAATTCTATGGAGTGCCTCATTTTCTAGCCGTCCCTTGAAAGAATCAACCAAACTTCTCATGTTTGAAAGAGCCATTGGTTTTGCTCCCTATGGGAGTTATTGGCGAAACCTAAGAAGAATTGCTACGAATCACATGTTTTCTCCTAGGAGAATTTCATGTTTTGAGAGTCTTCGACAACTTATAGCCGATAACATGATAGGAAAAGTTGTCAAGGAGATGAATGAGAGTGGGTTTGTTGAGGTTAGAGGGTTGTTGAGACAAGGGTCTTTGAGTAATATCCTTGAAAGTGTGTTTGGGAGTAGTTTAGGGTTAGAAGGTGAGAAGTTAGGGTTAATGGTGAAAGAAGGATATGAATTGATTGGAGAATTTAATTGGTCAGATTATTTTCCATTAGACTTTTGGGGTACTAAGAGAAGGTGTTATAAGTTGGGAGCTCAAGTGAATGAACTAGTTGGTGAAATAATGAAAAAAAGGAGAAGAGAGGGAGAATTAGTAAATATGAAAAATGACTTCCTTAGTGTTTTGATATCTTTGGCAAAAGAAGATCAACTTAAAGATGAAGATATGGTGGCTATTTTGTGGGTAAGGATTACTTCTGCCTCTTTCAATTTTGAATTTAACTTCTTTCCATATGCTTAGAGCTAGCTAGAATACTTTCTCGGTCTCAAAATAAGTGTCATCTTAATAAAAATCAAGTTGACTTAAAAATTAATCAGTACAATATGTAGTTTATTAAAATATCCCTAGTTAATAAATGTTTCTTGAAAATTGAAAACTAGTAATTAAATGGAGTATAGAAAGGTATAGTTGAAAAAAATATAAGATGACACTTATTTTAGAACAAATTTTTTTTTGCTACGATAACCTTTTATTTTAGGACGTAGAAAATAATGTTCCCTCCGTTTCGATTTATGTGGCACTTTTCGAATTTCGAAATTCAAACAAGTCTATCTTTGACCGTAAATTTTTCATATATCTTTTAATTATTTTGAATTGCCAATTATTGTGACTTATAGTACTTTTTACGTAGTTTACAAATATATAAATTTCATTTCAAAAAATTGAAGATTTGACGCGTAAATTTCTGGTCAAACTTAAACAGTTTGACTCTCGAAAAACGAAAAGTGTCACATGAATTGGGACCGAGGAAATATTTTATAAATAATAAAAAATATTGTCAACTCGTTGAACATATCTAGAGTATATAATACTCCCTCCATTCCATATTAAGTTAATTTTTGAGGCATTTTCCATTTTTCAAATTAACTTAATTGTTCAGTTTTCAAGACTACTTTTAGAGTGTTCTTCCAATTTTACCCTTTATTAGTTAGTATTGGAGTTAATGATTAATTAATATTTAGTTATTTTAATCATAAATTTGACAATAATTAATAAGGGTAAAAATAGAAAACTAGATTTAATTTATGTCTGAATTTACTTTTATTAAAGGGTGTGAAATACCTTAAAAATTAACTTAATATAGAATGGAGGAAGTAATTAATAACTAGGTTGATAGTTAAGATTCGTTGATGCTTTAAAGTGAAATGACTCATTATTAAAAGTTAAACTTTGTGTCATATCGTGCCAACTACAAAATTTATTTATCTTCGTCAGCAATAAGTCTACTGCATGTGGTATATATAGTATATGGTTTTATATATATATATATATATATATATATATATATATATATATAAAATAAATTTTTCACTTTTAGTTTTTCCACTTCCGCCAACAACGACCTTAATTAACTCTAATAATAGAACTTATATCAATCATACTATGGCTTTTTTTTTATATTAAATATTCTTTTCATTTCTTCAGTAGAACTTATAGTATATTACGGCTTCTTTATATTATAAGTATTCTTTTTCATTTCCTTAATAGAATTTATAGCCTATTACGGCATCTCTATATTCTCTTCATTTCCTTAATAGAACTTATAGCATATTACGACTTCTCTATATTAAGTATTCTTTCATTTCCTTATTAGAATTTATAGCATATTACGGCTTCTCTATATTATATAAGTATTCTTTGCATTTCCTCAATAGAACTTATAGCATACTACGGGTTCTGTATTACTCCATCTGTTCCTAATTACTTGTCCATTTTTATTTTTTTTAATTGTCCCTGTCCATTTTGACAAATCAAGAAAGGACAAAATATTTTTACCTATTATACCCTCAATTAATTACTTTGAAAAAATGTAGAACTTCTTGAAAATCTTAAGTTTTTAATTCATCCACTCCATAATTAATAGGGGTAAAATGGTAAACTCACTGTGTCAATAATTGCTTTCTTAATAGATGTGCCGATTCAAAAGTGGATAAGTAATTAGGGACAGAGGGAGTATTAAGTACTCTTTGCATTTCCTCAAGTGCATATTTAGAATATTAATGATTGATTTAATTAAATCTAATAATAGAACTTATCATTAGGAATAAGTCTACTAGCATAGCATGGCTTCTTTATATTACATTTTCTTTTCATTTCCTCAAGTGTATATTTAGATAGATAATTAACTTAATTAGGTATAATAATAGAACTTATAATTATGAATAAGTCTACCAGCATATTACGGCTTCTCTATATTACATATTCTTTTTCATTTCCTGACCAAGTGCATATTTGATAAATGACACTTGTCATATTTAAAATTTAAAAATCTAAATTAAATTAATTTAACAAGCTTCTTAATTATAAGTAAAAAAATGAATTATGAAAAAAAACTCACCAACTTTGTTTGAGTATTTTCTCTGTAAAAATAAAGTCAGTCGCTTTTTTTCTTAATTATTTTACTGCTGTTTAACTCATGTATGATCTCATTATACCTTTATCTTTGGTTTTATTTGGTCAGATAATAATAAATAAAAAAACATAGAGAGTATTCTTCAATTTAGATTACGGCAATGATATTAATAGGGATGCAAAACATATATCATGGAAATAATTATATTAATGAGGAGCTAAAATTTGTCTATGATGAATTTTTTCTTATTAAAGTTGGTAAAGTTCTTTTCTAACTTATTCTTTTACCATAGTTATAGTTAAGAGATTTGTTAAATTAATTTAATCTAAACCTTTTGATTTTAAATATAACAAGTGTCACTCATCTAAATATGCACTCAAAAAAAATGAAAAGGAGATGAATGAAGAGAAGCCAAATCCTTACTAAACTATGCTTATTTTCTAAACGATGCTTCTAAACTATAAGTTCCGAGTTACTAATAAACGTGTGTGCCACTTAAATTAAACTTTTTATTAATTCTAAGATTAGCCTCTTAAGGTGGGGCTTGTGAAGAGATAAATAAAAGAAAGGCAATTCTACCCATGTACTCCCTCCATTTCATATTAGATTGACATTTTCTATTTTATACTGTGATTAAGATATTATTAATATTTTGATCAATTTTACTATTTGTTTTTTATTCATATTAATTAGCCTTTTGAAAAAATAAATTTTTGATCTTCAAAATTTGTTTAAACTTCCAAAGGTCATATTAATTGTAAGGGTAAAACGAAAAAAATAATTTATTCTATCCTGATTTAGTAAGTGGATCAAATAATGAGACAAATATTTTTAGTAAGATGCACATCTATTATGGAATGGAGGGAGTACCAAATTAATTAGTTGTGTTTATGAATTACACAAAGTACAAATATTTTGTTTTCTAAAACAAGCGCGCATTGAGAATTGTACCACTACAACATATAACACGTCTTACTTTCAAGTAAGTTAGAGATCAAATATACGAGAGTTTTAACGGTATATATGCCATTACATTTGAGAAGTGTACAATGGTATAAATTGAATTGATTTTTTTTATAACTTGATATAGGAAATGGTATTTAGAGGAACAGATACAATTGCCATCCTTGTAGAGTGGATTTTGGCAAGAATGATTTTACATCAAGATGTTCAAGAAAAAGCACAAGAAGAAATTGACACATGTGTGGGTCATAACAGAAATGTACAAGACTCAGACATACAAAACCTTCCTTATTTGCAAGCCATAGTAAAAGAAGTTCTTAGATTACATCCACCAGGCCCACTTCTCTCTTGGGCTCGTTTAGCTATGCATGATACTTATATTGACAAGTGTTTCATTCCAGCTGGGACAACTGCAATGGTCAATATGTGGGCTATTACACATGACCCAACTATTTGGGAAGATCCATGGGCCTTCAAGCCTGAAAGATTTATTGATAAAGAAGACTTCTCAATCATGGGATCGGATCTTAGGCTTGCTCCGTTTGGGTCTGGACGTCGGGTTTGCCCAGGAAGGGTACTAGGGTTAACCACAGTGCACCTATGGCTAGCCCGACTTCTCCAACAGTTCAAATGGCTTCCAAGTAAACCTGTTGATCTTTCAGAATGTTTGAAACTTTCTCTTGAGATGAAGAAACCTCTAGCTTGTCGTGCATTTAATCGAAGTAGCATTTAAGTGATTCTAAATATTGGTATTATCACTCACAAAATCATCATATGAATAAAAAACAAAGTCTATGGCAGCTTGAAGTTTGGTTAACAAGTAAATGAGTTGATGTGGCCTTTGGTAATTAAATATGATCATGATATTTTATCTTTTCTCTAAATATAGTTTATTTTTCCCTTAAATATACTTTATGATTGCATAGCAGATTCATTATCTGTATCACGATTTGAAATTGGATTATATGATGACGCCTATCATACCCCCAGTAGGCAAATCAAAATCCAAAAATATAAAGCTATAAACAAAATTAGAAATAACTAACGTGGAAACAATAATAAGATAAGAAAGGGACCATAGCATAGATGTGGACAAAACAGTACAAAATATAAAATAAAAGCTTGAAAGTGATCGAGTTGACGAATATATAAAGAAGAATAACCTCAGATCTGGTGTCACTAGTACAAGAGCATCTAAAGTACATGCATAGCTATTTACAACAAGTCTGTCTAAATAAATAAAAAATATAGACAAAAAAATAAGGAAGGAAAGCAGTAAGTCTCCGGAAGCCGAGAGTTAACCACAATCCAATAGTGATGGCCTCGAACGATAAAAAATCGACGAGGATGGTTCGTAGTAGGCGCTACATCAGAAAAAGATGCAGAAGTGCAGTATGAGTACCAAAACAAGGGTACTCAGTAGGCATCACAGACTGACATAGTGTCACGCCCCGAGCCTACACCCTGGACGTGGCCGGCACTCGAGAGCCATTGTTGGCCCCAAGAGAACCCTTGGCCTGGCTTACTTACTCAGCGGAAGACTTTACTCAAGATAAATACTTTTAAAACAAGTAAACTGAACTGCTTAAAATATAACTTAGAATGTATTATAATAACATTCACTGCCAAAGTGGTAACTCAAGTCTCAAATTAACTGAAAAGGAAAAGTAAAGACTCATGAACTAACATCACCAACTATGTCTATGAAGCTTCTAAACAACTGAGATAGACATCAGAACAAGACTCATGATATCCTAATGAACTAAAATACTGAAAGCAATAAAAAGAACCCTTCGGAAAGCTAGGAGGCTCACCAACTGACTCTGAGTGCTCAACTGGATCAACGAGGCGCTGGATGCTGATCCTGATTACATGTGTCTGCATCATAATAAGATGCAGGACAACTGGCATCAGTACATTAAATGTATGAGTATGCGAGTTGGAATGCTAAACATAACTTAAGCTTGAAAAGAATCTGAAAGGAACACTTACCTTGGCTTTACTTAACTCCTGGATAAGTTAACTCAATATAAAGCAATAAAACACATGCAATATATAGAAAGCTTTTAACATAGTAGAAAAACAACTTAGTTCGTTAAAGAAAATGCAATAACAAACTCAACTTTACTCATATAATAAAGTAATATAGTTTTTGTGGGAGTTTCTCTAACCGACAACCACATCTATGAGCCTAAGTGGTGATACAACGTCTTGCCCACGCTGCCAGAACTATCCTATACTTTGCCGTCATATAGAACGCTTAACTAAGTGGATCAACTAGTCTATGCTAAAAGCATCTTAAGGAGTCATCTAAAAAGTATGATCATCTACTACCCATGATGGCTACATGGTTTAAGGAGACGTGAGTTATCTGAACTCAAACTCGTCCCCATATCGGTGCTCAATACTTCTCCCAAAATATACTTAGCTCATATGTTTGTAAAAATAAAACTCTTTCTTTGGTTTGAGATAATTACTGAAAAACTTAGCTTAAAAGCTCTTTTGGAAATCTCAGTTTCCCTTCTTGCTCAAATGTGAAAACATTTTAACTCTTGGGAGTATATATACTTAGTTCCCGTATAATCTTTGAAGAATGAACTTTACTCTTACTCTTTACTGAAAATTAGCTCAAAGGTTCTTTTGGAAATTTCAATTTTCTTTCTTGTTTAAATGTGAAAACATTTACTCTTTGGGAATACATAGTCCCGATATACTCTTTTGAAGAAATGAACTTCAAACTTTACTCTTTACTCAACTCAAAACTCAAGTCTTAAAACAAAGTTAAAACATTTGTAAAAGACTTTTGGAAAATTTTATGAACTTCTCTTAACTTGATTCTTGACTTCTCTTGACTTGACTCTTAACTTTCCTTGAATTGAATTATGGATTCAAGGATTGAGATTTGTGATAAGAAAGATCTCATGATGTTTAGGAATGATTTTAAATAGCTAAACATGAGAAATGATCAAGAAATCACTTCCGGGAAACCAGTTCGCGACGCGGAGGTGTATTTAAATTTTGGTCACAAAAATAATTTTTGAGGTAGAGAGGTCCGTGTCCTCGCCGCGACGCGAAGGGAAAATTACGCTTCTGAGGAACAGGTCTGCGACGCGGACTTGGTACCCAGTTTCTGCCCGTCTTGTTCCTTCTTCGTTTGCTAACCCCAATTCGCCTAAACTCTGTTCTTTTTCTCAAATTCCCTTTAGATTCAGATACCCAGTATGTATACACAAGAATCTAACTCAAACAACTCAAAGAAACAACATTTTAACCTCAAGGAACTCCTCAATCTCAACCTAACTCAAGAACGAAGATCAACTTCAAGAACACCATTCAAGATTCATCAACTTTCAACTTTCTAGAACAAATTTCGCTGAAATAAACATGACTGGCGCGTGGGTGAACGAGCCCAACGCTATGACAGACTCACATACCTCATAGGAATCACCCCTTGATGAAATCAACAATCTAAACCTTCAAGAACGACGAACTTTGCTCTTTCTCCTCTTGCGTTCTTTCTCAAAAAACCCTAGCGTAAATTTCCAATTGTCTAAACCGACCCCAATTTAATTGCTAAAAATGAATTAACTTAATTGGGTGGTGAAAAGACCATAATGCCCTTCTAAAATCCGGATTGGACTTTCCTTATTTGAACAACCCAACTTTGAATGGGAATAACTCACTCATACGAACTCGGAATCGCACAAACTCGGTGGCGTTGGAAAGATTATTCTAAGATATTTCCTACGATATCTGGAAACACACCTAACTCATCCTGACCTAGGAGTTATGGTCGTTTGAAGTTGACCAAAAACTCAAACTTAATTTAACTTAACCAATTTTCAGATTTTTTATTATTTCCAAAAATCACTCTTTCTAATTCTGGCTCTTTCTAGTTCTTTCAATTTGTGAGATGTTACTCTCTCCCCCTTGGGAACATTCGTCCTCGAATGAGATTACTCTTAGTAGGCTAAGGATGTAACATTTAACATTCAGCTTAAACACCCAACAAGCAATGCAATTTTAACACGCTAACTTATAAATTAAAGAGTACTAAGAAGAGCATTAGTACCTTGGTTGGAATTTTTCCGATTTTAAAGAGATGTGGATATCTCTTCTTCATATCTTCCTTAGCTTCCCAAGTAGATTCCTCAACAAATTGGTTCCTCCAAAGAACTTTGACTGATGCTACTTCCTTAGTCCTCAACTTGCGAACTTGGTGATCTAGAATCTGAACCGAAATCTCTTCATAAGATAAGCTATCCTTGATACCAATATCTTTAGTTGGTATTATAAGAAGGATATCCCATGCACTTCTTCAACATGGAAATACGAAATACCGGATGAACCGCTGTTATCTCTTGTGGTAGCTCCAACTCATAAGCTACATTACCAACCCTTTTGGATATCCGATAATGACCAATATACCGAGGACTAAGCTTCTCTTTCTTACCAAATCTCATAACACCCTTCATGGGTGAAACTTTCAAGTAAACCCAATCATCTACTTCGTACTCTAACTCCCTTCTCCTAACATCAATGTAGGATTTTTGACGACTCTGCGCTGTTTTCAACCTTTCTTGAATCACTTTCACTTTTTCCATATCTTGATGAGCTAAGTCTGGTCCTACCAACCCAGCTTCACCAATTTCAAACCATCCAATAGGAGATCTGCATCTTAAAGAGCTTCGTAAGGAGCTATCTGGATGCTAGAATGACAACTATTGTTGTAAGCAACTCAATGAGAGGTAGGTGATCATCCCAATTACCCTTGAAATCAATCACACAATCCATCTTGATACATCAAAACACTATCTCCCCCTTGTTCAAAAACCATCACTTTTTGCTTATGAACACTTGCCTTTAATTCAAGCAATAAAAAATCTTAGTCTTGCTTATCTTTTATTTCTGACACAAATGATGATTCAGTCCCATTCATCACCACTACTCCTCCTTCTGTGGAATCCATTAGTCAAACTCCTAGTCGTGCAAGTCTATACACCTTTTTTGCTAACTTTTTCTTATCTTCCTCAAAATGGGTGGTACTATCCATAGATAATCTACTCAAGGTATCAACAACAACATTAGTCTTACTTGGGTGATAAAGAATATTCATGTCATAATCCTCGAGTAATTCTAACCACCTCCTTTGTCTGAGATTAAGCTCTTTATGAGTAAACACATACTGAAGGCTCTTGTGATCAGTGAATACATCAACATGAATCCCATACAAATAATGATGCCATATTTTCAAAGCAAACACTACAACATCCAACTCTAGATCATGGGTTGAGTAATTCTTCTCATGAACCTTCAACTGTCTGGAGGCATAAGCTATAACTTTGTCATTCTGCATTAGTACACAACCCAAACCAACTCTAGACGCATCACAATATACAACCAAGCCTTGCGTACCTTCTGGTAAAGTCAACACTGGGGCAGTAGTCAACCTTTTTTTCAAATCCTGAAAGCTTTTCTCACAAGTTTCAGACCATTGAAACTTCATTGTTTTCTGAGTTAACTTGGTCAAAGGGGACGAAATAGACGAGAACCCCTCTACAAACCTTCTATAATATCTAGCCAAACCCAAGAAACTCCTAATATCTATTGGAAATGTGGGTCTAGGCCAATTTGCACTGTCTCAATTTTTTGAGTATCAACTTTAATTCCCTCTCCAGACACAATGTGGCCTAAGAATGCCATAGACTCAAGCCAAAACTCACACTTAGAGAATTTAGCATATAACTCCTTATCTTTCAAAGTTTGAAGAACTAATCGGAGATTACTAGCATGATCTTCCTCATTCCTCGAATAGATTAGTATGTCATCAATGAACATAATAACAAACATATCTAAAGAAGGCTTGAATACTCTATTAATAAGGTCCATGAATGTTGCAGACGCATTGGTCAAACCAAAGGACATAACTAAGAACTCATAATGACCATAACGGGTCCTGAATGCTGTCTTGGGAATATCACACTCCCTTACTTTCAACTGATGGTAGCCAGATCTGAGGTCTATCTTAGAGAAACAAGAAGTAACCTGAAGCTGATCGAAAATATCATCAATTCTCGGAAGAGGATACTTGTTCTTGATGGTAACCTTGTTTAACTGACGATAATCTATACACATCCTAATAGAAACATCTTTCTTTCTCACAAATGGGACCGGAGCGCCCCAAGGTGAGATACTTGGTCGAATGAAATCTTTCTCTAAAAGATCTTTCAACTGCTCTTTTAACTCTTTCAACTCTGCTGGTGCCATGCTATATGGTGGAAAAGAGATAGGGCGAGTATCATGAATAGTATCTATACCGAAGTCTATTTCTCTCTTAGGAGGGACTCTGGGAAGATCATCTGGAAAGACTTCTGGAAACTCTTTTACTGCTGAATATGAGGCATCTCAACACTAGAGTCATTAACTCGGACTAAGTGATAGACACACCCCTTGAAAACTAACTTTTTCGCCTTAAGGTATGAAATAAAACGACCCTTAGGCACTGCTGAACTGCTCTTCAACTCTATAACTGGTTCACTGGAAACTGGAACTTGACTACTCGAGTTCTACAATCTATTGATGCATAACAGGCATGAAGACAGTCCATACCTAGAATGACATCAAAATCTACCATGTCTAACTCAACTAAATCAGCCATGGTACTTTTGTGATTGATGGAAACAGTACAATCATGATAGACTTTTTCTACTAGAATAAACTCACCATCAGGTGTAGAAACACTGAAGGCTCAAGGAGTTGCTCAGGAATAACATCAATATTTAAGACTTGGATCATACCAGTGACAACATCTGGCGAATCCTCTTGCTCTCGGCGACTAGCGATAGCATAAAGACGGTTTCCTTCTCCGTCTGCCCTTGAAGTAGCTCATCTAGATGTAGCTCTATCTGGCGGAGCAACTGAAGAAGGCTGGGCTCTATTGCCCCCATTACCATTACTTTATCTGCTCTTAGGACACTCTCTCATAAAATGACCATTCTGGCCACACTTGAAGCAATAAGTGAAGTCATCACGACACACCCCTGAGTGGCTCCTACTATACTTAGCATATGTAGGAGTCTTAGTACCCCTTTGTGCCTTACTACCTTGCGAATGCGCAGGTCTAGCTATGAAGTTCTGAAATTCTGACTATTGTACTCACATCTGTTCCTTGGTACAGGTGCACTAGCAAATGATGAAGCAAGTCCTTTCTGCTTATGTTGGAAAGAAGACCGGTTCACATTACTCTTTTGCTGCCCGGATTCATTACTTGATGTCTTAGCCCTCTTATTCTCAAACCCTTCTCTATCCCTCAGCTTGTCCTCCCTAACTTGTTACACATGGATCATCAGCCTTGCTATGCCCATGTCACCTACTAGCATGGCTGCCTTACTTTCCTTATCTGACAGACGAGGCAACCCAACAACGAATAACTCATACTGCTCCTCATGTCAGCAACCATCTATTTGCTTCTCTTAGCTCACGAGGAAAGAAACGCCTCACGAAAGCACTCTCAACCATAGGCCAGCTCAAAATCGGTTATGCGTAAGCACGAGTTAAAAAGAGACTTTTATAGAGATACACTCTATCGCACGAAGTGAGTATGAAAGAAGTGAAAGAATTTCCTAAATGTTGCAGTCTCCTAATTATAGATGTGTCACGCTTCACATCGATAACTAGGACTCTACAGACGCGGCTTCATAGACTCCCTAAGACTCTTGAACTCTGGGCTCTGATACCAAGTTTATCACGCCCTGAGCCTACACCCTGGACGTGGCCGACACTCGAGAACCATGTTGGCCCCAAGTGAACCCTTAGTCTAGCTTACTTACTCAGCAGAAGACTTTACTCAAGATAAATATTTTTAAAACAAGTAAACTGAACTACTCAAAATATAACTTAGAATGTATTATAATAACATTCATTGTCAAAGTGGCAACTCAAGTCTCAACTTAACTGAAAAGGAAAAGTAAAGACTCATGAACTAACATCACTAACTCTGTCTATGAAGCCTTTAAACAACTGAGATGGATGTCGGGACAAGACCCACGACATCCTAATGAACTAAAATACTAAAAGCAATAAGAAGGACCCTCCGGAAAGCTAGGAGGCTCACCAACTGACTCTGAGTGCTCAACTGGATCAACGAGGCGCTGGATGCTGATCCTGATTACATGTGTGCATCATAATAAGATGCAGGACAACTGGCATCAGTACATTAAATGTATGAGTATGCGAGTTGGAATGCTAAACATAACTTAAGCTTGAAAAGAATCTGAAAGAAACACTTACCTTGGCTTTACTTAACTCCTGGATAAGTTAACTCAATATAAAGCAATAAAACACATGCAATATATAGAAAGCTTTTAACATAGTAGAAAAACAACTTAGTTCGTTAAAGAAAATGCAATAACAAACTCAACTTTACTCATATAATAAAGTAATATAGTTTTTGTGGGAGTTTCTCTAACCGACAACCACATCTATGAGCCTAAGTGGTGATACAACGTCTTGCCCACGCTGCCAGAACTGTCCTATACTTTGCCGTCATATAGAACGCTTAACTAAGTGGATCCACTAGTCTATGCTAAAAGCATCTTAAGGAGTCATCTAAAAAGTATGATCATTTACTACCCATGATGGCTACATGGTTTAAGGAGACGTGAGTTATCTGAACTCAAACTCGTCCCCATATCGGTGCTCAATACTACTCCCAAAATATACTTAGCTCATATGTTTGTAAAAACAAAACTCTTTCTTTGGTTTGAGATAATTACTGAAAAACTTAGCTTAAAAGCTCTTTTGGAAATCTCAGTTTCCCTTCTTGCTCAAATGTGAAAACATTTTAACTCTTGGAAATATACTTTGTTCCCGTATAATCTTTGAAGAATGAACTTTACTCTTACTCTTTACTGAAAACTAGCTCAAAGGCTCTTTTGGAAATTTCAGTTTCCTTTCTTGTTTAAATGTGAAAACATTTACTCTTTGGGAATACGTAGTCCCGATATACTCTTTTGAAGAAATGAACTTCAAACTTTACTCTTTACTCAACTCAAAACTCAAGTCTTAAAACAAAGTTGAAACATTTGTAAAAGACTTTTGGAAAACTTCATGAACTTCTCTTAACTTGACTCTTGACTTCTCTTGACTTGACTCTTAACTTCTCTTGACTTGACTCTTGAATTCTCTTGATTTGACTCTTAACTTCTCTTGACTTGACTCTTAACTTTCCTTGAATTGAATTATGGATTCAAGGATTGTGATTTGTGATAGGAAAGATATCATGATGTTTAGGAATGATTTTAGATAGCTAAACATGAGAAATGATCAAGAAATCACTTCATGGAAACCAGTCCACGCCGCGGAGGTGTATTTAAATTTTGGTCGCAAAAATAATTTTTGAGGCAGAGAGGTCCGCGTCCTCGCCGCGACGCGAAGGGAAAATTACGCTTCTGAGGAACAGGTCTGCGACGCGGACCTGGTACCCTGTTGCTGCCCGACTTGTTCCTTCTTCGTTTCTAACCCCAATTCACCTAAACTCGATTCTTTTTCTCAAATTCCCTTTAGATTCAGATACCCAATATGTATACACAATAATCTAACTCAAACAACTCAAAGAAACAACATTTTAACCTCAAGGAACTCCTCAATCTCAACCTAACTCAAGAACGAAGGCCAATTTCAAGAACACCATTCAAGATTCATCAACTTTCTAGAACAAACTTCGCTGAAATAAACATGGCTGGCGCGTGAGTGAACGAACCCAACGCTATGAAAGACTCACATACCTCGTAGGGATCACCCCTTGACGAAATCCACAAGTTAAACCTTTAAGAACGATGAACTTTGCTCTTTCTCCTCTTTTCTCCTCTTGCGTTCTTTCTCCAAAAACCCTAGCGTAAATTTTCAATTGTGGTTCAGTTTAGACCCCAATTTAATTGCTAAAAACGAATTAACTTAATTGGGTGGTAAAAAGACCATAATGCCCTTCTAAAATCCGGATTGGACTTTCCTTATTTGAACAACCCAACTTTCAATGGGCATAACTCACTCATACAAACTCGGAATCGCGCAAACTAGGCGGCGTTGGAAAGATTATTCCAAGATCTTTTCTACGATATCTGGAAGCACACCTAACTCATCTTAAGCTAGGAGTTACGGTCTTTTGAAGTTGACCAAAAACTCAAACTTAACTTAACCAATTTTCCAGGTTTTTTATTATTTCCAAAAATCACTCTTTTTAATTCTTTCAATTTGCGAGATGTTACACATAGCTACAAAAGATGCTATATAAATATGAGAAGCACGATAGTGCTAACACTATGAATTAAAAGCTACACCGGAAGCAATACTCACAACCACTAACGGTGAAGATAACAATAATAATGGTCACAATCTATGCAAGCATATGGCATACAACATGAAATGATGCATTGCATATGTGGTCAATGCATTAAACAAAAAACTTCAAAACTGCCTCGTTGGACTCTCATAGGCTCCCTGAGACATTTCACAGACCCGCCTCAATTCAACTACCGATGTAGTAATCATAAAATTTAGAATTCAATTTGCGGTCTGTCAGTGCTAATCAACATATGCAATATCAGAAAAATATATCCTTCAAACCAAAAAACCAACGAGTTAATATCTCAGATGATTACTCAACTAATATTTTTTTCATAGAAAGTCACTCAACTTTCATTTATAACCTCAAAGTCACTCAACTATAGATTTTTTTCATAGATGATCACTCAACTAATATTTATTTTCACAGAAAGTCACTCAACTATCTTTTATAACATCAAAGTCACTCAACTATGAATATTTTACCTACAAAGTCACTCAACTATCGATCTTTCATTTAAAAAGTCACCCAACCAATTTATATATTTTTTTCATTAAATTTTGTTGAAATATAATTTTTGTTTTAAACTAATTTTTTTTTAAAAAAAATAATAAGATACCCATTTAATAATTTTATTAAATTTTGTTGAAATGCTATTTTGTTTTAAATTATTTTTTAAAATAATAAATATTCATTTTAATTATTTTATTAAATTTTGTTGAGCTATTTTTTTTAGACTAATTTTTTAAGAAACAATAACTATTGTGATTTTAATACAAAAATAACACTGTGTAACTATTGTGATTTTAATACAAAATAATAAGGTTTACAAGTAGGATATTTTTAAATCGAAAATGATGCATTGTATGGCATCCACCGTTACCAGTGTTGGTGCCTGGCAGCACACCATTTTTTTTTAATAAAAAAATTGTTTTTAAAAAATTCATCTTTCAATAAAATTAAATAATATATTAAAATGAGTATTTTTCTATTTGTTAAGAAATTAGTTTAAAACAAAATTAGTGTTTCAATAAATTTAATAAAATAATGAAAATGAGAATCTTATTATATTTTAAGAAATTAGTTTAAAAAAATTATGTTTCAATAAAATAATTAAAATAAGCATCTTAGTGTTTTGTTAACAAAATTGTATTTTAATAAAATTTAATGAAAAAAATATTAAAATTGATTGGGTGACTTTCTAAATGAAATATTAATAGTTGAGTGACTTTGTAGGTAAAATATTTATAGTTGAGTGACTTTGAGGTTATAAAAGAAAGTTAAGTAACTTTCTGTGAAAAGAACTATTAGTTGAGTGACTTTTTATGAAAAAATACATAGTTAAGTGACTTTGAGGATATAAATTAAAATTGAGTGACCATTGAGATATTAACTCAAAACCAACAAGTTTAACATACAATCTTTCCACAAGTAGAAAACTTCTTGAAAGTGGTGCAAACTTTCGTAAAAGTCCAAATTTCATTCGTAAAACAGTAATACACTCCTCAGAGCTCAAATCAAGTAAAAATCAAGGCATAATAGTTAAAAACCAAAAACCAATATCTTTTTGCCTCTAACTCATGTTATGATTAAATGGAGGAAGGGCTTAAAATAGTCTCTCATCTTTGGGTTAAGGTTCAAAGTCATCCTTGAGTTTTCACATGGAACACTAATAGTCCCTCATGTTTGCAATATTGGTGCATTTTTGGTCCTCCCTAAATTTTTGCCTATTTTTTAACATTAATTTTGTTTACAATTTTATGTAAGGAATGTCCAATCGTTTTTTTTTATATATTTAGTAGAAATAATAACTCTATGTGAGAAAAGGTGATAAGAAGAACACCTTGTTCTGTTCAGTAGAAATATTACTGCAGTTAAACTAAGAACGTCTTAACATATGACGTTGGAAGAAAAGAAAAAAATTGTACTATTGCACGTGAAATTATCGTGATGAACCTCTTGACTTTATCTGTAATACGATTTCTACTAAACAAACAAGGTGTTTTTCTTCTCATATTCTCTCATATGGAGTTATTATTTCTACTAAATATATAAAATGATGATTGAACATCTCATACATAAGTTATGGATAAAATCAATGTTAAAAAATACGCAAAATTTTGGACGAGGACCAAAAGTGCACCAATATTGCAAATATGAGGGACTATTAGTGCTACATGTGAAAACTCAAGGATGACTTTGAGCCTTAACCCAAAGATGAGGGATTATTTTGAGCCTTTCCTCGATTAAATGCAAATGCAATGCACGTGAATGCATGACAATTATAAATGCACGATCCAACAAACATATTTATCAAGCAAGGTAGGGTGGATACCCTCCATAGAGCAAACGTACTAACCTGGAATTTCGGTTAGTTTAAATCCAAAGCCTCAGGCCCACAATCTCAGTAACACGGATAAAATAACAATTAGAATATAAAATCATCTATATTACACTTAACGAATAATAAGCTACCTCTATCGCTAAGTTTCGATCCCCAAAAGCATTTCTAAGAATTTTGTGCTAATCAAGCCAAGACCAAGATTAACCTAAGCTAAGGGTCAAGGCTAAAGTACTAATCTAAAGTTCGAAAAATGGCTAATTCATATAGAAGAATCAATTTAGACTTAATGCTACTCTAAAATTCTTTCTAACGACCATACAATGTATATATATATATATATATATATATATATATATATATATATATATATATATAGCTAAGCTAAGCTAAGAGTCACAGACTTAGAGTCTTACTAAAGCTCCGTGCGGCACTTGACAACTTACTCACACTATTCTTTCAAGATCTTGTAAGCTCAAGTAAGCCTTTAAGACAAGATCGCTAAGAGAATGAAAAGAAAGACTTAGAGAGTTTTGGAAGAAGGCTTTATATTGCTTGGAGAATGATTTACAACTTGCTTGGTTGCTTGCTTGGATGGTGCCTTGCAAATGAGGGGCATCTCTATTTATACTACCTCCTAGGGACTAAAATGTAATTAATATTTACTTTACAAGTTCCTAAACTATTTACACTTTGGCCCCTCCCTAGAATCTTCTACTAATTCTAGGAAATTCTAAAGCTTTCCAAGAAAATATCTAGTCCCTCTTCTAGAATTCTCTACACATTCTAGAGAATTCTAAGGCTTTCTTGGAAACTATCTAGGACATTTCATTGCCTTCTAAGTTATTCTAGAGAATTCCCTTTCTTGAATAATCTAAAGGGTTCTAGAGTCTTCTAGAAACCTCTCCATAACTCTAGACCCTTCCGCCCCTAGTCGAACACAAAATTTCACTATGATGTGGCGGGACGTGACACTCTCCCCCACCTATTGATGCGACGACCGCGTCGCATTGCTTCTACATCGTCATCCGAGCCTTATGCGTGCGCGACCAATAGTCCATTGACTCGATTAAGGCCCTTGCGCAATGCCTTCAACGTCTTCCATATCGCTTCTAGCTCGGTCTTATGGCCTACCTCCTTCCTAGGAGGCAAGCGCCTCAACGGCTTCTTTGGCGTCACGACATTGTTCTCTTTTGGCACCTTCTTCATGCACGGTGGCAAGGACCTTCTTACATCATTGTCCTTCTTCGAACTTGCAATGGTGTCTCTAGACGTCGACTCCTTCTTCTTAGGGTTTTTCTCGAGCTGCATGGCTGTTAGGCGGACTTGTCCTTCCGTCTTCGGCACCTTGACCATGGGCAACATACATGATCTTCCTTGCTCCATGACTAGAAGTCGTTGGAGGTAGGGGTCGATCACCACGTGGTACTGCTGGAAGAACTCCTGCCCAAGAATTATGTCAAAGAGATCTAAAGGAGCGACAGTGAATTTGGTCTTACCTTGCCACTCGCCTAGCGTGATGCTCACTCCATGCGCAACTTCACACACGGGCGTCGGGGGTGCATTGACCGTCCTGAGTTAGGCGTTGCTTGGATTGTAATTTAGGCCCAACTTTGTCGCTGCCGTCTTGGTCATGATATTGACCTCTGCACTCGTGTCGACCATAGCACGCGCGGGTCTTCCATTTATCGTAATGTCGACATACTGCGCGCCGTATCCTCTTGGCTTCTCTGGCTGCTTCGTGATGGCTCCGCATAGTCCTATCGAGCGCAATTGTGTTGTCTCTACGCCTTGTCCTTGCTCTTGTGCGTCTTTCGCCTTCCGCTCTCGCAGGATAGCACCAAAGCTCTTCAGTTCAGGGCATTTTGCATAGCCATGCGGCCCATTGCATATGTAGCAACCACCTTTGTTGGCAACCTCTGTCTTCCTCTCCGTGTTGCCATGACGTCCAGACTTCTTGCCATCGGACTTGTAGGTATCATGATTCTTGGGATGTAGCCGTTGCTCCTCCCCTTTGCCACGATCTCCCCCACCATGGTCATGACTACCTCTCATCTCTTCTCCTTTGGCTCTGTCGGGCCTCTCATGCCTGAAGTCTGGCAAAGCTTCGGCCTGCGTGATGGCTTCGTCTATGGTCCTGACTTGCCGACGTCCCAACTCCGTCCTGGCCCAATTTTGCAGCTCATCCATGAAGTGGAACAACATATCATCATCCGTGAGGTTAGGAATTTGAAGCGTGAGGGTAGTGAACTCCTGCACATATATGCGAATGCTGCCCGTTTGCTTCAGCTCCCTAAACTTGCGCTTTGCCTTATAGATGACGTTGTTAGGGGAAAAGGCTTTCTTGAACTCCTCCCGGAATTGCTCCCAGATGTTGATGGTGAACGTCCCTTTCCCTATCTCGGCCTCCTTGCGCCTCCACCATAGCATGGCCATCTCCGAAAGATACAACACAGCGGTGTTGATCTTATTCTTGTCGCTCTTCAGCCCGTTGCACTTGAAGTAATTCTCTAAATGCCAAAGGAAATTCTCCACCTCTTGCGCGTCACGGACGCCTTTGAACATAGGCGGCTTGGGAGCCTCGACCCTGGCCTCCCTATCTCAATCAAGCGACGATGATCCTCCAGCTGCTATACCTTCCTTGAGTGCTTTCATCTCGGCCTTCATGGTCTCAATCGTGCTCAATGCCTCCATGAGCCGACACTCCAAGGAAGTGATAGCCTCTTTCATCTCAAACTCGGCCCGCTGATGTCCCTCCAACTCCTTACGAATGTTTTCGATCTCCTCAAGGGTGAAGTCTTCGAGAGTCTTGAATTTGCCATCGGCCACGTTCATGCGCCGACCTAATATCTCCACGGTCTGCCTCGCCACTTCAACCCTTGCGACCCAATCTTCTCCAGCGGTGACGTCAATGGCCTCTTCGCCAAGTTCATCGTCACTTGCTTCGGTGGTTGAGGGTGGATGAGATGTTAGTGTCTCGCTTGGTGTGGGATCCAACATCATTTTCTCATGACTCTTTTGGTGTTTCTTTCCCTTGCGGTTCTTCCTTCCACCATCCGGACGGACGTTGGTGGTGCTAGCGGCATTTATGTCTCCTTTGGTTACCATTCCCTTAGTGCAAACCTTTGCTCTGATACCACTTTGTCACGGACTTAGAGTCTTACTAAAGCTCTGTTCGATACTTGACAACTTACTCACTATTCTTTCAAGATCTCGTAAGCTCAAGTAAGCCTTTAAGACAAGATCGCTAAGAGAATGAAAAGAAAGACTTAGAGAGTTTTGGAAGAAGGCTTTATATTGCTTGGAGAATGATTTACAACTTGCTTGGTTGCTTGCTTGGATGGTGCCTTGCAAATGAGGGGCACCTCTATTTATACTACCTCCTAAGGAAATTAATATTTACTTTACAAGTCCCTAAACTATTTACACTTTGGTCCCTCCCTAGAATCTTCTACTAATTCTAGGAAATTCTAAAGCTTTCCAAGAAAACATCTAGTCCCTCTTCTAGAATTCTCTACACATTCTAGAGAATTCTAAGGCTTTCTTGGAAACTATCTAGGACATTTCATTGCCTTCTAAGTTATTCTAGAGAATTCCCTTTTTTGAATAATCTAAAGGGTTCTAGAGTCTTCTGGAAACCTCTCCATAACTCTAGACCCTTCCGCCCCTAGTCGGACACAAAATTTCACTATGATGTGGCGGGACGTGACATAAGTCTGAAGATAGAAACCATAACCTACCTCGAAATCAAAGTGCAGCATAAACCGTCACTTCGAAGAGCCTCAAATCGTTGCCACATTATCAAAAACAGAAACTACATGGCAATACTCAACTAACGATATCCATCCATATTGCAAAAATTAGATCGGAAAATAGATCAATAATCGACCATTAGAGCTCGATAATGAAACTAAAAGCTAACTCCATCATTATGTAGAGGTGAGGATCACATGCTCCAAATTTGGGCGAAGATGGGGGCTGATTCGCACCTCAAATGGTCCGAAAAATTAACTTTAAATAAATTAAATTACAAGGATTTTGAGGTCCAAAACTAAAATGATTATAAAATTGAAGCTTAAAAAAAATTAAAGAAAACAAACAAGAAATGGACAAAATAACGAACTAGAAAACGAGCAAGAAAACCCCAAGACTCTCCGGCTTATAATCCTCTCCCCATTTTCCCTTCTACCTCCCGATTTAAAAATAAAAAAAAAAGAAGGTGATTTGCTTCTTGTAATTCAGCTTAGCTCACTATCCCAACAAATTAATAAAGATAGAACTTATAGTTTAGAAAGTTTATGAATTAAAATATCCTAAGCATGCTACCCTAAACAAATTGATAGCAACAGGTAAGAATAGGAGGGTTAAAAGTGAAAACACAAGCCACCCATCGTATAGTTATTACAATTGATAAACTGAAAACCCCTACCTTTTCCCAAAATTACGATAACAAGCCACTAACTACATCACGCACTCCGCATTGCTCAGTTAACCATAGGTTAGTACCGTGGTTACTTTTCTTGCCTATATATTCACTCTACTCCCGCCATCTTTCTTCATTTGCTGAGCAAAACACACTCTTCTCTTCAAATTCTCCATTTCACTCGAGTCTCGTTTCTCTCTGTCAACAATGGTGAGCAAAACCTATTTCATCTCCATATGCTTTCTAATTCCAACTCGCTCTTCGAACTCGTTTAATTTGTTGAATCACGTATTATTACTTCACTGCATGCCTAATTCTCACCACGATTCTCTCTAATTTCCAGGTTGTGGCCCAGAAGTTGAAGGAATCGGAGATCACGGAGCAGGATTCACTCCTCCTAGTAAATGATCGATCTCATCTGTTCTATTTTTTTTTCTTTTTAATGTTTTAGATACTCTGATTTGTATGATTATTGCTTAATCAGTTTTTGTCAGATAAGGACTACATGTGAGTCAAATTTGGAGGGTTAATCAATGATTTTTTATACTTGTGATTGACTTAGTTCTGTGTGTATTTTGAGTTCGTTCGCCAGAGTTTTCTGGCTCTTGTAACGTATTCTATGTGGAACTTTATCTCATTCAACCAATTATTAATGTGTGACGCAAATATGAATTTATACTCTCTGTTTGTACCTGTTGACCTACGATTGACTCACCTTGCTTGTTTCTCTAGATCGTTGAATTGCATTTTCGCTTTTGAGCATTCTAGATCATTGAGTGAATCTGTTTGTTTGTATTAAAAAACAGCATGTGTAAGACATGTTCCAGATCAATGAATGTGATCTAAGAAGCTAATAAGTATAAGTTGTTTAAGGTCATCTGTTTTCTTCAATTTGCACTGTCTCCTGGAATTGAGCGCTGCTAACTTTATCTGCTTTGAATGCTATGATTGTAAGGTTTATTTTGTAATTTCTGGACACTAACGTATCCCAGTGACTGAAAATTACACATGATTGAGTCACTTTTTCTCCATGGTTTTCCAAAACAGACAAGGAACCTTTTGCGTATTGCTATATTCAACATTAGCTACATCAGAGGCCTCTTTCCTGAGAAATATTTCAGTGATAAATCTGTTCCAGCCTTAGGTAAACTTTCTCTACAATTTTTTTTTTATAATATCCATCTATTCAGCTTTCAAATTTATTTACTAGATACTTACATTACAAATCACAAGCAGAGATGAAGATCAAGAAGCTAATGCCAATGGATGCAGAGTCGCGTAGACTTATTGATTGGATGGAAAAAGGTATGTTGATCTTTTGCTAGTTTGCAAACTGAGCCTTACAGTTTATTTTATTCCTTTTCATTTCTTACTCCTCTTTCTTCTTTGTTCCTAGGTGTTTATGATGCACTACAGAATAAATATCTGAAAACGCTTCTGTTCTGTGTGTGTGAAGCAATTGATGGACCAATGATTGAGGAATATGCATGTAAGAAAAACCAAGATAAGTTGGTTAAGTGATGACTTCAATTAGGTTGTAGTATCATATTTGCACTGGCTAATCACATTTGAGACTGACTAGATTACTATCTAGGACATAGTTGTTGCCTGAGATAAAAGAAATTGCTGAAAGAAGAGCTGATACTTTCAGTAGTCTGGCTTGTGACAATAGCTTATACACTTAGTTGTCTACTTGCAGTTTCTTTCAGTTATTCAAGTTCTGACTCTGAAGAAGTGTCAATGAATGTCAATCGTGTTGGAATGAAGAAAGGGGGAACATTCAAGTCTAACTCAACCACTGAAATAACACCCAATCAAATGAGGTAGCTATTGGTCTAATGATTCATTTTATTCTCATTCTCATACTGGTTGTTTTTTCGATTACAAGAACCTTTTGTGTTGAGAGGGAGTATGTTTCAGGAGTTCTGCTTGTAAAATGGTTCGTACATTGATACAGTTGATGAGAACTCTCGATAAGATGCCAGAAGAGGTAAAGCTTTCTATTGTTCCTAAAAAGCATGGCTCCAATTGTCTACTATCATCTTGTTGATAAGGTTCGATTCTCTTGGTTTTCTCAGCGAACTATACTGATGAAGCTTCTTTATCGTGATGATGTCACGGTATGCCCTTTTCACAATTTTGTTTATTTCTATTTTTCTTTTTCTTTTCCCTTTTCTCTTTTAGCTTGCCTCTCGATGTTTGAGTTTTGGGTGAATGTAAAACTTTCATATATTGTAGCCGTGCGGATTATATATTTGCATCTATAAGCACATTGCCTTGAAGAAGCTGCAATTATTATCATCCCTTTTTGACATTCAGGATATAAGAGTTTTCCATTAGAAGTCATCTCGCTTCTGTAATTATGTAGCTTGAGTTTATTTTTGAGTTTGAACCCCAAAATTGATTCCTGTAGTTGTGTCGATAAATGGTTCTCAGCCTGCCCATAGACAGAAAGCATTGCTTAGCCATGTCAAAATACATTTCATAGAATTTTCTTAGCTTACATATTTCCAGTTCAGCTTTTAAATGTCATTTTGCTTCAAAAGTCACTCAGCTTGTCATATTTTGGTCAAATAGAACTTTTGTAACAGAATTGCTGGTTGTGCAGCCTGCTGATTATGAACCTCCTTTCTTTAGAGGCTGCACTGACGAGGAGGCTCTTAATCCATGGACGAAAAATCCTCTGAAATTGGAGGTCGGAAATGTCAACAGCAAGCATCTTGTGTTAGCTCTGAAGGTGTGAGCCAGATCAAAGGAAAATGAATAAAACTAGTTTCCTTTTCAGTGGTCAATCAGCTCACACTGATATCTTTTCTTCCTCAGGTTAAG
Source organism: Solanum okadae (assembly GCA_036553675.1). Lineage (NCBI taxonomy): Eukaryota > Viridiplantae > Streptophyta > Magnoliopsida > Solanales > Solanaceae > Solanum > Solanum okadae. The sequence continues at coordinate 14,615,658 of CM071682.1, forward strand.
AGTGTGCTTGATCCGTGCGAGGATGGGAATGATGACAATCAAGATGATGTTATGAGCTTGGGAGCTGATTCTGCCGAGAGAGATGACAGTGCATCTGATACTGAGGTGGAATATTGGTTCTCCCCGCCTCAATTATTTATAAAGCTTGACTTTATTTTCTATCCTTTTAAGTATGTTCATGCGCCTGACTTTGTTAAATATCCATCAATTTCAGTTCAGCGACTCTGACGAAGACCAATACATAGTTGCACCAGTTGGTAATGCACATGCCTCTATTCGACCATTTTGTACATGCATTGATTCTGTCAGTATTTTCTTAATATCATAAATTCAAAAAGAGAAGCTTTTTTTCTTTACAGAAAAGAAAAATGTTCAGGATAAAGGTGATAAGGTCGATGAAGGTACTTTTATTTTGCAGCAAATGCTATGGACTTTCTTACTGAACCAGCTTATCAAGAACTCTAATGCGTTTATTGGTTTCAGATGATACTCAAGATCCTGCAGAAGATGAACAACAATTTGTACGGGTTAAGGATTGGATCAATGCATACCACCTTGACAGAGTTGAAGTGACAGATGTTCTCTCAAATTTTCCAAACATCTCAGTGGTAATATACTTCTGCTAGCTTTCCTATCAAGTGCTGGTTTCTCCATCATTTACTAGCCAGGCCTACACCTAATTTTGCATCCTGATTGCAGGTCTTGATTGAAGGTAATGAAATGACCTCTTAAGCAGATGATGAAGGTGTTCTCAACCTGAACTTCTATAGAGGGGAACAGTTATATTATACCCTAGTACCAATTTCCGAAGTCTTTGTGCCAAATAATGATCAGATGCTAAAAGGTTTTCTTTCTGGTTTTTAAGCTGTCCAAAGTTTCTTAATCTGCTTTTTTGATTTTAGACATTTTGGAAAAGCTTGTTAAGGAAGGAATTCTTTCAAGTGCTGGCACAGACACTTACATCATTAAGACGCAAAAGGTCTCTTATTGTTTTCCTTATTTATTAATTGTTTACATCTTTACTCTCTTGAATCATAATATATTCTTTTCCAACACCCAAAATTTCATATTCCTCAAATGCAGAAATTCAACTATGAGTTTGATGTTGTGAAAGAAGAAACAGAGGGCCAACAAAACAAAAATGGCAATCAATCTCAGCAGGGCAAGGTTGAAGATTACATGTACATGAAGGTGAAACCTGATTAATATCCTTTGAATTGAGCTTAAAAGTATCTAGTAGATATGTGTAATATCCTTCCGAAATATATCTATCTTCTTTAGTTAATTTGGTCTATATTCCCTAATCTATTAACTGTATATGTGGATTACACATGCTTGTGGATTTTGTGCTCCTACTTTTCCTCTTTCTCTATTTGTTCTTTCTGGAAATGGTCCATTGAGTTAAAGTTCATCGCAGGGGATTGTGATTCACACTACTGCTTTACCTTGTGACTACTCCTTCACATTTCAGTAATATATATGAAGTGATTATCTCTTAATTTCTACTGTCCCTTCTCCCTTCCTCCTTTATAATCTAGAAAAGAACATATATTTGTGCATGATGACTAATTTATGGGTTGGGGGAGCTGGCCTTTACTACCTTCTAACTTTGGTGTTCATAGATAAAGAGTAATACAATTTGGGAGCTTGAAGAGAACATTTGTGCGAAGTTATGTATGTTGTCCCCTCTTAAGATTTTTGGGAAGAGTAGTACATACCCCAGTAATGTCCTATAGATTGAGGAGACAGAAGTTCCGTATTTTCATTTAGCAACTCAAACAGAGGAGAGAAGTCTAGTGAAGTTAGAAGAGGAGTATGGACAACAATTTCCCTTTTGGGAGAGGAATATGAATAACAACTCCCTTTCAACTGCTTAAATACAAATTTTGTGAATAGTTCGCTAATGCTGATTTGCATGAAGTTGGATGTTACTTTCTGTATTGCATGTTAACAACGACAGTCTCTTGTTTCAGGCTTTGTTTCATGCTCTTCCGATGAACTATGTAAGTGTTGCGAAACTCCAAAGTAAACTGGAAGGAGAAGCCAACCAAACTGCTGTGAAGAGGCTAATTGATAAAATGACACAAGATGGATTCATTGAGGCTAAGGGCTACCGCAGATTAGGTACCCTCAGGCCTCTGGCAAACAGTATTTCCTGCTTTGTATGGAGCATAACGAATTACCAGTTTCCCAATGATGGACTGATTTGGTCATTGCAGGGAAGCGTGTGATCCACTCTGATCTGACTGAAGAAAAGCTGGCTGAAGTTACGAAGGTCTTAGCAAAAGACAGTATGGTAATAGTCTTGAATTAAATATAAGTTTGACAGTTTCTTGCACTTGTACTATTTTAATTCTTATCTTTAACTATTATAAATGGTCAGGATATTGACATGCATGAATCAGGTAATAATGATTCCACCTATCTGAATTTTGATAACGTTTAGTTAAGTTACTTCTACACTAATCATCAAGATCAGACCACAAAATCTAATATTACTGTATGGCTACTAGACAACAACTTTAGAGATCTATCCACTTGTGGTGCTCTCCACTCTATCGGATCGGATCTCACACGTACTAGAGGCAAATGTGATGCATATAGGAACGGATCTGTCATGAGCGATCAGACTGTCTCCAAGAGAAAGGAGCATGAAAAGACACCATCAAGCAACGCTGAGGTTGGTTCATCAGTTGTGGATTACCTCAATAATCTGCATTAACAACAGAACTCAGTAATTAATTAGTTGATTATCGCCTAACGAAACTGCAGTAACAAATAGTTAGATATCTATGATGTTTGAGCAGCCTGTAGCTTCTCGGGAGAGCTTTGTTCCTGGTAAGGAGAATGGAAGAGTTAATGGAAAACCAAACCAGCCTGATGAGTATGACATAGTCTGTAGCAAGTCCAGTCAGGAAAAACGTCAGAGGAAAGCAAGCATGGTATTACATCAGTCTTTTTAGTAAAGAATCCTGGCTGAAGTATTTGGGAAATATTTCTAATTGTTCTTCTGTTCTCTTTTCTCTATCTACAGGTAAAAGAACCTATCCTTCAGTATGTTAGACGCCAAAAATCTCAAGTTGCTTGATGGTTCCTTAACTTGAGTGGTGAAAAATCTAGCAAGTTTCCTTACTCTAGTAGTAGTACTTAAGTAACAACATATATAGATACTATAAAAAGGAGATATTTTATCTTTTCTTGATGGTGCCACATGCTCTGGCTTCTTCATTACTTTACTTTTTTAATGTACTGACTAATTTGTAATAGATGTGACCAAGATTCAAATGCTCCCTGTTGATCTAAATATATACTAGCTTCTTGGTACATTGATTAAACGAAAATGTTCCCTATGATACATTTATTTTTCACATTAACATAGCAGTGGCTTAAGCTAAAATGAGACCAATTTATTTTTCGGAGTATACTTTTGTCTAATTGGTATGAACTTCTAAAAAAATACTAATTGAAAAAGGAAGCAGGTATAGGGAGAGAATAATTAAGTATTAGTATGAAGCACCTGTAAGATGTCTTAATTGTTTAGTGTTTATAGCAAGGAGGAACGGTAATTTGTACATTTCTCTGCCTTAGCTTAGATTGTCACGTCAAAATTCAAAATTTAATTAAGTAATAAATAAATTCTTCTTTTGGGTACTACACTATGCTCACAAACAAACTAAAAAAGGACAAAGTTGGAAAATGTCGAGATTCTTCGCACTGCCTTCAAACAGAATGCCACGTGTCCTTCTAGAAGCCTCCACACACCCCTAGAAATGGGCATTTCCTCAAACGCCTCATTGATTCTGGACTAAGGAATCCCTCCTGACCCCATACTTACGACACGTGGCATCTTCACAGCCCTTCGATTTTACTTAAATATTCCCCCACTTCCTTTATTACCCAACAAACTTTCTCATTTGCATCACCAATAGCTGAGCAGATCAAACTTCCATACAAGCTGATCAACAACCAGCAAAATATGGCTACCAACAAGGTTTGTAGTTTGATCTCTCTACGTTTTTCTTCTAATTTTATCTTAATTCATGTTCATCCAATCAATTTTTTTTATCTTGATTAGTAATTTTATGATTGTTTGATTTGTGATGGATAGGCTGAGATGGAGAAAAGTGAGGTTAATTTGAAACATCTAGGGTTTGTAAGGGTGTTGGCTCTAAACACTGCGGTTTTGGTGTCAAATCTGTATGATTATGCGAAGCAGAACTCGGGGCCTCTGAGATCAACTGTTGGTACAGTAGAAAACGCGGTAACCACCGTCGTAAGGCCTGTTTACGAGAGATTTAAAGGTGTTCCTGATGAAGTCCTTGTTTTCCTAGACAAAAAGGTATCGAATCTTCACCTATATCTGTTGTTTTCATCGATTATTATGTTATCACTGTGTATATTATCTGATGATGACAATTTGTGGGTAGGTCTACATGTATCATTCCTGGAAAATTTAGTTCTGTAAATGTTTTGTGACTCTGCCTTTGTTTGAGAAAGGGTAAATGATGAGAGGCACATACATGAGTAGTTCATTCATTAGCTACACCGATCATGTGATCGGAATTTTATAGAACTTGAAGGTGTGGGTTGATTTAGTTAGTGTCAGTAACTTGCAAAGATTTAACTTAATAGGTGTTTTTCTTCATCCTCTTACTGCTATATATACCTGAGAAGAATTGTACCCTGCTATGTGACTTTATGAGCTACTCAGAAGTCTAGAGTACAATTTATATATTCGCATCTGGTATTTTCACCTGAAAATTAGCTTCCTCGAATCTATGAATTCTGATAAAGATTTTGTGGACATTGAGGTTTGGTTTCCTCATTGTTGCTTCCTTTTTAACATATAGAGTATCTGTGGCTATCAGGTGGATGATGGAACAGCAAAATTTGATGAACGTGCTCCTCTGTTTGCCAAGAAGGTTGTCAGCAAAGTCCAGTCTCTGTTTCAGAAGGCATCGGAGGTTGCACAAGACTTGTCCAAAGACATACAAGAGGCTGGTCCTCGTGCAGCTATCTATCATGCTGGTGAATTGTCCAAGCAATTTGCTACTAGTCGAGTGGCAGTGCTGTGGTTTTATGTCAATCACTGTCCACCATTGCACGGAATCGCACAGATGGCTGCTCCTACAGCTGCTAACTGGTCTGAAAAGTACAATCATTTTGTAGCTGACTTGCAGGGGAAGGGTTATAGTATCGTCAGCTATATCCCTTTGATACCTGTTGAAGAAATCTCAAAGGCATATAAACAGGTTGAATCTGCTGCAACAAAGAAAGAAGGTGCTACTAACTCGACCTCAAGTAAATCTGAATGAGATTACAATCTCAGTATTACTGTTAAACCCAATGTTTCTAATTGTGCTTGAAAGACTTACTTAAGTTTGGGTGGGAGTAGGAAGTCTGGGGATACCCATTGTATAAAGCTAGGGTATTCCCTTCCTTTCTGTAGCACATCTGATATGTGAATGATTTTGTGCTTTGTGTTCTTCTTGATCGTTTCCTTGCTGTAGTGGCGTGTCTATGCATAATGAAAGCTTGATTTTGTCTAGTTTATGTTGGGGCATTCACTTTACTAATTTGATTAAGTCGTCACTGGTGAAGTGTTACCCTTGCCCTGTGTTGAGCTCTTGCGAGACAAACGTATTCCCATGGAGTCTCTATGTTAGTTGTTGCTTGCAGAAATGCCATCTCCTTTGCTACTGATAGCAACAGAAAATGCATTGTTAAACGAATGACAATGGCGATTACATTTTTAAGTAATTTGAGTCCATTTGTGCTGTTGCCCATGGAGTGATCTTTTGGAAGCCAATCTCTCTTGTTACATTCAATACGACGGATACAGCTTACAGACACTGGATACCACATGAAATTTGGGCGTCCACAATCTAGAATTTATCTTCGCCTGGGTACTAGGTTGATGTGATTGCATATGTTAGAATAGGAAACTAGGAAAATCAGTCTGTTGGCGATCAATGTGTGAAGCCCATGTATTAATAGCTAAGGCATGACGAATCCAATTTTATGAAGTTTCAAATTAAGTAGTCAACTTCTTGTCATTTCGAAAGATATAACTCTAGTAAACATTTTCACTACTGGCCATAGCCTTCGGCAGTTCAGCTTTTAGGGGCAAGGACATTAATAGACGACATTCAAGAAGCCTCCATGTCCAGGACCAATGAGATCAATTGCTATTTGCTAAAAGTACTAGGAGTCCAGGCCCCGGGCGTCCACTCCAGCCTTCAGCCTCCAGGAATTAACAGACAACATACAAAAAGTTTTTAACAATTAAAAAGCAAGCAGCAACTGCCAACTGAGTGAGTCTCAGTCACTGTGATTGTGCCTGACAATTGAAGAGAGCCGAGGACGGACGGAGGCAATGGATGATCAGATGAGTTTTGTGAGACGAGTTGATGTGAGTCAACGTCGTCTCGTCCAGACGTGAGTCGTGAGAGTTTCAATTTAGGGATTCGTTGATTTAAGAATTGAGTTGGTGGCGCTACTGTAGGTCACTCCTAAATGCCAAGGACTATTCACTTTGGACATGCTCGACTGTAGAGTGCAGTGTAATCAGTAGTGACTGTGCAGTATTAAAATTCGGTTTTTTTGGTTAATCAAATTTATTTTGTTAAAAATCAAAAATCGAATCGAAAAACTGAAATTTTAAAATTTAAAATTGAAACTGATCGATTAAGTCAAAAAATTGAAATTAAAATTTAAAAAAGTTCAGTTCAATCGATTGTTTCGGTTTCAATTGGAATATGACCAGCCCTTAATAGTGTTTTGTTAGATAGGAATAGATTTGATAAAATACTGAGAACATTATCATGCCACATATGTGTCATGACATAACTTATATAGAAGAAAGACTTGGCATTTTGGAGAATTCCAAAAATACAAATATTTTTTATGGAAGATTATAGAATTACGTAGAATGTCTTTATAATATTCTAGGTATGTAGAGAGTTTTAGAAAAGTGACTTGAATGTAAATATGTAGAGACTTGTGTAGAAATTATTATTTATATTTTAGTTTCTAAATGAATAATATAAATAGAGGGACATCCATTTGTAAAATCATCCACACAAAAATCAATACAAGTTCTTTACACAATTTGTCATAACAATCTTTTTGTGTTCTTTCTTCTATTCTCTTAGCGATTTCTAGAATTTTTAGCTGATTTGGTATAGCAAGATCGTGAGCTAGTAGTGCAAGAACGTGAGCAAATTGTCAAGTGCCTCACGTGCGCTTAGTAAAAGATTAAGAACGTGATAACATGATATCATAGCTAGGTTACAACTAAGGGAATGAGAAACGATGGAGAAATCAACGTTGCTAACACTTATGGCAAAAAGAAGAATGTCGCCAACAAGAACTAGGAGGTTGAGCCAAATGAAAGGCTTACATCCTAAGAGCCTTCTACCACCAAGGTGAGCGAAGATGATGTGGAGTTCCTACCTGAGGATGTCTTACTCAGTAGAGAGGGGTTCACGAAAGTTGATGTTGGGAAGATGACGTCGTCGTCAAAATATTTGGCCAACGCTTGGGGAAAGTTGAAGACACTCTTAAGTGTTCTTGAGGGGCATACTCTTGAAGATATTCAGAGCGATTTGGATGGACGTATGCAGATCGAGATAGAGACGATGCAAACCATTACTACCTTAGAGTGCAGGCTCATGCAGGCGTTGAACACTATTGATGCCATGAAGGCAAAGATAGAGACACTCAAAGAGCATATCAACGTTGGCGTAACTAAGACCGCTAGGAATGTTGTTGTGACGAGGGAGACTAGGACGAGGCTCCCAAGCCACCACGGTTCAAAGGAGTTCGTGATGCACAAGAAGTAGAGAACTTTCTTTGGCACTTAAAAAAATTATTCTGATAATTAAATTTTGAATAACATATATTTATTTATAAGAAATAAAACGTTAATCAATTAATAAAAAAAAGAATTACTTTTAATAGGTTAATTATAGAAGTTTAAAACTTGTAACATGTACGGTGTTTGAAGTATAAAAACTATACTATGAAAGAAATTTGAAATTTTCTTACTAATTAATAGTATTAATTACTACTATAAGTACAAGTATAAAATATTTTTATCTAAATTAAATATATATGATTATCATTTCTTAAATTTAGTGAAGTTGATATTATTAACCAAAGTAATTAATAGTATTAATTACTATAAATACCAATAAGTATAGTGAAACTTCATTAAATTAATATAGGTGGCACTATGAAATATTATTATTTTATAGAGGTATTATTTAATCGATATATTAATATTTATTAATTTAAAGAGTGTTTCGATACCAAAAAATTTGTTCTGGAATTAAATCTCATAGAATTTGAATGAACCCATTTGTGAAAACGTCATTAATGAACTTGAAGTCATGATTAATAATCTCGATTACCGCAATAAAATGGACGTTAATAACCTGTTGGATGGGTGGAAATGATACATGTTCAGAGGTCCAGGGCTTAGGTTAAATTGTGGATACCACTGGAAAAACTAATATTGATGATAAAGTTGGATATAATACCTGTGGAACCAGTTACACGTAAGGAAACACTTATCGCATCTACAACTCTTCACCATTTAATGGTGCAGTTCGAAAAGACAACACCAAAACTTTTTGATGCAATGAGGAAAGTTAGATATGAGCTTCAACTATATTTAAATTTTAACCAAAAAATAAAATTAAATAGATCCATATTTCACTAAATTGTCTTAGATATATTTGTACTTTTAAAGAATTATTAATTTATAATATTAATGGGACCATCTATGTAACAAATCCAAATTCCTCACTATATTAAGAACAGACTTGGAATGTGATTAAACCTTTAGAATCGTAAATTGCAATAATCAAACAACTGAATAACAATGGAAATGTTGAATTAACAAGTAACTAAGATAGAGATAAGAATTGGGATGAAAAACTTAGATTCTAGAAGAAGAAGAGAGGAACAAACGTTTTTCTTTAATATGCATAACCCTTCTTTCAAACCCGCTCTAGCTTTTAACCAAATGCTAATTGGGCCTGGATCCCAAATAAAACACTCCAACATTTTACTCGGCCCAATCTCATTCATCACTTTTAACCCGTAGTCCCTTATAGAGTTAACTTTGTTCACAACAATATATTTATATAGGGGTCTTTTGAAAATATATTATATTATTATCTTATCGAAATGAGTAGTTTTTTCCATTAGCCCAAGTCGGGACAGGAGAAAAATATTATTTTAGAGAGATTATTAATTACCGGATATTAATTTAGTGAAATTTTACTATAGTATTTTTATACTTGCATTGAATTCAGTTTTTTCTCATGAATTTATTTAATTTGTATTTGAAAAAATGAGATAAAAAGACAACAAAAAAGATAAATATTAATGCCGGTCATAGAGAAGTATCACCTCACCTCTTCAATTTAATTTCTAGCTATAGTATTATATAAAGATTTTCTAGAAACCAAGTTTTAGGTAATGAACTTTTAGAGGAAGTTATAAAATAATTAAAGTGTTAAATGAAATGAGTGAAGGGTTAAAATTGAATATATTTTCAATTTTCACATATAGAAATTATTTTGTATGTTATAGTTATAGCTTGTATAATTACGCTTCATAACAAACTTTATGTTTGCTATGAAGCATCAGATTTGTATAAATCCTTGGGGGCATCAGATTTGTATAAATCGTTGGTAGCCTCTCATTTGTATAAATCGATGGCAGCCTCTCGTTTATATAAATCGTTGGTAGCCTCTCAATTCAATTTTATATGTTTGTATATCTGTATAAAATTTGAATTTGTATACAATTGAATCGAAATAAAACGTTTGTATATCAAATCTCTCTCTCTCACTTTATACAACACAAATTATACATTGTAATTTGTTTAATTTGTGTTTGTATAAAGCGAGAAAGAGAGAAAGACAAAAGAGAACTAGGCAGGGGAAGATCTGTATTTGTATAATTATAAAACGAAATATATGTATTTGTATATACATTTTTCTCACTTTATACAAACACAAATGCATTTTATACATTTGTGTTTGTATAAAGTGAGACAGGCGAGGGAGAGACTGGCGAGCGAGAGAGGGAGAGTGGCGAGTGAGAAAGCTCAGGAGAGAGGTGAATGGCAACAGTTCGCTACGGGTTACAATTAAATCAAACTGTGGTTATAACATTTAATTTGAATTAATAGTTTGCTATTTTATACAATTTTCCCTAATAATTAATCACACGCAATTATTTTTTTAATTCTACCGGTTTTTCTTAAATTGCAGAAATCACATACTTTTAAGGCAAAATTACAATATATCCCTTAAAAGTTTATAATTACAGAAATCCCTCAAATGGATACAATAATATAAGCGCTGATACATTAATCTGATCCGCGAGATACAGTAATCGTTAAGTAAGATACATTACATTTTATACATGATACACTAATCTGATGTATATTTTATACATGATACACTAATCTGATGCGATGATACATTAATCTGATGTGCGAGATACACTAATCTGATGCGTGAAAATGAGGGATTTTGGAGATTTGTAAAACTTATAGGGCATAATGGTAATAAGTAAACTAAAAGGTGGATTTCTGTAATTAATCCTTATTTTTTTACTGGGTTTGTTGGGTTTTATAAGAATTCTATTACCATGTTTGGAAAAAATCAAACTATTATTATATGGGGTTATCTATGTACTTAAACTGTATATTTAGGTTTTTTTTCCCTATAATAGACTACACAAACCTCAATTTACCCTCTAATCACAAAAATAAATCAAGGGGCTTACCTCTTGAAGATTCCTTAAAATCTCTTAAAAGCTCATGATTTCAATTCTTGAATTATAAGGATTAGAATGATGATTCAAACTATAATTTTTTTTTAAAATAAATAAATGTAATAATTGTGTGAATTGAGTAGAAACTCACATTAGAGGAAGTCCTAGAGTTTTTTCTCCTCAAAAGTCGATCAAAAAATAAAATAGGATATAACAATTCGACTAAAATGCATATTAATAAAGCTTATGTCGTTTTGACCTATGGCAACTCTGAACCAATCAAAATGTATAATTGTAACTGATATACTCATGATATATGTTTAATATATTTGTGATATACATATGATATATTATACGTAGGTCATGTACGATCAACATACAACTTGTATGTCCCATGTACGTGTGTCCTTCATATGTTAATCCAACTAAGTTCCAATAACTATGATTTTTGTACATCCATCTAATATTTGGTATACGTCTCGTATATCACATATACATCTCGTAGGTCATATATATGACTATCATATTTGGATACTTTTTAATAAATCGTGCATATCAATTTGTTCATTGCTTGGATTAACCTGATTTCTATATGATTGGAAAGTTATTTGCAAAGGGTTACAACTTTCATGCCTAGAGTATTCCCAAATTCACCATCAATTAATAATTATATGTATTTAAATTGAGGCTTTGTGCAAACTCATTAGGAACTTTTGATTTACTTGTACTTTTCAACTTGTTTTTGACCTAATTAGAGCAATCTTTATACCCCAAATCACTTTCAAAGAACCTTGTACAGTTAATGTACGTAACACATTTGTTACTCAATTTGGAATTAACCATAAAGATTTAGGGGTCGTTTGATAGAGTGCAGAAGAATAGTGTTGAATATAAATAAAAAATATATATGGTGTATTAGTTATTAATAATGCTTACATTAGTTATGCTAAAACTATTTCTTATGTAGGGTTTGATTTGGTGTATTAAAAATAATATACATTGCATAATTTCTAAGTAATAATATTTGCTTACAAAATAAGTATTTTGAAACTCCCAATTATTAAAAATAATATAGAGAAAATATATTGTATAATCAAATCGATTAAACTTGAAACCTATATATTTTGATTTGACAAGTAACATATCTATTATATTCAAATATCGAAAAGATATTAAATAATTTTTTTATGACCGCGTGAAGTTCGGATAAGTTCACTAGTTATATATATATAAACTAGTTAATTTTTCTGTTAAATCCTAAAAAAAAATACAATAACTTGTTGATTTTTCTATTTTATCTTTGTAAATAATTGAAAAGGGAAACTTTTATGATTTTGCAAAAAGCAAAGAAGATCAGAGTGTAAATCATTAAATGAATATATATATATATATATATATATATATATATATATATATAGGGATACAAAATAAGAAATTACTCTTTATTAACCTATTTGGTTGAAAAGTAGTTTTGAAAACTGAACAATTAAGTTAATTTGAAAAATGAAAAATATCTTAAAAATTCAATTAATATGGAATGAAGGGAGTAATTGGTAAGGCATTAAATGAAGATAGAGAGGGGGGGGGGAAAAGAAGTAAGAATTGTTAGGGGAAATGGGAGCAAAATCTCAAGGTTACTCCTAAAAGGAGTGAAGTTAACAAGTCAATAATTTCCATATTGTTGTTTCTCCATGTTTAGCATTGGCATGTCCTCTACTTTCACAACCACTTTCTGTTGAGGGAAAACATTATATTTCATATCTAACCAACAAACCTATCTGAGGTTAGACATCATATATATTGGACCACTCCACCACCCTTCTTTTTGTATATACACAACAAGATGTAGTTTGGGGGATACTTATTATTATTGTGAATAAGTGCACCTCCACCATGTGCTTGCCTTAATTTTCATGACTTTGTTAACCCTTTCTTTTTTTTTTTGAACTTTTATTTTGATGATTCTAGCTAGCTAGGTACATAAAAGTACTTATATTATATCAAGTCATGACTTTAGACCCAATAGCTCTGGTTGTTTTGATACCATGTTGAAATGTGTAATCATGTTATCTAAAAATATAAACTGTTGTAGAGAACACACTATTATTAGTTAATTGTATTCTCAACGTCACTTGCTACCACATGTTAAAAAAAATTAGTTATGGTGGAAATTATTTTCTCAGTTTGCTAGTGTGTATTTGTCTATAAGGAGTCATGGTTGGGAACAAACTATTCTAGGATTGATTATTTTGAGATAAGTTATTTTATCGTGTCTATGTGATAATTTATTTTATCACTAAGGTATAATGGTGGGATAAATAATCTTAGATCTGCCTAATACCTCCAATAAAACGCAAGGTAAAATAATCCTGCATTTTATCTTTGAGATTATTATACCTTATACATCATACAAAACGACTCCTGAATCCTATATTTTGTTTTTGCCTTCCTTCGGATTTTTTAAACTCGGAAAAAAAGTTCTCCCCCATTTTGCTTTCTTTCTAGTCCTTTTTTTTCATCTTTTTCTTTGGTCAATCTCTTGTTCTGACTTTTTTTGACCTAGTAATCTGACACTATTTGATCAAATACAAAATAAAAAAATTAAGAAGTTGAAAAATCACAAGACAAAGAAATCCACTTTCTTCATTTGCGATGTTACCTTTTTTATTTTGGGTAAACTTATCTACTCCTGTCAATATGAACACTTTGGTTTAAAAGTAAATCAAAACAAGAGGTGTTTATTCAAATAAATAAAAAAGACTTTAAGGGATGCCTTAGTACTTATTTCTAGTACAAATTGCAGGTTTTCTTTGTACTTTTAACAGTACAAAAGTACTTTTATAATACTTCTTCACTTTTTTCCTTTTTAATCGGTTTAAAAAAATATGATTTTTTTTGTTAATATTTTAATTTCAGTTTTTTAGTGACATGTTCAAGGCCATAAGATTAAAGAGTAATTTTATACATTTGATATAACTTTAATTTAGGATCACAAGATTCAAAAGTTTTTTTTATTTTCTTAAATTTCATGTCAAGTCAAACTCGATCATTCTTTGTAAAACGAAGGGAGTAAACATTAATAATATATGCTAAGTATTATATGTATAGAATAATAATAATTCAGTCAAGTCTCCAAGATCTTAGTTAATTTCATGAAATGCTACGATCTTCACTATGTAATGACAGAAACAGGCAGAGGTCATGGAGAACTATTATTGTTAGCTACCTTACAAAGAAGACTTCTCCGCGATTATCATTTAAATTTCCACTTTATTACTCTATCTTTGCCTGTAAGTTTTTTATAGATCCTTTAAATATTTTGAATTATCAACTATTGTGACTTATAGTACTTTTTACGTAGTTTACAAATATATAAATTTCATTTCAAAAAATTTGAAAATTCTATGCACAAACTCCCGATCAAACTTAAACTGTTTAACTCTCGAAAAACAAAAAGTGTCACATAAATTGAGACAAAGGGAGTATTAAATTCTTTATGCTTTACTTATGTAAATACGATTGTTCATCACATGTTCAACAACATTTATCATCTTCTGATATAGAAGAATTAATAAAATTCTCTCTTGTTATTTTGTTAATATTTTATTGTCGATTATTCACTTTGTTAGTTCGATTATTTCGCCACAACTCGTTTACATTATCAAAAAAGAATTGATATAGATCTCATTCAACAAATTCAATTGATTAATTTTTTTTAGAGAAGGCGAAATTTGATTAATGGATCAGAGGAAAGAATCAAATAAAATTTTAAAGTAAACATACTAAACTAGTAGAAAAGAAAGCACAATTAAATTTTGAATTTTGCTTTTCAAGACTTTTTCCAGCTTTTAGCCTTTAACCTAAAACCAAGAGACAAATATCTACTTCCAATATATTTGTTGTATAGTTGGTTCTTAACCAAATCTCTCATCACCTAATTTTTTTTATCTAAAGAAAATGACACATTTTTCTAACCTCATAAATATCTACATAACTTATTTTAAATTATAAATTACAAAAAACTCTCTTTATCTTAATATCAACTTAAATCAAACTAACTCATATAAATTACAACACATCTTGTTTTGTTTAAAGCAACCAAAAATGAATAGCTGTAAAATGTATAGGCCCACATTTCATGTAAATTTAAAGAAAAGTTGAATGAGGAATAGAGATATCATTTGGTCGGGAGGCAAGCATAAAGAGAACCCATCATCATATTCCCCATTCATTTTCTTCTTTTTTTTCCAACCATACTCTAAATTAATACTCCTTTTAATATTTTTTAAAAAAAAATATTAAAAAAACAAAAAAAAAAGACTTCAGAATAATTTGCTTTTCTCCTTTTTCCTCTTCATACATCCCAATTTTTTTTTTACTTGTTCTATACAAAAATAAAGACCATATTTATATTCCCAAAAACGGCCACTACTAACTTGGCCCTTCTTCCTTTTTTTTTTACCTGCCAGTGAATTTTTGAGACTCACGTGCCGTTACCGTCACCTTCACAGTCAAGCACACTGTTACTCTCGCCGTTTAACTTTCCACCATATTCTGATCCTCCTCACCCATTTCACCGTTACCGTCATTTTCTCCGTCTTCGTCAATCCATCTCTCTAACGGTGTACACTCTGCTTTATGACGCATCTTCCAATCAAGCGCCTGGCAAGCGCGTGAGCAATAGTTAACTGTACCACAAACAGAGCATCGACGGAATTCATGCCTCCTACTTTCGGGTCTTCCACAACCCGCATGTGAACAAAGGCGGAGCCCCGAACCCGGTACTCCGCCTTTTGAAGAATTCAAAAACCATTCAGTTAAAAACTGATTAGCCGGGTGGGCTTCCGGGGCAGGAACATTACACCCGAAATCACTCAGTAACGGGCACCCGCTACCTGCTCCGTGCCGGTGATGAGGCAGTGGGTTCCACGTCAGCCACCCCCCGGCGGTCAGAGCTGAAGGCGTCATCGATAAAACGGCAGCAAGCTCACGCGCGTTGGCTTGGACGAGGAATCGCCGACCTTCCGCGATGTTTTGCTTCACGCCGTACCCATCTTGAAGACAGTGACCAAGCTCTCTCAAAGCATCGATGTGGCCTAAGAAGGCGGCGCGTGCACACAGAGCAACTCCGGCCCGGAGGTCCTTGTCGTTCTTCGAACCGCCGCTGCCGTTGAACTGGATAACGGCGAGAGAGTAGAGCGACGGCGCATGAGAGCTAATCGCCGCCTTCGCCATCAAGGACGCGCCGCTTCCTCGATTTTGCAAACAGTAGAATCGAATCTGTGTCCAACAATAAAAATCGCACTTAATATATATACATATGTATATAAAATTAATTTTAATTCCCCATTAATAAAATTAATTGTTATTAATACTCACCATGCCAAGGGTGTAACAAGCTTCAACATTTCCGGCGTCGGCGCATTGTTTGAGAAAGCGTTGAGCAGATTCCGACCAGTTTTGGGCTTTCACGGTTAACATTTTCTGAGAAGCTTTTGATAATACAAGCGAATGATGACCTAACCCATTTAGTCTTTTGCATCTGCATATAAAAAATAAAAAAAAACATAGCCCCATTAGATACAGATTATTTTAGTTTAGTTTTGATAAAAGAGGATCGGAACCTACGTAATCACAACGTTAACGAAATCAGCCGGCGATGAAGCAGAAGAAGTGAGTTTGCAGAGAATAGAGACGACGAGATCATCAGGCAAAGAATCAAAGAAATCAGGATGATGACCAGTAACCTCCGGCGAAAGTTTAGATCTTTTCCGATGGTCTCCGACACCGGAAAAATCATTTCTTTTCCTCTTAACAATTTTGTTTTCTATACACATGTTTACTTTTGGATTTGGATAACAAAACCCTCTCCTTGTTCTCATTCCTTTATACACACAAACAAAGATAGACAGAGTAAAGAAAGAAGGGTAAAGTAAAACAAACAAACAAACACCAACGACGACAAAAGCCGAATGCTCTGTATATATATATATATATAAACTCAGGACCCAGGCGCAGGATTAGAGATCAGATGAAATGACTTAAATACCCCTTCAAATTGCTCTCTACCTTTGAAGATAATAAAAAGTTTGGTCAAACGGCGCTGACCAGATCCGTCGTCTAGGACACTTGCTTTAATTTTTTATTTACTTATTTGCTGCATACGCCAAAAAGGTTAAAAAAGTAAAATAATTCATTTTTTCACAAAAAGAGAAACAAAGTAATTAGATGTATATAATTACAAACAAAAGAATTAATTTTGTGCTATCTTTTTCCTAACAAACTGATTAATCGTAATAATAATAATAATAATAATAATAATACGTATGTATACAAGTGGAGCTACTAATGTTGTTTAAGTAGAGATTCGAGGAAGTTGTTATTTCTGTTTGTTGGTATTAATTTCTATGGGGTTTGTTTTAAAAGTAGTTAATTTTGTTGAGATTAACTTAAATAGGCAACTAATTACGGTTTGTTTTAATTTCTACGTTCTTTGTTTTAAAAGCGGTTAATTTTGTTGTGATTAAATTAAATACTATTTTATAAGGAATAGTGTATTTGTGGTAAAGTAGAAATTGAGGAATACGTATGGTAGATGAGAGTGGGGCAACATTTGTAACAAAATTCAGGTAGCAAATTTTGGGGACTGAACGACCCATCCACTTTAAAGGTCAAAGGGGTGATTTCAGCAATTGCACGACTTTTTTACTGCTATTTTGTTTTAACTTGCATTCTCAGTTTACGTTACACATACTATTCATTTGTTTTTCATGAATTTTAAGATATGCTAAATGGGATAGTTGATTAGGGTTATGCAAAAGTATTAAAATATAAAAATTAATTATGAAAAAATTGTTGGTTTTAGCAAGGTGTGAATGAGAATTAAGAAGAGAAAATGGAAAGTGTGGGGGAACTAATTTTGGAGGAAAATGAAAAGTCATTTCTCCCATATTGGTAGAAGAAAGAAAAATTGTTGTCGTTATATTAGGAAACACTTCATTTAGTTCTTAAAGGATTAAGAAGAAAGTGCCCCTCGCGCCGTCGTCGTCGTCGCTCGCTTGGATTCGGCAAATGATTTGATTGATAATATTTTTGGACAAAATTTATTTAATCAATCTCATTAATTGATTTCCTTTCTCTTATAAATTAATTCAGAATGTTAGTTAATTAACATAATTAATTTCACGTAACGGAATCTATTTGAAATTCGCGTGTTACGGTAAAGTCGTTCTAAAGGGACCTATTCCTTCCGAAAAGACGTTATTTTTCCCAAAAGACACACCATTGTCCGAACAGACGCGTTCCTTGCTACAAGTGGCTATAAATAGAGTTTTTTTTTCCATTTTTCAACACTAAATTTTTTTCTCTCTCTGCATACATTTTCTTACAAAACAAAATTGTCGATCGACTGAGTCTGTGTGTGCTCTCGTTGTTGTTCTTGCGTTCGCTGAAATTAGTGAAGTTTGAGGTACCGCTACTTCTCTAATAATTAATCCGTTTTATCTTGAGAGGAATTAATTTGTAGCCTCAGGTACTTGAGGGGATTAAATTTCTTAAGGAAACACAGTGAGTTCTATGGACTCGAATTTTATTTTTTGTTTGTTTCATCTTTTTCTGTTTCTGTTTTTTTCTAACCTGAATACAGGAGATAACAAGTTTAAGAAATCTAACAGTTTCTGTATTTGAGGTTTCTGGAGATTAAAACCTTTATGGTTTTCTACTCTGTTTGAATTTTTAAAAATCATTCGATTAACGATTAAAAGAACATAAAAACTTCATCGTTAAATCAGAAACAGGCTGTGTAAAGATTTATTCTTTACTATTAGTATTTCACATACTAAAATTGTCTGCCATTTGTGACAGAAAAATGACAAATTCAAGTCAAGTAAATGTTGGAAGAGTGAGTGCTGCAACAACATCGGTTGCACACAATCGTTCAATTGTTGCCCTTGCACCGACTAAGAAACATGTAAAGTTTTCTGGAGTCGACTTCAAGAGATGGCAGCAGAAAATGCTCTTCTATCTGACTACGTTGAGTCTGCAGAGATTCATTAATGAGAACATTCCTGTTATGTCGGATGAAACTCCGGCCGAAGAACAATTCTTGGTGACAGAAGCATGGACGCAATCAGATTTTTTGTGTAAAAACTATATTCTGAGTGGCCTACAAGATGATCTGTACAATGTGTACACTAGTGTCAAGACCTTAAAAGAACTTTGGGATGCTTTAGAAAAGAAGTACTAAACAAAGGATGTCAGAATGAAGAAGTTCGTTGTGGCAAAGTTTTTGGACTATAAGATGATAGACAGTAAGACTGTCGTCACCCAAGTTCAAGGGCTGCAGGTCATAATCCATGATCTCCTTGCAGAAGGTATAAATTTATTTAATGCCTATATTGAACATATTAAGTCTATTCTTAATGCTCACATAATCTTTAATGTAGGATTGATTGTAAATGATGTTTTTCAAGTGGCGGCCATTATTGAGAAGTTACCTCTGTTATGGAAGGACTTCAAAAACTACTTGAAACATAAACGCAAGGAGATGACTGTTGAAGATCTCATGGTAAGACTGAGAATCGAAGAGGATAACAAGACCATAGAAAAGAGGTCACGTGGTAATTCAGCAATATCTGGAGTAAATATTGTTGAAGAAGATCCCACAAAATCAAAGAAAAGAAAGAAAGCATCTGGTCCGTAAAGGAATCCTCCTAAGAAGAAATTCAATGGAAACTGTTTCAATTGTGGCAAACGTGGTCATAGGGTTACTGAATGTCGGGGTCCCAAGAAAGACAAGAAGAAGGATCAAGCAAATTTGGTTGAATCCAAATAAGAGATGGACGATCTTTGTGCAATGCTTTCGAAATGCAACTTGGTTGGAAATCCAAGAGAATTGTGAATAGATTCTGGTGCCTCATGCCATGTTTGTGCCAACAAAGAATTATTTGCATCATATACTCCAACACCAGCAGACGAGAAGTTATTTATGGCGAACTTCGTTGCTGCAAAGGTTGAAGGAACTGGCAAGATCCACTTAAAGATGACATCAGGCAGGGTGGTGACTTTGAACAAGGTCTTGTATGTTCCAGAATTGCGAAAGAACTTAATTTCTATACCAGTTCTTACCAAGAATGGATTCAAATGTGTATTTGTTTCTGATAAAGTTGTAGTAAGTAAGAATGAGATGTATGTAGGAAAAGGTTACCTTACTGAGGGTCTCTTCAAACTCAATGCAGTTGATATGAATAAAGATTCTGCTTCTTCTTACTTGTTTGAGTCTAAATGTTTATGGCATGAACGTTTGGGACAAATTAATAACAAAACCTTGCGAAAACTGATTAACTTAAGTGTTTTGCCTAAATTTGAGTGCAATAAATCAAAATGTCAAGTTTGCGTTGAATCTAAGTATGTTAAGCATTCTTATAAATCTATTGAAAGTAATTCATATCCCTTAGAACTGATTCACAATGACATTTGGGACATGAAGTCAACACCATCACGTGGTGGGAAAAAGTATTTCATAACTTTTATTGACGATTGCACTAGATATTGTTATGTTTATTTGCTAAATGGTAAAGATGAAGCAATAGATGCGTTTAGGCAATATAAAACTGAAGTTGAAAATCAGTTGGATAAAAAGATCAAAATGATCAGAAGTGATAGAGGTGGAGAATATGAATCCCCATTTGTAAGAATATGTTTGAAAAATTAAATTATCCATCAAACTACTGCTCCTTACTCTTCTCAATCTAATGGAATTGCGGAAAGGAAACACCAAACTTTATAGGAAATGATGAATGTCTTACTTATAAGTTCAGGTTTACTACAAAACTTGTGGGGGGAAGCTATCCTTATAGCAAATCGAATACTCAATCGTGTGCCTCATAGCAAGACACATGTTATTTTATATGAGAAATGGAAAGGTAGAAAACCCAACATGAAATATTTCAAAGTGTGCGGGTGTCTAGCCAAAGTCCAGGTTCTTATACCTAAGAGGGTGAAAATAGGACCTAAGACTGTGGATTGTGTATTCATTGGATATGCCACAAATAGTAAGGCATGTCGATTTTTGGTTCCTAAGTCCGAACATCCGGATATTCATGACAATATGGTAATGGAATCAGATAATGCTGAATTCTTTAAACATATCTATCTGTATCAAACTAGACTTGAGTCATCTAGTGGGGGGTCTAAACGACCTCGAGAAGAACCAAAAGAGAATGAACCTAATGAAGAGAGTCTAAGGCGCAATAAACGTCAAAGGACAACTACTTCATTTGGATCTGATTTTGTAACATTCCTTCTTGAAAGTCAGCCTCAAACATTCAAGGAAGTTATGTTGTCTAGCGACTCAACCTCTTGGAAAGAGGCTGTCAATAGTGAGATTGAATTAATCTTAAGCAATTATACCTGGGAGTTGGTTGATCTTCCTCCAGGGAACAAACCCTTGGGTTCAAAATGGATCTTCAAAACGAAGATGAAAGATGATGGAACTATTGACAAATATAAAGCAAAACTTGTTGTCAAAGGCTTTAGACAGAAAGAAGGTCTTGATTATTTTGACACATACTCACCAGTGATTAGGATTACATCAATTCGAATGTTAATTGCCCTAGCTACAGTATACGATCTTGAAATTCATCAAATGGATGTGAAGACCACATTCTTAAATGGAGAGCTAGAAGAAGAGATTTACATGGAACAACCTGAGGGTTTCGTAGTTCCCGGTAAAGAGAAGAAAGTATGCAAACTTGTTAAGTCACTTTATGGACTGATACAAGCATTGAAACAATGACATGCAAAGTTTGATCAAATCATGTTGGCAAATGGGTTTAAGATCAATGAATGTGATAAATGTGTCTACATTAAAGACATTCCAAATCAGGAAGTCATTGTATGCCTATATGTGGATGACATGCTGATAATGAGCAAGGACATTGCTAATGTAAAAGCTACTAAGTGTATGCTTGCTAGTAAGTTTGATATGAAAGATCTAGGAGTTGCCGATTTGATATTGGGAATTAAGATTCATAAAACTCCTAACGATCTAGAATTGTCTCAATCTCATTACATTCGAAAGATACTTCAAGAGTTCAAGTAGTTGAATTTCAAAAGGGCAAAGACCCCAATTGATATGAACCTTAATCTTGCTAAGAATATATGTGAAAGTTAGTCTCAATTGAATTTGCCAAAGTATTGAGAAGTTTGATGTATATCATGAACTGTACATGACCAGACATAGCCTGCGCTATAAGTAAACTGAGTTGATACACAAGTAATCCCAATCAAAATTATTGGATGGCAATGAAGAGAGTTTTGGGGGTACTTAGATGACACTTAAAACTATGATTTGCATTACAACAAATATTCAGCAGTTGTTAAAGGATATAGTGATGCAAATTGGATTACTGGGTCAACTGAAACGAAATCCACGAGTGGATATGTTTTCACTATTAGTGGAGGAGAAATATCTTGGAAATCATCCAAACAAACATGTATAGCTCGCTTTGCAATGGAGTCTGAATTCATCGCCTTAGACAAGGCAGGTGAAGAAGCTGAATGGCTCCGAAATTTCTTAGAAGATATTCCATTTTAGCCCAAACCAATGGCCCCTATATGCATACACTATGATAGTCAAGCTGCAATAGGAATGGTTGGAAGCGTTATGTATAACGAGAAGTGTCGTCACATACGACGAAGACACAATTATGTTAGACAACTACTCTCTAGTGAAATTATCACAATTTGACTATGTAAAGTCAAATGATAATGTGTCGGATCCACTTACAAAAGGCTTAACTAGAAAGGGAGTTGAGATATCATCGACAGGAATGAGACTATGGCAGAGAACAAGTCATCGTGGTGGTAACTCTACCTAGAAGACTGGAGATCCCAAGATCTAGGTGCAAAGAGATCAAACAAAGTCATAAATGACTATTCAACATTGTCAAAATTTATTTTATGGTCCATTCTCATGATGAGACAATGTTCAGTAACCAGGATAAAGGCATAAGGACTTTTTAATGGTTTCTAAGTTTGATACAAGGTATATCAAATAGTGTATCTATGGGATAACACAGTTAGAAACTACCTATGTAAGTGTGAAGTGTAAGCCGCTTCAAGGAGAATTCGGTAAGGCCAGTTCTCTAAGCACTTATTAATCAAGACGTGTTCATGGCTAAAACGAACAAAACAATGAGAAACAAAAACAGTTCAAGGGTTGATTGTGTGACTTATATTGTCTAGGTATACACCAAACTCGACAGCTCAAAGATATCATATCTACCGATTGACCGAGTATATCCGATATATGTTCACTACAGAAGTTTAAAGGGAAACCTACTTATCCAGATGCGATTAACCCTTACTTACGAGATACACAAATTTTTCATGCATATGTTTTAACAATATTCATTCCCCATTCATGTGGGGGATTGTTGGGTTTTAGCAAGGTGTGAATGAGAATTAAGAAGAGAAAATGGAAAATGTGGGGGAACCAATTTTGGAGGGAAAATGAAAAGTCTTTGCAAATGAAAAGTCATTTCTCCCATATTGGTAGAAGAAAGGAAATTTTTTGTCCTTATATTAGAAAACACTTCCTTTAGTTCTTAAAGGGTTAAGAAGAAGGTGTTCCCTCACACCGTCGTCGTTGTTTCTTACTCGGCTTCGTCTTCGGCAAATGATTGATTGATAATATTTTTGGACAAAATTTATTTAATCAATCTCATTAATTGATTTCCTCTCTCTTATAAATTAATTCAGAATGTTAGTTAATTAACATAATTAATTTCGCGTAATGGAATTTATTTGAAATTTGCATGTAACGGTACAGTAGTTCTGAAGGGACCTGTTCCTTCCGAAAAGACATTATTTTTTCCCAAAAGACACAATGTTCTGGCAAGACACACCATTGTCCGAACAGACGCGTTCCTTGCTGCAAGTGACTATAAATAGAGAGTCATTTTCCAGTTTTCGACACTGACATTTTTTTCCTCTTTGCATACATTTTCTTACAAAACAAAATTGTCAATCGACTAAGTCTGTGTGTGCTCTTATTGTTGTTCTTGCGTTCGCTGAAATTAGTGAAGTTTGAGGTACCGCTACTTCTCTAATAGTTAATCTAGTTTATCTTGGGAGGAATTAATCTGTAACCTCGGGTACTTGAGTGGATTAAATTTCTTAAGGAAACATAGTGGGTTCTGTGGATTCAGATTTTATTTTCTGTCTGTTTCATCTTTTTCTGTTTTTGTTTTTTCATAACCTGAATACAGGAGATAACAAAAAAAATAATATTATTTTATGTAGATATTAATTACGTAAGTATTGATATTCTATGTATTAATTGTTTCATTTTCTATCATGTATAAAATAGGAGTATATAAAATTTCCTTGTAATTTATATATGTATTCGGATTTCTAAATTGTCAACCAGATGAATAACTTATTTTATGTCTACCTATCAAACGTCGTATAAGTTATAAAGAAATTAATACATGAACAACTCCTTTTTTATTCAACTACCGAACGATCTTAATTTCATTCTATCTTTTTCAATAAATGTGAAAAATATTATATTAGTGAAAGAAAATGTTAGTAGTTGTTTTATTCGCACTAGAACTATATTATCTAAATTCTACAATGGTTAACCTATCATGAAATAGTTTGTACATTCAAGTTACTAAATTATTTTGCTCATAATATAGCCTTATAACGCATTTTGCTCATAAAAATTATTTTGTAGTATGACATATTAATATGGAAGAAATTTAAATTTAGTCGAAACTCTAACGTGAATTTTATCTTTGGACGGTTAACCAAATACCTCATAAATGCAAAGTTCAAATTACATTATTCATTAATAATAATTTTCAACTTTGTGATAATTATATGCGTATGCTATGACAACTCAATTTGACTTTACATGAAATCTCCCTTCTAACGTTTCCTCCATTGACCCTCTTTATCATCAAAATAAATACAGTATTAATTAATTAAATATTATATTTCACATCAGCTACAATTAATTTCTTTATAATTTTTAGGAGCATTTATTTTCCATGTAAAGCGTATATATTCTGTTTCATAAATATATATTATACCATATAGCTAAATTAAATGTGTATACTTTATAATAAAGTTTGTTAATGATCGGTGTGAATTAAAAGGCATTGGTTTCATTATTTGCCTACCAAAAATCAAGGTGTTATTGTTGAAAAAAAAAGGTCATATAATTAAAGTAATTGATTAAAAAGGAAAAGGAATTAAGTAAATAAATGAGATGGTTCAAATCTGCTAATTTTGACCAATTATTTAAATTTTGGCCTAAAAGGATATATAATTAATTAATAACCAAGTAAGAGAAAAAAAAACAGGAAATAGAATAAAGTATATAGAATGCTATCATTTCCATACCAAAAATCAAGATTTATTGTTGAAAAGTAATTAGTATAATTCTAAGAATTAAAAAATTTAAACAAAAATGGTTCAAATGTGCTAATTATGTCCAATTCTTTAAATTTTTGTCCTTCTAAATTAAGAATGGATAATCAAGAAGGTGATAAAACATGAAGCTAGAATAAAATAATAGATCATGGAGCTCCAATTCTATGTATTGCATTAAATTAAAAAATATTATAAGAGAGTTTTTTCCTATCAAGATTAGCGGATAATGACTTTAGTAATAAGCATTATATAGAGATGGAGAGTTTGACTTGGTATGTAAAAATAATTATATTTATTAACTTAGGATATGTACTTTATGCTCCAATTTGATTTATTAAGGGGTTGTTTGGTTGTGATATTGAAATTGACGTAAAAATTATCTTCAAGACTTACGATAGTTCTCCTCAACAAAAGCGGAGCGTTTGCAATAATTCAACTTGGATTATTGATTGTGGAAATTCATACAAGACAGATGAACTTTCATGTTATCATAACCTAAAAAACCTATTTGATGGAAAAGACTCCTCAAACCCTAGGCGTTCTATTATCGTGAAAAGCCTCACCTTAAACATCCATCATGGTGTTTATATTTAAAATTTTACATGGAAAAGTTATGAATAGTTCGTGGATAATCTAGCATCTCTTGTGTATGGATTTGACTTAATAATATTTTCCATTAATTGCAACATAAAAATTGTTTCATATTTAATTATCACGTAATAATTTTCATTATTATTTGTTACGATAAAACTAATAATTGTATTATTATTTCACATAATTAGTAAGTGCATTAGACAATTGTAAGAGCAAGAGTTTAAAAAAAAAATAAAAAATCCCCCTCTACAAATACAAATACAAACACAAAATTAGAATTGTATACCATCTAAAATTAATTAAAGGTGTAAATGGGAATTAGTTGAAAACATTAGGTTGCTTATTCCACTTTATTTATTTGGATGGCCTTTTGTGTAGTAAAGAAGAAAAGGATAAGTTGAGAGATGACGAGGATCTAAACAAGTGATGTCGACCACTCATATCAATCCTCTACACCCCACGTCTCCCTTCTCCCTCTTCACCAAACATACAACATATATTTCGTTCGGTGCAGTGACATGACTGTTTTATTTTTAATCAGAAGTTTCAAATCGAATTTTGAGTATAGAAATTTTTTGTTAGGAGCGTTGGCTCCAAATACATCGTGCAATGTGTAATTCAAATTTAGTTGGTACTCTAATATAAACTCCAAACGTAGACAAAAAAAAAAGATAGTTTTTGAAGAGTTAATTCCACTCATTCGAGCATTAGACAACTTTTTTTTATTTCTTTTAAAATTATAAAATCATTTAATTATTACTAAATTATTTTATTTTAAAAAAAAGAAATATCAAACATCATAAAAACTTTATTTTCTCTTAATTAATAGTAATAAATATATTTATTTAACTAATATACATTATATTAAATTACTAATTTAGCTATCCAATTTAACCAATGTCTTATACCCAATTTTAGACCCGATCAAAAACAAAAACAGTCATTAAGAATGATTTTCTGACAATTACTAGCAATTCTAGAGTTTCATACATTGGCCAATTCTTTTTAATTTGTTGTATATTGCATGCCGGCTACCAAAATATGCAAATTATAAGTGTCGTTGTGCTGCTATTTTAGAGATTTTCGAACGTCTTCAACTCATTATAAGCCAAATTCAAAAGGGGCATTTTTATGTTCCATTTTTGTCATATTTCACTTTCATTCACTAATTAAACATTTTTTCTTCATCAAAGGCAATTATAAAAGAAGTTGTTAATTATTAGGATCGAAATAATCAAATGTCATGTAGAAGTAATATGTATTTTCTAGTTTCTAAAAGTGGATACTGATTTATATTAGTTAAATATATTTATTATTAAAAACTAGAATTTTAACGTACATGACATGTTAATTAGGAAAGGAAATGTTTGTTTATGGTATTTAAATATTTTTGAAAATGATAATTTCATGAGTTTATCGTCCTAAAGGAAATAATTGTGATTTATATATAAATAAAAATTGATGCTATAACCAAATTCTCTTGATAACTCATTTCTTACCAGTTATAAATAGAAAGGTAATTTTACAATATTACCCTTTAATATAATAAATACAATGTCTTGACAAATGTAATAGTGAAATGATAAGAATAAATTAGGAACTTAGTGTAAAATTATCTATTAATTTTATAAAGTAGACAAATATTGTTAGACATCCCAAAATATTATAGTGCACAATTATTGTTTGACGAAAAGAGTAACAACAAACCAGGTCAAATATTACTTGAAGAAAATTTTAACTTCACCGATAAACATCATGTAAGAACATCTAAACGTGTAAAGTTAAAATGTATGATGAAATATGATTATATAATATGGTTCATATAATGTAGACTTGGAAATTAAAAAAAATAGTGTGTGTGAATTGACATAATAATGAAAACAAAAAATATTAGTTGACTCAATCTATAAGAATCCTTAAGCGTAGAGTTATGGCCGCCCACAATGAACAAACATATAGTTAGTCGTTTCAGATTATTTTTCAATTGCAAAGCGTGCTAACTTGTTTACACATTACAATTTGTCCAATTGCGCAGTAAAATTAAACCTAATAAAATATTTTTTTTCCCTCTCTTAATCTTTTTTTCTTGTATCTCATCCGATGTCCGGAACCCACATTAGAGCTCCTACTAAATCCGGATCGCGCACTGCAGGAACCATTCGGGGGTGATGCTCCCAACATAATTTTCTTCATACCCCGGACTCGAACCCGAAACATCTGGTTAAGGGTGAAACACTCTCACTAGTGCACCAAAACCCATGTTGGTTCCTTCTCTTAATCTAATAGTCAAATGTAAGCATCCTCTTATAGTCTTATACGTACGCAAACATTGAACTTATTTTATATTATATGATTAATCAATAATCTAACCATACATTTTTCTCATGTCGATTATATAAGTACTCTTGCTATGACAATTTGGTTGAGAAAGACTATAACTCGTAATACGAGTATTTGTATGAGGTGAAATTCGAATTTAATTGGGGTTCGAATCAAGAATCAATACGGGTAAGACAACCATATATGGCATGAGTTAGTAGCTAGTTCGCTAATTAAGAGAACATATGTGGCTAGTGTTAAGGGAGGAAGTTCGAATCAAATTACAAAAAATAATTTGAATAGAGGGTGTCTCTCGAACAATCAGTGGGATTTCGAGATCTTCGCCAACTGTTACAGAATAAAGGTCTCTTGAACAATTAGAAATTAAGCGGGATCTCGAGATCTTCATCAACCGTTGCATAAAATAATTTGAATAGAGGTCTTTGAACAATCAGGCTTTAAAGGGGATCTCGAGATCTTTGCCAAACGTTACATAAAATAATTTGAATAGGAGTCTCTGAACAATCCGATGATAAACATAGAATCAACTTATCTTAACCGAGTGAGATTTATGGGAATGAAACCATAGGGTTTAAATAACTTGTAATTTGTTTCATTATAATTCACTTTCTCTTAAAGCACGTATATAACTTGTATTTCAAGGGCAAACGATATTAAGAGATAATGATTCAAGACATTATAATAAGAATATGTAGGTTTGACGACACAAATTTTGTCGGATGAAATTTAATAAAAATATTGACAGAATGGGACATTAAAAGAGTTACGTTATTCTCCCCTGTTACATTCACTATATTACTATAGATTAATTAGCAAGTTGATGTTAAATTCTCCTCTTAATCATATAATAATAATGTAATGGCCTGCGTTACGTTGTGGAGGTGCATAATTATTTTCTTTTAAGTGGTGGATAAATAATAATTAGGGATAAGGGTCTGAAAAACATCCCAACTTTGGTCGGATTTGCTGTTGCGATACTAAACTTTCATGAGGACCTATTACCTCCCTAGACTATTTAATACCGTATATTTTACCCCCTGAATTATTTAATAGTGTATTTTAAAGGTATATATGTGTCCACGTGGACACATTACTATTTATAATTTTGCATTATTTTTTATGTCCACGTGGGAAAATATATATGTTTAAAATACGGTATTAAATAGTCTAGGGAGGTAATAGGTCCTCATGAAAGTTTAGTATCGCAACAGCAAATTCGACCAAAATTGAGGTATTTTTCAGACCCTTATCCCTAATAATTATATTATTGATAATTAACAGATAAGATGGATAATGACGGCACGGCAACAAATTTAAAATAATGTCGATTTCATGATGAATAGCTAATAAACCTGCCCGGAATTTTTTTAATAAATAATTGTGACTACAAACACCAAATAAAATAACTTTATAACATGGTCGGCATAAATTAGCAAAGCATGACTCTAATATAATCTATTATTATTTACAAGCTGTTGATTTCCATCAGACACTATATTAATGGCTCATAACAACATTTTATATATATGGCTAATAATAATTTAATCTCTATATTTATATTACATTATTGCTTCATAGTTTGTTATAATTGTATTATTATAGTATTATCTTAGATATTTTTAACCTTATTACATATTTTATGTGTGTGGAAAAGTTTATAAATATATAAATTTCATTTTAAAAATTTTGAAGATTACATACGCGCAAATTAGAGATCAAACTTAAATTGTTTGATTCTCGAAAAATGAAAAGTGTCACATAAATTGAGACAGGGGGAGTACTTAATTTTTGTTATTGATTATGAATTCTAGTATTATAGTTTTACATACTATAAAGAGTAGTTAATTTTTTAACTTGGAATTTTGATGGAATCTTTTAGAAACGAATATATATATATATATATAACTGTTTATATAAAATTGTGTTTATATTAGTTAATTGAAAATCTCTTAATTAATTGTGCCTATTTATTATTTGTTGTCCAAGAGAGAATGCATATTTAGATAGTTGTTAAATGGATATGTCTAAATTATAATGATGCAGTCAAATATTTTATTAAAAGTGTTCAAATTTGGAAGGAGTTTAACTAGAAAAAATTCTGATGAATGAGTGCATCAAAATTGGAGTTGGTCCATGGAAATTTTTGAATCATAATATGCCAAATTAGCTAAATCATAAGGAGTCTGTTTATAAATGATTTTTTTTTTATATTCTTTTAATATTTGAAGGATATTATTATGACTTATAATATTTTTAATATAATTTACTAATAAGTTAATTTATTTTTAAAAAAAATCAGAAAAATTTGCCCAACTTCACATAAAAAGTTAGATAATTTAGCCTTCATACTTTAAATCATCTCATGTAGACGAGAAGATTATTACAATTGAAGCTGACAAGGTTTTGATTTGCAGGCTATTATACAATGGGGGTTTATCCATTGTGTATAAAGTGCTCCTCACATAGTGCTCACTCGAAGGTCAGAAATTGTAGTGATTGCGGATTATCCTGGGGTTCACAAAAAAAGATTTGTTGATAGTTACTTAATTGCGTATTTATTACTTAGTAATTACCCATTTCTTAACGAGTACTCCTTTCTTAATTTTAAAAAATAAATATTCAAACAAAATGCTATAACAGAAAGGCGAACCTAATCAAAAAGCATTAAAACAAAGTTAATTAGCATGAAACAACGATAATAAGATAAAGTTTTTGTGATTTAAACTTTTAATTAATAGTATGATTTTTATTTTGAGATGGACACATTTATCTACCCCATGCCCAATGGAATATAAATAATAATAATAATAGTTCATAATTGCTATGAAGAGTACTGGCCAGCTTAAGTAATTAATTACTAATTTAATAAAATTGGGCAATAAATAATATGTGCAGGCGTGCCTCTTGTTTGTTCAAGTAGTTAGAAATTTTCAATAGGGCTGGGGCCGTTGAGTGATGGCTACGTGCATCGTTGCATGTAATTTTCCAAAAGAAAAAAAAATACTCATTTTTAGGGACACGTGTCAATTTTTTAACACTTTGGAAAATAAAAGAATAGGATAAGTTTGGATTTGGAAGGAATGGTGAAGAATGGTGTCAAGTGGATACTCTATACTTTCTCCATGCTTGGATAAAAAGCCTAAAGATCTCAAGATTCAACAAATATCAAGACACCCTCTATCTAGTTGTAGTGGGGTTCCTCTAATCCTACCTATTATTGTTAACTATTATTATTATTTCGGGATTCGAGCTTTAGGTATGATAAAATTCTTGATAAGAAGCGTTTTCTTATAAATAGGGTCCTATGTAAGGGCAGAGCCACCTTAGGCGAAGGGTGGTTTGGTGCACACCCCTTCTTCAGAAAATTATATGATGTTAAATGTTATTCCCTTCGTCTCAATTAATGTGATACATTTCAGATTTTGAGATTCAAACAAGTTTATCTTTGACTATAAAATTTTCATATATTTTTTAAATATTTTGAATTGTCAAGTATTGTGATTTATAGTACTTTTAACGTAGATTACAAATATATAAATCTCATTTCAAAAAAATTGAAGATTGATGCGTAAATTTTCAGTCAAACTTAAATTATTTGTCTCTCGAAAAGCGGAACGTGTCACATAAATTGGGACAGAGAGAGTAGTTAATATGAGTATATATTAAATTTTGCACACCCTTAACACATCTGAGAAGAAAATTCACACATCCTTCACCAAATTCCTAGCTCTGACACTAGTCTTATTTAGCACGAATATCACGATAATCGAGCTTTAATATAGGTATCAGATATCTAAATGAGGGAAAAAAATGAAAATCGTTGTTTGTATCTAGCAGGATTTTCATCACATCCTCATTGGTTAGTTACGTATATATATATGGGGAAAAGACACTTAATATCTCGACCACCGTAAAAATGACCTAAATTTTAGCACTAATTATAATTGTAACGATCTACTTAACTGCTTGAAGAAGCCATTCAAAAAAAAAAAAAACCTTCTAATTGAATTCTAATTATTTTTTTCTTAGTTCATTGTTGTAGTTATGCATTATTGAGTTATGGTTAATTAAAGTTGTGACATAATTAAATTTAAAGAAAGGAGGGGGCATGGCCTAAGAAATGGTAGAGTAATATAATTGATATGTTAGGTACGTACGTTATGGCTTTGTCTCCTTGCTAGTAGTATATTATATTATAATATATAGTATATATAAGGCGTTAAAAAGAGGCAAATAAAGAAGTAATTGTAAAAGATTAATTTGGAATACAAACATTAATCACAAGTTAACTATCCAATTATATTATTCCAAATTACTTTCTAATCGATCTACCACGTGATGTACTTTCTTTTCTTAGAGTATATTTCAAGTGTAAATCCACATGTCTTCATTAGTGGGGTCCATGGAGCTACATAGGGATAAGCGGTTCATAATTTGAATTTAACAAGATTCAAACTTGAGATTTCTGAATAACGATATAAAAGTATTTACCATTTATCATAATCTTTGTTAGTAAAAAATGGTGGATATTGATATCGAATCTCCTTAGCTTCTTTGTATTAGATGTTATCATTAAAATTCAGACTCCACCAGTATCCACCAATATCTTTTATTACAAAGAATTTAGACAAGTCAAAAGTATACACTAGTTATAACTTGAACAGACGTTGTGTAACAAAATGAAATTTGAATCCTCAATTATTAGTGCTTCGACTAAATTTAGATTACGCATTCCAGGATTTATTTGAAGGTGACACTTTTAATATAATTTTCTCCATTTATATCTAAAATACAAATTTAAAACGTCTAGTTAAGAATGTTGCAAAAATCGTTGATTAGACCTATTAGTTGTTTGATCATACTATGATGTTAATAATTCAAAAAGGAAAAAAAAGATTAGAATTGATTTTTTCTATTAATAGGAAAAAAAAACTTTTAGAGTTGGAAAACTAATTTGTAACAATATGGGGGACTAGTGTGCTCATATTTGTAACAAATATGGAGAATTTGTTAAAGTTGTGGGTCCCACATTTTTTGTTGGAGGGTTTGAAGACAGGTAAAGTTTGTTCCCTTGGAATGGTGCACGCCTTTTCTTTCTAACGAGACACGTGGCACAATATCATGCCCTATCAGCAAACATTTTTGTTCACGTGGCACCTGCATGCGCCTGCCACGTCACAAAATAAAGATTACATATTCTGTGTAGAGTTTCTGTTAAGGAAAGGTATAATTCAAAAGGAGAAAATATGTAATACTCTTTATTTATTTTCAATTTCAAATTTTAATATTTCCACTTTTAAAACAAACGCTTGATGTAATTATATATTCCCTGGACCTATCCAAGTGAATTGTTGGCGTATGACACGTACTGACTCTTTGAGAAAATATATAAAGACATAAAGTACAAATTATTTTTTAATATTATCGTTTTGATTATTTTAAAAAATTAATAGAAAATATAAAGTAGTTAAAGACTTCACTAAAAATGGATTAAATATAGAAAAAAATCTCAAAAATTCTCTTTTACTTTAAATAATATTTTATTTTAAATTATTTCAACACTTCACTTAATATAGACTTATAAGAGCAGTGGAGCTAGCGTGAAAAACAATTTCACTACCCTTTCTTACCCCTAAGCTGTCAAATCAATTTTATTAGGAGGTTCACCAGTTAATATATACACACACACACACATATATATATATATATATATATATATTTACTTAACTATTGAATAGAAATACATAATTTACGAAAAAACTAGTGGGTGCGTTCGAACCCATGAACCCCCACCTAGCTCTACCTCTGAATAAGAGAATATGCATTATTAATTTACTTGCTTGAATCAAAATTGGATAAGAGACCCTCCACAAGTCTATATCATTATAACTATAGGTTTCAAATTAAAATCTTATTTTCCACATATTGTGGTATGAAAATAAATTATTTTCTTCTTGTTATTTCTATGTAAATATATATTAAAAATCATAACATATTTCGTGAAATTCTTACGAGGAAGGTTTGAAAAAAATAAAATATATGTAGATTTTATTACTATCTCGTGGATCAAGTAGAAAAATTAAAGAAGTCGACCACTTGTACTTTATTAGAAAAGTAGAATTAAAGAAAAGATTGCAAGTGTAAATGTGAGGAAGGATTCACTTTGACACAATTTCTTTAACTATGGATTAAGTGTTGATGAAGTAAAAAAAATAAAATTATGTACCCTAGGGTTGATTGTTGTTGACGAATCTTCGAATGACTTGTTACGTTAGTATTCACTCTTCTTTTGAAAAAAAATAGATCGATGAAAAACAAAATATTGTACTACTACTCTTCAACTAAATTTTTGGAATATGTTATTTACTCATCAATTCCTTACTTCCCACTTCTTAAACAGAGTAAAATCTAAGCAAAAATTTTCTCTTAATTCGAGAATTTCATACTTACCCCTCCTCCATGCATGTTTATGCATTGGTTCGTTCAATCTCACTACTTATTTATTTAATCATTCAGTATTCGAAATTCATATATTTTCTATTTTTAGAACTGCTAGATAAATCTTATCCATTGAAGTTAAACTTGTGATACTACTATTATTTTATAGCATAGTTTGAAGGATCATTAAAGTAGTTTCAGGATTACACACGTGTATGTATAGATTAAAAAGGAAAAGAGATAAATATTTAAGAAGGCACAAGTGGGATAGTTTAATATTCAATATTTTAGTAAAATAATGTAAATATATTAACGTAAAAATGAATTTTGTATATGTGGGAATGACAGAGGATGTTGCTTAACGCATTTTCCATATGTTTAAACACCAATTCCGTCCTCGTAATTCGAGTCAGATACTAGCACGCTTCTAAACACGTGATGCTTGAGTCTCCTCCAAGCCAAAATCATACTTTCACTTTCCTTTCTTATCCACCCCATATCCATTACTCTTTTTATTTAGGCCCGTTTGACTATGCGATATGATATCATGATATGAAATTATGATATAATATCATAATATGAAATTATGAGATGAAATTAAAGTTTTGTTTGAACATGCGATATGAAATTTTGATGTTATATATTTTTTCATAAACATAAAAAAATAATTCACAAGTTGTAAAATTATTAAAATAACCTCAATTGTTTATTCAATCTTACCAAATAAACAAAAAATTATAAAATCGCATAATAAATTATTACATTGTTATTTGTTCTCCACTTAAGTAACTGTTACATCTAACTTTAATTCAATAAAAAAAATTGAACATAAATTGTAGTGTACTAGTCTTTAATATTACTCAACAATCGGTTGGTGTGAGTTAAAGTGACTATATGTTGGTGAAAATAATAAATTTTATGTCGGTGAGACTAATAAATTTTAAAAAGTAATGATGTCATTATAAATTTTATTTACATATAAAATAAATGGTTAGTAGATATAAATGTAGGGTTGTTTTAACAAAATATAAACTCGTGGATTAATTTTGTATTAAAAATATCTCAAATCATGATATGGAATTTCCATATCATGGTTTTTGGAGAATATGGAATCACATCTCATGATATGGAATCATGAGATGGAATCAGCGTAAAATCGCATGTCCAACTGCTGATTCCATTTCACGATTTCATATCGTGATATGGTACTATCACATGATCAAACGCCTACTTAGTTGTCATTATTTTAAGTTTCACGATATAGAATTCAAGTACTAGCTATCCCATCTTATTAAAAAAAGTTAAATTATTATTGAAGATAATTATAATGGTTTAATTATATTCTCGATACGTTCATTTATATGTGGACATGATTTTTTTTCATGGTTAAGACTTAAGTATGTGGAATTAATACTATGTTAAAATTCTATGATTCTCATATGAAATTTTAAGTGAATCATAGAAATTTTAAGTTGTTAGAGATATATTAGAATTTTTTGTTATTTTATTATATTTTTAATATGTCTTTTTAGTTATGAGTCTGATTTTTCTTTTCATGAACCAAACACATAGAAATTCTTTTAACAATGAAGGACGATGAGATACTATATCAAAATGTGTTATTATCTTATTTAAAAATTTAAACTATTAAAATATACTCCCTTTAATTAAAAAAAACATGACTCACTTTTCTTTTTAGTCTATTTAAAAAAGAATGATCAGGGGCTGATTTATGAGCATGTAAAGTGTGTCACGTGACACGACTTCGTTGATTTTTTTTTACGGAATATACCTATATAAAAAATAAAAATAAAATATTTAAAGATAAAAACAATTAAAAGGACACTCCTTATATGACTCCTAGTGCAGATGACAGAGGCACTACATCGAATGTGTTGCGTCCTGAGTTCGATTCCCTCACTTTTTTTTCTCTTAATTTTTGCTTTTTTCTCCACATTTTAGATTTTTTTGTTTTAAATTCAAAACAGTAGGTCCCTTCATTAAAAACCTACCGATCCACTCTAATTCATTCAAAATCTAACTACTCTTTTTATTTTTAGAATTAAAATAAAACTCAAAATCTTTGAGTCCTTTATCGATTAGAATTATAGTTAAATAAAAGTAGTGTTGACTCTTTAAATCCTTATATTTATATATTTACTTCTGAGTTTCTTTAATTTTCTTTCCGTTCTTGTTCATCCGTTATCGTTATTCGGTATCTCGAATCTCCATATCATGTTAGTATTTTTTTGTTATTCTATTTATTTTATTATGTGCTTGAATTTTTTTAGTCGTGTTTCTAATGAGGATATTATGTATACCTTTCAAAATATGAAATCTCGGAGAACGGTAGTAATGTACTTGAATTGAGCTTTATTAATATGATTTGAACCATCTTTTTCTAATATAATATTATTACAATAATTTGTTCATTTTTTTGAATTCTTAACAAATGTTATTCAACAAAATTAGTGGTCTAAAATCAATTTTAAATATAAGGCCCTATAACTTATTCTTTTTTTCCATTTTCTTTTAAAGATGTTAATCTTTTAAATAATGTTGTATAAAACTTTATTTAATAGTATGAAGATGTGAGTGGTTTAATTTAAAATTCTATAATATTATCTAATTTAAAGAATAAACAATTTTTAAATATTTTTAATTTAATCAAAATTTTATATTTTTAAGAAAAATATTTTTTCATAAAGTTCACTATTAATGTGCCTCAAATTTTTGGGGGTCTAAAGCAAAAACTTCATTGATTTTCTTCTTGAGCCATTTTTGTTCTTTAAATGGTGACACCGCTTTGAAAAATTCATGTGTACGCCACTGAGAAGATCCACTCTTTTTTTGCAACACTTTAATTTCAGTTTTTCACTTAAAGCCATAAGATTAAAGAGCATTTTGATATATTTGACATAATTTTATTTTAAAATTATAAGATGAAAAACTTTTTTTTATTATTTAAAGTTCGTATCAATCAAATTAGACCATTCTATTCAAAACGATAAAGTATATTTTAATAAATAATTTTGAAATTAACAAATAAAATAAAATCTAATTGCATATAAATGTTAAACCCGTCTATTGAAAATTGAAATGAATCTCCACATTTATTTATCTCATAAAGAAATGAGGGGTGGCACAGGTGACAGGAGTCACAATGTGGTCAAACAGAGTTTGTGGACCCCACATTTAGGTTTTATCTCTCTCAATTATCACTAAACCTTATCCATACCCAAAAAGGAAACAATTCTAAGAAAATATTACTCCTTCTTTTCTTTTCAGTTGTCATAGCATTTTATTTTATAGTCAAATAATATAAATTTTGATTAATATTTTAAGAAGTATTTTTCCATAAAATTGATAAGAAAAATGTTGAAATTTATAGTACTTTCCGTATAGTTTTTGAATATTTAAAATTTTATTTTAAAATATCGAATGAATATAATCTAATTTAGTTTTAAAAATTAGTCAAATTAACTCTAAAAGAGCGCACTATAACAACTAAAAAGGGACATAGTGAATATTTAATTGTTTGCAACAATTTTTTAAGTGATAAAAATAAATTGTAATCATAAGGAAAATATAAAAAAAATATAATTATATTAATAAAATAATATGAATACAAATCTGTTTGTTTTCTTGATTTTCTCTTAGAATTTTCATGTGAATGTAGAAAGATTTTGACCTCTTTAAAATTTATTTGATTTTCGTGTAAAAAATATTTTGTGAATCCTTTTGAAGCATTTGATTATCAAGAAGAGTTCGACATCATTGTGAGATATGATCTTTATAAATATTCTATACATAAATTAAATTTTAAGGTATACCAATCTTTAAAAAGTCTAATAGAAACAAAACTGATCTAATAGAGTCCCATAGAATTTTGAGATCTACGAAAATAACCTATGCTAGTACGTACTCAATAACATTATGCTGAATGCTGAAATATACCTATTTTTTTTTCACCGTGGAAAGTGAATCCTTGAGAAAAACATCAAACAATTTATTTTAAGTATAATTATAAAATATCCTGCTGGACCCAGGTTATAGGAGGTTGGATTGTTGTCTGCTGTTATTATACAAAAACAAAAAAGTAGTACTAATATAATTACGACTTACTTTATTCATGCCAGCGTCAACGTGTGTGCTTTCCGAAATTAATATATAATTAGAAGATATTTTTGTCATTTAATGATTTTCTACTTTATTATTTTATTTATTTATTTTAACAAATAATGATAAAATTATTATTTTCATTCCAATACTATTTTCATTATTAAATAACTATATAAAGTAATATTATAGGAAAATTTAAAATTTCAAAATATAATTAATAAATTAATTTAATAGAGTCGATTTATATTATGAAAATAAATAGTATAATTTTTTCGATAGAGTAAAATAAAACTCAATTTGCAGAAAAAAGATATAAATAATAATTAGTCAAATAGCTTTAATAATTAATTTTACTAAATTTCTTTTTTAAAAGTATGATAGCATTATACGAGACACTATAAAAAGAATTATATTATCAATACATACAAGTTCAAAAGAAAATTTTTAACTCATGCTAATTAGCGCAACTTGAAAATAAATTAAATCTTCTTCTAAACTTTAATTTTTAGATAATAATTTGGACTGACAAAATTATAAAAAATATTTTATTTTAAATATTTAGCATAGTAACATGAGATCTAATGCACAATACAAGCTATCCTATTCACAACGTTTGAATTCTTAAATTCAGCAATTTGGCATTAACGAATATTTAGTTTTGTTATTTAAGGATATGGATTAAGTTGCTTAATTATTAGGTAGGTGTAAAAAAAGAAGAAGAAAATGTAAGTAAGTTAATTGGAGGACCGTGTAAGCAAAAGAGATTGCCTTTTGCTCCCTTGTTATGAGACAATTGCCTTTACGTGCATGGTAAGTGAGCTCTTTTACCTTCAAATTTATTGACCAACTCATCATGCTAGTTTTGGGTTCCTACTACAAATCATTATACTTTTATAGTTCGAGAAGTTGCTCCGATAGTAAGTATTCATTACTTTCAATTCTAAGATTATGAATTCGATTATCAAAAGAGCAAAAAGATGAAAGTTTTTAGGAAGGAGTAAAAAAAAGAAATGTCCTATACTTGTTATAGCTTCTTTACTCATTATACACCAAATATTTTACTTCTTTTCAGATTATTTTATTTGAAAATTATTATTTGATCATGAAAATTTCAAATATAACTTGAAAACACCAAAATCTTATCTTCATTTTTTAAATTTTCATTATATTTTTCTTTTACAAATTTATCCTAATTTTTTTTATAAAAATAATCCCATAAAGTTATATTTTTCGTTTAAATCGTATTTCTTGTTTTTATCAAAATTACATTCAAACTAACAACTATCATTTACAAAAACAATAACCAAACACAACTCATCTTCAACTCCAACTTTAAATTTTTTAAATAAAGTGAAAAAAATATTTATAATAATATGTAGTAGCTCGTATATAATATCTAATTTAAACTTTATTATGTGACTATCTATTTTGAGATAATACTTTTCTAAAGCAAATTTAACTGTATGTTTAAGGTAAATTAGTCGAGTTGGATGATTTTGCTAATTTTAAAAATTACAAGGTATAAATCATATTTTAATAAAATACATTCAAATTCTAAATATTTCTTAAAAAAAAATATTACCAAACAAAATTTCAACTTTAAAAGTTGTAAATATTTTTTTGATTTTCATGATCAAAACGTCTACTAATTATATACAAAACAACACATGTATTACGCAATGAGTGCATTAAACATGGAACAGAACATATTGATTCACCCCTAAGCGCCGAATTGGATTGGCTTAAAAAATACTTAGTTTTTAACTAGAAAAAAAGTTAAACTGAAATGATTTCTAAGTCAAAAAATAAAAAGTAGGGGAGACCTACTTTTGGTTTTTAACTTATTTTAAGTTATTTTTAACTTATTTCAAGTTATTCTTAACCTTGTCAAATACTTCCTAACTTATTTTAAGTCTCTTTTTTTTTTACTTATTTTAAGTTATTTTTATATTTACCAAATACTACATCCGTTCACTTTTAATTGTGATAGTTTCCTTTTTTAGAGTCAAACGATAGTAACTTTGATTAACATTTTACAATGTATTTTTCATCATATTGATATGTAAAAATTGAAATTTATAGTACTTTTCGTATAGTTTTTTAATATCTAAACATTTTGTTTAAAATATCGAATTAATGTAATTTAATTTAATTTTAAAAATTAGTCAAATTGACTTTCGAAAAGTGCAACATGACAATTAAAAGTGGATATGAAAAGTACTTTCATAAGTCAAAAGCTAACTTAAAAGTAGGTTTGACTAACTTTTAAGTCAATCTAAACACCATCTAATTGTGGGAGGCAAAAGTAAAATGTCTTTTCCCCTTAGGAGAGAGTAATGTGATAAGGTTCAAGATGTGGAACTGGTGGAATGCAAATCTCATTGTTTGTTACTTTTAGCATTAAGGTTGGTGGTGGTGGGGAGGAATGAATACTGCTTTATTATGCCATTAGCAACTTAACTGCATGCCACTACTAGCTAGGCCATCCATTTAGCTCTACTTATTAGCTTACACATTATACTATTTTTTTCCAGAACTCATTCGGTGTTTGGTACTCGTATTAGAGTTTGATTATTTTGAATTCGCGCCATGTAGGGCAAAACGCTCCCCACCAAATTGAACCCAAGACATCTAATTAAGAAAGGAATAGTCTAATCCACTGGACCACGTTATTTGATGATGGTACATTATATTATTGTTACTACACATCCTATAGTACTTAATGTAACTAAAAATAATAAATTGAATTGTAGCACCTAATTGAAGGGTTGGAGGAAGGAAAAAAGAGTAGGTAGTTTTCATTAAAACTTGTTAATTTCTACACATTAATTTATTAGTGAGGTTTCTATGTGAAGAGATGTTAGGCGACACATTAAAATTTCCACTGGAACTTAATTAGTAAATTTTCTCTATTATTGAACTTTATTATATATATATATATATATATATATATATAAGTAAAATATTAGCAGGACGTACTGGTTCATTTTTAGTAATAATAATTTGTGGGGAAAGAATGAAACAAGGAATAATGTCAACATAAGAAGGGGAGGCATATAATCAGCCTCCAAATAATTTGTGAAATATCAGACAAGCACTAATGTCTTTTCCTTTTATTAGTTTTACTTTAGAGAGAGAAGTACTTAGAGTATTCCTGAATTTGATGTAAATTATTAGTAATTTTGTTTCTGAATTAGTGATTGTTGATCAATCTGTGTTTAAAACAGTACTACTGATTACAACAAACTTTGCAGAAACACGAAGTTACCAAAGTTTAATTAACCAGTGAAGAACAGAAGAACAAAATTTGATTCACAAAACTAAAATCTGTAAAAACATACCAAAATCTGTAAAAACTAGAACCGGAAGAAGATCACGCCCACCGAATGCACAGTGTCCCCTTAAGGAAATTATTCCCCTCTAGTATCCGAGGTTTGATTTGGAATATGTCCTCCCAGGATAGAATGATCTCAATCACCAGTGTATTGATACCCAAAATGCTGGTGTCAACGAGCCACTCAACGGCAGTAAAGTACACGAAGAAGAAGAAATCAGAAATTTTCGTAAGTAAAAAGTCTGTAGAATTACAGGTATTTATAGCCAAGAGGAACTGGTTTTGAAAGGTTGCAACCTTTCAGAATCCACACGACCATTCATGAAAGTTTGCAACCTTTCAAACGGTCATGGCTGTTCCTGAAAGTTGCAACCTTTCAGAACAACCATTTCCAACGGCGGGAAATTCAAAATAAAACGGGAAAGAATTTAAATAAAACGGGTCGCGTGGATCTGAGTCGGGTAGGAACGTTTCGGTTAATTAACTAAATAGTTGAAACGTTTTGGCCATTTAGTTTAATTTAATAAATTAAATAAATAATTAAAACAAAACTTTGTCCAAAAAATAATCTCTCGATCGATCATTTTCCAAAGCCAAAGTCGAAGCCAAGCGAGCGACGACTGCGCGAGGGGGGTCCCTCTTTCCAACCCTTTTAACAACTAATAGAAGTGTTTTACTATTTAAACACCTATTTTTCTTTCCACCACCAATGAGGAAGTAATGCCTTTTCTTAAAGCATAAAAGAATCATTTCCAATTCCTCTTTTCATCTTCCCTCCATTTACCATTAACTCTTGCTATACCCAACAATTGTTATACCCAACAATCCCCCACATTAATGGGGAATGGTCATAACATAAAGGAATGCACGAACGAGTGTGCACTTTACAAGCAAGGATCAATTGCATCTGGATAAGTAAGTTTCCCCTTGGACTTTCCGTAGTGAACATATGTCGGATATACTCGGTCAATCGGTAGATGCGATATCTTTGAACCGTCTAGCTTTGGTGTATACCTAGACAACCATATGTCACACAATTAACCCTTTACTGTTTATGGTTCTTACGGTTGTGTTTGTTTAAGCCATGAACACCTCCTGGTTTCATGGGTGTATAAAGAATAGACTTTTGACATAAAATTCTCTTTGAAGCGGCTTACACTTCACACTTACATAGGTGATTTCTAACCGTGTCATATCGTAGATACACTATTTGGTCAAATCTTCCAACCTTAGCAAATCATCAAAAACTTTAAGCTTTATTAACTTATTAACAAGACTTAATGTTTTAACCTCATTCCTGAACATTGTCTTCATCATGAGAATGGATTGAGTTGATTGACAATGTCGAACCATCAGTCACAACTTTGTTTTTCTCCTTGAATCTAACTCTTGGGATCTCCAGTCTGCTAGATAGAGTTACCGCCATGATGACTTATCCTAAGCCGTAAACCCATTCCCTTAGATGATCTTTCAACTGTC
Organism: Solanum okadae; assembly: GCA_036553675.1. NCBI lineage: Eukaryota > Viridiplantae > Streptophyta > Magnoliopsida > Solanales > Solanaceae > Solanum > Solanum okadae. The sequence continues at coordinate 14,659,204 of CM071682.1, forward strand.
TCTCTTACTAGGACTTTCGTTAGTGGATCTGACACATTATCGCTTGACTTCACATAGTCAATTGTGATAATTCTACTAGAGAGCAGTTGTCTTACGGTACTATGTCTCCGTCGTATATGACGAGAGTTTTCGTTGTACATGACGCTCTCTGCCCTACCTATTGTTGCTTGACTATCACAATGTATGCAAATAGGTCCCACAGGTTTGGGCCAGAATGAAATATCCTCTAAGAAATTCCGGAGTCATTCAGTTTCTTCACCGGCCTTATCTAAGGCAATAAATTCAGATTCCATTGTGGAGCGAGCGATACGTGTCTGTTTGGACGATTTCCAGGAGACTGCTCCTCCACCAAGTGTAAACACATAACCACTTGTGGATTTTACTTCATTTGACCCGGTGATCCAATTTGAATCACTATATCCTTCAATCACGGCAGGATATGTTTCAGATACCTCAACACACGTTTCATTGCCATTCAGTGAGTTTGATTAGGATTACTAGTGAACCGACTCAATTTGCTAATAACGCATGTTATATCTGGTCGCGTACAATTCATAATGTACATCAAACTTCCCAACACTCTGCATAATCCAATTGAGAGTCACTTTCACTTTCACTCTTTTGAAATGTAAAGCTTAATTAGATCAATTGAAGTTTTGACATTGTTGAAATTCAAGTACTTGAACTTATCCAAATTTCTTTCAATATAATGAGATTGAGATAATGCTAGTCCCTGAGGAGTTTTGAGAATCCTAATCCCTAAGATCAAATCAGCAACTCCTAAGTCATTCATATCGAACTTGCTGGACATCATGCACTCAGTAGCATTTATATCGTCAATATATTTACTCATTATTAACATGGCATCAACATACAGACAAACAATGACTTCATGATTCGAAACGTTGTTAATGTAAACACACTTGTCACATTCGTTAATCTTGAATCCATTTTCCAACATCGTTTGGTCAAATTTAGCATGCCATTGTTTGGGTGCTTGCTTGAACCCATAAATCGACTTCACAAGCTTGCACATTTTTCTTCTTTACCAGGAACTACAAACCCTTCAGGTTGTTCCATGTAAATTTCTTCCTCCAACTCTCCATTTAAAAAGGCTGTCTTGACATCCATTTGGTGGATTTTAAGATCATGCACTGCCGCTAGTGCTATTAGCATCCTAATTGATGTTATCCTTGTTACTGGAGAGTATGCATCAAAGTAGTCCAGCCCTTTCTTTTGTCTGTATCCTTTGACTACTAGTATAACCTTATATTTGTCAATAGTCCCATCGGCTTTCATTTTCCTTTTAAAGATCCACTTTGATCCTAAAGGTTTTTTCCTGGAGGAAGATCAACCAATTCCCAAGTATGGTTACTTAAAATTGATTTGATCTCACTATTGACTGATTCTTTCCAATACGTTGACTCAGACGAAGACATAGCTGCTTTAAATGTTTGAGGCTCATTTTCAAGCAGGAATGCCACAAAATCTGGTCCGAAAGAAGTGGATTTTCGTTGGCGATTATTATGCCTAGGATCCTTGTTAGGTTGTGTATTTTCCATTAATTCTTCACGTGGTTGTTTAGGTCTTTCACTTGTCGACTCACATTCAGTTTTTTATGGATAAATATGTGCAAAGAACTCAGCGTTATCTGACTCAATTACCGTATTAACATGAATTTCAGGATTAACAGATTTGTGAACCAAAAATCGACAGGCCTTACTGTTCACATCATATCCAATAAATACACAATCCACTATTTTGGGTCCAATTTTCACCCTCTTGGGTAAAGGAACCTTGGCTAGGCACGCCCACACTTTGAAATATTTCAAGTTGGATTTCCTTCCTTTCCATAACTCATATGGAATCGATTGCGTTTTGCTATGGGGTATCCTATTGAGTATCTTGTTAGACGTAAGGATGGCTTCCCGCACAAGTTTCATGGTGAACTAGAACTGATTATCAAGGCATTCATCATTTTCTTTAATGTTCTGTTTATCCGTTCTACCAAATCATTTGACTGTGGTTTGATGATAATATCATATTCCAAACATATCTCTACAAAAAGGAGATTCGTATTCTCCACCCCTATCACTCCGAATTATTTTTATCTTTAGATTCAATTAATTTTCCACTTCATTTTTGTATTGCGTAAATGCATCAATTGCTTTATCTTTACTATTAAGCAAATATACATAACAAAATCGAGTGCAATCGTCAATAAAAGTTATAAAATACTTTTTTCCACCGCGAGATGGTATTGACTTCCTATCACATATATCTGTGTGAATTAAGTCTAAAGGTTTAGAATTCCTGTCAACAGACTTATACAGATGTTTAACAAACTTACATTCCGCACATACTTCACATTTCGATTGATCAATTTTGAGATCAGGCAATACTTCTAAAGTAATCAATTTTCGCAAGGCTTTGTAATTTACATGTCCCAAATGGGCATGCCATAAATCATTTGACTCCAATAAGTAAACAGAAGCAGAATTCTTATTAATACTATCAACAACCATTACATTCAGTTTGAAGAGACCCTCAGATAGCCATTTCCTAAGAACATCTCATTCTTACTTATTACAACTTTGTCACTAACTAGGACACGCTTAAACCCGTTCTTAACGAGCAGTGCAGCAGAAACTAAATTTTTTCTAATAGTAGGAACGTGCAGAACGTTGTTCAAAGTCAACACCTTGCCAGATGTCATTTTCAACATTAGTTTCCCAGTTCCTACAATCCGTGCTGTTGTTGTGTTCCCCATGAACAAATCTTTATCTAACTCAGCAGGAGTGTACGTTGCGAATGCTTCTTTCACAGAGCAAATATGTCGAGTGACACCTGAGTCGAGAAATCACTCTTTGGGATTTCCAACTAAGTTGTACTCCGAGATCATTGCACAGAGGTCATCTGCATCTTCCATCTCTTCCACGATGTTTGCTTGACTTTTGCTTTTGTCTTTGTCTTTGTCCTTTCTTGGAGCACGACAGTCAGAAGACTTATGACCAGCCTTACCACAGTTGTAACAGTTGCCCTTGAATTTCTTCTTGGTCTATTCTGACTTCTGTTCGTTGGACTTCTTTCTCTTCTTGCTTTTGGTAGGAGCTTCTTCAACAATATTAACTCCAATTATTGTTGAACTCTTACGAGACTTTTTTCGGCGGTTTTGTTGTCTTCCTCAATCTTGAGCCGAATCACAAGATCTTCAAGCTTCATTTCCTTACGTTTGTGCTTTAGATAATTCTTGAAGTCGTTCCACGAAGGAGGTAACTTCTCGATCATTGCAGCCACTTGGAAAACTTCATTTACTACCATATCCTCAGTAATCAGATCATGGAAAATAAGTTGAAGTTCTGCACTTGTGATCCAACAGTTTTACTATCCGACATTTTATAGTCTAAAAACTTTGCGACTACAAACTTTTTCAAGCATGTATCTTTTGTCTTATATTTCTTCTCAAGTGCATCCCACAATTCTTTTGAAGTTTTCATTGCACTATAGACATTATATAAGTCAACCTCTAAAGCACTCAAAATGTAGCCCTTAGATAAGAAGTTTGTCTGTTTCCATGCTTCAGTCATCATGAATTTTTCTCTGTCTGGCATTTCAGCAGCAGGCATCGGAGTTTCTTCACTAGTAAATTTATGCAGACCAACAATGGTAAGCAGAAAAATATCCGTTGCGGCCATCCTTTGAAATTCACACCAGAGAATTTTTCCGGTTTCTCTGCTGGTGGTACAACAGTTCGGGTTGGTGTAGCAACAACCAACGTGACATTATCATTTACGATTTCAAAATCTGTAATAAATAGAAATCGTTACAAATGACTCAGTAAGCAAAAAGTTAAATTGCAAACTTAATAGGAGTATAAAACCACGAAAGCTTTTGTCTCCACCATAAATACATATTAAAAAAGATAGTAATTTCCTTAAGATTGTTGATCAATCTGTGTTTAAAACAGTACTACTGATTACAACAAACTTTGCAGAAACACGAAGTTACCAAAATTTAACTAACCAGTGAAGAACAGAAGAACAAAATTTAATTCACAAAACTAAAATCTGTAAAAACATACCAGAATCTGTCAAAACCAGAACAGGAAGAAGATCAAGCTCACTGAATACACAATATCCCCTTAAGGAAATTATTCCCTTCTAGTATCCGAGGTTTGATTTGGAATATGTCCTACCAGGATAGAATGATCTCAATCACCAGTGTATTGATACCCAAAACGCTGGTGTCAGCGAGCCACTCAACGACAGTAAAGTACACGAAGAAAATTTGTGCAGACGAAGAAGAAGAAATCAGAAATTTTCGTAAGAAAAAAGTCTGAAGAATTACAAGTATTTATAGCCAAGAGGATCTGGTTCTGAAAGGTTGCAACCTTTCAGAATCCACACGACCATTCATGAAAGTTTGCAACCTTTCAAATGGTCATGGCTGTTCCTGAAAGTTGCAACCTTTCAGAACAATCATTTCCAACGGCGGGAAATTCAAAATAAAATGGGAAAGACTTTAAATAAAACGGGTTGCGCGAATCCGAGTCGGATCGGAACGTTTCGGTTAATTAACTAAATAGTTGAAACATTGTGGCCATTTAATTTAATTTAATTAATTAATTAAATAATTAAAATAAAATTTTGTCCAAAAAATAATATCTTGATCATTTTCCGAAGCCAAAGCCGAGTGAGCGACGACACGAGGGGGTTCCCTCTTTCCAACCCTTTTAACAACTAATAGAAGTGTTTTTCTATTTAAACACATCTATTTTTCTTTCCACCACCAATGAGGGAGAAATGCCCTTTCTTAAAGCATAAGAGAATCTTTCCCAATTCCTCTTTTCATCTTCCCTCCATTTCCCATTAACTCTTGCTATACTCAACAATTGTTATACCCAACATGATAACCTTAAAAATACTTCTACTTTACTAACTAAATTTAGATACACCCTCGATCTACCACATAACATAGCAAGTGGTTTCAAACTCTTGTAGAAACATGAGACTTTTAATAAAAATCCAATAAAAGTTTTGAAAACACCTCTAAACTTGATGAGAATTTAGGAGTGTATTTCACTCATGTTACAAGATCGGGAGTGTATTTAAGTTCAGTTGGACTTTGTGTTTGAGTATGAATATATTACATATTGTGCATGTAGTAGTAATCAAATTGTTGCAATTTATTTGATTTATTTCCTCCCTTGGAGATAGAGTAATTTGTAGCTAACATGATATTTGAGAGTAACACTATTGAAAATTGAATAGACACAAAAGGTATAACAAAACATAATATAGCAAGGAAAAAAGGGGAGATTTCATTAGCAAAAAGTTAGAGAAGGCAATCAGAGTTTGGTGCACTTTATTATATATGAAAAATGCCTTATCTTAATACTATTGAAGATAAGACATGTTAACATGCCTTTGCTATTGCTATGGTGGGTTTAGAGTTGGCGCCGTATCTCTTTTCTTAATTGGCATAAACAAAAAAGGAAAAAAGGCTTAGCTGATTCATCACTAATGTCCGTTTCCTCTTATTTTAAAAACTTTTTCCTAATGTTTTTACATTGCATGATGATGATGGTTCAACTTATTTTTTTGCAAAACAATTCCTAGTTATTCTTTAACTAAGCACCACTAAAATTCTAAGATATATTTCACTATCATGTATACTATTATTGTCTATACTTTCAAAATATTATGTATCTTACTATTAATTAAGAGCCCCCTACATATCTTACACTTATTTTTGCTACCAGATACACAAAATAGAGAGAGAGAGGCAAGCGAGATTCGTATATATGTATTCATATACATGCAAATCACACTAGATACATGTATCGCTATGTATCCAGAGTGATTTGCATGTATCTGGGATATCAACTACGTTATGTATCTAGACTGATTCACATGTATCTGGGATATCAACTACGTGACGAGCGAAATGTGAGAGGGAGAGCGAGATATGCTATGTATCCCAAATACATGTGAAGTCACTTGGATACAATGTATCTACAACAAACTACACCTAAATTTGACCTCATGTATATAAGATCCATGTATCTGGACGTTTCTAGAGGCATGCAAATCTAGTATGATACGTAATATTCCAAACTAGATTGTATTTAAGTAATTAGCTCCTAAACTAGTAAGATTTATGTAATTTCCCCTTTTAAGGATAAATACACGCTAGTTTTTTTCGATCAATATAATTATTCTTATCTAAACAATATTGTTTACTATGATATATTATATGTTTATTTTCTGTACAATTAAGTTTTAGTGAGTGAATAATATTTAATGTATGCATGGTTGGTCGCTAGCTTTCAACAAATGATCACGAGAGAGCTAAATCTTAGTCTCAAGTCAACTAAATATATATTTCTTTGTATTAATTCAATCTTACGCATAACTTTTAACTACTACACTGTCCCATTTTCTTTCCAATTTCCCTATTTTTTTTATTTCAATAAATTCTCTTAATTATAATTCTTTTCTCAAATAATTGCCAATAATTTTCCCTTCTTTCCGTGAATTTTCTGGTTAACCTGCTTTCTTTTTTATGTCCTATTTATCTGTCACTTTAGCTGAAGAGAAGGATCTAAAATATGATCACATTTGATAATCGGAAGGCATCAATTCAGCAACTTTGCAATTTGTATACGTGAATCATTTGTATTACAATAGGGTTATGTATGAGTCACTATATATCAGCTCTAAATAACAAAATTGAGGGGTATATCAAATCCTATTTCTTTTTTTCTTCTTCTTCTAAATTCCCACTATTCCAAGCTAAGAAGGCGCACTAAAACAATTACAAGATTTTTGTAGTAATTATTAGCGGCAATAATATAATTATTGTTATATTATATTTGCAATAATAATAATATAATGTGAGTATTTCTAATTAGCATTTTTTTTGGAAACTTTTGAATATAACCACTCAAAAATAGCCTAGTTGTGCTCCATAACTATAGTTTACTAATTACGATTCATAGCTATATGTTATAGGTAGGAGAGTGGCAAGCGAGATTGGGAGAGGGAGGAGAGAGGGCAGCGAGTGGGAGAGAGGTGAATTGTATATGTATATCAATTAGATAATTGTATATTATACATATGTATTTGTATATCTGACGAGCGAGATTGAGAGAGGAATCGGAGGAGAGAGGTGAGCGAGAGAGGGAAATAATTTGTATAGTTCACATTTCGTTTGTATAATTCGTGTGTTTTTGTATAATTGAGTAATATAAACTTTGGAATTATGCAAATATGATAAAAACTCGAAATAACAAATTCATACAAACATAAACATATGAACTTTAAACAATCTTACAAAATATATTATATAGATTACATTATACAAAATCCAAAAATTACATGTTTATACAAACTTTAAAAAGTTATACACAAAAAGATTGAATGTATATGGTGATAAAACTGAAAAACCAAAGGAAATCATCCTCATATACAAATATAAACCATTGTATACAAATACAAATCAAACGAAGAATTGTTCTTAGTTGCAAATTATACAAATGTGGCGAATTATACAAATATGGCTAATTATACTAATTCGAAGTTAGCCCACGTAATTAATGATTAATGTTAGTCGCGAGTGATAATTATAGCAAACTATTACTTAACCATATAATTTTCCCTTTTTTTCTTTATAAATGTCACTAAAAGAAAAAAACTATTACCACTAAATATCTCTTTTGTTATTTATATTTAGTTGAATAAAAGGGGATTAGTTGGATTTGGGATTCGTGAGAATTTAGCGTAACGAACCATAAATGGGAGATTGATATACTATAGTGTATGATTGCTTAACGCATTTGGCTACTTTATTTTAGGGTTAAGCATTATATTATATATAGGACATAAATTAAACTTAAGAGAGGACAAAAAAGAAGAACAAATTTAATTAAATATAATATAAATACCCCACCTCGTGAGTTGTGTAAAGAATCCTAGTGAAGAAAAGAGGCATTGAGTAATGATGAAGCAAAATATGAAGGGGACATTCTTTTGTTCCTTAATCTTCCTTTTATCTACTTTATTATATACAATTTCCAATTTAATCAAACTCTATTATTTTAACGTGTTAAAAGAAAGATATGCAAATGCATGATTGACCTCATTAATTTCATGCTTTATATACTAGTCACATTCTGGTCAAATGTATTTTAATCACTATGCCCTATTTTAGGGCCGGCTTGGGAGATGGCCCCCTCCCCCAAAAGGGGAGGGGTGGAGTGGGGAAGAAAGTGAAGGTTGTGAGCGCATCGTGGATGACGACTCAACCATATTAGTGATCTAAAGTTATAATTAAATAAAAAATTTATATTTAAATTGTTAATAATTTTTATATAATTAATTTCTTTTGATATATTTTTCAGTTGATGATATTCATTCTTATTCTATACTCCTTATCTTTCATGAGAATTGAGACATAGTACTTCAAATATGTCAGTTTCTTCTAATAATTCTTTTATTTTATATGAGAACGTTTACCTTTTCTATAATATTTTATATATTTTTTAAAATAAATATAATATATTATTATTAAGAAATGAGGCACTTCAAATTTAGGGGACTAAAGCATATGATTTTTTCTTTAACACTGTTGAGCCGATCTTGTCGTCAATTGAGCTATACCCTAGTTATGATCTTTAATTGTTCAAAATTATTGAATGCTCAGTAGAAATTTATGTGATACTATTTTTTTTAAAAAAAATTAGTTCCAAAAAATAATATTTTATATAATTTATAGTAATACGAATATTTATAGCTTATTTTGAATCATAAATTTATGACTTCAGTTTTATCCAAACACCATTGCATAATCTAGGAAGAGGTTTTCCTCTATCCAACAATAATTGTCCACTATTGATTTGACAAACACCTAAATAAACAATAAATAATAGGAGTAACAGTATTATACTCCCTCGTCTCATATTAGTTGATCGTTATACTAAAAGTAGTTTCCCCATATTAGTTGATCTACTTACTAAATCAAGAAAACATTAAATAATTTTTTCCTATATTACCCTTGCAATTAATTCCTTTTGAAAGTGTTCATATTTGTTTGTAAAATTTTCAATTTTTTAAGGGATGAATTAGTAAAATTATCTTCTTATTTATAATTTCTTAAACACCATACAAAATGGAAAGTGATCAACTAATATAGACCCTTTGAATATATATTAAATTTAATACTTTAAAAAATGTATTAGATATTGAATAATATATTTAATAGTAAAGGTAAAACATACACAAAATAATAAATTATCTTTTAATTTTTAAAATTAAACAAATATTATTCGATAACTATTTTTAATAGAGCGGAGATAATGTTTTGCTATTACGACATATAAAAAGATAAAAGAATTATAGCTTTATTAGAGTTTTCTGGTTTTCAAATCTTTGTCCAATATATTGTCCAAAGCCGATATATGGTCACATCACACTGCAGCATGCAGTACGAGCTTTTGGACATTCCTAGTTATATACTCCCTCCGTCCCTTTTTAGTTGTCCACTTTAGAAATGGCACACAGATTAAGGCAACAATGATTAGCACAGTGAAGTTACAATTTTACCCTTATGACAACTTGTCACTTCAAAATTACAACTACTTCTTTGAATTCAAGTGAAATAAATTGGAGGGAAACAACATACACTTTTACAATTTTCAAGAAGTGTAAATAAGGGTATAATAGGAAAAAATTTGTTGTCCTTTCTTAATTTGTCAAAATGGACAACTAAATAGGGACAACCAAAAAAGGAAATATGGACAAGTAAAAAGGGACGGAGGGAGTATTACATCTCTTTGTTTCAATTTATACGAGGTTGTTCAATTTGACATAAAGTTTTAAAAATAATAATTAAAATTTTAATTTAAAATAAATTATAAATATTTATATAATTATAAATTATTTATTGAGAATAAAATTGATAATCTAAAATTTTAAATTGTTACTAAATATAAATATATGTCATTTTTTAAAGACGGCCTAGTATGGAAAATGAGTGATATAAATTGAGACAAAATAATATAACTTTTTTTTTATCAAAAATATATTAATTTATTTTAGTGGAAATAAAAGAGAATAAATGAACGTGTCTTCCTAATTCAACACTTATTTGATACTAATATTTTTTTTTATATATCAATTTATGTGAATTTTTTTCTTTTCTTGATCTACCCCAAATCTTTCATGTTACTTTTAATGAGATAATTCCATGACCACAAAAAGTAATCTTGTTTCTTGGTAGGCATTTAGACATGCGATATGAAATAATTATGAGATGAAATTATCGTTTGGATATGCGATTTCACGCTGATTCATTTCATGATTTCAAATCATGAAATGAAAACTCATATTCTCCAAAAATCATGATTTGGGAATTTCAAATAAAAAAAATTGACTCACAAGTTTGTATTTGTAAAAACAACCCACATTTATATCTAATAACCATTTATTTCACATATAAATAAAATTTATAATTCATATCATTACTTTTTAAACTACTTACATCTCATATATTGATTATTCTCACTAACATAGAATTTATTATTACTTTAAATCAATTTCTATTTTACCATTTATATTCACAAAATTCATTACTTTTTTTTTAATCAATTTATTTACCAACAAAATTGACCAACAAGTGACTCAAAGTAACAATGTTGGTTCGTTTTCTTAGTCATATGGACGAGAAATGCAAGTTCAACGTGAAAAAAATGTTCATACTATGTGGGAGGACTATATTAAAGACTAGTACACCACAACTTATATATGTTTAACTTTTTGTATTGAATTAAAGCTTGAACAATAAATCTTGTATGCGTAAAAATAACATATCTACGATAGAAGTCGAATACAATTAAGTAACTAGGGGCAAAATACAGACTTTAGAGCGTTAAGTCATACACAAACCGGAGTGACTTCACTACCTGAAGAAAGAAAGCTGCTTCGGCAGGGTCGGAGAAGACGTGTAAGACACCGAGGGGCCGGGGCTTCTTTATTTTTTAAAGAATATCTTTGTGATATAGTGTATTATTGGATTTTATAAACTTTGTTTATTTGGTAAGATTGTATAAAGAATTGGGACAATTTTAATAGTTTTACAACTTATGAGGTTTTTATGTTTGTGAGAAAATATACAACATAAAAAATTCAAATCTCATGTCCAAATAAAACATCAGCTTCATCACCAAACGGACCCTTATTTAAATCCTACCTAATCAAACACTATCATATAATTTGAGATAAGGAGAGAAATAAATGTTTAACTTATGTACGTTGATCACAATTTAAAGGATTTTTATATGATATAATAATTTTACATATTTTAGCAGTTTAATTTTTGAAAAATAACTAGCTAGTAAATTTTACTTATATGCAATTTTCGCGATCATCTTTTAAATGATATGATGTAAAAAATTCTTTTATATACTATAAGTTAGTGTATAAACATTAAACTCATGCATAAAATTATGAAGTAGATATTGTCAACCAAGAGTGGTTGCAAGCCTGATCACTTTTGATGCTCTTTTGCTTTCACATAAATAACAAAACAAAGACAGGTGAAAACAACACGACAAATATGCAAATGAAAAACTTGCAAGGTATTTTAATGTGATTTTCCTCTTTGTGCAAGTAAATGATTAATTAACTAAAACTAAAATAAGTATAAGTAACTTACGTCTGATCAACTTATTCTAAAGTTGAAAAATCATTCAAGAAAATAGATGATTGAAAAAGGAAGGGAACATATGTACATCAACATGGCGGCACGCTTTCATTATTTTGCAAAAAACTTATGATTCCTACTAAGATGATTAATTATAAGTGACATAAAAAATAAATTATAAACTTAATTACCTTTTGTGTAGTCACAATCTAATTTATAGTTAGTAAGTAAGCTAAGGATAAGCACTAATTTTAATCATGCATTCTTTGACTAAGTAAGTCAGATGTCGTTGTTGAAAGCTCCTTTTTAGCTACTTTGAATAATATTCTTTTTATTCTTACATAAATTACTCTAATGACGTGGAAAAAAACTTAAGGTTTGTAATCATCACGAAATGACAAATGAGCATACTACAATAACAATAACATATCTAGTGTAGTCGCACATGCAAGTAAGGTCTGAAGAGGATATGATATACACAACCTTACCCCTATTTCTGCGGGGAGGTTGTTCCATGGAACCCCCTGCTCAAAAGAGAAGTTTTTGAAAAAGAAATCTGATAGCAGAATAGCAAGATACAAAGAAAATAAACTAAGAGACAATACCAAATGTTGGAGATCAAGAAATAAAATCGGATACTAGGATTGGAGGAGATAAGGATAGCCCCATGCTTCTCTCACATAAAGTGTGGCAACAATAGACTACCTACTAATCATTTACTATAATCCTCAACCTTCATACTTTCGTATCTAGGGTCATGTTACGAGGTCTATCGTAGGTTGTAATTTTTACTCCCTTGAGCAAGAAGGTTTTCCACGACAAATGTACTTTACTGTATAAGTTCTGCTTAAGGAACTAGGCTCCTTAAGTTGTGCATTTATCTTGCGTACGATTAAGAGTAATGTGCCAGACGTTTCAAAATATTAGGTTGACACCTTGAAAATATCCTATGAAAACACAATCAACTTTTTAGGAAGGCGCTTCAACAACTAGACCACCCCTATTCATCAATGAAAAATATTTTGAGAGGTGGGGCAACAAAATGATGGATCATTTGAGGGGAGATGTCTATGGAATGTTATACTTGAGGGGACAGTCATTCCCATGAAGCCAAGCAAAGATGGGAAAACTCAAGTTCCAAAAGACAAACTGGAGTTTAATGCTGAGGACACACTTGTGTTTGCAAATCAATGTTAAAGCCCGGAGACGAAGAGGTACCCCGTAATGGACATCCCGCACTATACTCGCTAGGACTTGAAGTCTAACACTACAAAAAAACCCTAAATTGCCAACAGATTTTACTAACAACTTAAGTTGGTTAGTATTCTACTAACAAATTACCAACATATTTCTAACTGAATTATATTTTAAAACTTAACAACGAAATTCTAACAGATTACCAACCAAAATCTTACTAACTAAGTATTTTAGTTGGTAAATACGGTGGGAAAAAATGGCGCCAAATTTAGCAACATTTTATCAATGGATTACCAACTGAAATATTACTAATGCACACCTTTTGTTGGTAATATTACCAACGAAGTATATATCGGTTGGTAAATATGACAAAAAAATGTTTATATAATTTATTAACATATTACCAATGAATTACTAACCAAACATTTACCAACGGCAAGATTGTGTTACTAAATTTACCAACCAAATATAAATGTGTTGGTAAATTAGTAACGAAATGTAATTTGTTGGTAAACTTGCCAACCAATATCCAATTAGTTGAAAATTTTGCCGATGAATAAAGATTGTAGTTAGTAAATTACTAACATCATTAAAATAGTTGGTAATATACCAACCGATCATTAATCCATTGGTAAAATTTACCAACATATTAATTATTAGTTGGTAATATTACAAATGAATGTTTAGTTGAATAGTAACTATTACCAACTGTGATAAAATTTATTGGTAAATTATTAATTACTAACTTATATTTGAATAGTTGGTAAATTTATCAATTGAAGTTAAACTTTTTGGTAAATCAACGTCTAGTGTTGAGGCTTTCTTATTCAGTTTGTGTCGTTAAGCGTTTTAACTTTTAAATTTTAGCCAAAACTTGACTTTGGTTTATATTTTTGGTAAACGTGCTTAGATTAGAACTCTATCAATGTCATTAGCTTCGAAAGGTCATTTTTTATCTAGCAGGAAAGTTGGTTCAAGTTTTGAGGCTTCCGTTTTTTGTTTTTGCCGTTAGGTGTTCTAAATCTTATGTTTTGGCCAAAATTTGACTTTGGTCAATATTTTTGTGAACGTGCTCAAATGAGAATTCCGTCAGAGTAATTAACTCCAAAGGTCATTTTTTATCTAATAGGATGGTTGGTTCGGGTTTTGAGGATTTCATTTTTAGTGTGTGCCGTTAGGTGTTTTAACTTATAAATTTTGGCCAAAATTTAACTTCGGTCAATTTATTTGATAAACGTGCTCAGATGAGAATTTCGTCAGTGCAGTTAGATGCGGAAGGTCATTTTTGATGTAATAAGATAGAGAGTTCGGGTTTTGAGGCTTCCATTTTTAGTTTGTGCCGATAGGTATTTTAACTTTTAAGTTTTGGCCAAAATTTCACTTTAGTCATTATATTTTGTAATCGTGCTCGAATTGAAATTTTGTCACCACGATTAGCCATATAAGTTCAGTTTTGGTCTCATAGGATGGTTGGTTCGGGTTTTGAGACTTTTATTTTCAGTTTGTGTCATTAAACGTTTTAACTTTTAACTTTTGGCAAAAATTTGAATTAGGTCAATTTTTTTGGGAAACATGCTCAAATTTGAATTTCGTCAGCGCGGTTAGCTCTGGAAGGTCATTTTTCATCTTATAGGATGGTTGATTTGGATTTTGAGGTTTTCATATTCAGTTTGTACCATAAGGCGTTTTAACTTTTAACTTTTGGCCAAAATTTGACTTTGCTTAACATTATTTTTAAACATGCTCTGATGAGAATTTCGTCAGCGCGATTAGCTTTGGAAGGTCATTTTTATATCTAATAGGATGGTTATGTTGGTTCAGGTTTTGAGGCTTTCATTTTCAGTTTGTGTTATTAGGCGTTTTAACTTTTAACTTTTGGCCAAAATTTAGATTTGGTCAATATTTTTGGTAAACGTGCTCAAATTAAAATTTTTGATATAATGATATGTCATATTGAGATTTTTAACTTGTTGTCATAGATTTTGCATTGTTTCATTCAAATATGATTTATAAAATTGATATTAATATTTTTGGATTTATATTCGTGCTCTTAGATTTTAAATGCAATAAATTAATAAATATTTTATTATTGGATAATCATTCAATTAATAATATTTTGAACATATTGTCAATCAATTGCTAACCTAACATTGAACATGAATGATATATTACCAACAAACTAACAATTAATTAGTAAATTTATTAGAAAAACAAATAATCATACTAACATATTTAAAATTTATTACCAACAAGGGTTGTGGTGGAGTGGTAAGTACTCCTACATCCTTAACCAAGAGGTCTTAGGTTCGATTCCCCTGGATACGGAGTCGCCTTGAATGATATATTACCAACAAACTAACAATCAATTAGTAAATTTATTAGAAAAACAAATAATCATACTAACGTATTTAAAATTTATTACCAACAAGGGTTGTGGTGGAGTGGTAAGTACTGCATTATCCTTAACATAGAGGTCTTAGGTTCGATTCCCCTCGGGTACGGAGTCGCCTTTGTTAGGGAGCGCTTTACTCCCCAATGTGGGACTTTCCGGCGTGAATCCGGATTTAGTCGGGCTCCGGTATGGGGTACCGGACACCGGATGGAAAACCAAAAAAATAAAAGTATTTAAAATTTATTGGTAAATTACCAACAAAAAATTACTATAATTAATAACGTATTACCAACGAAATCGAATAATGAAGAAAAAAAATTAATAACTCCTTTTCAATTCGTTAGTAAAGGTACTAACGATATACTAACCAAAAATTAGTTGGTGAATTTACCAACGGAAATTTCAGGGCCATGTTTCAAAATTTTGTAACAAC
Organism: Solanum okadae; assembly: GCA_036553675.1. Classification (NCBI taxonomy): domain Eukaryota; kingdom Viridiplantae; phylum Streptophyta; class Magnoliopsida; order Solanales; family Solanaceae; genus Solanum; species Solanum okadae. The sequence continues at coordinate 14,674,926 of CM071682.1, forward strand.
ATCTTTGGGTGTTTACCAACCGATTTTTGGTTGGTAAATAGGTTGGTAAGTTTACCAACAAATTAAAATCAGTTGGTATTATTTACCGACGAGCCTTTTAGCAACAGATTAATATAAGTTAGCATTTGGTTGGTAACTCAATTTGCCAACCAATTTGATCAATTTACCAACAAATATTTTTGTTGGTAATTGGGGTTCCTTTTGTAGTGTAAAGAGATGCCTGAATAGATCGGTTACACTGCCCATGATGCTGATATGATTGTTGCTCTTTATCTAAATAGCCCCTACCTTGGGACTGAGATCCACTATAGCCACCATGATATCGAGGCCTCTATGGTGTCTCCACGGGCCTCACGATAGATCTTCATAGGATGGGCATGGTCAACAACATCATAAAAGACATTTATGGTGATGCTAGGGACTCTGTTTCAATACGAAGCTATTGCCTCAAATCTCGATCAAAGCACCGAACACTATCCTCCTCATAGGCACGATCATGGAGTCCTGCTCCAACTTAGAGAATTGATCTCACAATCTATCCCTGAAGCTCAGGGTATGAATTTGGTCAAAAAGGCATCACAAAACTTCGTCCATGTCAAAAGAGGAAACCTAGTTGGTCTACACTTCATAAATGTCCTCAATCACTGCATGGTTGGTCCGTCCAATTGATAAGTTGTATAATTTGCACCCCTAGACTAGACTAAACCCAATGTATACAATCTCTCGGGGCAGGTAGTAAAGAAATCGTTGTCATCCTCTCCTGCAGTCCTAGAAAACCTTGGAGGAGCCAATCTCAAGAATCTACCCATACTTTCTGCTCTTCTACTATCATGGTAGCAGCCACTATCGCATGTGTTGGTGGTACCTCGATATAGGGAGCCGCAACTGCGGGTGGTACTTCTATGTCCAAAATGTTGGCACTGGGCTTGCTGCATGCCACCTAGTGCCTCTAGAAAGTGTGTAATAGCTGACTTAAGTCCCGTCACAACTGCACACCCGAGTGACGATTGTGCTAGCCTAGACACATGCTCCATCAACTTTAGAGCAATATGCGTGAACTATGGATAAGTAACATGATCAAATGTAACGTATCTATCCTGACCCCGAGCTGGCGTATCAGCTCATGTCCAAACTCGTTGACCTCTACCTCGACCCTAGTTGAGGCCCTATCGATAGGCTTTTGAGCATCACCTTCGACTGCTGTCTCATACAAACCATTTGTAAAAGAGTGGAACTGTCATGACCCGTGCCTACACTTTGGACATGGCCGACACTCGAGAACCATTATTGGTCCCTAAGAGAATCGTCATCATGGTTGACTACAAGTGGAAGATTAACTCAAGCATACACAAACATCAAACTGAAAGAAATGCTTAACAATATTTTACTGAATCTCAAAACTCTTTGAATATACTGAGTAGGAAACATAAGTTTTAAATAAAACATTTAAAACTGAAAGACTCTCCAAATTGTCTATCTATGAAGCCTGTACTGTATAAGGAAGAGTGTCGGGACAAGACCTACGACACCTAAAAATGCTACTACTAACAACTTATAAAAAATCTGGAGTCCTCCGGAAGAAAGGAGGCCTCATTCAAAAGCTGACAAATGGATGAAGTGATCTCAATAAAACTCCTGTTAAGGATCTTATGTACCTGAATCTGCATTATAAAAAGATGTAGGTCGAATGACAACAGTATGTACAAGTATGTAATATAGCCGAATAACAAATAATTAAACTGAAAGAACTGCAATATATATATATATATATATATATACACACACTCAACTGAATGTAAAGAAATAAAAGTGTAAAATCATTTAAAACTTCACAAATACTTGCTCATTTCTGAAACTCAACATAATAAGTGATATAGTAAAAATATACTTTGACTTTATTTGGGAGATTCTCTAACTAACAACCATCACTATGAGCTACGTGATGATACAACGTCTCGTCCATGCTGCCAGAACTATCTTATATCGTACAAAGGTATGATAACCTCTCAATTAAGTGGATCAACTAAGCAATAATCCTCTTAAAAGAGATAACTGCTCTGAAGTAGCTCTGAAAACTCTTTATGAAAACAAAGTTTCTTTCTCAATGTAAAAGTAATACATTTGGGAATCAATTAGTTCCCTTAAACTTTACTAAAAAATTCTCTTTAAACTCTACTCAAGCTCTGCTTTACTTTCTCAGAAAAATCAGTTTAAAGCAAATGTTTATTGTGATATGGTCATTGATGACTCGAAAAGTCATACTGCATAAACATTGATGACATATCTAGATGTCATACTGCTTACACATTGATGTCATACTCGACTGTCATACTAATCATGAATCAAAGTTCTTTTGTCAATGTAAAAATATTACTCTTGGAATCATTTGTGTTCCCTTAAACCCTTCTAAAATAATAACATTAAAATACTCTTAAACTCACTTTAAAATTTCAACACCAATGTATGGAAATAACTGCACAAAGGCTTTCAATAATTTATAACTTAAAATAGGGTTTAATACTGAAATCTAAACATGAACAAAATAACTCAAGGATATCAATAACAATATAGAAAACCCAACCATTAGGAATAAAATTCAGAACTCAACAACAAACCCATCTCAATAATTCTCAAAATTAAGGTTGTAACCTTAAATTAAACTTTCATTAACTGAATTTAGATGTAGGGCATGAGGACGAACTAGTCCAACACTATGAATAACCTTACATACCTGGAAGAACAAAATTCTTCAAGAAACTTGAAGGAAGACTTTTGAAGATGAACCCTAGCCTTAGTGTTTCTTGAAGTTCTTGAGTCTAGGAATTTAGGAGTGAATGAGAGGGTTCGATTATGAAAACTGATTTTCTGCACGTTTAGTGTAATTTAGATGACTCCCTAAAGGTTTTTAGGAAAAAAATACCCTTAAAAATAAATAAAAAGAGCTGAAAATCGAGATTTTATTTCAGTGGACACTGAGGTTCATATTCACTTCGTAATGCAGAGCCATCGCGGAGCTGTTGCCAAGTTAGAGTTTTATAGTAAATCAGTCATAGGTTTTTACTCAAAAATCGAATTGAGGCAAACTTGGTGGAGTTGGAAAGATGACTCATAGAACTTCAATTGGAAGGGTCATGGACTATCTAATTCATTATATGCTGAGAGATATGATTGTTTGAAGTTGATCTAAGTATAATCTTATATCAAAACTTAATCGATAAGAAATCTTTCAACTCAACTTTGTGTTAGGGGTTTCTTGTGACCTTAACTCATCTCCAAGTTTATTCTCACACTAAAAAAATGACCTAAACACCTAAGAATAATTTAAGAATCACCTGACACGATCTTTTTCACAAATGAAGCATGATTCAGGTCTTAGCTTAAATTTTTTTGGGTTTGTTTGGCAACAACCAAGCGCTAACGTCTGAAAAGGACGAAGAACGGACTCGCTCAACCACCAGAAGAAGGAAGTAGAGGGAGAACAACATTGATTGAGAGGGAGGACAACCCTTTCTTGATTAGATAGGAATAGACATCGAGATTCACCTACGAAAGAAAGATTCTTAAGCGCTAACGTAACTCTCCGGGTATAGAAGAGAGGTTTGGTTGCTAACTAAAAGTACAGGCCGAGTCTGAACTACAGGAATAAATGAGATTTTTAGAAATCAAACACAACTAAGTTGCACTATGAAGAATCAAAAGAAAGTGGACCACAAAATTCCTTTCATATGATGGGAGAACTCAACTGATAAAATCAGTGTTATTCTCAATTCAAGTATTCTGCGCTCAAATCTTTGTTCTTTCTAAGAAATTGGTTAAAATCATTGAAGCTACTTGTAGGAGGTTTCCATGGACTGGTGGTGTCGAACTCTCAAAGAAAGCTCTACTGGCCTGGGACAAAGTTTGTCAGCTTGAGTCTGCAGGGGGGCTAAACATATTGGATATTCATACATGGAACAAAACAGCAATAGTAAAGCTACTATGGAACATATGCCAAAAGAAGGACATTTTATGGGTCAAATGGATCCACATTTATTATGGTAAAAATAGGGTACTATATGAGGAAGTGCCAAGGCAGACATCCTGTATAATTCAAAGAATCATAAAGGCTACTAAATATGTGGAAAAAGATGGATTTAGCATAGCAGAAATACATGAGATGAAGCAATTCTCAATCAAACAGATATACTAAGGCTCAGGGGGGATTTTCAAAAAGTTGAATGAAGAAGATTAGTGTGCAACAATCTGGGAGTGCCTAGATGGATCTTTATCTTGAGACTGACTGCACTAAATAAACTTTACACTAGGGACAGGCTGCTGAAATGGGGAATGGTTGTGAATCCTAGTTTCCCTTTATGTTCCATGGCAGATGAGAGTCACCTACATCTGTTCTTTGCTTGCACAGTCTTTGCTCAAATATGGCAGAAAATTCTCAACTGGCTTGGAAGCTCTCGATCATCTGGAAGCTGGAATTATGAATTAGCATGGGCTACTGCAAATGCTACAGATAAGAGTAGTAGAGCTGAAGTTTACATAATGGTCCTTGCAGCCACCATCTACCATATATGGAGGGAAAGGAACATGCGTGTCTTTCAACAACAACGAAGGCCAACGGAGCTTCTCACAAAATTGATCATCCAAGATGTTCATGCTAGAGGTCTTAGACATGTTATGGTGAATAGTTGGCTAGCAAATCATAATTTCTATCCTATGTAGAAGGAAATTAAACATATGTTTATGCTACAGTTTATAGTTACCTCTAATGCTAAGTGGCTAGGAATTTCATAGTAGTCTACTGAAGTAAAGGAACTATCCATTACACAGTCTTTTTTTTATTCCCGTATCTCATTGCTCTTTTGGTTAATAAATCATTTATTTACCATAAAAAGAAGAAGATTGGATATAGACGTTTTCAAACTGATCAATAAGACTCTACTAGACACCAGTTCTGCATCAATAACATCGCAGGTGAACTTGAGGATTTGTACCAACTTTATCACGATCCAAAATTATGGGTCATGAAGGAACTTACTATAACCCACCCGTAGGTATGCCAACCCTCCGCCGCGCGGAGGTGACTAGCTTAGGGAGCGGTGTTGCTTCCAATTGCACACGCAAGTATACGTGGTCGCACAAGTAATATAGTGGCTCTTAAAAGAATCGGATTATCGAACCCAAATGACTTATCAATTAACTATTTACTAAATTATACTAACTCTAATTATTTATTTAAGGGGAAGATTTCAAATATGAATATATATTAACTAAAATAAAAATAAAGATAAAATAACTAAAAAGCAATTAACTAAGAAAGATAGATGTTTACACAATCAATGAATGAATCGATCTAGGATTATAATTTAACTAACAGTCATGTTTAGCATCAATTTCATCAGCTTATTTGATTATCTAGTTATTGAATCACAGGGTTAAATATATGATCATGGTCTCCCGACCTTTAATCGCCTACGATAAATAACACCCTAACTATATCGTTGAGCGGGGATAGGATGGATTAAGTACTGAGTATTACGATTTCTTTCTGTATGGTGACCCAAGCGAGGTTTCTAGGTATATCCCTATCCTAGATACGAATCAACCCTAGCTATTTAGAATTAAACAAGATCCTTATGTCCCACGTTCTATCCTCTTATTCCTCTCCCGAGTTCAATTCGGACAATATGTTTATTTCAATGGTGATCAAGCATCAAAATAGTAATCACTAGAATATAAGAACAACTAATATGATAAAGAAATCATGCCGAATCAAAATCACTAAACAATCATATTGTAAGTAAATATAATCCAAGAACGAGAAGTTTAACTCCACATAGACATAGATCAATTACAACCCATCATTCAAAGAAAAGATGTAAAATAAATAAAAGAGAAGAAAAGAAGAAACCCTAAATCAAAAGTTATTTTCACATTGTATCCTCCTCCCCGTAATAATTATTCTTATGGATTATTTATAGATGTAGAAAACCTTGAATATAATAATTGAGTCCAAAACAAATTAGGAACTCAAAACCTAAAAGGAGTTGAATTCCACGTGAACAGTAGCCGACTCCAACACTTCATCGTCTCGCCTTGGATAGTTGCCACATGACACATGTTTAATTCCTTTAAAATTCACATTTTGCAGCACTTTGCCCATATATAAAAAATATTATTATTATTATATTAAAGTTAATCCATGAAGCTGAATGCTTGATTTCCTTCTTCAATCTTCCATCTTTAATTCTTTTTAGCTTCAAACTTTTTTATTTTTCCATCAATTCAATCCTACAAATAAATACACTATTAAGCACAATTAAGGCTGGCAATTGGATAGGATTTTTTCCGATCCGATTTTCGTACTGGTAAGTCCGGTACCGATTGAATCGGTAAGGAACCGGTATCGAAACGGAACCCGGTTTTTTATCCGGTTGATCCAATTCGGTAAGAACCGGTTCTGATCCGGTTCCTGTCCGGTTGATCTGGTTCAACGGTCAATTCCATTTTTTTTAAAAGTTGAACGTTATATAGCCGTTGGGCTGGGGCCCAAAATAGCCTCCACCCCTCTCTAACCCCTTAACACTATAAATATAGCCATATTTTTCATTTAAATCACAAATTCACAAACTATTTCATTAACATCTTATTAAATCTCTTAATTTTCAATCTCTCATAAATTCATAATTATTATTTTGTGATATTGACTTGGAGTTCGGATTTCGGAGATTTATTTGAAGTAAATCGAAAGCTTCAATTGGCATCTCTCAATTTTGGCTTTGGTTATACCTCTACTTTTACGTAGACGTTCGGTACATTCGTTCCAGCTTTAATTTTTTATTTTTTTATTAATTAAGTTATTTTATTTTTTTATATTATCTTGCTTGTTTTTCATAGTATGTAATTATTTTAAACTTGAACATGAATTTGGAAAGAAATAGTGGTAAAAGACCAATGTCGAAAAGAAAAAATAATAGGGGAGGAGGAGGAAGTAGTTCTAGTTCTAAAAGTTTGGCACCTAGATTTAGAATTAATACTAATGATTATACTCATATTGATGAAACTTCTTTTACACGAGACTCACGACCTATTGAATTTAATTTCGAAAATATAGTAGATCATGAGACTTTAAATAGATGTTTTACTAATTTTGAGGAAGAATTAGATGAGAAAGTAGAAATAAATGACGAATATGATGAGACCCTACTCCTACTAGTCCGGCTACCGAATTACCGGAACAAGATGAAGTCCCGTCTTGACCTACTTTTTCAAAGGCTGCTGTACGTGTTAAAAGATCTTTAGTATGGAAATTTTTGGTACAAAATGAGGAAAAAACTACTGTTACTTGCACGAAATGTAAATTGACCATGAAACATATGACTACGGGTACACAAGGGGGAACAGGACGACTAAGAATGCATTTGAGAAAGTGTAATAAAGAATTTGCTCGCCTAGATGATATAGAAAGGGCTAATAGAAATGGAATACCCATACTTGAAAATTCTATGAGAGTTGGAGGTTCTAATATGGTTCAAAGTGTATTAAATATGACTAATCCGACTAGCCGAAGCACACACCGCACATATAGTAAAGAAAAAGATCGTAGAGAATTAGCTAAAATGATTGTTGTTTGTGGTTTGCCTTTTTCATTTCCTTCACATACTGGTTTTATTCAGTATATTCGGGAATTGTATAACCCAGATTATGAAGGTATTCAAAGAAGTACAATTAAAAATGATCTTTTTAAATATTAAAAAGAATATTGTCATTTTCTTCGTTGTTTATTATGATGGTAGATATCTATTACTTCTGATATGGGACATAGTCCTAATGGTAATGATTATTTTACAATTAATGCCCATTGGATTGACCATGAATGGAACATGCAAAAATGAATATTAGGATATAAATATGTTGAAGAAACTAAAACCGGTTCTTATATAGCAACAAAAATAAGCTTTATTTTACAATTTTATGGAATATGTGATAAAATAATGAGTGTCACTTTAGATAATGCTTCTAATAATTCAAAAACAATTGATTATTTAAATGTAGACTTTGTCCAATTGATAATGATTCTTTTCATATTAAGTGTGCCGCACATGTGTATAATTTGATAGTAAAAGATGGTATTTATCAATTTGGAATTTCTTGTGAAAAAATTAGACTTGCTTGTAATTGAATTTTTAAAGCTAAAATAAAAGCTAGAATTACAGAATTTAAAAATCGTTGTAAAGAATGTGGACTTGAATATAGAAAAGTTCCAAAAGAAGTATGCACTAGATGAAATTCTTTATTTGAAATGCTTCAAGTTGCTTATATTTATCAAGAGCCGGTACAACTAGTTTTTAATGCTCATAATGCGGACCCGAATTTGAGAATTGACTATGAAGATTGGGAAAATACAAAAGAACTTATTGAATTTTTAAGTGTTTTTTATAAGTTAACAAATGCTGCTTCTGGTCAATATTATCCAACTATTTCTTCTGTTTTAGTAAATATTTGTGCTATTTCATCTGAATTTGCAAAATATAAAGGAAAAGATCGATTTGAAGATTCCCTTGCTTTTATGATTGAAAAATTCAAAAAATATTTTTTCCCTATTCCTCAAATCTATTTGACTGCTACTACTTTCAACCCAAATCACAAATTAAAAGGTGTTGAAAGAATGGTTGAAAAGATTTATGCAAATTTAGAAATTAAAGATGATGAAACTCGTAGTGTTGAAGATTGTAAAAGTAGCATATATATAAAACCTAGAGAGTTATATAATACATATAAATCTATGGAAAAAAATATTCCAATAGTTGAACCTCCATCTTGTAGGCCTAGAAGTGATGATACAGATGATTGGATGGATGATTATCTTGAGCTTGAATCATCTACTAATAATGATTTTGATTTATATTTCAATTAGGCACGGGAAAAGATTAAGCATGAGAAGGACAACTTCAAGCTCCAATATTAGTATGGTGGAAAAATCGTGAAAATCAATTTCCGACCCTTGCTAGGATTATTCGAGATGTGCTAGCGATTCAAGCATCATCGGTCGCTTCGGAGCAATCCTTTAGTGCGGCGAGATTTATGATTGGAGATCATCGATATTCATTAGCAAAGGATAGGTTGGAAATATCGGTGTTTCGAGATTGGTTCATTGCCGAAAGAAGGAATACCAGACTACCACAATTAAATAGCCAAATAGAAGAAGAAATAGGTGAAATATTTGGTGATAATAGTGATGATGACATGGAAGCAATGGAAGAAGAATGACAAATACAAGTTCCAAAAAATGTTTCTTTTGAAATGATACAAAAGTTACGAATTTTTTTTAAAAAAAGGTTCAATTGTTAGTAGTTAGTACTTAGTACAATAATTAGTATTCAATACCTAGATTATGTACTTTTTGTCTCTTTCTAATATTTGTATTGTACAATTTATTTGAATAAATATACGGCTATTCGCCTTGATTTTATTTTAAAATAGTCTTTTATATTTAATCCAACTATCCAAGGCATTTTACAAATTTAATTTTCAATTATTTTAATATTAGTTTAAACTTTAAACTTTAATATAAAATTGAATTTTGAGGTTTAAACTTTAAATTCAATATAAACTTTAAACTTTAAAGTCAATTTTAAACTTTAAATTCAATTTTTCAATATAAACTTTAAACTTTAAAGTCAATTTTAAACGTTAAAGTTTAAACTTAAATTCAATTGAAACTTTAAAGTTTAAAGTTTTGAATTGAAGTTTTTTAATAATATAATATTATTAATTAATAATATACTATTATATAATAATTAAAGTTAATAGTAATAATAAAAAATACCGGTACACAATGATCCGGTAAGAACCGGTTCCGGTTCCGGTCCAAATCGGTTCCTATCCGGTAACTAAGGGACCGGGCAGAACATTTGGGAATTTCCGGTAAAACCGGTTCCGGTAAGATCTGGTTCCGATGAATAAATCCGGTAACGCGTCCCAGTTCCGATACCCATTTCGGTAAAATCGGTCCTGTTGATCCGATCCTGTCCAATTGCCAGCCTTAAGCACCATTCATAAAATTCATGCTAAAAAAGGAGAAATATAAATAATAAATGTGAGGCAAATAATAATTAAAAATATGTATTTTGGCCTCACATCAAGTGGAAGTACCAACCTTAAGGAAAAATAAAATCAAACACAAATGAAATAGCGGGGAAAGAACAAGGCATATATATATATATGCAATGAACGAGGACAAAAGCTACAACAGATCCATCTCAAAACAGAGTAGGCATCATTGTAAAACTACTACAAAGTCTGACTATAAGACTACATATAAACAAATGAATAGACTGTCCCAAAATACAAAAGACTAGTCAAAATATACAGAAGGAGATGAGTCAACTCCATATGCCAGGAAGATTACCCTTAATTGTTGGCTATCAGCTGTACTGTATGAGGATCGACGTGGTCGAGTAGAATTCAGATCTGCATTAAGAAAAAAAATGAGTGTAGTATGAGTACCAAAACAATAAGTACTCAGTTGGCATCATAGGCCAATGAAGCTTGAGATTGCAAAATCATAATAAAGTGCAAGTAAGGTAAAACGATAAGTATGTAAGCTATGAGGGAACGATAATAGTAATAATAATCTATAAGTCGCATGAAGAGGAAGTCTACGATCGTACCTAAGTAATCTAGGATAGAAAAAACCTAACGGGACTCCATAAGTCTAAAAGGTGCATATAAAAGACATAATAAAGAGATAAACTCGACGGGTCCCCATAAGCCCGATGAGTACACACAAGACCTAATAGAGAAGAATGAAAATACTAGAAGTAATCAAGAACATTAGCCATGAATTCACGTAAGGACTATCCGAGATCCAACATTAGAATTGTCATGAGGAAAATATAGCTCATCCTAGAATCTACATCAGGATTGCTACAATGAAGGTCAATCTCTTATGGAGTCTTATATCAGAAGGTCCAGTTATTCCCATAATCTAACATCGGGATAACCACACAAATCTAGCCCCCTCCAGAATATTACATTGGAGAAGCTAGCCTTTCTCATAATCTTACATCGAAAAGCCACGAACAAGGCTAAGCATCTAAGGGAATCTTGCATCAGAATAACTAGTTAATTTCAAATCTTACATCAGAATACATAATGAGAACCTAGCTTCTTACGGAATATTATATTGAAACAACTAATCCTTTCTAAAATCTTACATCAAACGGTCGCAATACAAGAGTCGACCCCTCTTGGAATCTTAAATCGAAAGGATTCAATCACACAAGAAATATGACAAATTGCCTAAGGCAAGTCTAGTATCAAACAAATCCCAAGTAGCCAATACTGATACCAAAAAGGGTTCTCAGAAGTCAAAGTCCAACCTAAAGTGTCACATCTAACCCAAATATGAGGCACACAAGCCATTAAGGCTAAAGTTTAAGGCTCAAGCTAGTCAACCCTAGAATAAGACCCTAAATAAGCTATAATAAGAAAATTTTAACTCATAATTACATGATCAACAATAATAATGAAGGCAAGAATAAGCAATACTATCCCTGAATAAATCTAAAATAAGGCTAAAAAAGTAATACATATATCAACAAGAATCACGCTAGTTAATTGAACCTTGAAATTCACAATTCATCATACTAAAACAATTAGAAAGCTAAGGCTAATATCAGTAAGTCATAGCCTACCTCAAAGTCGAACACACTGATGAGTCCACAATTTGGACTCATTTAGGGCTATATTTTGATAGAATTAGTGTCCGTAAATGCATATTTTGTCTCTATATCTAATGAAAATCCTTATGTTTAAGGTATTTGAGTTGAGAGACAAATCATGGACGCTATCGAGCAAAAAGGAACAAAGTGGCTGAAAGAAGCAAGAAAAGACAGCCTGACGATCGCCTAATCCATTAGGCATGTTGCCGAAAGGCTTACAACCTCGCCTAACGTTCCAGTGTGCTTAGCCTTGAAGAAATAGGTCAAGTCTGCGAGAAAAGAGAGCAGTCGGCGAATCGCCGAGCAGTTCCGTGAAGCATCTCCATATCGCCCAATGATTCACAACGCGAAGATGCTGAAGACAAAAGCTAAAAGGCGAGGTACCGGACCAAAGGGCGGATCGCCGAGTAGTTCGGCGATCCCAACTAACTGCGCCGAGTGGATCCTTCGCAACACACTTTTTGACAGCTATAAATATTCATTTAAATCTGTAGCTTAGTATCAAGCTATTGGAGAACTAAGTTTTAGAATAGAACAATTTTTACATTTTTGGAGACATTGTTCTTGAGCCTTGAAGATTCAAAAGGTTTCACTCCAAGAAATTGGAAGTGGGTCTTCAAGAATCTTCATCCTTGATGTGTTTAAAGACTTTATTTATCGTACCCATTTGATGGTAATACCTTTTGGTATCGATTTTTATCTCTTTTTCATGTCTAGCTAAACCCCCAATTCTTGGGGTGCGATTTTGTGAATATAGATTAGATTATCTGTTGGGTCTTGCTTATTGACGTTTTATTTGTTGTTTAAATGTGATTTCGTTTAGTAGTTGTGTATGAACTTAATGTAATTGTAGTTGCAAATACGATTTCATCTTAATGTTTTGGGCTTGCTCGAGAGAGAGGTCGTAAAACTAAGACTACTAAATTGATAGCCGGTGGTATTAGGTCGACATGGGTTCAGCTCGAGAGAGTGAATCCTAGTCCTTCTCGCACACATTCAACTCAAGAGAGTGAATGGGCTAAGGCAGAGACTGTGCTTAAAGCGGCAACTCAGTGTTATAGAGAAAGCGAGTCGATGGGTAAGTTGCTCGAGAGAGAATTTACCCCTACTATAGTCTAGCCTAGTCACAAATACTCATCAATTTACCATCAAAAGCATGTACCCGACAGTTTAGTTTATCTCGTATTCCTATCACATCCCAAGAATCCCGTCTCTCTATCTAGTTTTTGTATATTTTCGCTGTTTGTAGTTGTTAATTAATACAAAACCCCCCATTGATAATTGACACTTGCGTCACCCCTTTTAGATTTAGTATGTTTATACTCGATAATGTTGTTTGCTACGGTTAACTTTAGCATTTTTTGCGCTTAACCATTAATTTTTAGGAACCGTTCTCTTGGGACTCGACCCCAACCCATTCGGTTGGGTTATATTACTATTGTACGATCGTAGACACTTGAATTGGAAGTTGTGTCTTGATTACACAAACATCAAAATGGCGCCGCTGTCGGGGAGTAAGGCTGGCAACGGAACCGGGAGGTACCGGTACCGGTTCCGTCTCGGTTCTGGATAGTACCGGTTTGATCCGGTATTGTGCCGGTCTGGGAGGGGTAACGGGACGGAAACCGGGATTTACCGGTCCGTCCCGGTCCGGTTAGTCCCGGTTCCGATCCGGTTCAGAACAATTTTTATTTTTTTTTATAATCTGAAATTTCAAAATTTATAGCCGTTGAGAGCCGTTGGGCAACGGGTTTTGGGCCCCACCAACGTCTCTTTCACCCCCATAACTCTCATTTACACCTCCCTACCCCCCAAACTTTTTTTAATACCCCAACCTTCTTAAAACTACATTTTCATCCTTTTTTTTTAAACTATAAATACCTCTAATCTTTCATTCTTTTCACTCACAAAAATATCTTCTAATCTCTCTACTCTCTACTCTCTAAATTCTCTTATTCTCGTTAAAATTACGAATTTGGTCTTTGGAAATTGGAGCTTCAAAATTCAACTTTCAATTTTCGGCTTCCGCCTTCCGGTCATACACGTCTACTTTTTTAAGTAGACGTTTGGTACATTCGTTCCAACTCACTTTTCATTTAGTTATTTATTTGTTTGCATTTAATTATTTATTTTGTGAGTAATTAATCTCTAGTCTCTACTTATTTAGTTGTTTATTTGTTTAAAACTTTGCTAATCATTTTCGTATTATATATAACTTACTCACTTTTTATATTTGAATATGGATTTCGGAAAAAAACATTATTGAAAAGGGTAAAACAACCATAGTTAATTCGTTCACTAATTTATCTAGCTCAAAATCCAAGAAAAATAAAAAAATCGGTAGTACTTCTCAATCTAAAACTAAAAAAACTTCTCAATTAAGAATAAATACGGATGATTATACGCATGTTGATGAAACTGTTTTTAATATTGATAGTAATAGTGGATTAGATCCTTATCATGAATATTTACAAAGAAGATTTGGTAATTTTGAAGTGGAATTACCTGAAGATGATGAACATGATGATGTTAATGCTTATGTTGATAGTTTTGATAATAATGTTGATGAATATGATGATGATGAAACTGAGCCACCGTCGTCTACTAGTCCCACTGCCAATCCCTCTTCCCCGACTCCCGCTCCCTTTCGTTGTCCTGCTCCCGTTCGCCCCGTGCATCCTAGGACTAAGGTAGAACGCGCTAAAAAATCAGTTGTGTGGCAATTTATGACTCAGAATGAAGATAAAACACAAGCTATTTGTAATAAATGTAAACATAGAATGAATCATAAAACTGTAGGAAAACAGGGTGGGACGGGACATTTGAGTAATCATTTAATTTCATGTTGTAAAAATGAATTTTTGCATGCTAAAGTTGTAGCCGAAGCTAAAAAAAATGGTACCACCCTTCCTGAAAATGTAGGAGTAGAGGGCTCTAATATGGTCCAAAGACAATTAAATCCTTCTAATGTTTCTGGTTCTAGTATACAACGGTCATATAGTAGAGAAAAAGATCTTGAAGAATTAGCTAAAATGATTGTTGTTATGGGTTTGCCATTTAGTTTTGCTGAAAATCCCGATTTTATTCATTATATTCAAATTGTGTATAATCCACATTTTAAAGGTTTTACTAGAAATACAATTAAAAAGGCTATCTTTGATTATCAAGCTCAACATTTTCAATATCTTCGTTGTTTATTTTATTATAACAATTGTAAAATAGCTATTACTTCTGATATGTGCCGTAGTGTAAATGGTAATGATTATTTCACTATTACTGCGCATTGGATTGATGAAAATTGGACTTTGCAAAAAAGAATTTTAGGTTATAAATGTTGTGAATTGCATAAAACCGGTAGTTATATAGCTCAAACAATTATAGATGTTTTGCAAAACTATGAAATTTGTGATAAAATAAGTAGTGTGACATTAGATAATGCTTCTAATAATAGAACTGCTGTTGAAATACTAAAACCGTCTCTTTGCCCTATTTATATTGATGGTTTTCATATTAGGTGTGCTGCACACATATATAATTTGATTGTTAGAGATGGTATAGCAATGTATGATGATGGTTGCACGAAAGTTGAAACTGCATGTCATTTTATTTTTAAATGTCAAGTTAAGTCTAGACGTAGAGATTTTGAAAATCGTTGTCGTGAATTTAATCTTCCACCTAGAAAATTCCAAAATCAGTGTGTACTAGATGAAATTCTTTATTTGAAATGCTTGAAGTTGCTTATGAATATAGAAAACCTTTACAAATGGTTTGGAATGCTCATAATTCAAATATGACATATAGACTTGATGATAATGATTGGAGTGACATAAAAGAACTTATAGAATTCTTAAAAGTTTTTTATTTAACTACAAAAAAAAATATCTGCACTTTATTATCCAACTATTTGCTCTGTTTTACCTAATATTTGTGCTATTTCTAGTAAATTTTATAAATTAAAAAATAAACCAAGATTTGAAGAATCTGTTAAGAAAATGATTGAAAATTAAAAAAATATTTTATTCCTATTCCTCAAATTTATTTAACTGCTTGTTTGTTAACCCACATTACAAATATGAAGGTGCATCACGAATGGTTGATAAAATATATTTTAATTTGGGTATTGATAGTGAAGATGATGAAACACCTAGTTGTCAAGATGTTAAAGAAAGTATAAAAATTGAAGCTAGAAAATTGTACGACTTGTATAATTCTAATATAAGGAATGTAGTACATAACGAAGAGCCTCAAAGTTCTAGGAGTAGATATAATAATGAAGATGATATTGATGATATGATAGATTGTATTATTGAACTTTCTCATAATGATAGAAATGATTTTGATGCATATATTAATCAAAATACAGAACCTACTACTATTGATCTTCTAGAATGGTAGAGCAATCGCGACCAAGGATTTCCAAAACTACAACCGGTTGCTCGAGATGTGTTAGCTATTCAAGCATCTTCAGTAGCTTCGGAAGGCACTTTTAGTGCAACAAGATTTCAAATTGGAGAGCATAGATATTCATTAGCAGCAGATAGCTTGGAGATATCCGTACTATTTAGAGATTGGATTAATGGCGAGAGAAGGAGTTATGGTCGTCCACCTTTACTGACCAAATTTGAAAATGACGTTGATGAAATAATGCAAGATTTTAGTGATGACGGCATTGATGCAATGGAAGAATTAGCTAATCAACCAATTCCAGAGCATGTTACTAGAGAAATGTTAAATGATTTAAAAAAAGATTTCCTTGGTAGCATGAACTATTAAATTTAAATGTCTATTAGTATGAGTATAATAATTCGAGGTCTAATTCAAACAGAACCCTTCCTAGAAGGTGGCTGTGTAGATTAGATTTTTTAATACTCTACTAATATTTTGTAACTCAACTTGTACTATTTAATTAATATTAATAAAAGTATAGGCTATTCGCCTTAATTTTTTTTTTATTGTCTTCAAAAGTTCAAATTTAACTTTTAAAGTGTGAAATTTAAACTTTTATAGTTTTAAAGTTTTAAATTTTCAAACTTTTAAAGTGTGAAATTTAAACTTTTATAGTTTTAAAGTTTGAATTTAAATTTTCAAACTTTTAAAATTTAAAGTGTGAAATTTAAACTTTTATAGTTTTATAGTTTTAAAGTTTGAATTTAAATTTTCAAACTTTTAAAATTTAAAGTGTGAAATTTAAACTTTTATAGTTTTATAGTTTTAAAGTTTGAAATTTAAATTTAAATTTTCAAACTTTTAAAGTGTGAAATTTAAACTTTTTATAGTTTTAAAGTTTGAACTTTGAATTTAAATTTTCAAACTTTTAAAGGGTGAAATTTAAACTTTTATAGTTTTAAAGTTTGAATTTAAATTTTCAAAGTTTTAAATTGTGAAATTTAAACTTTTATACTTTTAAAAGTTTGTATTTAAAACTTTAAAAGTATAAATTTTTAAGTGTAATGTTCCTAATTTTTTAATTTTAATAAAAAAATTATAATTTATAACAGTTAGACCCGGTTTCCGGTCCGATCCGGGACGGGTACACGGATTTTTTTCCGGAATTACCGGTTCCGGCCCGTGGTGCCCGGTTCCGTTCCGGTTCCCATCCGGTAGTCCCGGTTCCGGTCCCGTTGCCAGCCATACCGGGGAGTGGTCTTACGTGAAAATTCTTGGTTAAGACGAATTTTGCCTGAGGTAGTCGTAGTTTAGTTACCTAATTTTTAGTTTTGTTTAGCTTGTTGGTACTTTAAAGCAGGGGAGGTGAGTATATCAAACAATACTTGCGAGCTAATGGAGTTTCCTCTATTAGAAGTAATGATGTACCGGAATCGCATCCTAACCTTCAAGCAATTGAAAGGTGAACGGATCCATAAGTCATGTGCAAGGTTTAAAGACTGATAATTCAATGCCCAACTCATGACATTCATGACATAGCCCTCCTTGATTGTTTCTACCAAAGTATTTGTCCCGAAAATAAGTGTTGATTGACCAACTCATTCCGGGAGGAATTACAAAATAGTCATATGTGATAGCAGCCCATCTGCTTGATCAAATGGTTGAAACGAACCAAGAAGTAGAAAGGGACTTCATGTTGGCCACACTTATGACTCAGGTAGATGAGTTGGCCAAAAAGATGGTGGAGATCAAAGTCTAATGCAAAAGGAAGAATGAATACATCCCTCATCATGAGCGAAGAAGGCCAAAGGACAATGAGGTTAAACACAATGAGGGAATGCTTTCAATCATTCTCCACAAGGTGACTAGGCAGAATAGAGAGCTAGAAGAAATGAATGAGAGCATCAAAGTGATGAAGCAAATGATTGTTCTCACTCCTGATCTGTCTAGCTGCTCGAAAACCTTATGGGTCATGCATTGACCCTTCTCAACTCGCAGCAAAACAGGGAGTTGCCTAGTGATACTATGGCTAACCCCAAAAATGAGGTTTGAGTATTGACTTATGTCGAGCCACGACGTTAACTAAGGCGTTGTTTAGGAGGCAACCCAAAACCCTTAAGTGCTTTAGTTTTGTTTTTGTAAATAATGGTGTGTTGGTTGTGCAAGTTTAAATGCGGAAAGTGTTTGGAAAATGCAAATTGGCAAGCACATGGTCCAGTCAGCGTATCGTTGAAGAGGTCGACGTGCCCGACTTGATTCGCCGTTTGGCTCAACAAAATGTCAACTCAGAGCCTGTAAAACTTGGCGAGCTCAAGAGCAGTTCGATGAGTCGCTGACCCCGATTAAGACCGCCGTCTTAACCCCCAAGAAAATGCAGGTCCTGTAGAAATCGGCTAGGTAAGTGACCATTCGGCGCTTCACCGAGTGGATCGACGGACGCGACTAATGTCACCGAATGGTCATGAATTGGACGATTATATATGGCCAAAGGTTTTAAAAATTTCAAACTCTTCACTTTCCCTCGGTTTTAAACTTTATAAACTCACACCAAGTTAGTATTCTGAATATTCTTGCTTTTCATTAGTATTTTGGTTGCTGATTGGTGCTCGAAACTAGGATTTCTTTGCCGCCTAGCATTTCAATCCTATTTTAATCGGCATCTAAGGTTGGTTTTCGAACCCGAGTTTACCTTTGAAAATTTTGTACTCATTTGCACTGATTGTATCTTAGTGATGTGTGTTGGGCCTCTCTGATAGGAATAAATTGTCTTTATGCCGATTTTAATTTAAAATTTTTGCCTGTATTGCTTTGATTATCGAATGCCCGTAATTTGTGTGGTTTTAAATAATTGAAATTTTATTGGGTTGTGCTTGCATGCTGTTTAGATTGATTGGGTGAAGTCTAAGTAGCCCGTGTTTGCGCTAAATGACGGATATTGCTCAATGATAGAAAGGGTAACACCCTTCTTAAGGGCAATTGTCGTCAAATGGCCAAATTTGGCAAAACTGGAAGAGGTCTGAGTATTCCGGGGTGATGGGTGCTATGGGTCTGAGCCTAATTTAACTATTGCATGTTTTGATTTTATTTTCGAGGGTTGCAGGGTTGAATTCGAAAAGGTGGATTGAAAATAGGCATGTTGGGTAGAATGAGGAATTTCCTTTATGAGTAGCCTCCGAACGATTCTGCATTATAAGATTAGAGATCTGCATATCAATACGAGCACAATAATATCCATATTGTCATAAAAAAGTTTGAGCCCAAAACTGGATCACAAATGGGACTGTGAGCAGTGGCGGAGCCACCTTATAGGTAGAGGGTTTATCCAAACCCCCTTTGGCGGAAAATTATATTATTTATACATGGTTAAAATAATCTTTTAGGTATATTTATAGTAGATGTCAAACTCCCTTTCAGCTATTTCGTGTGTCTATTTTTTCTGATTTTGAACCCTCTTATTGAAAATCCTGGCTCCGTCACTGTCCGTGGACTCATGCGGGGAAATCACGATGTGACTCTGCCAATGGGTCCGCACCAAATCAAGGAACATACTTTTCCTTAGCTTGGTGGAGCTTGAGCAGTTCTGCATCTGTCAGCGGCGGACCCATGTGCTGAGTTTTGGGTGCTTGAGCACCCATTGACCCCGACAAAACTTTGTGTATATATATAGAAAATACTGAAAATTTTATATAACATATTCCTCAGCACCCATTAAACAAAGCTTTCCAAGGGTCCGCTGGCCGCTGGTTCCAAAATTGAATTCTAATGTCATTACTGCCCTGGATCTCTAGGGATTGAATCCTCGTAAAAGTGTATCTTTTTGTTGAAAAATGGCTATAACTGAATTTCTTCATAGTTTTTGACTTCTTTTTATACCTTTTTAATGCTGATTTTTTTGCTTATATTTCTTTGTTGTTTTTTCATTTTTCTATTTTTTGTATTTCATTTACTAACTAAATTATAAAAATATTAGTAAGCTTCTAGAAATAAACTTTTTTTTGGCTAGCAACTTTATGTAAAAATAATTGAACACCCACGATCATCAGATCCTAGATCCGCCACTGATACATGTGATAGATAAGAATGGAAAATTGGGCAAGGCAAGGTGGGATGATTGCGGGGCAAATCCGCTTAAAACGTACAACAAGGTCTTTCCTCCGCCTTGTCCAGCCCATCATAGCATAATTTTTTGTTTTCAATTCGCCTCCTTGCTCCGCATGAATTTGTCCCGCATAATTTAATATTTTTATTCAATAAAAAGTATAAAAAGTGAGCCTAACTGTTTTAAAGATTTATTTATTATCATTTCATGTAATTAATTCTTTTATTATCATTTTCAAAGTTAAACTTGCTCATTTTTTCTTTTATCATTTGTCAATTTTTCCCCTTTCTGTTTTATGTCCATGTTTATCTTAGAGCGTGTAATTGTTTAAAGGGAATTACAATCAAGTTAATTTCTTTATTAATCATCATTATTCTTTGTGATACCGTGAAACATTCTGTAAGCATTTTATATCTTAATGGAAATTATTTTTGAAAATTATTTTTAGAAAACAGTACTTTAGCAAAAGGAAAGAAAAAAGGAAAATACTTTGAAAAATTGAGTGAAAAAATAGCATTATAAAGAGGTTTTCTAATAAAGTTATCTTTGATGCAATGTGAATTATAAATTAAACATTTTAAGGTGACAAGAGGGTGTTTCTCAAAATTCAGATGGTACACATTTCTTACTTTCAGTTCTAAGGTTATGAGTTCGAGTTATCAAGAAAATAAAAATATGAGAGCATCTAGGGAAAAGTAAATTTGTTATGATAAGGATATAATTTTTTTAATTAAATCAAAATGATTGTACCAAAATTGCTAAGAAATAGTGCAATTTAAACTTTGGAATTCTATAACTCATAACCACCCAGCGTCACATAGTTTTTCTAAAAATTATTTTAAACCGTCCTGTTTCACTCGACACTTGCATAAGTTAACCACACCCCGCATATGGTTTAGAAAATTACTGGACGTGGCCGGCACTCGAGAATCATTGTTGGTCCTCAAGCGCACCCTCATCCTGGCTGACGACAAGCGGAAGACTAACTCAAGCATACAAAGCTTAAAAACTGAATAAAAATAATATATTCAACTCGCCATAAAATAGGCTACTTAAGTCTTTAAACCATTTAACAAAATAAATGAACAGACTTCTGAAACTCTATTGTCTATCTATGAAGCCTCTAACTAACAAAGATGGAAGTCGGGACAAGACCCACGACATCCTAACAACTGATATAACTGAAAGTACAAGTGGAACCCTTCGGAAGCAAGGAAACTCACCATAGTTAACTCAAACTGCATGTGGTTTCAACGAAACGCCTGTTGATGATCCTGAGTACCTGTATCTGCATCATAAAACGTTGCAGGCCAAATGGCTCAGTACATGGAATGTACGAGCCTGTAAGGGGAATTCTAAAGCATAAACATAAGCTTGAAGAGGCGGAATAGAAACATACTTACCTCTTCTCAACTCACTCAACTCAACCCAACTCAAAGAAAACATAGTTCAATTCAACTCGGAGAAAATAGGGCTCAACTCAATGATAAGATATTCAACTCAGTGAAATAAGACTCGACTCTGGGTACTCAACTCTGGATACTCAACTCTGGATACTTAACTCTGGATACTCAACTCAATATAAAGCAACAATACAACTGCAATATATGAAAAACTTTTAAAACAGTAGAAAACAACTCAATGTATTGAAAACTGCAATAGTAACATAGTTTGAATGCAAGGATACACGATAAAATCTGGTTGTATATAAATACAAAGTAAACTTTGTGTGTATATAAGAATACAAAATATCTCTGCGGGAGTTTCTCTAACCGTCAACCATCACTATGAGCTATGTGATGATACATCATCTCGCCCACGCTGCCAGAACTGTCCTATACTTTGCCAGGGTATAAGACCTACTACTAAGTGGATCCACTAGTCTATGGTAAAAGCAATAAGGAATCATCTAAAAAGTATGACCCTTTCTTCCCACGTTAGCTACATGGTTTATGGGGGCTGTGAGTTATCTGAACTCTCCCCCATATCGGTGCTCAATACTACTCCCAAAATATACTAGCTCATATGTTTAAAAACATAACTCTTTCTGTGGTTTGAGATTATTATTCAAAAATCTGTCTTAAAAAAGATGGTACTCAAAACTCTTTAGGAAATTGGTGTTTCCTTTCATTTTAAATGTGAAAACATTTACTCTTGGGAATACTTAGTTCTCATATCCCATTTTAAAGAAAATGAACTCAACTCTACCCTTCCTCAAAAACCTTTCAAAATCATATTATAATATGATCATTGATGACTAGGGAAGTCATACTGCATAAATATTGATGGTATATCTAGATACCATACTGCTCATACATTGATGGAATACTCGATTGTCATACTAATCATGTTTTAGAAAACTCTTTTCTCAAAACTCAATTTAAGAACTCAAGTGTTGGCTTTAAAAAACTTTTTAAAATTTATAACTCAAATCATAGGGTTCATGTGGAATTATGAACATGAACGACTCAACTCAAGGATCTTAATAGCAATAAAGAAACTCAGTACTCAGAACTCAAGATTCAATGATACTACTTATCTCTAGACTGCTCGACTCATAGGGTTCATGCGGAACTATGGGCATGAACAACTCAACTCAAGGGCTTCATGGGTAACATGTAGTAGTCCCATAAGTAGGAATATAATCCCAAAAGGATTAGGAACTCAATGCTCAAAGACTTAGAACTTGAAGATACTACTCCTCTCAAAGAAGCTCAATTTATGAAGTTCATGCGGAATTTATGGGCATGAATGACTCGAATCGAGGGTCTACATAACAATATGGAACTCATGTATACTACTCCTCTCATTCTCATACTTACTTCCTCAAAATCGATAGTTGATCTCAAAGGATTCACAATCGAACTCAAAGACTTTCTTGAACTCTACTCTTAACTCTTTCTTGAATTTGAATTATGAATTTAAGAGTTATGATTCATGATATGAAGGATCTTGATGGTAATCTAGACTCATGAATACATTCTCCTCATTCTCATACTCACTTACTCGAGTCTTGAAACAAATTATTAGAAGTTGTAGAAGACTCCTCAAAAAGACTCAAACGGACTTTCTCAAAATGTTCGGATGGCGTAAAAAATGAAATTCTTTTTAATTTGAAATATTTCCCAAAAATAATTTTTTCTTAAATTTCTTTTTGACAGGAATGACCTGGGTGGGGCGTGGCAGGGGGTAGGGGGATAGGGGTAAGTGGTGGCGTAAAAATGAGTAAAATTTAAATTTCAAATATTTTTCAATTTTTTTTTAAAATGACGGGGATGGCCTGGTAGGGTGGGTGGGGATGGCTTCTGGGGTGGGGGGGGGGGTCGTTTGGGGTTAGGGATAAAAATATATTTGAAATTTAAAAAATAATTTTTTTTAAAAAACTTAATTTTTTTTTTGAAAGGGGAGGGTCAGGGTATGGGTAGGGTAAGAAAAAATAATAATTAAAGAATGAAGTAGAGTTTTGGAAAATGTTTTCCTTAATTTTGGAAGGAAAGTCATTTTTCTTAAATTTGAGAAAAATGAGTTGATTTTGAAAACATTTTCCAAACATTTTAAGCCAACTAAACATGGAAAAATTGGAAAACATTTTTCCACCATACCAAACACACCCATAGTCTAGCATTTCTAAAAAAAGTTTTGGGGCTCACACTCTTAATTTCAAAAAAAAAAAAACTAAATTTACATTTGGAAATTCAAACCTTTCAATTCTCATTGTAAATGCATAAAGCATGTTTGTGTGTAGAGTTATAACTACCCATGGACAATGGTTACAATCAGTGTTTTAAAAGGCGGGAATGTGAAATGAGACGTTTTATAACATAGAATGAGGTGTGTGCCTCATAGAATATATTAAAATAAAACTTCTAACATGAATTTATATGTATAAAAAATATAATGATATAAAAATTATGATGAGATGCAAATCAACTCTAATATCTTAACTTTTACAAAATAAAGAGTCATTATTCCTAAAAATATATTACTATTATTCTATGTTATTTACCTCCTTAAAAGAAAATAATCAATAAAAAAATATTAGTATTATAATAAAAAACATCACTCAATATGAATAAAAATAAAAATATTATTAAAAAGTGAAATAATAAAATATGATAATTTCAAGACATACAGAAAAACATGAAGACCAATAAAAAGTAAAGATGTCAAACTTGGCTAGATATTTTTAAAATAAATATTAAATAATAATCACCCACATGATATTACCAAATAGTATATAAACAATACTACGATTTCTTATTTGAGTTAGAGCCTGTTTGGCATTGCTCTTGGGAGCCCAAAAACACTTATTTTGAGATTTTTTTATTTTTTTTTGAAAAGTAGGTATTTGGCAAACATGTAAAAGTGCTTTTAAATAGAAGTAGAAACAGTTTTTCTGCTGTTGGGAAGAAGCTAAAAATTACTAAAATGTCCCTTCCACACACACACACACCAATATATATATCTCTTATTACTTAATTAACATATCTCATATGTTTGGTTAGGTTCCATTTAGTAATTTTATTTTTTATTTTTATATAATAAATTTTATATTTTATTTTATCCATTTGCGTATTATTATTTTATTTATTATTTTAAGTATTATTTTACAAAATTTGAAAACAAGAAAAAGGTAACAACAATAGTTTTGTAAGATTAGGAAAAAAAAGAAAAAACATAACAATTAAAGATTTCTACCTTTCAAAAAAATGTATAATATTGATTGAAAATTTGAATATGAACATTTTATTTTAATAAAATAAAATTTTAATTTATTTTTTTAAAATAGATGTTTAAACTAGTTTCTCTCTATAAAAGAATCTTAATATTACAAGTACATTAATACTTTTCCTTAATCGTAATTTCACACTCAAAAGCACTTTTGTAAAAAGATTAGCCAAACATAATTTACTTATATAAAATACTTTTCAAATGAATTATCCAAACAGAAATTGCTTTTTTTGAAAAACACTTTTCTGAAAAGCTATTTTGAAAAGGTGCTTCTGAAAATAAGTTGTTTTTAGCAGCAATGCCAAATATGCTCTTACTCTCAATCTTCTTATTTCTATAAATGAAAAAACTATTAAGTATCATTCATTTATTAAAGAATTATGAGGGTCAACAACGTTAACTAAAGAATTTAACACATAATTTGTGTAAAATCTATAAAGCGAGCCTCGAGCGTTGGACATTGATCGTTTTTAGGGCGTATAGTCAAGCGTTTAAGGCGTAAGTCTCACAAAATTAAGACCCACACATAAGTTTCGAGGCGTTGTGCCAAAACCCCGCCCAGGACAAACCTCGACAGAGTCTTTTAAAATACTGATTACAACAAGGGAATAAGAAAGGATCGCTAAGCTATTAATAGGGATAATTGAGAAATTTGTTCTTATTTTAATTACATAAAAATAAAATAAATTTTAAAAAGGAGAGAAAAATAAGATATTGTATTAAAATGAGAGAGAATCCCGAAATTGAGGGGGGAAATCGGCATAAAAGAGTTGCCACATAAGCTTTTCATTCCAATTTGCTTAATTATAATTATCATTACAAAAATTTAGTAGTAATTATTACTTGATTAATTTTATCTTCTTCTATTTTTCAACCATAATATTAAAAATTCCCTAATATAACTGAATTCTAAAGATATTGTCTTCTTTATAAAATAATCAAACTTTTACTTCTTTAAAAATCAACCTCTTCCTCCCTTTCCTCTTTGAATTAATTATGCTTCATAACTATAGTTTGCTAATTACAGTTCGTAGCTACATGTTAGAGGGAGGAGAGAGGCGTGCGAAATTGAAAGAGAGAGGAGAGCGAGAGAGGGCACATAATGGAGAGAGACGAATTGTGTCTATATATATATATATATATATGTGTGTGTGTGTGTGTGTCAAATAATTGTATCTATGTAATTGGTATACATATGTATTTGTATATCTGGTGAGCGAGATTGGGAGAGGGAGGAGAGAGGCAAGCGAGACAAGGTAGAGAGTGGAGAGAGATGAACTGTATATGTATATCTGTTAGATAATTGTATATATGTAACTGGTATACATATGTAATTGTATATCTAGCGAGCAAGATTGGGAGAGGGAGGAGAGAAGCGAGCGAGATTGAGAGAGGGATGAGAGAGGCGAGCGAGAGAGGACAAAGAGTGGAGAGAGGCTATGTATTTGGTATATCTATCATATAATTGTTTATGTGTATATATAATTTGTATTTGTAATTGTATTTGTATATGTATAAAAGAGGAGAGAGACGAGAGAGAGGAAGAGAGGAGAGAGGCCACGTAATTATAGCTAAAATTAAGTTGCGATCCGTATTTAATTCAAACTATAGCTATGTTAGCTAATTAACTACTATATGTTTGCTTATCCGCGTAATTCCCCATTAATATATACCTTTCTTTTAATTTCATGATATTTATTATATACCTTATTTCTTTTCAAATATATTAATATAAAAAATTGAATGACAATGCAAAAGTTTCTTGATCTATGTAAGAAAATAAATTTAGATAATTAATTAATTAGATAGCATATTTTAAGAAACAATAAAATATTATCTAAAGACAATATTCCTTATAATGTCACTTACGATAATTGGATTAAACAAAATGACACTACATAGGAGTTGAGCAATTCAATTTTAAAAAAATGAAAAAGGTTATAACTATATTATGTATATCAATGTGAAAATTATGAAAATATCACCTTTTTAAAGATACAGGAAGCAAAAGTTTGACACAAATTTTAACTTTTTAATGTATCTCTAACATTTTGGGCTTTATGTGATAAAATTAATTTCAACATACAAACTAAAGTCATGTCTAAATAATCAGTGCAAAAGCATTAGCTACCCATTTATAAGACTAACTATTTTAAAGAAAATATTTTGAAGTAAATCACATAATCAATTTAAGACAGAATTATTAGTTTTAACTACAATTTAAATTATTTCTAAAAATAAAATAAAATCTTATGTAGGTTCATTTTTTATATATTCCTATACGAAAGAAATGGCGAATATATATTTTTTTTAAATCTATAACAAAGAATTGTATTTTGGTGTGTGTAACTATTTTTCTTTAAAAAAATGTATTTTTTTCTTCTTCTAAAAACATATCAAATCAACGAATATTACCTCCATAGCTCCATCATGTTAGTCCTTAATAAACATCCACTTCCTATGTAACAACAACATGAAGCACTGATAGTCGTCATAAGTAAGTTAACATCTAATTTGGCAAGTGTTTTTTTTTTTTGAAAAAAATAAAATCTAAATTTTAATCTTAAGGAAAAAAAAAATACACAACAAACAAAAACATGCATTAGCTTCATATCTCCATTATATCACTTTTCAAAAAACAATCTGCTTCCTACATAACAACAACAACATGAAGCATTGATACCGTCATAAGTAAACTAACAATTAATCTTCCCTTTCCTTATCAATGTTGAACTCTCCACTTTAAAATGGTATCAGAGCTAGATTTAGATTTCATGGTGATCCATAGCTTAGAAAACAGTGATTTGATTATCAAAATCGAAACGAGATAACATATGTTTTCTCATTCGCATCGGCAATCAACAATTATAGTAGATCGAGCTTTGAAACCATCAAATTGAGCTTGTATCAATGACTTTTTTTCTTCGAATCACCTCAAATTGACAAAATCCTTTATATGCAATGGGAGTTCTTGATTAATACGAAACGATAATCTCTAAAAAATGAACTGACATTCATCCTCGACATCCTTTGTATTTGCATCCAGGTGATACTCCAGGTATTGTTTTAATTACCCAACAATTTACTAGTTTGAGATTTATATTATCTGGATCAAATTCATGATAAATGCTTTGTGAGCGCGCAAAAAATAAATTGATTTCATAACTAGTGCCAAAAATCTCAGTTCAAAGATGATTTAGCATATGAGGGAAAAAGAGGTAATGTCTTTGTATTATATGAATCATGAACACAATTTCAAAAAAATTTAGTCTGTGACATGGTTTATTCCTCTAATGAGGCGGCAGTATGAGAAAATCTATGGAAATATTTTGACAAAAAGAACCTTACTAGGATTTATCAAGTTCATCATGAAATCTACAACATAACTCATGGAAATTCTTCTAGATGTTAATTGGGTTCAAGCTATGAAACATGAGATACAAGCCCTTTGCAATAATCGCTCTTGGGAGATAGTTGATCACTTACTTGCTTGCAATACTTCTATTGGTTGTAAGTGGGTGTATAAGGTAAAACTAAATGCATATGATTTTTTGTGAGGTATAAAGCTTGGCTTGTGGAAAAGACATTTACTCAACCGGAAGGTTTAAATTTTCATAAAACTTTCTTCTTTGTTATAAAGATGGTCAGTGTTAGAAGTGTCATAGCCTTGACAACACAACACTCTTGATTTTTGTGCCAAATGGATGTTTATAATGCGTTCTTCTAAGGTAATATTGTGGAGGAAGTTATATGGTACTTCCTCTAGGCTTTGGTAGCCAAGGGGAGTCTAAGGTCTACAAACTACCCAAATCCTTATATGACCTGAAACATGACAACAGACAGTGAAATTTAAAGCTAATACATGTTAGTTTAAATATCATCATATTAGTATATGTAGATGATCTCCTAATCACAAAAAATAATGCAGAACTGATTCAAGAGGCTAAGAACATACTTCACCACAACTTCAAAATGATAGATTTAGGCAATTGAGTTTTTTCTTGGAAATTGAGTGTACAAGATTTGCCAAGGGAAACCTG
Organism: Solanum okadae; assembly: GCA_036553675.1. NCBI lineage: Eukaryota > Viridiplantae > Streptophyta > Magnoliopsida > Solanales > Solanaceae > Solanum > Solanum okadae. The sequence goes on from CM071682.1 coordinate 14,703,899, forward strand.
ATGAATCAAATAAAATATGCACCTGAACTCATATCAAAATGTCGTTTAGGGGGGGAGTTAAAGCTACAATTACACCAAATTAGTGTTTGATAGTCATTTGGGACTACTAGAGGATAAATTGTTAGTAGACCAGAGTGGTTACCAAGATTAATAGGAAGACTGTTGTACCTAGCAATTACAAGACCTGATATTTCATTTTCAGTACAATGGTTAAGTCAGTTAATGCATAACCAAAATAAATACAGTGGGAATCTACTCTACATGTCGAAATACATAAAGAGACAGCCAGGACTTGGACTTCTGATGAGTAGCAAGCAATCAAGAACTATGGAGGCCTTTTGCGATGCTAATTGAGCATCTTGCTCAACAATTAGAAGTTCAATTACAGGTTGTTGTATTAAGCTAGGTGAGTCTCTAATTTCATGATGGTAAAAAATATAAATCAACGGTGTCAAGAAGTAGTGCTGAAAGCAGAGTATATGAGTATGACTGGAACAGTTAGAGATACATGGTTTGTCACATGAATTAGTAGCAGATATTGAACTACCTATGAGTTTCTTCTGTGGAACAAAGCAACTCTTAATATAGCATAAAATCCTATGTTTCATGAGTTCACATAGAGATTAACTGTCATTTCATTAGAGAAAAAATAAATACAAAAGGGCTCATCAAAGCAAATCATGTTGGAACCAATTAAGAACAACTTGCATACATATTGACAAAGGGTCTTGGAAGGCAACGACATGACTATCTACTTAACAAGTTGGGGATGATTAATTTATTCAACCACCTAACTTGAGGGGGAGTGTAGAAAGTTGCAAGTAGATAGACATAAGATAATATATATATATATATATAATCTCTTGTTCACAAAAAAATATGTATAATTATTTATTTAAATAATATATTGATATTATTTCACAAAAGACTTGTTCTATATGACTTGGTACATGTATTGAAAAGCTAATCTAAAATAAACCCAAAGAAAGAAAAATACATACGTCGATGGTGATGTTACGGGTTATGGTGTTTATTTTTTTCCTCTTTGACAAACACAATTATGAGGGTTAATGTCATGAATAAGTTAATATGGACATTAGCTTGGAATACACTCTACATGAATCAAAGACTAGTCATAATTCAATCACAAAAGTCTCCCATTTTATCGACCACAATATTAACTAGTTTTGTCCCCATTCATTTCCAAATCCAACTTTGCATTTTGCATGTGAGAACACATAATGGAAAATGCTTAGATAAACACAAGCAGATAAACAACATGATGTGACTATGGGTCCATTTTGATGGATCAATGGTTGTATCAATAATAAAGTTTTCATTATGGCAATTATTATTTTAAGAATAAATAATAATTGAATCAATGTTTATAATTGTTGAAGCTAGATCTTGGATTGTTGGATTAGTCTTTGGCTATCATCATGGTTGCTCCATTGTAGTAGCTGTGTTTTAGTTGCTTAGTACTTAGAGAGCATATATTTTCTTCAGATTGCCCCACATATTTCAATTATTTCAAAGGACTTGTTGACTATGGGAAAAATATTGGACGAATTTTTAACCCCACAAAGGTGTGTACTCATTATTATTAATGTAATTATAAATTCAATAACATTCTAAAAGAATTTACAGATTAACTTCTTATAACTAGCTATTTCTGAAATTTACTATAAAAAAATTTCATTTTACAGTTGAAATTATCAAGTCCAACCTCAAAACAGACATTTTTTGGGCACTACATATAAAAAAAAAGGACCCCCTAAATATACAGACCAAAACGACCACTTTGCCCATAAATGGGTGAACTATCCGAAATAACGTTAACTCTCGGACTGTTCAACTCCAAAATGCAATACAAATATTTTAAGATAGTTTGCCCATAAATGGACGAACTATAATTTTAGTTTTTCACGTGAAGGAATATCTCTTCTAAATTTTTGATATATCATCACGTCTATTTAATACATAGAATCGTGAGCTTCTTCAATAATAAAATTTTAAGTGTCTGTTTTGTTATGAGTTTTTAGGGAGGATCCCTTTTAATATGTGATGTCCAAAAAGTGTCCATTTTGATGCTAGACTCTGAAATTACTACTATGACAAATTTCTTGCTTTCTTTTCAATTAGTGGAAACAAGCAAATCTATGATGGACTTTATTCTCGTTGATACTAAAGAGAAGACATTAATTAGTTGTCAACTACTAAGCATACATTAAATATGATTACAATACTAATGGTATATCATATGCATGCCTCTAGCTATGCAAAAAAAAAAGAGGAAAGGAATCCAAATAATTAATTGTATGATTGGTGTCTTAGGGTAAGCAAACAAATTATGATTTATTAAGGTCCCCAAGACTTGTTGAACTATTCCAAACATGTTAAAGATATCATTGGTGGACCTCCAAAATCTTTTCTATTATGCTTAATTAAAATTAGACACACTAACTACCTTCTTATACAAGCAAATAATTGCTTATTGACGAATAAAAGGAAAAAAAAGAGCCACAACCTATTGTCGGATCTACACATTCAATTATCAAACTTCAATCTAGGTAACATGGCTAGTAATTAAGAGATATTGAAGTGTTTTACACTGCCAAAATTATAATCATATCATTTAACAAATAATGTACCCTAAACCTAAAAACTTATACTTTCCGCCATGAAAAATATTCAAATTTTTGGTAGGATTACAACTTTATAACTAGAATTTAAGATTTGCTATTTATATATCCAACATCTTATTCATATGCTGCTTGTATTGAATTTGCCTAGTGTGTTACATACACCTCTTTTAGGGAGTTACTTTTCTCGTTGAGGTTTGCTCTATCATCATCTCAAAGAAGTGAGATTCATATAAACTCACTTGAACGCTAAGTGTTGGTTTAATATCTTAATATATTGACATTTCTTTCTATTTTTTCGATATGATATTAACTAAGAGTGTCACAAAAAATATTGTAGAATGAATAGAATATCTCCTTCTTAACTATAGGGTTTAAGTTCGAGCCCTGAAATGAAGATACTCCCCAATCTATGTGAATTTGAATTAAACGGCTGATCAGTGAAATTCAAATACTGAATGGATAACACAAATCTTTGAAATATATCATAGTATGCAAGCATGATATAACATGATGATGATAATCAAAATTCAAAATAGTGGAATATAATATGGTCATTTGAATAGGACACAAACTACAAATTTAGAGGTGATGAAGGCGTGAGGAATATTATTTGAAAAAAGTTTGTTGCATGGTAGGACAGCAACCTGTCCTTAGATTCTGTTAGCTTTGGAGTTATAAGATAAGCAAACACAAAAAAGGAAACTAGAGAATCCAGGAGGTGGCCCCATGATTATATATATGCATATTGCTCAGTCTCATCAATCTATAAGATAAGATCAAAATTTGTGGCACTTGAAGAATTGAGATTTTTCTAATATGTATATATATCTTTCTTTTTTTTCAATTATTCCTTACTTACCAAACAAAGTGGGTGTTGCTATATTGAGATATTTATATTTCCTTCCACCAAACAAAGCTTATCTCTTTAAGTTGATGGCTATGTCAACTTGTTAGCTTTTTTGGACCCAAAATAATAATAATAATAAAATTGTTCGCTTTCAATTAATCACTAGTATGATAATGTAGTGAGCAACAAATTTCTTGACCATTAATTGCTACTTAGTCGAATCTTCTTTATTTTCTTGCTGCAAAGAAAAATAGACATAATACCTAAATATGTCTTTTAACTTGGTCTCAACTCACATTTATGTCCTCCAACTTTGATTGTGCAAAACTTGACATTTAACTTATATAAAGTTGAACAAATAAACACACACGTCTTACGAGACATCCTACATGACAATTTGATTCCTATGTGACGTCTTATGTGTATTATGCCATGTGGGACGACTCATGTGTCTACTTGTTCAAGTTTATAGAAGTTTAAGTGTTTACTTGTGCACACCCAAAGTTGAAGGGCATAAATGTGAAATGAGACCGAATTAAATGACACATTTATGTATTATGCCAAAAAAATAATACTAATTAAATTAACCATTGATTAATTAATAGTCTTATGTTTTTTTCATTGAAAAATTACATGGAAAAATAAACATATACTCCCTCCGTTTCACAAAGAATGACCTCCTTTCCTTTTTAGTCAGTTTCAAAAAAATGACCTCTTTCATTTTTTGGTAACATTTTACTTTTTGCTTTCCACGTGGCATGTTTAAGAGCACAAGATTAAGGACAATTTTGTACATTTGACATAACTTTAATTTAGGACCACAAAATTCAAAAGTCTTCTTTAATTTCTTAAACTTTGTGCCAAGTCAAACCAGACCAATCTTTTTGAAACGGAGGGAGTACTAGTTAATTAGCTAATATAGCTATAGTTTGAATTAATTACGGCTCACAACTTAATTTTAGCTTTAATTACGTCACTTGTCCTCTTTTATACATATACAAATACAAATTATACACATATATATACAATTATATGACATATATACAAATACAGTTAGTCTTTCTCCACTCTCTGACCTTTCTTGCTCGCCTCTCTCCTCTCTTTCCCAATCTCGCTCGCCAGATATATAAATACATATGTCTACCAATTACATATATACAATATTTGACAGATATACATATACAATTCGGCAAATATACATATACAATTTGCCTCTCTCCACTCTCTGTCCTCTTTCGCTCGCCTCTCTCCTCCCTCTCCCAATCTCACTCACCATTCTCCTCCCTATAACATGTAGCTACAAATCGTAATTAGTAAACTATAGTTATGGAGCATAATTAAGCTAATTTTGAGTGGTTATATGCAAAAGGTCCCCATTTTTCATTACATATTCGTTAGCATATATAAAAAGGTATTATTCATTTTATAGGTTTCAAGAGCACTACGACCTATTCATCGAAATAGTATACGGTTAACGTTCATACTAGATCCTAATTATTCCTATATATGCTACATTACGTGTTGAATACATAATTTTACTAGTAATTTATATCATAGCTATTTTTTGTTGGTAACTGTAATGTTATCACTAGATATTGCCATATGAAACTCAGGACATAGACATAATATATCCCAGTCTCTGAGCTCATCAGCCTTGAAGTAACTACTTCTATGCTGTCAAGCTTTACTAAGGATAAAAATCTAGCTAGTCTATTCATAAGACTTGCTATTCTGGGAGTCTCTGTAATGAATTTCCTGGATGATTTGTCTAGTGAACACCTCTGTGTTCCTTTCCTTGTGTTGAAATAATTCATAATTTCTCTCTTGCCATATATATGAAGTAGATTGCTTCGGTTAGTGTCATGCATTCTATACACTTTAAGTTTCTATTGCTTTACTTGTAGCATGCATTGTACGTAGCCCACTCCAGCTCTTCAGTCCATCATGTGCTGCTCCTTGTTGATGGATAGCTAGTTCAATAATTCACATTAGACATGGTACAAGTGAAGAATATATAGGTGCTGATGTGTTTCAGATTCTTTATTACATAGTGAGCAAACTGAATCAGTATGAATTCCACATTGTTCTGACATGTCCTTGGTAAAAAGTCTTGTTGTATTGCCAGGTATGAATATCCATTTAGGATAGCCTAAATTGTTGCATATCAAATGAAACGTCTCCATGGCACCTTAGTGAATATCCCTCTAAGCGCGCTTTTTGTACACATCTTTAATATTGAATGTTTCTACCTTCAAGATCTCTGTCACTTCTAACGAAACTTCAGAGAGCCAATAACCTGCTTGAAGGATTTTTATCACAATCCAAGAATCTTGGTTGGCTAGTATTAAGAGATAATAGATGTTACCCTTTTGTTTAGAAGTCTGTTATTAGTTTCCTGTATTTCAGCCATATGATGATATATGTAGTTAGTCATCTTTACTATTTACGACTTTAATAGTTTCCTATAAACTAGGTTTCTGTTAATAGTACTTTATCAGTTTTGTATTGGCTCTATTTAAAGAGAAGGTTGTACGTGAATAAAAGTATCTTTCTCTCCTATATCTCAAACCTTTATATGGTATCCAGAGCTTTTCTTCTCCTCATAGAGTTCTAAGTTCCTTATAACCCACCCACCACCAATGGCACCCTCAGTTACCAATTCTGATGCAACTAACACTACCACCATTGTTCAATTCAACTCGGTTACCCAGCTTTCGATTAAACTTGTTGGCAGCCATAACTTCTCCCTGTGGAAAGCCCAAGTGTCCATGCTCATGAGAGGACACAATCTTTCTGGTCATCTCGATGGTACTATCCCTGCTCCTGCCGAGACCACTACCACTAACAACCTGACAATTTCCAACCCCGATTATGTAAATTGGTTTTGTCAGAACCAGTTAATCCAAAACGCAATTTTAGCATCAGTAGATCCCACTCTTGCTGCTATTGTAGCCGCTGCAACCACAACCAAAGCAGCCTAGGATTCCCTCCATACGGCTTATGCCAATAAGTCACAAACTCGCATATTCAGCTTGCGAGATCGCCTCGCTCGTCTTACAAAAGAGAGTCAACCTGTTACAGACTATCTCAACCAAGTTCGATCTCTCTGTGATGAGCTTGCGACTGCTGGAGCTCCTGTCACCAATGCCGAACTCATTGTCAAAACTCTCACTGGTCTTAGACTAGAATACCGCGAAATCTCTGCAGCAATTCGAGCACGTGACACCCCAATTTCATATGCTGAACTGTTTGAAAGACTTAGCGATCACGAGCTTTTCCTCAAACACAATGCTCCACCTCAATCTACTCCAATTACTGCTGCTGTTGCTCAAAAGTCCAGCTCTCAAACACGAACCAACGCTATCAACAATAATAGGCGTTCAAACAACTACCATCAATGTTCTTAGTCAGGGCACAATCGTCGCACTAATTCGCAAAAAGTCTCCTTAGTGTGTCAGTTATGTGACCGACCTGGACACTCTGCGCGTGTTTGTCGCTCTCAGTCTCATAATCATTTTCAGGCACGGGCAAACTTTGCTGGACAATAAATGTAGCAATCTGCCCCATGGATAGTCGATTCAGGCGCATCACATCATGTTTCATCGGATGCCCACGGTCACAACAACGTTGCTGACTACAATGGTCCAGAGGAAATCGCTATGGGAAATGGTAACACCATACCAATTTCTCATACTGGTAACATTGATTTATCTGCATCTGATTCTAGCTTTCACTTATCCAATATACTTTGCTCCCCTTCCATTTCCAGTAACTTGATTTCAGTTTCTCAATTTTGTCGTGACAATAATACATCAATTTAATTCTTTCCATTCTCTTATCTTGTGAATGATCTGAGTACGGGTGCGCCGTTAGTTCAAGGGCGGAGTAGAGGATTCCTCTATGAGTGGCCGCTAGACAATCCTTCTTCTTCTTCTCAACCTCAATGCAATGTGGCTGCATCTTTAGATCTATGGCATCGGCGTTTGGGGCATCCAACACGTCGTACTTTAGAATTGTTTTTAAATAAATTTTCCATTCCTGTTAAGCAAGACTCTCTTTCCATTTGTAATTCATGTCAATCAAATAAAAGCCACAGGCAATCTTTTTCTACAAATTCTTTACAGAGTCACATGCCTCTCCAAATTATTTACAGTGATTTGTGGGGCCCGTCACCAATTTTATCCGTCAATAGGAAAAGATATTATGTTTTGTTTGTGGATCAATTTTCAAAATACATGTGGCTCCACACGATTCAGTCCAAACACGAGGTTTTAGATGTTTTCAAAACACTACATCCATTGCTTGAACGTCGGTTTCAAAAAAAAAATTATCTTTTTATACCGACGGAGGAGGTGAATTTCAGAGTTTAACTTCTTATTTGAAATCTCAGGGCATTGAACACTTAATTTCCCCACCTTATACGCCACAAAGAGTTGTTGTAGTTGAAAGACGACATCGCCATGTTGTCGAGACTGCAAAAACTCTTATGCATCAAGCCTTTTTACCATCCACCTTTTGGAGTTTTGCATGTCATCAAGCTGTTTTTCTCATTAACAGAATGACAACCCCAAATTTAAAAGACAAGTGTCCATACGAGCTTTTATTTCAAGAATCACCAAATTATGACAACGTCAATATTTTTGGTTGTTTATGTTATCCATGGTTAAAACCATATGCACAACATAAGCTTGATTCGAAATCAAAGCCCTGTGTCTATTTGGGATTTTCAAATAAATATTATTGTCATCAATGCTTTGACCCGACCACCTCCAAAGTTTATCTTTCTAGAGATGTAGTATTTTTTGAAACTAGTTACCCTTTTACCAATATTTTTTCTAAATATAAAAATCAGCATTTGAAAATTTCTTGGGATGACTTATCTCATTCAACAGAGATGCACAATGATATCCCAACAGGGCAACATTGTCTTGAACTACCTCAGCCATTACGGGTGCTCAAAGGTATCTCTCTGTTCCTTCCTCAGCGGCACTGCCAATATCAGGTACACCTCTACTTTCTCTCAACAATCTAGAAAGCACCTCTGCTTCTCCCTGCCCCATTCAATCCACTCATATTCCTCTATCTCTGGTGACAACCAGTAAGCCACCCATTACCAAACTTATCGACGTCGGACTTCTACAGTTACCACATCTGTCCAAGCCCCTCAACTCCCACCACTACTGCAACCAGACACCCGTTCTCACCAAATGGTTACCCGCTCTCAAACAAATAGCCTCAAACCCAAGAGTTTTCTTATTAAAACCAATCTCTCTCCACCAATTCCCTGCTCCTTTCGTTAAGCACAACTCTATCCCCAATGGCAAGAAGCAATGAAAGCGGAATATGATGCTCTAATCAGAAACCAGACATGGGATTTGGTCCCTAGTGATCCCTCTCGGAATGTTGTGGATTGTAAATGGTTGTTTAGAATTAAGCATAAGCCTGATGGAAACATTGATAGGTATAACGTTTGCCTAGTAGCCAAAGGTTTCACACAAAGACCTGGGTTAGATTATCATTCCACATTCAGCCCTGTTGTTAAGCCTGCAACAGTTCGCTCAGTCCTTGTAATTTCTGCTCAACGCTCTTGGCCTATTCATCAGTTAGATGTCAATAATGTCTTTTTACAAGGCAGTCTTGAAGAAGACGTGTACATGCGGTAACCTCCTGATTTTGAGTCCTCTCAACATTCAACATACATTTGCAAGCTCAAAAAGGCCATATATGGACTTAAGCAAGCTCCTAGGGCCTGTACACCGAGCTCACCACTTACTTGTCAAGTATTGGGTTTGTTAAATCAAAATTTGACTCATCTTTGTTTATATTTCATAATTGTGGTGTTACTGTATACATTCTCATATATGTTGATGACATAATTATTACGGGCAGTATTCAAGGAAGTGTCAGGTCAGTAATTACATCACTTTCCTTACGATTCTCTCTCAAAGATCTTGGTGTCTTGCATTATTTCTTGGGTATTGAAGTGATATCCACACCAACTGCAATCCTTTTGTCTCAACAAAAATATGTCATGGATCTTCTAGATGAATTGAATATGACTGATTGCAAGGGAGTTCCAACACCAATGACATCACTTTGCACCTTCGCTGATTCAGAAGCTGATTCTGTAGTTGACATTTCCCTTTACAGAAGAGTCATTGGTAAGCTTCACTACCTATCCTTCACTAGGCCTGACATCGGGTTTGCTGTGAGCAAGTTATCTCACTGTATGCATAATCCCAAAGTGTCTCACTGGAAAGCTATCAAACGTTTGTTGCGCTACTTGAAACACACAAGCACATTGGGAGTTCAGCTCAGTCACGAACCAGCAGACCGTTTACTTGCTTATTCTGACTTTGATTGGGCTGCAAATCCACAAGATAGAACATCAACAACAGGTTATGTTGTCTACCTTGGGAACTCACCAGTGTCTTGGTCTTCTAAAAAGCAAAAGTCTGTCTCCCACTCATCTACAGAAGCCGAGTACCGAGATGTTGCTGTTGCTGCTTCTGAAGTCAATTGGCTAACGAATTTGCTCCGAGAGCTTCACATATCGTTGTTTGCTTCACCAACTATTTTCTGTGACAACGTTAGCACCACCTATATTTGTGCTAATCCTGTTTTTCACAGTAGGATGAAAGACATAGCCATTGACTTTCATTTTGTTCGTGAGCAAGTCCAACAGAAGGCACTTGAGGTTCGTCACCTTTACTCTGCTGATCAAGTCGCTGATGTCCTCACCAAACCTCTTTCCCCGCACAGCTTTTCAGAGCCATTTTCACAAGTTGGGTCTTGTTCCAGTCACCCCCAACTTGCGGGGGCGTATTAAGAGATAATAGATGTTACTCTTTTGTTTAGGAGTCTGTTATTAGTTTCCTGTATTTCAGCCATATGATGTTATACGTAGTTAGTCATCTTTACTATTTAAGACTTTAATAGTTTCCTGTAAACTAGGTTTCTGTTAATAGTACTTTATCAGTTTTGCATTGGTTCTATTTAAAGAGAAGGTTGTACGTGAATAAAAGTATCTTTCTCTCCTATATCTTAAACCTTTATAGCTAGCACTTTCCGTGGTGTTCTACACTAGTAAGACCCAAGCAATCCACAACTTATCCTTTTTCTTGGATAGACTTCATAAATGCATGCTTGAGTATAACTGTTTTGTTTCACAAATTAATACACATATGTGATATTTAGAACACCAACTATATATCCTTGGGTAGAAAATTGTGTCCCATGCTATAACCGCTTTCCCTTTCTTTTGAGCATAGTTTTTCAACTTGCTCTAACACTTTTTTAGGTAAGATTTGTGACCAGAATGCTTGGATAGAGGTAGAACACATTACACCAACTGTAGTCTCCTTGCGTGTTTATCTTTCCCAGCATCTTATCTATAAGTGGTACTGACAACTTCTTGGAGACTAAAGTAACTCCAAGATACTTGAATTGTAGTGAGACTTTTGTGAATCTTGCATTGTGTGTTGCAATATCACCTAGTGAAACTCCCCCAAAATACACACAACTTTTGGCTTGGTTTGCTATAAGACATGAAACTCTAGAGAACTGCTAGAAGCATACACTCATACAGTAAGGTATAATTGATCGTATGTATCCTATCTAAACAAGAGGAGATCATCAACAAAATTCAGTTGTATGATCTGTAGTTTATGGCACCTCGGATGAAACTTGAAGTTACTTTTAGATCTCAGTAATCTGGTGAGATAGTCCATAGCAGTACAAACATATAGGGGGATATATAGAGGATCCCCTTGTCTCACCCCTCCTTTTGCCTAGCTAGAATGGAGGGCTGGGGCATCCATTTATCATAATAGATTATGAAGTTTTCTTGACACAACTCATGATCCATGTTATAAACTTTGTGGATACCAATTAGTACCTCTTCAAAGAATCGTATGCCTATCAATTTTAAACACGCATCTAGGTCATATCTCTTTCCTGCCATATCCTTTAACTAGCTCATAAGTAATTAAGTCAACATTATTTTTATCATGTATAAAAGCAGCTTAACTAGCTAGGATCCACAAGAAAATCCATTACATTGTGGAGTCGCTATGTGTAAGCATTTCAGTTATTATCTTATATATGGTGGTGCAACAAAAGATAGGTCTATACTCTATAATCGAACTAGGATGTTGTCTGCACCTTTTGGGATAATTAGTGTGACGAATGTCCTGTTTGTAGGGGCATACATCTCATTTGTGTGGAAAAAAATATAGGACAACACTAGTTACCTCATCTCCTATGTTTGGCTAATCTTGTTTGAAAAATTAAGCATTGAATCCGTCTCCTCTTAGTGCTTTATTATCTTCAATTACTTAGAATTCTGTCAGAACATCATCAACAGTAAAAGGTTGTATTAGTGACAATTGTTGTGATCTTGTGAGTATAGGCCTATCTCTTAGTACTGCTGGCTGAGTGGTTGGCATGGGAGAAGTTGTTTGTCCTAAAGGGGCCTTATAGAATTCCACAACTATATTCTCTAGTAATTGCATATGGATCCTTGATGATTGTACCATCTCCCTTGGTGAGCATATATAGTGATTTTATTCTAGGCTTTTCTGCCTTTCCTACTGGCAAATAAATATGTTGTATTTGAGTCACCTAGTTTGAGCCATTGTATTTGAGTCACCTACTCGGTCTTTTTAGTGTTGTAAAAAGTGAGTTTTAATTTTTGGAGGAATTTATTGAGCTTTAATTTGGAATCAACATCTTATTTAGAGTTTGTTGAGTTATATGAAATTTCTGTCTACTTTATAATAGAGGAGATATGTTAACAAGTGTACTTCTTGGTCGGTAAAGAATTTGTTGCGGCGCTTGAATCTCTTAAAGAAAGCAAAAATTCGCGCCTTAGCCTAAATATACTTTTTTTTTATTCATTTTCTTTTAATTGTAATTGTGTTTTCTCAATAATTTAAGAATATGCAATACCTACGGTTGAAGATTCCACGGATGTGAAGGTCAAAGATCTTAACAAGCATTTTGATTCAACATTAATCATTTCATGAGATGAAAGAGTAAAATACATTGCTACTTGAGTGTTCTTAATATTTGTTGGTGTTTATGTATTTTAATATTAAAATTAAAATATTAATTGCATATGTTGGTGGGTGTAAGTTGATAAGAATGTGGTCATTATTTTTGTGTAACTCTTGTAACAACTATTGAGATGATCTATCACTAATTCTACCCATTATTCTATCTCATTATACCTTGTAACTTATGCAACCCTTGGGCTATTTATTTATCCAATTTACTACCCATTGTATATATTCCTATTCATTGAAAAGAAGAATTCCTCACTTATAAATAGTGTGATCTTACTTTGTATTGGTAGGAAGAGATATAATGTAAGAAAAGATGAGAAGTTTATATTGAGGTTAGTGTAGTGAAAGAGAGAGTTGAGACAAAGAAAATATTCTAAGTCTTCAACTATATTTACTATACAAAAGAGAGTATTATATGTTGAACGAATGTGTTCTTTTTGTGAAACTTTGGACTCTTCAACTAATCCGGAGTTGCGTGAGTTGTACGACGTTGTTGGGATATTGTATCCTGGAAGGGACAAGTCAAGCGTATTACTGCTGGATCGGTGTAGATTATGCTGCAGTAGGCTTGAATCTCCTTAAAGAGAGCAAGATATCCACGTCTCAGCCTAAAAATTTGTTCATTCATTTTTATTTTCAACTGTAATTTACTGTATTTGTGGTATATTACACCAATAATTTTAAGGAGAATTATGTTTTGTTACAGTTTGAAAAAGCACGGATAGCAAGATAGGAGATTTCAACATTATTCTGCTTCAACGTCGCTCTTTTTGAGAGATGGAAGAGAAGAGATGTATGGGTAAATTATTTTTTGTACTTGCTCAATTCAAGCGGAGAAAAGGTAAAGGAAAAAAACTTTTTACCTAGTATTTTTCATGAATAAAGTTATACTACTTTTCATGAAAAAAATGATATATTCAAATTCTTAAAATAGTGGGGGTTCATGAAATGAGGAAAAAAAAATCACTGTTAAAAAATGATTTTTGCATCTTGGAGAAATGTTCTTAAAAAGGGTATTACAAGTGCAAATATTTATTGTGGAATAAATCACATGTTATTGTTTGGCTATAATGTGATGACTTTTTTTCCTAACATGAGAGTTATAAATAAATTATGAAAACCATATTGAGTAGTCATTTAACATGAAATATTTTGGTGAGATAAAATTCAGTCTTGGAATGAAAAAATACCTTAAAACATGTGAAGAAATTTTCCTTGTCAAGTCATATAATATTGAAATAATTATGAAATACAATTTTATCGGCTGTGTGAGTCTTGCAACTCCTTTTGGTTCAATTGTGTCAGAAAGTTGTGACAAATAAAAAAAGGGAGTTTGCGTGCCTATTAAAAAAAAGTGAGATATGTGACTGACAACTTGACTTGATGTTGTGTTTGCAGTAAAAGTACTTGGCAGTTACAAGCAAACTAAATGAGAAAAATTTGGTGCTATTTATTGGTATGAGAAAAGCAAATTAGTTTTTGCTAACTCTACTATAGAGGTTGAAGTAAAAACTTTAAACTTCAACTAGTGAAAAAGTTAATTAATTTTATTATATCAAACACTTTATTTTGAGAAATAAAATTTTCTAATATTGATTAATTGTAATAGCACCAATATTATTGGTAGAGTACAAGATCGTTATTAAAACGGCAAATTCAGATTCATGAGGAAAAAACACAATATTGTGAGATCATATTGATCACTAGTATACCATCAATATTAATTGTGTTAAAATTTGTGATAATCTTACAGATTTATAAACTAAGGCCTTAGCAGGATAAAGAGTTTGAAGCACATCGAGCGGGATGATATGGAAGCTCATAAATTCTGATTCATATATGAGGGAACCCAACCTGGGGACTAGAGATCCTATAACCAGTTTCAAAGGGAAGAACGAATCATATGAAATACACTATTCTAAATTTTATTCAATCCCTATGATATGAATTTGATGGGGTCGGAGCAAACAATATATATTGCTAGCCATTATTTTTCATTGTTTCAAATAGTATATGATCATGCATGGTGATTTTTTACAACACATAAATTTCTCTTTATTATTACGAAGATGTTAGGGTGTGTGCTTCCTTATAATTTGTATGGAAGAATATTTGAGATGATAAGAAGTGGAACTGAAAAGAAGGAAGCAAAAGAGCCGAAGAGAGAAATTTGAACAACCTAGTCTTTGATGTCACAATTGCGAGTTTGGATCTCGCAACTCCCTTAGGGTTATGTCTTTTATCATAGTTTAATTCATTATAAGAGTTTAATAGTATAACTGACATAATTCACCATGTGAGTGCATGAAATCTGATCTTGACCCGATCAACTCATTCGTCTTATATCGTGATGGGTATTAAACATATGTGTACATGTCAAGTGAATAGATAACTAGCCCTTACAAGGGACATAAAAGAAGGAGTTGTTCAAATCAAAGGCATGATTTTTAATCTACATAACAAACGTAGTATTAATCGTTCATCATTTTAGACTTATACCTTTCTGGTTATCTATTTAGCTCCATTAATCTCATGCTCGTAACTTTCAAGGACCATAATTTATAAATTTAGTTCATATCATCATGTCATGATGAGATTACAGGTCATGTAGCATAACTTTGCCTTCATGAGATAAAATATATGTGATAGCATTATAAGATCTATGTATGAAGACTTTTATAATTCGAAATTCTAGAGTTTATACATAAAGAGTAATAAAAAATTCATCAAGAAAACATTAAGAAATTATTAAAAGTTATTCGGAAGTCATTAAGAAATCATTTGACTTTATTTTTAGGAAAGAAATCATTATTTTCATAATCATTTATAATTTCATAGAGAAAATCTTGTAAAACTCACTGAGATAAGAATTATCATGGGAATACGATACTTTCATAGAGGGTTCTTGGGCTTTCAAAAAGAACTATGAAAATTCAAGAACAATGGATTTCATTCGAACCCTAAGTCCCTAACTCATTCATGGAAGAAACTCTAAAAACTTGAAAAAAAAATCTGTTGGAAGGACAAGATGTTCTCACATGTGCAATTTTTTTTACATAACTTGGAGAAGAAAAAGAATTTTAATGGAGAGTTAGGGAAGAGCATTGCTTGGATTCCTCTTGAAGACTTTCTTGAATCTTGGGGGAAAGGAAGGAGAGGAATTATATTATAATTGTTGAGCTCTTTGCTCAGAGAGAGAATTAGGAAAATATCTTCTATTTCAGATCAATGTAACAGTGTATGTACAGGTGTGTATATATAGATTAGCTAACTAATCAACTACTAGTTCTAACAACTTAGCTAACTAACTAACAGCTAATACACCTCACTAATGGACAACTGTCTTTCTACACATGTAACTCATGTGACTCCCTCAATACTCCCCCTCAAATTATGTAATGAGAATAGGTTGAGCATTCCCAGTTTGTTCAACAGAAAGTCATGTTGTGTCTTTCCCAAACTCTTTGTCAGGATGTCAGCAAGATGTAATGTAGTTTTGATGTGTTCAGTATGCACCAATCCTTTTTGTATTTTCTCTCGAATGAAATGGCAGTGATCTCGATATATTTGGTCCTCTCGTGATATATTGGATTTGCTGCGATATGAATTGCAGCCTTGCTGTCACAATATAGCTTCACAAGAAGTTGCAACTTCAACCCCACTTCCTCAAATAACCCTATTGTCCATACTATCTCTGCAACTGCATTGGCCATACTCCTATATTCAGCTTCTGCCGAGCTCCTTGAGATTGTGTTTTATTTCTTGGATTTCCAAGCTATCAATGATTTACCCAGCTTTACTACAAAACCACTGACTGATCTCCTGCTCATGGGGCAAGTTCCCCAGTCAGCATCACAGTAAACTGAAAGTTGTGTTGAGTTTTCTGATGATAACAGAATCCCAAAACCTGGAGCAGTCTTCAAGTACCTTACTACTTTTAATGCTGCCTCCATATGGGACTTCTTGGGACTATGCTTAAATTGGCTAAGATTTTGAATGGTGAAACTTATATTTGGTCTAGTCATTGTTAAATACAACAACTTCCCTACAAGTTTCTGATAGCTTCTTGGATCTGTAAGCAACTCATCATCCACATGTCCATGATCTTGATCAAATTCAGCACTAGTAAGCCTCTAATTTGGCTCCAAGGGAGTACTAGCAGGCTTGCATCCAACCATGCCCATAGCTGTAATGAGGTCCAAGATGAACTTCCTTTGACATATAACAATGCCTTGGCTACTTCTGGCAATTTCAAGACCAAGGAAATATCTTAGTTCCCCCAGGTCCTTGATTTTGAAATAATGGTGCAGAAGATGCTTGGCTTCCTCAATAAGGGATGAACTAGAGCCAGTAATGACCAGATCATCTACATAAACTAGGATCATAACAAGATCAGGGCCAGCAGTCTTGGTAAAGAG
Organism: Solanum okadae; assembly: GCA_036553675.1. Taxonomy (NCBI): domain Eukaryota; kingdom Viridiplantae; phylum Streptophyta; class Magnoliopsida; order Solanales; family Solanaceae; genus Solanum; species Solanum okadae. Next base: position 14,720,874 of record CM071682.1, read on the forward strand.
AGAGTAATCATGACGATTTTGATGAAAACCAGAAGCAATAAGGGCCTTAGTGAGCTTTAGGTTCCACTGCCTAGAAGCTTGTTTGATGCCATATAAAGATTTTAGTAATTTGCACACAAGTGAAGACTCTCCCTGCCTTAAAAGACCAGGAGGAGGAAGCATGTACACCTCTTCCATAAGATCCCCTAGCAAGAAAGCATTAAAAACATCCATTTGATGTAGCTTCCACCCCTTCATAGCAACAACTGCAAGAACAACCCTAACTGTGACCATCTTGACGACAGGAGAAAAAGTATCTTGATAGTCTAAGCCCTCTTGTTGAGTGTACCCTTTAGCCACGAACCGAGCCTTGTATCTATTAATATGGTCCTGATTATTGTATTTGACCTTAAAAACCCATTTACACCCTATGGCCTTCTTATCAGCAGGCAGAGGAGCTAAGGACCAGGTTTTGTTGTCAGCCAATGCTAGTAGTTCCTGATCCATGGCTTGAACCCATTCAGGGTGTTGTATAACTTCTGCATATGATTCAGGTTCTTTAATAGTGGAGATATTGCAAAGAGCTTGAAGATAAGACTCAGACAGGTTAGCATAAGACATGTAGTTGAACATAGGATACTGGCAAGATGATGATTGTTGGATAGGCTTGTGAACAAAATCATGTAACCAGGCAGGGGTTTTGACCACTCGTTTGGACTTCCTAGGTGATTTAACAAAGGGTGTTGCAGTGTCCTGAGGTATGACCACTGGTTCTTGGTTGCTTGAGAAAGGAGGGGAGGTAGGTGTATTCAAGGAAGATGTAGAGGAATCTTCCAGGATCACCTCTGTAGGTTCCCCACTGATCACTACAAAAGGGTATGCAACTACAAAACATTCACCAGGGTGTTGCAGTTGATGATGATTTACCTCCAGGGGAGGATTAGAATGAAATGGAAAAATAGTTTCCACAAAATGTACATCCCTACTGACAAAGAACAACTTGTTAGTGAGATCAAAAAGTATGTAACCCTTTTGAGTGGTAGAATACCCCATGTGAACTGGCTTCACAGCCCTAGCACTAAACTTGTCTCTGGTAGGTGAAGTATTGGAGGCATAACACAAACAGCCCAATACTCTGAGATGTTGCAAGTTAGGTTTCTTCCCTAGGAAAACCTCAAGTGGAGATTTACCTCCCAATGCACTGGTTGGTGTTCTATTAATGAGGTAGACAACACTTTGAACACAATGGCCCCAAAATCTAGTAGGGAAAGAACTTTGAAACTTGATTGATCTAGCTACCTCCAAAATTTGTCTGTGCTTTCTTTCAACCACCCCATTTTGTTGAGGTGTGTAAGCACAAGAACTTTGATGAATAATACCAGCATTAGTGAACAAAGCTTTGCAAGTAGAATTGAAAAGCTTAGTTCCATTATCACTTTGGAAATTTTTTACATCAGTCTCAGATTGAGTCTTGACAAACTGTAAGAAATTTTTCAGAACAACAGGTACATCACTCTTAAGCTTCAGTGAGTATACCTATACCATTTTAGTGTGATCATCTACTAAAGTGAGGAAAAAACTATTGTTATCATGGGTGGGCATTTTATAAGGCCCCCCATACATCTCCATGAACTAAATCAAGCATTTTTGCTGCCTACTAACATTATAAGGAAATGGCAATCTAGTCTGCTTTGCCAAAGGGCATATAGGACAAAAATTCCCTGAAGATTGCTTAGTCAACTGCATTTGTGCTAAAATTCTGTGAGGAACATGGCCTAACCTTATGTGCCAAACATCATTATCCAGAGATGTTGTACAAACTGCTAATGAATTTTGAGTCCTTCCTGGAGACTTCAAGTGATACAAACCATTTATCATCTTACCAGTCCCCTTCACCTGACCAGTGTGAAGGTCCTGCAGTAAGCAATAATCAGGATAAAACTTCATGTTACAATTAAGTTCTCTGGTCAATTTGGCTACAAAAAGTAGATTTAGTTTAAAACCAGGAACACACAAGACATTTATGATTTTCCCTTGACCTAGCCTATAATTACCAACATGTAATTTATGAAGTGTTCTGCCATCAGGTAAATGCACATCTCCAATCCCTCTACATTCATTAATATCAGATAACAAACTAGGATGACAAACCATGTGATTAGTATCCCCAGTGTCTACTATCCAATCATGTGTATCCCTGCCCCCTTCTAAAGTACAATGATTACCTGCCATGTTAGCTGATGGTATAAGAGTGGTACTCTTGGGAAACATTCTCTGAACTTGTGCAAATTGGTCAGGAGATATGGAAACAATGATGTTGTCAGCAAGATCAACATCATTTCCTAAGGAATGTCCACTATTGTTAGAGTCAGTACCATAGAATTATCCAAAAAACTGACCTCTTCCAAGTCCATCTCCATGCATTGGTGATCCACCTCTGACCCCTGGGTATCCATAGCAGGATTGAAGACCATTGTTGTGAAGGCATGAAGGCCAGTATCCAGCCTGAGAGAAAGCCTGTTTAGAAGATGCACAAGAGGTATGATTTTCCAGAGGTTTTCTTTTTCCCTTAAAATTTCCTGGATAGTCGATGAGTTGATAGAAATTATCCGTTGTGTTGCCATACATCTTGCAGTGATCGCACTGGTCATTCCAGTTCCTTTTAGGCTTCTGATAACCACGAGTAGGTGTTGCTCCTCTATTAGATCCTCCTCCTGCACCTCTTGCATTACCATGTGGTCCTTCTCTTCCAGTCCTTCGTGCACTCCAATAAGCAGTAATGTCATTACCTTCCCCCATTATATGTTTGCCTATATCACTGATAAATCTACGACTTTCTTCTTCCATCACTATGGCATACATTGATTTAGACTTGGCTCAGTTGATTTCATAAGTATTTGTCTCTTTGATTGCGCATAGGTATCATTCAGCCCGCTCATAAATTATAGTAGTTTCTGTTGTTGCTAGTGATCAACATAATCCTTGGACCTTGTACAACCACAATTAGGAAAAGACACAATTGCATCATATTCAGCCCAGAGTTCTTTCAACTTGGTGAAGTATACAGAAACAGAGTCGATGCCTTGCGAAATTGTAGCAATTTCTGTATGCAATTGAAAAATCCTTACTCAATTGACTTTATCAAATATCTCCTGCAAATCTACCCACACTGTGCAAGCATCAGTAGCATATACAATCCCACTGAAGAGATGCGAAGCTACAGTGTTGATAAGCCATGATAGAACAATGGCGTTACAAGTCTCCCATTATTCGTGCAATTCTTTATCAAAAGAACTCTTGTTGCATGTTTCGAGTACAAAGCCTAACTTTCTCTTCGCTTGTAATGTGATGCACATTGAACGCTGCCACAATCCATAGTTTTCAGATCCCTTCAATTGAATTGGGACTAGTATGGATCCAGGGCCATCTGACGGTCCTATGTACCGAGGGTGATTTTGATCGATCTTCACCTCCACCACCAGTGTTGCATCTGTATTTTCTCAAAGAAGAGATAGCAGTAACAAAAGGAAGACACATTGAAGTAGCAATAGTGAGAGGAAGAAAAAATTACTTACAGAGTTCACCGATCCACAACTCTAGAAGATTCAACTCCCGATCTACTCTCCTAGCTATCTGGAATCGCCATTCCTAGCTCTGATACCATGTTAAGCTCCTTGTTCAGAGAGAGAATTAGGAAAATATCTACTATTTCAGATCAATGTAACAGTGTATGTACATGTGTGTATATAAAGATTAGCTAACTAATCAACTACTAACTCTAACAACTTAGCTAACTAACTAACAACTAATACACCTCACTAATGGACAACTGTCTTTCTACACGTGTAACTCATGTGACTCCCTCAATAATAATTGATGAAATCTGAGTGTATTAGGATACCAGAGAACTCAAGAGTTCTAGGTTAGGATTAGGATTTAGAAAGGACAAAAACACCCTTCCAAGATCATGAAAAATACAAAGAAAATGTAATGACATGCCCCATTGTTATGGTTGTTTAGGGTCATAGTACCATTTTATAGGTCTTTGTGGGTCGGGAGTTGGAAAAAATCTGAAAAATGAACTAAGTAAAACTTTCTTTGCTTTGCTTTAGCGAAAGCCTCATTTGCTATGACGAGATAGCTATAGCGAATGGGGTTTCACCATAGCAAAGATAGGCGGAGCTTCGCTATCGCGAAGAGGTTGTTCGATATATTAAATTCCTTCTCTATAGAGAAGACATTCGCTATAGCAAATGCTGGGAAACATAAACTCGTATTTTAACTCATTTTTCACTCAGTATTGGTCATAACTTAGAATATTCAAACAAAGAACCTCAAAGGTGATTTTTTTCAAGAGTTATAATATTTTTCTCTTGAAGTAAGTTCTTCCCATTCATCTTTTCCTTTCGTAATCCATTTTCTTCCCATAATCGAAAGGTGATTTCTTTGAGATTTTATGGGTTGAAACCTATGGTTATTATGTTGTTGGAAAGCAAAAAAAAAACTCTTAGTTCGTTAAATTCTGCCTTTTAGCATAAACCTTTGCCTTTAATTATGGTATTGGAGAACCTAGAAACTCCATATAATGGATTTTTGAGAACATAAACTGCTTAAAAGAGGTTAGGGGGCTGAAACTTCATGAACGATCAAGATTAATTTGAATGATCATGGTAACCTCTGATTTGATGAAATAGCTTGTTAGTAATCTGTTAGATCTTCTACAAAGGTAGAATTAAGTGGTTTCAATACCTTAGGCTATTATTTGAGAAAATAGTTCATTAAGGTATCGTTATATTTTATTTGTCTTAGATTTTGAGCATTTTGAGGCATTGAGTAAAGGAAAGGCTCCAACATTTAAGCTTGTTCTCTTTCAGTTCATCGGTTGAGGTAGGTTATGATTACTTAGAGTTAGAGTAATATATAATGTGAGTTGTTTTGCATATTAATTGCACTTTGGACATAATTGGGGTTTTACTTATGATTGTATTAAATGTTATGAATGATGAACTTGTGATTATTCAATACTTGTTGTGTTATCTTGAAGGGTGACTGGGAGGTTAACATATTAAAATAATATAATTTTTATTTATCACATAAAATGATCTTTCGACCTTTGTTATTGCAGAAGAAGTGCATCGTTGCACTTCTTAATTCTCCTCCTCCTCATTCTTTTTCCTCTTCCTCCTCCTTATTTGCCTTCATCTTTGCTGCTTTCAACCATATTGAAAAGTTCTTCAGAACTCAATTTTAAAATTTAGTTTGTCAAAAATATGAATTTTTTTGAGTAAATAATATATCAAAAAGACTCAAAACATCAAGAATAACTCATATCTAAAATTTGAGACTGCTTAATGGATATTTTTTGTTGGTCGGATTAAAAGCTCCATTCGCTAATATACTCTCTTCAAAGCTCGATTTTAAATTCAATATGTCGCAAACGTGAATAATTTTGAGTGAACAATATATTAAAAGTTTTAAAACACGAGAGGAGCTTATATCTAAACTTGGATATGTTTAGAAGAGATTTGAGTTGGTTGGAATTAAAAAGATAATCATCCCTCAGTGTAGAAATATGATGTATCTAAAACATTTATGGATATTCATACATCTTCGATACATAGTTTTATATTATATATACACGTTATACACTATTTATACATGTGTATACATTACATATACAATGAGCATTTTTTTTTTGAAATCGTTTTTGTTGACAGCAGAGTTACGTAAGACGCCCTAGCTATTATCTTAAACATGTATAAGACTTGTGACCTATTGAGCACAAATCAAGGTTGAAGTTATAACTTTGAAAGACATGAATATTATCTTAAGCATGTATAATACTTAACTTGTTTGAAACTAAATTAAGGTTGATGTTGTCTCTATTAAGTCTTAAAAATCTTGTTTTTAGGAAATATGTATACACAGGGTCAGTTTTACAAAATTATTTGTATAACAAACAAAACTTTTGAAGCAACAATCCTAATACGTATTCAAGCAACATATCTAACATCTTTGTAGTTGGAGAGGAAGTTCTATATGAAGAAATTTGTTTGAACTACATAAATATATATAACGTATAATAATTAATATATGCTGAGATATGTTCTTTTTAATGTTAAATATATGAGTATAATTAAAATATGTGTTCTTTTTAATTTTAAGTATACATGATATAATTAATATATGTATTCCTTTATGTTAAAAAGTATACAACATATAATCAAAATATGTTGGGATAAGTTCTCTTAATGTCAATATATACGAACTAAAATGAAAATATATATTTGTTTTATATGAAATATATACAAACTATAATTAGAATAAGGTAAAGATGTGTTCTTTTAATGCTCTTAACATATAGGGTATAGTCAAAATCTAGGTTCTTTTTTCATGCTAAATATACAAGGTATACTTATATATATATATATATATATATATCACATATTAGCCTCATTCTCGTAAGGCTGGAAGACTCCCTCAATCTTGTATTCCTTATCGTTAGAAGCTATATCATTTAACTTTTGTGTTGGTGTATCTATCACATGCTTTGCTAGCTCCTCAATTTGTATCATCAATTGTTCCGTCTTCTCTTTTTGAGTCTTTTCTCTGAGTATATCATCTTTTGATGGATTTCTAGTCCAACTACAGCCTACTACCTCAGCATCTCTGGTGTAACATTGTTGTTCATGGCCTTGTTGACTGCATCTAAGTATATATAGAAGCACTCTAGCAATACCTCATTTGGTAACATGAACTAGTTAAGGAAGTGATTAGCCTGAGATTAATTATTGAGTCATAAATTAGAAAGAGTGGATGACCATGAGTAGGTTACGATTTATTTGGAGTTAAACTTTGCGTAGTTTCTAATATGTAATATGAGTTGTATTGCATGTTGATTTGATCTTTGGAAATAGTTGTTGGTTGTTTGATGAAACTAAGTGTTGCTATTAAAATTTAGCACGATTTTTTTTGAATTGATTAATCATTGATATTATGGTTAATGAAATTGTAATTACTCTGTGATGTGATGATGTTTCTGAATAAGGACATTATGACTATGTATGCTTGATGTGTTACCTTGAGAGGAAATTAGAAAGGATGTCATATTAAGATGTGCATATGTAGTGAGTATATCACCACTATTCAGATGATGAGTACCTCCAGTCCGATGTAAGCCTACAGACGAACAGTTTGTGTGATTTAGTAATATGCCATTACAATACATGGATATCCAGGGTCCCCTAAAGGTCATGACTAGATAGAAAAATATAAGAACCTTTAGGATGTGTATACATATGAGCGTGAGATTGATTATTTTGAGAGGTGTCTGATTGATTCCTGACATGTGCAATTATTAGGCAAGGCTAGGAAAGATATGATTTTCATTTGACTTGTCTGTGTCTTGGATAAGTGTTTGATAACTTGAAATATCTGGTTGTTGCTTGACAAGATGTACGCTAATTTTATTGATAGATTGTATTTTATTTGTGATGGTGACATGTTGATCATGCATGACTTCTATCTTTATTATGTACTGTGGGTAGACTAGACTTATGTTTGTAGTCTGCTATAAACTCGTGTACTTGTCTAGACTAGGTTATTGAGAAGTGGTAGCTATTTGTAAATGTTTTTAAAGAAGCTATTTTGTGATGTTATTTTGATTTATTGCAGAGGTTTTATATAATAATTTTTATTAATGGGGAATGATAGTAAGTGTTTGCCTATCTAGTTAGATTAGAGTAGCTATCCACATGGTTCCATAATTTGGGTCATGATAGTCAATGCTGAAGTGATATATGTTATTATATGCAAACTCATCCAATGACAAGAACTGATCCTAATAACTACCAAAGTATATCACACATGCACAAAACATGTCCACCAATACATGAATACTCCACCCCGACTGCCTATTGATTTAGAGTGAAATTTTGTACTGAAATCAAGCCTCGTGTCCAACTTAGCTTGCAAGGTCCTTCAAAAATTAGAAGTAAATCGTGTAAATATATATAAAAAATAATAGAGATTGGAACCTTGTGCAACCGAACAACCTCTTGAAGATAATTCCTGACCAACTTTTCTGTATTATAGGTTACATGAACCAGTGTGAAGTGCTTAGTCAAACTGTCAACAATCACCCATATAGAATCAAACTTACCCAAGATCTTAGGAAGACCAACCACAAAATTTCTCTCCCACTTTCATTCAAGAATGAACTTCCTCTAAAGTGTACCTTCGTGCCTCTAGTGCTCATACTTAACTTGGTGGCAATTTGGAGACTAATTAATGAACTCCATAGTATCTTGCTTCATTTGATTCCACTAATAATGTTGTATCAAATCACAATACATCTTTATGGCTCTAAAATGTATAGAAAATCTCAAACTATAAGCCTCAATCAGAATAGTCTTGATCAAATCATCAACATGAGGCGCACACACACACCCGTTGATCCTCAAAATGCCCTCTTTATCCATCACTATTTCTTTAGCTTCCCTTTGCAAAATCTTATCATGAATCTTGCTTAACTTAGCATCCTCGAGCTGTCCGACCTTAATATGATCCATAAATGAAAGTATTTCCTCTACATGAGTTGATAATCCACTTGAATTTGACAACTCAAAGCTTATAAGAGTGCTAGCTAGATTCTGAAGCTCTATAGCCAATGGACACCACATAACATTAGAAAAAAACCCAAGCTATACACATGCAGACTACCTTCTTAATGCATTATCTACCATATTTGCCTTGTACAAATAATATAAAATGATTACATCATAATCCTTAAGCAACGCCATCCACCATTGCTATCTCAAATTCAAATCTATCTGAGTTAACACATGCTGAAGGCTACAACGATCGGTGAATGTCTCACAATTGACACTAGAGAGATAATGCTTCAAAAGTTTTAGATCAAATACCACAACTTCCAATTCTAAGTCATGAATGAGATAGTTTTTTTCACGAACCTTAAACTATATGGAGGCATATGCAATGACTTTCTTATCTTGCATCAAAACAATACCAAAATCAGAATGCGAAGCATCACAATGAAATGTAAAATCTTTACCATCCACAAGCAAAGCTAAAATAGATGATGTGGTCAGCAAAGAATTAAGATTTTGAAAGCTCTCCTCACATTCATCACATTACTGAAATAGAGTCAGATGAGTTAATGTTGAAGCGGTAGAAGCAAACCCCTTCAAAAACTGATGGTAATAACTGGATAATCCCATGAAACTACAGATCTATGACACAAAAGTAGACTTATCCTATTTCTTAACTGCTTCCATCTTCCTCGGATCAACAATAATACCTTCTTTAGAAACCACTCGCCCCAAAAAGGACACAAAAGGCATCAAGAATTCATACTTAGAAACTTTAGCATTCAACTGTTTCTCTTTCAGCAATCTGAATACAATCCCGAGGTAATTCTCATGATCTTCTATACTCTTAGAATACACCAAAATGTCTTCAATAAGCACAGTAAAAACAAATTCAGATAGGGTTTGGAAACATCATTCATCAAACTCATGAAAGCTAAATGAACATTAGTAAGTCCAAAAGATATAACTAGATATTCATATTGTCTATACCTAGTCTAGAAAGGTGTCTTGGGAATATATTTGGCCTAAATATTTAGCTGACGATACCCAAACGTCAAGTCAAACTTGGAAAAGACTGACAAATCTTACAATTGATCAAACAAAGCATTCATTCCAAGAAAGGGATACTGTTTTCAATCGTGACCTTGTTTAGATGACGGTAATCAATACACATTCATACTTCCATCCTTTTTCTTTACGAAAAAAAAGAAGCACCCTCAGTGATGCACTCAGATGAATAAACTTCTTACTAAGCAAATCTTTGTAAATCTTCAAAAAATGTTAAGCTAAAATCCGAACCATTCATCATATACGTATAGGGTTGTACTGGGTGATTATTAATTGCGCATAAATGTTAAGGTCAATTCTTTAGTGTGGGAAGAGTTTTAGAGATGAATTATGTTCATAAGAATCCTCTAGCACAAAATTGAGTTGAAAGCTTCTTAACGATTGAGTTTCAAAATAAGATTTTACTTGGATTAGCTTCAAATGCTAATATCTATTAGAATGTGAAGAGTTGTATTTAAATACATTTAGTCATGTGCTTATATAACATTGATAGTTCTGTAGTTCCATTTGAATTTGTTGTCTTAGGGAATAAGTATAAAAATTAATAAAATTCAATCATATTTTCCTTTGTTAAAAAATGAAAAAGAGATAATGATATGGTTACTAGCCTGATGTACAAATTATATATGACTAAACCTTTTTTTAAAGAAAAAAATATACCATGACTTATCCTAAATGTGAATAAAGTAAGAAATTGTATGTCATATTCTCATATTTGAATTAATGAGTCTATTAAGCAAAAGAGAGAAAATAAAAAAGAAGTAGTAAAAAATTATATTTGAGGTTCAATAAATTCAAATAGGTCAGAGCTAAGTTTTTCTGTTAAGAAATATGCAAAATTAAGCCTTAACCATACTCAATATATTTAACTTCTTGGATATTTCATAAAAAAACAACTCAGCTCTACCTGTTCTTCATATACTTATTAGACTCATTAATTCAAATTTTAAAATAGACATTAGACTCTTGCCCTATTCACATTTAGGATTATTATTTTTCTTTTTTCTAAAAGGAAGTTTAGCCTTATATATATAATTTGTACATCAAGCTAATAAATATATCATCATCTATCTTTTTTCTTTTTAACAAAAAAATAGCATTGAATTTTACTAATTTCTTACACTTTATCCCCTAAGACCATGAATTCAAATGGAACAATAGAACAACCAATGTTATATAAGCACATGACCATTGACCAAATGCATGGAAAAACAACCTAAAATTACCCAGAGAATTGTTTCCCTTCATATATATATATATCCTCTCTCTAAAATGATGCACATGAAAGTCACAAAAATATAGAAACAGAATGGGAAATATGGTGTGTAGAAGTACCAATGCATCAGTTGTAAGCAATTCATTTCTTCGAGACAAGCCATAGCAGGTCATATAAAGGTTCAATCCAAGGACGACTGGGTTAAAAGAACTCGACAAAGAAAAGTGTTTGTTCCATTTTTCGATTATCAACAACAATAAAGATTCACTATTGACTCATTAATTCACCAGAAACAACAAATTTTTTCTACAACAATATTTGACATTGATTCAACAAATGCTCATCAGTTGGACGTGTCTCCAATAGGAGGTTTAAAACTACTAGTTCCGTATGAGATCTAGTTAAATATAAATGATGCATTAGCCTCTAGGCCTATTGAATTAATCCATTTATCAATCGAGAGAACTAGTGTTGTTTCCTTCATTGAGGAGATTGACTTAGAGCTTAGGCTTTAGGTTTTTTGCGGGTTTGGGGTGTTGTCGTGTTTTCATCTTTTGTCTTATGTTTGGTGTGACTTTTGTCTTTTATATAAGTTTATGTTTTGAGTCCATTTTGATGAAGTGAGGCCGTACATACTCGCTAAAAGAAGGCATTTTCAAATTTTTGTTTTAATTAAATTGAATTTGTAGTCTTAAGAGAAGGGGGAATGCCTTCCAACAACAGCAACGATATACCTAGTTAAATTCAACAATGAATTCTAGGGAAGGTAGAATGTGCATAGACCTTATTACTACCTAATGGAGGTAGAAATACTATTTACAAAATACGTACCCTTGACTCAAGTGCAATAAATTCGGATTTAAAGAAGATGGAGACAATAAAGAGAATATAGCAAATAACAAGGAAACAGTGCAAAGACTACCATACAGGAGTTAAAATAACAATACCTACTAACCTTCTACCCTAATACTCATCCTCCACACCCTACTATCTAAGTTCATGTCCTCTCTAACCTAAAGTTGCATTATATCGTGTCTTATAACCTATCCTAGTACTTCTTTGGCCTACATCCGCCTCGTATAACTTCTTGCACCTCTTCACTAGTGTGTCTATGCATCTCCTCTTCACATGTCCAAACCATTTTAGTATTGTTTCCCTCATTTTTTCCACCACGAAAGTCACTCCCACCTTATCCCAGATATCCTCATTTCTAATCTTATTGCTTCTAGTATGACAACTCATCCACCTCAATATCCTTATCTCCACAACATGCATCTTTTGAACATAGCTTTTCTTGACTAGCCAACACTCAGTCCCATACATCAATGTAGGTCTAACCATCACTCTATAGAACTTACCTTTGAGTTTTGACAGTACTTTTTTATCACATAAGACTTAAGTGGTAAACCTTCACTTTATCCACGCCGTAGCAATACAAAATGTGATTTCACGGTCGATATCCCAGCTCCACTAGATGACATATCAAACATACTTGAACTTATCTCTCTTGAGGATATTTTGTGTGTTAAGTCTCATTTCAATGCCTACCTAATGCATCACATCATTGAAGCTGCACTCTAGATATTCTGTATATGTCCTGCTCAACCTAAAACGTTTAGTCTCCAAAGTTTGTCTCCACACCTCTAACCTAGAATTAAATCCATTGCGTATCTCACCAATCAATTCTATGTCATCCATAAATAATATACACTATGACACCTCATCTTGAATGTTTCACATCAATATATCTATCACTAAGACAAATATAAATGGACTAAGAGTTGTGTAACCCCATCTCTACAAGAAATTACTTCTAATATCCTCTGATCGTTCTTACATATGTTTAAGATCCTTCATACATATCGTTATTGACCTAATGTAGGCCACCAACACACATCTTGCCTCAAGACATCACCATAATACTTCCCTTGGTACTTTATCATATGCATTCTCAAGGTCAATATGTATCATATGTAGTCCCTCTTCCTTTCTTGATATTTTTCTATCTGCTTCCTCACAAGATTGATGGCTTCTGTAGTCGAAAACCTTGGCATGATTCCAAACTAATTCTTGGAAATAGAGTCACCCCTTTTCACTCATTTCCACCACTCTTTCTCAAACTTTCATAGTATGGCTTAACAATTTAAAATCCCCACAGATATTGGAATTTTATATATCATACTTGTTCTTGTACAACAGAACCATTGTACTCTACCGCCTTTCTTCAAGCACCTTAGCTGTCTTAAAAATGATAGCCTCATATAATCGATTACTTTTGACAATGAAGTACTCCTCCCATATGTTGATAAATTCGCAGGCAAGAAATTTAAAAAGAAAGAACAGGACATCAAAGTACTGCCAGAAAGGAAGAAATCAATATGCACTTATTGAAGCAACACAAGAAAGGAAAACCATTATTCAAGGGATATAAAATCAAGGTCACCACAATCCTAGTGTCTGACTAGGATTTGGAAAATAGGAAATCAAATCAACAAGGTATCAAGATCATATGACTCTCTTCAAAAGAAGGAAGAGAATCAAGATTACAAGAAGATCTCCAAAGAAGGAAGGAATCGGTTTTGTTTATGCACATATCTAATATGGACATGAATTAACCAAAAAGAAATCAAGGACTCAGCTAAGATCCTTGATTTGAAATACCCTTGGGTTATTCCTTAATAAGAGTTGTCCTCAAACACTATATAATCCTCTCCTAGCCTTAGTTGTGAAGTACACACTTCACTTGAACTTGTACTATTGTCTTTCATAAAAGCATTGTATTCTCATATGCATACAAGTGAAAAAGAAAAGACAAAAAAGATCCGAGTGTAGGTTATAAAAGTAGAGGTTGTGTCAAAATAGAAGATCTGATATCCATATCAGACAAGAATCTCAGTCATAACTCATTATAATACCCAAGTCCTCAACAAGCTCTTAAGGAAACCCTTGTAACCCAAGGGAAATGGAAGTAGGCACCACATCAGTGTTTCGAACTAGTATAAAAACTCTCTGAGTTTTTTACTTACTGAATTTACTCTTATTTTATACTGTTATACTATTCTGTAGGTGAGTCGACTTTTCAACCCAGAAAGCCGACTGAAGGAATTTTTAATTCATACCCCCCATTGACTTTCAAAAAAGACATTAAACAAGCTAGTATACCACTCCTAAACTACTCTATCCATGCTCTTCTATAACTCTACCAGGATCTCATCTAGTCCTGTCTGTTTACCCATGCTCATCCCATTAATAGCATGCTTCACCTTCTCAACCTCAATATATCTAAAATACCAAAAATCCCAATGTCTCTCAGAGTGCTCCAACTCACCCAACACAATATTTTTCCCTTTTTTCGTTCATTAGTTTATGTAAGTACGCTTGACATCTTTGTTTAATGAGGGTCTCTTCCATTAACACCTTGTGTTCTTCATCCTGGATACCCTTCAATTGAACCAAGTCAAGTCTCAGGCGTTCCCCTCTCTCACCTTCACAATGTACAAATTCTTTTCTCCAACTTTGTCTCCTAGTTCAATATATAGTTTTCAAAAGCTGTCGTCTTAGCTAATGTTATCACTAAGTTAGCCTCCATCCTTGCTACCTTATACATTTCCCTGCTTACCCACCTTTTGTCCTTGTTCGTGCAGTCCACCCACTTTACATATGAAACCTTTTTTGTTTCCACTTGCCTTGAACTTCTCTACTCCCCCACCAATACCCTCGGCATCAACCAAAGTTACCTTTCGACACCCCTAGCACATATATGGATTTTTTTCCTATTGCAACTAGCTATCTTATTGTATATGCTTTCCGCTTTCTTACTACTCCTCTAAGATTCCATCGCCATGAACTTCTCCCAAATTTCATGGGAGAGGGAAATTGTCAAAACCCTCTTATATAATGCTAGGCCAGACATACAACTTCTTCTTCATCCCCCTTCGCTTAATCTCCAAGTCAAACACCAAAATCTTATATAGTTATGTGGAGTAGTAAGATTCTCACTCATAATAACTTCGCAATCCTTACAAAGTCCTCTATCGCTTTTCCTCAAAAGAAAATTATCTATCTGAGTATTAGCCACCTTGATATGAAAGGTAATCAAGTGATCGTCATTCTTCGAAAAGTACGAGTTATCTATCAGCAACTCAAAGCCTCTAGCAAAATACAAGAGCAAGATTCCACCACAGTTTCTAACCCTAAAACCAATGCCGTCATGGACATCATCAAAACTACTATGAGTTGCTACAATGTGTGCATTGAAATCTCCATTAATGAAATCCTTCTTAATGATCAGAATACCTCCCAAAATTGTATGCAGATCCTCCTAAAAATGCATATTGACCTCTTCTTCAAAGCCTGAATGTGGAGCACATGCACTAACGACATTCAAAGTTAGACCTCTAATGACTATCTTGATCGCCAACAATATATCGTTAATCCTCTTAACATCTACCACTTTCTCCCTTTTGTTCCCTAGACTTCTTGAATTTCCAAGTTTCAACCCGTCCACCTCCCGATCCTTAGAGCCTACCCATATAGTCTCTTGAATGTAAGTTGTATTGTTCTTCATCTTCTTAAGGATCCTCACTGACTTAATGGACTTCCTATAAAGTCCCTATGTCCCAAGAACCTACTATCAGCCTTGCAACCCCCTTAATTGCATACCCTTCCCTGCCCCTCACCCCGGCCCCAACTGAGGACAACACCCTAGTCTATCATCTCTTACCAGGGTCACTAAGTCTTAAGTAAGTTAAATGACAAATAGAAAATATAATGAGTTAGTTAATACATAATTATAAAACTAACACAAGCATTACCTATACTATACTATGGAAAGAAATCAAGGAAAGATCTAAAGTTCACATGCTTTCAACAATAAAAAAATGCAACTAAATTTAGAATAAGGTATATGAAGGTGAATATATAGAGTGGCTTATATATTCTACAAAGAGCAAGAGAAGATTGAGATAGAAACTATGACTAAGTAGACCGTTAGTGACCAAATGACAACGTTGACATAGGAAAAGAAGGTGAGATAGGGGATGGAAGCAGGGTAGTGCTAACTCTGCATCCGCGGCTCTTTTGGCTCTTTCCGGAAAGCATCAAATCAACCGCTTTCATTTGCTTTGAGATTGACCCTCTTCCAGGAAAAAAGGAGAAGGAGATATGGTAGTGCTGCGAGGTTTAAAGATAGAAAGAAACCTAAATTTGGATGTTGTTGCAATTTCTAGATGTTGCCGGAAGTCCATGGAAATCGACAGAAATGATTGGAAGTCTCCAGGTCCATGTAAATCGATGGAAATAGTTGGAAGTCACCGGAAATGGATGGATGTGTTCCTCTCTATCTTTATTGGAATGATGTATGTTGTCGGATATCCCCGGAGATCGCCAAAAATGGCCGGACATGGCTGGAAGTCGCCCTATATTTTCTTTACTAGATAGATCTGTTACGGATCTGTACCGGCCACACTTTTCGACAAAAACACCACCGATGATGGTTGTATCTTACTGGTGGTGAGAGAGGAGAAGGGGAAAAAGGAGAGAGGCTAATACGGAAGAGAAAGAGATCCAGAGATTACCTGAATAAAACAACAGATTATTAGAATAAAGTCAACGAAAATTAATTACAGTCTAATAAAGAATTAAATCATTAAGCATAGAAAAAATATTAATTCTTTGAAACAAAACTAGAAATAGTGAGAATAATAGAATTAATTACCATGAACCATAAAGTTGTCACCGAAATATGAGAAACAACATTGAAACAAGAATGGAAAACTTCGATTCCTCACCAATTTAGTTTTCAATTCTCCAAAAATCCTTTACGAAAAAACCTGTAGCCACCAACAAAATAAAGAATTTTGACGTCAGCACATGTTTTAACAAGTTAGATGCAAGGATATAATTAAAATATATCTATAGTTTTTTTTTGGCTTAAGTCATTCATGTCCCCTTAAAGTTGTCCGCATAATTCACTTAGACACCTCAACTAGGGCTACTACTTATTAGACACTTTAATAATAACAAATGTATATCTATTGAACACAAAATGACAATTAACATAAATAGTATTGTGCGTGTAACTCACACGCGGTATCTTGAAAAAGTTAGGAATAAGATTATGACATGTGGCTCATGGCCCAATCTAACTATAAAAATTGAATTTTTAATTTTAGAAAATAAAAAATAATAATTTCTGCCCTAAATAATCCAATCCCACCTACTGAAACCTTTGCATGTTCTTCTTCTTCCTGCAATCGCCATTCACGACTCCTCTAGTAGATAGCTTTTTTTTCTTCTTATTACTCCTACAAATTATGAGGATTAAGTCTATTGGTGAAGAATGCATAACTTAGCAAAGTGATTTTTGAGATGCCTGTGATGAATAAATCAATGTGAACCATTTTGAAATCAATGGCGAAGAGAAATTGAGAATACTCTCATTAATTATATGAAATTTTATGATATCATTTCTAATAAACTTATTAGTTTACATTTTAATTTGAATGGTAATGTCTGTTCAAAGTTAATACGAGTAGAGAGTTTGTTAATATGAGTTTCAAGGAGAAAGTTAAGGTCCTTTTACTAAACAATGTCATAGGTCAAAAATAATTGTGCGTGAGGTTCGTAGGTCGCTACAATGAGTCTACTACAACAACCATATGAACACTACAATGAGTCTACTGGAGCATAAATAGGGTTACTGCAACAAATGAAGGGCCGTTTTAAGTCTGTTTTGCCGAGTTTTAATCATAAACTCAAAAACATCGTTTCAGATCCCTACAAGGGTTATTTTCTCAAGGCAAGGGTGATAATTCTTTGTTGAGGTATGTTTTTCCATCAAATTCTTCATCTATTAATCCACTAACACCTTATAATTATTAGAATGATTGTTAATGGTGGAATTATGGGTTAGAACACTAGGTTCATGAAATCATGGGGAAATCCTATGGGTAGGTGTTGCATCACTATGAATTGGTTCTAGTTTGTAATCTAATGCTTCGTAGCATGAAATTGTTGTTATAAAATATGAATTGTGGATGTTTGTGATATAGGATGTATTTATGCATTCATACACAATAATTCTCATTCCCCAAACTCAAGTGGCGTAAATGACACCTGATATCAAAACTTCGATTTTGAGTTGAACCATGCTA
This sequence comes from Solanum okadae, assembly GCA_036553675.1. Taxonomy (NCBI): domain Eukaryota; kingdom Viridiplantae; phylum Streptophyta; class Magnoliopsida; order Solanales; family Solanaceae; genus Solanum; species Solanum okadae. The sequence goes on from CM071682.1 coordinate 14,738,900, forward strand.
ACTATTATGCTACTAGTGTAATACCAGCCACAAAATCAAGAAAACCTACAAGTACAACTCAATTTAAAGATAAACCCTCAACCCACAAGGCCTCTATAAACTTACCTAACCCCCGTAATCCATATATAATGGAAACAAAATCCCGAGTCGGCCTTATAGGCCATCAAGATATCTAGAAACATTTAAACTGAACATGCATAACCCTCTACGATTAGTGCTAACAAGTCATTGTAGTAAAAGGAATAAACAATAAGTCATCATAATTGACAACACACATCTACAATTCAAAGAATGCAAACCTCTAAGAGTAATATACTTGATCAGGATATGGCCTCGACCTACCCATCAGCTGAACATGACAAAACATTACCAAAACCCTATACTTGGCAGCTCCGGAGAAAATGGAACCAACCAATCTGTCGTAACTAGATAATGCTCCTAATATAAGGAGACTTGTGTACCTATCTAGTAGGACCTGTGGGCAAGAATGTAGCCACCAGGCAATGTGACGTTACTATGAAATAATTTATCGAGTATAGAGACAATAGAATATCTGAGCATGTATTATAATATATAGAAAGTAAGTAAATAAGTCAAGAATAAGGTGAGAGTACTAACCTGCTCTTGAATCTAGCAAACAAACACTAGTCAGATAACCATCTACTTGGGCTTCCATAAGCTCATCTGGTACAAACAACAAACAATTCAACCAATTCGAGCCCCTATAAGATTAGTAGGTGCAATCTACTAATACTATAACTTACTCGAGCTCGGTAGGTAGAATTTAATCTATATACCCCTATTGGCAATTTCCTAGCTTTGCAGATAATCATTACCTCTCAATAACCCCTCAAGCACTCTGCGTGTAACCCCTTATATATTCTGTATATAACTCTTAGGCATTATATGACCCTCATAGGCATTTATATAGCTTCATTGGCATCACATATCCCTCTTAGACATCAACGTCTATCCCTTTTTGGCAATCAAGTGGCTCGTAAGTGAACATGCCTCAATATAACCCCATAGATAACCATAATAGTGCATTGGCTTTATATTAGATCCGAAGGCTATTGGAATAACCTATAGGCGTCCACTTATCTTGATAGCTCCTAAGAAAATATGTATATAGCCTCGAAGGAATAAGCAAAATTCATATGACTAACTACAATAGCCTTGAGGGCATCAACAATAATAAACATAAGCTTGAAAAGAATCTGAAAGAAACTGAAGAACTTACCTGACTCAACTCAACTCAACATAACCGAACTCATTTTAATATAAAGTAGTTTAAAACCAGTGCAATCTAAAGAAAAGCTGTTTAAAACATGATGCCAACTCTGTGTGTATGTAAAGATACAAATAACTCTGAGATGTATGTAAAAATACAAATAATCTGATATATATAAAAATACAAAATATTGCTGTGAGAGTTTCTCTAACTGACAACCACCACATAAGAGCTATTGTGATGATACAACGATCTTCCTCACACTGCCAGCGCATCCTATACCTTGCCACATGTATAAGACCTTAACTACTAAGTGGATCCACTAGTCTATGCGAAAAGGATTCATCTAAAAAGTATGACCCTTTTCTATCCATGATGGCTACATGGTTTATGGACACGTGAGTTATCTGAACTCAAGCTCGTCCCCATATAGGTGCTCAATACTACTCCCAAAATATGATACTAGCTCTTTATGTTTTTAGACATACTTCTTTCTGTAATTTGAGATAATTGCTCAAAAACTTAGCTCAAAGGCCATCTTGGATTCAAGTTTTCCTCTCTTGCTTTATTGTGAAAGCATTTACTTTTTAACTGAAAACTAGCCCAAAGGCTCTTTACTGAAAAACTAGCTCAAAGGCTCTTTACTGAAACACTAGCTCAAATGCTCTTTTGAAAATCTCAGTTTTCCGTTCTTATTTAAATGTGAAAACATTTGAAACTCTTTTGGGAATACATAGTCCCCATATACTTTTGAAGAAATGAACTTCAACTTTACTCTTTACTGAACTCAAAACTTAAGTCTTAAAACAAAGTTAAAACATTTGTAAAAGACTTCTTAAAATATGGTTCATGCCGAATTATGGACGTAAACGACTCGATGCAAGGTTTGAAATAACCATAGATAAATCTCAATACTTGGAACTCAAGAACCTCACTAATACTACTCATTTTAAGAATGCTCAACTCAGAGGGTTCATGCGGAATTATGAGCATGAACTACTTAACTCAAGGACTCAAATATACTTCTCATCTCAATAGTGTTCGACTTATAGGGTTCATGCGGAATTATGGGCATGAACAATTCAACTCAAGGACTTCATGGGTAACATGTAATAGTGCCATGATTATAAATATAATCTCATAGGGGATTAGGAACTCAATACATAGAACTTGAAGATACTACCCCTCTCAAAGGTACACAACTGATGAAGTTCATGCGGAAGTTATGGGAATGAACGACTCGACTCAAGGGTCAAAATATCAATAAGGAACTCATGTATACGACTCTTCTCATTCTCATACTTACTTACTCAAAACTTAGTTCAAATCGATAGTTGATCTCAAGGATTCACAATTGAACTCAAAGGCTTTCTTGAACTCTACTCTTAACTCTCTTTTGAATGTGAATTATGAATTCAAGAGTTATGCTTCATGGTATGAAGGGTCTTGTAATGATATATTAGACTCATGAATACATTCTCCTCACTTGTACTCACTTGCTCGAGTCTTGAAACAAGTTATTAGAAATTGTAGAAGACTCATCAAAAGGTCTTAAAGGACTTTCTTAGAATGTTTGAAAGAATTCTCAAAAACTTAACTCTTTAGTCTACCTTGAACTTGAATTATGGATTCAAGGTTGTGGTTTGTGATAGGAAAGATCTCATGATGTTTAGGATTGATTTTAGATAGCTAAACATGAAAAAAGATTAAAATTCACTGCTTGGAAGCTAGTCCGCGACGCATTAAAATAAGTGGTCGCGAAATAACTTTTGAGGTAGGGAGGTCTGTGACCTCTCCGCGATGCGAAGATATCTTTATGAAATGGAGAAGCAGGTCCGCGACGCAAAGCTAAGTGCCAGATTTACCCGACTTTTCTCTTCTTCGTTTTTTAACCCCACATAGCCTAAATTCGATTCTTTGGCTCAACTTTTCTTTAGATTAAGATAACCATCACATGTACACAATAATCTAACTCAAAACTACTCTATAAATCGAAACAATAATCTGAAGAACTCCTAAATCTAAGCCCAATTCAAGAATGAAAGAAAATTAAAAAACACATATCAATAACATCATATTTTCAACTTTCTAGAACGAACTTAAAGCTGGAATTAACATGATTGGCATTTGGCTGAACAAACCCAACAATATGGAAGCTTACATACCTGAAGGAACCATCTTCTTGAAGCAAGTTGAAAGAAAAATCTTGAAAGATGAACCCTAACTTTAGCGTTTCTTGAATTTCTTGAGCGTAGAATCTTTGGAGTGGATGAGAGGGTTTTGATTTGTGAAAAACTGAGTTTCTATTCGTTTAGGGCATTTTAGATGACCTCCTAAGGGCTTTTAGGACTAAAATACCCTTAAAGAAATAAATAAAATGAGCTAGGAGTCGAAATGATTTTTCACTAGGCAGTGAGGTCCATATTGGCTCCGTAACGCAGAGCCATCGCGGAGCTGCTGCCAGGTTTGCTTGTCATTAGTAAATCAGTGATAACATTTTTCTCAGTGCTCGGAATTTAGCAAACTCAGTGGTGTTGGAAAAAGGACTCGAATGGGTTTAATTTTCTATCTTGAAGCTCACCTAACTCATATTGTACTAGGAGTTATGGTCATTTGAAGTTACCCAAAACTTAAGAAAAACTTAGAAATGACTTGAATGAACTCTCTTCAGTTCTTCTTTGAACTCAAGGTGCTACATCTAATGAAGTTAATAGTCAAGAAATTTTAAATTCCTTGCAAAAATCTCACTCACTACGAAAAACGGTTCGAGTCTTAGCTCAAAAATTTTCTGGGGTGTTACAATATCTCCACCTTGGGATCATTCATCCTCGAATGACGACTGGACTAGGTAGAGAACGGGGTTACTCTTACTAAGGTCTGAGTCTAATGGTATGCTCTTATTATATTCAAGCTTAACCCAAATCTTTAAGTTCGGATTATATACCTCTGTATAGGAAATCTCATCCCAAACTATTACTCTCTACCACCATATTAGGCTCATATCAAGAACCACTAAATATTTAACAACACCACATTCAAGCTTAGTACACTAACAACTCCATGGATTCCTACTAATTAGCTCCTTAAGAAATTATCAACACTTGACTTGATTTCTCCTCTTATCATCCCCCCTTAGGTCTAAAGCTAACACTTGAAAGCTATGGACCTATTCCACATTGACAACTCAATTATTCTATCTAGGCACACATGGAAAATTATCACTTAATTGGAACCTCATTTGGTAACATACCATCTCGGCACACCTCTTAACACTCTTGTTACTCTTGTGACTTAGCCACACTTCACTGCCCTTATCTAAACATTAGGGTCTCTCACTTGTACCACTCATATCTATTGCAAATAATCACCTCAATTCCTCACCTACTCTATGCCAAGTCTTCTAGATTAAATCTCAAGACTAACATCATCACCCTAATGTTGCCATTCTTTTGATCATGACACTCATCTCGAATTCAAGCTTAATATTTATTACTAAACCTGAATATCAATATGATTGCTTGCTTACTATACTAACTTATAACTACTAGATACAAATTCAGAAACACTCGTCCACTAGGACCTTATGACAAATAGCCAACCCTCACCTCTTAGTATTCATACTTACAATTTACTATCACATTTCCAATCACAATTCTTGAATACTATGCACTCTTTCACTATACATCAATTCCTAATTAGTTCTATAACACTTTGAATATTATGGGATCTCCCTCAAAATCATAAGCCTAGATTAGATCTATCACCTCATGAATACTCCTGCTCTTCAATTCAATACTCACACCTGGTCATTACCTACACAATGACACTCCATCACAACTCCTTTCTAGCTACAACCCACTCTACCTCCTATGATGGAATTTGCATAACTCATCACTTCTTCATCTACCCATAAGGAAAACTCCTTATCAATAACTTACTGGGTGCATGACTATTGTAACATAGCTTGCCTCATCACTATCTCCTTTTCTAGGATTACTAAACCTCTGCATACTTTTCTCTAACTCTGGGCTCTTTCACTACTACTGTTCATGATCTCGTAACTCATGTTACATTTTCAGGTGAAAATACTACTCAAGCTCTAAACATACCTCTTAAAAAGGATCTCAACTGAAACAAGGCTTAGGGAAGAGAGTACAACTCGCTTTTAGCTCAAACACACGATTCATATGAATATGAGTGCATTCCTCTGAATTTGAACACTTAACTTACTCTTGGGCTTTTCTCAATTCCCTGTGGAGTCTCATGACTTTCTCAAGACTCTTGCTAAGAACAACTCATCGATAAAGAATTGACTCTGCTTTTCAACCACCTCTAGTATGATGGGTAGTCGAATGAATTTTGAGAACCGAACGAGTATGAGTAAATCTTATGACATAGCTCTATTGCACGATTAAGAGTATGAAAGAAGGGAAACTTTTCTTACATGTAACATCTCGCAACTAGAAAGAACTAGAAGGAAGTTTAAAATATGGAAATAGTTATTTTGTTTGGAAAGTATATCTAGAAAATTGCAAGTAAGTTAAAGTTGAATTTTGGTCAACTTCAAACGGCCATAACTACTAGCTCAGGATGAGTTAGGTGTAGTTCCAGATATGGTTGGGAAGCTCTTGGAATGATCTTGCCAATGCCGTCAAGTATGCGTGATTCTGAGTTTGTATGATCAAGTTATGCCTTTTGGAAGTTGGGTTGTTAGATTAAGGAAATGTCCAATTCGGAAATATAAGGGATATTTTAGTCTTTTCATTGTCCTATTATTTTAATCCGATTTTAGGAGTTTAATATGGGTCAATTCAGAACTTAGTCAATTTGAGAACTTGGGATTTCACGCTAGGGCTAAGGAGAAAGGAGAAGAGAAAAGAAGGAGAGAAGGGCAAATTCATCAAGATCGATCAAGGAACTTGGTGTTTCGCCAAGGATTTACTTCTATCAGGTATGTGAGGCTCTCATAACGTTGGGATAGTTCTCCCATGTGCCAAGCTTATTTATTTCAGTTTGGATTCGTCCTAAAAGCATTTGAATATTGATGATCTTGATACCTCTTCTTGAATTCATATATTGTTCTTGAATTTGACTTAGTTGGGAAGTTCCTAAATTCATTACGTCGCATTATAGGGTCGTTTGGAGTTAGGTTCTTAGGTATTTTTGCTGGGTATTTGTATCTAAAAGTAATTTTAGAAAAAGAACCGAGTTTGGGTGAATCGGGGTTGGAAAACGAAGAAGAAATTTCGTTGGATGAAATTAAGGGGTGGCCGCGCGTCGCGCACCTAGTACCCAGATTTGATCATTTCAGCTTCGTGTCGCAGAGCTGAAACGAGGTGTTCTGCCTCAAAAGATATTTTCGGAACCAAAATCAAATTATGCCTTTGCGTTGCGGACCCACCTTCAAATATTGATTTTTGGTCTTTTCTTATGTTTAACTATCTAGAATCATTCCTAAACATCATGAGATCTCTCCAGTCATAAATCTTAATCCTTGAATCCATAATTCAATTTAAGGATCAGTTAAGAGTCAAGTCAAGAGTAGTTAAGGTCAAAGTCAAGAGAAGTCAAGAGTCAACTTAAGATGAGGTCTTAAAGTTTTTCAAAAGTCTTTCACAATGTTTTAACTTTATTTTAAGACTTAAGCTTCGAGTTCAGTAAGGATGTAAAGTTGAAGTTATTTTCTTCAAAGAAGTATATGGGGACTATGTATTCCCAAAGAGATTTAAAATGTTTTCACATTTAAATAAAAGTGGAAACTGAGATTTCCAAATAGACTTCGGGCTAGTTTTCAGAAAAAGTTATCGCTTTCTAAATGAAGCAAGAGGGGAAACTTTGATTTCCAAGATAACCTTTGAGCGAAGTTTTTGAGCACTAATCTCAAATCACAGAAGAAGTATGTTTAGTAAACATAAGAGCCAGTATATTTTTGGAGTAGTATTGAGCACCAAATTGGGGACGAGCATGAGTTTAGATAACTCACTTCACCAAAGAACCATGTAGCCACCATGGGTAGAAAAGGGTCATACTTTTTAGAGGAATCCTTTTCGCAATAGACTAGTGGATCCATTAGACAATTCAGATTCTCTACCTTTGGTCGGGTATAGGATGCGCTGGCAGCAGATCGATGTATTATCACTATAGCTCTTATGTGATGGTTGTCGGTTAGAGAAACTCCCACAGAAGTTATTGTACTTTATATACATCAGTTATTGTATTTTTACATACATTTCAGAGTTATGTTGTATCATTGTATATACACAGAGTTGACATCATGTTTTTGAACAGCTTTTCTTTATATTGCACTTGTTTTAAACTGCTTTATATTGAAATGAGTTCAGTTAAGTATTCATGAGTTGAGAAGAGCTAAGGTAAGTGTTTCTTTTAGATTCCCTTTCAAGCCTAACTTGTTTTAGAATTTCAACTCGCATACTCGTACATTCAATGTACTGATGCCAGTTGGCCTGCATCGTCCTATGATGCAGACACAAGTAATTAAGATAGGCATTCCGGCGCATCGTTGATCCAGTGAGCAGTTCAGAGTCTGTTGGTGAGCCTCCTTGAATTCCGGAGGATCCGTTTCACTATTTCCTAGTTTAGTTCATTAGGATGTTGTGGGGTTTGTCCCAACATCCATCTCAGTTGTTATTAGAGGCTTCATAGATAGTCAGATGTTAGTTCTTTAGTCTTTTCATTGTCATTATTCCATGTTGAGACTTGAGTTTGCCTTAATGGCTAGTTGAATGTTCCTTTATAACATTCCAGTTTATTATATGAACTTATCTTTGTTGAGTTTGAGTCTTCCGCTGAGTTAAGTAAGACAGGCGAAGGGTTCGCTTGGGGCCAACAATGGTCTTCGAGTGCCAGTCCCGCCCAGGGTGTAGGTTCGGGGCGTAAAAAACTTGGTATGAGAGCATAGAGTTCAAGAGTCATAGGGAGTCTATGGAGCCGTATCTGTACTGTCCTAGTTATTGGTGTGAAGCGCGCCACATCTATAATTAGGAAGCTGCAACATTTAGGAACTACCTCATTTATTTCACACTCATTTTGTGCGTTAGTGTTTAATCTCTAAAAAGTTTCCCCCTAATTCGTGCTTGTGCGTGATTTTCAGATAATCATGCCTCCACGAAGAGCTGTTAGAGGACGTCCTGCTAGGTGTAATGTTGAGGAGCAAGAGTTACCCAATGTACCTGAAGTGCAACTGCAATGAGAAGTTACTATGCTAAGTTCAGAGAGGCTATTAGGATTCTCAGTCAAGTTGTGACTAACCAAGATGGGCAGCAGAGAGGAGCTCGACAAGAAGAGGCTGACACTTCAAGGATTCGTGAGTTCTTGGGGATGAATCCCCCAAGTTTCATTGGTTCGAGCACTGCAGAGGATCCAGAGAACTTCATTGAGGAACTAAAAAAGGTGTTCAATGTGATGCATATTACTGATACTGCAAGAGTTGAGCTAGTTGTATATCAGATGAAAAATGTTGGTAGGACTTGGTTTGATCAGTGGAAAGGGGGTAGAGCTGAGGATGCACCACCTGCGAGTTGGGCATGTTTTGAAGAGGCTCTCTTGGGGCGTTTCTTTCCCCGAAGAGGCTAAGGTACGTGAGTTCCTCACACTTAAGCAGGATTCTCTAAGCGTTCATGAGTATGGGTTGAAATTCACCTAACTGTCTCGCTATGCTCCAGAAATGGTTGCGGACATGAGAGTAGGATGAGTCTGTTTGTTGCTGGGTTATCCCGTCTATCGAGCAAAGAGGGCCAGGCAGCAATGCTTATTGGGGACATGGACATTTTGAGGTTGATGGTCTATGTGCAGCAAGTAGAGGAAGAGAAGCTATGGGATAGGGAGGAATTCAAGAACAAGAGGGCTAAGACAGGGAATGAGTCCAGGCAGCGGAAAAGTAATGCCAATCAGTCATCCTTCCAACAGAAACAGTAGGGCCTTGCACCATCATCTGCTAGTGCACCTGCACCTAAGAAGAAAGGTGAGTACAATAATCAGAACTTCAGAGCTAAACCAGCTTATTCTCAGGGTAGCGTGGCACAAGGGGGTAGTAAGACTCCGGCATGCGCCAAGTGTGCTAAACACAACATAGGCTTGAAAAGAATATGAAAGAGACTGAAGAACTTACCTGGCTCAACTCAATTTAACATAACTGAACTCATTTCAATATAAAGCAATTTAAAACATGTGCAATATAAAGAAAAACTGTGAAAAACATGATGCCAACTCTGTGTGTATGCAAAGATACATATAACTCTGAGATGTATGTAAAAATACAAATAATCTGATATATATAAAAATACAAAATATTGTTGTGCGAGTTTCTCTAATCGACAACCACCACATAAGAGCTATTGTGATGATACAACGATCTTTCTCACACTGCCAGCGCATCCTATACCTTGCTACATGTATAAGACCTTAACTACTAAGTGGATCCACTAGTCTATGCGAAAAGAATTCATCTAAAAAGGATGACCCTTTTCTATCCATGATGGCTACATGGTTTATGGACACGTGAGTTATCTGAACTCAAGCTCGTCCCCATATAGGTGCTCAATACTACTCCCAAAATATGATACTAGCTCTTTATGTTTTTAGACATACTTCTTTCTGTGATTTGAGATAATTGCTCAAAAACTTAGCTCAAAGGCCATCTTAGATTCAAGTTTTCCTCTCTTGCTTTATTGTGAAAGCATTTACTCTTTAACTGAAAACTAGTCCAAAGGCACTAGCTCAAAGGCTCTTTACTGAAACACTAGCTCAAATGCTCTTTTGAAAATCTCAGTTTTCCGTTCTTATTTAAATGTGAAAACATTTTAAACTCTTTTGGGAATACATAGTCCCCATATACTTTTGAATAAATGAACTTCAACTTTACTTTTTACTGAACTCAAAACGTAAGTCTTAAAACAAAGTTAAAACATTTGTAAAAGACTTCTTAAAATATGGTTCATGCCGAATTATGGACGTGAACGACTGGATGCAAGGTTTTCAATAACCATAGATAGATCTCAATACTTGGAACTCAAGAACTTCACTAATACTACTCATTTCAAGAATGCTCAACTCAGAGGGTTCATGCAGAATTATGAGCATGAACTACGCAACTCAAGGACTCAAATATACTTCTCATCTCAATAGTGTTAGACTTATAGGATTCATGCGAAATTATGGGCATGAACAATTCAACTCAAGGACTTCATGATTAACATGTAATAGTGCCATGATTATAAATATAATCTGATAGGGGATTAGGAACTCAATACTTAGAACTTGAAGATACTACTCCTCTCAAAGGTACTCAACTGATGAAGTTCTTGCGGAAGTTATGGGCATGAACGACTCGACTCAAGGGTCAAAATATCAATAAGGAACTCATGTATACGACTCTTCTCATTCTCATACTTACTTACTGAAAACTTAGTTCGAATCGATAGTTGATCTCAAGGATTCACAATTGAACTCAAAGTCTTTCTTGAACTCTACTCTTAACTCTCTCTTGAATGTGAATTATGAATTCAAGAGTTATGCTTCATGGTATGAAGGGTCTTGTAATGAAATAGTAGACTCATGAATACATTCTCCTCACTCGTACTTACTTGCTCGAGTCTTGAAACAAGTTATTAGAAATTGTAGAAGACTCATCAAAAGGACTTTCTCAAAATGTTCGAAAGAATTCTCAGAAACTTAACTCTTAACTCTACCTTGAACTTGAATTATGGATTCAAGGTTGTGGTTTGTGATAGGAAAGATCTCATGATGTTTAGTATTTATTTTAGATAGCTAAACATAAGAAAAGATCAAAATTCACTGCTTGGAAGCTAGTCCGTGAAGCGGAGACGCATTAAAATAAGTGGTCGCAAAATAACTTTTGAGGTAGAGAGGTCCGTGACCTCTCCGCGACACTAAGGCAACTTTATGAAATGGGGAGGCAGGTTCGCGATGCAGAGCCAAGTGCCAGATTTGCCCAACTTTTCTCTTCTTCGTTTTCTAACCCAAATCGCCTAAATTCGATTGTTTTGCTAAACTTTTCTATAGATTCAGATAACCATCACATGTACACAAGAATCTAACTCAAAACTACTCTATAAATCGAAACAATAATCTCAAGAACTCCTAAATCTTAGCCCAATACAAGAATGAAAGCAAATTCAAGAACACATATCAATAACATCAGATTTTCAACTTTCTAGAACGAACTTAACGCTGAAATTAACATGATTGGCGTGTGGTTGAACAAACCCAACACTATGGAAGCTTACATACCTGAAGTTACCATATTCTTAAAGCAACTTGAAAGAAAAATATTGAAAGATGAACCCTAGCTTTAGCGTTTCTTGATTTTCTTGAGTGTTGAATCTTTGGAGTGGATGAGAGGGTTTTGATTTGTGAAAACTAATTTTCTATTTTTTTCGGGCAATTTAGATGATCTCCTAATGGTTTTTAGGACTAAAATACCATTAAAGAAATAAATAAAATGAGCTGGGAGTTGGAATGATTTTTCACTAGGCAGTGAGGTCCGTATTGGCTTCGTAACGTGGAGCCATCACGGAGCTGCTGCCAGGTTTGCGCATCGTTAGTAAATCAGTCCTAACTTTTTATTCATAGCTCGGAATTTAGCAAACTTTGTGGCATTGGAAAGAGGACTTGAAGGGATTTAATTTTATATCTTGAAGTTCACCTATATCATCTTGTACTAGGAGTTATATTCATTTGAAATTGACCCAAAACTTAAGAAAAACTTAGGAATGACTTGAATGAACTCTCTTCAGTTATTCTTGGAACTCAAGGTGCTACATTTAGTGACCTTAATACTCAAGAAATGTTAAATTCCTTGTAAATATCTCACTCAGTTCGAGTCTTAGCTCAATTTTTTTTTGGGGTGTTACATTATGCCTCTTATAAGCAAAGTATAGCCCCATATCCAAGGCCTTTCTAGGAAACAAACAAAGGGATATCTATATGTATATGGCTCAAAGTATTGTCCCAAATACTAACAATCACTACACCAAAAACAATCTTTAGCGGCCATAAATATACAAATTAACAAAGAGTGATAAAGCCTTTATCGGCATTAGTTAAATGTCATTGGATCCAGTGTCGCTATAGGTCTTAGTGACATTTACAAAGAGTGCTAAATGCCGCTAAAAATAAATTTTTAGTGGAAATTAAGCTATTGCCGTTAATTACCACTAAATATCATTTTTGATGTAGTGAACTGACGAGGTATCCACGGCAGGCATCAAATAATCTTTTAATTTATCAATAAGTAAGGTGACTTTCTAAGCAACCTGCACAACAATCTACATGTCGTAGCGAAGTATATCACGACATCAAAAATGATCTTTAACGGTAATTAATTAGCGACAATAGCTTAATTGCCACTAAATATGTACTTTTAGCGGCAATTAGCATTCTTTATATATGTCAAGCATTTAGCGACATTGGATCCAATGACAATTAACTAATGTCGGTAAAGGTTTTAACACTCTTTGCTAATGTGTATATTTATTCCCGCTAAAATGTATTTTTGTTGTAGTGTATGGTTGCAAGCAAATAGGTGAAACACCTACCAGCTCACCATCATAACTTAAATGCATAATACATAAATATGTCCTTTAACTTGGCTTCAAATCACATTTATGCCCTTTAACTTTGGGTGTCCACAAGTAGACACTTAAACTAGTATAAGTTGAACAAATAGGCACACATGTGCTACATGACATCTTACATGCCATTTTTGTCCTAGGTGGTGTCCTACGTGTATTGTGCCATATAGGACTCATGTGTCTACTTGTTCAAGTTTATACAAGTTTAAGTGTCTACTTGTGCATACCCAAAGTTGAAAGGCATAAATGTGAAATGAGGCCAAGTTAAAAGGAACATTTATGTATTATGCCTAACTTAAAAGGAAGCCACAATGCTATTTATTTGAAGGTAAAACTACAAGTCTAATTCTTTAGCTCTAGTATAGGAGTCAAGATACACCAAAGGCCTATAAGCGAGCTATATAGTTTATAGGCGCTGCAATCACATAATTTCTAATTCAAATTAACTGTTATGCTATCAATATAAATATGAAATACTAAGCAGCTAATTACTGTTGGCACAAGATATAAACAAAGGCAATACAATAAGAAGAAAAGCAGAGAGAAACTTGAGTATTTCTTATTTCTCAGTAAACTAGCATACAAGATTTTAAATAGCACTTGGAAAACAACAAACTAAGAGAGAAAATAGGGAACTATCCCATGACCTGCTAATTGACTAACTGCAACTAAATTAGGACTCCTAATGCTAGTAAACTGAATACGTAAAAGGCTCCTAAAAATACTGACAATAACTTAGTGACTTTTGAATCAGTCAATTAACACTTTCCCTTGATTCAAAATCACATACTCCCAACAGCAACCTGAAAAATTCATGCTTAGCCTGAGGAAGAGACTTCGTAAATATATCCGCTGCTTACTCGTTTGTGCTGTAGAATTTCAGCACTATTCTTCCATCAGCTACCAATGGCTGGATGAAGTGATATTGCACATCAATGTGCTTGGTTCTCCCATGAAAAGAGGGATTCTTAGCCATAGAAATTGCTGATTTGCTATCAGAAAAAACTCAGTAGACTCCTTTTGTCATGCCCCGAGCTACCCTCGAGACGCGGACACGGGACCTAGGACCACAAGTGATCCCAAGCTAACCCTGCTGGCATGATCATGAGCATACTAAAGATAATAAACTGATGCGGAAGCTAATTCATAAATAAATCAGAAAAGATGGGGAATACCCATATACTATAACTGAGATATATGAAATATGAGAGTTTAATACAAAAGAATTATCAAACTCAAGTACTAAGTTGAATCTAACTATGTCTGAAATAAGCCTCTAAACTGACTAGAAATGTTGGGACATGCCCCAACTAGATCTAGCAAAAACTGAAACTAAAGACTAAAAGCAATAAAGAAATACATGTCACTAGTCCTCGAAGAATGAGGACTCACCACTGATGCTGCTGAACTGAAGATCGGGAATCGATCTAAGCGTGATCTGGATGCTGAGAACCTGAACCTACATAACGAGAAGATGTAGCGCACGTATGCGTCAGTACTTGAAAGGTACTGAGCATGCAGGATAGAGTAAAGCTGAAATAACATATAACTGAACAAAGCAATAAAGCAATGAAATAATCTGAACATGATATAGATACTGAATATACTGAGTACTGAGCTAACTGATGCAATGACCAATTTATAACATGTTGAGACTGAATACTGACTCTACTGAAATATGGTCAATGCAATAGAGTCAGACTGAACTGTGGGAGCTACTAATAACCGACATAAAACCACATGAGCTAAATGTGGAATCCGATGTATATGCCCCATCGAGAGGACCCAATATACCCTGCCAGAGGTATAGAGGCATGCTGGCGTGATCACTAAACTGATGTTGCCCACAGAGGGGACTTACACCTACGTGGCTCATAGTTCTGGGACTATATGGGTACGCTGAACCCTAGTCCAACTCGGTATTATGCTACTCCCAATGAATTAAGTGATTAACACAATATGACTGAATTTCTGTAAATACTGGATAGCTCGAAACTGAACATGCAAACTGAGAATGCAACAATTAATCTGATAATGATGCATTCATAAACTGAGGCATGTAAAACTGAATACTGAAATATCTGACCTACCATGTGTAATTCAAGAACTGAAGAAATACATAGCTAGGGTTCTGAAAGTCATGCGATAACTGAGCAATAACATGATAATCTGATTTGGAACATTAAAATAACTAATTCATGATGATCTGCTATAATTCTAGAAACCCTAGGTCTGTTCATAATCATGGAATCAAGAATCTGACTGAATTCTAGGGACCTAATGGGCGAAAGGAACCCACTAGTGAAATTCCACATACCTGGTGACGAATTCCACGGAGAAATCTTTCGATTTCGGGGCTGGAACTGAAGGAAACTTGCTGCGTTCTTGAACTAGGGTTCTTGACTTCTTTTCTCCTTTTAGCGTTCTAATTCTTCTAAGTTTGATTAATGATTTGACTTAGGTAAGTTCTAGTTATGTTTCTAGGCTTAAACTGATTAAAATCTCATGATTTAGGGTCTAAATGACGTATCTTAGGGGTTAAACGAAATAGGAAAAGACCAAAAGACCCCTGAATTAACTGCTGTCGGAGTGACCTACGAATTGGACCTACGGGCCGTAGGTCAATCTACTGTCCGTAGATTGTGTCCGTAAGTCAAGCCTGCTCGACAGGCCTTCACTAAAACAAGTATAACGTTTTACTCGGAGGTTGGATTTTAGTAAACTAGGTGGCGTTGGAAAGATAATTCAATTATCTATCTAACCATAGGTTATGGGACACATAATTCATTTTGTGCTAAAAGTTATGACCATCTGAAGTTGACCCATCAATATTTTTCATCTAACTAGCTGCTAACCTCATCTACGGTCAGACCTACGAACCATGGATCGAATGACAGTCTGTGCTGGTCGACCGTAGTTTGTGTCAGAGGCTGGTAAGGGAAGTCTCGATCCACGGACATAGACCACGGACCGTGGTCTGATCTACGGACCGTGGGTCTGTCCGTGAGTCGGGACTTTGCCAATTTTCTGAGCTGGTTTGGGGAGGGGTTGCAGTGGTGAACCACGGACCACCAGCACGGGCCGTGGTCTGACCTACGATCCGTGGATGGTGATCGTAAGTTGCACCTGCAACTTCTTAAAATCTGCATTCTTGTTTGTTTCGAATACGGGGTGTTACACCTTTTTCTCGTAACTAAAATCTGCAAGTAGTTTTCGGAGCCATAAAGCTTGCCGTGCTGCTAAACTTGTTGTTGTATACTCCGCCTCAAACGTTGACAAAGCTACTGTCTTTTGCTTCTTTGAACTCCATGTCACTACTCCATAACCAAAGCTAAAACAACTACCAGAAATGCTTTTTTTATCGTCCAAGAAGCCTGCATAATCACTATCTGTATAGCCAACCAATATGAAATTTGATACTTTAGAATACCAAATACCAAAGTCTGTCGTTCCAGCAATACAGCGAAGAATTATTTTTGCAGCACCTAAATGCTGCTTTGTCGAACTCTGCAAAAATCTGGATACAACACTAACAGAAAAAGCAATGTCAGGTCTAGTGTGCGTTAGATAATTTAAGCCACTAACTAGACTTCTGAACAATCTCAGATTTGCTTTCTCAGTTCCATCTGCACGCTGCAAGTTCTCATTGATATTCATAGGTGTAGCTGCTGCTTCACCATTCATTATTTGAAATTTTTTCAAAAGATCCTCTGCAAATTTATTTTGAGAAATAAAAATTCCATCTTTATCTTGGATTACTTCAAGCCCCAAAAAGTATTTCAGTAAACCCAAATCAGTCATCTCAAAGTTTCTCATCATACTGGACTTGAAATCATCAACTAAAGACTTTGAGGAACCAAAATAAATCATATCATCAACATAGAGACAAACTACCAAACATTCTCCATTACCTTGCTTCTTTAAGTACAATGTGGGTTCATTTTCACTTCTCGTGAATCCGCTATCCTGAAAGAATGAATCAATTTTGTTGTACCACGCACGTGAAGCTTGCTTTAGTCTATAAAGAGCTTTTCTTAACTTGTAGACTTTTTTTTTCATTGCCATTAATAACAAAGCCTTGAGGTTGTGAAACCTCTTCTTCTAGATCACCATTCAAAAAAGTGGATTTCACATCAAATTGATACACGGGCAAACACAATTGCGCAGTCAAAGCCAAAACAACTCTCACTGTTTCAAATCGTGCAGCAGGAGAAAAAGTTTCTTCAAAATTTATACCTTGTTGTTGTGAATTTACTTTTGCCACGAGACGGGCATTATGCTTTTGAATGCTCTCATCTGCATTGCACTTTGTTTGAAATACTCACTTGAGCCCTATCACGTTCCTTCCTTCTATTCATTTTTTGATGGAGTTGTACACAAATATGTGCGATCTTATTTATCTAGAAATTTTTTTCTTGAAGAAGAATGAAAATAATCAGATCTGTGTAGTTTTGCTATTCATAAGAAATATTTGAAGAAGATGAATAGGAAGAAGTGTTTGTATTAATAACATATAAGTAGGGAAGATGACTTGTAATTTTCGTTCGTTTGGGAAATATGAATCTTTTTCCTCGTGTTATTTTTTATGCTAGAAGGTGTACCACTTGTATGCTTCCTAATTTTTTTTTGAAGAAAGTGCTCTGCACTACATGATAATTTTATTGAAAATGTGTTCCACTTTATCATGTGCCATTTTTTTCAGGTAGTACTACCGAATGAAAAAACGTGTAGTATCTTTTTGGCTCATAACTTTATATATATATATATATATATTGTCATATCTCCGTGGGACATGATTTTGAGGACGTAAGATCATACGAATTGGTGTTTCAAGGGCGACACAAAATTTATTAAGGAATCAAAGGGCTATTCGAAGGGATAAAGAAAAAAAATTAAAGAGTTTGACTCTATGAAGATGTCCCCTAATATTTCAGCACGTGATTTTATTCACCTTTTTGAAAAAAAAAGGGCTGAACTGACTGATTATAAGGAAATTTTAGATTGGAGAGCCTTAGCTTATCTAACACACGCTCTTCGTGAACCTTGGGGTAGTAGATTGACTGATGTTTATCATGGCATTTGGCACAGTCAACCTTTTCGGGTTTACATTTGTTGTCTTAAAGACTTGTGGGAGGATTTTATTCTTTAAATTACTTGTAAATTTTTATTGCTTATTTGTTTTTCAAGATATGAACTATGTAGTTTTTTTCTTCTCAAATTATGTTATTAGACTTAAAAATACTTGTTATCAAAGTCTTCAATATATTAATTATACACATTAAGAAATTATATTTGAATTTTGATTAAATATTTAGTTTGTAGATGATGATTGGATGCATACGTGTCTTTTCGATTTTACATTAAATATGAAATCTTCATGAGAATTAATTTTCTTGAATGTGTATGTCGTATGCATAATGGATTAAAATTATTGCCTAATTATATGTCAATAACAGACAAGGCATCAAAAAGTATCATTGTTGACTTAAACAAAGGTGAAAAACTTAACTGTGATAATTATGACATCTGGAGTCATAAAATATGGTATGTACTCGAAGAGCAAAATGCTTTGGAATATATAAATCATATTTTGAATCAACCAGAAGAGGGTAATACTGCACAACACAGAAGGGATCTTGAAGCTTACAAAGCTTTGAAAAAGGCTAACTCCACTACACGTGGAATAATAGTTAGTTCTGTAGTTGATGACCTCATACATGAATGTGAGAAATTCTTTACTGCTCATGCTATGTGGGCACATCTGCGAGGAACATATGGGGGTACGTCAGTAACCCGCCTCCGACAGTTGACTATCAAATTTGACACTTACAAAAAACGTCATGATCAAAATATAAAACAACACCTTAGGGTGATGTCAAACATGATAGCTCAACTCAAGAGTGTTGGTCATGATCTTTCAGATGAGCAGCAAGTTCAGTCAATGATTCGGTTTCTTCCCAATAATTGGGAACAATTGAAGGTTAACTTGACTCATAATGATAACATCAAAACCTTTTCCGATGTTGCACGCATGTTGAACTTGAAGATGAGCGCTTTGGTGCTGTTAAAACTGCTTCTAATGCCTTTGTGGCAGAGTAAAGTGGTACAAAATCTTTCGGATACAAGCGCAAGAAAAATTGGAAAAGAAA
Organism: Solanum okadae; assembly: GCA_036553675.1. Lineage (NCBI taxonomy): Eukaryota > Viridiplantae > Streptophyta > Magnoliopsida > Solanales > Solanaceae > Solanum > Solanum okadae. The sequence goes on from CM071682.1 coordinate 14,757,892, forward strand.
TGGGAAAGGCAAAGAGACTGGAGAAGGACCCTCTAAGAAAAAGAAGAAGCCAAACTCCAAGAAAAAATAAATGGCTTTTCAAGAAGAGAGACAATAGTAAAATGAAGTGCTACAATTGCCAAGAATTAGGGCATTTTGCTTGTGAATGTACCGAACCCAAAAAGGTAGCATTTCTAAACTCATCTCTAAATGTTGTATTGTCTTTTTTTTTTATCTCTTGTGCCAACAATTTTGGTATTAGAGCTTAAGTCCAGGTTAGAATCCATCCTTTCCTCAAGTAAGGATTGGTAAAGTAATAAGGAAAAAAAAGAGTGAAATATTGTGAGATTTGTGTTGAAGAAAGCAAAAAATTTCCATGGCAGGGAATGGTACATCAGCATCGGCGCAGCCCATGATTCCAATTTTCAGAGGGGAGAATTGTCTGTTTTGAAGTCTTAAGATGAAGATTCTTTCCAAGTCTCAAGAATTGTGGGATGTAGTTGAGACTGGAATTCCGAAAGAGAATGAAAACAACAAACTAAGAGAGAAAATAGGGCACTATCCCATGACCTGCTAAATGACTAACTGCAACTAAATTAGGACTCCTAATGCTTTTAAATTGAATACGTTAAAGGCTCCTAAAATTACTGGCAATAACTTAGTGACTTTTGAATCATTCAAATAACACTTCCCCTTGATTCAAAATCACACACTCCCAACTGCAACCTGAAAAAAAATCATGTTTATCATGAGGAAGAGACTTCGTAAATATATCCGCTTTTTTTCATAATCTATTGTCCCATGTTTCTCTTTAAAAAGATGAAAATTCTTCTTTTTAAAAAAAGTATGAAAAAAACTACAAGAAAAGAAAAGACACAACCAAATAAAAAGAATACATTTAGTTTGTGAAATTCATTCTTCGTTTTCTAGTGATTCAAGGTCGGACTTGGAGCAACTCTTTTTCGATTAACATTCTGTTGTTGTTTACATATACATAACTTCGTTCCTGTTACGTAAATCTAACATTGGTATCAGAGCAAAGGTGAATGCTCTATATATGCAAAATCTGGTTTTTATTTATTTTTTGATGGAGTAGTACACAAATATGTGCGATCTTATTTATCTTGAATTTTTTTTCTTGAAGAAGAATGAAAATAACCAGATCTGTGTAGTTTTGCTATTAATAAGAAATATTTGAAGAAGATGAATAGGAAGAAGTGTTTGTATTAATAACATATAAGTAGGGAAGATGTCTTGCAATTTCCATTCTATTGGGAAATATGAATCTTTTTCATTGTGTGTTTCTTTATGCTAGAAGGTGTACCACTTGTATGCTTCCTATTTTTTTTTTTGAAGAAAGTGCTCTGCAATACATGATAATTTTATTGAAAATGTGTTTCACTTTATCATGTGCCATTTTATTTCAAGTAGTACTACTTTATGGAAAAACATGTAGTACCTTTTTGGTTCATAACTTTATATATATATATATATTATCTTATAACAAAAAAATGATAAAGTTGATATATCCATACTAGTGGAAACATACACACTTTATTAAAAGTGTGATGTGAGATGTCAGTTTTTTTCTTTCAATTTTTTTGGGAGAACGTGATCAAATATTTACTGTTGATCTAGTACTACCTATTTCGATCGAGTACTATTTAATTCACTATATTTTATGGGATACCGTACACTAGCATTAAATTGTTTTTTATGAAAAAAGTAATGTGTGAAAAATGAGTCTACTGATATAATTTTTTTGGGAAGCGTAATTAAATTTTGATGTCAGTACTTCTATTTTATTTTTCTGAAGCATTGATTTGATATTGACCTATAGTCGTCACTTGGTTACAATTCAAATATATTTAATATAAATTGGTCTTAATAAAATTCGTTTAGTCCTTAAATAATTTTGTCTTCTACAAGAAAAGTGACATGTTGTCACACTGAATGGTATAACTATTCTTATTGTTTCCTTGTTCCTATTTCAGACATGGTTGAACATGGCCAAACTCGAATTACTCCAAGTGGGAGTTCTCAAAGTCGACCAAAGAGACAATGTAGAAGAGCACATCACCGTGGGACATGTTTTCGAGGATGTGAGATCATACATATTGGTGTTCCAAGGGTGACACAAAATTTATTAAGGAATCAAAGGGCTATTCGAAGGGATAAAGAGAAAAAATTGAAAGACTTTTAGTCTTTGAAGATGTCCCTTGATATTTCAGCATGTGATTTTATTCACCTTTTTGAAATAAAATAGGCTGAACTAGCTGATTATAAGGAAATTTCATATTGGAGAGCCTTAGCTTATTTAACAGACGCTCTCTGTGAACCTTGGGGTAGTAGATTGACTGATGTTTATCATGACATTTGGCCCAGTCAACCTTTTAAGATTTAGATTTGTTGTCTTGAAAACTTGTGGGAGGATTTTAGTCTTTGAATTACTTGTAAATTTTTATTGCTTATTTGTTTTTTCAAAATATGAATTACGTAGTTTGTTTTTTTCTGAAATTATGTTATTAGACTTAAAAATCCGTGTTATTAAAGTCCTCAATGTATTAATTATACACATTAAGAAATTATATTTGAATTTTGACTAAATATTTAGTTTGTAGATGATTATTGGATGCATACGTGTCTTTTCGATTTTACATTAAATATGAAATTTTTATGAGAATTAATTTGCTTGAATATGTATGTCGCATGCATAATTGATTAAAATTCTTGCCTAATTATATGGCAATAACAAACATGGTATCAAAAAGTATCATTGCTGACTTAAACAAAGGTGAAAAACTTAATGGTGACTAGAGTCGTAAAATATGGTATGTACTGGAAGATTAAAATGTTTTGGAAGGTATAAACCATGTTTTGAATCAACCAGAAGAGGGTAATACTGCACAACATAGAAGGGATCTTGAATCTTACAAAGCTTGGAAAAAGGCTAACTCCACTGCACGTGGAATAATAATTTGTTCTGTAGTTGATGACCTTATACATGGATATGAGAAATTCCCTATTGCTCATGCTATGTGGGCACATCTGCGAGGAATGTTGGGGGTACGTCTGTAACCCGCCTCCACTAGTTGACTATCAAATTAGACACTTGAAAAAAACGTTATGATCAGAATATCAAACAACACCTTAGGGTGATGACAAACATGATAGCTCAACTCAAGAGTGCTGACCATGTTTTCTCAGATGAGCAATAAGTTCAGGCAGTGATTCAGTTTTTTCCCAATAATTGGGAACATTTGAAGGTTAACTTGACTCATAATAAGTGCATCAAAACCTTTACCGATGTTGCATGCCATGTTAAACTTGAAGGTGAGCGCCTTGGTACTGCTAAAGTTGCTTCTAATGCCTTTGTGGCAGAGTTAAGTGGTACAAAATCTTCTGGCTTCAAGCGCAAGAAAAATTGGAAAAGAAATAGGAAAGACAAAGAGACGAGAGAAGGACCCTCTAAGCAAAAGAAGAAGCCAAACTCCAAGATAGGAAAACGGTTTTTCAAGAAGAGAGACAAGAGTAAAATGAAGTGCTACAATTGCCACAAATTGGGGCATTTTGCTCGTGAATGTACCGAGCCTAAAAAGGTAGCACTTCTAAATGCATCACAAAGTGCTACATATGTTTCTAGCACTTCTTAACTAACTGAATCTTATCCTATATGGATTGTAGACTCAGGATCCACCGACTACGTAAGTCAAGATCGAGAGCATTTGTGGAGTTTCACCAAGATCAAGGTGGTTCTATGTAGGAAATAATGCTAAACTTGAAGTCAAAGGGATAGGCACTTGCAAAATGGACTTGTGTGGTGTCTGATCTTTGATGTTGCATGACGTCCTATATGCTCCAGAGATTTGATGAAAGTTAGTATCTGTGTCTGATCTTCTAGATGTTGCTTTTGATTTGTTTTTTAGTCACAGTGGTATTATAATAACTCGAGATAATGTTTTATATGGTTTTGGACTTTGTTGAAATCGTTTTATCGTTTTAAATTGTAATCCTTTAACTTATGACTATGATGTTGACCGTTGGGTAATGACATGTTATTCTAGTAATAATGATATTGATGTTATTACATGGCATGCAAGATTAGGTCACATAGGGAAAGATCGAATGAATAGGTTGGTAAAGGAAGGGTATTTAGGTCCTTTCTCTAAAATTAATATGCCATTGTTAGATTTTCGTAACAGGAATTAAGTTATGTACCTGTTAACAATAGCGGAATGTTAATTGAAAAATAGATGCTCCAAGTCCGACCTTGAATCACTAGGAAATGAAGGATGAATTTTACAAACTAAATGTATTCTTTTATTTAGTTGTGTTTTTCCTTTTCTTGTAGTGTTTTTCGTACTTGTTCGTTTGAAAAGAAGAACTTTCATCTTTTTTAAGAGAAACATGGGACAGTATATTTTGAAAAAAAATTCTAATTGTTCCCCTTCTTTTTAGTTTTAAAACTGTTCCTCCATTTATTTAATTCAAATTATCTCTAATGTGATTTTCTTTTCATAAAACAAAATGGGTCGTGCCGGGTCGAAAATGATTCAGGTCAGGTCGGTTCACATGTGTGACCCATGAACCACAAAATCCAACATCTCCCACTTCATACATAGTGAACAAGACCCAAGCCAGTATGACATTAACAAGACAACCAATTCATACTACAAATAGTTTGTGCGACTTGTGAGCATCAAGAGATTTACCTATAAGGTTTTTCAAGCTACGCAAATCACATGTGGAAAGAATTCTCTGTAAATATGAGGATACAATTACTCACAATACCCTAGGCTTCATTTACTACTTTAGTAGTTATTTATTTGATCCATCATCCTCTTAAAAAGGTGAACTCGAGTTCGTGTTCAACTTTATATACACAATTACACTCGACATCTATATGGTCAGTGTAATAGCCGGCTTGTGTTTACAAATTAGATTATTTTTAATTTGATCATATTTCCTTTCCACTCGAATCTATCTATTTCAAATCAACTGCTTTCCTAGACATGCACTGCATTGCCAAATTATTCATGGCTATTAGTAACATGCTAAAGTAGCAACACTGACTGAAACTTCAATAAAAAGTCAAAGGTCAAAGGGTATTTCAATAAAAGTTAAAGTAACTTTCAGGTTCTGACAAAATGAAGAAGCAGTGATTCATTCTTTTATTAACCCATTAGTCGCTTAAAACACATGGTATGAGACACGTGCTACGATGTTCTCACTTATATTGGCGCGTGTGTCTTTTTTCATTTAATCATTCAACATCGTACAGATTTTGGTCTAGTCATTTTTAGATGTCTAATATGAGTTTCTCTCTTCAATGATCCTCAACCCCATTTTCTTAGAGAGTCTCATATCTGGCTTACAAAAAAAAGTCATAACACGGTGGTGAAACTTATCTCTTCACGCTTTCAACGTAAGAGGCGATTGCTCGTGTGAGAGAGCCAATCTTGCAACTTGTTTGACACACTTTATCAATTAAATATACTATCACATGCATATAAGATATGAACATAAATTCAATAGTAATATATTGATGAGAATTTTATAATAATCAAGTCATTTTACAATACAGAAATATAATCATATCCTATGCAAACCTAGAGCCATAACATGTTTTCCAAACAAGTCTCTAGATATCGCCTTTGTAAACGGATCAACTATCATTTCACGAGTAGGAATGTATTGTAAATTTATTTCTCCACTTGCCAATACGTCTCTCACAAAGTTATACTTGATGTCAATGTGTTTGGTCTTATTGTGATATTTAAGATCCTTCGTTTATACGATAGCCACTTGATTATAACAATATAGAATTAAAGGACCCTTAGAATCCTTTGCAATACTCAAATGCTCAAAGAATCTCTTTAACCAAATAGCTTCTTGTAGTGCAGACGCACAAGCCATAAATTCAGATTCCATGGTTGAAAGAGTTGTGCAAGTTTGCTTCTTACTTTTCCATGAAATAGCACCACCATTTAGTAAGAAAGCATAACTAGATGTTGACTTTCTATCATTCCGGTCACCAGCCCAACATCATCTATATAACCTCTTATGAACAAATCAGATCCACTATAACAAAGTGTATGATCTGCAGTTCCCTTCAAGTATCGAAATATTCTCTTTACAGCTTTCCAATGATCTCTTATAGGATTGGATTGATACTTGCTAACTAGACTCACCGCATAACAAATGTCGGGGTGAGTACACATCATAGCATACATCAAGCTTCCGACAACATTAGAATAAGGAACCCGAGATATGTATTCCTTTTCTTTTTAAAATCTTTGGACACATTTCAAGGATTAAAATTTCACCCCTAGATACATGAGTATCCATGGATTTGCAACTATTCATTCAAAAACGTTCCAATATTTTCTTTATATAAGTTTCTTGAGATAAACTTAAAAATTTCTTGGAACAGTTTCTTTGGGTCTTAACACCCAATATTTAGTATGCTTCATTCATATCTTTCATATCAAATGATTTTGAAAGCCATGACTTGACAGTTTTCACGTACTCCAAATTATTTCTAGCTAATAAAATATCATCTACGTAAAGAGAAAGAATTACAAAATTTCTATTGGACTTTTTCACATAGATGCAATGGTCTTCATAGATCATGGTGAAATCAAATGACATCACCTCCTTATGAAATCTCAGGTACCATTGCCTTGAAGATTGCTTTAGGCCATAAATTGATCTTTTCAATCTAAAAACTTTCTTTTCTTGACTTTTAGTAACGAAACTGTTATGCCCTGAACTACCCCCGAGACGCAGACACGGGACCTAAGATCACAAGTGACCCCAAGCTAACCCTGTTGGTATAATCATGAGCATACTAAAGATAAACTGAGAAATAAAACTGATGCAGAAGCTAATCATAAATAAATCTGAAATGATGGGGAATACCCATATACTAAAACTGAATATCAAATCTGAGAGTTTAATACAAAAGAAACATCAAACTCAAATACTAAGTTGAATCTAACTATGTCTGAAAATAGCCTCGAACTGACTAGAAGTGCTGGGACATGCCCCAGCTAAGTCTAGCAAAACTGAAAATAAAACAATGAAAACTGAGAGATAACATGACTATTGTCCTCGAAGAATGAGGACTCACCACTGATGCTGCTGAACTGGAGATCGGGAACCGATCTAAGCGTGATCTGGATGCTGAGAATCCGAACCTACATCACAAGAAGATGTAGCGCAGAGTATGTGTTAGTACTTGAAAGGTACTGAGCATGCAGGATAGAGTAAAGCTGAAATAAACATATAACTGAACAAGCAATAAGGCAAGAGTATAATCTGAACATGATATCGATACTGAATACTGAGCTAACTGAATGCAATGACAAAACTTAGACATGATGATGCTGAATACTGATTATACTGATATGTGGTCAATTCAATGGAGTCTGACTGAACTGTGAGAGCTATTAATAACTGATAATAAAACCACATGAGCTAAATGTGGAGTCTGATGTATACGCCCCATCGAGAGGACCCAATACACCCGGCCAAAGGTGTAGATGCATGCTGGTATGATCACTAAAATGATGCCCACGGAGGGGGGTTAAAACCTACGTGGCTCATAGTTCTGGGACTATATGGGTGACTGACCCTAGTCCAATCTGGTATTATCCTACTCCCAATAGATTAAATGATTAACACATTATAACTAAATTTATGTAATATACTAGATAGCTCAAACCTGACATGCAAACTGAGAATACATATTAATATACTGATAATGACACAGTCAAGACTGAGGCAAGTATATCTTAAGTACTGAAATGTCTGACCTAGCATGTGTAATTCAAAGACTAAAGAAATACATAGCTAGGGTTTTGAAATTCATGCGAGAAATGAAGTAATAACATGATAATCTGATTTGGAACATGTAAATAACTAATTCATGATAATCTGCTGGAATTCTAGAAACCCTAGGTTTAGTTCGCAATAGGGAATCAAGAATCTGACTGAAATCTAGGGACCTAATGCGCGAAAGGAACCCACTAGTGAAATCCCACATACCTGGTGACGAATTCCACCGAGAAATCCTTTGACTTCAGGGCTGGAACTGGAGGAAACTTGTTGCGTTCTTGAACTAGGGTTGCTCGTCCTTTTCTCCTCTCTAGCATTCAAATTTTCTAAGTTTTTATTAATGATCTTACTTAGGTAAGTTCTAGCTATGTTTCTATGCTAAAACTGACCAAAACCATGTAGTTTAGGGTTAAAATGACGTAGTTTAGAGGTCCAATGAAATAGGAAAAGACCAAAATACCCCTGACTTAAAGTTGCAGACGGGCTGACCACGTGTCCTACCACGGATCGTGTGAAGGACCACAGACCGTGAAGGCTCCCGTGGTCTTCACTTCGTCGCAGAGTCTAAGGCTGACAAGATAGGGCTACTGCCTAGCTCTTCACGGACCTTTCCACAACCCGTGTGAAGGACCACGGACCGTGAAGGTCCCCGTGGTCTTCACTTAGGCATGTGGGCTGAGGTCAATGAAAAGTTGGGCAACTGTCTAGGGCGCAACGGACGTTCCCACGGTCCGTGAAGGTCCCCGTGGTCTTCACTTAGGCGTGGGGATCTAAGGGATGGTCAAGGGGAGGCCACTGCCTAATCTTGACGGACGCCACCAAGGCCTGTCGTCAAGACCACGGCCCGTGAATGGTTCCGTGGTCTGATATCTAGACCTAGTGGAGTTCAAGTCACCACCACGGGTAGGTAAACAAATTGTGGTCCCTATCACGGTCCGTGGTGCACTGCTTCAGGTAAGTTCTGGGTCTGGTTTTTGAGGTGTTATAGAAACTTACTGGTTGTTCCATGTAGATTTCCTCGTTTAATTATCCATTGAGAAAAACGGTCTTCACATCCATTTGGTGTAATTCTAGGTCTAAATGTGCAACAATAGCCAAAAGCAATCGTATAGAGGTAAACTTCACAACTGGTGAAATGGTTTCCTTATAATCTATTCCAGCTTCTTGAGTAAAACCTTTTGCAACCAATCATGTTTTGTATCTTTCTATTGACCCATCCAATTTACGTTTAACTTTGAGAATCCATTTATTCCCAATAGCTCTACATCCATAAGGAAGGTCAATTACATCCCAGACTTTGTTGGTTTTCATGGACTCTAATTCTTCCTTCATCGCTTTTAACCATTCATCCTTTTTAGGGCTCAATAATGCCTCAGTCACAAAATTAGGTTCATTCAATTCCGTTGGAGATACCAAGAAAACATAATCATAATCCTCAATCTCATAAGATTATTTAGGTACACCTTTTCTTGTACTCTTACGTAATTGAAGTTTGGATACCTCTATAGGATTTTGGAATTCAAAACTCCCACTTGGATCAGGAACCATTTCTTGATCCATTGATTTATTTAGTATGTCTGACGACATTATCTGATCTTCTGAATTTAACATTTCGTAGAGAGGCTCACCTTCATTTATTTCACCCTTTTTGGGAAAATCATTTTCCAAAACTCTAACATCTCATGATACAATTTCAGTAATACTTCCATCCTCCAATTCATAAATGAACACATACCCTTTAGAGCATTCTGAGTATCTGATAAAGATACATTTCTTTCCTTTAGGACTTAGTTTACCAAACTCACCAAAACGATCTTTAATAAATGCAGCACAACCCCAAGGTCGTCGATCATTCAGGTTTGTTTGATGACCAGTCCAAAGTCATAAGAAGTGGAAGATACTGATTTAGAAGGCACTTTATTCAATATGTAGGCCCAAGTTAATAATGCATCTCCCTAGAAAGAGATAGACAAGTTTGCCTGCGCCATCATTGATCATGTTATTTCCAATAATGTTCTTTTCCTTCTTTAGCTACACCATTTTGTTGAGGTGCATAAGGAGTAGTTAACTGTCTGATAATGCCCTTTTGAGTACATAATTCTTCAAATTATTTTGACAAATATTCACGTCCTCGATCGGTTCTTAAAACCTTTATACTTTTTATATAATTGATTTTCAACTTCATTCATATATCTTTTAAAGCACTCAAGTGCTTCAGATTTATGAGAAATCAAATAGACATAACCGAAGCGCATGAAGTCGTCAATAAATGTAATGAAGTATGCAGCACCATACCTTGCCCTCACATTCATTGGACCACAAATATCAGAATAGATTAGTTGAATTGGGAACTCAGCTCTTTTAGCCTTCTCAAATGGTTTACATGTAATCTTTACAACAAGACAATTTTCATAAGTTGGCATATCAATTTTAGAGAAAGGACCTAAATGCCCTTCCTTTGTCAACCTATTCATTCGATCTTGCCCTATCTGACCTAATCTTGCATGCCATGTAATAACATCAATATCATTATTACTAGAATAACATGTCATTACACAACGGTCAACATAATAGTCATAAGTTGAAGGATTACAATCTAAAATGATAAAACGATCATAACAAAGTCCAAAACCATATAAAACATTATCTAGAGTTATTCTAATACCATTGCGACTAAAAAACAAATCAAAGCAATGAAGAACAGACGCAGATACTAAGTTTCGTCAAATCTCTGGAGCATATAGGACGTCATGCAACATCAAAGATCGGCCACCACGCAAGTCCACTTTGCAAGTGCCTATCCCTTTGACTTCAAGTCTAGCATTATATTCTACATAGATCCACCTGGATCTTGGTGACACTCGGTGAAACTCTACAAACGCTTCTCAATCTCGACTCCCGTGGTCGATGGATCCTGAGTCTATAATCTACATAGGATAAGATTCAGTTAGTAAAGAAGTGCTAGAAACATATGCATTTAGAAATGCTACATTTTTGGGCTCGGTACATTCACGAGTAAATTGCCCCAATTCTTGGAAATTATAGCACTTCATTTTACTCGTCTCTCTTCTTGAAAACTAGTTTTCCTTTCTTGGAGTTTGGCTTCTTCTTTTACTTAGAGGGTTCTTCTCTAGTCTCTTTGTCTTTCCCATTTCTTTTCCAATTTTTCTTGTGCTTGAAGCCTGAAGATTTTGTACCACTTGACTCTACCACAAAGGCATTAAAATCATCTTTAGCAGCACGAAGGTGCTCATCTTCAAGTTCAACATGGCATGCAACATCAATTTTTTTTTTGATGTTATCATTATGAGTCGAGTTTACCTTCAAATGTTCCCAATTATTGGGAAGAGACAGAATCACTGCCTGAACTTGTTGCTCATCTGAAAGAACATGGCCAACACTCTTGAGTTGAGCTATCATGTTTGATATCACACTAAGGTGTTGTTTGATATTCTAATCTTAACCTTTTTTGTAAGTGTCAAATTTGATAGTCAATTGTCGGAGGCGGATTACAAATGTACCCCCATATGTTCCGGATGAGTCCACAAATTGGACTCATTTAAGGCTTTATTTTACTAGAAATTGTGTCCTCAAATCCTTATTTTGATCTCAATATCTGATGAAATCACGTAAGTTTCAGGGATTTGAAGTTTGAAGGAAAAAATGAACACTACTTTGCAAAAAGAAATAAAAAGGCTGAAAAGAACGAAGAAAATGAAGGCCTGAGGATCGCCGAGTCCACTTGGTGAGTCGCCGAAGGGTCTCACTTCGCCTTTTTGTTCCAGTGTGCTAAGCCCTGAAGGAAAGGATCAAGTCAGCGAAAAAAGGGTGCAGTCGGCGCATCATCGAGATGTTCCGCGAGGCAGTACTATATTGCCCAATGACCCAGAGCATGACGATGTTGAAGGATGGTGCAAGATCGCGATGAACTACATCAAAGGGCGAATCACCGAGTTGATCGGCGATTCTGACTAATGTCACCGAATGATCCGCTGCAACATAGATGTTTGAAAACTATAAATATTCATTGAGAGTTTTAGATTAGTATCAGATTTTTAGTGTGAAACAACTAATATAATTTTAGTACTTTTTATTTTTGCTCTGTTTTTTAGAGGGTTTTGAAACTTGAAAAAGAAGAGGGTTTCTTCTCCAAGGATTTGGACTTGGGTCTCTTGGATTCTTCATTCTTGGCATGTAACAAGACTCAAATATTCATACCCATTTGAATGCATGCTCATTTAGGTATAAATTTCTATCTCTTGATGTGTGGCTAAAAACCCCAATTCTTGGGGTGTGATTTAGCAAATATGGGTTAAGATTGTTGTTGGGTCTTGCTTGCTGATAGATTAGATGTAGTTTAATAGTGATTTCGTCTATTAGTTGTGGATGAATTTAACAAATTTGTAGTTGCAATACAAGTTTATTTATGTGTTTTCGGCTTGCTCGAGAGAGAGGCCGTGAAACCAAGACTACTAGATTTATGGCCTAAAAAGTGGGTCGACATGAGGTTCAGCTCGAGAGAGTGAACCCTAATCCCATATCCTAACACTCAGCTAGAGAGAGTGAGTGGGGTAAGGCATAGGCTGATCTTCATGCGGCAAGTGGGTGTTCGAGAGGAACCCATTTGAAACGGGGTAAGTTGCTTGAGAGAGAATTTATTCCCACGTATAGCTTAGCCTAGTCACTATTACTCTATAAATTTTTTATCGAAAGGATGTACCCAATAATTTAAATTAACCCATATTTCGGTCACATCCCAAGAATCCCGTTTCATTACTTAGATTACTTTGTTAATTTTGCCATTTTTACTCACTAGTGACAAAACCCCCATTGTTAATTGACACTTTTGTATCCCCCTTTAATTTACAATATTTTTAATCGCTAATGTCTTTAGCTATGACTAGTTAGAACTAATTTTATTTTTCTATTAATTCTGAAAACCACTCCTTTGGGACTCAACCCCAACCCTTGGTTGGGTTATTATACTATTGCACGATCGTAGACACTTGCATCGGAAGTTATGTCGTTGATTACGCAAACATCAAAATGGCGCCGCTGCCGGGGAGTGGTGTTACTTGAGAATTCTTAGAGTAGTAGAATTGTTGTTCTTATTAGTTGTAGTCTACTTACCTAATTTTTAGTTTTGTTTGTTTTTTGTGTGAATATTTCAGAAAGCATGAGTGTTAATGGTAGCAACGGTAGCCAGATAGGCCACCAAGATGACATCAGAAATCTCAACGATGTCCAAGAGCCCAACATCAATGGCCCCAATCTCATGGGAGGTATTGGAGCCATCCGTTTAACCCCAGTCGAGGGAAATGCAGTGTTCCACATAACGAGCACCATGTTGCAACTCTTGAAACTGAAGGGACTTTCCAGCGGACTGGCTCATGAGGATCCTCACGAGCATCTTTGAAACTTTGTAGATGTGTGTGGACCATTCTCGTTCAAAAACATCTCTCAGGAGTCGTTCCGGTTAAGGCTATTCTCTTTCTCGTTGATGGGAGAGGCTTGCGAGTGGCTAGTTGAGCTACCACGTAAATCCATCACTTCTTGGGAGGAGTTGGTGACCGTATTTCAAGTGCGATTTTTCCCTCCCTCAAAGATGATGTCACTGCGGGATAGCATTCAGAGCTTTAAACGTCTAGAAGAAGAGCCTCTGCACGAAATCTAGCTAAGGTTCAAAAAGTTGGTGCTACAATTCCCAACCCACTGTTTTTCAGACAACGTGTTGCTTCAATACTTTTACCGGAGTTTGGATTTGGTAAACAAAGGTGTCACCGACCAACTCTCGCCTGGAGGCTTAATGCAGCAACCATATGCAGTAGCAGCCCAACTTTTCGATGGCATGACAACTATCAATAGAGCGTGGAACACTCGCGAGGACCAATTCTCCCCTCTCACATTCAAGCTATCAAAGGAGCAGATTGAAAAAGATAATGAGAGAGACCAAAACATGGCCAAAATCATGACATAGCTTGACATTCTATCCAAAAATGTCATGGGGGTGGTGCCCGTAGCGTCAACGTTGTGGGGGTCAGGGGTGCTAATCCTGAAGAGATGAAGTTTGAAGCCTTATATAACGAGGAGGTAAATTTTCTAGCCAACCAAGGCGGTGGCTACCACTCAAATTACCTAAGGCAGGGGGTAACCAAGGTTGGGTTAGAGACGAAGGTTGGAAGGATCGGGATCGTGAATGGAGGGACCGTAATCCAAATTGGAAAGATGGGGAAAAGGATAGCTACATACCTCCCCTTGAGCGCCAGAAGCCAAAGGATTCAGACGGTGGTAGGTCTGAGGATATGCTCTCACATATCCTCAACAAAGTTGAAGGGTCAGACAAAATGCTGAAAGGCATGAAGAAGATGTTTCTGCCCTTAGCCAGACCGTCACCTCCCATTTTGTTTCAATTAAGCAGTTGGAAACCCAGATGGCTCACATCTCGTCTCACCTCAATCCAAGACAGCAAGGGGGTTTACCTAGTGATACTATGGCTAACCCCAAGAGTGAGGTTTCAAGGTGACTTATGTCGTGCCACGATGTTAACTAAGGCACTATTTGGGAGGCAACCCAAAACCATTTATTGCTTTCTTTTTGCTTTGATGAAATAATGGTGTGTTGATTGTGCAGATGAAAGTGTTGAGAGTGAACGAAAAGTGCAGATTGGCGAGCAACGGGTGTAATCAGTGAATCGCCAAATGGTTTGGCCACTCAGAACTAGACCGCCATTAGACTCAAAACCATCTTGCTTTGGAGTCGGTAAAACTTGGCGAGCATTGGAAATGATTGGCGAATCGCCAACCATGTCGGCGATCGCGATGGAGACCGCCGTTTGGACCCCTTGTAAACCAGAGGTTCTTTAAATTTTGGCAAAGAAACTAAATAATCAGTGTTCCGCTGAGTGAGTAGGCGAGCTTGACTAATGTCACCGAGTGGACGAAAACTCGACGATTTTTGCAAGCCAAAGGTTTAAAAGTTTCAACTTCATTCACTTTCCTTCGCTTTTCTTCTGTCCAAACTCACACATGCACTCTAGTTTCTATATTTCTTACACTTCTGGAGTATTTTGGTTCATTGATTTGTGCGCAAATTTGGATTGCATTTCCGCCTAGCTTCTAGGTAGCATTTGAATCAGTACAAAAGGTTAGCTTCTTAATACTCGTAATTATTTTGTCAGCATTGTACTCATCTGCACACTCTCTGACATTGTTAAAATCGGTTGAATCTCCATGATTGGATAGAATTGGTTAAGTGTCAATTGTTATTCGATAATCTTGCTTAAACTATGAAATCTTGCTCTCCGATGTATCTAGTTGAGTTAATGTGTGATGAGTAGTATTCGTATGTTATGGGTCTTGGTTAAATTTGTGTTGTTTGTGCTTAAAATGTGTTTTCGGGGGTTACGGGATCGATTTCGAAGGGTTGGGTCAAAAGTAGGTACGATAGGTGATTCGGCGAGCTGTGACGAGCTCGCCGAACCACTTCGCGGTTAGCCTAAGTGCCTTATCTCACCCTTACTATCATGTTTTATTTGTTGTGGCTGCTGTAACTTTTGGCCAGAAGAGTGGGATCACCAAGTGCACTCGGCAACTTGTCGAATGACACCTTAATCGCCATTTGTCTACACCCCTAACTCCTTCTGCACTGTGACCTTCGGAGGATTGTCTGTGGCTCGCCGAATGTATTCAGCGGCACGTCAAATGGATTATCTAGTCTTTCTACAGATGAAAGCCTTTGTTTTGGTTGTCAAATATGTTCTAACATTATCTCAAGACTTTGCAGACATGGCCAGACCAAAAGTTGCAGAAAAAAACATGCCACCCAGACACATAAGAGCACAACAGTTCAGAAGAAATGATAAGAGCAAGAGCAAGGAAGCAATCCCCAGTAGGAGGAATCCCATTGCTCCTGGTGTCCCTTCGTGGGCTCGAGGATTCTTCAGTGCGATACATGCCTTCAAAGCAGTGCATGATTTGGAAAACATGGTTGAGGCAAACATCGCTACAGAAGCAGAAGTAGAGAGAAAAGAGAACGAGAACCTGAAGCAGACTAACAACACTCTAGGAACTGATGCCCAGACATATGGAGAGACTGCGTAGATAGGACTCTTCCTTACCTCCTTCTCTGTATTCCTTTAATTTACATTCAGGATATTTTGTTAATTGCATTTGAGGAAAAATTGCTTTTATTTGTGGTAGGGTGAGGCTCACCTTTTGTGTGCTATTTGCGATTCGTGTTGTGTATATATTTGGGTTGTCTGTTTATAAATTGTGTTTACACTGCTTGCTGTGGATGTTTGAGTTTATGGCTCCTTCTGTTTAAATTACAAAAATGATTTTGATTTTGATCCGTCCGAAAATTTTTTGCCACCTCTTGTGTGTGAATGTGGCTGTTCTTTTGCAAAATTTAAGTCTCGGTTCTGATCAATACTGATGACTTGAATAGTGCTCTTAATCGAACAAACATGAATGTGCGGCTACGATGAGGCCAAATGAAGTTGTATAGACAATATGTGAACTATTTGCATCTCGTTGTGATTAGCCTTTTATCAAATCGAGTCTCTTGTGATGACCATTGCACACTAGCGAAAGTGTGGAGTCTTGTTTGACTTTAGTGTCGACGCCTTGTGTGATGATGTAATGACCCGAGGGTACCCCCTAGTCGTTACCGGCATATTCGACCTCGAAGAGGTCTTATACGAGCCCTTAGCATTCATCATAGCATGTATCATAGAATAAAAGAACATGGAAAATTTAAAACTTTTACTTTGGAAGTTCAACTTCACTTCATATATGAAAAATAGAATCTATCTTCATCACAATGTACCACCTAGACATAGAAGTATAGAAAATGGGACTTAGCCCTTACATCAATAAGAAGTCTAAAAATAGGAAAGTACAACATTGTCTTTCACCATAAGCATATAACTAAACATAGAAGCTAGATCATAGGGTCTTGTCCTCGGACTTGAGGACTCACCAACTTGGGGAAGCAACTCCAAGTGTCTTGAGAACTAAGCTTGAATCCTCAACGGCCCGAACCTAAATGTTTGGGGAAAAAGGAGGCAAAATGGGTTAGTACAACACACGTACTAAGTATGGCTACTATGCATAAAAACCATTGAAATATACATAAAAGGACATTTTAATCAAAACATGCTTTTTGCCAAGTAAATCCAATATGCACACAAATTAAGTATCATAGTCCAAACCAACATAATATCATCCCAACATGTAGACAACCCAAGTAATACTAGTGCAATGCAAGGAATAGAATCCCATAACCTATTCAAAGCCAAGTATCACATTAAGCAACCTACTTCATGCACACATACATAAGATCATACTTCATCATAACTTACCATATTCATAATGATCATACATAACATAGCTTTAACATACATAAGTCATAATCATCATAATCATAAGTGAACACTACTACAACCATCTCTTAGGATCCCACATGTGCAATGTGCAAGAAAAGTCTCATACCCTCCCTTACACAATGAAGAAACCCTTAAGAAAGCCCTAGTAAGAGTTAACATCTTTCATACCTTCATTTAGTTTTACATTAGGGAGATATTGCCATAACCGACATAGACCATGAGAGCTACATGTAATCTGGTGTTCTACTCCCACACCGAAAAGAGAGGGTTAACACTTATCTAAGGTGTAACCATTCGTACATAGCTATCTAGGTGGATCCACTAAGCTAGAGTCCTATGTGGGCACATAGTTAAGGGTCAAGGAGATTACTTCTAGAAATCCTAACTTACTAAACGTGGGGATTTCCATCTCATGAGACAACACATACCGTGAGTAGTCCGGACTTGCTAAACGTGAGGAAATCCATGTGGGGAGCCGAACTTACTAAACGTGAGACCCCCATCTCATTTACATGCCCTTTCGGTGCTAAGCATCTAATTCCCTTTTTGAAATCATCTTTAGTCATCACATAAGTTCACATTAGCCTTTACTAGACTTTTATGAAAACATCTTACCATAATAGCTCATATGTGTTCATAAGTGAGTAACAATCCTTTCACTTTTAGAAACACTTTTAGTAAGTGAGTAACCCTTTCACTTCACATTACACTAAAATCATGAGAACTACCTTTCAATCATATAGCAATCATACCATAACATACATACATATTTTATAGCTAATTCAAGTGTAGAGGGTTAAGGATGAGGGAACTAGGTCATCAATACCACAACAACACATTAGGTATAACATCATTACAATCTAAGCAATTCACCTTCCATACTTGAGTTCAAAGAAGAACCGACCTTTATACCTTCTTGCCCTTCCTAGGACATTCATACTTCAATCACCAATCAGTTCATAACCAATTCATAATACAAGGTAATTTATGAAGTAATAACATCATCAACATCAATATAATCAATTGACATATTCCCTTCATGGCCTTCAAGGCTTCATTCAAAGACTCAACCCTAATTTCATAGAAATTATACATTAACCTAGGGTAGAATCATCATACAAACATAAATTATATAACATCACCTTCAATTCATAGCCTTCAATCAATATCCAACACAAACTAAGGTTAAAATTAGGAAAAGAAGGAGAAACATGGGTCTCATGGGGAATTCTTCAAGAAACCATAATACAACATAAATTCATTCATAATTATTCATTTAACATCAATTAAAGTCAGTTTATAACATCAAATTTCACTTTAGAAAGAAGACCCACGTTTTTGGATTGAAAACCTAGAAATTGGAGATTTTGAAATTCATCTTGAAGGGGCCTCTTGGGGAAAGGAATCCCAAGAGTGATAAGCAACCATACCTTAGTAATTCCTTGAGAACTGATGGGGAAAAATCGAAACCTTGCTGCCCTAGATGAACCTTGGTCTTCTTCTTCAATGGGGTTCTTAGTTGAGAGAGTTTTGAGAAAGAATGAATTGACTTGTGAGTTTAGTTGTGTGAGTTAAAGTCTTAGGGTTAGGGTCTTATAGTTAGGTTTAAAATGGTAATTAGTTAACTAACCACCCATCTTAACCCTTAATTAAATAACTAACTAAAACTAAGACCCCTAAACTGAAAACTAAAAACTTAAAACTGCCTGGACTTACGACCCTCCACCTACGAACCGTAGGTGGAGTTAC
The DNA here is from genome assembly GCA_036553675.1 of Solanum okadae. NCBI lineage: Eukaryota > Viridiplantae > Streptophyta > Magnoliopsida > Solanales > Solanaceae > Solanum > Solanum okadae. The sequence continues at coordinate 14,776,844 of CM071682.1, forward strand.
AGACCGTGCTGGTCATTCGTTGTTTTGTACTGATGCTCCCTTTTGGGGGGTCAAGTCTCCCACGACTAAGTATGGGCTCACGACCATGACTTACGGTCCGTTGACCAGTCTACGGGCCGTGAGTCTTGGTCTCATCGTTTGCTGCAGTTTTGACAGCTTTTGGGTCCATGTTTGGGTCCTCCTCAAGGACCCCTGGGGGGTCCTTCGGGGGTCGTACCTGGACGTTTTGACCCTATAAACATAGCTTACCTAATTTAAACCTTTTTTTACAAGATTATACCATCATACAACACTCCCAAACCTGCCCAAAACCTAAGGACACACTAGAACACATTCTTCTCTAGTTTTCGGACGTCGTGGTCGTTTCTTGACGTTTGGACTTTTACTCTTCCATACCAAGTCAATTACATTAGTTTAGGTTTATAAACATCATTTTGACTATTTTTAAGTCATTATTCATAAGGTGAGGCTTTAACTTAAGTCATACAATTTCCGAGGTGTTATAGATGAGCTTACTTTGAACCATGCATGATAGATCCTAGAATTTTTCCCGTTGGTCCGATCAACTAAGTGATGTTATCTCTTGATATGATCTTAGGCAACTTCTAAGAGTGTGAGCCAATTTGACATACCTCTTTTGTGACCTACCATGTGAGCGTGTGATTCTCTTTTGAACACCCCTTGAGTCTTACCTTTCTTTGAAAGAAACTTTATGAAACCATAACCTTTCTTTATCCACTACCTATAATCCTCTTAAATTGTGGTTAGTTGAATAGCCAACTTAGGCTAAAAGCCTAAGTTGGGGGTGTGGTAAAAAGAAAAGGGGAAGTCAAGAAGTGCAAGGAAAGTTTCCTCTTACCCATGGTTTTAAATAAATGGAACCCCTCCGAAAATAAAGAAAAAACAAAAAGAATGAAAAAGAAAGTTGTGGAATAAAAGTGAATAATAGGATGACTTATGAGCACTAAAGAGAATGATGAAGGAAAAAGAAAGGAAGCGTTGTGAGCACCGCATTTCATGAGGATGAAAGTCACTGAGCCTAAATACCCATACATTTGCACTCAGCCCCATTATAAGCCTCGAAAAGTCCTTTTTCATCTTGAGTAAGCTGAAACAAATGTTGATCGAAAAATACGAGCAAACCTATGGGTAAAATCATGCATTGTGTTCTTCCTTGTGAGAGTGAGTGTTGCATCTAATTCCGAAGCTTTAAACTGTGAACCATTGTTTGATTATGGAATCATTGTTTCTGTGAGAGCATTCGAATACTTTAGTTGAGCTTGAACTTGCATTTGAAGCAAGTATTGTGAGCATGAGGTTCTTTTATATTGGTGAGCCACAACTAGAATATTTGAGTGCACATTTGATCTTTGCGTAAGTAAATTGAGTCTTGTTGTGTGCATTCATGATTGAGTCTTGTGTAGCACTGTTCGAGACACCCTTTCTGAACAGCTGAACTTGAGTTTGCTTGAGGACAAGCAAAAGTTTATGTTGGGGGTGTTCATGAATCCACAAATTGGACTCATTTAGGGCTTTATTTTAATAGAAATTATGTCCTCAAATGCTTATTTTATCTCAATTTCTAATGAAGACACGTAAGTTTCAGGTATTTGAAGTTTGAAGGAAATCATGGACACTACTTCGCAAAAAGGAACAAAAAGGCTAAAAAGAACGAAGAAAATGAAGGCCTAAGGATCGCCGAGTCCACTTGGCGAGTCGCCGAAGGGTCTCACTTTGCCTTTTGTTCCAATGTGCTGAGCACTGAAGGAAAGGATCAAGTCGGCGGAAAAAGGGAGCAGTTAGCGCATCGCCGAGATGTTCCGCGAGGCAGTACTATGTCGCCGAATGACCTAGAGCATGACGATGCTGAAGGATGGTGCAAGACAGAGATGAACTACATCAAGGGGCGAATCGCTGAGTTGATTAGTGATTCCGACTAATGTCACCGAATGATCCGTTGCAGCACAGATCTTTGAAAACTATAAATACTCGTTGAGAGTTTTAGCTTAGTATCGGATTTTTAGTGTGAAACAATTAATATAATTTTAGTACTTTTTATTTTTGCTCTGTTATTTAGAGGGTTTTGAAACTTGAAGAAGAAGAGGGTTTCTTCTCCAAGGATTTGGACTTGGGTCTCTTGGATTCTTCATTCTTGGCCTGTAATAAGACTAAAATCTTCATACCCATTTGAATGCAAGCTCATTTAGGTATAAATTTTTATCTCTTGATGTGTGGCTAAAAACCCCAATTCTTGGGGTGTGATTTAGCGAATATGGGTTAAGATTGTTGTTGGGTCTTGCTTGCTGATAGATTAGATGTAGTTTAATGGTGATTTTGTCTAGTAGTTGTGGATGAATTTAACAAATTTGTAGTTGCAAATACACGTTTATTTATGTGTTTTCGGCTTGCTCGAGAGAGAGGTCGCGAAACCAAAACTAATATATTGATGTCCTAAGGAGTGGGTCGTCATGAGGTTCAGCTCGAGAGAGTGAACTTTAGTCCCATATCCTAACACTCAGCTAGAGAGAGTGAGTGGGGTAAGGCGTAGACTGGTCTTCATGCAGCAAATGGGTGTCCGAGAGAAACCCATTTGAAACGGGGTAAGTTGCTCGAGAGAGAATTTATTCCCATGTATAGTTTAGCCTAGTCACAATTACCCTATAAATTTTCTATCAAAAGCATGTACCCAATAATTTAAATTAACCCGTATTCCGGTCACATCCCAAGAATCCCTTCTCATTACTTAGATTACTTTGTTAATTTTGCCATTTTTACTCATTAGTGACAAAACCCCCATTGTTGATTCACACTTTTATGTCCCCCTTTAATTTACAATATTTTTAATCGTTAATGTCTTTAGCTACAACTAGCTAGAACTAATTTTATTTTTCTATTAATTCTCAAAATCACTCCCTTGGGGCTCGACCCCAACCCTTGGTTGGGTTACTATACTATTGCACGATCGTAGACACTTGCATTGGAAGTTGTGTCGTTGATTACGCAAACATCAGTTCCTCGCAGATGTGCCTACATAGCATGAGCAGTAGGGAATTCCTCACATTCATGTATGAGGTCATCAACTACAGAACTAACTATTATTTCACGTGCAGTGGAGTTAGCCTTTGTCCAAGCTTTATAAGCTTCAAGATCCCTTCTGTGTTGTGTAGTATTACCCTCTTATGGTTGATTCAAAACATGATTTATACCTTCCACGACATTTTGCTCTTCCAGTACATACCATATTTTATGACTTAAGATGTCGTAATTATCACAGTTAAGTTTTTCACCTTTGTTTTAGTCAACAATGATACTTTTTGATGCCATGTCTTTTATTGACATATAATTAGGCAAGAATTTTAATCAATTATGCATGCGACATACACATTCAAGCAAATTAATTCTCATAAAGATTTCATATTTAATTTAAAATCGAAAAGACACGTATGCATCCAATCATCAACTACAAACTTAATATTTAATCAAAATTCAAATCTAATTTATTAATGTGTATAATTAATATATTGAAGACTTTGATAACAATGATTTTTAAGTCTAGTAACATAACTTGAGAAAAAAACAAACTACATAATTCATATCCTAAAAAACAAATAATCAAAAAAAATTTACAAGTAATTCAAAGACTAAACTCCTCCCACAAGTCTTCAAGACAACAAATGTAAACCCTAAAAGGTTGACTGGGCCAAATATCATGATAAAAATCAGTCAATCTACTACTCCAATGTTCACGAAGAGCGTCTGTTAAATAAGCTAAGACTCTCCAATCTGAAATTTCCTTATAATCAGCTAGTTCAGACCATTTTATTTCAAAAATGTGAATAAAAATACGTGTTGAAATATTAGGGGTGTCACGACCCGAGAGAAACCCCTAGTCGTAACCGGCGTACTCAACCTCTCGGAGGTCTAATACAAACCTCTTAGCATTCATTCATCGCATAGACACTAAAAACCATAAGGAATTAAAAACTTTCTTTACAAAGAAGACATTTCATTTAAAAAATAGCAAGCGGAAGACTTCTAGCCTTTATACACTTATGTCTCAAACCATCTAATACTTTGAATATACCATTGGGACTAAGCCCATACAAAACATAAGCAAATACTAGAAAGACATAAAACAAAGAACATACAGGGTATTGTCCTCGAACCTATGAGGACTCACCAAGTCTTCATCTTCAAGCACCTTAGAAACCTAATCAAGTAGCCATGACATGTCACCATCTCCAAATCCCTACACTTTAGTCAAAAAGGGAAAGAAAGAGTTAGCACAATTAAGTACTAAGTATGGAGACCATGCCAAAATGGACATTTACAAGGAATAAATGCTTTCATATCATTTTGATAAAACCTTCACTTCAAAAGTATAAAAGACATACTACAAGTCAATGTTCACATATAAAACCATAGCCAACGATATACATACTCAACATATATTCATATACAACCCATGCTTAACTTTAAAAGAATACACGCCATTTAATTACCGTAGGACCCCTACCTAATATAACTTTAAGACACACTTGAGTGAGACAAGAAGTGACCGCCCATACAACCTCTTCAAGCACACTTAAGTGTTCCTCAAGAATACCTTAGATAAGGACATTTCCTTTACAACATAACATCAATAGACCAACATTCTTTAAGAAACCATTTAGGAGACATTCAAGCACATAAGGGGACTTTCACATAATAGTCGTTAGACTTAGGGAACTCACTTTAGTATCTTCAAAGCCTACGCGTGCCATGTGTAGATAGCATCCCATACTACTACCTACACGTTGTAGAACCTATCCAATAACTAGAGTATACATACCACATGATGGGAATAGGCATAACCGACATAGACCATACTAGCTAGGCATGGAATCCAGAGTCTATCCTACTCCGTGGAGATTGTCCTACTTGCCAAAGGTAGAACTAGTAAGCAACCCATGTAGGCACATGGTTTAGGGGATGTCCAAGGATGTTCATTGTGCCCTAGTCTCATACTCAAGTAGGGCCACCATCCTAAAAACATCCACTCGATGCTAGCCTTATTTCCCATAGAGTATTTCATTCACATATGTACTAGAGAGGGTTCCTTTTCTATTTCAACCAACTCATAGTACCTATTCCCAAGAAAGGCCCCATTTCTTAGTCATAGCCAATCAAGGTTCATAAGGATAGCTCATTTAACTTTCTTAGATAAGGATTTTCATGTCGTTCCGGCTCCATCTATCTCTAAGTCTATCATTTCACGTAAGAAGGGAGCATCGCCCTAAGGCCCATCCTTCAAGGTTATACATTTACTTAGGAAAGCTAGACTTATGAAAGGGCACCATTTCTTAGTTCTGCCGATTCAAGTCTTGGCCTAGAATTCCTCTTTTAGCATTTATAGAAAGGACACCATTTTTTAGTTCTAGCCCACTTCACACATTCATGCATTCAAGACTTTAAGTAACAAGGAGAGACACTTTAGTCTACCAACCAAGTCACAACATTATCATCTAAGGATACTTCATAATCCAACATCATTTCATACATCCATCATGAGAAATCATACTTTAAATCACAATGATATCCACTTTACGTAGGATCATCACAAGATCACATAAACTCATTCACATCATGCCTTCACATATAGCTTCACATAAAACTATATATATAGCTTTATATAGGACTTTACATATAGCCTCATTTATATATAATAACACAACAATACAACAATACTCATACAATACCCTTCATGGCCACAATCATAATTCCAAAGCAACAAGCAACACTTTCACCAAAGGTGGATCCAACCTAAGAAGCAATTATAGCAATATTAAGAGATCAAGCCATCTTACCACCTTTTCAAAGCCCATAAGCCAAAATACTCAATTCCCTACTAATTCAACATTATTCATAAAGTTGGTCAACTTACCATCCTTTCCAAGCCACAATCACCATCCTTAATTCTCCATAATATCACTATATAATAACATAGATAATAGTAGAATTTAGCTATACAATACAAGCTAAACATAATCCAATAATCAACATAAGGACCGATTCACTATTTGCCCATGCAAGGCTCAAATCTCATATCCTTAAATTCAATATCAATTCTTCACAATTCAACATGTATAATACCATATATGAACAGCCCATACCATACTAAACACAATTCTATAATCATCTATTCAAAATCAATACACCCACTTTATGGTGAAATTTAGAGAATTTGAGAAAACATGGGTTCATGGAGATTTCTTTCTAAAAACCATTAATAATCATTAATAACAATATAAATCATCATTTAAAACCTTTTTATGCAATAACCCATGCTAGAATCGAAATTAGGACTTTAAGGTTTTTTGAAGAACTTTGAAAATAATTTGAATTGGCTCTTTGATTAAAAATGGAATCAAAGATAAAGAGTCCCCATACCTTAATATTGAGAAAGCCCACGAAAATCGATGAAAGAAGCCTCCACTTTGAAACCCTAGTTCTTCACCCATCTTCTTCCTTGAACTAGAGAGAGTTTTTAGAGAGAGGATGATTTTGAAAATTCTAATTTGAAGAATAAAGTTATAACCCTCAATTAAATGATCTAATATACCTAAAATAATAAAAACAACTTAAAATAAATGCCCAAACATTTAATTAGCCAAGGGGGGAATTTACCAACCCTTTATACAAGTATATCAACTACTAACACGCATGTGAAGCTCTAATTATCCTTTTTTTTTTTTGAGAGGTGTTACAATATCCCCCACTTGGGAACATTCGTCCTCGAATGACACTTTAAACACATAAGGGGTAACGACTCAAGTAAACAGCCCATATTCAAGCATACAACCATATAATCAATACACATAATAAGGAGGAACATCAACTCCACATAGAAAGTCCCACACAACTTCATGCAATTCAAGAAAGTAGGCACAACATCTACTAACTCCTTATGCATCATCTTTACCTTTTCTTATTTCTCATTTCATTTCATTGGAGGTACTTCCTTCTCCAAATCATCTCATGCTCATCATAACATCAAAGGACACAATATGCAATTTTCTCATTAAAGCACATCATGCAACCTTCTCCAAAACTCAAGTAAGCATGCTCACATTATCACCTTATAAAGCAAATAGACAACTTATGCTAAATGCACATTATGCAACTTTCTCATAGAAGCACTTTAGGCAACATCATCAAAACACTTTTAAACATACTCATAAGTCAACTCATGCAACATTTAGGCAACTCATCAAGGATGCACATCAATCATGAGGAACCCAATTACAAATAATCATTTTCTCATTTAAACAAGAATTCATTTAAAACATGCATGACATAAGGAGAACATATGGAAACTCATTTTTCACACAAGACTTCAAAACATAACCCAAGCTTCTAGGAACTCTTTGTTTTAGGCTTGAGCAAGCACATATAGAAGTAGGTAAGGATATCAACACTTCTCAACAACTTCACTACTCAACATACCATCCCTCCACTCAAGGGTAAACCCAACTAAGGCAACCTTAACATATCATAAAAATCTTAATGAAGATACCATCAATCTTACCAGAACCATTCTTACCCAACTTTTCACTTCACTAAACCTATTATAATGAGAACATCTTTCAAGCCTATCTCATGACTACTAAAGATTCTCAAAAATCCTTACCATAAAGACACAACATCCTCCACTTAGAAGGAACTCATACTAACTCTTTCAATTACACCTCATTCCACCCTATGGTAGGATCACCACAACACTAGGCTTTTATACTCATCACACCAAAGCATTTCTAAATCACCACACATTTCACAAATTCCTTCAACACATCACAAAACTTCCTCATGACTAAGCTGGATACTACCAACAACACGTATAACCAAAGGAATCCCATTCATACTAAAGTCATCACCACAATCTTTCACCTCACACCTACTAAGTCACCAAGTCATAGTTGGCATCACAACCAACATTCTCTCTCCCTCAACCCTTGCAACATTAAAACTTCCTCAAAGGTTACACCCAAATGACAATCACATACGGAACAAGGGAAGACATTGTAGAGAGAAACTCAATGGCACGACTAGAAGAATGAGGAAGTGAAACTTTCTTAGCACCCAATAGCCTCATATTCATAATATGGCGCGCTTCACACTATGAACAAGACTCTACTATATGTGGTTATGAGACAACCTAAGACCATACCGAGAACCTTATGCTCTGATACCAAGTTTGTCACGACTCGAGAGCACCCCCAAGTCGTAACCGGCGTACTCGACCTCTCGGAGGTCTAATACAAGCCTCTTAGCATTCATTCATTGCATAGACACTACAAACCATAAGGAATTAAAAACTTTCTTTACAAAGAAGACATTTCATTTAAAAAATAGCAAGCGGAAGACTTCTAGCCTTTATACACTTATGTCTCAAACCATCTAATACTTTGAATATACCATTGGGACTAAGCCCATACAAAACATAAGCAAATACTAGAAAGACATAAAACAAAGAACATACAGGGTATTGTCCTCGAACCTATGAGGACTCACCAAGTCTTCATCTTCAAGCACCTTAGAAACCTAATCAAGTAGCCATGACATGTCACCATCTCCAAATCCCTACACTTTAGTCAAAAAGGGAAAGAAAGGGGTTAGCACAATTAAGTACTAAGTATGGAGACCATGCCAAAATGGACATTTACAAGGAATAAATGCTTTCATATCATTTTGATAAAACCTTCACTTCAAAAGTATAAAAGACATACTACAAGTCAATGTTCACATATAAAACCATAGCCAACGATATACATACTCAACATATATTCATATACAACCCATGCTTAACTTTAAAAGAATACACGCCATTTAATTACCGTAGGACCCCTACCTAATATAACTTTAAGACACACTTGAGTGAGACAAGAAGTGACCGCCCATACAACCTCTTCAAGCACACTTAAGTGTTCCTCAAGAATACCTTAGATAAGGACATTTCCTTTACAACATAACATCAATAGACCAACATTCTTTAAGAAACCATTTAGGAGACATTCAAGCACATAAGGGGACTTTCACATAATAGTCGTTAGACTTAGGGAACTCACTTTAGTATCTTCAAAGCCTACTCGTGCCATATGTAGATAGCATCCCATACTACTACCTACACGTTGTAGAACCTATCTAATAACTAGAGTGCACATCCACATGATGGGAATAGGCATAACCGACAAAGACCATACTAGCTAGGCATGGAATTCGGAGTCTATCCTACTCCGTGGAGATTGTCCTATTTGCCAAAGGTAGAACTAGTAAGCAACCCATGTAGGCACATGGTTTAGGGGATGTCCAAGGATGTTCATTGTGCCCTAGTCTCATACTCAAGTAGGGCCACCATCCTAACAACATCCACTCGGTGCTAGCCTTATTTCCCATAGAGTATTTCATTCACATATGTACTAGAGAGGGTTCCTTTTATAGTTCAACCAACTCATAGTACCTCTTCCCAAGAAAGGCCCCATTTCTTAGTCATAGCCAACCAAGGTTCATAAGGATAACTCATTTAACTTTCTTAGATAAGGATTTTCATGCCATTCCGGCTCCATCCATCTCTAAGTCTATCATTTCACGTAAGAAGGGAGCATCGCCCTAAGGCCCATCCTTCAAGGTTATACATTTACTTAGGAAAGCTAGACTTATGAAAGGGCACCATTTCTTAGTTCTGCCGATTCAAGTCTTGGCCTAGAATTCCTCTTTTAGCATTTATAGAAAGGACACCATTTTTTAGTTCTAGCCCACTTCACACATTCATGCATTCAAGACTTTAAGTAACAAGGAGAGACACTTTAGTCTACCAACCAAGTCACAACATTATCATCTAAGGATACTTCATAATCCAACATCATTTCATATATCCATCATGAGAAATCATACTTTAAATCACAATGATATCCACTTTACGTAGGATCATCACAAGATCACATAAACTCATTCACATCATGCCTTCACATATAGCTTCACATAAAACTATATATATAGCTTCATATAGGACTTTACATATAGCCTCATTTATATATAATAACACAACAATACAACAATACTCATACAATTCCCTTCAAGGCCACAATCATAATTCCAAAGCAACAAGCAACACTTTCACCAACGGTGGATCCAACCTAAGCAGCAATTATAGCAATATTAAGAGATCAAGCCATCTTACCACCTTTTCAAGGCCCATAAGCTAAAATACTCAATTCCCTACTAATTCAACATTATTCATAAAGTTGGTCAACTTACCATCCTTTCCAAGCCACAATCACCATCCTTAATTCTCCATAATATCACAATATAATAATATAGATAATAGTAGAATTTAGCTATACAATACAAGCTAAACATAATCCAATAATCAACATAAGGACCGATTCACTATTTGCCCATGCAAGGCTCAAATCTCATATCCTTAAATTCAATATCAATTCTTCACAATTCAACATGTATAATACCATATATGAACAGCCCATACCATACTAAACACAATTCTATAATCATCTACTCAAAATCAATACACCCACTTTATGGTGAAATTTAGAGAATTTGAGAAAACATGGGTTCATGGAGATTTCTTTCTAAAAACCATTAATAATCATTAATAACAATATAAATCATCATTTAAAACCATTTTATGCAATAACCAATGCTAGAATCGAAATTAGGACTTTAAGGTTTTTTGAAGAACTTTGAAAATATTTTGAATTGGATCTTTGATTAAAAATGGAATCAAAGATAAAGAGTCCCCATACCTTAATATTGAGAAAGCACATGAAAATCGATGAAAGAAGCAGCCAATTTGAAACTCTAGTTCTTCACCCTTCTTCTTCCTTGAACTAGAGAGAGTTTTTAGAGAGAGGATGATTTTGAAAATTCTAATTTGAAGAATAAAGTTATAACCCTCAATTAAATGATCTAATATACCTAAAATAATAAAAACAACTTAAAATAAATGCCCAAACATTTAATTAGCCAAGGGGGGAATTTACCAACCCTTTATACAAGTATATCAACTACTAACACGCATGTGAAGCTCTAATTATCCTATTTCCTTTTTTTTTAGGGGTGTTACAAGGGGACATCTTCAAAGACTCAAACTCTTTAAATTTTTTCTCTTTATCCCTACGAATAGCCCTTTGATTCCTTAATAAATTTTGTGTCGCCCTTGGAACACCAATCCGTATGATCTCACATCCTCGAAAACATATCCCACAGCGATGTGCTTTTCTATATTGTCCCTTTTCTCAACTTTGAGAACTCCCACTTGGAGTAATTCAAGTTTGTTCCTGTTTAGCCATGTTTGAAATAGGAACAAGGAAACAATAAGAATGGTTATACCATTCAGTGTGACAACATATGTCACTTTTCTCGTAGAAGACGAAATTATTTAAGGACTAAACAAATTTTATTAAGACCAATTTATATTAAATATATTTGAATCGTAACCAAGTGACAACTATAGGTCAATACCAAATCAATGCTTCAGAAAAATAAAATAGAAGCACTGATATCATAATTTAATTACGCTCCCCCAAAAAAAATTATATCAGTAGACTCATTTTCACACATTACTTTTTCCATATAAAAAACAATTTAATGCTAGTGTACGTTATCCCATTAAATATAGTGAATTAAATAGTACTAGATCCAAATAGGTAGTATGATCAAAAGTAAAGATCTGATCATGTTCTCCCAAAAAAATTGAAAGAAAAAAACTGACACATCACACTTTTAATAAAGTGTGTTTGTTTCCACTAGTTAGGATACATCAACTTTATCCTTTTTTTAAAATTATAAGACAAAATATATATACATATAAATATATATATATATATATATAAAGTTATAAACCAAAAAGGTACTACACGCTTTTCCGTAAAGTAGTACTACTTGAAAAAATGGCACATGACAAAGTGAAACACATTTTCAATAAAATTATCATGTAGTACAGAGTACTTTCCTCAAATTAGAAAGCGTAGACATTCTAGCATTAAAAAACACAAGGAAAAAGATTCATATTTCACAAAAGAATTGAAATTACCAGACATCTTCCCTACTTATATGTTATTAATACAAACACTTCTTCCTATTCATCTTCTTAAAATATTTCTAATAAATAGGGAAACTACACAAATCTGATTATTTTCACTCTTCTTCAAGAAAAAAATTTCAAGATAAATAAGATCACATAGATTTGTGTACTACTCCATCAAAAAATGAATAAAAACCAGATTTTACAAATATGGAGCATTCAAACCCTGCTCTGATATCATTGTTAGATTTTTATAACAGGAACGAAGTTATGTACCTGTTAACAGCAACAAAATGTTAATCGAAAAAGAATTGCTCCAAGTCCGACCTTGAATCGCTAGGAAACGAAGGATGAATTTCACAAACTAAATGTATTTTTTTATTTGGTTGTGTTTTTCCTTTTCTTGTAGTCTTTTTCGTACTTGTTCATTTGAAAAAAGCACTTTCATCTTTTTAAAGAAAAACATGGGACAGTAAATTTTGAAAAAATATTCTAACTATTCCCCCTCTTTTCAATTTTAAAATTGTTCCCCCTTTTACTTAATTCAGATAACGAACAAGTACAAAAATACACTACAAGAAAAGGAAAAAACACAATCAAATAAAAGAATACATTTAATTTGTCAAATTCATCATTCGTTTCCAAGTGATTCAAGGTCAGACTTGGAGCAACTCTTTTTCGATTAACATTCACTGTTGTTAACAGGTACATAACTTCGTTCCTATTACGAAAATCTAACAATGGTATCAGAGCAGGGTTTGAATGCTCCATATTTGCAAAATTTGGCTTCTATTCATTTTTTGATGGAGAAGTACACAAATCTGTGCGATCTTAGTTATATTGAAAAAAAATTCTTGAAGAAGAATGAAAATAATCAGATCTGTGTAGTTTTATTATTCATAAGAAATATTTGAAGAAGATGAATAGGAAGAAGTGTTTGTATTAATGACATATAAGTAGGGAAGATGGCTTGTAATTTCCGTTCTTTTGGGAAATATGAATCTTTTTCCTTGTAATTTTTTTTTATGCTAGAAGGTGTATCACTTGTATGCTTTCTAATTTTTTTGAAAAAAGCGTTCTGCACTACATGATAATTTTATTGAAAATGTGTTCCACTTTATCATATGCCATTTTTTTCAAGTAGTACTACTTTATGGAAATATATAAATATTTTGTCTTATAATAAAAAAAGTTGATGTATCCATACTAGTGGAAACATACACACTTTATTAAAAGTGTGATGTGTGTTCCACTTTATCATGTGCCATTTTTTTCAAGTAGTACTACTTTATGGAAAAACGTGTAGTAACTTTTTGGTTCATAACTTTATATATATATATATATATATAAATATATTTATATGTATAAATATTTTGTCTTATAATAAAAAAAATAAAGTTGATGTATCCATACTAGTGAAAACATACACACTTTATTAAAAGTGTGTCGTGTCAGTTTTTTTTTGGGAGAACGTGATCAGATCTTTACTTTTGATCTAGTACTACCTATTTGGATCTAATTCTATTTAATTTACTATATTTTATGGGATAACGTACACTAGCATTAAATTGTTTTTGTATGGATAAAGTCATGTGTGAAAAATGAGTCCGCTGATATAATTTTTTTGGGGGAGCGTAATTAAATTATGATATCAGTACTTCTATTTTATTTTTCTGAAGCATTGATTTGATATTGACCTATAGTCATCACTTGGTTACGATTCAAATATATTTAATTTAAATTGGTCATAATAAAATTCATTTAATCCTTAAATAATTTTGTCTTTTACAAGAAAAGTGACATATGTTGTCACACTGAATTGTATAACCATTCTTATTGTTTCCATGTTCCTATTTCAGACATGGCTGAATAGGAACAAACTCGAATTACTCCAAGTGGAGTTCTCAAAGTTGAGCAAAGAGGCAATGTAGAAGAGCACATCATCGTGGGACATGTTTCCGAGGACGTGAGATCATACGGATTGGTGTTCCAAGGGCAACACAAAATTTATTAAGGAATCAAAGGGCTATTCGAAGGGATAAAGAGAAAAAACTTAAAGAGTTTGAGTCTTTGAAGATGTCCCTTAATATTTTAGCACGTGATTTTATTCACTTTTTTAAAAATAAAATAGGCTGAACTGGCTGATTATAAGGAAATTTCATATTGGAGAGCCTTATCTTATTTAACAGACGCTCCCCATGAACATTGGGGTAGTAGATCGACTGATGTTTATCATGACATTTGACTCAGTCAACCATTTAGGGTTTGCATTTGTTGTCTTGAAGACTTGTGGGAGGATTTTAATCTTTGAATTACTTGTAAATTTTTATTGCTTATTTGTATTTCAAGATATGAATTATGTAGTTTGTTTTTTTCTCAAATTATATTATTAGAGTTAAAAATCCTTCTTATCAAAGTCTTCAATATATTAATTATACACATTAAGATTTAGATTGTAATTTTGATTAAATATTTAGTTTGTAGATGATGATTGGATGCATATGTGTCTTTTCAATTTTACATTAAATATGAAATCTTTATGAGAATTAATTTGCTTGAATGTGTATGTCGCATGCATAATTGATTAAATTTTTTCCCTAATTATATGTCAATAACAGACATGACATCAAAAAGGATCAATGTTGACTTAAACAAAGGTGAAAAACTTAACGGTGATAATTGCGACATCTGGAGTCGTAAAATATGGTATGTACTGGAAGAGCAAAATTCTTTGGAAGGTAAAAATCATGTTTTGAATCAACCAGAAGAGGGTAATACTGCACAACACATAAGGGATCTTGAAGCTTACAACGCTTGGAAAAAGGCTAACTCAACTGCACGTGGAATAATAGTTAGTTTTGTAGTTGATGACCTCATACATGAATGTGAGGAATTCCCTACTGCTCATGCTATGTGGGCACATCTGCGAGGAACGTATGGGGGTACGTCTGTAACCCGCCTCCGACAGTTGACTATCAAATTTGATACTTACAAAAAGTGGCATGATCAGAATATCAAACAACACCTTAGGGTGTTGTCAAACATGATAGCTCAACTCAAGAGTGTTGGCCATGTTCTTTCAGATAAGCAACAAGTTCAGACAGTGATTCGGTCTCTTCCCAATAATTGGGAACATTTGAAGGTTAACTTGACTCATAATGATAGCATCAAAACTTTTTCGATATTGCACGCCATGTTAAACTTGAATATGAGCGCCTTGGTGCTACTGAAGCTGCTTCTAATGCCTTTGTGGCAGATTCAAGTGGTACAAACTCTTCAGGCTTCAAGCACAAGAAAAATTGGAAAAGAAATGGGAAAGTGTCACGACCCGAGAGCATCCCCAAGTCGTAACATGCGTATTCAACCTCTCGGAGGTCTCATACAAGCCCTTAGCATTCATCACATTAGATATGTAAAATAGTGCGGAATTAAAAACTCTTAAAATAAAATCCCATAAGACTCAAAGGTCACTTTTAAAAACATCATTCAAAAGTACACAAGAAGAATACTAAGTCTCTTAGCCATCTTAGACATAAACGTGAAAACATATTAGGGACACGGCCCCTTTACAATCAAAAGAAGTCTATTAAGTCTATTACAAGAACCTTATCATAAAACTAGAATAGAAAAGTCTTGTCCTCGACATATGAGGACATACCACAAGATCTTGGAAGAACTTCAAGTTCCAAGATTACTATAGAACCCGCTCACTTTGCGGAACCTACACTTGTAGAAAATAGAGAAATATGGAATTAGCACAATTAAGTACTAAGTATGATGACCATGCAAGAAAACATGCACAACGGACATTTACAAGGAATGTATGCTTTCATATCATTTTGATAAAACCTTCACTTCACAAGTATAAGAGACATAAAACAAGTCAACATTCACATATAAGACCATAGCCAACCATACACATACTCGACATATATCCATATACAACCCATGCTTAACTTTAAAAGAACACATGTCATTTCATTACCATAGGACCTCTACCTAATATAACCTTAAGACACACTTGAGTGAGACAAGAACTGGCCGCCCATACAACCTCTTCAAGCACACTTAAGTGTTCCTCAAGATTACCTTAGATAAGGGCATCTCCTTTACAACATAACATCAATAGACCAACATTCTTTAAGGAACCATTTTGGAGACATTCAAGCACATAAGGGGACTTTCACATAATAGTCGTTAGACTTAGGGAACTCACTTTAGTATCTTCAAAGCCTACTCGTGCCATGTGTAGATAGCATCCCATACTACTACCTACACGTTGTAGAACCTATCCAATAACTAGAGTGCACATCCCACATGATGGGAATAGGCATAACCGACATAGACCATACTAGCTAGGTATGGAATCCGGAGTCTATCCTACTCCGTGGAGGTTGTTCTACTTGCCAAAGGTAGAACTAGTAAGCAACCCATGTAGGCACATGGTTTAGGGGATGTCCAAGGAAGTTCATTGTGCCTATTCTCTTACTCAACTAGGCCACCTTCCTAACCACATCCACTCGGTGCTAGCCTTATTTCCCATAGAGTATTTCATTCACATATGTACTAGAGAGGGTTCCTTTTCTAGTTCAACCAACTCATAGTACCTCTTCCCAAGAAAGGCCCCATTTCTTAGTCATAGCCAATCAAGGTTCATAAGGATAGCTCATTGACTTTCTTAGATAAGGATTTTCATGTTGTTCCGGCTCCATCCATCTCTAAGTCTATCATTTCACTCAAGAAGGGAACATCGCCCTAAGGCCCATCCTTCAAGGTTATACATTCACTTAGGAAAACTAGACTCATGAAAAGGCACTATGCTTAAGTCTACCAATTCAAGTCTTGGCCTAGAATTCCTCTTTTAGCATTTATAGGAAGAGCTCCATTACTAAGTCATAGCCCAACCAAACATTCATATATAAAATCAATCTTTCATGACACAAGACAAGATACTCAAGTCTAGCATATGAGCTACAACATCATTTTACAAATACTCATCATAGTCCATCATCACCACATATCATCATTTCAAGAGAAACATGCTTTCTCATTAGCATACTAACACTTTATACAATATCACATTAATACCATTAGAACATCTTCACATTATAGCTTCACACAAACTTTACATATAGCTTCATATAGGACTTTACATATAGCCTCATTTATATATAATAATATAACAATACAATAACACTCATATAATGCCCTTCATGGCCTCAATTCACAATAATACAATATTCCGACATTATGCAACAACTTCCCCAATGCCTTCATGGCTACAATTCACAATAATACCACACAAGAACAAGATATAACACTTCCACCAAAGGTGGATTCAACCTACCAACAACAATCAATTCAATAAAGAGAGTTCAAGCTTTCTTACCATAATCCAAAGCCATAGCCAAAATCACCAAAATCCAAACAATCACCAATATTTCACCCATAAGGCTTACCACCCTTATTAACAATTAATCATGAATAAACATTAAACAACCCAAGAGATATCAATACAATTCACTTTACACCTAAATCCATCAACTTTGAATTTATAGAAAAAGACCCACTTCATAAGCAAATTTAGGAGTTTAGGGAAATCATGGGTTCTTCAAGGAATTCCATATGAAATCATCTTAAAAACATTAATCAAACATTAATTCATCAATATAATGGCTTAGAAAATGTTTTACCAATGAACCCATGCTTAGATTAGAATTTGAGATTTTTGTTCTTTGAAACACTTTTGAAACCCTTTTGATTAGACTCCTTGAAAGAAAGATTGATCAAGAATCAAGGGTCACCATACCTCTAAGTTAAAAACCCACGAAAATTGAAGAAGAAAGAACTCGAAATCTTCAACCCTAGCTCCAACTTGACCTTGGCCTTCAATGGTGTTCTAGAGAGAACCCTTCCTTTTTTTTTGAAGAATGAATTAAAACAATACCTTTTTAAAAGTTTTAATACCATATATAGTTATTAGAAATAAAAATAAAATATACCCACTTCTTAATTTAACTAAAATTAATATTTACGAAAACGCCCCATGCCTACATGGACCTACCAAATAAAACTAAGGCAAAGTCCAATTTTTATTTTGGAAAATTTCATAACTCCAATTTATGCTTAAACTTTAAAAATTCATACGTTAGGCTCTACTTTCACCTATCTATTTTTAGGGTCGCTACAGAAAGACAAAAAGACTAGAGAAGGACCCTCTAAGAAAAATAAGAAGCCAAACTCCAAGAAAGGAAAATGGTTTTTCAAGAAGAGAGACAAGAGTAAAATGAAGTGCTACAATTGTCAAGAATTTGGGCATTTTGCTCGTGAATGTACTGAGCCCAAAAAGGTAGCATTTCTAAATGCATCTCTAACTGCTACATATGTCTCTAGCACTTCTTTACTAAATGAATCTTATCCTATGTAGATTGTATACTCAGGATCCACCGACCACGTGAGTCGAGATCGAGAAGCATTTGTGGAGTTTCGCCGAGTTTCACCAAGATCCATGTGGATCTATGTAGAAAATAATGCTAGACTTGAAGTCAAAGGGATAGGCACTTGCAAAGTGGACTTGTGTGGTGGCCGATCTTTGATGTTGCATGACGTCCTATAGATTCCAGAGATTCGACAAAACTTAGTATCTGCTTCTGTTCTTCTAGATGTTGGTTTTGATTTGATTTTTAGTTGCAATGGTATTAGAATAACTCTAGCTAATGTTTTATATGGTTTTGGACTTCATTATGATCATTTTATCATTTTAAATTGTTATCCTTCAGCTTATGACTATTATGTTGACCATTATATAATGACATGCTAGTCTAGTAATAATGATATTGATGTTATTACATGGCAAGCAGGATTAGGTCACATAGGGAAAGATCGAATGAATAGGTTGGCAAAGGAAGGGCATTTAGGTCCTTTCTCTAAAATTAATATGCCAACTTGTGGAAATTGTCTTGCTGGAAAGATTACACGTAAACCATTTAGGAAGGCTAAAAGAGCTGAGTTTCCACTTCAACTAATCCATTCTGATATTTGTGGTCCAATGAATATGAGGGCAAGGTCTGGTGCTGCATACTTCATTACATTTATTGATGACTTCACGTGCTTCAGTTATGTCTATTTGATTTCTCATAAATCTAAAGCACTTGAGTGCTTTAAAAGATATATGAATGAAGTTGAAAATCAATTAGATAAAAGTATAAAGGTATTAAGAACCGATCGAGGACGTGAATATTTGTCAAAACAATTTGAAGAATTATGTACTCAAAAAGGGACTTTTCAAAGAGTTAACTACTCCTTACACACCTCAACAAAATGGTGTAGCTGAAAGAAAGAATAGAACATTATTGGAAATGACAAGATCAATGATGGCGCAGACAAATTTGTCTATCTCTTTCTAGGGAGATGCATTATTGATTGCGACTTACATATTGAATAAAGTGCCTTCTAAATCAATATCTTCCACTTCTTATAAACCTTGGACTGGTCATAAAACAAACCTGAATGATCTACGATCTTGGGGTTGTGCTACATATATTAAAGATCGTTTTGGTGAGTTTGGTAGACTAAGTCCAAAAGTAAAGAAATGTATCTTTATAAGATACTCAAAACGCTCCAAAGGGTATGTGTTCATTGATGAATTGGAGGATGGAAGTATTACTGAAATTGTATCACGAGATGTCAGATTTTTGGAAAATGATTTTCCCAAAAAGGGTGAAATAAATGAAGGTCAGCCTCTCTACGAAATGTTGAATTCAGAAGATCACATAATGTTGTCAAACATACTAGATAGATCAATGGATTAAGAAATGGTTCCTGATCCAAGTGGGAGTTTTGAATCTCAAAATCCTATAGAGGAATCTGAACTTCAATTACGTAAGAGTACAAGAAAAGGTGTACCTAAACGATCTTATGAGATTGAGGATTATGTTTTCTTGGTATCTCCTACAGAATTGGATGAACTCAATTCTATGACCGAGGCTTTAGCGAGCCCTAAAAAAGATGAATGGTTAAAAGCGATGAAAGAAGAATTAGAGTCCATGAAAACCAACAAAGTCTGGGATCTAGTTGACCTTCCTCAGGGACGTAGTGCTATTGGGAATAAATGAATTCTCAAAAATAAACGCAAATCAGATGGGTCAATAGAAAGACACAAAGCACGATTGGTTGCAAAAGGTTTTACTCAATAAGCTGGAATAGATTGTGAGGAAACCTTTTTTACCAGTTGTGAAGTTTACCTCTATACGATTTCTTTTGGCTATTGTTGCACGTTTAGATCTGGAATTACACCAAATAGATGTGAAGACCGCTTTTCTCAATGGAGAATTAAATGAAGAAATCTACATGGAACAACTAGTAGGTTTCGTTGTTAAAGGTCAAGAAAAGAAAGTTTGTGAATTGAAAAGATCAATTTATGGCCTAAAGAAATCTTCAAGGTAGTGGTACCTGAGATTTCACCATGATCGATGAAGACCATTGCATCTATGTGAAAAAGTCCAATGGAAATTTTGTAATTATTTCTCTTTACGTAGATGATATTTTATTAGCTGGAAATAATTTAGAGTATATGAAAACTATCAAGTCATGGCTTTCAAAATCGTTTGATATGAAAGATATGGGTGAAGCAAACTATATATTGGGTGTTAAGATCCAAAGAAATTGTTCCAAGAATTTTTTTTAGTTTATCTCAAGAAACCTATACAAAGAAAATATTGGAATGTTTTCGAATGAATAGTTGCAAATCCATGGATACTCATGTAGCTAAGGGTGAAACTTTAAGCCTTGAAATGTGTCCAAAGACTGAAAAAAAGGAAGACATGTCTCTAGTTCCCTATTCTAGTGTTGTCGAGAGTTTGATGTATGCTATGATGTGTACTCGCCCCGACATTTGTTATGTTGTGAGTCTAGTTAGCAAGTATCAATCCAATCCTGGAAGAGATCATTGGAAAGCAGTAAAGAGAATATTCTGATACTTGAAGGGAACTGTAGATCATACACTTTATTATAGTGGATCTGATTTGTTCATAAGAGGTTATACAGATGTTGATTGGGATGGTGACCAGAATGATAGAAAATCAACATCCGGTTATGCTTTCTTACTAAATGGTAATGCTATTTCATGGAAAAGTAAGAGGCAAACTTGCACAGCTCTTTCAACCATGGAATCTGAATTTGTGGCTTGTGCGTCTATAGTACAAGAAATTGTTTGGTTAAAGAGATTCTTTGAGCATTTGAGTAGTGCAAAGGATTCTAAGGGTCCCTTGATTCTATATTGTGATAGTCAAGCGGCTATCGCATATACGAAGGCTCCTAAATATCACAGTAAGACCAAACACATTGGCATCAAGTATAACTTTGTGAGAGACATAGTGGCAAGTGAAGAAATAAATTTACAATACATTCCTACTCGTGAAATGATAGTTGATCCGTTTACAAAGGCGATATCTAGAGACTTGTTTGAAAAACATGTTATGGCTCTAGGTTTGCGTAGGATATGATTATATTTCGGTATTGTAAAATGACTTGATTATTATAAAATTCTCATAAATATAATACTATTGTATTTATGTTCATATCTTATATGCATGTGATAGTATATTTAATTGATAAAGTGTGTCAAACAAGTTTCAAGATTGGCTCTCTCACACGAGCAATCACCTCTTGCGTTGAAAGCGTGAAGAGATAAGTCTAACCACCGTGTTATAACTTGTTTTGTAAGCCAGATATGAGTCTCTCTAAGAAAATGAGGTTGAGGATCATTGAAGAGAGAAATTCATATTAGACATCAAAAAATGTCTAGACCAAGATCTGTACAATGTTAAATGATTAAATGGAAAAAGACACACGCACCAATATAAGGTGAAAACATCGTAGCACGTGTTTCATACCATGTGTGCTAAGCGACTAATGGGTTAATGAAAGAATGAAACCCTGCTTCTTCATTCTGTGAGAACTTGAAAGTTACTTTAACTTTTATTGAAATACCATTAGACCTTTGACTATTTTTTGAAGTTTCAGTCAGTGTTTCTACTTTAGCATGTTACTAATAGCCACGAATAATTCGGCAATGCAATGCATGTCTAGGAAAGAAGTTGATTTGAAACAATAGATTCGAGTAGAAAGGAAAGACGATCAAATTAAAAATAATCTAATTTGTATACACAAGCCGGCTATTACACTGACCATATAGATGTCGAATGTAATTGTGTATATAAAGTTGAACACGAACTCGAGTTCACCTCTTTAAGAGGATGAGGGATCAAATAAATAACTACTGAAGTAGTAAATGAAGTCTAAGGTATTATGAGTAATTGTATCCTCATATTTCTAGAGAATTATTTCCACATGTGATTGGATTCCTTTGCGTAGCTTGTAAAACCTTATAGGTAAAGCTCTTGATGCTCACAGGTCGCACAAACTATTTGTAGTATGAATTGGTTGTCTAGTTAATGTCGTACTGGCTTGGGTCTTGCTCACTGTGTATGAAGTGGGAGATGTTGGATTTTGTGGTTCATGGTTCACACATGTGAAACGATCCGACCCGAATCATTTTCAACCCGACACGACCCATTTTGTTTTATGAAAAGAAAATTAGATTAGAGATAATCTGAATTAAATAAAAGGGGGAACAGTTTTTAAACTGAAAAGAAGGGGAACAGTTAGAATTTTTTTTCAAAATCTACTGTCCCATGTTTCTCTTTAAAAGATGAAAGTTCTTTTTTTTTTAAAAGTACGAAAAACACTACAAGAAAAGGAAATACACAACCAAATAAAAGAATACATTAGTTTGTGAAATTCATCCTTCGTTTCCTAGTGATTCAAGGTCGGACTTGGAGCAACTCATTCCGTTGTTATTAACAAGTACATAACTTCGTTCCAGTTACGTAACCTTTCCTCAAGCAGGGATTGGTAAAGTAAGAGAAAAAAAAGAGTGAAATATTGTGAGATCTTTTTTTAAGAAAGCAGAAAATATCCATGGCGGGGAACGGTACAGCAGCATCGTCGCAGCCTATGATTCCAATTTTCAGAGGGGAGAATTATCAGTTTTGAAGTCTTAAGATGAAGACTCTTTTCAAGTCTCAAGAACTGTGGGATGTAGTTGAGACTGGAATTCCGGAAGGGAATGCAAACCAACTGAGAGAACATCGAAAAAGAGACTCAAAAGCTCTTTTCATGATCCACCAAGCTCTTCATGATGATATTTTTCCTCGCATATCAACAGAGGAGACCTCCAAACAGGCATGGGAGATCTTGAAACAAGAGTACTTCGGTGATGACAAGGTAATTGCTGTCAAATTACAAACTCTCCGACATGATTTTGAAACATTGTTTATGAATGAAAATGAATATGTGCAAGATTATTTGTCTAGAACATCTGCTATTGCTAATAGGATGAGGTCCTATGGTGAAAAAATTGATAGTCAAATTGTTGTGTCTAAAGTATTGAGAAGCTTAACCATCAAATTTGAGCATGTTGTTGCTGCAATTGAGGAATCTAAGGACCTATCTACTTATTCTTTTGATGAATTAATGAGTCCCTTGCTAGCTCATAAAGATAGGCTAAATAGGTCCCGTAAGAAAGTTCAAGAGCAGGCATTCCAGGCAAAGGGTGAATTCTCTTACAAGGGAAAAGCAGAAAACTCGACAGGTAAGGGACATGGCAGAGGCAATATTCATGGTCGAGATCGTGGTGGTGGCAGAGGTAGAAACCATGTTGGTGAATCACGTCAAGACAAGAGCACAATTCAATGTCGATACTGCAAGAAATTTGGCCATAAAGAAGTTGATTGCTGGACAAAGCAAAAAGACAAGCAGAAGGAAGCACATTTCACTCAAAATGTGGAAGAAGTAAGTAAGTTGTTTATGACTCATTCCCTAATAACTGAAAGTGCGAATGTTGTGTGGTTCATTGATAGAGGATGCTCCAATCACATGTCAAGTTCCAAGTCTCTATTTAGAGATCTTGATGAGTCACAGAAAATCGAGGTGCGGCTGGGAGATGACAAACAAGTGCACGTTAAAGGGAAATGTATTGTTGAGATAAAATTGTCCAAGGTAATGTGAAACTTTTATATGACGTGCAATATGTTCCCACTTTGGCTCACAACCTGTTAAGTGTTGGCCAATTGATGACTAGTGGGTACTCAGTTGTGTTTGATGATCAAGCATGTAAAATTAAAGATACTAAATCTGGACGCACCATAGCTCATGTATCTATGGCTAAAAATAAAATGTTTCCCCTTAATGAGACTAATATGTGGTACTTACGTTATGGGCATTTGAATGTTAATGGGTTGAAACTTTTGGTTAAAAAAAATATGGTTATTTGCTTGCCAAAAATCAATCAACTTGACTTGTGTGAAGGATGTATATATGGGAAGCAAGCTAGGAAATCATTTCCGGTAGGAAAATCATTGAAGGCTACAACTTGTCTTGACCTTGTGTGGGCCAATGAAAATGGAATCCCTCGGTGGAAGTCGGGATTTTTTATGTTTACTAATGATTACAGCCGTTTTAGCTGGGTTTATTTCTTTAAATTCAAATCAGAAACCTTTGAGAATTTCAAGAAATTTAAAGCATTAGAAGAGAATCAAAGTGGAAGGAAGATAAAATCACTATGTACCGATAGAGGTGGTGAATTCTTGTCTAAAGAATTTAATGTCTTTTGTGATATGAATGGAATTCGCAGGGAACTTACAACGCCATACACACCATAGCAGAATGGTGTGGTTGAACGAAAGAATCGGACGGTAGTGGAAATGGCTAGAAGCTCGCTGAAAGCAAAGGGTCTACCAGATTACTTTTGGGGAGAAGCTATTGCAACCGTTGTTTATCTTTTGAATATGTCTCCAACAAAAGTTGTTTGGAACACAACACCTCTTGAAGCTTGGAATGGTAAGAAGCCACGGGTAAGCCACTTAAGAATTTTTGGTTGTATAGCATATGCTTTGGTTAATTTTCAATCAAAGCTTGATGAAAGATCTGAAAAATGTATTTTCGTTGGCTATAGTCTTCAATCCAAAGCATATCGTCTATCTAATCCCATAAGTGGCAAAGTGATCATAAGTAGAAATGTTGTGTTTAATGAGGATGCTCTTGGAACTTTAATTCTGGGAATTTGAGATCAAATCTCCAATTGTTATCTAATGATGAAGAAGCTGCAGTAGCAGATCCTACTCTTGGAAACTTGCCTAGTGCACCGACAACAGCTGCAACACTTGACGAGTCTTCTAATGAGCCAATTCCGTTAAGAAGATCAACAAGAGAAAAAAAAAACCAAATCCCAGATATCATAATAATGTAAATACTTCTTGTCAATTTGCTTTGCTTGATTCAGATCCTGTTTGTTATGAAGAAGCGGTAGAACAATCAGAATGGAAGAATGCTCTGATACCAAAATTGTTGGCACAAGAGATAAACAAAGACAATACAATAAGAAGAAAAGCAGAGAGAAACTTGAGTATTTCTTATTTCTCAGAAAACTAGCGTACAAGATTTTAAACAGCACTTGGAAAACAACAAACTAAGAGAGAAAATAGGGCACTATCCCATGACCTGCTAATTGACTAACTGCAACTAAATTAGGACTCCTAATGCTAGTAAACTGAATACGTAAAAAGCTCCTAAAAATATTAACAATAACTTAGTGACTTTTGAATCAGTCAAATAACAATTACAAAGTCATTAAGGCATTGACAAGGGAACAAGGTATCAATAACTAACAAAGCGATGCCAATTTATACAGGAAAATTCTTACGTTACTTTCAATATGTGGGAACAGCTAAACAAGACTAATCCCAATAACATTACATATTTATATATATACTAGTTTCACTGTACGTGCGTTGCACATGTGTATCATATCATATAGTATACAACTGTAATATGGAAATGGAATTAATATCACTAAATTAAGTTTTTTAGTAAATGACAATAATTGAAAGAACATAGCAAAAGTGGGCTTTTAATTGATTAATATAGATTGTCATAGAGTTAATTATTTTTTGAGATCAAAATAACCAAATATCATTGAAACATTTCAAAATATATTCAAAGTTTAAATATGGGGAGAATGTGTCATTTCTTTAGTAGTATTATTTTTTACTTCACTCAATTTTGTAAACAAATAGAAAAAAAAATATCAATATAAAAAATGTCATACATAGCCGTTTATTTTAAGGTTATGACCATAAATAATGGACATCATTTAAGTACAATTTTATCTTAAAGATTGATGCTTGAAATTTAATATGTGCATGATCTTAATAACGATTACCATAAATATTCAAATGTTTTATCTGTATATGTAATATATATTTTTTAGAAAATATTTTTACTCAATTAATATTTGAGTAAAGCTATCATAGAGATGTAATTTATGAAAAAGGTACTTTTATAGTGAATGTCAACATTGTTATAAGTAGAATGTTATAGAGATAAAAAATATATATATATAATATCAAATATGAGTTCTAAAAAATTTAGGTTGTTACAGTGATATGTTGTTATAATGTATGTCAAATATTTAGCGTGACCAATTCTTTGTTTTATATATTTATATATATATATTGAGCATTTAATGTTAATTTATGAACAACATCACCTATGGTGTAAAATATTTCATTTCTTTATGTTTCTACCATATCTTTGCGGAATTTTAGTCTTCTCCTTTTTTTTTGCGCATACATATCATATAGTTGTTGTCTAATGAAAGTATCTAGTATCTAGTATATAATAGAAGTTGTATCTTGATATAAAACGTTAAACTTTTTCAATAAAAAAAACTAATAGATGAATAAAATTTAAAGTATTATTCAAAGAATTTCTTTAATTGGATTTAAGATCATTTTATGATCAATCACTATTTTCTTATATAATTTTATATAGCTAGAAGGGAGTGTATCTTGTGACATAACATGTTATAAGACTTAAATGAATGCAAAATAACAGGAAATTCATACTTAAAATTTTTTACACTCAATATAAATTTACATAAAAAAAAATATAGGGAACACAATTTGTAGCCAATGAAGAAGGAAGACGAAAATATATGTTCATGCTATATTCACTCTAGTGTTCTATTTGATTGAAATCTCTTGTCACCAACACTTTACTTTCTCGATTCACTTTTACATACACATAGCTATCAAAAACATATTTAGTATCATGGCTATATTATTATATTATAAGTAAAAGTGATAATCTATTTTTGAAATAGTGGACTTAAAATCAAAATGAATAATTCAATGAACTACGTTCATGCCCGCTGTTTTAAAAAAATTAGGAAGAAACTCCTTTGTTTAAGGGTAAAAGAATAAAAAATGGAAAAACAAAGAACATCATGTGCCTTTTTTGTATTTTTTTTTTTAATTATTATTGCCTCTATCACAACTTGATCTATTAATTTTATTAGAAAATATAATCCTCAATATGTTCATTTATCACATTGTACACTCTTTATGTGAACACTCATTATTAAATTCTCTCTCGAAAGATAACACAAAAGAAATTAATTGAAGAAACAGAACAAGAAAATGAAATGAAACTTCTCGCTCACTATGCATAGAAGTTTTTTTGTGTGAAACACAGTTCAGAGTCATTTGGACATTTCTCTGAAAGATAATACCTAAATTTCCATGCGAAGAACTTCGGCGAACCATATCAATGGATTGCAGTTGAATCATTTATGAAAATTTTAAATGATCCCAAATTCTTGCAAAAAAGAGATCCTATAGAATTTATAAGAAGTGAATGGTTGTGATTTATGACTGTAGAAACATAAAAGTTGAAAAATTTGTCACTATTCATAGTAAAGAAGTCTTTTTTTAATAAATAACATATTTGGGTTAATTAAAAGGGTATTAATGTTCAATAAGGATACAAACAATAATGAAGTATATATGTGATGAAAATCGTAAGAGGAAAATATGAGTGTGAATTGATGAATAATTTTCTACAATATATTCACCAACTCTTTCTTATTATGTGGTACCTTGAATTTCGTTGAATTTTGAACTTAATAAACTGTTGCAAATAACATTTGAGATTTATTAAGAAGAAGAAGAAGAAGAAGAAGAAGAAGAGCAGAAAACTTAAAAAATCGTAAATTAAAAATGAGAGAAAATCTCTCTATTTATAGCGTAGTATTAATAGGCACCTTATCAAAAAAGTCACAATCCTTTGAAAAACTTTGAAAAAGTCACAACTCATCGGAAAAGGCACAACCCTTTGGAAAAGACACAGGCATTTGAAAAAATCACAACCCTTCCAAAAAGTTAAAACTCATCGGAAATGTCACGACCCCTCAAAAAAGTCACAACCTTTCGGAAAAGTCACAACTCTTTAATGTGAAAAGGTATCTAGCCTTAATATAATATAATTAATTAAATGAATGAATAAATAAATAAAATTGAGTATTTTTAATTGGTGGTATTATAGTAATTTAACATTTAAGTTTGGAAGTTCATGCTTTTAAGGTAGAATATATATATATATATGGCTATGAGTACTATGGAGATGAAAAAAACAAGTTGTATCAATTATACGACGAAGAAAACTTGCTGAGAAAAAATTTAGCCTTAATATACATTCTCCGGTCGAATTTAGGCAGATTTAGTACTTTCACACACCCCTACGGTATTACAGCATGGGGTAATCTCAATCAATATATATGGGTAGAAATTACTACGACGTTATCCAACAACCAATATGGATTTCTGCCGTAAATTATTATTTGTGGCTCATCGAAGATAGAATTAATGAAAGGAGACTCTTACATTGATCTCAACCTTGGGATACAACTCGAAACCTCACCAATGCAGCAAATCTCCTGCTTCCACAATACCAACGATGATACACTATGAAATTACCAGTTCAAACTATACCACAATGACGAGCTCAACGCGTAGAACAATTTCTCTCAAGGACTTAGTTGAAAAAATCAATAATTCTGGTGATCTAAGGTATTAAGTAGCTGGATATTTCTAATTTTTCCATGCAAGACTAAATAAATCTTGAAGGAGAATATATGTATAAGCCTCCCTCGGCATGGGGACCATTCACATGTCCATTTGCACTGTCTCAAAAAATCATGAATATCTTTCTATTTTGAAGTCGTATGGACAAACGGTTTGATGTGTAAAACTTTGATTTGATAGATTGTGGTTACTCTAACTCTTTATAGATTGGGAAAAAAATTCCAAGGCATTTGACCCAAATTTCACAGAAGCTATTGAAAAATTAAAGTACTTTATGATAACTTCACATGGCGATACACAATACTAACAAGATGCACTTCAATAAACAAATATTTGAATCAAATCATACTTGTAATAAAAAAAATTCAACAGAAGGTGTAACTCACCTCAGTTATGTGATCTAGGCAGGCATACTATTCCGGAAGCCACACCTTTGGTTCTCAATCTGCGAACCTACCAATCTAGTATCACAACTGGAGTCTCGCCGTAGGACAAGTTCTCTAAGATCTGAATATCCCTAACTGGGACAACTTGAAAAGGGTCTCATATGCATTTTCGTAGCATCAACACATAAAAGATTAGATGAAGAAACTCTAGCCCCGAAGGGAACTTTAGCTCATTAGCTACTCGGCCTATCTTTCTGAGTATCTAATATAGGGATGAAAAGTTATACTCAGATTAACCTATGTTCCCGAACCCACCTATGTTCCCAAACCCTTCTAAAAACACCTATAAACGTTAGCTGTAACTTGTGGCCCTTTGTTAGAAATAATGGATACTTGGAGATAGTAGAACCTAATTATTTCCTTGATATAAAATTATGCATAATCCTTGACTGTAAAATTAGTCCTGACCGGCAAGAATGGGGTAATTTTTGTCAGCCTCTCTGCAATCACCCAAATGAATTCAAACTTATGTCATCGAATGAGGTAATCGTACTATTGACCTGGTTTGTTGACCCAATTTGAAAACAACCTTTCTAATGATCGCATTTCACAGACTATTTGAAGGGGAAGACACCCCACACAAACGAGGCATCAGAGAGTGATCTTTATATAGTTACATGCGAAAAAATTTAAATTATTTTGAGCCAACGGCCTATAGCTCTACAACTACTAATGACTTTTATGGAAACGTCCAAAACAAGGTATTATGGTATTTGCGCTCTATTTTTTTTGTAAGGGATAAGGCACAAGTACCCCCCTAGACTATGACCGAAATCTCAGAGACACACCTTAACTAAACTAAAGTCCTATTACCCTTCTGAACTTTTTTTTTTTTGTAATTTTATACACCTTTTGTCTTACGTGGCACAATTCGTGACTCCAGGTAATTGAGGTGCGTGAGAGATATGTGGATGCCACGTAAGCCAAAAAGGTGCACAAAATTACATTAAAAAATGGGTTCGGGGGGGGGGGGGGGTAATAGGACCTTAGTTTAGTTAAGATGTGTCTCTGAGATTTCAGTCATAGTCTAGTAGGTACTTCTACCTTTTCCCTTTTTGTAATAATAGAATTATTATAAGTATTATTTAACAAACAAAAAAATTATATTGTGTCTTCCTTTCAGTGCGTTTTGAAACATTAAAGAATGTTTCTTTCTTTTTTATCAATTTTTAAAATTTAACTTCCACATAACATGTTTAAGACCACAAGATTAAAAAATATTTGGTATATTATATGTATATCCTTAGTTTAAGACCATAGAAAAAATAAAGCTTTTTCATTGAAAAGGAAGAAGTAACTTTGGGTCTCAAAAATAAAAAAATAAAAAAAAGTTTGGCCTCCAATTTATTTTTGACTTTACCTCACTAATCAACTTGAGTCAATCGCTGCTCTTCATATCCATCTTATTTATTGTGCATGGTACTTAGGCTAATATAAATCATTCTTTGCTGGCCAACCACTACAAAAAAATGCCTAAATTGTTGGGCTTTCAAAGCGGAGATTAGTTGCAACCCCCACAAATTACATTAAATAAAGGGGGTTTGAGAAAATAAAAGTAAATAGCAGGGGTTTAGAACCCCCGCCACAGAAAAATCTAAATAAATAGCGGGAGTTTAAACACCTGTCATTTGAAAAATATTTTTTTTTAATTTCAAAATATAAAATATTATATCTATATTTTTATACTCTAGGCCTATACTTACTTCTCATTCTATTTGTACCTCTTTTATTTAAAATAGGGAAAAAGAACAAATATACCCCCGAACTATCGTAAATGATATGTCCATACCCTTCGTTATACTTTAAGGTTGTATATACCCTTACCGTCAATATTTTGGGTTGTGTATACCCTTGAGACTAACAGCTGGACACGTGGCTTCATCTCAACGACTTACCTGATTATTTATTTATTTTTTACCCAAAATTGGAAAACCCACACCCCATTTCATTTTAAACCCACCCGAAACCCTTTTTGAAATAACTCGAATATATTTGAACAAAGCTACAAATCAAATTCAAAACCTTTGCAACAATAACAAATTCATGTGGTTTAATTTGAATTTCGTCTAATAGAGATGATGGAGTGAGCATCATCAGATCTACTCCCTTGCCAAAATTCAATTCGTTCTCCCTTACAATTTAAGGAAAAATAACGATGGAAAAGCTTTGAGAATTTCCGGCGAGATCGCCTAATGCACTGTCGCAAGACATTTCGTCTAATTTCTGGGCAAGTTCGTGAAGTTTTGATATCTGGGTTTTATTCCCCACCCACTTATCTTCTACATCAAGAAATTTCAGCTCATTCTAACGGCTTGAACTCCGGCAGACCACTATTGAGCGTCAACGGTGGTTTTTCGACAGCCTTAATGGAGCAAGGACAATGCCAAGCTGGGCGCCTCTTCAAGGCGCACACAACCCACAAAGATCATTGCATTCCACCAAAACAAACGCCACAAATCTCATTTCTAATGATTCATATGTTTGTGTGATCTTTGGAGAAGAAGGCGGCAATGTCGGCGGTGGTCAATCACAAAGTTGGCTTGATGGTTTTGTGTGCAATCATCCATGAATTCTAAAACACAAAAAGACCATGGCTAATGTTAGTGATATTAAATTTTTGAGAACTAAAGAAGAGAAGAAGATGGATCATTGCTTGAAGGGAATTATGGAAGATGGGTCATGGGTGTTTTAATTCGGGTTACGGATGGGTTGAGGAAGATGGGTGGGTCTATTAATTTTGGATAAAAACATAATAAAAAATTAGGTAAATAATTGAGATGTAGTCACGTGTCCAACCGTTAGTTTCAAGGGTATACACGACCCAAAATATTGACGGTAATGCTATATACAAACCTTAAAGTATAACGAAGGGTATTGACATACCATTTACGATAATTCGAGGGTATATGTGTCCTTTTTCCCTTTAAAATATTAAAGACAAGCTATTTTCAAAATAGAAGCTATTTTAATTCAAAAATATAAAACACAATAAAACATTTTCACTTTGGAAACTTCACTCTATCTCTCATTTCTCAGAACTCACCTTTTGAGAGCTCACTTCTCCCATCGCTATATATCTCTCATCGAACGCTTCACCGCCACTTCGCCGCCGCTTTGCCTATGTAAACTTCAGCTAGCTTATCAGATTCGGAATCGAGATGACATTTTAAGGTAAAAAAATGTCACTACTCTTACTTTTTTTGGATTCTCTCATCTCAATATTCACATATCTAAAAGTTTTATACAAATTTCTGATTGTATTCACTAGGTATGTTCATTTGTTTGCTGTTTGTATAGCTGCATGGAGGTAGAATTAGGTTAATTTTATTGTACTTCTTAGGGATGAAAATTTTGAAATTGTCAAATGTTTTCAAATAATGAACTGCACTAGCCTACCATTTTCGTGTATTTTGTGGTAGAATTAGGTTAATTTTGTTGTACTTTTCGTGGTTTAGTTATTTGTGCTGGTATTTTGTGGTGGAATTAGTTTAGTTATATGTAGTAATGTAATATACTCTGATTATGGGTAGTAATACCTACTGTTGAGTGTATACTTGTGATGGTCTAGGTTAAAGATTTTAGTGCTCCATTAGAGAAGTTATGAGACCATCTGCGTACTCTATTGGTGTATAATTGTTTTTAATTCTTAGATTCTCCTCTTCTATGCCTAGATTAGTCTTAAAATGCTTTTCGCTTCGGCTCCATGAACTAAAATGATGCTCTCTGCTCAGATCTTCTTTGTGGTGAGTCGCTCGAATTCAGTCAAGATTTGCTTAGTATTATGTTAAATTTGGTAGTTATTCTGGCGGCTACAAAATGCTTTATAAGTCAAACTATTTTAGTCACCTTATTACCTATACACGAAATGTCATTATGCGTGGCCTTCTCAGCAAGTTTAAAAGATTGTTTCTGTGATCTGGGCGTTAAAGTTAGTTACATACGAGATAATTTGCAAAGCACACCTAGAATCTTAGATTGTTATTGTTCAATCACGCATCATATGATGTTTTGCAAAGTTGAAGTGTGTGATAGAAAAAAAAGAACAGCAAATAGATGGGTAGAGCAGAGGCAGTATGTGAAAAAGAAATTTCCTGACTACTTTATTACGCTGCCTGCAGCACTCCTTTTATAAAACAAATACATTGCAGAAAAACTGAAGCTAAAAATTAGGAACCACTACTCCAAGATTTTCTCCTAAAAACTTGACAACAGCCCACATTTAAACTTCTTCCTAAAGACTAGGACAAACATAACGATAGATATTTTATTCCTAACATAACTTATTAAAACTAACACCCTCCCTTAAACTGAAAGCTTTCAAGCTTCAGTTTAACTTCAGCTTCTTGAGCTCTTCCATAGTGCCGATACCCATCAACCTCCTCAGATTTTGGAAAGTGAGAAACCTGAGAGGTTTAGTAAAAATGTCCACCAACTGATCTTCACTTCGGCAGTACTGCAGCTCTATTGTTCCTTCATTAGTGAGATCTCGCAAGAAATAATACTTCACATCAATGTGCTTGCTTCTTCCATGTAAAACAGGATTTTTTGATAGCTTAATGGCAGAATTATTGTCACAGAAAATTGTAGTTGCTTTGTCTTGTTTGAATTGTAGTTCTTCAAGAATCCTCCTCAACCAAACAGCTTGACAAGCACAAGCTGTAGCAACAACAAATTCTGCTTCAGTACTAGATAAAGTGACAATTTTTTGCTTCCTGGAAGACCATGAAACAGCTGCTGTGCCTAGTAAATAAACATAGCCTGAAGTACTCTTTCTGTCGTCTTGATCTCCTGCGTAGTCGCTGTCAGCAAAACCAAT
Organism: Solanum okadae; assembly: GCA_036553675.1. Taxonomy (NCBI): domain Eukaryota; kingdom Viridiplantae; phylum Streptophyta; class Magnoliopsida; order Solanales; family Solanaceae; genus Solanum; species Solanum okadae. The sequence goes on from CM071682.1 coordinate 14,811,167, forward strand.
CAAATCAGATTTTTCACCCTTCTTGTAGAACAAACCAAAATCCTTAGTTCCTTGTAAGTAGCGAAGGATCCTCTTGGCAGCTAGCAAGTGAATTTCTGCCGGACTCTCCATACACCTGCTTATAAGACTTAGAGCCTGTTTGGATGGGCTTTTAAGCTGGTCAAACTGGCTTAAAAGCCAGTTTTTGACTTATTAGAGTGTTTGGCAATTATGAAAGTGACTTATTTTAAGTCAAAAATGACTTATTTTAAGCCAAAAGCTAAAAGCTAGGGGAGGGGAGCTTTTTTTTTTTTAACTTAAAAGCCATTTTATGTTGACCAAGTATATTACCTTTTTGCCCTTAATTCTTTTATACAATTTCCAAATTGCCCATATTGAATTATTATTATTATTATTATTATTATATTATTATTATTATTATTATAATAATAATAATAATAATAATTATTATTATTATTATTATTATTATTACTATTACTATTATTATTATAATTATTATTATTTTATTATTCTTATTATTATTATTATTATTATTATTATTATTATTATTATTACTATTACTATTATTATTACTATTACTATTACTATTATTATTATTATTATTATTATTATTATTATTACTATTACTATTATTATTACTATTATTATTATTATTATTATAATAATAATAATAATTATTATTATTATTACTACTATTACTATTATTATTATTATTATTTTATTATTATTATTATTATAATAATTATTATTATTATGTTTATTATTATTATAATAATTATTATTATTATAATTATAAATATTATTATTATTATTATTATTTTATTATTATTACTATTACTATTATTTTTTTTTTATTATTATTATTATTATTATTATTATTATTTCTGAAATATGAATTTATATTCCTCTTATAAGGTGGTAAAGAAATATGTGAATGATAGAAAAATATTATTACTTATGGATGTAAAACATAAATTAATTTTGTTTTAATTTTTTTTTTAAGTATAAAAACCTTAAATTAATCAACTTTTTATCATGTTAACAACTTAAAGGGTATTTCAGACATTTTGATAAAAAAAAAGTGTTTACCAGCACTTATTTGCCAAACACATCAACAACTTTTTTTTCAACTGCAGCACTTTTATCCAAACACATAACTACTTATTTTAAAAATAAGTTCCAGCACTTTAAAAAGTTACTTTTTTTAAGTCAATCCAAACGGGCTCTTACAGCATACATGATGTCAGGTCTTGTAGCAGTAAGATACTTCAAACTACCTACAATTTGCCTGTAGAGCGTGTTGTCTACCATATCTCCTCTTCCAACTTTGTTTAGCTTCAAACCAAACTCAACTGGAGTATCGACGGGATTGCAATTCTTCATCTTGAATCGATCTAAAATTTCCCACACATATTTCTTTTGGGAAACAAATTTCCCATCAACAGATTGCACTACTTCTAAACCAAGAAAATAATGCATCTTACCAAGATCAGACATCTCGAATTCATCCATCATAGATCTCTTAAAATCAAAAAACATGACATTATCATTCCTAGTAAATATAAGATCATCAACATATATACACACTATGAGAATTTTTCCAGATTCTCTAATTTTAACAAAGAGAGAGTGTTCATATGAACATTTCTGGAAACCAAATTTTAGAAAGTAAGCCTCAATGCGACTATACCAAGCTCGTGGAGCTTATTTTAGTCCGTAAAGAGCCTTTTTCAACTTGTATACCTCATGCTCATCTCCAATTTTTATGTAACCAGAAGGTTGCTCGATAAATACCTCTTCCTCCAAGTATCCATTTAGGAAAGCTGATTTGACATCCAACTGAAAGATAGGCCACAAATTTTGTGCCGCCACGGCAATTATCATTCTGATGGTGTCATGCCTTGCAACTAGAGCAAAGACTTCTGTGTAGTCCACACCATGTTCCTGCTTGTATCCCTTAGCCACCAATCGCGCCTTATACTTGTCTATTTCACCATTTTCTTTGAGTTTCGTCTTATAGACCCACTTGACACCTATGGTTTTGTGCCCCTTTGGAAGATCTGATAACTCTTAGGTGCTATTTCTTTCAATAGCATCAATCTCATCATCCATAGCTTTCCTCCATTTTTCCTCTTTGACGGCATTCTCAAAGGTTGTAGGATCGCAATCTGCAAACAATGCAAAGTTGGAAACATCTTCATTAACATGAGTTCCTGTTTCCTTATAGTCCATCATCCATGCGGGCCTTCTGCGAGCACGACGAAGAGGCTGATCAGGTGCATCAATTTCTTCCAAAACTGGTGGTGAAATTTCATCAACTACTTCAGTAGAAATTTCAGAAATATCAGAAATTTCGGGTGTTGCAACTGCTTCTTCGACTTCATTATTAATTAAGATAGGAGCAGATTGATGTATGTTCCAATCCCAAGTGTTCTCCTCATCAAAAACTACATCTCTGCTGGTCACAACCTTCTTTGTCAATGGATTGAATAGCTTGTATGCCTTGGATGTCTCGCTAACACCAAGAAAAACACATTTCTCACCTCTATCATCAAGTTTCTTTCTTTTTTCTTCTGGAACATATGCATAAGCAATGGACCCAAAAATTTTGAAGTGGTCTACTACCAGTTTCCTTCCGCTCCAAGCTTCCTCGGGTGTTACATCTCGAAGAGCAACAGTGGGACTTCTGTTCAAGATGTGAATGCTCCAATTCACTACTTCTGGCCAAAATTCCTTTGGAACTCTTCCCCGAGCCAGCAAACTACGAACCATGTTGAGAATGGTTCTATTCTTCCTCTCTGCCACACCGTTTTGCTGCGGTGTATATGCTGTTGTGAGTTGTTTTCGAATGCCACGAGTCTCACAAAATTCATCAAATACCTTAGAGCAATATTCTCCTCCGCGATCTGTCCGAAGGTTCTTAATGGTCCTGCCAGTCTCATTCTCCACACGTGCTTTGAAGCTTTTAAATACATTAAAGGCCTCCGATTTTTCTTGCAAATTTACACCCAAGTCTTCCTGGAATAATCATCAATAAATGTAATAAAATACCTTTTGCCCCCATTAGAGATTGGTGTTAATGGTCCACAAATATCCAAGTGTACCAGCCCTACTACCTCATTGGCTCTCCATGACTTATTTTTGGGAAATTGAGAATGATGTTGTTTTCCAACAACACATTCTTCACAAACTTGAGATGGAACAACAATTTCAGGAAGCCCCGTGACCATACTCTTCCTTTGAAGGATCTTCAAGCCACCAAAGTTCAAGTGACCATATCGAAAATGCCACAACCATGAAGGATTTTTCATTTCCGCCATATAGCAAGATTGGACATTTTCAATCTTCAAAGGAAACAACCTATTCTGACTCATTTTCACAAAAGCAATAACTCCTATGGAGGGATCAGAAATTTCACATGTATCATTCCTTAACGTGATGACGTACCCTTTTTCTAACAGCTGACCAGCACTCAATAAATTGCTTTTCAATGCAGGAACATAAAACACATTAGATATGATTTCAACAGACCCATTTTTTTTTCTAAAATTGATATTACCCTTTCCCATCACATTCACTGTTGAGAGATCACCAAAACTAACTGTCGACCGAAAGTTTTCATTTAGATTAGTAAAAGAAGACTTACTTCCAGTCATATGGTTACTACAACCGGTATCCACATACCAAATAACTTGCTCCTCGGGCTCGTTTTCAACATGAATTGCCATTAACAAGGTTTCTCCTTCCTTATTCTCAGCAAAATTTGACTTTTCTTCCTTCTCATTAGGCAGCCTTGTACGACATTCAGAACGATAATGACCAAATTTATGGCAACGATAACATTCTATCTTAGATTTGTCAAAAGCTCTTCCTCTACTTTTGTCGTAGTCATCATCGGCTCTAAAATTTCCGTTGCCATATTTGCTGCTCCATCTCTATTTCCTCGATCTCCTCTCCCTCTCCCTCTACCTCTACCCCTTCCTCTACAATTGGAAGAAATAAAAGTAGACGCCTTCAAGATTTTCTCATCAGAAGTTGAATGTCGATTCATCTTCTGCTCGTGCACCAATAAGGAGTTTTGCAATTCGTCAAGCAATAACTCATCTATATCTTTTGACTCCTCAATGGAGCAAACGACATTATCATACTTCGGCGTCAAAGAGCATAATATCTTCTCAACAATTGTGATATCGTTCATCTTCTCACCATGGAATCGCATTTTGTTGCTAATCTCCATTGTTCTAGCGCAGTAACTCATTACAGACTCTCCTTCCTTCATCTGCAAGGTCCCGAAATCCCTTCTTAAGGCTTGAAGCTGTGCGCGCTTCACTCTAGCAGTGCCTTGATATTTCTTTTTCATGGAGTCCCATATATCTTTAGAAGTTTCTTTGCAAAGAATAGTTTCTAAGATAGGACGTTCAATAGACTGAAAAAGGTAATTTTTTGCCTTCAAATCTTTCAGCTTTCTTGCTTCAAACTCTGTCATTTGAGCATTCGTCAAGGTTTCGCCTTCCGCCGGAGCGCTGATACCAACCTCCACAATTGGCCAATATTCCTTTGACCTTAAAATTTTTTCCATCAGCATGCTCCAATGGTCATAGGGACCATCAAAATGCGGAATAGCTGCTTGCACGTAATTGCTCTCTAAAGCCATAACTTACTATTTATTTCTCTGTTTTTCTTCTTTTTCTTTTTTATAATCTAAGCTGGCACTGATACCACTGATAGAAAAAAAAAAGAACAGCAAATAGATGGAGTAGAGCAGAGGCAGTATGTGAAAAAGAAATTTCCTGACTACTTTATTACACTGCCTGCAGCAGTCCTTTTATAAAACAAATACATTGCAGAAAAACTGAAGCTAAAAATTAGGAACCACTACTCCAAGATTTTCTCCTAAAAACTTGACAACAGCCCACATTTAAACTTCTTCCTTAAGACTAGGACAAACATAATGATAGATATTTTATTCCTAACATAACTTATTAAAACTAACAGTGTGTAGGTGTTTGATTTTGGTAAAATCCAAGTTCACATGGTACACGCGCATTTGGGCTCAATGATTGTTAGCCCAAGGGATGAATCTGTGAAGTCTATTGGGCCAAAGTGGACAATATGTATCATGGGCATGGACTGTCAGATATAGTTACGGCAAACTCCAGTATAGTTGTTGTGTGCTCCAAAACAAGTTCCAGTTTAAAACATATGTAGTTCTCCTCCTTCAATTACTAGTAGTTTCATTGTCCTGATGTAGTAGTTTTAAGTTATTTGAGAAAATCAAAGTAAATGAAGCTCGTGGTACGAGATAAATCATGAATAAAGTCCAGCGAACTTGATTGCTGCCCAACAGACTTAGTATTGATTCTTGGCATTTCTTTTACACCTGCTCTTTTCCTCAAATTTAAGCTAGGGACAAATCATGTCTAAGAAATAGAAGTTAAAATTATCTAAAGCGAAAGAAAATGAATCAAAGAAGTCCCCTTTATGTGCAACTTTTCAACTATTGCCATTGACAGTCATCCACTTTTTTAGTGCATCGTGACTTTAGTTAGATGTTTTTGCTGAAACAGTTACTTGAGAAGTTGCACGGGAAGTGGAATTTAGTGAAGTAGCAACCATATCCGGCAATGTATTCTAGTGTCTATGGTGGAATCATTCTTGATCCAGCAATGCTGGTTATTCCAATTGATTATCACATGGTTCATCGAGGACATGGTGTCTTTGACACATCTATTATTTTTGATGGCTATGAATCTAGTCTAGTTCCTTAAACAATGATATTATAGTTTGTGATTTGATCTCTAAAAATATCAACTTTATGTTAGACTCCGTGAATAACGTGCTTCAATTACTATCAAATCTGACATTCCATGCATTCCCCTATCAAAAAAACAACCACCACCGCTTAGTGCAATCCCACAAGTGGGGTCTGGGGAGCATAGAGTGTATGCAAACCTTACCGCTACCTTGGGAGGTAGAGTTGTTATTTTCGATAGACCCTCGGGTCAAGGACTCCCCAACAATAAAAGAAAAGAAAAAAAAGTACCTAGATCATAAAGTATTAATAATATGGAAGTACATGCTAAAATCATTTTGCATATCATGTATTTGTAGTGTTACTTAAGTAAGAAATGCTCTATCGGAGCTAAGATCCTAAGCTATAAGTCTATGGTTGATTCAGCTTCTCTTTGGCTTTCTAATGCAGCTATCTGTACGAATTGGATGTCCACATTAATCGCTTCTTTTGATCAACATCCAAAGCCAGGATCGCGTCTCCATTTACATTTTCAGAACTTAAAAGCATTCTTATTCAACTTTCTGCAGCATCAAAGTGCAGGAAAGGCACTCTGAGATATTGGTTGAGTGCAGGGCCTGAGAACTTCTTACTCTCCCCAGCTAAATGCTCGACATCTGCATTCTATGTTGTGGTTATTGATGAAGATTTCGCACAATGCAAAGAAGGGGTAAAAATGATAAAAAAATTTTTATCTTGATTATAGAAATATCCAAATTTCAATAGAGGAGCATATGTCTGAACACGCATAGCATGCTTTTTAGTATTGGTGTAAAGGAAAAACTATTTGTATCTGTTAATCACATCACTCTTTATTAGAATGCAATCATTTCATGTGGGTGTGGATTTAGATATGAATTTCTTATGATTTTCTTTTTTGTTTATGAGGCTGCTGTTACTGTTGTTTTTCTTTCACTGCTTCATTCATTCTCTTTCTGAGAGACCAAGGAAAATCTGTAGTTCATGTGTTTTTATGAAGGCTAGTTAGAAAAGTCTTATTCACTGGATTAGCCAGTAATCTTGACAAGCATTGCAATTACAATATTTTTTAAAGTTTCTGATTTATCTTTATCTTTTGTTAATTGTAGAAATGGCAAAGACCAAGCGCTGACAGAACTTGCAAAAATCATTTCAAACACAACCTACATTGTCAGTTCAGCCCAATGCATAACCAACCACATCACAGTCGATTTCGTTAGTTCAGGCAATAAGACAGATGACTTTCTCAGTTCAGGCCACATCACGGCCGGTTCTGTCAACTCAGGCTGCATCACAATCGATTTCCTCAAATCAGGCTGCATCACATTCGACTTCATTACGTCAGGCCGAATCACAACCAGAATCATTCAAGAAGCGTGTTGTTGGACGTGAGTCCACGGAGTATTGGACCGTAGAAGCAATAGGTAAACTTTGCACTTCTGCTTTCTTCTTCATCATTTTTTTCTTTTTCTTCTCCATTTTTCTTCTTTTTCTTCTTGTTGTTGGAGGGGCTGGCAAATTTTTTTCTTCCCAAACACTGTCCATTAGCTGCATACTATCAGTTAGTTTCGTCTTTTATACTTTGGTATCTTAGACTAGTACTTGTTATGTTAACTTAAATTTTGGAAAATGTTTTGTTCATAGTCTCAGTCCTTCTGAAAGGAATGTACTGGTAGTGTGCTAGTCCTTTAGGAAACACAAAAACATCTCCTGTTTGCTATTGATTTTCAGTACTTCAAAATATCAGATGATACTAAAGAATGTCAGTCCAGGTCCTTTAACGTAGCTTATTTGTTTATCTGAAAGCTCTGCCTCCATTGTACTACTTCTTTGCTTTTTAAAGCACTTAAGAGAATCAAAACAGACAATTCTGTTTTGATACATTGTCTTTCTTAGTTTTTCTAACAGGTGATATGTTCTTATTGTCCTCTACTTACTATCTGTCTACCATAGATTGAAAGACAATAGAGTGAGATTGTCCTTACTTACTGTCTGTCTCGATCCTGGCTTAGTACATTAGTCTCAACTAAGGCGTGCAAGTTTACTTATTCTACATGGTGGTACCTTAGTAATAGATGGTGGAAATCAAGCTCAATACCAACAAATTGGCCTCTTGTTGGAATGTTTTCCGGAATGCTCATCGTGTCCATGAATTTGTAACTGATGCACTTATAGGAACTAAGGGCAATATTGAGTTCCATGGTCCTATTTTAGCCAACTTTGACATGTTAGATACTAGTAATCCATCAAATATTCACCATATCCTTAGTAAAAACTTCTCAAACTATCCAAAGGGATCTTCCAGAGGCAGTATGATCAGCATAAGTGAGCCTACGTTTCCCAAAAGGCGTCTCGAAATCAATATTTTCACCAATGATCTGAGAACGCAACCACGAAAATTTCTTTTCAGCGGATTCAGTCTTAGAAATAGTTTTTTCCCTCACATGAAATGATTCAATTCTACTTCTCAAATCTTCGTGCGAATCAACAAAGGAAGCAGTACTGCCAATAGAACTACTATTAGTATAGTTCTTAGTGTTGTTGTGGTGGTCTCTTAGATTTTCTCTCAATATTAGCTACTCAAATTCCATATTCTTCAAAAAGTAACAGAACAACAGGAGGAAAAAATCTTAGAGAAGTTTAGTCTCTTATTTATTTTAAATATAGTACTATGTTTAGTCTCTTATTTGTTTTAAACTTAGAGATTCTCTGTTAATGTTTTCATCATTTCTAATATTTGTTCAAATCAGTTTGATGGTGCTTTGTTTAGTATAGTGTGTTGTCATTTTGAAATGGTTTAAAATCCTTACTTGAGTAACTACTGATCTCGCACCTTTCTTGAATATGTGAATGCCTAACTACTGATCTCGCACTTTGCTTGAATATGTGATACCTAACTATTGATCTTCGTGACTTCAAGTCTGTCTATTGATTGTTTACTTTGTGCCTTCTTTTTGATCCATTCTAAAGATCATATACTGCTCTAAACTCCAAAACCCAAGTGTTTTTTTTGAATGCCCAAGTGTTTGTTCTTTGGTTTTGAATTATTTGGTCTTTGTGTCCAATTAGATTGTTTCCTTGTATAACAACTTAGATTCTCTTTCACCCTTTGTTTACTTTGATATTTTATTCTCCAAGAATGTTATCATGTTCTGTATTATGTTTTCATTTCTCTAATTAAGAATCATTCCCTTGACTTGGAATGTAGGTTGACAGTTGTGTTTGGTCTTTTATTCTCCAAGGAAATGCATGATCATATTGGTTAGTTTCCTTGTGAATTCTTGTTTTTTTTTTTTGTTCATTGCATAAACAGGAAGGTTTTGGAGTTTGGAGCAGTATATGAGCTCAGGTCAGACTAGGCAAAATTATTTGGGGGTTGTTGGTTACCTTGGTTATAATTGACATTGGCACTCATAGTAGAGATTTCGTTGGTTACCTTTTTTGTTGATACTTTCACCTATTCTTGTATGTTAGTATTGACCTATTTGTTTATGGTTGACATTGGTATTAACACTCATAGTGGAGAATTGTTATTGTTGTTCACATGTTTTTTTATGGTTAACGTTGGTATTAACACTCATAGTAGAGAGTTGGTATTGTTGTTCACATGCTTATATTCCAGATTTTGGTTTCTGCACTTAAGGCTTAAGTTATCTCGTTCGATACCCATTTATTATATATTTTCTTTTGCAGCCAGGTGATGTTCCATGAACCGTTGTAGGTCCTTTCTTGAGTTTGGATGCTAGTGAAGATTTTTCATCAATAAAAGAAAGTTAACCAGTTGTCATAGTGATTTCAAGTTCCTTGTAATCGTAATGGTTGAAGTGAATCATATTTCAATATAGCTTGTAAAACTAATAGTACACTTAATATTATATTTTTGTGTTTGAAATATGTTTTATTTCTTAATACTAATATGTCCATTTAGGTTGGACTATGATGTACATATTAATTAGTCATTGATATTTAAAATTGAATATAACTAGCAAAATGCTATAAAAAAAATTAAATGTTCATGAATTGCAGGGGTTGAAACTCCTCGTGACTTAACTGTGGCAAACCTAACTGCAGGGTTTTTTGAAACTGTCATATATAACAACAAATTGCGGGGTTGCTGACTGCCGCAATATATAATTTTGACCCTCGGAATTTGAACGTTTTTTTGTCGTAAACTATGCAGGACTTGGTGGAGCTTTTCTTGTTGTACATATTACAAGATAAGTTGGGAACAATATTGAGCAATGATCATCTTGTTACGGTAGATAACTATGATGCTAGAAGTACCAATTCTACAGATTTAGCAAAGATAATTTATGGTAGATAATTATGATGCTAGAAGCACGTTAATAATCGCATTTAGCTTAGACAGACATATGCCATGTAAAATAGGAAAAAAACAATTACTTATATATAATCTAGAGTCTTTTATATATAATCTATACGGAATCTTTTAGCAAACCTGAGTATTGATCTTTTTAGTCCATTTCATGTGTGTTCTTTTAGTAGAAGAAAGAACAGATAACTCAATAGCCGCATTTCAATGGATGGACTATAAAACTGATTACTTTCGACTTTTTCATTCTACTAGTTTTTCGACACGTGCATTGCACGTGATTACCAATTCAGAAAATATATGTTATAGTAAATAGTATTGCTTATTAATTTAAGCAGAGATTTGAATAAAAAGGTTTGCATAAAATAATATTGTAGATTCTTTTATGAATGTTCAATGTGGATCTTCATATATATCTCTTATTCATGTGAACCTACGAAAATGGTCAATGATTTTTTGTATTAGTTAAATGCAATAATGTATATATTTATTTCAATTTGATAAAGTTCAATTATGTAATTAGTCATATCTCACTAATATTACCTTATAGATGATATTTGTTGTGTATTTTTCTTGTCATCTAACCAGATGTGCTTTGTACGTGTATTTCACGTTAAACTGTTTAGGTGTCATATGAACATGTGAAGAGAACAACTACATTTTATTTTTTAGAACTATTTTTTGTATATTAATTTTTATTTTATAAGTTATAACATAATAAATGATGTTCTTGTTATTGGCTCTCATATTTGACTTCTCGATTGACTGTATAGATAAATCAAAGATAGTTATTTGACTGTCCATAGTTAACTAAGAAAGGTTTTCTTGTTTTTACCAGAAAAACTAAGAATTAAAATTAAAAAATATATTCTATCTGTCAAATCATATATCTAATCACTTGTTTATCTTACAGTACACCCAACAAAGATATAATTCATATACTTGTAAATGATTTTCAATTTATTAAACCAAGCATGATTCGTCCAAGGAAAAATAATAACACCGTGTTATCACATATATAGGGGCGGTATAATAATATGAAAAATTATTGGTCCAAAGTTAATATAAGGAAAGATGAAATATAAAAATAATTAATGTAATAACTATGAGAATTCATATTATTATAACTAAAAAATGTAAAAGAGTGCGAATAACGTTCGCAATAATTAGTAATAACTAAGAGAATTTATAATGTTATAACTAAAGAATTAATGTGCAATAGCTGAATTTCTAATAAATGTTATACTTACATAAATAAATAGGACTTTTAATTAATGTTACTATTTTTTTCATAGTTATTAGATTTTAATTTAGTGTAGGGACAAAATAAAATTTCATATTACTGAATATAAAATTTATTTTGCCAATGATAAATTTTAAATGATTCATATATATTCACATATTTTCATATTTGTTGTGAGAACTCGGAACATTTAAAATAATATATTTTAAAGTTAGAAGATCTTCTTAAATTCATAATACATTCATGACAAATACCTAAATACATATATAAAAATTAGCTACTATTAAATAAATAATAAAAATTAAACTAATAGAAACTTCATCTGACGTTATTACAAGTCATATGAACTTTTCTTCATCTAATATACTGAAATATTAAGAAATAGTAATTAAGCAAAACAAAAGGGCGATGTTTATATAGTAATAACTATTTTGAAGCAAACTTCCTAACAATCTAAATCACACAAGTAACATTGATAAATAAAGTCACTCATTTGTCTTGAGCATAAAAAAACAAATTGTGACAATTCTCTTGCTCTTGAGAAGTTTAGTAATTTTGGAAAAAGATATTTAGAAGCATATATATCTACATCACAACAAAAATTGTTAACAAATACAAATGGATTTAGTCTACATCATGTCAACTTCATATATTAGAACATTACATAATAATGTATATATTAAGAAAAAAATAATTATTATATCATCAAAATTAGTTTTCTCAAGTACTCGAGGTTATGAAATATACCCTCTTAGGATAAAACAATTTACTTCATAAGAATAGTGGTATCTCATATTCCGCTAAACTTCCAACTCACTCAACGACAATAAATCACACAAAAAAATTTAACATGCAAGAAGGAGAAGAATAGCAGATTAAAAAAATTGTGGTTGAAAAATGAGGAAGTATCAAAGTGTTTTTTGTGTCTTATCTGAAAAGTCATGACCTTTCCGAGAAGTCACAACCCTTTGGAAAAGTCACAATTTATTGAAGAAGTTACAACATTTTGGAAAGTCACAACTCATCGAAAAATCACAACCCTTTGAAAAAAGTCACAACATATAGAAAAAGTCACAACTCATCGAAAAATTCACAACCTAAGTTAGAGATATTATAGTAATTTAACATTCAAGTTAGGAGTTCATACTTTTAAGGTAATATAAATATAGATATAGATATAGATATTCACATTGAAAGTGCAGCGGAAGTCGGCAAAGAATAAGATTAGGTGAAGGGTAATCATCCAAATCTCGATATGACTAATTTTGTGCGAGCAAAATAGCTAATGTTCTCACTCCATTGATGCGATGTAGGAGCATCTTGAGGGCGTAAACGAAGGAAGTGGCTAGAGCCTTGCCTTGCTACATATTGTGGGCTCGATATTCCGATTTATTTTCTTTTGCAAAAGAAGAGTGCCAAAAGAGGAAGCTGTAGTCTTGCATTTGCTTTATTTCGTTTGTAAATCTCATGAATAGCTTAGTATTTTCTGGGGTTTAGGCATAAACATGATCGTTGAATTAGTCTGAAAATCCTTCAATGGTATATGTATGCGGAAGGGCTTGCAAATCATCAATAAAGAGCTAGACTACTCTATATGTATATATATATGTGTGTGTTTGTGTGCGTCTTTTTCATACCTTGGGCATAGAGACCATGAGTTGGGTTATCTTGTCAACCTAACATGCTGACACAAATGTATTAAACTTCATTTAAATTATATACTATTAATTGAAATATTGATCCAACTATATTAACCACACTCGATCAACATATCATAAATTTATGATTTAACAAAAAAATTAATATGGATTTATCTTGTAATATTTCACTGTCTACAAATGTTGTCTGCTTCAAGGCTGTTAACCCTTTAAAAATAAGACTCGAAAGGAAACTTGTGGCCACTACTTGTTCCATTGTCAACAGAGAAAAAATTGAGACAAGGACTTCTTCTGGCGATTGGCTAAGTCCATCCTCTACCTCCATACTAAGCAATTCTACATATATAGAACTTGTATTCTACAGTAGCAAATATTTTCAGATTGTAATTGGGAGAAGAAACTGAGGTCTCAGGTTTAAATCCTAGCGAAGACAAAAGCAATCATTCATGTCAAAATCACCCAAAAAAGAAGAACATACAATTATGTTGCAACAGCCAAAAAATAAGCAAGCTACCCCAAGTCTTCGATTGAAATCGATACTCATAGTAAAATTTCTGATTTCGCCACCCAATTAGAACTCATGGACCACTAAAGCATTAGAAGATGACACACTTTTAAGTATAGTTCAGAATTTTGAATTTCTAGTACTACAATAACAACAAGAATTAATATCAAGAAAGAATATATAGACAATCTCTTAAATTTATTAATAAATCTATTTAAATATTAAAACTTCAGCATATTCAATTGCGCATCCAAATACATAATAAAGTATTATTAGACACTTTTGATTCAATTTTTAAAAAAATAAATGATTTCACTTGTGTTCTCAAGCGCTTATTACATAGACAAAACTACTTAAAATATATCAACTCTTTTAATTATGACTGCGGATGGCAACACGTCAATGCAAATGACATGATTCTCAAGGACACGACAACCATATGATAATGCTTTTTCTTGAAAATCAAGTAGTTTTCTTACTTATCTTTGTCTTGGAGTAAGCAAGCAAAAAAAATATTATTTTGCAAAATATTTATATACATAATTTAGATAAATAAGAGTATGGGGTCAGGGTACATGGTAAAGTGTGGGGATTAGAGGTAAGAAAGAGATAATCAACTTGAAATGTCAGTAATGAAATTTACTTTTCAAACATTTTTCAGAAAAATGTGCTGACTGACATGTTCATAAATGAGGAAAAATGCAACAAATTGGGTTTCGTGGTGTAGTTGGTTATCACGTCAGTCTAACACACTGAAGGTCTCCGGTTCGAGTCCGGGCGAAGCCAAGCCTTTTTTTTTTTCTCCTCTTTTCTCGTAAACTCGTAAAAATGGCGTCTTATAAGGCTTAATTTTCCTTCTTTCTCTATTAGGATAGTTTTAATTTGCAATGATTGAATTCGAGACTTTAGTTTCAAACCACACATAAGTTTAAGGCACAAAAAGGATGAAAGAGAAACATAAAAACACAATATATTTGTGAAGTTCCACTCTTACAAAACAACAACAACAACAACATACCTTAGTCCCCATGAAGTGAAGTTTTGGGGATGATAGACCTTACAACTACTTAGTGGATCAGATTCAATTATAAAGAACATATAATATAACATAACATAATCGATTCCAAAGGAAACTTGATCATTATACCAATTTATTGTTATAGAGAAGTCTTGACTGATTGTATACGTACCTATTACGCATAGATACCTACTTAGATAGCCAAGAATGGATTCTCAATGAAATGATAAACTTTACTTGCAGACCCAAAGCGAGCAGAAGCATGTAATGGCAAGACCATGCTGCAAGTATTATCACTTAGCTTGATTAACATCACTTGGGTCACGATCATGCATGTATATTGCCATAAATAGTTCATCTTCTCTTGCCATAACCGAAAGAAAACTACTCCAAGTTTCCAATGGATCATTCCTATACTTTAGGCTCCACAAGTAGTCGTTTCCCAATTCAAACACGCTGACATGAGGGATCCATCCGTTGTCTGCAGGGCCAACAAAATACAAACGCTCGTTGACACATCCAAGCCAATAATCTGTATATGGATAATTAGTATTCATTTCTTGCATTGGATTGTCTAAGTAGCGCAGAGTCTCTGTATCCATATTGAAATAACATCAGCTATTAAACGCCCAAAAGATTGCTCCATTGAAGAAAACTCCCGTGGTTTCGAATTGACATTGGAAACGGATCACGTAATCTCCTCCAGGAGTTTGTCTCTGAAGAGTACATCTCATTATAATGTAAGCCAACCTTAAGAATTCTATAGTGAGGTGATTCTGAAGGATCAAAAGCCAAACACAAGTCTCGCATATCACTCATATCTAGACTTAGAATAATGGTGAATTGATTCTGAAGGATCAAAAGCCAAACACAAGTCTCTGATCTGTGGTTTATGACAACAACATAAAATTAAACCACCACACGAGCTCAAAATTTCAATCATCATATCAGTTAAAGCATTGCCTTTGATGAAATCCAAGAGTCGACTACCAGAAGTATACTCTTTTTCGAGAGGAAAGACAGAGAAGTTAGTCACATTGATCCTCGGATAACCAAGCTAACCTCTGGACAATGAGTGCACTCGGGGAAGTTATAGGCCTCCACGAGGACGATATATAAGGATCAGAAATGAGTGATTGCCAACGTTTAGAAACTAATTTGAACTTGAACAGAGGTTTTGCTGGGAGGAGTACTAGAATCTTGTGAACAAGATCATCACTTCTTTCAATTGCTTCAGCACTATTGATATGGTTGGATGAAGCCATAGTAACTTTATGTTTCTTACAAATTTTGCACAAACTTTAATCAGAACATACCATAAAAAGTGATCACTTCTTAGAATACATTAGCATCATTTACTTCAACAACATATCCACTGTAATCGCACAAAGAAGGGTGTGGGAGGTCGTAGAGTCTATGCTGATCTTACCACTACCTTAGAGGTAGAAAATCTATTTTTGATACACCCTTAGCTTGGGAGAAAAAAACAACAAAGAGAAAGAATAAACTAAAATGAAAAAAGTCATGACATAATACTACAGCCAACCTGACTAATCATTCTAAACAGTAGTCAATTTAGCTAAACGATAATTGAAGAGCAATAGAAACCAGAGATAATAACCGTACTCAAAGGACAAACAACTGCTAGAATAATATGACTAATAGTATAAAAGAATATGCGAGACAACACTCAACTATCTAACTAATCTCTTATCCTAATTTATGTCCTCGCTCCTTAACCTCCTATCTAAGGTCATGTCCTCGGTAAGCTGAAATTACATAATCATCTATCTCCAATACTACTTCAGCCTGGCTCTACCTTTTGTAAAACAAATTAACCATAGCCATACATACATCTACTTCATATTTATATCTTAAGAACTAATCCCTCCATTTCAATTTGTTTGTCTCAATTTGACTACACAAAGTTTAATAAATTGAAGAAAACTTTTGAATCTTATAATGTTAAATTGAAGATATGTAGAATGGTTTTAAATATATCAGGTAGAAAGTTGGATTAAAGAGTTGCCAGAAATGAAAAGAGACATTCTTTTTTAAACAAAACTTAAAAGGAAAAATAAGACGAACAAATTGAAACGGATGAAATATTTTACTGCACAATTATACAACAATTCATAAGATTTTGAAGAAATAATGAAAAAACACTCACCAAATCAGCAGATCCCAGAGATAAGTTGGAGCTAAAGTTGAGATGATTCAAGTCTGTTGTATTATTCACACGATTACGAAGGGTCAATATATATTATTTAAGCCAACGTTAATTGGGAAAGAGAAAAAGTAGTAGTAGTTATACAACTACCATTGCAAAGAAAAAGCTATGTTCATACTATTTAAATATGATTTTTTTTGAGGAAATAATTCATAATCTTTTTGAATTAGCTGATTGTAAATAGTTGATAAGCATTACTTGTTGATAAGTAATTTTAAGTCGTGAAATCGATTTTATAAATAAACAGTGACGTTTGGATAGAAGTATTGAAATTGATAATGGTCCCTCAATTTTTGTTGCTATGTGTTGTTTATTATATTATGATTCAGCTATCATTTTATTTAACGGTGGTTATTGTTATTTTTCTCTATATGCTTTAGCATGTTTTCCTTATTATTTGTGATGCATGTGTTCATTACTTATGTTTTTCTCTCTTAAAATCTACTTTGATATATGTTATTTAAGTTGAGGGTCTTTTGAAAACAGTTTATCTACCTTCACGAGATAGAAGTAAGATATGTATATACTCTACTCTCCCCAGACCTATAGGCTGAGCCACCTTAGACGAAAGGGGTAAGAAGTCAAATAATATTTAACAAAAAGTAGTTTAATTATTGTTAATATTGTGATGCATAAAGTAACAAGCAGGTTTCGTGGTGTAGTTGATATCACGTCAGTCTAGCACACTTAAGGTCTCTGGTTCGAGTTCGGGCGAAGCCATTTTCTTTTTTAAATCTTTTTGGCAGATATCCGGACAGACGAAACGATACTGCTTTATTGATATTAGGTTATTGGTTTAATGGTTGAGCAAGTGTTACATGTTATCGCTTCAAGACTTGATTTGTCCATTTTCTTTTTGGCAAATATTCGGACTAACGAAACGATACTATTTTATTGATATCGGGTTATTGGTTTAATGGTTGGGAAAGTGTTTCATGTAATCTGTCACACCCCTATTTTTTCCCAAATTGATATGGTTTGAAAATAGAGTTTTTCCAATTAAAGTGACATTTCGAAAATGGATTATTTTATTTCAGAGTCACCACTTAGAATTGAGTTTTGGTGTTCCAAGTCACCTTATTTAGATCCCTAATCAAAAGGAAGTTGACTCTAATTTTTATTGGTCTGCAAATAGAAATCCGGATAAAAAATTCTGTTGACCGAGGGGAAGGTGTAAGGCACCCTGGAGTCTCGTGGTTCTACCACGGTTGCTTCATTGACTTATATCTTGCTTGACTTAATTTTGGATATATTATAATTATTAGCTTAGTAAATTTACTTATATCCAGCCTTCTTTAATTTATTGTAAAGTGTCTTGTTTTATTAATGTGTGGTGTATATCACAAATTGTTTATTTGTTTATATACTCGGTAAAGATGTAATTCATCAACCAAATATGTAATACTAGTGACCAAAATTAATTACAAAAAAGTCAACCTAATCCCTTTTAACTGTTTTTTTTTTAAAAAAAATTATTCATTACTCTAATGTCCAATAAGTAAACTAACTAATAGAGGAACGAATTAAGTAAATCAAATCAGCAACAAATTTTTTTGCCCTTAAAAAAAAACAAGCAAGTAAAAAAATGACCTTAATGATATCCACCATATATATCACATGGAATAATTTAAATCGTAATATATTTTTATTGCCAATATAGTTATATTACTGTTCATAATTATGAATCTTATCTATTTTTGCATTCAATTTATTTTTTATTTTTTTTGGTTTTTCATCCGGTGTCCGGAGCCCACATTGGAGCTCCAACTAAATTCGGATCGCGCTCTGCAGGGCCCATTCGGAGGTGGCGCTTCCAACAGGATTTTCTCCATACCCAGGGATCGAACCCAAGACTGATTAAGAGTGAAACACTCCCACCAGTGCACCACAAATTAAAAAGTCTATTTCTTTGCATTTCTTGTCACAATATGTTGCATTTTCTTTTGATTATATTTTTTTCGCAAAGTAATTATTAAAATATGAAAGATTAATTTGAATAAAAGATATACTTACTTATACTGTTGCATCAAGAAAATTAATAAACTAACAAAGAAAACTAAAATAAAATCAAACATTATAAAAGAGTAATAAATTTATCAAAACAGTATGCTAACCAACATGAAATGAATTAAATGAATATCAAGAAATTGACCTTTAATATGAAGTCAAAGCGTCCTCCAATATATTGAAATAGAAGAGGAAAATGAACCATAAAATTTTCAATTTACTTGCAAATATTGATTAAAGTTACGATCGAATCTCAAATGGAAATCTCACTGTATTCCTCTTTTTTCTGATTTGTGTGTGTGTGTTGTAGTCTTTTGTTTTCTTTTTGGTTTGCAGATTGATTTATTTTGTTTTTTCTCCCCCTTCCTTTTTTTGCAGATTGTTTTCTTTATTTCTTTTTTTTTTGTTTCTTTTATTTTCCGTGTCTATGTTGCTGTAGATCTTTTTTTTTTGTATGTGGGAATGTAATATATGTAGGGTAGTTGGATCATGGATGTGAGGGTAGTGGGATCATGGATGTGAGGGTAGTGGGATTAATTAAGGGGAAAGTAGAGTGGGATTTGGTGTAAAGGTGGGGTGAGTGGGTGTAATGGTGTGAGATTAGTATTTTATTTAATATAACTAGACATGTGAGCCAGTGTCAGCACGGGTCCAATATATGTTATTTATTTTGTCGTAATTTATGTGACACATAGAATTTAGAGAGCCGTTCAATTTTTTTAGATATTTTTTTTAAAAATAATTAAGTTGTAAATTATTGCGGCCTATTGAATTTACATAATTTTAAAATAATATGTTATTATCTTGGTTCCAACTTATGTGACACGAATGAAATTTAGAGAGTCGGTCAATTTTCTTATATGATTTTGAAATATTTTAAGTCATGGTTTATAGTATTTTACGTAAAAAAAAATTGTAATTTTTTTGGATTTCTTACTCTATCAATTTAATTCTTTTTCAATGTTTAAATCAAATGATTTATAGCAGCATAAATATTTATGATTTATTATGAGACACACACATAAGAATAAGCATTCACTTCATTTTCAAATAATATATGATACTTTTTCGCTTTCAATGTAAATGGGACATATGAAATTAGAGAGCAAATCAAAATATTTTCAATTGCTAATTATTGTGATTTATAATATTTTAACGTAATTTTTAATAATATATGTTATTCCATCTATTTATATGCATGAATCATGTGACACTGATAAAATTTCAAGACTCAATTAAATCTTTTTCAAAAATTTAGTTTTTTTAATAAAAGTTGTACCTCTAATATATTTTGTAACTAAAATATAAGAAATTGAGCAATTAAATTACAAAAAGTTAATTTTCTACGAAATAAACAAAGCGATTTTTTTTAAAGAAATAGTCATGAGGCACAAATAAAGAGAATGGAAATGAAAATTGCTCAAGTGGGGTCCATATATAAAGAGGCATTTGGGTAATAGTGAAAAGAAAATTGGAAAGAAGTGAAATAGAGAGATACAAGGGCCCCACATGCATGGGAAATAACCCCACTTTTTGTGTGAAATAAAAAAAAAAGTAACTTGTGAATTGGTTTTTGTGTCCTATAAAGAGAAAGTACAATTCTAAAGTAGTCATGTACGACATTATTTCAGCATAAAATTAAGAAATTTCCAATATTGCCCCTTGCTAGGGAAGCAAGCATTAGTGGACAAAATATTTTTGATGAAATTTAAAAATTAATTTTTTTTTATGGAAAATAAAGATGGAATAACTAAAATATGAATAAGAAATATATTTATGTAATACGAAATGTCAGAAGCCTCAAATCAATAAATAAGTTGAAATTAAAACAAAAATAAAAATAATAATGTTGGCAAGGTTTGAACCCCAGACCTTGCACTTTAAATGTCAAGCCTAAACTAGTAAGCCAAACACCTGAATATGAAAATAAGCACACAACTGAAGCAGACATGTTGACCCTCAGTTATGCTCTTATTGACACTTATATATTAGTAGTAGATATAATATAATATAATATAATATAATATACCAATTACCAGGATCTCTGAAGACTGTCGGTAATCCAAGCGGTCATGTTCAATCTAGTTTAGCATCCGAACTCAAAGAATAAATTTGAATCGAAATATATACAAATTTTTATATAGTTTGATGATTATATGGAAGGAT
This sequence comes from Solanum okadae, assembly GCA_036553675.1. Lineage (NCBI taxonomy): Eukaryota > Viridiplantae > Streptophyta > Magnoliopsida > Solanales > Solanaceae > Solanum > Solanum okadae. The sequence continues at coordinate 14,832,097 of CM071682.1, forward strand.
CTATTCTTTTACCCGAGCAAGGGGTTTGTCAAGATTTAATACATATTGTTATTGAGCCCATATGTCTAGCAGTTCTAACCGGGTATAGGCGCACTTTTTTTCTCCTTAACGGGCTTAGAACCACGACTGGCTAGACGGAGTCACAAAGACAAAGCCAATAACAATATTATCGAATCTAACTGTACCACCACCTCAGAACCAAATCAAGAAATCGTATATAAATTTATTTATATTTTGATAAAGTCTAGATCTTTCATGGTAGATATAAAAGCGAAGTTAGTTATCCGACATAGATATGAATCTTTAGCGGACATAGTCCCGGCTCAGATTGGAGAAATATAAAAAGATTGAAATAAAATATAATACCTTATAACGTTGATCGACTCCAAGGCCTATGAGAGAACTATACAAGTTTATTTACTTCCGGTCAGTATCCAGTGAACTCAAACTTTACAAATTGAGAGCTTTACAATTTAGGGGAGAGAGAGAGTGTTTTCTAACCTGCTTCTAATGAAATGAAAACAAACTTAGTTAATTATAGAAAAATAAAAAAAACACTTAGAATCTTTGTACAGTAAAGTTGGGTCCCATCTATCCCCTAAACAGTGTATCTACTATTGATCAACAATGTATCTACTGTTTGATAATGGCTTTTTATTGTAGAGATGTCTTTACAGTTTGTCTTTTTCCTTCAATTTTTGGAGAAAATCCTCCGTCTTTCTTAGAGTATCTTCTGTAGTTGCTTCAACAGGTTGAGCTTCTTGGATATCATCGGTAGCGTCTTCGCTTGTTTCACTTCTCATAGAAGTGTCTGATTTCTCATATTGAGTGATGTTAAGGAATAGACTCCTCTTGACTTCCTCCAAGTAGCTGTTGATCATTGCTTCTTTATCTCCATCTTGAACGGAGATTTTCCTGGCAATATGCCTAACTGAGCTATCAACAATTACTCCTTTTTGGGGAGTAATACCATATTCCTGGATCCTTTTTGAAATAAGATCCAATAGTTCTTGCCCATATAACATTTTTATTTTGGGATCCTTTTTCATTAATTTATCTCAAAAGTTATTATAAAAAGTCCTGTATAAGCAAGGAATTTGTTCCTCGGTGAATCCCACTTTCGGGGTCCATTTATGAATCCAAGAGACGAAAAATTCAACGAAAAAGTAAATTTGGTCTATCTTGTCCAGATAACAAATATAATTTGTGTTGTATAACTCATTAAGATTTGGAGAAACTTTAACCCATTCTTTATATAATTTGAGAAATGGATCAAGTAATATTTTTATTGTTAGGCCATGGTTTGACCACCAGTTTAAAAAGCAATTAGGAATTGGTCCTGCAAATATCTTTGCACATACCTTTATAAATCATGTATGCTTGTGTCTCTCATTATTATAATAGAGGACTTTATCAAAGGCCTGAATGTAGTCCCAATATGTGAAACTCATAGCGATTTTATTTAGGCTGATGTGCCTTTCTTTCATGGTGGAGATACCCCAAGCTTCAACATACATAATCTGTTTAATTATCATTTTTGAGAAGTTATAAACATTATCACTGGTATTGTAGCCTGAAAAGTGTTGGAATTCAACACTACCAGTACTTATCAGAATGATTTCGTAATATGATCGGGTTTTGTATGACTCACCCAAAAAATATAAACCATTGATTAGGTACCTCTAGAACATCTTCCAGGGTTCTTCTTCTCTCTGAATCTCAGATTTTTCTAAAAGAAATATCATTTCTTTTTTCGATACCTTTTCATAAGACTTGATATCATCATTGTCTTCTTTGGCTATTGATGCAAAAGTATCATTTTGCTTTTGTGACAATTAAGCCTGCAAATGTGCGTATAACAGACTGTCTTCTGGGATATCTTTCAGATGTACTGAAGAAGAAGCCTCACTTCGGGAGATTTTTGAGTTTATCAAACTCATTCTTCCTCTTTGTATAACTGGGGAGCTAGAAGAGGATGCGTATGACGATCCTGGGGATGATCTTCCCCTTCCTCTTGTATGATTTTCCCTACCTCTGCCTTTGGTTATCTAAGGAGGGTCCATCCTGCAAACATAACACTTTGCTTTATTCGGATGTATCATAGTAGTCACTGTAATAATTATCCTCATTGATATTGATAATTTCTTCAAAATCATGTATAGATAAATGTTCTCTAATAATATCATTGATAATTTCACATAAAATAAATTCGTGTAAATCTTTATTAAGAGGAATTACCTTTAAAATAGTAACTAAAGTTTTCTCATCAATGAAGGCTGTATAAAAACTCATTATGAAGATAAATATTCTCTAGATAGAAAATCTGGAAGAGAGTTATCACTTCCTTTTTTATATTGGATTTCAAAATCAAAAGGAGCTAACTGGGCCTGCCACCTAGCAGATATTAATTTTGATGCATCATGTTTAAAATCTTTGTTAAACATATACTTAACAGATTGAGCATCAGTTTTTATCAAAAACTTTTGATTATATAAATCATCCTGAAATTTTAACACACATTTAACGATGGTTAACATTTCATGAGCCACCTTAGCATATATCTTCTGGGCTTCACTCCATTTTCCCGAATGAAATCTGATCAAATATTCATTTTTATCATTGGGATTAATTTGTTTTAATATCCCACCATAATCAATATTAGACGCATCTGTCTCAATAATTTTTTGCCAAGCAGGGTTAGCTAGAGTTAAGCATGGTAAAGATTGAACATGAAGTTTAATACCTTTACCAAAGTGGTATGACTATCAGTCCAAGGTGATTTCTGATCCTTTTTCAGCCTGTCGTATAAAGGGGCCAAATCACGAGATAAATTTTTATAAAAAGGGGATATGTAATTTAAACTCCCTAAAAATCATTGCAATTGAGTTCTATCAGTGATAACATCGGGAAATTTTGACGCAAAGTCGATTGATCTTTGAATCGGGGTAACTTTCCCTTGACAAATATGATGTCCTAGAAATCGAACATTAGCTTGGAATAAACTCATTTAGATTTAGAAATGACCAAACCATTTTTTATAACAATTTTCTTGAAGATATCTAGATGCTTAATATGCATTTCAAACGTTTTTGAGAATACCAAAATATCATCAATATAAACAATGATAAAATCCAAATATGAGTTGAAAATATCATTCATAATTTTCTGAAATTCAGATGGAACATTTTTCAAATAGAATGGCATAACATTCTATTCATATTGTCCAAATGAGACATTAAAAGTTGTTCTATAATCATGCTCTTTAAATATTTGGATCTGTCAATATCCTGATTTTAAATCAAATTTTGAAAATATATTGGCATCATATAATCTAGACAATAAATCTCTTTTGTTTGGAATAGGATACCTAATCCATTTTAAATATTTATTTAAAGGCTTATAATTGATAACCAATCTAGGGACACCTCGTTCCCTTTCAGCAACATTGTTAACATAAAATGCAGTACAAGACCAAGGTGATTTTGAATGTTTTATCAAACCCTTTTGTAACAGATTATCAATTTCCTTTTTGTAGAATTCTACCAATTCGGTGTTCATCTGACAAGGACGAGATTTAGTAGTAATATCATTTTAGTGAAATCATCTTAATATGAAAGAGTAACAATATGCTTTTTTCGATTCCAAAAAGCACTGGGATGATCAGCACAAATATCAATAGCAATTTGTTCAGAAATTAATTTAATTTTTTCTTGTACTTTGGTAGATTTCAAAGTATCAAATATATTTATACTAAACAATTCTAGTTGCAAAGAATCAACATGCTTTTGTTTCATATTAATCAAAGTATTAATATCACGAGAAATAGGGTCAGTGATAAAAGTATAACTAATATCTCTGTCTTCATAAGTAGCAGAAAAACCTTTAGCATTTATGCTAGTAAAAGGATAAATAGCATTTATAAAAGGGGGTTCCAAGTATAATTGGAGGGTATAACTGATTTTTAACCAAGAAAAAGAAATGCGGAATGCAAACTTTATTTTGGCAAATGCGAGTATTAGGTAATTTATACTTTATATCTAAAGTATGTCCAGAAGCAGATTTAACCATATGAGTTATTTTTTCAAAATATTTAGTAGGTACAAGACCTTCTTGAATACAACTAACATCGGCTCCACTATCAATCATATCAATATCAGTTATTGAAAAACTATTATCAATCACTATGGTGCATTTAACATACCATTTATGAGCAGTAACAATTTACATCATTCCTAAAAATATACCTTATCTAGGATCAAGATTAAAAGGTTTTGCAAGAGTATTTTCTTCAACAATGTTTTTACCTTTGTTATGAACATTTTCTATTTGAGTAAGTCTATGATCACAAATCATTTGATTTTGTTTAAGAGATTTAATCTCATTCTTCAAATTTTCAATTTCATTTTTCAAATCATCAAAAGAAGAATCTCTTGTGTGAGTAGTTTGTTTATTAAGTCTGTCATTAATTTCAGACAAAGAATAAGGTGCAGAATATTCGATTTCAAAATCATTCTTTTTTTTTTTAATTTTTTGAAAAACTTGAACTAACATTATTATTAACTGCTAAATGAATAATTTTTTCACGAAGATCATTATCAGTAACTTCTTTTAAAAGTTCTATTACATTATCAGATGTAATAGTATTGATATTCAAATCTTCAAATTGAGATTGTAATTTATAAAATTCATCATTTTTCACAAGAACAAATATCACCATGACAAGTATTGCAAGTATTACCATGCTGATTCTATAAGATAAATCAAGCAAATCAATCTCTTCTTCAGAACCTGAATCAGAATCATAATCAGACTCAGAACCAGAGGTGTATAAGAAACTATAAACCTTATCATGAACTTCTTCATCAAGTTCTAGGGATTTCAACTTTTCAAGCTTACAATTCGGTGCTATATGACCGAAATTTCCACATCTATAGCAATTGATTTTAGTGAGATCTCGCTTGGACCTATTCTTGGTAAATCTATTAGACTTACGAAAGGCTTTTCTAGCGTCGCGTTCTTCCTTAGATCTATATCTAGATCTCTTTTTCCTATAAGGTTTATCAGGAATGGAGTATCTAGAATCTCTATGTTTTTTCTTCTTGCTATTAGCAAAAGTATCAGGTAAATCAAACAGGGTACAAAAGTCTCATAGCTGAGATCTTTCTTTAAGCTTATCCATCTTAAGCTGTCTTGATAACTTCAATTCATTGCACAAATCTATACCTTCTTGAGTGCAAACTCCTATCAGCTTACCATAAGTATAATCCTTATAAGGAATTTCACCATGATCATTCCTCAGAGTTTTTCTAGGTCTTTTGGTAAACAAAGGGGGAAGGCCATCTATAAACTTAGCTTTCCAATGCTCATAACTGTTTTTGGGCAATTCCATCACCCTAATCATATAAGTATCTTTATAGCATCTAAATTCTCCTAAGGTTCTACAACGTAGATCATTTAACAGGGTATGAACAGTCTCATACTGATTGGTAAATCTACCATTGAAATGTTCTAAAATGGTTAAGACCAAGGTATAAACAACGTCTTCTCTATTTTTCACTAGAGCCATGCCCAAGCTATCAACTCCTTCACTATTAGAAGTAGCATTTATCACAACAACTTTTTGCTCAATGCTCATATAATTATCCCACCAACCTCTGAGTTGGCCAGTAAAACCTGCAATAATCATTTTGCAAATAAATCTATCTGTGTTTTTAACACTTTTACAGATAGTTGTATACATAAGCATTCTATGAACAAGAAGAGTTAACTGTCTATCAGTCAAACCATCAAGATTACATTCATAAATTTCAGACCCACTATAAGAGGTATTAGTCTGATTCTAGTCTCATTCCTCTATAAGCACATCTTGAGGAGTTGGTCTGGAATAATAATAATAGGTTTGCATGCTTGGTTTATGAGCAACTTTATATTACTATTCTTCTTGGGATAACCTCGAAGTTTATTAAATTCTAAAGAACATGATTTTTAAAATCAAAAGTTTTTCCATTTCATCTGCAAAATTATCTGACAAATCAATAGGCTCTGCACCAAATTCAGATAATTTTTTTTATCAAGAAGTTCTTCTAAATCATATATTGATTTAAATTTAAAATCTCGAATCTCAGGAGGCCTTTGCATATGAGTAGAAATAATCTGAGCTTCTTAATTACCTTTAGAAGTAGAAGTCGTATCAGAAGTCTTTAAATCATTTTTTATTTGAATTATCAAAGCAGTTAATTCATCCAATTTTTTTATCAAGAGAACTAATATGTTCACCCAAAACTTTAACATAAAGTCCTAAATAATTATTTTGAGAAATTAAATTATTTATTTCATTAATGCTGACTGCCGCAACATCTTCTTCAACAATTTTTTGAAAGGTAGTAAAGGTGATACCAATATTATTTGGTAAAATAAAAGATGACTGAGGTGGATAAACAACCTTAATAATATTACCAGATCCATCTTTATAAGATCGTTCAAGAACGTTGATGAATAAAGGTAAATAAGTGGTTATAAACCAGGGTACAAAATACATAATTTGATTATGTAAAGCACAAGTTTCATAAAACTCTTGAGAAATATTATTTAAATCATAGCACTATAAGTGTCAAAAAACCATTTTTTAAACTGGTTCCATTTATCACTAGAAAATTCATTCTGAATGTACTTTCTTGCCAGTGAACCTGGACTAAAATCTATTTGGTGTACATTCATCATTAAGTTTTATTGGGATCAAAATCCATTTCGGATACAGAAGGAATATCCTTATCAGAAATATTAGAAGAATTATCATTAGCTTGAACAATATTCAAGTGAGGATCAATTTTTATTTCATTTTGATCAGCAGATATAATAGATGGTATGGTATGTAAAGAAGCAATATGATTACGCGCTGGACCATACACCGGTTCAATGGGCGAATTATGTTGAATAGCAAGCAATTTTCTATTAGAAAATGAATGTCTATTATAAGGAACACTCTTTTCATCAAACTGAATGCAAATCTTACCATCAGGATTTTGAGTGATATGAGAACACTCAGAATTAGTGACAACATCCCCCATCTGACCTTTAGAAATAACAGAATCCAAAGTCCAAGTAGTAGAAAAATTAATTTCTTTCCATTTTATAGGTCTTCTAGTAGTGACCTTAGATTTAGCAAAATTAGTTTCTACTAAAATAGTCTGATCATATGTATCATGTAACTTACATCTTGGGTTAAACATAGAAAACAATTTAAAATAAATTCTATATGATAAACATATTAATTTAGATCCAGGTGCATAATTATAACCATGCGTTTTAACATTTAAAGTTAAAGCATCAAGAATATTAGCATCAGTTAAAGATAATTGCAAATTAGTAATATAATATTATATAATATAATATAATTGTAACATCTCGCTATTTGAAAGAACTAGAAAGAGTTAGAGTTGGAAAGAATCATTTTAGGAAAGAATGAAAAATCTGAAAATTTGGTTAAGTTATGTTAAGTTTGAGTTTTTGGTCAACTTCAAACGACCATAACTCCTAGCTCGGGATGAGTTAGGTGTGCTTCCAGATACCCTAGGAAATATATTGGAATTATATTTCCAACGCCGCTGAGTTTTTGCAATTTTGATTTCGTATGAGTGAGATATGACCATTTGAAGTTGGACTGTTTGACAAGAAAAGTCTAATCCGGATTTTAGAAGGGTATATTGGTCTTTTCCTTACCCAATTAAATAATTTTGTTTTTGGTAGTTACTTAGGGGTATAAACTGAAGTTGGGAAATTTATGCTTTTGAATTTTGAGTTAGGGTTTTGAGAGAAAAGAAAAGAAGAGGAGAAAAGAGGAGAAGAAGCAAGGATTCGTTGATTTCTTGGAGAGTTTCGTGTGGATTTCGCCAAGGGTTAATCCCTACGAGGTATGTGGGATCACATAGTATTGGGTTAGTTCACCCACATGCCAATCATGATTCAATATAGCATAATTGTGTCCTTTTGAAAGATAAGATTATGAGTTCTTGATAAAATTCGTTTGAAATTTTGTGGGTTCTTGTTGTTGAAGTTTCTTAAGTTTGATTCATGAAATTAGATATGATTTTGAGTAGGATCTTACATATATTGAGGATATAGTTGATCCTAAGTGTTTGGGGAAAGAACCAAGTGAAATTAGAGGGTTTAGAGTTGAAAAATGAAGAAGAAAAATTGGAGTTTTCTGGGCAGGGACCTGGGGCAACACCCCAGCCAGAGCGCCCCAATTGGGGCTTTGAAATTTGGGCTCTGGGGCACCACGCCAGCCAGAGCGCCCCAACCCAGTCCCTAAAATTCACCCTCTGGCACCCCACGCCTCTCAGAGTACCAGGGAAGCCAGTTCTTCCACCTTTTCTCACTTCTTTCCACACTAGTTCCCTAGCAACGTACCTATGTTTTCTAGTCGATTTCTACACTCTAAGATATGTCTAAACATCATGAAATCATCCATAAACATGAGAGCATGACCTTTGAATCCATGATCTAATCAAGGAAAGTTAATAGTCAAGTCAAGAGAAGCTCATAGAGTTTTCCGAAAGTCTTTTACAAACGTTTTAACTTTGTTTTAAAGCTTGAGTTTTGATTTGAGTAAAGAGTAAGAGTAAAGTTCATTTCTTCTAAATATTAAACGGTAACTAAGTATTACCAAGAGTTAAATATTTTCACATTTGAACAAGAGAGGAAACATCGATTTCCAAGAGAGCTTTTGAGCTAGTTTTGAGTAATTATCTCAAACCAAAGAAAATGTTTTGTTTTTAAAACATATGAGCTAAGTATATTTTGGGAGTAGTATTGAGCATCGATATGGGGACGAGTTCATAATAACTCAAGTCTCCATAAACCATGTAGCCATCATGGGTAGAAAGGATCATACTTTTTAGATGAATCCTTAGTGCTTTTTAGCATAGACTAGTGGATCCACTTAGTTGAAGCGTTCTATATCACGGCAAGGTATAAGACAGTTCTGGCAGTATGGACGAGACGATGTATCATCACTTAGGCTCATAGTGATGGTTGTTGGTTAGAGAAACTCCCACAGTATTATATTACTTTATATGTAACTGAGTTGCTATTGTATTTCTTTAATACTTTGAGTTGTAACCTACTGTTTTAAATGCTTTGTATAAACTTTACTATTATTGTTGCTTTTACCCTACATTTGGGTTGAGTTAGTCATGAGTTGAGTAAAGCCAAGGTAAGTGTTATTTTAAGATTTCTTTCAAGTGTATGTCATGTTTAGTTTTCCCCTCGCATACTCTTACATTTAATGTACTGATTTCATTTGGCCTGCATCATTTTATGATGCTGACACAGGTAACCAGAATCAGCATCCAGCGCCTCATTGATCCAGTTGAGCACTCAGAGTCAGTTGGTGAGCCTCCTTGCTTTTCAGAGGATTCGTCATTATCTTGTTTTTAGCATTTCAGTTGTTAGGATGATTGGGGGTCTTGTCCCGACATCCCTCATTGTTTAGAGGCTTCAGAGACGAGTAGTTATAGTTCTTTAGTCTTTCCATTTTTAGTTGTATACGTTGAGACTTGATTTTGCCATTTTGGCTAGTTTAATATTTCTTAAAGATATTGCATGAGTTGTCCTTCGAGACTATTTCCTGTTATTTAAGTCTTCAGTTGAGTAAGTAAGCTAGGCCAAGGGTTCGCTTGGGGCCAACAATGGTTCTCAAGTGCCAGTCCCACCCAGGGTGTAGTCTTGGGCGTGACTAACTTGGTATTAGAGCACAACGTTCAAGAGTCATAGGGAGTCTATGCAGCAGTGTATGTAGAGTACTAGTTATTGGTGTGAAGCGCTCTACATCTATAATTAAGAGGCTGCAATATTTAGGAAATTCTTTCACTTCTTTCATACTCATTTCGTGCGATAGAGTGTTTCTCTATAAAAGTCTCTTTCTAACTCGTGCTTGCGTGTGTCTTTCAGTTGATCATGCCTCCACGAAGAGCTGGCAGAGGTCGTCTGTAACACCCCAGAAATTTGTTGAGCTAAGACTCGAACCGTTCTTCGTAGTGAGTGAGATTTTTGCAAGGAATTTAAAATTTCTTGAGTGTTAAGTTCAATAGATGTAGCACCTTAAGTTCCAAGAAGAACCAAAGAGAAAAGCATTCAAGTCATTCCTAGTTCTTCTAAGTTTTGGGTCAACTTCAAATGACTATAACTCCTAGTACATGATGCGTTAGGTGAGCTACAAGATGGAAAATTAAATTCCTTCGAGTCTTCTTTCCAACGCCGCCGAGTTTGCTAAATTTCAAGCTCTGAGTAAAAAGTTATGTCTGAATTACTAACGACGCTCAAACTTAGCAGCAGCTCCGCGATGGGTCAGCGTTACAGAGCCAATACGAACCCCATTGCCTAGTGAAAAATTATTCTGACTCCCAGCTCATTTTATATACTTGTTTAAGGGTATTCTAGTCCTAAAAACCCTTAGGAGGTCATCTAAATTGCCCTAAACGTGTAGAAAAATCATGTTTCATAAGTCAAACCCTCTCATCCACTCCAAAATTCTACGCTCAAGAAATTCAAGAAACGCTAAGGCAAGGGTTCATCTTTCAAGATTTTCCTTCAAGTTGCTTTAAGAAGATGGTTCTTTCAGGTATGTAAGCTTTCATAGTGTTGGGTTTGTTCGCCCTCACGCCAATCATGTTTAATTCTATCCTTGAATTCATTTTCGAGATTGAATTATTATGTTCTTGAGAAGTTCTTGAGTTTTAGCCAATATTGATAATCTTATTGAGTTCTTGAGGTTTGTGCTTCGTTCTTTGATAATGAAGTTCTCATTGAGTACTAGAGGCGAGGGTTTGTGAATAAGATAAGTTAATAGATAGTTCCTTGTGTGGGTTTCTCTGAAATTTTTTTGGGTTAAAAGAATTCACAAATTTTGACCTTAGAAATGCAGTAGGTATGAGTTGATTCGAGTTGAGTTCCTTGATAGATTTTGTATGGGTTTCATTGAAATCGTTCTGGGTTTGTGAATTTTTGTGAACTTGGTCGATAAAACTACTTTGGGTGTGAGTTGAGTCGAGTTTGGGAGAGGAAGAAAAGATTGGGCAGATAATTGCACCTAGGTTTGTGTCGCGGAGGCACTTAAGTTTTCAGCATCCAGTCGGGCACCCCCTCTCCACGTCGCGGAGAGGATACTGAGTCCTCTGCCTCAAAAATACTTTAGCGACCAATAATTTAATTCCATCTCCGCGTCGCGCCAGTGTTCTTTAATTTAGGTCTTAGCCCATTCTTGTGATTAACTATGTTAACCCTCCTAAATCATTGAGAGGTCCTACATTCATAAGCTTAACCCTTGAATCCATAATTTAAATTCAAGGTAGAGTTAAAAGTTAAGTCTTGAGAGTTCTTTCGAACATTTTGATAAAGTCCCTTTGAGGAGTCTTCTATAATTTCTAATAACTTGTTTCATGACTCAAGCAAGTGAATATGAGAGTGAGAAGAATGTATTCATGAGTCTACTTTTTTATCACGAGATCCCTCATATTATAAACCATAACTCTTGAATTCATAATTCACATTCAAGAGAGAGTTAAGAGTAGAGTTCAAGAAAGTCTTTGAGTTCAATTGTGAATGGTTTGAGATCCGTTATCGATATGAGTTGAGTTTTGAGAAAGTAAGTAAAAGAATGAGAAGAGTCGTATACATGCGTTCCATGTAGTTATGTAGACCCTCGAGTCGAGTCGTTCATGCTCATACATTCCGCATGGACTTCATAAATTAAGTATTATTGAGAGAAGTAGTATCTTCAAGTTCTAAGTCTTGAGTATTGAGTTCCTAATCCCCTTTGAGATTATATTCCTAATCATGGGACTATTACATGTTACCCATGAAGTCCTTGAGTTGAGTTGTTCACGCCCATAATTCCGCATGAACCCTATAAGTCGAACAGTCTTGAGATGAGAAGTATCTTTGAGCCCTTGAGTTTAGTAGTTCATGCTCATAATTCCGCATAAACCCTCTGAGTTGAGCACTCTTGAAATGAGTTGTATCATTGAAGTTCTTGAGTTCCAAGTATTGAGTTCCATCAATGGTTATTGAAAACCTTGCATTGAGTCGTTCACGTCCATAATTCGGCATGAACCATATTTTAAGAAGTCTTTTACAAATGTTTTAACTTTGTTTTAAGACTTAAGCTTTGAAGTTGAGTGAAGAGTAAGAGTAAAGTTCATTTTCTTTAAAATGATATATGGGAATGTTCCCAAGAGTAAATGTTTTCACATTTAAGATGAGAGGAAACTGAGATTTCCAAAAGAGTTTTGAGCAAGAAAGGGAATATCGATTCCAAGAGAGCTTTTAAGCTAAGTTTTGAGTAATTATCTTAAACCAAAGAAAAATTTATGTTTTTAAACATATGAGCTGAGTATTTTGGGAGTAGTATTGAGCTCCGATATTGGGGCGAGTTTGAGTTTAGATAACTCACGTCTCCATAAACCATGTAGCCATCATGAGTAGTAAAGGATCATACTTTTTAGATGATTCCTTAAGTGATTTTTAGCATAGACTAGTGGATCCACTTAGTTAAGGCGTTCTATATGACGGCAAAGTATATGATAGATCTGGTAGCGTGGACAAGACGCTGTATCATCACTTAGGCCCAAAGTGGTGGTTGTCGGTTAGAGAAACTCCCAAAAATTTATATTGTATTTTTATATACACACTGAGTATTATTGTATTTTTCAATACATTGAGTTGCTATCTACAGTTTTACAGCTTTTCATATATATTGCATCTTTTACTATTGCTTTATCCTTGAGTATCTTGAGTTGAGTACCTTCGAGTTGAGTATCTTGAGTTGATCTGTGCTTTATTGTGTCAAGTACCTTATTGTTGAGTTTCACTGAGTTGAGAACCTTATTACTGAATTGAGTATTGTATCTTTGAGTACTTCTGAGTTGAATAAGTTTGAGTAGTTTTGAGTATCCTTGAATATTCCTTGAGTTGAGTGAGTTCGAAAAGAGGTAAGTATGTTTCCTTTTTATCAAGTTCAACCTTATGTTATGCTTTAGAATTCCCCTTACATGCTCGTACATTCCACATACTGAGCCATTTGGCTTGCATCCTTTCATGATGCAGATTCAGGTAATTGGGATCATTAACAGGAGCTTCGTTGATACTACATGGAGTTCGAGTTAGCTATGGTGAGCCTTCTTGCTTTCAGAGGATTTCATTTACTTTTCAAACTTGTTAGGATGTCGTGGGTCTTGTCCTGACTTTCATCTTTGTCAGTTAGAGGCTTCATAGATAGTTAGTAGAGTTTCAGAAGTCTGGTCATTTATTTTATTAAATGTTTTAAAGACTTAAGTTGCCTATTTTATGGCGAGTTGAATAGTTTATTTTATTCGGAGTTTTTCTTTGAGTTAAAGATTTGTAAAGTTGAGTTCATGAATTTTATTCAGTTTTTAAGCTTTGTATGCTTGAATAAGTTTTCCGCTTGTAGTCAGCCAGGATGAGGGTTCGCTTGGGGACCAACAATGGTTCTCGAGTGCCGTCCACATCTAGGGTGTAGGCTCAAGTCGTGACATCGTCCTAATAGGAGTAACGTTGAAGAGCAAGGGGTACAAATGCACCTGAAGTGCAATCTCAAGGGGAAGTCACCAATGTTGAGTTTTGGGAAATAATCCGAATGCTAAGTCAAGCTGTGACCAACCAGGTTGGGAAAAAAAGAGGGGCTAGACAGGAAGAGGCTGATGCTTCGAGGGTCCGAGAGTTCTTGAGGATGAATCCTCCAAGTTTCACTAGTTCAAGCACTACTAAGGATCCGAAAAACTTTGTTGAGGAACTTCAAAAGTTATTTGAGGTCCTGCACGTTACTGATGCTGAGCGAGTGGAACTAGTTGCATATCAACTTAAGAATGTTTCTAGGACTTGGTTTGACCAGTGGAAGAAGGGTAGAGCTGAGGGTGCACCAATTTTGACTTGGGCTATGTTTGAGGTGGCCTTCTTAGGCCGTTTCTTCCCCCGCGAACGGAGAGAAGCGAAGGCATGGGAATTCTTTAATTTTAAGCAGGATTCACTAAGTGTTTATGAGTACAGCTTGAAGTTCACCCAACTTTCACGATATGCTCTTGAGATGGTTACAAATATGAGGAGTAGGATGAGTTTGTTTGTTGCTGGGCTGTCTCGTCTGTCAAGTAACAAAGGTAAGGCTGTGATGCTAATAGGTGACATGGATATAGAAAGGTTGATGGTTTATGTGCAGTAGATTTGAGAAGAGAAACTGAGGGATAGGGAGGAGTTTAGAAACAGGAATCGGCAAAGTAATGGGAATCAGGGCAATAAGGCCCAATCTTCATTAGTTTCTCCACAAGACAGGGCTGCACCTAGAGAAGCTACTTCCGGTACTGGCGGAGGAGCAAACCGCCTATATGCTATCACTAGCCGTCAAGAGCAAGAGAATTCTCCAGATGTTGTCACTGGTATGATCAAAGTCTTCACTCTTAATGTTTATGCTTTGCTAGACCCAGGAGCGAGTTTATCTTTTGTGACTCCTTATGTTGCAATGAATTTTGATGTTCTTCCTGAGAAAATTTGTGCACCCTTTTGTGTTTCTACACCGGTTGGGGAGTCTATTCTAGCTGAGCGAGTATACTGTGATTGTGTCATTTCCATCAATCACAAGAACACCATGGCTGATTTAGTTGAGCTAGACATGGTGAAATTTGATGTCATTCTAGGTATGAACTAGTTTCATGCCTTTATGCCTCCATTGATTGTATAACTCAAGTTTTTAGGTTCCAAATTCCTAATGAGCTAGTTATAGTGTGGAGTAACAGTTCAACAGTGCCTACGTGTCATTTTATTTCGTACCTTAAGGCGAGAAAGTTGGTTTCTAAGGGGTGTGTCTATCACTTAGTCGGAGTTAATGACTCTAGTGTTGAGACACTTCCTATTGAGTCAGTTCCAGTTGTGAGTGAGTTTCCAGAAGTCTTTCCAAATGATCTACTCGGAGTCCCTCCTGAGAAAGAGATAGACTTCGGTATAGATATTCTCCTAAATACTCGTCCTATATCTATTCCACCATATAGAATGACACTAGCAGAGTTAAAAGAGTTCAATGAGCAGTTGAAAGATCTCCTAGATTAAGGTTTCATTTGGCCAAGTGTCTCACCTTGAGGCGCTTCGATCTTATTTTTGAGGAAGAAGGATGGTTCCCTTAGGATGTGTATAGATTACTGTCAGTTGAACAAGGTTACCATCAAGAATAAGTATCCTCTTCTAAGGATTGATGATCTCTTCGATCAACTTCAGAGTGCTACTTTTTTTCTAAGATAGACCTCAAATCAAGCTATCATCAGCTGAAAGTAAGGGAATGTGATATTTCAAAGATAATATTCAGGAATCGTTATGGTCATTATGAGTTACTAGTTATGTCCTTTGGTTTGACCAATGCACCTGCAACATTCATGGACCTTATGATTAGAGTATTCAAGCTTTATTTAGATATGTTTGTTATCATGTTCATTGATGACATACTAATCTATTTGAGGAATACGGAAGATCATGCTAGCCATCTCAGAGTAGTTCTCCAAACCTTAAAGGATAGAGAGTTGTATGCCAAGTTCTCTAAGTGTGAGTTTTGGCTTGAGTCTATGGCATTCTTAGGCCACATTGTTTCTGGAGAGGGAATTAAAGTTGATACCCAGAAAATAGGTAGTGCAGAATTCTCCTAAACCCACATCTCCAACTGATATTAGGAGTTTCTTGGGATTGGCTGGATATTATAGAAGGTTCGTAGAGGGGTTCTCATCTATTTCATCCCCTTTGACCAAGTTGACCCAGAAAATAGTGAAGTTTCAATGGTCCGAAGCTTGTGAGAAAAACTTTCAGGAATTGAAAAAGAAGTTGACTACTGCCCCAATATTGACCTTACCAGAAGGTACTCAAGGTTTTGTTGTGTATTGTGATGCATCTAGAGTTGGTTTGGGTTGTGTGTTAATGCAGAATGGCAAAGTTATAGCTTATGCCTCCAGACAGTTGAAAGTTCATGAGAAGAATTACCCAACCCATGATGTAGAATTAGCTACCATAGTATTTGCTTTGAAAATATGGCGCCACTATCTTTATGGTGTTCATATGGATGTGTTCACCGATCACAAGAGTCTTCAGTATGTATTTACTCAGAAAGAGGTTAACATCAGACAAAGGCGGTGGTTAGAATTACTCAAGGATTATGACATGAGTATTCTTTACGACCAAAGTAAGGCTAATGTTGTTGCTGATGCCTTGAGAAGATTGTCGATGGGTAGTACCGCCCATTTTGAGGAAGATCAGAAAGAGCTAGCGAGAGATGTGCATAGACTCGCCCGATTGGGAGTTCGACTAATGGATTCCACAGAAGGAGGAGTAATGGTGATGAAGGAGGCTGAATTATCATTAGTATCAGAAGTAAAAGAGAAGCAAGACCAAGACCATATTTTGCTTGAATTGAAGACAAATGTTCATAAGCAAAAAGTATTGGCTTTTGAACAAAGGGGAGATGGTGTATTGATGTATCAAGGTATGTTGTGTGTACCAAGGGTGGATGAACTCCAAGAAAGGATCATGGAGGAAACTCATAGCTCTAGATATTCCATTCATCCAGGTTCCACAAAGATGTATCGTGACTTGAGAGAAGTTTATTAGTGGAGTAGTATGAAGGACATTGCAGAATTTGTTGCTAAGTGTCTGAATTGCCAACAAGTTAAGGTGGAGCATCAAAGGCACAATGGTATGGCTCAGAATATAGAACTTTTGGAGTGGAAGTGGTAGTTGGTAAGGTAGCTTATGAGTTAGAGCAACCCCAAGAGTTAGCAGCGGTTCATCCGCTATTCCACATCTCCATGTTAAAGAAGTGCATGAGAGATCCTTCACTTATCATACCAACTGAAGATGTTGGGATCAAGGATAGCTTATCTTACGAGGATAATCCTGTTCAGATTCTAGATTGCCAAGTTCGCAAGTTGAGAACAAAAGAGGTAGCATCAGTCAAAGTTCTTTGGAGGAAGCAATTTGTTGAGGAAGCCACTTGGGAAGCTGAGGAGGATATGAAGAAGATATATACACATCTCTTTGAGCCCGGAGAATGTCCATATCAAGGTACTAATTCTCTATTTAGTACTATTTAATTAATATACTTGATGTGTTAGATTTGCTTGTTGGGTGTTTCAGCTGAATCTTAGATGTTACACCCTTAGCCTAGTAAGGGTAATCTTATTCGAGGACAAATGTTCCCAATGGGGAGATATTGTAATATCTCGCTATTTGAAAGAACTAGAAAGAGTAAGAATTGGAAAGAGTCATTTTAGGAAAGAATGAAAAATCTAGAAAATTGCTTAAGTTATGTTAAGTTTGAGTTTTTGGTCAACTTCAAACGACCATAACTCTTGGCTCAAGATGAGTTAGGTGTGCTTCCAGATACCGTAAGAAAGATCTTGACATTATCTTTCCAACACCGCTGAGTTTACGCGATTTCAATTTTGTATGAGTGAGATATGTCCATTTGAAGTTGGGCTGTTTGGATAAGGTAAGTTAAATCCGGACTTTAGAAGGGTATTTTGGTATTTTACTTACCCAATTTAATAATTTCATTTTTGGTAATTACTTAGGGGTCTAAACTGAATTTGGTCAGTTTATGCTTTTGAAATTTGAGTTAGGGTTTTGAGAGAAGAGAAAAGAAGAGGAGAAAAAAGGTGAAGAAGCCAAGGGTTAATCCCTATGAGGTATGTAAGTTCACATAGCTTTGGGTTAGTTCACCCATGTGCCAATCATGATTCAATTCAGCATAATTGTGTCCTTTTGAAAGATCAGATTGTGAGTTCTTGATGAAATTCATTTGAAATCTTGTGGATTCTTGTTATTGAAGTTTCTTGAGTTTGATTCATGAAATTAGGTATAATTTCGAGTAGGATCTTACATATATTGAGGATATAGTTGATCCTAAGTGTTTGGGGAAAGAACTAAGTGAAATTAGAGGGTTTAGAGTTGAAATACAAAGAAGAAAAGTCAGACTTTTCTGGGAAGGGGCCTGGGGCACCGCCCCAGCCAGAGCATCCCAATTAGGGCTCTGGAGCACCAAATCAGCCAGAACGCCCCAACCTAGCCCCTGAAATTCACCCTCTGGCGCCCGCACCTCTCAGAGCGCCATGTACGCTAGTTCTTCTACCTTTTCCTACTTCTTTCCTTACTAGTTCCCTAGCAACATACCTATGTTTTCTAGTCAATTTCTACACTCTAAGGTACGTCTAAACATCATGAAATCATCCATAAACATGAGATGATGATCTTTGAATCCATAATCCAATTCAAGGAAAGTTAAGAGTCAAGTCAAGAGAAGTTCATAGAGTTTTCGAAAGTCTTTTCCAAACGTTTTAACTTTGTTTTAAGGCTTGAGTTTTGAGTTGAGTAAAGAGTAAGAGTAAAGTTCATTTCTTCAAAAGATTATACGGGAACTAAGTATTCCCAAGAGTTAAAATGTTTTCACATTTGAACCAGAGAGGAGACACCGATTTCCAAGAGAGCTTTTGAGCTAGTTTTGAGTAATTATCTCAAACCAAAGGAAAAGTTTTGTTTTTAAAACATATGAGCTGAGTATATTTTGGGAGTAGTATTGAGCACCAATTTGGGGACGAGTTCATAATAACTCAAGTCTCTATAAACCATATAGCCATCATGGGTAGAAATGATCATACTTTTTTAGATGAATCCTTAGTGATTTTTAGCATAGACTAGTGGATCCACTTAGTTGAGGCGTTCTATATCACAACAAGGTATAGGACAGTTCTGGCAGCGTGTGTATCATCACTTAGTCTCATAGTGATGGTTGTCGGTTAGCGAAACTCCCACAATATTATATTACTTTATATGTAACTAAGTTTCTATTGTATTTCTTTAATACTTTGAGTTTTCACCTACTGTTTTAAATGCTTTGTATAAACTGCACTATTATTGTTGCTTTTGCCATACATTTGGGTTGAGTTATTCATGAGTTGAGTAAAGCCAAAGTAAGTGTTATTTTCAGATTCCTTTCAAGTTTATGTCATGTTTAGTTTTCCCCTCGCATACTCGTACATTTAATGTACTGATGTCATTTGGCCTGCATCGTTTTATGATGTAGACACAGGTAACCAGGATCAGCGTCCAACACCTCGTTGATCCAGTTGAGCACTCAGAGTCAGTTGGTGAGGCTCTTTGCTTTCCAGAGGATCCCTCATTATCTTATGTTTAGCATTTCAGTTGTTAGGATGATCGGGGGTCTTGTCCCGACATCGCTCATTGTTTTAGAGGCTTCATAGACGAGTAGTTATAGTTTTTTAGTCTTTTCGTTTTCAGTTGTATATGTTGAAACTTGAGTTGCCATTTTGGCTAGTTTAATATTTCTTAAAGATATTGCATGAGTTGTCCTTTGAGACTATTTCATGTTATTTAAGTCTTCTGCTAAGTAAGTAAGCTAGGCCAAGGGTTCGCTTGGGGCCAGTAATGGTTCTCGAGTGCCAATAATATTGTTTTTCCGATTCCAAAAGGCACTAGGATGATCTGCACAAATATCAACAACAATTTTTTCAGAAATTAATTTCATTTTTTCCTGTACTTTGGGGGATTTCAAAGTATCAAATATATTTAGGTTAAATAATTCTAATTGCAAAGAATCAACATGCCTTTGTTTCATATTAATCAAACCATTAATATCACGAGAAATAGGGACAGTGATAAAAGTATAATTTATAATTGAATTTTCATATGTAGCAGTAAAGACACATGGGCTCAATAAAAATACGTATTAAATCTTGACAGGCCCCTTGCTTGGGTAAAATGATAGAACCTTTCATACATTCATCAAACTATATAGAAATTTCTATATATTTTGATTCGGATTTATTCCTTGTATTCGGATGCTAAACTAGATTGAAGTTGACCGCGTGGATTACCGCTAGTCTTCAGAGATCCTGTAACTGGTATCAGAGCCTTAGTCCAGGTTCACTGCCACTGGCAAGAAAATACATTCAGAAAGAATTTTTGAGTAATAAATGGAACTAGTTTAAAACATGATTTTTTGACACATATAGCACTGATGATTTGAATAATATTTCTCAAGAATTTTATGAAACTTGTGCTCTACATAATCAAATTATGTATTTTGTACCTTGGTTTATAACCACTTATTTACCTTTATACATCAACGTTCTTGAACGATCTTATAAAGATGGATCTGGTAATATTATTAAGGTTGTTTATCCACCTCAGTCATCTTTTATTTTACCAAATAATACAGGTATCTCCTTTACTGCCTTTTAAAAATTTGTTGAAGAAGATGTTGCGGCAGTCAACATTAATGAAATAAATAATTTAATTTCCCAAAATAATTATTTGGGTCTTTATGTTAAAGTTTTGGGTGAACATATTAGTTTTCTTGATAAAAAATTAAATGAATTAACTGCTTTAGTAATTCAAATAAAAAATGATATAAAGAATTCTGATACGACTTCTACTTCTAAAAGTAATTCAGAAGTTCAAATTATTTCTACCCATGTGTTAAGCCGCCCTGAGATTCAGGATTTTAAATTTAAATCATTAAATGATTTAGAAGAACTGCTTGATAAAAAAATGTCAGAATTTAGCGCAAAGCCTATTGATTTGTCAAACAATTTTGCGGATGAAATGGAAAAACTTTTGATTTTAAAAATCACGTCTCTTTAGAATTTAATAAGCTTCGAGGTTATCCCAAAAAGAATAGTAATACTAAGAATGCCCATAAACCAAGCATTCATACCTATTATTATTTTAGACCAACTCCTCAAGATGTATTAACGAGACTGGAATCAGACTAATACCTCTTATAGTGGGTCTGAAATTTATGAATGGAATCTTGATGGTTTGACTGATAGACTATTAACTATTCTTGTTCATAGAATGCTTATGTATGCATCTATTTGTAAAAGTGTTAAAAATACAGATAGAAATATTTGCAAAAATATTGTTGCAGGTTTTACTGGCCAACTCAGAGGTTAATGGGATAATTATATGAGTACTGAGCAAAACGCAACTGTGACAAATGCTATTGCTGATAATGAAGGTGTTGATAACTTAGGCATGGCTCTAGTGAAAAATAGAGAAGACACTGTTTATACTTTAGTCTTAACCATTTTAGAGCATTTTAATGGTAGATTTACCAATCAGTATGAGACTGTTCATACCTTATTAAATGGTCTACGCTGTAGAACCTTAGGTGAATTTAGATGGTATAAAGATACTTATATGAGTAGGGTGATGGAATTACTCGAAAATAGTTATGAGCATTGGAAAGCTAAGTTTACAGATGACCTTCCCCTTTATTTGCCGAAAGAGTTAGAAAAGTTCTGAAAACAAATCATGGTGAAATTTCATATAAGGATTATACTTATGGTAAGCTGATAGGAGTTTGCACTCAAGAAGGAATAAATTTGTGCACTAAATTAAATTTATCGAGATAACTTAAGATGGATAAGCTTAAAGAAAGATCTCAGTTAGAAGACTTTTGTGCCCAGTTCGGTTTACCTAATACTTCTGCTGATAGCATTAAGAAGAAATATAGGGATTCTAAATACTCCAACCCTGATAAAACTTATAGAAAAAAGAGGTCTAGATATAGATCTAAGGAAGAGTGCGACGCTAGAAAAACCTTTCGTAAGTCTAATAGATTTATCGAAAATAGGTCTAAGCCAGATCTCGCTAAAATCAAGTGCTATAGATGTGGAAATTTCGGTCATATAGCACCTAATTGTAAGCTTGAAAAGTTGAAAACCTTAGAACTTGATAAAGGAGTTAATGATAAGATTTATAGTTTCTTATCTACTTCTGGTTTTGAGTCTGGTTATGATTCTGATTCAGGTTCTGAAGAAGAAGTTGATTTGCTTGATTTTTCTGATGAGAATCAGCATGATAAAATGAATATTTACAATTTTTATCATGGTGATATTTGTTCTTGTGAAAATGATGAATTTTATAAATTGAAATCTCAATGTCAAGATCTTAATATAAATATTATTACTTTTGATAATGTGATAGAACTTCTAAAAGAAGTCATTGATAGTAATCTTCGAGAAAAAAATATTCATTTAGCTGTAAATAATAATGCTAGTTCAAGTTCTTCAAAAAATTTAGAAAAACAAAAGAATGATTTTGAATTTGAATATGCTGCACCTTATTCATTGTCTGAAATTAATAACATACTTAATAAGCAGACTGCTACAAGAGATTCTTCCTTTCATGATTTGAAAAATGAAATTAAAAATTTTAAAAATGAGATTAAATATCTTAAACAAAATCAAATGATTTGTGATCATAGACTTACTCAGATAGAAACTGTTAATAACAAAGGAAAAAATATTGTTGAAGAAGATGCTCTTGCAAAACCTATTAATCTTGATCCTAGACAAGCTATGTTTTTAGGATTGATGCAAATAGTTACTGCTCATAAATGGTATATTAAATGCATCATTTTGATTGATAGTTTTTCAATAACTGATATTGCTATGATTGATAGTGGAGCCGATGTTAGTTGTATTCAAGAAGGTCTTGTACCTACTAAATATTTTGAAAAAAAAACTCATATGGTTAAGTCTGCTTCTAGACATGCTTTAGATATAAAGTATAAATGACCTAATACGCGTATTTGCCATAGTAAAATCTGCATTCTGCATTTCTTTTTCTTGGTTAAAAATCAGTTATACCCTCCAATCATACTTGGAACAGCCTTTATAAATGTTATTTATCCTTTTACTAGCATAAATGCTAAAGAATTTACTTCCACTTATGAAAATTCAAATATAAATTATACTTTTATCACTAACCCTATTTGTCGTGATATTAATACTTTGATTAATATGAAACAAAGGCATGTTGATTCGTTGCAATTAGAATTATTTAGCATAAATATATTTGATACTTTGAAATCCCCCAAAGTACAGGAAAAAATGAAATTAATTTCTGAACAAATTGCTGTTGATATTTGTGCCAATCATCCTAGTGTCTTTTGGAATCGGAAAAAGCATATTGTTACTCTTCCTTATGAAGATGAATTCTATGAGAATGATATTCCTACTAAATCTCGTCCTTGTCAGATGAACACCGAATTGGTAGAATTCTGCAAAAAATTGATAATTTGTTACAAAAGGGTTTAATAAAACCTTTAAAATCACCTTGATCTTGTACTGCATTTTATGTTAACAATGTTGCTGAAAGGGAACGAGGTGTCCCCAGATTGGTTATCAATTATAAACCTTTAAATAAATATTTAAAATGGATTAGGTATTCTATTCCAAACAAAAGAGATTTATTGTCTAGATTGATGCCAATATATATTCAAAATTTGATTTAAAATCAGGATATTGGCAGATCCAACTATTTAAAGAACATGCTTATAGAACAACTTTTAATGTCCCATTTGAACAATATGAATGGAATGTCATGCCATTTGGTTTGAAAAATGCCCCATCTGAATTTCAGAAAATCATGAATGATATTTTTAATCCATATTTGGATTTTATCATTGTTTATATTGATGATATTTTAGTATTCTCAAAAACTTTAGAAATGTTTTTTAGGCATCTTGATATCTTTAAGAAAATTGTCATACAAAATTGTTTGGTCATTTCTAAACCAAAAATGAGTTTGTTCCAAACTGATGTTCGATTTCTAGGACATCATATTTGTCAAGGAAAAGTTACCCCGATTCACAGATCAATTGAATTTGCATCAAAATTTCCTGATGTTGTCACTGATAGGACTCAATTGCAAAGGTTCGTAGGGAGTTTAAATTACATATCCCCTTTTTATAAAAAAATTGTCTCGTGATTTGGCCCCTTTATATCACATGATGAAAAAGGATTATAAATCACCTTGGACCAATATTCATACCACTTTGATAAAGGATATTAAACTTCGAGTTCAATCCTTACCATGCTTAACTCTTGCTAATCCTGCTTGGCAAAAAATTATTGAGATAGATGCGTCTAATATTGGATATGGTGGGATATTGAAACAAATTAATCCTAACGGCAAAAATGAATATTTAATCAGATTTCATTCTGGAAAATGGAGTGAGGCCCAGAAAAATATGCTACGGTGGCCCATGAAATGTTGATCATTGTTAAATATGTGTTGAAATTTTAGGATGATTTATATAATCAAAAGATTTTGATAAAAACTGATGCTCAATCTGTTAAATACATGTTTAACAAAGATTTTAAACATGATGCTTCAAAATTAATATTTGCTAGGTGGCAGGCCCAGTTAGCTCCTTTTGATTTTGAGATTTAATCTAAAAAGGGGAGTGATAATTCTCTTCCTGATTTTCTATCTCAAGAATATCTAAATTCACAATGAGTTTTTATACAACTTTTATTGATGAAAAACTTTAGGTACTATTCTAAAGATTATTTCTCTTAATAAAGACCTACAAGAATTAATAATATGTGAAATTATCAATGATATTATTAGAGAAGATTTCTCTATACATGGTTATGAAGAAATTGTTGATATCGATGATGATAATTATTACATTGACTATTATGATATGTCTGAATAAAGGAAAGTGTTATGTTTGCAGGATGGACCCTCCTTGGATTACCAAGGGTAGTGGTAGGAATAATAATACAAGGGGAAGATCATCCCTAGGATCTAACTACGGATCCTCTTATAACTCCCCAGTTATACAAATGGGATGAAGGAGTTTGATAAACTCAAAAGTCTCTCAAAGTGAGGCTTCATCTTCAATACATCTGGAAGATATTTCAGAAAATAGTCCGTTATATGCACAACTACATGCATATTTGTCTCAAAAGAGAGATGATACTTTTGCATCAATAGCTAAAGAAGACAATGATGATATCAAGTCTTATGAAAAGTTATCAAAAAAAGAAATGATATTTCTTTTGGAAAACTCTGAAATTTAGAGAAAAGAAGAACCCTGGAAGATATTTCAGCGGTATCTAATCAACGGATTATATTTCCTGGGTGAGTCATACAAAACTCGATCTTATTATGAGACCATTCTGATAAACACTGGTAGTGTTGAATTTCAACACTTTTTAGGCTACAATACCAGTGAGAATGTTTATAACTTCTCAAAAATGATAATTAAACAGATTATATCTATTGAAAATTGGGGTATCTCCACTATGAAAGAAAGATAGATCAGCCTAAACAAAATCGCTATGAGTTTCACATACTGTGACTATATTCAGGTTTTTGATAAAGTCCTCTATTACAATAACAATAGACATAAACATACGTGGTTTATAAAAAATTGTGCAAAGATATTTGTAGGACCAATTCCTAATTGGTTTTTGAATTGGTGGTCATACCACGGCCCAACTACAAAAAATTTTCCTAATCCATTTCTTAAATTATATAAAGAATGGGTTAAAGTCTCACCAGACCTACATGAGTTATACCATACAAATCATATCTTTTTTCTAGAAAAAATTGACCAAATTTATTTTTTCATTGAATTCTCTGTCCCTTGAATTCATAAATGGACCTCGAAAGTGGGATTCACCGAGGAACAAATTTCTTGTTTATACAGAACTTTTTATAATAATTTTGGGACAAATTAATGAAAAAAGATCCCAAAACAAAAATATTAAATGGGCAAGAACTACTGGATCTTATTGCAAAAAAGATCCAAAAATATTCTATTACCCCTCAAAAGGGAATAATTGTTGATAACTCGGTCAGGCATATTGCCAGAAAAATATCCATTCAAGATGGAGATAAAGAAGAAATAATCAATAGCTATATGGAGGAAGTTAAGAGGAGTCGGTTTCTCAATATCACTCAATATGAAAAATCGGATACTTCTATGAGAAATGAGACAAGCGATGACGCTACAGATGATATTCAAGAAGCTCAACCTAGTGAGCCAGAAAAAACTACATCAGAAGATACTCTGAAAAGGGCGGAAGATTTCCTCCAAAAATTAAAAGAAAAGTACAAATTGTGAAGACATTCCTACGGTAAGAGCCATCATCAACAGTAGATACATTGTTACTGTACATATGGGATCCACTAATATGGGACCCACTTTTAATGTACAAAGATTTGAAATGTTTTTTTTCTTTTTTTATATATAGGTTTGTTTTTCAATTTGTTAGACAGAAGTTTTAGAACCCCTCTCTCTATTTTCTCTCTCCAACTGTAAATCACTCTCAGTTTGTAAAGTTTTCAGTTCGCTGGATATTGGTCGGAGGTTAATAAATCTTGTATAGTTTGCTCATAAGCCTTGGAATCGGCCATCTCTTTAAGGTATTATATTAATTTTGAAGCATCATGTTTAAAATCTTTGTTAAACATGTATTTAACAGATTGAGCATCAGTTTTTATCAAAAACTTTTGATTATATAAATTATCCTGAAATTTCAACACACATTTAAAAATGGTCAACATTTCATGGGCCACTGTAGCATATTTTTTCTAGGCCTCACTCCATTTCCCAGAATGAAATCTAATTAAATATTCAGTTTTTGTTGTTGGGATTAATTTATATCAATATCCCACCATATTCAATATTAAACACATTTGTCTCAATAATTTTTTGCCAAGTAGGGTTAGCAAGAGTTAAGCATGGTAAGGATTGAACTCGAAGTTTAATATCCTTTACCAAAGTGGTATGACTATCAGTCCAAGGTGATTTATAATCCTTTTTCAATCTGTCATATAAAGGGGCCAAATCACGAGACATTTTTTTTTTATAAAAAGGGGATATGTAATTTAAACCCTAAGAACCTTTGCAATTGAGTCCTATCAGTGATAACATCAAGAAATTTTGATGCAAAGTCAATTGATCTTTGAATCGGGGTAACTTTCCCTTGACAAATATGATGTCCTAGAAATCGAACATCATTTTGGAACAAACTTGTTGTTGGTTTAGAAATGAACAAACCATTTTGTATGACAATTTTCTTAAAGATATCAAGATGCCTAATATGCATTTCTAAAGTTTTTGAGAGTACTAAAATATCATCAATATAAACAATGATAAAATCAAAATATGGATTAAAAATATCATTCATGATTTTATGAAATTCAAATGGGGCATTTTTCAAACCAAATGGCATAACATTCCATTTATATTGTCCAAATGGGACATTAAAAGTTGTTCTATAAGCATGCTCTTTAAATATTTAGATCTGCCAATATCCTGATTTTAAATCAAATTTTGAAAATATATGGGCATCATATAATCTAGACAATAAATCTCTTTTGTTTGGAATAGGATACCTAATCCATTTTAAATATTTATTTAACAGTTTATAATTGATAACCAATCTGGGGACACCTCGTTCCCTTTCAACAACATTGTTAACATCAAAATGCAGTACAAGATCAAGGTGATTTTGAAGATTTTTACTAAACCCTTTTGTAACAAATTATCAATTTCATTTTTGCAGAATTCTGCCAATTCGGTAGACTAAAGTATAAACAACATCTTCTCTATTTTTCACTAGAGCCATGCCTAAGTTATCAACACCTTCATTATCAGCAATAGCATTTATCACAACTGCTTTTTGCTCAATACTCATATAATTATCCCACCAACCTCTGAGTTGGCCAGTAAAACCTGCAACAATCATTTTGCAAATATTTCTATATGTGTTTTTAACACTTTTACAAATAGTTGCATACATAAGTATTCTATGAAAAAGAATATTTAATTGTCTATCAATCAAACCCATCAAGATTTCATTCATAAATTTCAGACCCACTATAGGAGGTATTAGTTTGATTCCCGTCTCGTTCCTCTATTAACACATCTTAAGGAGTTGGTCTGAAATAATAATAGGTATGTATGTTTGGTTTATGGGCATACTTAGTATTACTATTCTTTTTGGGATAACCACGAAGCCTATTAAATTCTAAAGAAACATGTTTTTTAAAATCAAAAGTTTTTTCCATTTCATCCGCAAAATTGTTTGACAAATCAATAGGCTTTGCGCTAAATTTTGATAATTTTTTATTAAGCAGTTCTTCTAAATCATTTAATGATTTAAATTTAAAATCCTGAATCTCAGAGAGCCTTTGCACATTGGTAGAAACAATTTGAACTTCTTAATTACTTTTAGAAGTAGAAG
Source organism: Solanum okadae (assembly GCA_036553675.1). NCBI lineage: Eukaryota > Viridiplantae > Streptophyta > Magnoliopsida > Solanales > Solanaceae > Solanum > Solanum okadae. The sequence continues at coordinate 14,860,212 of CM071682.1, forward strand.
CCGTATCAGAAGTCTTTATATTATTTTTTATTTGAATTACTAAAGCAGTTAATTCATTTAATTTTTTATCAAGAGAACTAATAAGTTCACCCAAAACTTTAACATAAAGACCCAAATAGTTATTTTGAGAAATTAAATTATTTATTTCATTAATGCTGACTGTCGCAACATCTTTTTCAACAAATTTTTCAAAGGCAGTAAAGGTGATACTTGTATTATTTGGTAAAATAAAAGATGACTGAGGTGGATAAATAACCTTAATAATATTACCGGATCCATCTTTATAAGATCGTTCAAGAACGTTGATGTATAAGGGTAAATAAGTGGTTATAAACCAAGGTACAAAATACATAATTTGATTATGTAGAGCACAAGGTTCATAAAATTCTTGAGAAATATTATTCAAATTATCAGCATTATAAATGTCAAAAAACCATGTTTTAAACTGGTTCCATTTATTACTCGAAAATTCTTTCTGAATGTACTTTCTTGCCAGTGAACTTGGACTAAATCTATTTGGTGTACATTCATCATTAAGTTTTAATAGGATCAAAATTCATTTCAGATAAAGAAGAAATATCCTTATCAGAAATATTAAAAAAATTATCATTAGCTTGAACAATATTTGTTCGAGGATCAATTTTTATTTTATTAACAAGTTTATTATTTTGATTAGCAGATGTAATTGAAGGTATGGTATGTAAAGAAGCGGAAAGATTACGAGCTGGACCATACACAGGTTTAATAGGGGAAATATGATGAATAGTAGGCAATCTTCTATCGGCTGGCTAGACGGAGTCACAAAGACAAAGCCAATAAAAATAGTATTGAATCTGACTATACCACCTACTTGGAACCAAATAAAAAAACCATATATAAATTTATTTACATTTTTATAAAGTGTAGATCTTTCATGGTAGATATAAAAGAGAAGTTAGTTATCCGACATAGATATGAATCTTCTAGCCGGACATAGTCACGACTTTGATTGGAGAAATTCTAAAAGATAAAAAATATACTTTTATTACTGACCCTATTTTTTAATAAAAAATTAAGTAGCTAATAATAAATTATAATTAATAAATACTAGATTATTTGTTAAATTAAAATTAAAAGAAACATATATTATTATAGACTTTCTTTTCTTTAAAACAAAACTTACATTAATAATGCAACTCTTGTTTTTAGTTTTCAAATATTTTAAAATGAACTTATGAAAAATAAAAAATCTCTAGTTTAGATCCAAAATAAATACTTAAATATTATAAGGTGTAAAATTTTATGTTTGGTCAAAAATTAGGTGTTCACATGATGCCCCTCTTTGCTTGGGAACATGAAGAGTTTTCAAGCAAAGAAGTGAACAATGTGCCTGATTTTTGGCCTACGATTTGTTGAAAAATATAAAATAAATAAAGAGAAGTGAATGTGACCAAGGTCTAGCTTTGAGCAACCTACATATCTTGGGTTATAAGAAAATCAGGTCACGTGTAGTTCAAGTGGGTATAGAGATGGAAAATGAGTTGGAGAGTCGAGTGATGTTCCATTGAGATTCTGGTTCGTGGCTCTTGTTATTACATCGAAAATGATAAGACTAAAAGGAAGAATACAAAATCCTATCTACTTTACTTGTCTTGAATCTCTTTCTTCAAGTCTTCCTTTGGATATTTAACTATCGCCTCGCCTTCTTCTAGCGGGTACCTTAATCTCAAAATTTGATCTTGAAGTTGGGATTTGATCAGACTTGAACTTGAAACTTGGATCGAGTTGTTGACACTCCCCCAAATGACAGTTTGTAGAATATTGTTAAATGTCGTTCTCTTGATTAGAAAGTTGAGAAGATGATTCCTGATATGTTGAGTTGTTACATGGGTCGGTAGAGACTCTAGATGTCCTTGACATCTAACATTCTTCGTTTCTCTTATTAAAATGATGACTTTATTCTTAAAATTCATATTTATGTACTGCAAATAGACTTGCATGCCATGAAAACAAAACAAACGAAACAAAACAAAAATTTTCTTCCCCAGTTTGCACTAGGAAATTTTTTGTGAGTTAAATAAAAACTATAAAAGCCTATACTAGGCATAGAAATAATATTTTTTCCCAATATAGATATAAAGTAAAAATAAAAGGGAGATATATGCCCAAAATGCAATCAGGAATTATTGTGCTTTGTGAAGACATGAGAATAAAATAGGGGTTTTTGTGCCCTATATTCGACTAGGGGTTATTGTGCCCTGTGAATACATGAAAAATAAAATAGAGGTTATTGTGCCCTATATGCAACCAGGGGTTGTTGTACCCTGTGAAAACATGAAAAATAGAATATGGGTTATCGTGCCCTATATGCAACCAGGGGTTGTTGTACCCTATGAAGACATGAAAAATAAAATATGGGTTAACGTACAAGGGGTTGTTTGTCATGACCCGAACCTAAACCCTGGACGTGGCCGGCACTCGAGAACCATTTCTTGTCCCCAAGAGAACCCTTATCCTAGCTGACTACAAACAAAAAACTAACGCAAGCATACATAAGCTTAAAACTGAATTAAATTCATTGAACTCCAATTGTGAACATTAAGAAAGCCTGAAAAATACTCAAAAGAAAGTAAATACAGAAAACTCTTCAACTTTGTCTATCTATGAAGCCTCTACTATTACAGAAAGATATCGGGACAAGACCCACGACATCTGAAAACTACTAACTATAAGGTAAAGGTAAAGTCCGCCGGAATATAAGAAGGTTCACTAAAGCTGACTGGAATATCACATGACCTCAACGAAACGCCTGTTAATGATACTAAATGCCTGTATCTGCATCATGAAACGATGCAGGCCAAATGGCTCAGCATGTGGAATGTACGAGCATGTAAGGGGAATTCTAAAGCATAAATATAGGCTTGAACTTGATAACAAGGAAACTTAATTACCTCTTCTCAACTTACTCAAATCAACTCAACTCAAGAATAATATAATCAACTCAAAGATTAGATACTCAACTCAAAGATATGATACTCAACTTGTCACGACCCGGAGTTATCCCTAGAAGTAACACGGCGTACTCAACCCCGAAGGGGTAACATACAAGCCCTTAACATAATCATAACATAAAGGTATAGAATAATGTGGAAAATTTAAAACTTTTACAATAGAAGTGAACTTCTTCTTCATAGATGAAAGTAAGAGTCTAGGCTTGTCTCAATCACCATCTAGTACATAAAGAGTACAAATAGGGTCAAAAGCCCTTTACATCAATAAAGTCTCAAAAGTGGAAAGTACATAAAAACTAGAAAATGGAAACATCTTGTCCTCGAACTTGAGGACTCACCAAGCCTAGGGAATAGTCAACCCAAGCTTCACTTGAAGAAAATGATACGTCTCAATGGCCGGAACCTACACTCATAGAATGTAGAAAATATGGGTTAGCACAAATAATGTACTAAGTATGGAAGCCATGCACAAAATCCTTAAAACATGCATAAAAGGGACATTTAGTTGAAATCATGCCTTTATCAAGTTTAGAAACCATTATGCACATATATGAATAAACATAAGTCAAACCAACATATAAGCAACCCAAAGCCATACTAGTGCAATGGAAAGGTAAGATCCCATAACCCTACCAAATGCTAAGTACCACATTTAGGTCACCGCAACATACATATCTTACTTTACCTTAACCATATCCAACATACATAAGTAAGGAGAGAATCATATTCATAACTTGTAACAAGTGAAGTCAACCTTAACATTCATACATACCTTTCATACATAATTTATAAGCCTTCATAACATAAGAGAACCTCACAATAACCCCTCTTGAGATCTACTTGTGCAATGCATAAGTGAAATCCCATACCCCCACTCATACTAAGTAGTGCCTCTTAAGAAGTCATAATTAAAGTCCATATTCTTATCATAGTTCATATTCATATCATATAGGGAAAATAGCATTAACCGACATAGACCATGTGAGCTACATGGAATCCGGTGTTCTACCCCCACACCGGAAAGAGGTGTCCTACTTGCCTAAGGTAGAACTTTCATAATAGCTTTTAGGTGGATCCACTAGCTAAAGACCTATGTGGTCACATAGTTATGGGATATGGGCATTGCTACTAGAAACCCGGACTACTAGTGTAAAAGGTTTCCATACCATGAGACAACACACATTGGGGAGCCAGACTTGCAAATGTAAAAGCACCCATCTCATTTTCATATCCACTTGATGCTAAGCATAATTACCTTTAAAAGTCATATTAAGTCTTTACTTAGGTTCATGTTCATAAGAGAATGCACTAGGCACTCAAACCAACATAATATCATAATAGCTCATAGATTCATAAGGTGAGCATGTCCTTTCAACCTTAGAATCATTCACATGTGAGTAAACCTTTCATATTATATTCATAGTATGTTCATGAGAATGGCCTTTCAATCACCACAACAAGCTTATCATAAACATACATATATACATACTTCATGCATAATCAAGTGTAAAGGGTATAGGGAAGAAAAATCTTCCATCAATACCACAATTACACAATAGCCATAAGATCACCACTATCTAAGTGAATCATGAGTTCATATGCAATCTTCATCAACATACACAAACCCTAGTTATTGCCCTTCAAGGCTAGGAATCGAGATTAACCATAACTTCTAGAATTACAACACTAGATTGGGGAATTACACGATTCAACAACTTAATAAACATAATCAATTGTTAAGCTTACATGATTAATCAAGTCACACCTTAGTTCATAATTTAAGAAGAAGGGGAAATCATGGGTCCAAGGGAGATTTTCATCAAAACCCAATAACACTTCATTAATCCAACCATAAATCATCATTATTAATCATAATAAACCATAATTAAACAATTGAAATCGTTTTGGAAGAAGACCCATGACTAGATGAAAACCCTAGGTTTTGGAAGTCTTAAAAACACATTTTGAAGGGACTTCTTGGGGGATAGCTACCCAAGAATGAAGAGCATCCATACCTTAGGGAGATTTCCACACGAAATTGAGGAAGAAAGGTTTGTTATTGAACCCCAAGCTTGCCCTTTTCTGACCTTGTTCTTCAATGGAGTCTTAGAGAGAGAATTTTTTGGAGAGGGAAGTTGGTTTCTAATTTAAGTTTGGGAAACTAATGAGTTGTAAGGGTAGTTAATAGTCTTAAAAGCCTTAAATATATATATATTATAAAACCATAAAATCTGTCCCCTAACACATTAATTAATTAGGAAATTACCAACTTAACCTCACTTGGCCGAAACTAGGTGGGTTTCAGGTGTGACCCACGAAACCCCCACCCACAGACCGTGGGTGGAGTCACGCCACATGCTGGTCAATAGTGGAATAGTTCAGAGAGGGGAAAAATGGGGAAAGATTGGGGAGACTAAGTCTTGACCCATGACTCCTCAACCATGGAGCGTGGGTCCACCCACAGCTCGTGGGTGCCCAATCGTGGTTCATGCTGTTTTTAATAGCTTTTTGGACAGCCCCTTGGTCCTCCTCAAGGACTCTTGGGGATTCCTTGGGGGGTTCATGCCTTGACGTTTAGGCATTAGGATCTTAGTACTAAGTTAGGGAAGTTATTTTATGAATCTTTTCTTGACGTTAACCCTTTTTAGGACACTAGACTACATGATAGGTTCTAACTTAGGTCATTTGATTTCCGGGGTGTTACATTATTACCCCCTTGGGAACGAATGATGATCTAGACACCAAACTAAGTTAGAAACCCATCATGCATGAAACTTCAAAATGTGCAACTAAAAAATACACTCATCACATCATGTACAATCCAAAAGGAGGAAACTTCTACTCCATTTCACAACATGGCCAATGTAATACACGAAAGTAGGAACTACATCTACTAATCCAATATGCATGAAACTCATCAATTTACATAACATGGGAGGAACTACCTTCTCCAACTCAAGCAATCTCAACACAACAATATGGAGCAAATATGTCATTTCATCAAAACATAGGTAAGCATGTTCATCAATTCACCTCATGAAGTCAAAAATGCAATTATCATACTAAAATGCAAACCAACACGAGGAACATATACATCATGAAAACTCAATATATACTAAACATGAATTCTCACAAGGACATGCACAACATAAGGAAATCATTGAAAACTCATACAATACACATGACTCCCAAAACACTAAAAATTCTAGAGGAATTACTTACCTCAAGTTTGCATAGGAGTAGAAGGAAAAAAATGAGGATAATCGGACTTCATATCGGTCTCGGCCTCCCATGTCGAACCCTTAACTAAGTGATTCCTCCATAAAACCTTAATGAAGGCTACTTCCTTATTTATGAATCTCTTCACTTGCCGGTCCAAAATCTAAACCGGGACTTCTTCATAAGAAAGGTTCTCATCAACTTTTAAATCCTCTAAAGAAAGGATGGATATTGAATCACCAATGCACTTCTTGAGCATGGAAACATGAAACACTGGGTGAACCGGTACCAACTCATTTGGCAAGTCTAATTCATATGTAACTTTCCCAACACATTTCAAGACTTGATATGGGCCCACATACCGGGAACTAAGCTTCCCCTTTTTACCAAACCTCATCACACCCTTCATAGGTGAGATTTTCAAGTAGACCAAATCACCAATTTCAAACTCTAGATCCCTCCTTCTACTATCGACATAAGACTTTTGCTGACTATGGGACGTCTTCATCCTATCTCTAATAAGTCGAACTTTTTCAATGGCCTCATAAACTAGTTCGGGACCAATTAGAGAAAATTCACCTACCTCAAACCACCCAACCGGAGACCTACACCTTCTCCCATAAAGTGCTTCAAACGGGGCCATGGCAATGCTAGAGTGGTAACTATAGTTGTAGGCAAACTCAATCAATGGGAGATAGTCATCCCAACTACCATTGAAATCAATCACACACGCTCTCAACATGTCCTCTAAGGTTTGAATGGTCCTTTCCACTTGACCATCCGTTTGAGGGTGAAAAGCGGTACTAAGTTTAACATTAGTACCAATCCCCTTTTGGAATGCCTTCCAAAAGTGTGAAGTAAATTAGGCACCCCGATCCGATATGATAGATAAGGGAACCCCATGCAACTTCACTATCTCATTAATGTACAACTTGGCATAGTCTTTCGCCGAAAATGAAATCTTGACCAGAATAATGTGGGCTGATTTAGTCATCCTATCAACAATGACCCAAATAGAATCATGTTGCCTTTGAGTACGAGGCAAACCCATAACAAAGTCCATATTCACATCCTCCCACTTCCAAGAGGGAATTTCTATATATTGGGACAAACCTCCCGGTTTTTTATGTTCGGCCTTAACTTATTGACAATTCGGACATTTAGCCACAAAACCCGTTATATCCCTTTTCATGCCATTCCACCAATAGACTTCCAGTAGATCACGGTACATCTTGGTGGCTCCCGGCTGAATAGAATATCGTGAACCATGTGCCTCTTCTAAAATTTTCTCTCTCAAGCCATCAACATCCGAAACACATAATCTACTTTGGTACCTAAGCACCCCATCCCCCCGGGAGAAAGCCTCAATGGACTTGTTGAGAACTGATTCTTTCAACTTCATCAATATAGGGTCAAGGTGTTGTTTAGACTTCACATCAACCACAACGGACGATTCAGAACTATGATGGACCATGAATCCACCCTTGGTGGAATCCACTAGTTGGACACCTAACCGGGTCAACCTATGCACATCATGAACTAATTCCTTCTTCTCATCTTCTACATGAGCCACACTACCCATGGACATTCTACTTAGGGCATCCGCAACTACATTAGCTTTGCCGGGGTGGTAAAGGACACTCATGTCATAATCCTTTCAAAGGCTCTAACCACTTTCTTTGTCGAAGATTGAAGTCTTTTTGGGTAAACACATATTGAAGACTCTTGTGATCGGTGAAGACATCTACATAGACCCCATTTAGGTAGTGCCTCCATATTTTGAAGGCAAACACCACTGCCGCTAATTCGATATCATGAGTCGGATAATTCTTTTCATATACCTTGAGTTGCCTCAAAGCATAAGCAATAATTTTACCCCGTTGCATAAGGACACATCCCAAACCCACTCGAGAAGCGTCACAATACACTACAAACCCGTTGGTACCCTCCGGTAAGGTCAACACCAGAGCGGAAGTGAGTCTATCCTTCAATTCTTGGAAGCTCTTCTCACAAGCCTCCAACCACACGAACTAAACTTTCTTTTGGGTTAAAGCCATCAATGGAGAAGCGATGGAGGAAAAACCCTCAACAAGCCTCCTATAATAATTGGCTAAACCCAAAAAACTTCTAACATCGGTAGGAGTTAGAGGTCTAGTCCAACTCTTGACCGCATCCGTCTTCTTAGGATCAACCTCAATACCTATACCCGACATAATGTGACAATGGAAAGAAACCGGTCTTAGCCAAAACTCGCACTTGCTAAACTTTGCATATAATTGGTGGTCCTAAAGGACTTGCAATACAATCCTCAAATGATTCATGTTATCATCCTCACTCTTTGAATATATCAAAATATCGTCAATAAAAATTATCACAAACTAATCAAGATATTACCTAAACACCCTATTCATTAGGTCCATGAATGCCGCCGGGGTATTTGTTAACCCAAAAGACATATCTACAAATTTGTAGTGACTGTACCGGGTCCTAAAGGCCATCTTAGGAATGTTACATTCTCTTACCCTTAGTTGATGGTAACCCGAATGAAGATCTATTTTGGAGAAAAAGTTAGCCCCTTGGAGTTGATCAAACAAATCATAAATCCTAGGAAGTGGATACTTATTCTTTATAGTGACCTTGTTCAATTGGCGATAAACAATACACATCCTAAGGGACCCATCTTTCTTCTTTACGAACAATACCGGAGCACCACATAGAGATATGCTTGGTTGAATAAAACCCTTTTCTAACAAGTCCTTGAGTTGTTCCTTCAATTTCTTTAATTCGGCCGGAGCCATCCAGTAAGGGGGAATAGATATGGGTTATGTATCCGACAAAAGATCAATGCCAAAGTCTATTTCCCGTTCGGGAGGTATATCGGGAAAGTCATCGGGGAAGACTTCCGAATACTCACTCACTATGGGGACCGACTCCAAACAAGGAGTCTCAGACTCAAAGTCCATAACCCTAACAATATGATACATGGACCCCTTTGAGATCATTTTTCTAGATTTTAGACATGACACAAAACGATCTCTAGGGATAGAATTCCCCCCTTCCATTCTAAAGTAGGTTCATTTGGAAATTGAAACTTAACTACTCGGGTTCTACAGTCAATGGACGCTAAACAAGCATGAAACCAATCCATCCCCAAGATGACATCAAAGTCCAACATATCTAATTCTACTAAATCAACCAAAGTGACTTTATGAGACAATGAAATGGAACAATGCCTATAAATTCTTTTAGCTACAACCGAGTCACCCACCGGGGTAGACACCGACAAAGGTTCTTCTAACACATCGGGGAGCATTTCAAATTTCATAGCCACAAAAGGTGCGACATAAGACAATATGGCACCGGGGTATAACAATGTATAAACATTAATGGAAAACACTTGCAACATATCCATCACCACATCCAGGGAGCTCTCTTGGTCACCTCGGGATTTAAGAGCATATAAGCAGTTATGTAATGACTCAGAAAATGATAGGATAAACTAGAGCCTAAACGTGGGGGTTAACATCAAGGATTAATGTCAAAGGGTAAGGGTTTTGGGTGTAGGCTATGGTGAGGGACCAAGGATGCCTAAAAACTAGGCTTAGCTACTGCCTACCTAGACCACGAGGGTCTTCACGACCCGTGGTAGCCACCACGAATCATGGTGCCACCTGTGGTTGGCTAGGAAGTGTGCCCTAGAAAGGTGCCAAGCCAAGGCACCTCTTCACGAGCCACTTCATGGCTCATGGTCATGACCACGGGCCGTGTGAAGGCTCGTGGAGTTGCCTTAGCTTGGTGGGAGTGGTGCAAAGTTGAGGAGGCTACTGCCTAAAAGACCACGGGCACCACCACGAGTCGCGGTGCCCTATACAGTCCGTCAAAGTGGTCGTGTAGATCACTTGGGCTCAAGGGGAGGCAAGGCAACTTGGCCAAGCCACTTCCTCAAGACCACAACCATCACCATGACTCGTGGTCTTGACCACGGATTATGGGAGATCTCGTGGTCCTCCCTTAGTCCCTTTAGGGCTTGGCAAGGTTGAAAGGCACACTGGTCAAGGGACCACGGGCACCACCACGAGCCATGGTGCCCCTCATGACCCGTTGAGTTGGGCGTGGTCCCTGATGGGCTGTCTTAGTTGAAGGTGTTTGAGTAATTTCGTTTTAATTATTTAAAGTGTGGGGTTGATTTTAATTGTTTTATATAACTAGTATATATAGTTTTAAGTCTTAAAACAAGTCATTTACTCCTTTATTCTCCAAAACCCAAATCAAAACAAAAGCTCTTTTCCCTGTCAAAAATTCTCTCTAAACTCAAGGAAGAAGAAGGGAGATATTGAAGCTAGGGTTGGTGGATTTCAAGTATTTCTTCCTCAAATTTCGTGGGGAATCAATAGCAAGGTATGGTAGTCTTCATCTTTGTTTAACTTTTCATTGAAGGAGCCAATTTCAAAGATTTCAAGTTTACCAAAACCTAGGGTTTAACTCAATCTCATGGGTTCCTTCATCAAACATTTTCAAATGGTTATTAATGACAAATTATGATTGTATTAGTGTTTAATTGATGATTTATGATGAAAATACTCTATGAACCCATGAATTCTCTCAATTCCTAAACTGTGCCTTTATGAAGTGGGTTTGATGATTATGAAAGCTTATGAATGAAATATGTCTAAATTGCTTTGGGTTATTAAACTGTATCATTATACATGTCTTAATTATAGTAAATTGTTGGTGTGTTGGTGATTTGAGATTCATTGCCTTGAAGGCATAGTAAGAGGAACTGAAGTATTATCATGATACCTTGTATATGAATGTGAATCCAATGAAGTTAATATGATCATGTCTTGAAGTATTTGTGTTATTATTGAAAGTATATTCCTCAATTTGACACTCATGAATGATGATGATGGAATGTGAAGGGTTTCCTTCTATGTATTGTATGTCTTGAATTGGTAGGCTTAGGCATCATTTTCTTGTAAAAAAGGAAGTAATGTGATTGTGATGTCTTGAATTGGTCGGCCTAGGCATCCTTTTATTGTATAAATTAAAGTAATGTGGATTGATATATCTTGAATTGGTAGACTTAAGGCACCATTTTCTTGTATTGATGAATGTGTATTGACTTAATGAATGTGAATCGATAGGCTTATGGCGTCCCTTTCACAAATGAATGATGAGGTATTCTAAGCTATGTATTGAACCGGTAGACCTAGTATTGGTATCCCTTCATGATGAGTCTAGAGACTAATGTGATGTTAAACCTTGAATCGGTAGTCTTAGTGTTGGTAGCCCTTTCATGTGTGAAATGATGAACCTTGTATCGGTAGACCCAATGTCGGTAACCCTTCTTAAGGATTCAATGAGCTATCCATGTAATGTACCATGAATCGATAGGCCTATGGCATTCCTTTCATGTGTAATGATGTGTCTTGGGTCGATAAGCCATTGACATTCCTCTCAAGCGCAATAATGAAATGTAAATGAACTACTCTATGAGATTGGAGGTTAAGCACCGAGTGGATATGGTAAGATGGAAACTCTCCCAATGTTAGGCTAGGGTTCTAATGAACATCTTCCTATCCCGTAACTATGTGCCCATATATCATATTAGCTAGTGGTTTCTACCTACGCTAAAATTTTATCGGTCCTACCTTAGGAAAGTAGATCACCTCTTTACGGTGTGGGGACCATATGACACTGGATTCCATTTTTTTCTCTCATGGTCTATGTCGGTTAATTCCTATTCCCATCATGTGAGATGTGCACTATGGTTTCTTGAGAAGTTCTATGAAGTATGGGTGGTAGTATGGGATGCCATCCATGCATTGCACGAGTAGGCTTTGAGAGGGTCATAATGAGTTCTCTAATGTCTTAATTACTAAGGTACGAAAGTCCTCTTAATGAAGTTAATGAAGAATGTTGACTTAAATGTTTAATGTGATGATGCATGCTATACTTGGGTTGTATTATGAGTTATTTTCCCTTGTCATGACTCATGAAATGTTTATGTCTCTTATGTACGAGTATTGTATGAAGATGGAAAGGTTGAATGGTAAGTTCACTTTTGGTGACTTTAATGTGGTACTTTGGTGTGGACGGTGGTATGGGACGCTATCCATACATTGCACAAGGTATAGCATGAGGGTTACTTGAGGTGAAGGCTTAATGTGAAGGTAATGGGTTATATATTGATTATGTCTCTAATGTGGATAAATGACTTGTATGTTGGTTATGTTTGAATATTATGCCTCTTATGCTTATATTCATAAAGTTTTATCAAAATGGCATACAAGCATGACTTTCAAATAAAATGTTCGTTTTAAGCATATTTTTGCATGGCTATCATACTTAGTACTTAATTGTGCTAACCCATATTTCTTCATGTTTTACTACAAGGGTAGGTTCCGGCAAGTGAGTTGCTATCTCTCTAGTTCAAGTGCTTGGATTGATATTCTCCCAAGACTATGTGGTATGTCCTCATAGATCGAGGACAAGTACTTTTGAAGTTTGTTTTCTTTCATGTAATAGACAATTCTAGTCTTTTCGATTGAAAAGGGTCGTGACCCTACTTTAGTTTTCAAGACATTGTTTAGATGGCCATGTGAGACTTTAGACTTCTGTTGTGTTTCTAAATGAAGTTTGATTGTTTGGATTTAAATAAGTTTTTAATTCCGCACTATTTATATATATCAAATGTTATGAATGCTACGAGGCTTGTATGAGGCTCTTCGGAGTCTTGTACGCCGTGTCGCATCTAGGAGGTTGCCCCGGGTCGTGATAGGTTCTTCTTGGGAGCATCGGAATTCGAGCCACTTGGAGGACTTGTTTTCCCTCTCTCCCTTGAACCTTTAGCATAAGACAATCTCTCTTCATATGACCGCTTTTCCCAAAACTAAAGCAACCATCCGTGCCAACTAGGCACTTGCCTTCATGCTTCTTGCCACACTTTGCACAACTAGGTCTTTCAACATAAGATCTACCACTATTACCTCCTTGTGTATTATGGTTAGACACCCTATCTTTGTTGACCCTTGGAGTCCTAGAGGAGCCTTGGTTGGAAAACCTCTTCTTGAACTTTGGTTTACCTTGAACCTCAAACATACCTTTGGAAGAATTCCCATCGGTCCTTGCCCTCTTCACTTCTCTACTCACTTGCTTGAGCTTTTGTTCCTCTATTTGTTTGGCATGAACTATTAGACGTGAAATATTCATACTTGGGATGAGCATCGCCGAACGACATTCGTTGACCACCAAGTCGGATATCCCCATAACAAATTTGTTCATCTTAGCCCTAGAGTCCGCCACTAAGGTTGGAGCATGCTTAGACAATTGGGTGAACTTAAGTCTATATTCCTTCACACTCATACCTCCTTGGCGAAGGTTGATGAATTCTTGCATCTTTCTCTCCCTTAACTCTAGGGGGAAAAACCTATCAAGGATGGCCGACTTGAACAATCCCCAATCAACCGATCCCGCTCTCACGGATCTCTCCTCCCTCCATTGCTAAAAACATACTTAAGCTACGTCTTTCAATTGGTAGACAGCTAGTTTCGCCTTTTCTTGAGAAAATACTTCCATGGAGTTAACCACCTTAAACACTCATCTATAAAGCCTTTGGGTCTTCATCCACTTTAGAGCCATAGAATGTAGGGGGATTCATTCTTGTGAAATCCATAATTCTTGAAGCGGTTGTACTTGCATTGGGGTTCACACGAGCTCTAGCATCCCTAGTGACTTGAGTCGTTAAAACACGGATCAAGGTTTGAAGAGCCTACCTTATCTCCACATTGGTCATGGCCCCTTCATCATTAGGAGCTTGAGGAACTTGAGGCCTTTGTTGACCTTGGGGAGGAACTCCCTCATCATTAACAATATCCTCTTCCACTCTTCTTGCAGCCGCTCTTCTTTTAGTCATATTCCTATATGCACAAGAAAAGGGTTAGGGAAAAGGACTTCATAGAGTTAAAACTCTAAGGCACAACTAAAGAGTAGTGAAAGAAGCGAAAAGTTCCTAAACATCTTATAGCCTCTTATTCATAAATGTGGCACGTTTCACACTCATGAACAAGACTTACTAGATGTGGTTCATGAGACATCAACCTAAGTATTATCCCAAAACCTTATGCTCTGATACCAAGTTTGTCACGACCAGGAGTTACCCCCTAGAAGCAACACGTCATACTTGACCCCGAAGGGGTCGCATACAAGCCCTTAGCATAATCATAACATAAAGGTATAGAATAATGCGAAAAATTTAAAATTTTTACAACATAAGTCAACTTCTTCTTCATAGATGAAAGTAAGAGTCTAGACTTGTCTCAATCACCATCTAGTACATAAAGAGTACAAATAGGGTCAAAAGCCCTTTACGTCAATAAAGTCTCAAAAGTGGAAAGTACATAAAATCTAGATAATGAAACATCTTGCCCTCGAACTTGAGGACTCACCAAGCCTAGGGAATAGTCAACCCAAGCTTCACTTAAAGAAAATCCTTAAAAGATGCATAAAAGGGACATTTAGTTGAAATCATGCCTTTATCAAGTTTAGAAACCATTATGCACATATATGAATAAACATAAGTCAAACCAACATATAAGCAACCCAAAGCCATACTAGTGCAATGGAAAGGTAAGATCCCATAACCCTACCAAATGCTAAGTACCACATTTAGGTCACCACAACATACATATCTTACATTAACTTATTCATATCCAACATACATAAGTAAGGAGCCAATCATATTCATAACTTTTAACAAGTTAAGTCAACCTTAACATTCGTACATACCTTTCATTCATAATTCATAAGCCTTCATAACATAAGAGAACCTCACCATAACCCCTCTTGAGGTCTACTTGTGCAATGCATAAGTGAAGTCCCATACCCCTACTCATACTATGTAGTGCCTCTTAAGAAGTCATAATTAAAGTCCATGTTCTTATCATAGTTCATATTCATATCATATAGGGAAAATAGCATTAACCGACATAGACCATGTGAGCTACATGAAATCTGTTATTCTACCCCCACACCGGAAATAGGTGTCCTACTTGCCTAAGGTAGAACTTTCATAATAGCTTTTATATGGATCCACTAGCTAAAGACCTATGTGGGCACATAGTTATGTGATATGAGGATTTCTACTAGAAACCTGGACTACTAGTGTAAAAGGTTTCCATCCCATGAGACAACATACATTGGGGAGTCGGACTTGCTAACCGTAAAAACCCCCATCTCATTTTCATATCCACTCGGTGCTAAGCATAATTCCCTTTAAAATTCATATTAAGTCTTTACTTAGGTTCATGTTCATAAGAGAATGCACTAGGCACTCAAACCAACATAATATCATAATAGCTCATAGATTCATAAGGTGAGCATGTCCTTTCAACCTTAGAATCATTCACATGTGAGTAAACCTTTCACATTATATTCATAGTGTGTTCATGAGAATGAGCTTTCAATCAACACAACAAGCTTATCATAAACATACATACATACTTCATGCATAATCAAGTGTAAAGGGTATAGGGAAGAATAATCCTCCATCAATACCACAATTACATAATAGCCATAAGATCACCACTATCTAAGTGAATCATGAGTTCATATGCAATCTTCATCACCATACAAAAACCCTAGTTATTTCCCTTCAAGGTTAGGAATCGAGATCAACCCTTACTTGTAGAATTACAACACTAGATAGGGGAATTATATGATTCAACAATTTAATAAAGATAAACATAATCAATTGTAAAGCTTACATGATCAATCAAGTCACACGTTAGTTCACAATTTTGGAAGAAGGGGAAATCATGGGTCCAAGGAAGATTTTCATCAAAACTCAACAACACTTCTTTAATCCAACCATATATCATCATTATTAATCATAATAAACCATAATTAAACAATTGAAATCGTTTTGGAAGAAGACCTATGACTAGATGAAAACCCTAGGTTTTGGAGGTCTTAAAAACTCATTTTGAAGGGACTTCTTGGGGGATAGCTACCCAATAATGAAGAGAATCCATACCTTAGGGATATTTACACACGAAATTGAGGAAGAAAGGTTTGTTCTTGAACCCCTAGCTTGACCTTGACCTTGACCTTGTTCTTCAATGGAGTCTTAGAGAGAATTTTTGAGAGAGGGAAGTTGGTTGCTAATTTGAGTTTGGGAAACTAATGAGTGGTAAGGGTAGTTAATAGTCTTAAAAGATTTAAATATATATTATAAAACCATAAAAACCATGCCCTAACACTAATTAATTAATTAGGAAATTACCAACTTAACCCTCACTCAGCCGAAACTAGGTGGGCTTTAGATGCGAGCCACGAAACCCCCACCCACGGACCATGGGTGGGGTCACTCCATGTGTTGGTCAACCGTGGAATGGTTTAGAGAGGGGGAAAAATGGGGAAAGATTGAGGAGACTAAGTGTTGACCCACGACTCCCCGACCACGGAGCATGGATCCACACATGGCTCGTGGGTGCCCAATCATGGTTCATGCCATTTTTAACAGCATTTTTGGACAACCCCTTGGTCCTCCTCAAGGACCCTTGGTGGGTCCTTGGGGGGGGACATGCCTTGACGTTTTGGCACTAGGACCTTAGTACTAAGTTGGGGAAGTTATTTTACGAATCTTATCTTGACGTTAACCCTTTTTACGACACTAGACTACATGATAGGTTATAACTTAGGTCATTAGATTTCCGGGGTGTTACACAACTCAAGATACTAAAGGATAAAACAACAATAAAAGATGCAATATATGGAAAACTTTTAAAAACAGTAGAAAACAACTCAATGTATTGAAAATTGCAATAGTAACTCAGTTTGTATGCAAGGATACAAGATAAAATCAGTTTGTATATGAAAATACAAAGTAAACTCTATGTATACAAAAATACAAAATATCTTTGTGGGAGTTTCTCTAATCGACAACCATCACTATGAGCTATGTGATGATACAACGTCTTGCTGCACACTGCTAGGGTCGTCCTATACTTTGTCGGGGTTTAGAACGTACTCACTAAGTGGATCCACTAGTCTATGCTAAATGCATTAAGGAATCATCTAAAAAGTATTACCCTTTCTACCCATGTTGGCTACACGGTTTATAGAGACTTTGAATTATCTAAACTCAAACTCGTCCCCATATCGGTGCTCAATACTACTCCCAAAATATAACTAGCTCATATGTTACAAAACATAACTTTTTCTGTGGTTTGAGATTATTACTCAAAATCTCTCTTAAAAGAGATGGTACTCGACTGCTCAAAACTCTTTTGGAAATCTCAGTTTCCTCCTCTTTTAAATGTGAAAACATTTACTCTTGGGAATACTTAGTTCCCATATATCATTTTAAAGAAAATGAACTCAACTCTACTCTTTCTAAACTCAAGTGCTCAGGTCTTAAAAACAAGTTTAAAACAATTTGTAAAAAGACTTCTTAAAATAGGGTTTATGCCGAATTATGGACGTGAACGACTCAATTCAAGGTTTTCAATAACCATGCATAGAACTCAATACTTGGAACTCAACAACTCCAGAACTCAAGGAGTCAACGATACTACTTATCTCAAGAATGCTCGACTCAGAGGGTTCATGCAGAATTATAGGCATGAACTACTCAACTCAAGGACTCAATGATACCTCTCATCCCAAGACTGCTCGACTCATAGGGTTCATGCAGAATTATGGGCATGAACTACTCAACTCAAGGACCTTCATGGGTAACATGTAGTAGCCCCATGATTAGGAATATAATCCCAAAATGATTAGGAACTCAATACTCAAGATTTAGAACTTGAAGATACTACTCCTCTCAAAGATACTCAACTGATGGAGTTCATGCGGAATTTATGGGCATGAACGAATCGAATCAAAGGTCTAAATAACAATATGGAACTCAATAATTAGGAATAGAATTTTTTAAAAGAACCATGAACTCAGGAACTCAAATTGACTTATCTCAAGAATACTCAAATCGAGGGGTAGAATCCTAGATTTCTCATTTACTGATTTGAAAGTAGAGGTAGGGCATGAGGACGGACTAGTACAATACTATGATAGCCTTACATACCTGGAAGAATAAGGTTCTTGAAGAATCATGAAGAATCTTGAAGAACTTGATTAGAAGCCTTGGAACCCTAGCTTGAAGGTAAATAATCAAGAAAACCTTTCTTGAGATTCTTGAATTAGTTTCTTGAAATATCTATTGCCAAGAATTATGGTTTTCATTAGTGATTCATAATTGTATGGAGGAATTTACTTTGAAAAGAATGAAATTCTTGGAGAAAGATTAACCTTGAAGAAGAATCTTGAAAAAGATTGAAAGAATCTTGAATGAAGTCTTCTACTTTGATTTTTCCTTAGGGTTTTGCCCTTGGGTTTGAGAGAGAAGAGAATGATGGATTAAAATATGAAAATCTAATTTTTTTGAGCCTTTTATTAGTCAAGAAATTCGTTTAAGGTTTTCTTGGAGGTAAAAAGACAAAAACGACATTTTTTAATGTTTTCCCGTTGGCTAATTCGTAACAGCACTGTATCAGGTTACTAAAATAGTCATAACTTTTTACTTAAAAATTGGATTGACACAAAATTGGTAGCGTTGGAAAGTAGATTACAATACCTTTAACTTGATAGGTTATGGCTCACGTAACTCTTTATATTATAAGAGATATGGTTGTTTGAAGTTGACCTAAGTAGAATCTTACATCAAAACTTAATCGATAAGGAAACCTCAAGAACACTAATCAAGAACTCATCAAGAAATTAAATTGCTCAATATTTATGGATAGATTCGCAAACGAAACTCATGATTGGCATGTGAGTGAACAAACCCAACACTATGGAAGCTTACATACCTCAAAGAATCAGGTTCTTGGCGAAATCTTGAATTTCTTGAACGAACGCTTGAAAGTTTGAACTTTTTCTCCTCTTGAATATTCTCTCTAAAACTCTAAACACTTTTGGGGGTGAATGAAACTGATTCAAATCAGTTTAGACCCTTAATTGGGTGTAATTTGCATTTAGAAAAAGTGGGGGTAAGGAAAAGACTAAAATACCCTCATATTTTTGGGTAACTTTCATTAAATGGACAGCCTGACTTCAAAAAGGCATATCTCCCTCATACGAGCTCAATAATTAGCAAACTCGGTGGCGCTGGAAAGAGGACTCAGAGATCTTTCATTTGATATCTCTTGGGTCTCCTAACTCATCTTGTACTGAAAGTTATGGTCATTTTAAGTTGACCCAAAACTTAGAAGTACCTAGGAATGACATGAATGAATTCTCTTTAATTCTTTTTGGAACTCAAGGTGCTATATCTAGTGATCTTAACACTTAGGAAGATTTTAAATTCCTTGGTAAAAACTTAATCACTAAGAAGGATGGATCAAGTCTTAGCTCAAAAAAATTTCTGGGGTGTTACATTGTTGTACCCTGTGAATACATGAAAAATAGAATATGGGTTATTGTGCCCTATATGCAACCAGGGGTTTTTGTACCCTGTGAAGACATGAAAAATAGAATAGGGGTTATCGTGACCTATATGGAACCAGGGGTTGTTGTACCTTGTGAAGACAGGAAAATAAAATAGGGGATATCGCGCCCTATATGCAACCAGGGGTTGTTGTACCATGTGAAGACATGAAAAAATAGAATAGGGATTGTCGTGCCCTATATGCAACTAGGGTTGTTGTATCTTGTGAAGACATCAAAATACAATAGGGGTTATCGTGCCCTATATGCAACCAGGGGTTGTTGTACCTTGTGAAAACATGAAAATAAAGTAGGGGTTATCGTGCCCTACATACAACTAGGGGTTATTGTGCCTTATGAAGACATGAAAAGAAAATAGGGTTATTGTGTCCTCTATGCAACCAGAGGTTATTGTACGTCACGACCCAGACCGTCGTGTTTGACACCCAAACTAACCCTCCGGTGGGAGAACCTTTACTACAATCCAAACTAAACAACTCAACCAAAAACTAAGGTATATAAAGATACGGAAGCAGGTTAAAATATAGAAATAAAGCAGTGTTCCCATAAACTGTAAAAGTCTAACAAGCGATTGCACAATTAATGCCTAGAACCTGAAAGTCAATGTACCAAAACTCTAACAAGAATCATAAGTCTAAGGAAATGGGTACAACCCAAATTAAACAAGAGAATAACTAAAGTACTAAACTAAGTCCGAATAAATGGGACTGAACAAAAGGAGAACTTATGGCAGCCTGGAAGAACTCAATCACCCTTGAATTCGATTGATCACTGATCTTCTAGACAAGGTCTATCAGTAGCCGCCTGAAGATGCCATGTACTCAACAAAGAAAGAGCAAGTGCAGTATCAGTACACAACCACAGTGTACTGGTAGGATCACGCGGCTATCCCAATAAGTGCAATATAAGCAAGTAATTACAACATCATAAACATGCATACACCGTACATATACAATATCAATTATCACTTATGAACAACGTGCAATTCCACATTCTCAATTACATCAATTCAACAAGTCAAGGGTCCTCTCATGGAACCTACACCCAAACTATTAGCATACCGATACATGGTACCCGATCCAAGTTAGTGTGCCAGACGTGACACCTGATCCCACTATGCGCCGAACGTGGCATCCGATTCAAGTTAGTGTGTTGGAACGTAACACTCAATCCATTCAACATACCATAATCACAATCACAATGTCATACAATTAAGAGGTGATTCATGGCATATAGTTATTCTTTCATATTCATTTACGATTTGTTTGATCAATAGTGCAACATTCGCATACATACATGCAATATAATTAAGCAAGTACAAACACATATCACACAAACATGAAATCACAACCATCACCTACCTCGAATCCAAGTTTGATTCCCCTGAGGCACTTGAATCTTCCCTTTCCGGATTCTTTCCTCTTGTTCTAGGTCTACAAACAATTAATATACGCAAGGATTAACAATCAAAGGTCTAATTATCCGGATTATAACAAACCCAATAACCCAAGAGCAAACCCATGATCCCAGTATCCCAATTAGGGTCTTTTCCACCATAATTCCTAGATCAAAACCTTCCCCCAATAATAATTACCCAAGAATCTATGTTGTACGGATCGAAATATGGATTATGGGAGTAAAAACCTTACCTTTAGTATCAAAAGTTGTGGAAAAATGTCAAGAAACCACCTGGGGTCGCCTCTTAGCTCTCAAGAACAAACTTGCAGAAAATAACATTTTTGGGGTTTATTTCTGACTTAAGTCGCGACTGTCCCGCCACAACGGACCTCATCCCGCTATGGCGGCCCCACCCTAGCGGGAATAATCCCGCCCTAGCGGCTTGCATGGAAAAAGTGAGTTAAATTAAGAGTTTCAAAGCCCTATCTCACAACACACCTTCGACCCATGACATTCAGAAAATACCTGTTCACGCTAAGATCAGTTTCAGGAGTTCTACTCGCCCGAATTCGATTTGGTATAGTCGTACGGGTTCCTTAAAGTCTTAGCTATCCACTCATGTGATCAAATTTATAATTAGTTCTCTCATTCGTTATCAGATTTCCCTAGACCTTACTGACTCCGATTTCGTCCAAATTTTGACTAGGTTAGGAAATTCCAAGTTACTACCAAAAAGTTTTTTGGCCCCAATTCTTTCCCCATTGGCTTTTCCCTAACGACGGTAATCAGGTCGTTACATTATGCCCTATGAAAACATGAAAAAATATTTTTATTTTTATATAAAAAATATAAAAATAAAAAATTCCCCAGTCTTTGAAAATAAGGAAATTTGAAATTGTTCTTTTTTTCTTTGTGTTTATTTTTTTCAAAATGATTTTTTAGGAAAAATGTCTTAATTAATTTCTTTTTGAAACTAAGGAACTTTAAAACTCTTCTTGGACTTTATATTATTTATTTTTTGTGATTTTTTGTTGTTTATTTTATTATTTTTTAACAACATGACCCTAATTTTGATCGTTCAGAGATATGAAAAATTTATTCGATTAGACCGAGCCCCATTGTAGGACTGTACATATCTTGTCATAGTAAAAATCAGGTATAACGTAGTTTTAAACTTAAGATTGTTTTTTTTTTGAATTTGCAAAAAGACCTCTTCAAAAAGAGAGAAAAGAATCAATTCATGATCGACAATGTTCTTGACTTTAGTTGGTACCCACTATTAGTATTATGCATATAAATCAGCTTAAACCACTTTCAAATAAATTTGAGGCCAACTTTGAGTAATCTTATAGTTTCAAATGGTACCTCAAACATAT
Organism: Solanum okadae; assembly: GCA_036553675.1. NCBI lineage: Eukaryota > Viridiplantae > Streptophyta > Magnoliopsida > Solanales > Solanaceae > Solanum > Solanum okadae. Next base: position 14,882,701 of record CM071682.1, read on the forward strand.
TTAGGTATTTAAAAGATCAGTTCATCTTGCATAAATTAAGGGGTTAAATTATTCATATCCTCATATTTCAAGTGCCCTCGCAAAAAATGCAGTCCTACTCCACATAATAGAAGTATTCTGATCTTAGGACGTTTTAGAATTCACTCACACTCAGAAAGATGTTCAATGCATGAGATTGAGATACCATATGCTTGACTCTCATGTAAGTATCCACTAATGTGAGAACACAAAAAATGGGATCAAATAAGACTTGTCATTGGCTTGTAATGTATGATTAGGAAACGTAGGATATTTATTTGGGATAAAGTGACTATTTCCCCTTTAAAAGTTGCATTATGTTCTCAAATGTTTTTCGTTTTTGCATTTGAACTTTGATTTCTTGGAAGCTTCTCTGCATTTATTTTCTTCTTCTTTTTTTTCTCTCACTTTTCCTCCTTTTCATTGGAGGTTTTTTTTTCATTTTTTCTTTCTAGATTTTCTTTGTCAGCTTTTTTGGACTTTCACATATTTAACCTTTTCACTTTGTTACCCAACTTAAATCTTTGGCGCTGTGTAGATAATTGATAGTGCGCTTAAGGAGGTGAGACCAAAGAATAATGCGTTTATGCACTCAAAAGGATAAATGCTAAAATGTGGTTATTCAAATAAATAAGGTTTAGGCTCGAAATGGGTGTTTAATGGATAACATGTCATTTGGTAGGCTTTAAAGGCAAGCGGATCAAAGAAAACTTATATAATCCTTTCCCAAGTTAAATGTTGCTCAAAATTTCGCTTCAACAAACATTTGGGGCAAGTTTTAGATCAACAAAGTCATGTCATTGAATTTTATATTTAAAGCTCACCACACAATGCACATGAAACAATGAGGTGAATTTGTTTGTCTTAACTTTAAGCACGATAATTTTTCTAGTATTACATAAATATAGCAAGAGGTACCAAAAGAATCTACGGATCACAACAAAGTTGGTCTATCTTGAAAAATAGTTCAACACCTTTGTTTTTCTCATGCAAACTCTTAGGTATGCTGGTACCAACCAAGTCACAAATTCTTTTTTTTAAAAAGAAATAAAAAAAAAGGTATCTTTTTTTTTTAGATTTTAAAAAAAGGAAGAGAAACATTTTTATTTGAATTTTGAATAATAAAAAAAATCTTTATTTTGCTCTAGTTTTTGTAATGAGGACTTTCTAGATTTTTCTTAAATTGGACCGAACCTCAAAATAAGGCTTTCTACGTATTTTGTCAAAACAAGAATCAGGTCAAACATAGTTTAGAATTAAATGAAATAAACTAAGCAAACTTTTTTTTTTTAGATTTTGAAATAAGAAGAAAAAACTTTTGTTATTCAAGCTTTTGAATAAAGACCAAAACGTTTATTCATTTAATTGATTATATATTTTTTGAATAAGGATCACCAAATCTGAGGAGAGTTGCCTATGTATTTCATTGAGTTGAGAATCAGGTGTGCGTAGTTCGTATATTTTTTAAAAACTTTTGTTTTGTTGTTAAATATCGTACAAGCTTTTTTCAAAAAAAAATTCTTTTAACAAGGAAATAAGAATTATTTTTTTAAAGAATAATTTTCTCTTTTTTTTGTTTGAATTTTATTTAATAAGAACCACTGAACCTTAGGAGGGTTGCCTACGTATCTCAACGATGTGAGAATCAGGTGCACGTAGTTCGCGAAACTTTTTGTAAATATGTTTAACTTATTGAAAAACTTTCTTTTATTTCAAATATCTTGTTGAAAATATGCAAGGACTAGACTATTTGAGATTGACCGAATAATAATAGATATATAATGAAGATATTAAAATAAAGTCTTCTAAATAATATAACAAGTAGCACATAGTTAAGAATATGTGGGTCTCAAGAAAAGGTTTTTGTCTTAGACGGACTTGATCCATGTGTCGAGCTCCATTAATTCAAACAAAATGTGCATGATGCAGATAAAATAGATCTTATCAGAAATAATCATTATTGAGGCTTGTTTTACTAAGTTTAACAATCTTGTGGAATAGGTGTCTAGATTGGCTGTAAAACGAGCGGACAACTCAAGTTGGAAAGGGACAACTTACCGGTAGCAGGGCTTTTCGGCCTCACTGTTGGTCCTTCCTATCCTTGGACATGTGTTACTATAGAATCCTTCCAGGAATGTTGCCGCATCTCCGGTATCTCATGGCTCGAGAGCATAATCACATCTCTGAATAAAGTATCTCAGAAGACTCAGATGGATGCACGACAGTTATATGACAGTTCACATTATATCAAAACAGTAAATAAGTGAGCAAATAGCACATTAGGCTAACAAATACAATATCCAAAAAATAAATAATAAAGCGTACACAAGTAAATATTGAGAAGCTCGAATTCTAGTTATCCTCAGCGAAGTCGCCATCTGTCACACCCCTATTTTTTCCCAGATTGATATGGTTTGAAAATAGAGTTTTACCAATTAAAGTGACATTTTGAAAAGAGATTATTTTATTTCAGAGTCGGCACTTGACATTAAGTTTTGGTGTTCCAAGTCACCTTATTTAGATCCCTAATCAAAAGGAAGTTGACTCTAATTTTTATTGGTCTGCAAACTAGAAATCCGGATAAAGAATTTTGTTGACCGAGGGAAAGGTGTAAGGCACACCTCGAGTCCCGTGATTCTAGCACGGTCGCTTCATTGACTTATATCTTGCTTGACTTAATTTTGGATATATTATACTTTTTAGCTTAGTAAATTTACTTATATCCAGCCTTCTTTAATTTATTGTAAAGTGTCTTGTTTTATTAAAGTGTGGTGTACTGGCAGCAGCACTTTCCAACCTTACCAAAAATTATTTATTTGTTTATATTTTTATGTATAAAATGTGTGTATTATTCTTCAAGTAGTAAATTTACTATTATTATCATCAACCTAATCATGCTTCTAACAATTTAATTTAAAGAAATTTAATCATCAAAATTATTTAAAATTTGAAATCTTCGTATAAAAGTCTAAATGCTTTAAATCGTTTTTTGTTAAAATTAATCATTGTGACTCTGTAAAGATGTAATTCATCAACCAAATATGTTATACTAGTGACCAAAATTAATGACAAAAAGTCGACTTAAACCCTTTTAACGTTTTTTTTTTATAAAAATTATTCATTACTCTAATGTCCAATAAGTAAACTAACTAAAAGAGGAACGAATTAAGTAAATCAAATCAGCAACAAATTATTTTGCCCTTAAAAAAAACAAGTAAAAAAAATGACCTTAATGATATCCACCATATATATCACATGAAATAATTTGAATCGTAATATACTTTATTGCCAATATATTTATATTACTGTTCATAATTATGAGTCTTATTTATTTTTGCATTCAATTAAAATGTATATTTCTTTGCATTTCTTGTCACAATATGTTGCATTTTCTTTTGATTTTATTTTTTTCGCAAAGTAATTATTAAAATATGAAAGATTAATTTAAATAAAAGATATACTTACTAATAATGTTGCATCAAGAAAATTAATCAACTAACAAAGAAAACTAAAATAAAATCAAACATTATAAAAGAGTAATAAATTTATCAAAACACTATACTAACAAACATGAAATGAATTAAATGAATATCAAGAAATTGACCTTTAGAATGAAGCCAAAGCGTTCTCCAATATATTGAAATTGAAGAGGAAAATGAACCATAAAATATTCAATTTACTTGCTAAGATTGATTGAAGTTACGACCGAATCTCGAATGGAAATCTCACTGTATCCCTTCTTTTTTCTGATTTGTGTGTGTGTGTTGTAGTCTTTTTGTTTTCGTTCCCCCCCCCCCCCCCCCACCTCTTTTCGCAGATTGTTTTCTTTATTATTTTTTTTCTTATTTTTCCGTGTCTATGTTGCTGTAGATCTTTTTTTTTGTATTGTATGTAGGAATGTAATATATGTAGGGGTAGTTAAATGTGAGGGTAGTGGGATTAATTAAGGGGAAGTGGAGTGGGATTTGGTGTAAAGGTGGGGTGAGTGGGTGTAAGATTAGTAATTTATTTTGAATAATATAATATAATTATTTAATTTTTTTAATAAAAAATCAAGTAGCTAATAATAAATTATAATTAATAAATACTAAATTATTTGTTAAATTAAAATTAAAAGAAACATATATTTTTATAAACTTTCTTTTCTTTAAAACAAAACTTACATTAATAATGCAACTCTTGTTTGTAGTTTTCAAATATTTTAAAATGAACTTATGAAAATAAGATAAATATAAAAAAAATTCTCTAGTTTAGATTCAAAATAAATACTTAAATATTAAAAGGTGTAAAATTTTATGTTTGGTAAATAATTAGGTGTTCACATAATCGCTTCAAGACTTGATTTGTCCAATTATTGTTTTATTGATATCGGGTTATTGGTTTAATGTTGAGCAGCTATTTCATGCCACTTCACTATGGAGTTATCACTTCATGACTCGTTTGTCCAATTTTCTTATCGATTTAACCGATGACCCATATAAACTTTATGTAAATTATATTTTTAACCCTTGAGGCAAACCTCAACCTTGAATGTTATACTACCATATTGTATGTTGTTTATCGATCGGTTTGATTCAATTTTAAAGTTTTTCGTCATTAAGTTCTCTCTTTCTTTTTTTTTAGTAGAAGACTCCGGAGAGGGTGGTTCAAAAATACGATTTTTTTTAGGTCCAATGTAGACGGGCCAACGATAAAATCGGGCTCATTTGCACCTTTGTCCCTATTTTATGGTGGTCTTTAATTTATATCCCTCGTAATAAATGATTTTGTCACATAGTACGAACCATACCTTACCCTTACAAAAGTAGGGAGTTTTTCCCCGTCTTTCCAATAGATCATCGGCTCAAGGAGAAATAGTCCAAAAAAGAGGTAAAAGAAGTACGAGAAATAGCATATTAAGCAACAACTAGTGGGATAGTAACTACAACAAAATAATATGATAATTGAAGTACAAGAAACAACAAATAATAACAAAAAGGACCAGAAACTACCAGAAAAATACTACCACTATTAGTTTGTACCATGCATTATAATTAATTAAAATACTATCCATAAATAAGAAGTATATTTTTAAGGACAACTTTTTGATACTTAATGTATAATTGAAATGTGAATCCTTATCATTCAATGGCCTTTGATGCAATAGCATGGCCTCGCATACCTAAGATAAATTTTATTCACCAGGTCATGGGATTTGATACAATTGGGGTTGGGATTGAATACAGACTTGAGTACCATTCTGCCACCCCTAGTTGTAACCACAATTATATATGTCTGTTTATTTAACCAGAATTGCTTAATGATTCAATATTGAAGAACTATTGAATATTACATAATTAAATTAGTAATCAAATTATTAGATAATTCACATTTTAAATGAAATTATATACTGCACTCCGCATTGTCCGGGTGCGTATGTTGGTGGAGATGGGGATGGGATGGAAGTGTACTGTTGCGCCCAAATCGCACACGCACTTGTACGTGGTCGTTCAAGTATTAAAGTGACTCTTATAAAGAATCGGGTATCGTACCCAGAAAGACTTACGATTAGAAAACTCGATTGTTCCAATATTTTCAGCTAAGCACAAGTGTTATCAAGATGTCAAGAGTGATTTATTTTATAATCTAAAAGTTAAACAAAATTAAACAAACGCGATTTAATTTCAAGGGTTCAAACAATGGTTGGGTAAAGTCCAGGGCTGCAGCTCTTATCAAGATTCATGCAATTATCTTGTTTAAATGGATGTTAATCAACTATCGAATCAGTGATCACAGGGTTAAATGTATGATCATGGTCTCCCGACCTCTAATCGCCTACGATAAATGACAACCTAACTACATCGTTGAGTGGGGATAGGTTGGACCAAATACCGAGCATTACAATTTCTTCCTGTATAGTGACCAAGCATGGTTTCTAGGTATATCCCTATCCTAGATACAAATTAACCTTAATTATTAAGAGAAAATCATGCTCCTTATGCCCCACGTTCTATTCTCTTATTCCTCTCCCGAGTTCAATTTGGACAATATGTTAATTTCAATGATGATCAGGCACGAAATTCTAAAAACAAGAACATACGAAAGATTCATATGATAATAAATATTAACCCAATTAAAACTTAATAGATTACAATCATTCTGTAGCCACAACCCTAGAACTAGGGTATTTAGCTACTCATAACAATAGATTCGATCAAGCAATGTTTAATAATCATAAAGAGATCGAAAGTAAAAGAGTTAAGGAAAGAACCCTAAAAAATGATGAAATAGCTCTCCAAGTCGTCGTTCTTCAAAACCCAAAAAAAGAATGCCTTAATAAAATAAAATATTAACCTATTTATAATAAAGTCGAAACGGCCAAATCTGGCAACAAGGGGCGCAAAGCGGAGGGCTTCACAAATTCCGTTCTGAGATCTCTTCTCTTCTCCGCGACGCGGTCTTGACACAGATCACTCTGCCTCAAAATCCATTTTCGCGAACCAAAACTAAAATCCCTCTCCGTGACACGGAGAAGACACAGAGTGCTCCGGTTGGAAATTATTTCATCATTTTTTCTTTTAGACTCGGATCTTTTGTGTTCCCCAATGTCCATTTTAGTGCTCGTTTCTCCATTTAAGCTCACCTACACAACTAATCGTGTTGGTTAGCTCATATACAACCAAAAAACTCGATAAGTCTATAAACAAACACACATTGAATTCAAACATAGCTTAAATACATGCATTATTAGATTTCTAGGCATATAAATACGCTTAAGATCATTACCCCACACTTAGAGCTTTGTTCGTCCTCAAACAACTTACTAACTACTCCTAGACCTACACTCTCTACTATGGTATTTGTGCATCCGCCACTTTCTTCCAAGGATCTGTAACCAATTACCACATGCATGATTTCATTTAAAATATGCATGACTCATGTAATTGACTTGACAACTTTTAGCAACCAACGCATTCAACAACATGTACACTATTACATATTACCTATCTTTCATACAACAAGTACCCCTCACTCCAAAGAATAGTCCACACACTCAACTCAGCAGATTGAATATAGTTTAAGGACTTTGCAAATATAGCACGTTCTCACTCAACAAAGACATCATACATGCACGCATTGAGATTCATAAGCTTGCCCGTTGTGTACATCTCCACTAATAAATGATGCTATGCTCAAAATCAAATAGGACTTGTTCAGGTTGTAATGTAGGCTTGAGGTAAGGGAGGATTCATTTAGATAAAATTAGTGACTTATCCTCCCTAATGCACCAGATTCAATTTCCTTCTTAAATTCACAACTATTTCTTTTCTTCAGCCCTTTCTTTCTTCATAGATTTCCACTAGTATTACCAATCTTGCCTTTATTTCTCACTCCCCCCTTTATTTCTATAGCTCATTTTTTTTTATGACAATCAACAATAGCCACCCTTGACTTAGAGATTTCTCTTGAGTTAAGGTGCACACTGTCCTTGTAAGGACCAGGGCCATCATTAAGGTATTCTCCAAGTTAGCCACCTTTAACTTAGGCTTTTAACCTTAGCCGAAGCGCACAATGTCCTAAGGACCAGGGCGAATCCCAAATTTGAACTTATGGGGCATCATTTTACTACCTCTTTTCTCTCTTCCCCAACAAACTAAACATTACCACCGTATTTACTCTTTCTGCCGTTTTCACTTATCCTCCTAACATAGTGCATTAGGGATTTGGGATCAAAACTAATGGTATCAATAAAAGGGATTCGGCTTACTTCCGTGGGTTAGAACAAAATCAAGGCTAAAAAGGCTCAATTGGGCTATACTAGGGATATTATTTTTGAAAAGGCTAATATTCAAGACAATTCAATGAAAGCCTATTATCATCTTCTAAACACAACACCACTTTCATTTCGCTTCAATAACATCCCAGGCAAGTTCTAGACTCAGAGACACTACATGGATACTGCAATCACTCACCGCTCATGGCACAAGTTCTACTCAAGGATAGATCAATCACAACAACACATTCAATTTATGCACAAGGTCCAATTTAAGCTTAAGTTGTAACCATTCAAGCCAAATGCAAGAGTTCAAATGCATTCATACATCAACTTCAAATCATGCTTTCATACATCATACATATTTCTTTCGGGATTTCAGGCTTCAGCACATACTAACCTAAGACTCAATGGCCAAATCGTCCTTAAGACGGTCGTCATCCATCTATCATTGGGCAATGTGACTCAACTACGACTACTGACTCAATCCTAAAAAGATAAAATATTTTTGTATTTTGTACGGTTCAAAGGGACTTTCCTTGGTCAAAGAACCGAAAACAACCTCCAAGGAACCCAAAATAAAACAAACAAATACAAAGCAAACTCTAACAATGTTCAACAATAAAAATATATACAGACCAAGTATGATTTTCACCCTCACCCCACACTTAAGCATTAACACTGTTCCTAGTGCTTTACGAAAATCCAAACAATACAAGAGGTAAGGTTAAAATACTCCCTGATCAATCCTCCATAGCATCACCCCATTCAGCCTCATCACCTACCTGAGTGGGGTCTACCTCCTCATCAGAATCAGACTCTACGTCCAAGCTAGTATGCAGTCGCTCCTCATTAGTCGGAATGTCATTATCGACTGGCTCACGAAACTCAGGACCAATGCCAAGTAGGGCCTTGGCGTGGGCATTCAGCGGGTAGCGCCTCTCAACATCTCCCAACTGCATGTCAGTGGAAGCCAGGCAACCATTCTGGTGGCACAGTATCTCGAGGCCATACATCATGGCCATAATCAGCTCATCCCTCCTATGGAGTTCTGCAGTGGTGAGAGTTGGGCCGAACTAAGTGTCGGGTCCATTTGTCCTAGTGATAGCCACGGGTGCTGGGTATAACGGTGCCATGTAATCCACGTTCTCTTCAGGAACACCTGCAGCACGACACGTTCTGGTAATAAGGCCACCAAAAGCATACATGTGTCCTTTATGAACCCGGGCCTTTTGCATCGCCGATTTCAGGACAGCTCTTGTCACGACCCAAGGCTACCCCTTAGACGTAACACAACATACTTGACCCTGAAAGGGTCGCATGCAAGCCTTATAGCATATCTTAAACATAAGAGCATAGGAAAATAGTGCGGAATTTAAAACTTTTCTTTACAATCGAAGTCTCTTGTAAAATAAAAAATAATCTATGACACTATGTCTCCGACCATCTATAACACTTGGATTATAACTCTTGAAATACAATCTTAGGGACATAGCCCTTACATAAGTTTAAAACATGAAAGTAAAGACATAAGGGACATATGGTTGAGCCCTCGAATACAATGAGGACTCACCAAGCTTCTTCTTCTTCTTGATCTACTATGAACCTAGCCACGAGGATGGAATCCAATATCTCCAAAGCCTACACTTATAGAAAATGTAGAAAGATGGGGTTAGCACAAAAAGTACTAAGTATGGAAGCCATGCATAAAAAATATTAAAACATGCATAAAATTGACATTTCATTTGAAATCATGCTATATGCCATTTTTGAACATCATCTTTGACTAGTTGGAGAATGCAACTCATAAGACAACTCACATACAATTCATTATAGCATAAAGGATATCATCATATTAACAAACATAGTCTCCAACATAAACACATTACATATCCCAATCCTCACAAGATATAGCCTCCAATCATAACATAATACACAGTCAAATACTAAGATCATCTCATCATAAAGTAATCATCACATAAACAACCCCTAAGAAACACTTGTGCAATGTATGGTTGGCATCCCATAATACCAGCCCTACTAAGTACTCCTTTGAAGCTACTCTAGTCATACATTTCATCCTTAGACCTCATCATAAGCAATAGCCATAAATAAGAAAATAGTCATGTACATTACTTGAATCATAAGGAAAGTCATCCTTAACAACTATCTATTCAACATACATGCATACATACATATCTCATCATAACATAAAGAAACCATCCCATGACATTCTACTAAGTCTACTTGTGCAATGTGGAAGTGAAGTCCCATACCCCCACTCCTACTAAGTAAACTCACCAAGAAGTCATAGTATAGTTCATGTCTCATTCATTATCTTTATTCTATAGGGAAGAGTAGCCATAACCTATTTAGACCATGTGAGCTATATGGAATCCAGTGTCATGTAACCCCACACCGAAAGAAGGTGTCCTACTTGCCTAAGGTAGAACTAAATGTATATCTATAAGGTGGATCCACTAGCTAAGTCCTATGTAAGCACATAGTTATGGGATAGGGATATTGGTTCTAGAAACCCAACCTATTGCATTTGAGGAGGAGCTTCCATCTCATGAGTTTACTTTAGATGATCCAACCTATTATATTGACGGGAGGGCCTTTTCGTCACTTTCCATATCCACTCGGTGCTAAGCATTATTTCCCAAATTATACATTATTAGTCTTGAATTGTATTTACATGTGTGAATGAGTGATCTACCCTTCATTCAATACAACTCATAAATAGCTCATAGATTCAATAAAGTGAGAATGTACTTGCAACCTTAGAATCAACATTAGTATGTGAGAATAACTTTCACACCAAGATCACGTGTTCTCATGAGAATGGACTTTCAATCAACAAAATAGGATCATCATAGTCATGTACATTTCATGTATAATAATGTGTACAGGTCCATATGAGAACTATACTTTCAATTAATACCATTGATACATCATAATCATGTTTATGCATAGAGTGTGTGTGTATTTGTCCTTGTAATGACACAATCAACAACGTTATCATCATAGACAATTCCTCTCAAAGTGTTCATAAGAATGTACATAATATCACAATCATGCATAATTCACATACATTGCATTCAAGGATCATAGACCATGTAAATCAACGCATCTAACATTCATTGTAGTAGACATGTATATAATCATAATTCAAGTAGTTCTTTCATTACATGTATAAGCTCATATACTCATATTGTAGGTCATGTGGGTGAATTCCTTCCACAATAGCACCATATACAATTTAACATGCATAATAGCCTCCTTCTTAAAGCATCAACATTCATAGCTCATTCATATTGGCTATTAACCTTAAGGCCTTAGGAGTCCTCTTCATGTTACAAGCTTTACTCTCAAGAATTACCTCACATGATTACCATATATATCTAATTCTTAAGGTAACCTAAACACATGCCTTATTCTTGATCAATTGTAGTCATATAGGAACATATAAACTCAACCCCAACACTACACAAACATGATCATTCATATAAGCCTTAATTAAGTTAGTTCATGTATACAAGCTTTGCTTATAAGCAATTAATATTTAGGTGAACTAATCTAAGGCAATTCATCAAGAAGTTCACCATTCTTAGAAGGTTATATCTAAACCCACAATTTGCCTCTTTCATGACATAGCCCTAGGCCTCATCAATTCACCTTAGAATCTTAAGTTAATCAAATATAGATGTATAATCATACTTAGATCATGGTATTTCATCATAATTAACTCACATCCAATCAATTGGACCAACTTGCAAAACCATCACATAATGTAAAGAAGAACCGTAGCTAGGGTTAGGGGTCTCATGGATTCTTGAAGAATTTGAGTTAAAATCATATAAAATCAGTATTATATTCATAAAAAAAACATAATTCAACCTTTAAAAGTGACTTTGAAAGGAATCCATAGAGTTGAGTTGAAACCCTAGCTAATTGGGTTTTCTAGAATGGAGTTAAAAGCTTTAGAAAGGGCTCCTTGGGTGATAGCCTCCCAAGGATGAAGAACTCCCTTACCTTAGGTGTATAATCCAACTAAATTCGTATTGAAAAGCTCCCTTATTCAAGATTTCCTTGATCTCTTTCTTGGTTCTTCAATGGAGGTTCTAGAGAGAAGATATTTGGAGAGGAGGGTAGTTGGGTTTTGATTTGGGGTCTTGGGTTATAATGGGATAATGAAGTGTTTTAAGACTTAAAACTATATATATATATATATATATATGATATAAACCATTTTAAATCAACCCTAATTAATAATTAATGAAAGGGAAATTACTTAAAACTCCCTAAATTGGGAAGCCCCATCAGGGACCACTCTCACTTTGACGAGTCGTGAGGGGAACCATGGCTCGTAGTGGTGCATGTGGTCCCTCGACCAGTGTGCCCCTCCAACTTTCCAAGACCTCCAAGGCTAAGGCAAGTCCACAAGACCTCCCACGATCCGTGGTCAAGACCACGAGTCGTGCAGTTGGTCGTGGTCATGGGGCAGTAGCTAGGCAAAGTTGCCTTGCCTCGAGCCTAAGTGGTCTACACGTCCACTTGTACGGACTGTCTATGGCACCACGGCTCGTGGTGGTGCCCGTGGTCTTTCAGGCAGTATTCTCTTCGACTTGACACAACCCTCAACAAGCTAAGGCAATCCCACGAGCCTTCCCATTGCCCGTGGTCATGAGCACGAGCCATGAAGTAGCTCGTGAAGGAGAGTCTTGGCTTGGCACCAATCTTGTACACACTGCCTAGCCAATCACTGGTCGCACCACGACTCGTGGTGATGGTAGGCAGTGGCTAGATGGTGTTTTATCTACCCTTGGCTCCCACAATGCCAAGGCAAGACCACGAGACCTCCCACGATTCGTGGTCAAGACCACGGGCCGTGGTGAAGGTCGTGGTTCCTTGGCAGTGGCTAGGTCTCAATGCTATGCCTCACACATGCCTAAGCGACCTTCACGAGCCCTTTCACGGACCGTGGTCAAGACCACTGGTCTTGAAAGTGGTCATGGTCCTTGGGCAGTGTTTGGCCAAGCTTGGGGTAGCCTTGGCCTTTGGCTTAGTCTTACCCCTTTTGGCTTGGCTCTTGACCTTGCAACCTTCAACCCAACCTCAAAGGTCTTTTAAACTATGGGTCTAGTACGTATCTTAACGTTTAAACACTAAACCCCTTAACTCTTGACATTAACCCTCGCGTTTAGGATCTAGGTCAACCTATCATTTTGCGAGTCGCCACAGCTCTGATAGTTAACTCAATAGCCGTCATTAATGCATAGACCAAACAAACCCTGTCCCGGGTAATATCCGTATAGCGGAGACCCGGTATCAAACAATTCATGACAATATTTAGCTAGACTCGCGTCTCCCTAAGCATGTGAGCATAGGGAAGTGTTTGGTCATATCTCTTCCCACTGTGCTTAGTTCATTTCGCCATGGACTGAGGACCACACAGTGTATGTCGAATGGCCCGATATGGAGGGCATATTTTCAACCCTATAAGCACTAGTGGATCAATGTCTTGTGGTGTACCTAATATATCATTGATACCTGCGGGAGTGATAGGCACATTAACTCCTCGCACAGTCATAAAATGCGATCTCGTATTCAATGCCCAGTTGGCATAGAATTCGCGGACCATGTGCAAGTTGCACTCTTCCGGCTCTGCAAAGATAAACTCCATATGCAACTCCCTAATCCGCCTCAATATCTGTGGGAACTCCCGCGTCAAGTTGTCCCTGTCAATGCAAACGTCAAAGAAATACGATGCTTCAGTGTGCTTTTTCCACCATGCCTTACCTTCCTTAATCACAACTTTCACCCCGAATTGCCTGTTTTGGCCCTTGGGAACTGCAGGTGCGGGTGGGACATTACCCACACTCCGCACATGCTTTCTTTGGCTAGAGGTGGCAACTGCCTTACCGGGTCTTTGGGAGCTTGACATGAGTTCCTGCAAACAGAATACAATTCAGCCCACAACACATAGACACAATGATTCGTGGGTGATGCACATACATCACCCCACACTTATGTCATGCAATGATTCATCCTCGGTACTTAGACTTCCCAAGAATGAATGACAACACGCCAACTTTTTTATCACATTTATACAACCATATAGGCACCATATTAGTAGCCACAAACACTCAACCTCACACTTAGATTAAGATCCTCACGCATTATTCCATGATTCAAGAAGCAAGTAGTGATACTCAAGACTTCACACTACAAATATAACCCATGAATGGACAATATCATCCAGCCAACACCGCCAAATTGATGTCCCACAAACATATTCAAACAACCATCCGCAACAAACTCAAGACAAGAGCAAATAGAGGGAATTTCAGCTCCAAAAGTTCAAATACCTACTACAATTTAGTAAACCAAATATTCGAGCCAAGTGACCAACCCTAATGCGATTTCTCAACATGCACATCCAACTCCCAAATCACTCTATACCCACATGCAAGCAAAAGTAAAGTAATTCTATTCAAGACTTCGAACTACCCAAATATAAAACACATATAGCACTACACCTACATCCCAAATCGAAACCATTGTCACACAATGCAAAATTAAACTGTCACAACAGTCCCCACTCATTCACACTAGTTAAAGAAGACGAAGATTAAGAGAGAGGAGTGCGAATTTTGCGTCGCATTACGGATTGACTCACGAAAATTTGCAAGGGGAGAAGGGATGGAGAATAATTGCTAAGATAGAAGGGTAATTGGGAGAAAAATGGGATTTGGAGACGGGGATTTGGGGTTAAAAAGGGGTTGGGTCGGGTTATTCCCCTTTAAAACGGGTAGAAACCGTTTCATTGAATGAAAAAATTAAATTTCATGAGGTCAAAATTGTGAACCCTCTCTGCGACGCGGCCTGGTAATAGATTCTCCTTATTGTTGACGATTATTTATTTCTCGTGGAAACCAAAATTTTGGGACTCCCTCCGCGAGGCGGGAAGGTCACGGACCGTTCTGCCTCAACTAGGAAAATTAATTCCAAGTAAGGCAAAATTCACACACACCTCCGCGACGCGAGACAGGTCTTCAATCTCGATTCCTGCACATTTTCAGCTCAAAACCCATTAGTTAACACATGATGGGTTGCCTCTTATCCAGCGCCTTAGTTTTGGTCTTGGCACGACTCATATTTTTGTATTTTCTGGATATATCATTTTTTTTGTTTTTACTAATTCCTAAGAATTAAAATAACAAACAAAAGAATAGAAATCCTAGCTATTACAAGGGGTCACGGGTTGCCTCCCGTGCAACGCCTGATTTAACGTCGCGGCACGACCCATCTCATGACTCATTCGTCATTTAATGTGAGCGCTTCAAGTTCACGATCAACATCATTTCCAAAGTAGTGCTTCACGTGTTGCCCATTTACAAGGAAAGTAGAACTCTTATCCTTGTTCCTTAGCTCCACAGCACCATGTTAGGTCATCCTTATCACTTCAAAAGGACCACTCCACTTAGACCGAAGCTTTTCAGGGAACAACTTCAGTCTTGAATTAAATAGCAGTAAAAAATGACCAGGTTCAAAGGTCTGTGACACAATATATTTGTCATGCCACCTCTTCGTCTTCTCTTTGTAACTACAAGAAAAGATACTTATTGCTACGAAATCTAAGCTACAAATTTGAAAATTGTAGCTATTACTTAGTAATAGCCATAAAAATTCAAATTTCGTAGCTATCTAAAAATTAGTCAAAATTTTTAGCCATGAATATTAAGTTGACAAAGCTAAATCCTTATATTTGCTTTAATTGTTAACAATTGTGACAATAACTATCTAAATAGCTACAATTTTACTGCTATAATAAAATTTTGTAGCTAATTATAACTTATTTGCCACGCAATAAAAGTAATTGTAGCAAAAGTAACCCTTTAGCCATAATAAGTTATTTGAAACAAAATATTTTGGCTAAATAAATATGTTTTCTTCAAGTTATAAAACGACGTGTCAATAGTTAAATGAAATAGCCATAGAGTTTTTGCTATAGTAAAATTTCGTAGCTAATTATTATTTTTTGCCACGAATTTAAATTTACCATAGTAATAATAACCTTTTAGCCACAATAACTTATTTGAAGAAATATTTGTAGCTAAATAAATAATTTAGCTTTAAGTTATAAAATATTGTGGCAATAATTAAATGAAATAGCAATAGCTTTTCGTCTATCATAAAATTTCATAGCTAATTATTAAGTTTTTCCATAAATTTGAATTTATCGTAGTAATAATAACCTTTTAGCCACAATAAATTATTTACAGAAAAAATTGTAGCTAAATATTTTTTTTTCAAGTTATAAAATTGTGGCATATTAAAAATATAATCATAAATTTTTTGCTATGATAAAATTTTATAGTTAATTATTAAGTTCTTCACATGAAATAATATTAACATTTTATCCATAAGAAGTAATTTAAATAAAATATTACCACTACAAAAATATTATACTTTGGGTACCAAAAAATTGTTGCAATGATTAACTTCATAGTTATAATTATTTTTCAAAACAAAATGATACAACCATGTGAGCACAATTGAGGTTATAGATTTTATCTGATATGAGGTGAAACGTAAGTCTTGAGGTACTTCTTCTTGTGTTGAGAATTCATGTTATACGACTCAGACCTCTTCTGTCGAACATTATATTTATCAAGTTAGCTTAATTGGAGATGTTAATATTTCTATCAATTCAATTTTAAAAGATCCTAATTTTAAAGTTTTAAATGTAGTTTAAATAAATAGGAGTTATAAAAAAAATGAAAAAAATAAATAGAAGTTATGTCTAATTAACTTGATGTAATTATACTTTTTATATATAAAAGGATATGTATAATCAATTTACATTTTATTAAACAGGGTCTTTTTTATATGAATTATTCAACAATATAGATAGATAAATCAATTATTTACTGAATATAATTAATACACAAAAAAGTTATATTGACATTCATTCCTTTTTTTCTTATTTTAATCTAAATATCTTAATCCATGTAATTTTTGTATTTTCAATTAAAACTATAAAATTACAATCCAAAATTCACATCTCTATTTACATTCAAATTGAAATAACTAAATGTTGTGGAAGTATAGTTCCACTATAGTTATAGTTGAACAATTTAACTTGAATTTGAATTCATGGTTGAGATTAAAAAAATTGAATTGATTTTTTTTTTTTGAAAACTCTATTTTAAAATAATTTTCAAACTTGAATTGTATGGTAAGTAACATTTACCATCAAAACATTAAATAAACTATTTTTTTTTAATTTTCTATTATTATTAATTGTTATTATTTTCATGAGGTAATTTTCTTTGTTATATATATATATTTAGAGGCAAAAAATAGGGCATAAGAATTTGTGATCTTGTCGTAAAATTAGATATTTTATGTATATATTTTATAAAATTTGTATGATATTATATTCTGGCACCAATACTATAAGAAGCTTAATTGGTCCACATTGTTAAATGTCAAGCTTTTGACCTTGAGGACTTAAGGATCAATTCCCACTTGATACATTTTTTTTGTACACCCATGTTCGGATCAATTCCACTTAATATATTTTTCTTGGTGCACCCATATTCGAAAAATTCTAGATTCGCTTACATATATAACAATTGTTGTATTTGTTAAATTTATAGTTACAATAGCATTTGTAAAACATAAGAAGCAAAAATTATACATATAATAGTATGAGATAATAATAACTATAAATAAAGCAAAAATTTCCAAAAATTATCTCTCCAGCCGTACTTCACCCTTCCCTTTCCCCATTTGGATCCAAAAAATTTCCCCCAAAAAAATTAAAAATTACAAAACATCAAAATTCCCCCCTAAAATTTTAAAACCCAATTAAATAGCCTATTCTCCCTTGACATTTATCAAAAACCTAGAAACTTTTTTTCCTCTTCCCACGCCATTTCTGTCTGCTCCTTCTTCCCTCACCCTTTCTTATCTCAATTATTTTATTTTTGATATTATGCTAATATTTCTTTTGTAGGTTTTACATGGCCTTCTTCAAGCAGATGAGATAAGCTTTTACAATATGAATTTTTTTTACTCAACAATATACTCTAAATTTTCTATTATGTATAGGTTTGAGAAAAGATTGAACCATAAATATTTTGTCATACACAATTATATTCTATATTGTTGCAAGAGATTGTTGTCATGGCTTGAATTAATGAGTATTGCATTGAATTTTATATTTTTGTCAATTTGAAGGTAATTTTTTTTACCTAGGTATTAAATTAATAATTGGTATTGAATTTTAAGATCTATATCTAGGTATTAATTTAATAATTGATACTAAAAATTGAGATCTATATCTACATGTTTTAACAAGTTTAAAAGTTATTGGTTGGATTAATTCTTTGTGTACTTTTTTTTTTTTTTTTTTTTTTGTTTTCATTTTGCTAAACATTTTTGTAAATTTTTTTTATTCAAAGACATTTTTTTCTCCTTGAAATTTTGAATCATTATTTTTTTGATGCTGTGGTGGACAAGCTGAGGGAAGCGAGACTGAGATGGTTTGGACATGTGAAGAGACGGAGCGCAGACGCCCCAGTGAGGAGGTGTGAGGTAATGGTGGTAGAGGGTACGCGGAGGGGTAGAGGTAGGCCCAAGAAGTATTGGGAAGAGGTGATTAGACAAGACTTGGCTATGCTTCACATTACCGAGGACATGACTCTAGATAGGAAGGAGTGGAGGTTGTGTATTAAGGTTGTAGGTTAGTAGGGTTAGCGTGTTGTCCTCCCTTGCGAGGGTATGGGTTGTTAGCGTTTGGAGTAGTCCTAGCCTTATGTTGTTTACTGCGTTTCACTCCTCACATTACTTTCTTGATGTTTTTGTCTCATTTGTTGATTATACACTTTCTTTTGTATTGGCTGTTATGTTTTATATATATCTCTCATGTCACTTAGACTTGATGTTCTTGAGCAGAGGGTCTCCCGGAAACAGCCTCTCTACCTCCACGAGGTAGTGGCAAGGTCTGCGTACACTCTACCCTCCCTAGACCCCACCTAGTGGGATTTCACTGGGTATGTTGTTGTTGTTGTTATTTTTTTGATGCTATAATACTTTAGAGTGAATATCTTAAAAGGTCACTGAACTATGAGAAATTATCTAGCAAAGTCACTCAAGTTTATTTTGTATCACTAAAATCATTCAACTTAACACTTTTATCTTCTAAAATCATTAAACGACATTTATCATAAAATCAAATTTGACATGGTAAATTAAATTATTTTTTATGCCATGTAATCATAGACCTCACAAATAAATAAAATTTAAAATTTCCCATATTATTTTTTATTTTACAATTTTATTTTATTTTTTGAAAAAATTGAATCTACACCATTTTGATTTCCAGGCACCTTCTCTCATTGAGATGTTATTTCTAATACATTTTGAATAATTTTAAATTTCTTCTGACAATTCCCATTTACTCAAAATATAATTTTTACAGCGGGAAACTAGAAAGAAAGTAAAAGTCACCGAGAAACCTCCAGTGGAACTCACCGAACTGGAACAATCCACAGAGAAATAACGAATCTAAAAGTCACCATTTTTTACTTTATATTTTATTTTGCAATATTTTTTTTAATAAAAAAGGGTCAAAATCCGAACCATTTGCAGTTTTTTTTTTTTAAAAAAATTGTTTATTCGTGAAGTCTATGTTTATATGATATAAAAAATAATTTATTTTATTATGTTAAATTTATTTTAATGATAAATATAGTTGAGTGATTTTTTAAGATAAAAATGTTAAGTTGAGTGATTTTATTGAAACAAAACAAAGTTCAATGATTTTGCTAGTTAAATTCTCATAATTTAATGACCTTTTGAGATATTAACTCTAATACTTTACCGTTATTGATAGGCATATTTATGGAATAAGAGCATATAAATGGCAAATTGGGACCTAAGTTATCAAGCTAAAGTACAACTGAAGATTGTGGAAGGAGACTGGAGAGATAGGGGAAAATTATGTTGCTTTGGATTCAAACAAGATGACGTCTTTCCTTTGGGCATTCACAGTCTTTTGGAGGATCTGCTTTACTTCTCTATTAGACACTTCCACCTGCCCACAAGTCTGGGGATGAAGTTGTAGCTATCTTGTGTCATACCCCATATTTGGCCAACAAATTTCACACAAAACTATTAATAAAGTGCGTACCTCCATCACTGATCATGGCTCTTGGAGTTCCGAACCTGGTGAAGATGTGCTTTCGGATGAATTTCACTACCACCTTTGCATCATTGGATGGTAATGCAACTGCCCCCACCCACTTGGACACGTAGTCCACTGCCACTAAGATGCATTGATTACCACGGGACGATGGTAATGGTCCAATGAAGTCTATCCCCTAGACGTCAAAGATCTCAACTTCCAGTATGTTGCTCAAAGGCATCTCATGCCTTCTAGAAATGGTGCACATCCTTTGACATTGATCATAGGCCTTCACAAACATAGCAACATCTTTAAACAGAGTAGGCCAAAAGAAACCAGATTGCAATACCTTATGTGCAGTGCGTTCGCCCCATGGTGTCCACCATATATATGGTGAAGAGTGACAACTCTCCAACACTTGTACTGCCTCATGTTCAGCTACACACCTTTGCACCATCTGATCATGTCCCTGCTTGAATAAGAAGGGCTCATCCCATACATAGAAACGTGCATCATACTTCAACCTCTGCTTTTGATGTGTTGAGGCCCAAGGTGGAAATAATCCACTCACCAGAAAATTAACAATGTCAGCATACCAAGGCACTTGAGCAAGGTCCAAGGCAAGCAATTGTTCATCAGGGAACTCTTCACGAATCTGTCCTTCATTCTTCACATGATATGAGTACTCCAATCTGGACATATGATCAACTATCTAGTTTTCAGTTCCCTTCCTATCTTTTATCTCTAGATCAAACTCTTGCAAGAGAAGAATCTACCTAATCAACCTCGGCTTGGCATCCTTCTTGTTAAATAAATACCGGATTGCATCATGATTAGTGTAAACCACAACCTTGGTTCCCACCAAGTATGACCTGAACTTATCAAATGCAAACACTAATGCCAACATCTCTTTCTCAGTGACAGTATATTTTGATTGGGTTGCATCAAGTGTCTTGCTAGCATAGTAGATGGAATGAAACATCTTATCTTTTCACTGCCCAAGCATTGCCCCAATCGCTATATCACTAGAATCACACATAAGCTCGAATGGGAGCTCCCAGTTAGGAGCAATCAGAATAGGATCTTCTATCAACTTCTTTTTCGACAACTCAAATGCCTACAAACATTTCTCATCAAATACAAACTTCACTTTTTTTTTCTAACAGGCTGCACATGGGTCTTGCAGTCTTAGAGAAGTCCTTGTTGAATTTCTTGTAGAACCCAGCATGCTCCAGAAAACTTCTAACTCCCTTCACTATGATGGGGGTGGCCACTTCTCAATAACCTCCACTTTAGCTTTGTCAACTTCCAGCCCATTCTTGGAGATATTGTGTCCCAACACAAACCCCTCTCAAACTAAGAAGTGACATTTCTCCCAGTGCAACACAAGGTTTGTTTCTTCACACCTAGTAAGGACCCTATCAAGATTAGTAAAACAAAGGTCAAAAGACTCACCAAACATCAAGAAGTTATCCATAAACACCTCAACAAAATCCTCTACCATATCATGGAAGATTCCCATCATGCATCTCTGAAATGTCACCGGTGTGTTGCATAATCCGAATGGCCTGCGCTTGAACGCATAAGTGACATACGGACAAGTGAAGGTAGTCTTCTCCTGGTCCTCTGGTGCAATAACAATCTGATTATAACCTGAGTAGCCATTGATACACCGTGAGTTTACGGTATTTTTAATACATTTCACTTAAGAGTTGTGTGTGTCTAGGGCCATTTTGTATTGGTATTAATGTATTTTTATCATGTTTGCAGGAAATAAGTTCGGATGTGGAAGTTGAGAGACACAGCTGAAGAATATGCAGAAAAGGGCTTCTACGGATGTAAACTACGGACCGTAGGTCCAGTCACGTCCCATAGGTGGTAGACGTATATGGGAAGGCAAGGCTGAAGGAAAATCAGGGAATTCTTGACCAAGTGTGGAACCACGGTTGCAAACGACGGATCATAAGTCGACCTATGGGCCATCCTGCAAGTCCATCAAATGATTCAGAGAGGGGGTTCCAGTACCTGATTTTAAAGATTCTAAGTATGGAGCTACGGAGGAGGATCCACAGACTATGGATTGAACCACGGTCCGTACTGTTGATATGTCGATTGCGTCAGAGATGAAGATTTTTGAAGTTGGAAAATTTGACTAAGTCCTGAACCATAGAAGGGACCTACGGACCCTAGGTCAATCCACGGTCTGTAGGTCAGTGTCGTAGATCGAAACCACGTCTTGAAACATTATTTCCTTATTTTGTTTCCTTTTTAGTTGGGACTTGTTTTTTTATATATAGGGAATGTAAACCTCATTTTTAGGGGTTAGACTTCATTACTTTTATTCTAGTTTTTGGCTTTGGAGATTAACTGGCAATATTTGCAATTCTTGATTTCCTCAGTTCGTTTTGAAGATTTTGACTTTGAAATTCAAGTTGAGATTCTGGGTTTATTCTTCTCATTACGTAAGTCCATGATTTCTTCATCTAAAAATATGAATTGTCTTCTTGCTGCTATGGGTAACTAAATCCATAACTAGGGTTGTGGGAACCATGAGCGATTAACAAAGTATAAATAGTAACTAAGTAATTCTTGAATAGTGTTATTGCATGCATTGATAATTCTTTCGTTTAGAAGTCTTTTTAGCGGTTGCAAATGTTAGAACTCGTCTTGTTGCTACTTGCCGGACCAATGAGGTAGTTAATAAGAAAAGAATTATCAACATAGATTTAGTGTGATACTATCAAATAGTCTAATGTCGATTAGTGAGAGGGTGAAAACTAAGTCATACATCGATGTGATGTCTAATATGAGGTAAAGGTAAGGGTTAGTAAATTATACACACGTAGTTGGACGAAGGTGCGGGGTGAAATTCTCTAGTTGCTGGACCAAGGAATTAGAGATACCTAACTTATCACTTTTCATGTAATACACTAGGAAATGATTACTATTACTATGATTACCGCGTTATGAGCTTATGGGGAACACGTACACCCTAGTTTCTCTCTCATCTTGATAACAACTAAAGTTTGAATTTTGCTCACTGATTGTTCACATAATTTCCAGAATTTGTTTTACAAATCCCCCCCCCCCACTTTAATTACTTGTTTCGGAAGTGCGTTGACTAAAAGAATATAATTGTAAGTTAAGTTTAAGTCTAAATCATATTCCTCGTGGGATCGACCCCAACCTCCAAGTTGAGTTCCTTACTTGATAACGAGCGCTTATACTTCTTTAGGGAGGTGTAATTTGAGCGTATCAAATTTTGGTGCCGCTGCCGGGGAATAAGGCTTTTAGATTAAGTTTAACTACATTATTGAACTTCAGTCAAATATTTCCTAATTTTACCTTTTGTTTTGTTTTTGTTTCTCTCAGGCTCCTACTCTAGTGTATGCCAAGTACACAGAGCCAAGGTGAACCACTTACTCCCTACGATCCGGAATTGAACAAAACTTTGTGAAGGATGAACAACCAAGGGGTCCCAGTCAACCCTATCGGAGGAAATTTAGGTGATGGAGTTGGTTTGTTGCCTCTGAGGGTTGGTGATGAGAATAATCTGGTTCAAGGTGAAAATATACTAAGAGAAGCATTGAGGGTACAGGATCCACCAGGACCAAGACTGTGTGATAACTATAGGGTCAACTTTAATGTCGCTTAATCTGACGGACCTTTTTTTCTACCCCTCTACCTCTGGGCATACATTCGTGGTGACTAGCAGTTTGATGCAGATGCTTACAGGGAGGGGTTTGTTCTCTGGTTTGGCATAGAAGGATCCACATGCGCACGTAGCTAAGCTGAGGAGTGTTTGCAACAGTTGTGTGGGTCGACCGAACGTGGACATGGATGTCATTGGATTGAGAGTATTTCCTCTATCATTGACCGACGATGATGCTATGTGGTTTACTGAGCTCCCTTATAACTTAATCTATACATGGGACCAATTAACTGAGGTGTTCATGGCAATATTCTTTTCCGTGTCAAAGAAGCTGAACCACAAAGATAAACTCAACAACTTCGTAGCACTACCTGGAGAGTATGTGATTAGTTCTTGAGACAGGTTTACTATTTTCATAAGAGGTGTCCCGAATCACCATATTGATGATGAATCACTGAAGGAATATTTATATCGAGATCAGGATGACAATAGTAAGGCGGTGCTTGATACTATCGCTGAAGGTTCATATAGTGAGTGCACTTTTGAGCAGATTGCAGAGAAACTGGAGAAGATTTCTTGAAACAATAAAGCGTGGAGTACTAGAAAGTCAAATACTGGGTGAAACACGTTTGCAATTCAAGCTACAACTAACCAAGCTGCTGATGATATTCGTGAGGAAATGGCTCAGATGCGGTCAATTACTTGACCAAGACTCCACCACCAACAGAGGAGGAATATTATTACAAGGAGGATGCTTATTTGGTGAATGATTAGATGGGGGGTTTCCAAGCAAATACCCAAGGTTCCAACTTAGATAATTGGTGCCAAGGGCAAGGAAACCAAAGTCGGAACTATGGCAACTACAACCGAGAAGGTCAATATGTCCGGGATGGGAACTACAATCGCGACAACAACTGCAACCAAAACAACTATGGCAACAAAAACGATCGAGTTGGACCTTATGTTCCTCCTCAAATTTGGAATCTGGTAATAGGGAAGCTGGAGGTAATATGTCGCGTATTGATAATATGATGCAGAAAATGATGAAGAGGTTTGATGCAACTGATGAGAATGTGGAGGAGATACGAAATGACTTGTCTGATATAGGTCAAAAAGTTGATGCCTATGCAGTGTCGATCAAGCATCTCGAGCAGCAGATGACTCAGTTGTCCACTATAGTAAACCCACGTCAACCCAGAAAGTTATTCCCATGCCTAGACCTCCACCTCCTTTCCCACAGAGGTTAGTGAAAAAGACTGAAGAAGGTAAATACCATAGGTTTATTAGTATGTTGAAGCAGCTTTCCATCAATGTGCCATTGATAGAAGCTTTGGAGCAAATGTCTGGGTATGCAAAGTTTATGAAGGACTTGGTAACTAAAAAGCAGGCCGTGAGTTTTGAAGATGATGATAAGTGGCAACACTGTAGCGCTATTGCTACAAGGTCCCTTGTGCAGAAGAAGGAGGATCCTGGTGCTTTCACTATTCCTTGTACCATTGGATTGCTACATTTTGCAAAGGCGTTGTGCGATTTGGGTGCTAGCATCAATTTGATGCCATTGTCTATTTACAAGAAGTTGGGTTTAGGGGATCCAAAATTGATTGCGATACAACTGTTTATGGCCAATAGAACTGTGAAGAAGCCCATTGGTGTGCTCCAAGATGTACTAGTGAAAGTGGAGTCTTTTATCTTTCCGGTGGATTTTGTGATACTTCATTGTGATTTTGACTTTGAGTTTTCCATTATCCTTGGGAGACCATTCCTAGCCAATAGGCACCCCTTGGTTGATATGGAAAAAGGGCAGATGAAGTTTCGATTGAACAATGAAGAGGCAACTTTCAATATCTCTAGGTCCCTGAAGCAGAGTAGTGAGCTCAAATCATTATCTATGGTGACACATATTGGAGAGAGTGGTTCTGAGGTGCCTATTGAAGAGAGGTTGGGTGTTGATGCACTAGCAACGGTAATGATAAACTTTGAGGGTGATGGTATTGAAGACTATGATGAATTGGTCGCCGCACTTGATAGGTTTGAATTTCGTTCAAAACTAAATAGATTGGAGTTAGACATGAAGAATTGCGACTCTCCACCTACTAGACCGTCTGTTGAAGAGGTTCCAAAATTAGAGCTTAAGGCTCTACCATCACATTTGAGGTATGTATTCTTGGGGAAAGATGGTACTTTACTGGTCATCATTGCGGAAGATTTGAATGTGGCACAAGTTGAGGCATTGGTTTCCGTGTTGAAAAGGTTCAAGCGAGCTATTGGGTGGACTATTGCGGACATTATTGGGATTCCTCCTAGTATTTGTTCTCATAAAATTCAATTCATGCCGAATCACAAGCCTAGTATTGAGCACCAGAGAAGACTAAATCCGCATATGCAAGAGGTAGTTAAGAAGGAAATCATTAAGTGGTTGGATGCTGGGGTTATTTATCCCATTGCAGATAGTAGTTGGGTGTGTCTTGTTCAATGTGTGCCCAAAAAAGGTGGGATTACTGTGGTACCTAATGAGAGAAATTAGCTTATTCCGATGCCGCCCGTGACTGGATGGAGAGTCTGCATGGACTACTGTAAATTGAATGCTTGGATAGAAAATGACCACTTTCCTATGCCATTCATGGATCAGATGTTGGACCGACTTACGGGTAAGGGTTGGTATTGTTTTATTGATGGTTATTCAGGCTACAATTAGATCTCTATAGCTCCGAAAGACCAAGAGAATACCACTTTCACTTCCCCTTATGGGACTTTCGTATTCAAACGGATGGCATTTGGGCTGTGTAATGCTCCAGCGACCATCCAGTGTTGTATGATGTCGATATTTTCTGATATGGTAGAGGACACTATTGAGGTATTTATGGCTGATTTCTCTATGGTAGGTGACTCTTTTGATCGCTGTCTGGATCATTTGTTTGAGGTGTGAAGAGTGCAATCTTGTTCTCAATTGGGAGAAGCGCCACTTCATGGTGAAAAAAGAGATAGTTCTGGGTCATAGAATCTCTGAGAAGGGTATTGAGGTTGATAGAGCGAAAGTTGAGATAATAGAAAAGCTTCCACCACCTATCTCTGTTAAAGGTGTTAGAAGTTTTCTTGGGCAAGCAGGTTTCTATCGGAGGTTCATCAGGGATTTCTCCAAAATTGCACATCATTTGTGCAAATTGCTCGAAAAGGAGTATAAGTTGTATTTTGATGATGCTTGTTTGAGAGAATTTAGAAAGTTGAAGGATAAGTTAGTTACTGCACCTATCATTATTTCACCGGATTGGGGACAACCGTTTCAGGTAATGTGTGATGCGAGTGGAGTGGCGCTTGGTGTGGTATTGGGACAGAGACGAGAGAAGATTGTTCATCCGATTTACTATGCTAGCAAAGCGCTAAATGTGGCTCAAAAGAACTATACAGTGACTGAACAAGAGCTTCTTGTAGTGGTTTTCACATTCGAGAAATTTCGTTCCTACTTGCTTGGTACTAAGGTCATTGTGCATACTGACCATTCTGCATTGAGGTATTTGATGGCTAAGAAGGATGTAAAATCGAGGCTGATTAGATGGGTGTTGTAGCGACAAAAGTTCGACTTTGTGGTGAAAGACAGAAAGGGGACAGAAAATCAGGTTGCCGATCACTTGTCTAGATTGGAGGAAGAAGGTATGCTCAAGCTTGGTGATAGGGTAGAAATTAATGATGCTTTTCCAGATGAACATGTATTAGCTGCTTCTCATGATCTGATTCCTTGTTTCGCAGACTTTGCAAACTACTTAGCAAGTGATCTGGTGCCATCGAATTTGTCTTTTCACCAAAGGAAAAAGTTTATGCATGATGTGAAGAAGTTCTTTTGGGATGAGCCTTACTTGTATTGTAATTGTGTTGATGGGATTATTCATTGCTGTGTGTCTGAGGTCTAGATTTTGAGTATACTAGAGTCGTACCATTCATCGCCTGTTGGTGGGCATCATAGTGGTATTCAGAATGTGCATAAAATCTTACAGTGTGGGTATTACTGTCCTACCATCCACCAAGATGCTCATGATTTCGCCAAGTCTTGTGACCGTTGCCAAAGAGAATGAGGGATTTCAAAGAGGCAAGAGCTTCCTATGAATCATATATTGGTAATAGATTTGTTCGATGTATGGGGCATTGATTTTATGGGTCCATTTATGAGTTCACATAGGATAAATTGTATTCTTGTTGCGGTTGATTATGTGTCGAAGTGGGTGGAAGCAATTGCGCTTCGTAACAATAAAGGTAAAAGTGTCACCGCATTTTTGAAAAATAATATCTTCTCCAGATTTGGTACACCTAAGGCGATTATCAGCGATGGAGGTTCCCAATTTTGTAATAAGTTGTTTAAGGCACTACTTGAGAAATATGGCGTCCGCCACCATGTGGCCACTCCTTACCATCCACAGTCTAGTGGGCAAGTTGAAGTGTCCAACAGAGAGATCAAGCAGATTTTGGCTAAGACTATGAATACTAATATGATTGGTCAAGGAAGCTTGATGATGCTCTATAGGCCTATCGCACCGCATTCAAGACTCCCATAGGTATGTCCCCCTACCAACTTGTATATGGGAAGTCTTGTCATTTTCCGGTAGAGCTAGAGCATAAGGCTATGCGGGAACTAAAGAAGCTAATTTTGGATTGGGGCGCCGCATCAAATCAGAGAATGAGTGACTTGAATGTGCTTGATGAGTTTCGCCTAAAAGCTTATGAAAGTTCAGCCTTGTACAAGGAGAAGATGAAGAAGTATCATGATCAAAGGATTGAAAAGCGAGAATTTGTTGTGGGTGATCTTGTGCTTCTATTCAACTCTAGGTTGCGCTTGTTTCCAGGAAAGCTCAAGTCCAAGTGGACCGGGCCATTCTTAGTCACGCAAGTGCTCCCACATAGAGCAGTGGAGCTTGAGAATAGTGAGGGAACAAGGTTTAACGTAAATGGGCAACAAATCAAGATCTATTTGGGAAACGCGGAAAGTGTGCAAGAAGTTGTTGAGGCCTACTATTTTGATGAAGTCTGAGTAATCAAGAGGCCTGCGTTGTGCCACGACTTTAAATCAAGCGCTGCTTGGGAGGCAACCCAAGATGTACAATCTAGCCAACCATAGGTTCTTCTTTTCGGTTTAGTAGTTTTCTTTGTTTATTTACTTTTCTGTATTCCTTTAGACAGGTGCTTTATTTTTGTTTTAGTGTTGGCTAGATATAGCATACGGTCCGTGTCTAAAACGTGTCCAGAAAATGTAAAAAGAAAGGCCTAATGGTTGCTACATGTGCAGGGGTGAAAACCAAAAATCTGTAGAAAAGGTCTGTGCAGAGGTCTACGGACCCCATCGATGGTCCGTGGTTTATTCCACAGACCGTGAATGGTGTTCGTAGATCCCAGGTAAGACTTTAAAATTTTTCTTAAGTGTAAAAGTGACCTACGGACCCCATATACGGACCGTAGGTCGACCCACGGACTGTAGACGGGGTCTCGTGGGTCCAAACCCTAGTTCTGCCTGACCCTACCCGAACCTCTTTTAAATAAAAACCCCCTTTTACAAATTTTTCCCCATTTCCCATATTTTCCTCCTAACCGTTTCTAAACCCCTCAAAATACTAAAATCCCCCCATATTACCACCATTCCCCCATTAATTTCTCCACATTCATCCTTCTATATTCCCAATCAACTCTCCTTTTTCCCAAATTCCTTCATTCCAAATTCCCCAGAGGTTCTGGTATCCGAGTTCGGTGCGAAAGACGAGTTAGAAGTTGTTGGAAGTCTAGAGTCATCAAACAGTCACCCATTTCCTTTTCTTGTAAGGTAATCGACTTTCTGTTCACTTTGAATTCCGGTTAATTGTTGTTTCAGAAAGTCAGGAAGTTGCTCTTGGACCTTGGGTAGTTGTTGTATGAAATTGCATGCTAAACTAAAATAAGAAACACCCTTGGAACGATAGATTATGATTGTGTTGTCTTTGTAATGTTTAAAAAATAGTGTAATAAGAGTCTAAATGCAAGTTTCGACTTAGGGTTCCTAGCCTCGTATGCAATACCTATTGAAAATTGAGTAATTGGAACCCTTGGGATGACAAACTAGCATAAAATTATGTTGAAATTCATGAGTAGGCTAAGGTCCATGGTTTGAATTGATATAATTTGATTTCAAAGTGAAGAGTGTCTGATACCTGGCACATACTGGATCCACTAGACCCCGTCTACGGATCGTAGATCAGGTCCATGGTTTGTGGCACAAAGCAATTTCACTAAGTGTGGAACCACGGAGGTGGACTATATTCCGTAGGTCAATCTACGGACCATTCTGCACATCCATGGTTCCCATCAGAGACCAACTCTTTCGGACTTCTGACCTATGGAAGGGATTCACAGACCGTAGGTTAACCTACGAACTGTAGAAACCCACCGTAGGTGGCCACTGAAGCCACTGTCTGTAATTTTTTATTTTTTTTATTTTCTTCATTATTTGTTCTAAAAAAATTTCGGAGTGTGTCTTTAGTTCATAGTGGTACTAATTCTTCCCACACAGGTACAATGGCCCCAAAGAAAACTATAGCCGTCAACGGTAAATCAAAATCTACGGCTCCTACCCATCGGCTAATCGACGAGGATACTGATGCTGCAAAAGACCCCAAATATGTCCCCCCACTGGAAAGACATCACCCACAGCCTCGAGCTACTCAGAATCAAGCTAAGAAGGTGGTCCCCGACGTAGTCCCTGCTTCCCAGTCTGATGAAGAGGATACACTGATCGGGTCACTGGCTGGGTTTGCTTCTGGGTCCACCACAGGCTCAAGTTCACATAGCCAGGCTGCATCATTTGATGAGGCTACTAGTTCGGGGGAGGTTCAAGTGCCACAAAATAACGACCCTGATCGTGTTGCTGAGGAGCTAAATAGATGGTGTGTGGAGGGCCAATGGCAAATCTACAGGGATGCCAAGATGTTGAATGAAAAAGAGAAGATAGCCCGGCTAATCACAGAGGAGCGCAGAGTTCTCACGGGGAGCCTACACATTGTACCCGACATCCATCGGCTCTTTCAACATCGTAAGTGTGAGTGGATGGTCAAGGAATTTAGAACATATAGCGAGGAGATCGTGAGGGAGTTCTATGCTTCCTACGCAGCCACTTTTCGAGGTTCTATTAAAAAAAATACCAATCATAAAGCCCAGACACCACTCAAGGCTATACTAGTGCGCGGGTTTACTGTGGTCATCTCTGAAAACACCATCCGATGGTTCCTCTACGACTCTAGCCCTGGCGACACTTGGGCACTTAACACGGCCGAATTTGATTATAGATGGGATATCATGCGGGAATTCTAGCGGAGTACCAAAAAAAGGGAGACTGTACTACACTGGCTGGCTCGTTCTATTGCTACCGATGGAGAGCGAGTCGAGTGGGTCACCACTCCGGTCTTAAGCATCAAGAAGGTCACTCTCACATTTGTGGCTATGTTTTTCTGGTTATTGGTACGGAATTGGGTTTCTCCCACGAAGGTTGTTAATGCACTCACTTGGGACTGCGCGGTTATGGTAGCAACATTGGTTGCGGGGTTCGAGATTGATTTTGCCCAGATTATCATTGCGGAGATTCATGAGAGGGCTTTCAAGGCCTCCAAAACTAACTGTTTTCCTTGCCTCATCTTTCAGTTATGCAGGAACTCTGGTGTGCCGATCTGGCATTGTGACAAGTTGATCTGGGCAACGGGGACCCTGGATATAGGCCTGATTCGGGATGAGGCGAATGTGGCGGCACCACACCGAGAGTCGCAGGTCGATGTACCCCCTTTGGGAGCAAATTTAGTAGATGATGTGGAGCAGATGCAAGGTGATTGCCCTACCCCTCCAGAGTGACTGTTAGCACTACTGATGGTGCTGTGATAGATGATATGGGCACTACTGAGGGTGACACAAGTGTTCCAGCGGACTCCGGGAAACCGGACCCATCTGTTTGTTGAGGTGTTCAGCTCATTTGCGCCACAGGTTTGCTTCACATTCACCCTACTCTTTATTGCTTGTTTTTGTGCATTGGGGACAATTTCACTCTATTTTGTTGGGGGTGGGGTAAATGTATTGTGAGTGATAGGGTGAAGTCTGAGTAACCCAACTCATAATCCTCTCTTGGGGTTTTCTTGCCTGTGTTATTTTTCCCCAAGAGACTGTTTAATTTCTGTTAAACCGACATGTGTTAGGATTGTATGTGTAGAAGCATGAGAAAGAATGAAGCACGATGGCATAATTAAGAAAGAAAAATGATACCCGTCCAAAATTTGTGATATGTGCTAAAATATATAGGCTAAAATGAGTTGAATGTGTTGGCTCTAAGTATGACTTGACAAATAACCAACTTGATCTCACGACTTAAGCTAAAAACTTGAACTGGGTAATCTGATAATCTGATAATAAAACTATGTGCCAAGAGTGTCTGAGAAGGGTTGATTGTTCAGACAATTTTGTGCCAATCTAGAACTTGCCCCGTTGGTTCTTCTAAGATAATCTAGGCTAGAAGTTAGGAAGTGATCATAGGCCGTTGTTCAAAATAGTCCACTTAAGCCTAAAATGATCTAACCAAATGATAACATTATTCCCTTTTGATCCAAATATTTGAGCCTAAAATTGACCAATTCTTTCGATTCACCTAACTCACCTTCCCTTAAAAACATTGTTTTGGCCCCGGTCCGTCTTTAGACATATGCACCTTGACTTAGGCCAAAAGCCTAAATTGAGGGTGGCCAAGCCCAAAAGTTACCTTAAGCTTGGCCCTGGTCCGACATCGGACATTGTGCACCTTAAATAATGCAAAATGCATAAGTTGAGGGTGGCTATGAAAAAGGAAACCAAATGGAAAAAAAGGGTATGAAAAGAGCTTAGTGTTGAAAAGAGAAAAAGAATGAAAGATTATGTGACTTTGTGCAAAAGAACCAAAAGAAAAGTGTTGAAAGAAATAAAAGAAAAAGAAGAAAGTGAATAATAACAGTAAAAAATAGAAGAAAAAAAGTCAAAAGTCACATCCATGTTGCAAAGAAAGAAGGGAAAGAAAGTTAGATGAAAAGTTTCCAAAAATAGGTCAAGGAAGAGGTAAATAGCCAATGTAATGTCAAGGAGGGAAGAAAGTCACTAAAAAGTATCTAAATGTACCACACCTGACCCCGAGCCTATGTTACAAGCTAAGAAAATTGCTATAGAGATCCTAGCAACTAGTTTGGACAGTCTAAGCATTGAAAATAAGGGCAAGCCTATGGTATTGAGCACTAACTGTACTTGAAATTACTTCTGAGCGTGAGTGTTGAATGAATCCTTGTACTCAAAATCTTATTCATTGTGTGAAAAAGGGATTTCATTTGAAGTAAGGGCACTAGTTACATTGTCGGAAAGTTGGTACCTTGGTGATAGCAAAAAAAATGTATGTTGTGTGTTGATTGGTCGATCTTTGTCATATTTTGATCCGAATGAGTTAGCTTGTTGAGTCTAAGAGAAAATATTTGCACTCAAAAAGAGAGTCGGGATAGAGAGTCAGGTGATTGCTTGATCTTGAATGCTTTCTTCTATACAAGTGTCATTTAGAGTCTTAGTGTGTCGCTTGAGGACAAACAATGAATTTAAGTTGAAGGTGTTGATATACCGTAAGTGTACGGTATTTTTAATACATTTCACTTAAGAGTTGTGTGTGTCTAGGGCCATTTTGTATTGGTATTAATGTATTTTTACCATGTTTGCAGGAAATAAGCTCGGACGTGGTAGTTGAGAGACACAGCTGAAGGAAAATCAGGGAATTCTTAACCAAGTGTGGAACCATGGTTGCAAACGACGGACCATTGGTCGATCTACAATCCGTCCTGCAAGTCTGTCAAATGATTCAGAGAGGGGGTTCCAGTACCTGATTTTGAACATTCTAAGTATGGAGCTACAGAGAAGGATCCACAGACTGTGGATTGAACCACGGTCCATACTATTGATCCGTCGATTACGTGAGAATGAAGATTTTTGAAGTTGGAAAATTTGCCTAAGTCCTAAACCACGGAAGGGACCTACGGACCGTAGGTCAATGACGTAGATCGAAACCGCATCCTGAAACATTATTTCCTTATTTCGTTTCCTTTTTAGTTGGGACATGTTTATATATATATATATATAGGTCATGTAAACCTCATTATTAGGGGTTAGACTTCATTACTTTTATTCTAGTTTTTGGCTTTGGAGAATAACTGGCAATTTTAGGAATTCTTGATTTCCTCAGTTCGTTTTGAAGATTTTGACTTTGAAATTCAAGTTGAGATTCTGGGTTTATTCTTCTCATTACGTAAGTTCATGATTTCTTCATCTAAATATATGAATTGTGTTCTTGCTATTATGGGTAACTAAATCCACTACTAGGGTTGTGGGAACCATGAGCGATTAATAAAGTATGAATAGTAACTAAGTAATTCTTGAATAGTGTTATTGCATGCATTCATAATTCTTTCGTTTAGAAGTCTTTTTAGCGGTTGCAAACGTTAGAACTCGTCTTGTTGCTACTTGCCGAACCAATGAGGTAGTTAATAAGAAAAGAATTATCAACATAGATTTAGTGTGATACTATCTAATAGTCTAATGTCGATTGGTGCGACGGTGAAAACTAAGTCATACATCGATGTGATGTCTCATATGAGGTAAAGGTAAGGGTTAGTAAATTATACACACGTAGTTGGACCAAGGTGCAGGGTGAAATTCTCTAGTTGCCAGACCAAGGAATTAGAGATACCTAACTTATCACTTTGCATGTAATACACTAGGTAATGATTACTATTACTAGGATTACCGCGTTATGAGCTTATGGGGAACACGTATACCCTACTTCTCTCTTATCTTGATAACAGCTAAAGTTTGAATCTTGCTCACTGATTGTACACATAATTTCCAAAATTTGTTTCACAAATCTTCCCCACCCTTTAATTACTTGTTTCGGAAGTACATTGACTAAAAGAATATAATGGTAAGTTAAGTCTAAATTATATTCCTCGTGGGATCGACCCCAACCTCCAAGTTGGGTTCTTTACTTGAAAACGATCACTTATACTTCTTTAGGGAGGTGTAATTTGAGCGTATCAAATTCCAGGAAGCAGTAATATTCCTGACCCGCCAATCTATCCAAAATCTGATCAATAAAAGGCACCGGGTAATGGTCCTTTCTAGTGACATCATTCAACTTCCTGTAATCCATGCAGATTCGCCACCCAGTTACTGTCCTTGTGGGGATCAATTCATTCTTCTCATTAGTTACCACCGTCATTCCGCCCTTGTTGGGCACACACTGTACTGGACTTACCTATTTACTATATGATACGGGGTACACTATCCCTGAATCTAACCACTTGATCACCTCTTTTCTCACTACATCCTTCATCACTGTATTTAGTCTATGTTGATGATGTTCACTCGGGTTATGCCCTTCCTCAATGTAAATTTTATGCATGCACAACGCGGGACTGATTCCATGGATGTCGGACATTTGCCAACCCATTTATCTCCTGATGTACCTACAAGTGACACTTTAAGAAATTGTACCATTTCCTGCACCTCAGCATCCCCATAGATATCATCTTCTACTAGGACTCGCTCTAACGGGTCCTTGGACGCAATATATCAAGCCTCTGCCTCAAGATCTATCATAGTTATTGCAGACAACTCTTCATATATAGCTGGTAGCTTTAATTCCTTGTACACATCGAACACCTCCACTTTATCATGTTCCCGCATAGTGGGTTGCCTAGCTGCTACAACTATCATAGTACGCCCAGTAGCCAAGAAAGGTCTCCCCAAGATGAATGGGACCTCAGGTTCTGGCTCAAAATTCAGCACAACAAAGTCTACTGGGAATATCAACAATCCCACTTGCACTTAGACATCCTCTACTACACCCTCAGGCTTAGCAACAGATCTATCAGCCAACTGTAAGATGATGGTAGTAGGTTGAGGACTACCCAACCCCAACTTTTTATACAACGAAGTTGGCATCAAGTTCATACTAGCTCCTAGATCACACAATCCTCGCGCATGAATGCTCTGCCCTATAGTGATCTGAACCGTAAAGCTAGCCGAATCTTTAAGTTTGGTGGGCAACTTATTTTGGATTTGGGAGATGCACTCTTCAGTAAGTGCAACAGTCTCATATTCAGTCAACCTCTTTTTGTTTGCCACAATCTCCTTCACATATTTAGCATACCTGGGTATACCCTGTAAACATATACCAATGGCAAGTTAATGTGAACTTGTTTGAAAAGAGAGAGAAACTTACCAAAACATTCATCCACCTTCTGTTTCTTGAACTTTTGAGCGAATGGAGAAGGTGATTTCACTATTGGTTGCACTCTTTCTTCTTGTGAAACAACCTCACTCTCCTTAGGTTCACTCTCTTTACTCACTGAATTAGTGTTTCTTTTCTTTGGAGCCAACTCTTCCAACTGCAAACCACTGCGTATACCTACATCATTTACTTGCCTAGGATTTGGATCAGTGTTTCCCGACAATCCTCCTTGAGGTCGTGAATTTTGAGCACTTGCAAACTACCCAAACTGCTTCTCCAAGTTTTGAGTAGCTGCTTGGTTATTCCTCAAATCAACCGTTAACTGAGCTTGATCAGCCATAATCTTTTTAACCATTTCCTCCACACTCATGTTACCTGGTTGATTGTTTGGCTGCTTATGCATTTCCCTGGGGTCTATATTGATTTTGTCCTTAGGAATGATTCTGATTACCTCCCTATGAGAAACTTGGATGGTTACGCCAACTAGGATCGTAAGAGTTTCCATAGTTCTGTTGGCCTCCTCCTCGTTGTGCATTCCCTACAAAATTTACAAAATCCAGGTTTGCACCACATACCTCTACAGTATGATCACCACCTCCGCAGTTTTCACACCAAGTTGCTGGTTGTTGGACTACATTCACTTAAGTGGGCTGTTGTCCCAATGATAAATTGCTGAAGTGGGTGATCATCATATTTTGCATCGCAGCAATCTGTGCAGTTAACACAGTCACGACATCTACTTCCAGCAAACTTGCAGTTTTCTGTATCACAGGTTTCGCCCCTTCTCCATTTTATTCGGGGTTGCCCTGTGAGATCCCGTTTAGCAAGGTGAATAGCTTAGCATAAGTCTTCTCCAACGCCTGACCACCTGCAGCTGAATCAAGTAAAATTTTAGGGTTAGGCTCCAATCTTTCAATGAAGGTATGGACCTACACCACGTTAGCCTGATGATGATGTGGACAGCTCATCAACATCGATTTAAACATGTCCCAAACTTGGTACATGTTCTCTCATCCTTTTTGTATAAAACTTAGGATGTCACTCCTCAACTTAGCTGTTTTACCAGATGGGAAAAATCTGATAAGGAACTTCTGCGCAAGATCATCCCAGGAGGTGATAGAGTTAGCGGGCTCAAAGTTTAACAATTTTTTTGCTTCCCCATGCAGAGAAAAAGGGAATAAATGAGCCTCACATAATCCACATTCACTCCAGTTGGAGTGTAAGTATCACTGATCTCGAGGAAATTCTGTATATGAATTGTTGAATCCTCGTGCGATAGACCAGCAAACTGGCTATTAGTGTGCATTAGTTGCACCATACACTGCTTCAGTTCAAACCTTCCACCAGCTTCAGGTTTCTGAATGCATGAAGTCACATTGGTGGTACATGGGATTGCCACGTCTCTTACCTTCATCTCAACTATTATTGCAGGTTCCTCTTGCTCAACTTTTCCTACTAGAGATGTTGGTTCACTAGCAACAAGAGGGACTGGGTAAGTGAGTCTTCTTTGCCTTCTCCAGTAGTGAACGAATCTTTCTGGTTCAGCTAGAGGCTCTACCATTCCTTGATAGTCGTCCAATTTAGACTTTCAACACAAACTGCAAAATGAATTGCTAAGATCATGTTGTCAACACTTGCTTTTTAACTTTAGAAATCAGAAAAATAAAATACTTCCTAATTCTAAAGTCCCCGGCAGCGGCGCCAAAAACTTGTTGTGCCCAAATCGCACACGCAAGTGTACGTGGTCGTCCAAGTATTAAAGTGGGTCTTATAAAGAGTCGAGTATCGTACCCACAGAGACTTACGATTAGAAAACTCGATTGTTCCAATATTTTAAGCTAAGCACAAGTGTTATCAAGATTTCAAGAGTGATTTATTTTATAATCTAAAAGTTAAATAGAATTAAACAAATGCGATTAAGGGTTCAAACAATAATTGGGTAAACTCCAGGGTTGCAGCTCTTATCAGGATTCATACAATTATCTTGTTTAAATGGATGTTAATAAACTATCAAATCAGTGATCACAGGGTTAAATGTATGATCATGGTCTCCCGACCTCTAATTGCCTATGATAAATAACAACCTAACTACATCGTTGAGCGAGGATAGGTTGGACCAAGTACCGAGCATTATGATTTTTTCCTGTATAGTGACCAATCATGGTTTCTAGGTATATCCCTATCCTGGATACAAATTAACCTTAATTATTAAGAGAAAACCATGCTCCTCATGCCCCACATTCTATCCTTTTTTTCCTCTCCCGAGTTCAATTTGGACAATGTGTTTATTTCAATGGTGATCAGGCACGAAATACTACAAACAAGAACATAAGAAAGATTATAATCAATATTAACCCAATGAAAAGTTAATAGATTACAATCATCCTGTAGCCACAGCCCTAGAACTAGGATACTTAGTTACTCATAACAATTGAATCGATCAAGTAATGTTTAATAATCATAAAGAGATCGAAAGTAAAAGAGTTTAGGAAAGGACCCTAAAAATGATGAAATATCTCTCCAAGTCGTTGTTCTTCAAAACCCAGAAAAAGAATGTCTTAATAAAATAAAATATTAACCTATTTATACTAAAGTCAAAATGGCCAAATCTGGCAACCAGGGGGCGACATGAAGGGCTTCATAAATTTCGTTCTAAAATCTTTTCTCCTCCGCGATGCGGTCTTGACACGGACCACTCTGCCTCAAAATTCATTTTTGCGAACCAAAACTAAAATACCTTTTCGCGACGCGGACATGACATAGAGTGCTCTGTCTGGAAATTATTTCATCCTTTTTCTTCCTTGCTTCTTTTCAACTCGAATCTTTTGTGTTCCCCCAATGTCCATTTTAGTGCTTGTTTCTTCATTTAAGCTCACCTACATAACTAATCATGTTGGTTAGCTCATATACAACCAAAAGACTCGATAAGACTATAAACAAACACACATTAAATTCAAACATAGCTTAAATACGGGCATTATTAGATTTCTTGGCATATAAATACGTCTAAGACCATGTACATTGGCTTTGATTGTATTGTCTGTCGGAATGCTTTTTTGTAGTTACGCAATAACCCATCCAACTACAATCCGGGAGGACATTTTTCATAGCAACTTTCAAATCTGCACCTTTGTTGATACTTATCAGAAGGAAGAGATGGCGAGTTGATGGAGGCCTTTCTATACTTATTTTTTGTATTTCATATGTTGTACTCTTTTAGTAGCTTGTACCTTCGTTCACCAGGTCATAAGATTAGATCTTGAACTTTTGTTTATATTGTCATTTCTCATTTTTGTTGTGTTTTCCTCTTTATTGTTACTATATTTTTGTTTGTTATTCATTCTTACCCAATATTCATGTTACTTTTTGTTCTGAGATATGGGTTGACTTATCTATTAGTGGGTTATGGTAGGTAACATGATGACTCATTGGTAAAAAGCTAATGTGTAGTACAATCCTACGGATTGGTTCAAAGACATCTATATATCCTATCTTCGGGAGGTTAAAGGCATCTTTAGGAAGATTCCTTCTTTTGGTTTGTTAGCATGCGTTTGGTTGTCTTATTTGGTTTCTTGAGTTTATTGTTTCACTCTTTTGCAGGATAACTCGTATGCACGGTTCAAATGTCAGGGTGATGCTTTCAGGCCAATAGGTAGAGCCCAAACTAGGGGTAGATCGCAACTTTGAGGTCATGCGCAAGTTCCAGCACCAACTTAGGACCAGGGTAGAGAGGTGACCCCTGATCAAGGTCAGTCTAGCCAGCCTATTCAATCACACTTCAGATTTTATAGGGAGAGAAGTAAAGTCGGGGTAGTCTCTCTTCACCTCTAGACCGGTTCTTCCCGCTTGAGATAAGAGAGGCTATGGTATAAAAGTTTATAAATCTAAGGTAGGGTAACATGACAATCAAGAACTATTCCTTGAAGTACACTCAACTCTCCAAGTATGCTCCTACTATGGTGGCCGCGCGACTCTAGGCCGTGCATAAGTAAGTTTGTCTCCGGTGTTTTTGAGATAGTTATGAAAGAGTGTCGGACTAGGATGTTGATCAAGGAGATGGAATTCTCCCGTTTGATGACTTATGCTCAACAGATTGAGGAGGAAAAGCTTAGGAAGAGTATTAGAGAGACTAAGAGTGCTCGGAGAAATAGTATGGACTACTCTCATCAGAAATCAAGAGGTGGTAGTCGATCTCAGTTTTCTCAAAGGTATTCGGGCCTAGACCCAACCTCTTCTAATGCTCTGCTGGGATCTAGGTTCTTATTCACGTGGAAATTTTTAGTGGACATTCTTTTCCCACTTGTCAAAAGTGTGGTACGAACCATCCGTTAGAGTTATAGTCATTACTGGTAGATATTTTGGATGTTGTATGATAGGTCATAGATTGAGGGATCGCCCATAAGCTAGAGGCAAGGGCAGTGATGTTAGTCTGCAGACTCATCTTAATGCTTCAGTAGGTTGCCCAACTCAACACAGAACCTCATCTAGTACTGGTGGCAGACAAATTCAGAACAATTTCTGTGCTTTCTATACTCAATAGGATCAGGAGGTTTCCCCTAATGTAATCATTGGTATGTTATGTGTCTCTCCGTTTAATGTGCATTGTCAGATCTGAGAGCCACACTTTACTTCGTGACTCATTATGTTGCAATGAAATTCAATGTAAGTCCCAAAATCTTATCAGAACTCTTCTCAGTCTCTACTCATGTTTGTGAATCTGTTTTGGCTAAATGGGTATACAAAAATTGTCCGATCTTAATTTTATAGAAAATCACCTCAATTGATATAGTAAACTTAGACATGGTTGATTCCAATATGATCCTTGCCATCGATTGGATATATACTTGTTATGGTTCAGTCGACTGTAGAACTGGAATCGTAAATTTAAATTTTTGAATAAACCAGTCATTAAATGGAAAGTTAATACCCCAACGCCTATATATCAGTTTATGTCGTACCTTAAGGCCAGAAAGATGATTTCTAAGGGTTGTATCTATCACATAGTTCAGATTAAGGATTTTAGTTCCAAAACCCCAACTCATCAATCAATCTCTGTAGTGAAAGAATTTTACAAAACTGTTTCACAAACAGATTCTCGAAGTTCCTCCAAAAAGGGGAATTGACTTAGGAATAAACTTTCTTCTAGATACCTAAACTATCTCCATCCCTCCATAAAAAATGGCTCTAGCTGAGCTTAAGAAGTTAAAAGATCAGTTAGATGACCTACTGGATAAAGGTTCTATCCGACCCACTATCTCTTCATAGGGTGCTCCAATTTTATTCATGCGTAAGAAAGATGGTTCTCTCAGAATGTACATCGATTATCGTTAGTTGAACAAGGTTACAATCAAGAATAAATATCCTATCCCTGGGATTCATAACTTGTTTGAACAACTTTAGGGTTTAGTTTCTTCTCAAATGTAGATCTCAGACCAGGCTATCATCAGTTCAGAGTCACAAAATGTGACATTCTAAAGAAACCTTCAAAACTTGGTATGGTCACTATGAATTTAAGGTTATGTCTTTTGAACTAACAAATGATCATGCAACTTTTATGGATTTGATGAACATGGTGTCAAACAATATTTTGATATGTTCGTCATTGTTTTCATAGATGACATTTTAATATATTCTCGGAGTAAGGATGAGAATGTAGGCAATTTGAGGATTTTCTTGCAGATTCTTAAGGATCGTAAGTTGTTTTCTAAGTTCATTAAGTGTGAATTTTGGATGAAGTATGTAGAATTCCTTGGCTATATAGTCTCAAGAGAGGGTATTCTAGTTGATCCTAAGAAGAGTGAGGCAGTTAAGAACTGGCCTAGATCTCTTTCTCCCTCAGATAAAGGAGATTGTTGGATTTAGCTTGTTACTATTGACGGTTTGTTAACAGTTTTTCCTCTATTTCTACTCTTTTGTCTAGATTGACTCAAAAGAAAGTAAAATTTCAGTAGATCAAATTTTCTGAGGAGAGTTTTTATAAGTTGAAGACTCAACTTACTTTAGCCTAGTTCTAACTCTACGAGAAGGTTCAGATGGTTTCATGGTGTATTTTAATGATTTCTGAATTGGTCTTGGTTGTGTATTGATGCAAAATGGTAAGGTCATAACTTATGCTTTCCGGCAATTCAAGGTTCATGAGAAGAATTACCTAACTCACGATTTAGAGTTGGAAGAAGTGATGTTTGCCTTGAAGATTTGGAGGCAATATCTTTATGGTGTTCATCTGGATGTGTTCACAGATCATAATAGTCTTCAATATGTATTCAAACAAAATGACTTAAATCTTTTGTAGAGGAGATTTGTCAAGTTATTAAACGATTATCACATGAGTGTCCTTTACCTTCTTGATAAAGTGAATGTAGTGGCACATGCTCTTAGTAGATTGGGAAGATTTGAATATGGATTTTATCATAGGTTTGCCTCGCATGCGTCATCAACATGACTTTATTTGGGTGGTTGTAGACTAAATGACTAAGTCATCACATTTATTTTTATGTAAGACTTCCTATTCAACCGAGAATTATGCTATACCTTACATTCAAGAGTTGATGAAATTACATGGACTTCTATTGTCCATTATCTTAGATAGGGGGTACTCATTTCACCTCTCAATTTTGGAGATCATTTCAGAAAGGTCTTGGTACTCAGGTTAAGCTTAGCACAACTTTTCATCCACCAAAAAATGGTTAGACTGATTGGACTATTCAAACCTTGGAGGATATGTTGAGAGATTGTGTAATTTACTTTAAAGGTAATTGAGATAATCATTTTCCTTTGATTGAGTTTGCTTATAATAATAGTTACCACTCCAGTATTCGGATGGCTCCATTTTAGGAACTCTATTAAGAGGTGTAGGTCTCATATATGTTGGTTTGAAGTTGGTAAAGTGGCTTTGATAGGGCTCGAGTCAGTTCATGAGGGCATGAAGAAAGTTCAACTTATTAGAGAAAGGTTGAGAACGAGCCAAAGTAGACAAATATTTTATGCAAATACGAGGAGTAGAGAGCTTGAATTTGTTGTAGATGTTTGGGTTTATTTGAAGACTTCACCCATGAAGGGAGTGATAAGATTTGGTAAGAAAGGAAAGCTTAGTCCCCATTATGTAGGTCCTTACCATATTGTGAGGCATTTTGGTAATGTTGACTATGAGTTAGATTTGCCTTCAAACATAACATCAGTGCATCCAGTGTTTCATATGTCCTTGTTGAAGAAGTGCATTGGTTATCACACTACAATTGTGTCTTTAGAAAGTGTTGCTGTGAAGAAAAATCTCTCTTTCTAATAGGTATCCATTAAGATTCTTGACCGCATGTTCGTAAATTGAGGAATAATGAATTCTCTTCAATGAAAGTTCTTTAGAGGAATAAGTGAGTTGAAGGTTCTACTTTGGAAGCAAAAGCAGATATGATGTTCAATTATCCTCACTTTTTTCCTGCCAATTCAGTTTCTGTGTGAAGTAATACTTCCTACTTAGTACTCTTCAAATTCATGCCTTTCAGTATTCTCATGCATGTTCATGAAATCAAATCAGTTTCCATGTTTTAGTTCAGATTCAATCACTCATTCAGTTATCAATGTTTAGCTTATCCTTCACTACTCTTCTCATCCTAGTTAGACTCCCTTCGAGGATGAATGTTTCCAAGGAAGAGATATTGTGACACCCTAAAAGTTCCTAAGCCTATATTGGTGGGTTTGTACAGACACTTTCACAGATCGTGAAAGGAACCACGGGCCGTGATAGGAACCTTATACCCGAGCTTAGAATTTGGAAAATTATAAGAAGTTTTTCATGAGCTCTTTAACGGATCATAGAGACCTTCACGGTCCGTAAACTAATACCCATAATAAAAAATTTGATATCCTTTACATACACTTGTACGAACCATGTAATATTTTTATGGACCGTAGAAGGGTCCGAGAAGTTGATCCTTAGAACCCATAACTCCTTTCCATTCATGGGCACTTCCATGGTCCGTGAAAGATTCTACGGTCCGTGTAAGGCAAATGTAGAATGTCTCTGTCAATTTTAATTCAGAGTTACTTTGGTCTTTTCTCACTCTTTTATTCATATTCTATGTCGTTTTAACCTATTATAAGTGGGAATAGGGACATTTTATCAGCCCAAAACTCTTCATTCAGTCATAATCCCCCAAATTAGATTTCTTCTTTCTGATGTTTTCTCCCAAAGAAAGAAAGAACTAGGGTTCCAAGCTTCAAGTCTCCTTTCCAAGAATTAACAAGGTTTCTACACCGTGTATATAGAATTTCATCAATGGGTATTCCTTCACCCATTCAGTCCCAAAGAAACTTTATAATTTCAAATTTTATGATTAATACAAGTTAGAACTTTATAGGATCTTCATGGGTTTTCATTATAATTTAGTTTTCCTTCATGATTTGTCCCTAATTGCATGTTTTACTAAATCCATGATTTCAATTATAATTCTATATTTTCAATGGTAATTTCATGAATCTATAGCATGCAAGCATTTTCATGACTCAGAATTATGCTATTTCATATGAATGTCTTAGATTATCTTATTTTCACGATTTAGATATTTTCAGATAAAGTATCTTTCAGATTATTTTTAGTTATCATA
Organism: Solanum okadae; assembly: GCA_036553675.1. Classification (NCBI taxonomy): domain Eukaryota; kingdom Viridiplantae; phylum Streptophyta; class Magnoliopsida; order Solanales; family Solanaceae; genus Solanum; species Solanum okadae. The sequence continues at coordinate 14,927,203 of CM071682.1, forward strand.
ATATAAGTTGTTTTCTGATAATATATCTTTCAGTATGATTTCAGTTATCATGATTTATGAGCTACTTAGTATGTGTCAATTATCAGTATGATTCAGTATTATCATATTATAAATGTTTCCATATTCTACATGTTTCCATTGGGAGTAATACTTAGCACTGAGTGAATTTTAAGGATGAAGGTTTCTGGTCAGCGTTTGAGGACCTTTAGTAGCAAACTCTTAGTCCCATAACTACGTGCCATCATAAGATTTGTCTTAGATACATGTTAGCTTAGTGGATCCACTTTGGCTCAGTTATAAGGTCTCTTACTATATCAAGTATTGGACACCTTTTTGTCGGTGTGGGGGAAGTAAATTGAACTCCATTTAGTAGTTCACATGATTTTTGTATGTTTTAGTATCTCCCATAATCAGATTTTCAGTTATTGCATGACCTTGTACTTATATAATTTAGTTTTGTATACCTAAACTTCTTGTTATTTTACTTTGTCATTGCATCAACATATTTTACAGATTTAGTATGGTCAAATATCATGTTTATTATGCATATTCCTCATACTCAGTATATTGAAAGTACTAAACACATGCTTTCTGCCTATATTATTTGATAATATAGGTTCTGATGCTCAGTATCCAGCCCATCCAATTGGTATAGATCCAGTCAACATTGTAGCAGCTTTTGGTGAGTCCTCATTACTGAGGACAACCCCTTTATCTTTCAATTTCAAAAATGCACTTTTAGCTTCAGACAATTGGAGTTAGCTAGGGTTTTTTCCTAGCAACTCATATTAGGTGAGGCTTTTAGACAGTCAGATGCAGATTCAGCCTATGTCATGTCTTTTCAAATGTTAGTTTATCTCAGTATTATGATCTTTATTCATATATTTCATATTTAGCTTCCATGTTTACTTTCCATTTTTTCTTTGGTTTTATGCAAAATCTTAGTGTCATGTCATGCCATGAGGTTAACTTGGGGTCACTTGTGGCTCTAAGCATCGTGTCCATTAGCTCTTGAATGTCCAGTTTGGTCTGGAAGAATCTTTGGTTCGGGACCCGAGGCTTTCAAACTCATTTCAAACTATCTATTGGATTTTAGCTTTAAAATGAGCTTGATTGTGGGATCCAATTTTTGTTGATACGACCTTTGTTGGGTTTTGACATCTCCATTGAGTTTGGAATTTCAAATTTTGTGGGTATCAGATTTCATTTGCGTGCACAGGGTTCTGAACGAATCTAGAGACACCATCAGGATATTTTGCCAATTTCAACTTGAGCTAGTGCAACCTTTGTCTGAACACCATGAATTTTTTTCCTTGCGTTAGGGGGCCTTGAGTCACATTGGTAGAGGCCAAGGAGATTGGTCACCTCATTCGTGAGCTCGACTCTGTATTCGTGGAGTGTGGGCCAATACCCTTCACATTGTCGAATAGGGTCCCACCTTCATGGAGAAGGGTAAAGTTGACATGGACCAGTTGACCACCACGATCACGTCCATGGGTCTCACATTTGTTGAGGTCATTTAACTGGTCCATTCATGGGGTGCTCCTATTTTGTTCATGCGTAAGAAAAATGGTTATCTCAAAATGTGCAACAATTATTGTCGGTTAAACAGGAACACAATAAAGAAAAAGTATCCCATCCCTAGGATTGATGACTTGTTTCATTAGCTTTAGGGTGCTAGTTTCGTGTTAAAGATAGACCTCAGATCGAGATATCATCAGCTCAAAGTCAGAAAATGTGGCATTCTAAAGACAACCCTTAGGACTCGGTATGGTCACTATGAATTCATGATTATGTCTTTTGTACTAACGAATGCTCCAATAGATTTTATGGATTTGATGAACATGGTTTTCAAACTATATTTGGACATGTTCTTCATTAATTTCATAGATGATATTTTGATCTATTTTCACAGTGAAGATGAGCATGCAGGCCATTTGAAATTTTTCTTACATATTCTTAAGGATCGTCAATTGTTTTCTATGTTCAATAAGTATGAAATTTTGTTGAGGTACGTAACATTCCTTGGCCATACAGTGTCAGGAGAGGGTATTCAAGTTGATTCTATTATTTCTCATTTGTCTAGATTGACTTAGAAGAGAGTGAAGTTTTAGTACTCTGAATCATGTGAGTTGAGTTTACAGGAGTTGAGGACCTGACTTACTTGAGCCTTAGTTTAAACTCTACCAGAGGGTTCAAATTGTTTCATGATGTATTATGATGCTTCCAGAATTAGTTTTGGATGTGTATTGATCCAACATGGTAAGGTCATAGCTTATTCTTCTGGGAAATTCAAGATTAATGAGAATAATTACCTTACTCACAATTTAGAGTTGGCAGAGGTGGTATTTTCCTTGAAGATTTGAAGGAACTGTCGTTATGGTGTTCATGTGGAAGTGTTCACAGATAGAGTCTTTAATATGTGTTCAAATAGAAGGACTTAAATCGGAGATGCTTTCAATTTTTAAAGGATTATGACATGAATTTCCTTTATCATCCGAGTAAAGCCAATGTAGTGGTAGATGCTCTTAGTATATTTTAGATGCACAATGTCATTCACTTTGAGGATGAGAAAATGGAGTTGGGTTCTGATGTTTACAGACTTTCTCACTTGGGAGTTCGTCTGGTCGATTCAGAAAATGGTGGAGTTATTATGATGAATGGGTTAAAATTGTTGGGTATTAATTGCCCTGAGTATCTTACCATAAATAGGTTTTCTTTTTAGGAAAAGGTTAAAGATTGGCTAGTCCTTTTCTTGTAGGAAAAGGTTTAGGCCTCTATAAATAGAGGCTTGTTCCTTCTAACTTAATCAGCATGCACAATGTAGTCTTAAGGGCTTTGAGATTTTTGGTTAGAAGGAGAATTTGTGGGACAAAAGCTTGATACGTTATCACTTGTGTGAACCTCCCATGTATTCCGAGTAGATTGGTTAAGGCTATCTCTCTCTATATTTTGTACTCTCATGTTTATATAGCGGATTGCTTATCTCATTTGTGGATGTTGGCTGATTGACTGAACCACGTTAAATTTTTGTGTCTTTTGTTGGGTTTTATTTTCCATGATTTCTTACCATAAATAGGTTTCCCTTTTAGGAAAAGGTTTGCTTTCCTAACTTCGGCATGACACCTAATTTATTTCTGATCCTAACAAGTGGTATCAAAGCCAAATTCAATGATGAAGCCAGGTTGGATGGTTCAATGATGGAGCTATGTTAGAGATGGGTGTTCATCTTGGCGGGTGTAGTTCTAGTCGTATCCTTTTTGACAGTAATGAAAACTTTTGTTGGAGAAATTATTTCAGAGAGGTTCTCTGTGTCAAGACGTAGATTTGATGGAGGAGATTATGGAGAAGAGATGCAAGATCCTAAAGATTATGTGAAGAAGATGGACAAATTTATTTTGTAAGAAATTCAGGCCAAGGGGGAGATTTGTTGGGTTTTATTTTCCCTGATTTCTCACCATAAATAGGTTTTCCTTTTAGGAAAAAGTTTGCTTTGCTAGCTTCCGCATTACACCTGATTGTTATGGTCCCAACAAGTGGTAGCAGAGACAGATTCAATGATGGAGTCAGGTTTAGTGGTTCGATAATTGATGATTGAATCAGGTTAGAAAGAGGTGTTCATCTTGGCGAGTATAGTTCTAGCCGCAACTTTTTTGACAGTAATGAAGATTTTTGTTGGAGAAATTATTTCAAAGAGGTTCTCTGTGTTGAGACATAGATTTGATGGAGGATATTATGGAGAGGAGAAGCAAACAGTTGAAGATTATGTGAAGAAGATGGATAAATTTATTTTGTCAGAAATTCAAGCCAGGGGGAGATTTGGTGGGTATTAATTGCCCTGAGTTTCTTACCATAAATAGGTTTTCCTTTAAGGAAAATGCTTAAGATTGGATAGTCCTTTTCTTGTAAGATTAGGACTCTATAAAGAGAGGCTTGTTCCTTCTAACTTAATCAGTATTCTCAATGTAGTCTTAAGGGCTTTGAGAGTTTTGGTTAGGGGGAGAATTTGTGGGTCACAAACTTGATACGTTATCACTTGTGTGAACCTTCCATGTATTCCGAGTAAATTGGTTGAGGTTTTCTCTCTCTATATTTTATACTCTCATGTTTATATAGTGGATTACTCATCTCCTCTGTGGACGTAGGTCGACTGACCGAGCCACGTTAAATCTTTGTGTATTTTGGTATATTTCTCATTTGTCTTCTTACTCATGGACTTTCAAGGTTTTCTTTGCTAGCTTCCGCATTACACCTAATTATTTCCGGTCCTAACAAATATCATCTCTCGTAACGGATGTTAAGGTAAAATAGGATGATGATCCAAATTCAGTTGAGTTGAAGAAAACGATTCTCAAAAAACTATTGAGGCTTTCTCCCAAGGGGATATGTGCTTCGTTAACAGGGTCAGTTATGTGTTCCAGATGTTGATGGGTTGAGTGATCAAATTTCAAACTAGTTAAGGTTGAGCATCATAAACTAGGCAGTATGAGTCAGGATGTTAGTAGTCCTACTTTGAAGTGAGAAGATTTAAATATGGACTTCATCACAAGTTTGTCTTGCATGCGTCGTCAGCATGACTTTATTTGGATAGTTATAGACCAAATGACTAAGTCAACACATTTCCTTCTAGTTAAGACTTCTTATTCAGCCGATGATTAGTATTCACTAGATCTTATTGCTTTTCAATATTATAGACACACAATTTTATACTTTCCTTAATTTATTATTTACACTACTTTAGCATTAACTGTTTTGTTTGAGATTAGCCTTGTTATTTGACTTTCATTTCATTTTTAATAGGTTAATTTAAAAAATTGCAAAATCATAAAATAAAATAATATAAAAATTGACATTTCTTCAGGATATAATATCTAAAAAAAATTGTTTAAAATAAGAAAAAAATCACAAAATTATTATGCTTTTAAATTACTAATTTGTTAATGGTATTTTGATTTTCTTATTCAAGGATTATTAATTACGGTATTTTCTTTTTTTATGATATTTTTGTTTACTCTCTATAAAATTTAAAAAAAAAATAAAAGAGAGCCAATAATCTTTTGCCACCTGACAGAGATTCCATCTTATCCATGTGCAACAAACTTTCTTGGCCATTACTCAATAGGGAAAAGGCATGAATTTTCTCGTGAATTTGTTCCGAAAATTCAGTTACACGTTTAAACTATCATATTGACTTATTACACACCTATAATATTTAAAAGTAAATTTTCTTACCCCCTAAAACTGACGTGGCAAAAAACACAAATATAAAAAATAGGCGCGTCAATTTGAAATTAAAGCAAAAAAATAAAGTTAGAATTCTCTTTTCCACCCTCACACCTCTTCTTCTTCACACCCCACCCATTGTCCTCTTCTTTTTCATTCTTTATTTTTATCACACTTCTTTATTTTTTTATCACAATCTTAAAGAACATTTTTTTTATTCGCAATTAGGTTAGTTCCCATATATTTGTTAGTGAATAATTGTATTTTATCTAGATAAGTTTTGGTTGATTGTTTCTATCTTTTCCATTTCTTTGACTTTGTTAAATAAATTCTGGTTGCTAATCAATTTTTGGGTTTGGTGGTGATAGCAGCTTTATGGGTTTGGTGGTGATGGGTGGCGGGTGAAAAAAATTTGAAGAGGTAATTGAAGGTGGTGAAGAAGAAAAAAATCGATATTGATAATGGTGGTGGTGATATTTGGTGTTGGGTGACAAAGAAGAAGAAAAATTGAAGGTGATATAGTGGTGGTGAAGAACAAAATCATTAGTGAAGGTGGAGCCGTATATGATTTTCCGATGAAATGAGAATTGAAAATGGGTGGGATTAGTGATGAAGAAGATATAATTATTAGAGAATTAAAACAATTAATTATGAATTAATTAGAGTAAACTATAGTTAACAAAAGAAAAGTTAATTAATAAAGAAAATAAAAGAAAAGAAAAAATTATAATTTATGACATGGCGCTGACGTAATGTTGATGTGGCAGCGAGTGTAATACACCACATAATGTGAGAGTGGTGTTACACGTCTCAGGGTGGTAATAAATTCACTTTTGAGTAGTAAAGGTGTGTAATAGGTCACCATGATAGTTTAAGCGTGTAACTGATTTTTCGGGACAATTTCTGGGGTATATCTATGTCTTTTCCTTACTCTATACTCTAACCATACACACAGATCCCAGTGACCTCACAGACCCCACACACGATTAGATTTTTTTTTCATACACTTGCAGTCACACTCACTTTGATGAGAGAGACACTACACACAATTGCATTTTTCTTCACTAGCCTGAAAGGAATCCATTCACTATACCGAATACTCTCCTTATGCATCTTAGATAGAGGAAGAGCACAATACATAGATGGGACTCTTCATTAAGGCTTCAATCAAGTTAAGCCTCTTCTCCACCATGTAACCTACCATAGTCATGGAAGCCTTACCATAGTCCATAGCCATCACTCATTTCCTTTCAATCGAGCTCCACAACCAACAAAACCCCAAAAATTGAGCAATATCGTGGATTCTGTATTACTAATAACTATAATTGATTTACTTTTTGAAACTTTAAGATTTCACTCTAATTCAGTTGTATTGGAGTTTGAGTTCTTTTGGAACCGCATTAACAAAAATTTATAAATCATGTTGGAAATTAACCAAGATTTATAAAGAAAATAGTTATTAATTAAAGTAAGATATAGAATAAATTCATTAGAAAGTTTGTTGTTTGATGAAGGGATTAACTAGGTTATCTCATTACACACGAGATATTTAATTTTATAACCCTTTACTAACTTATTTTTAGTTTTATGTCTTTTTTATAAGATGTTTTTATTTTTTTCACATAACATATCCTAGAATTAGATTTTCAATTTGTAAGTAGTTAAAAGAGATCATTTCCTCATATTGATTTTGACATTTAATCTATATATCCCTTGTTTGATCGGAGGTACTAGCTAAAATTAGTGTTATTTTTTTATCAAAATCATTTTGTATCACGTATCTCATATATAAAAGTTAGGATTGCTAGAGTCGTAGATTTTGAAATTAAATAGCACCTAAAAATATTTTACTTCGGGAATAAAAGTAAAAAAAAAACTAGGGTATCCCCTATCTCTTCACCTCTTTCATATCACCACACCTAATCATGAATCTGATCATAGAACATATCGGTTTAACCAAAAGATCGAAAATAAAGTAGAAAAAAACATGAATTCTTTAAGTGATGATGGAATTAAAAAGGTGGAACAAGTGCATGTGTCTTTAAATTAACAAGTATACCTATTTCTTAACACTATAAAGAAGAAGTAAAATGACACTTTCCTCCTCCTTGGTAAAACGATCTACGAGCTTAGCTAGAGTCTTCATGTCACGATGCCTCTGATCATGCCTTGGTTGTTCCGTACTAGAAATAAGGCAATTGACCAGCATTTTGGTGAAGCAATATCAGATGATGGTGTAGAAAATATATGTTAATTCTAGAGAATTGATGAATCAATAGTAGAACTCTACTTTTGTTGATAACTAAAAATTGCACAAAAAGTTTCTTTGGTGAGCTCCTTTAATCCAAAGTTCTTTGGAGTGAAACTTTTATCAACTCGATTTGGATTAAAGGAACCCACCAAAGAGAAGTGTTTCTGTCATTTTCTAATTATCAACAACAATAGAGTTCTACTATTGACCAATTCAACAACAACAACAACTCTTTTCTACAACAACATCTGACATTGATTCACCAAATGCTCATCAATTGACTCTATCTCTAGTACGGAAGCCACCTAGGAATGATCTGAGGCTTCATGATATGAGGACTCCAGCTAGGCTCATGGGTCATTTTACCAAAGAGGAAGAAAGAGTCATTTATCTTCTTCTTCATAATGCTAAGGAATAGGTTCACTCAATGAGTTAAATATACATGCATTTGCTCCACGCTTTTAAATCCTTCACGGTTAAAGAATTCATGTTTTCCTCCTACTTTAGTTTCAATCTTTTCATTAGATCAATATGTTCTATGATCAAATTCATGATTAGTTTTAGTTGTATAAAAGAGGTTAACAGAGAGGAGAGACCCTAGTTATTTTACTTTATTCCCCAACTCAAATTTTCTTAGGTACTATTTTATTTCAAAATATGGAATTCTAGCATTTCCAACTTTTATATATGAGATAAGAGATACCACACTATTTGTATTAAAAAAATAACACTAATTTTAGATAATACCTCTGATTAAACACGTGATATATATATTTAATATCAAAATTAATTGAGGAAATGATATTTTACTACTACATACATGTACACCCCGACTTTTCAAAACGTCTACATTAACTTGTATCTTCGTGGAAAGACAAGGAGGGTGAGTAATAAATTAAAAATGATGTGGTATGTCATATTTTAAGTGTTCAAGGGTTGTATCTCAAGTTTTGAAATTAAGTAAGTGGCAAAATTAAAGTTGGCGAAAGTTATCGTAAGTTCCTTTTTAAAGATTTCTCTAAAATTTCGGTCAAATGTCTTGGATGTTTTCTCCCAATATATAAAGAGTTAGAAGGCCTATCACCCATTAAATCGAAGGCCTACGAGTCTAGTTTGCAACGCACAAAACCCCATATCAAACCGACATCAGAGTAAAAAGTTATGAGGGCTTTACTAGGGACTGCCGGGGCAAATGCTGGGTCGGATCCGGGTCGGGTCAAAAATATGGTATGTAGGCTTATTTAACATTTTAAGCGATGAAAATATTTCATTTCAGTTCCAAACCAAAGAGAAATTTTAAGAGAGGGTTCCTATGGAGTTCTAGCATGATGAAGGTTAGTTTTTAACGATTCCTACCATTAAACATTTCCCCCGTGCCTAGAAACGTAATCCCTACACGTGGCAATCATTTTTCCCTTCTATTAGCTGCGTTTGGAGCTGGTTTTTGAAGATATAAATTTGTAGTTATTGGTGTTTCTTCAAGGTTTACACTTGGTTAACTAAGGTAATCATCTTGGGACCCTTTTATGGTTGTTTTTATGAATTTCTACAAACGTTTCGACAAGTTGGGGCAATATGGAAAATCTATCGATTTAAGATTAATTATGAATTATTTATATGTGTGTACCAGCTGTGTATATATAGTGTTTGCGAAGCTTTGGACATAAGGAACAACTCTCGTGAAGGAACTAAGGTCTTTCGAGCGTTCATTGGAAAGGTATGTTAAGGCTATTCCCTACTTACGGCATGTTTCCTTAAAGCTTAGGAGCAATGTAATTGGGTTGTTATCCTTGTTACACGTGTAGCCATTATTGTTGATTGTTGGCTGCTCGAGTTGATATAATCCTACCTTGCCGGGATTCTTATTCAGTTAGTAGAGTCCCTATGTTGGACACGACTTAGAGGCTATTTGTATAGGTAGCTTATAACTAAATTTCTCTCTTTTAGCGATTAGATTGTTATTTTTGCTCTTGGGGCAATTGTGGTTAGCTGCAGGAATGTGATCTATGCCTAGAAGGGCTATGTTCTGCCTACATGGCTATATGGATGCCTAAAAAGGATATGAGTTGCCTACGGGGCTATATTGATGCCTAGAAAGGCTATGAGTTGCCTATAGGGCTATATTGACGCCTAAGAAGGCTATGTGCTTCCTACAGGGTCATGTTGTTGCCTAAGAGGGCTATGAGTTGTCTATAAGCTATGTTGATGCCTAAGAGAGCTATGTGCTGCCTACAGGGCTATATTAATGTCTAAGAGGGCTATGTCACTGCCTACGGGGCTAGGGGACTACCGATAGAGGTATATAGGCTGATTGGCACCTTCCGGGCTTATGGGGGCCTGAGTAAGTGGTCTTATGTTTGGTTTGTACCTTCCGAGCTTATGGGGGCTTGGTTAGGTTGTTGTTTTAGTATTTTTGATAAGTTTAGATTTAGGAGCCGGTTAGTACACTTATCTTATCCTTGATTTATTTATCAGATTATTCCAGTATATCAAGATACCTCCTCATAGTCTATTTCTTTTATACTCTGTACATTATTTTATATTGACGCCCCATTGCCTTGGGGGCGCTGCACTCATGCATGCAGGTCCTAAAAGACGACCGAGTAGACCTCCTCAGTAGCAGGATTGACTTTTATCCGGTTGGCTTGCCCCTTTCCTTCGGAGCTACCAGAGTTGGGAGGTTTGTTACCTTTTGTTGTATATATTTTTATAGGTAGGCTGGGGCCCTGTCCCGCTAATCTTTACCACTCTTAGAGGCTTGCAAACTAGTGTGTGGGGTGTACAGCTACGTTATGGCCTTACTGGCCTATGTTGTTGGTTTGCTGAAGCTTGTGAGTTGTTTGATGTATTGTATTGATATATACCTGCTTTTAGTTTTGGTATAGATATCATGTTGGCCTCGACGGCCCAATCAGGACTTCTGTGCTAGTTGGCTATTTATTTATATGATCTTCAAGGAGTAGCTGTTTCTTTTATAGATCAGTTGACATGGGCCTTGCCGGCAGAGGGCTTAGTTTTAAGCCGAGACATACCTATTTGTTTTCTTGATTGAGTGTGGCTGCCATGCGCTAGTAGCAAATTGCCGCGCCCCGAGAGGACCCCCTAGGTGTTACACGGCGTACTTGACCCCGAAGGGGTCTTATACAATCCCTTAGCATATTCGTCATTGCATATAGACATTGAATAATGCGGAAATTAAAAACTTTTCAACATAAATGTTTTCATAATAGAAATAGAAAGTATAATGTCTAGATATCATCATCTCCATGAAACCATATAAGTACACATAAGAATCTCGAATAGGGACCATAGCCCTTTACAATAGAATTGTCTCAAAATGACAAGTACATAGGAAGTCTAATAGTCTATTACAATATAAGGAACATAAGAGGCATAGTGTGTGTGTCCCCGAAACTTGAGGACATACCAAAAGGTCTTGGAGAAAGTCTAAATCCAAGCTTGAGTCTCTTAGTAGCACAATTACTTCCCGGAACCTACATTTAGTAGAAAAAGGAAGAAATATGGGTTAGCAAAATCAATTGTACTAAGGATGGAAGCCGTGCAATTAAAACCATTTAAATCATGCAAAAAGGGACCTTTAGTTGAAAACATGCTATTTCAAGTTAGAAGCCATAATGCATATTCAAGGGACATTTAGCCAATCCACATTACAAGGTAAAAGACAGTCATGATCATAAAAAAAAGCCATAACCTATACGTTAAATATTTGAGTTCCATTTACATTACACCATCATGATATACCACCCATGACCCCCTTTCAAGTTCACTTGTGCAATGTACATATGAAGTCCCATACCCCCATATATACTAAGTAAAGCTATCAAGAAGGCACAAGTATAGTCACATACATAATAAGCATCATAATAGGTGAAACCAACCTTAACATAATTCATACCTTACCATATATGAAGGACTCACACAAGAACTCCTCAAAGAACTCACTTGTGCAATGCATAGGTAAAGTCACATACCCTCGCCTATACTAAGTAGTATCCGTCAAGAAGTCCTAGTTAGAGTTCATCAGTCATTTACATAAGTCTTATTCATACATCAGATCATCTTCTTAAAACATAGGGATATTAGCAATAACCGACATAGACCATGTGAGCTTCATGGAATCTGGTGTTCTACTCCCACACCGAAAAGAGAGTGTTCCACTTGCCAAGGTAGAACTAACATAATAGCATCTATGTGGATCCACTAGCTAATACCTATGTGGGCAAACATAGTTAAGGAACAAGGAGATTGCTACTAGAAACCCTGACTTTGCTAAACGTAGAAGGTTTCCATCTCATGAGACAACATATATATTTTGGGAACCCGGACTTGCTAAACGTAAAAGGAACCCATATGGGAAGCTGGACTTGCTAAACGTAGAAGCTTCCATCTCATATTCATGTTCACTCGGTGCTAAGCACAATTCTCTTTCTAAGTAATATTAGACCTTTACTTACACTTTAATTCAATAAGGAATGCATTAGGGATTCAACCCATCATTCATCGTATAGCTCACAAGTTCTAAGATGAGAATAATCTTTCATCGTAGAACCATCAACATATAGTAATGTTCATTCATAACATAGTCAATAGTGTTCATGAGATTTACCTTCTATTCATCATACCAAAACTACCATAATCATTACTTAGCATTCATGTTCGTATCATAGCATACTTGTCAACATTGGGGTTGTAGGGAAGAGGAAATATAAATCAATCACTACAATTCATAATCAAGTAGCACCTCCACCATAAGTGGATCAACAATTCAATATATGAACATTCATCACTTTGACAACCTTCATTCATAGCCTTCAAGAATCACATCAAGATTCAACCCTAATTCATTGATAATCATTCATAATATAGAGCAACATAATAATCCAATAATGAATTCCACAATTACATATTAGATTCTCATCCTTCATTCATCATTAAAGTCATACTAGGGTTTAAAGTGAGAAAGAAGGGGAAATCATGGGTCTTGTGGGAATTTGTTTAAAAACCATCAACATGACATTAATTTATCCACAAATCATCATAAACAACCATAATTAATCATTATAATTCAATGAAAACACATTTGTTAAGTGACCCACGAAATTAAGAGGAAACCTAGAATTTTGGGGAACCTTAAAATCATATTTTTGAGAGGGCCTCTTGGGGAAAAGATCCCAAGAGTGAAAAGCAACCATATCTTAGTTGATTCCTTGAGAATCAATGGAGAAATTCCAAGACATTTTGGAAGAAACCTTGAAACCCTAGCTCCAATGAAATCTTGTTCTTCTAGAGTCTTTAGAGAGAGAGTTTAGAGAGAAGTGGGTTTTAGTTTTATGATTTGAAGTTATAAGGTGGAAGACTTGGTTTTTACTTAATAATACCCTAAAGTACCTAATATAACTATTTATAACCGTTTTTAATCATTAAGAAATTAATTAGTAAATTACTAAACTACCCCCACTTAAACCGTGTAGAGGCAGTGAGCTAGAATGCCATCCACGAGTCCCTGCCCACGGGGCATGGGTTGAACCACGGGCCATGCTGGCCACTCGTGGTTTGGTATTGAGAGGGTGCAGACAAGGGTCTTGTTGAGGAGACTAAGTCTCAACTCACGAGACCCTTCCACGGAGCGTGAGTCGGTCTACGGACTGTACTGCATGCTCGTGGCTTGGGACTGAGGGGGTTGATTTGGAGGCCACTTTGAGGATTCTAAGTGTGGAGTCATGACTCCCTTCCACGGGCCGTGAGTCGACCTACTCCTCATGGTTTTCCCCTCGTGAGTCCAACCTGTTTTGGACAGCTTCTACTTTCTTTTTGGGTCCTCCTCAAGAACCCTTTGGGTGATCCTTGGGGAGTCCTACCCGGACGTTTGGACCCTAAACATGAAATATTACCTTTTAAACCCTTTTATTCAAACTTTAGTCCACCTACGACACTCTAAAGTCAATTCACAAGACCTAGCACCTCACTAGTTCAATGTACTAGTTTCCGAACGTCATGGTCGTTCCTTGACGTTTATGCACTAACATTTTCTTACCAATTTAGTTACATTAAATTAGGTCTTGAAACATCATTTCTACTGTCATTAAGTCATTAGTTATCATTTAGGCTCTAGCTTAGGTCGTTAGATTTTCGGAGTGTTACAATATCCTCCCCTTAGGAACATTCGTCCTCGAATGACACTTTTATCACTCCTAGGGGAACAAAGACTCAAGACTAGCAGCTAAACAACAACACATATCAATCACATACACATTGCATAGGAGGAAACACCTTCTCCACGTCATTAGCTCAATGCAACATGAGCAAAGAAACTATTACAAAATAAATCTCATTATGCACCAAAATTACCATTTCATATAAACATAGGAGGAACTACCGTCTCCAACACAAGCCAGCTCAACACAGCAACATTAAGCCTTCGCGCTACTTCATCACCACAAAACCAAACATGTTTATCCACTTATCTCATGAGGTCACATATGTCAACATCATAATCAGATGCACTACAACATGAGATTTAACATATCTTTTCATTACACACAATTAAACATGCTCATCAATTACCTCATAAGTCAAATTATGCAATTATCATACTTAAGCAATTTAACAAGAGGGACATATAATTCATGAGAGACTCAATTATATACCTCATGCTTCCTCACATGGATCTACACCATATAAGAGGAAAACATGGCAAAAGATCATACCACAAACATAACTCCTAATTCATTACAAACTCAAGAGAAACTACTTACCTCCAGTTTGAATAGGAGTAGCAAGAAAGAGATGAGGATACCGGGATTTCATATCAGCCTCGGCCTCCCATGTAGCACTCTCAACTAGGTTATTCCACCATAGAACCTTAACGGAAGCTACTTTTTTATTCCTCAACCTCTTCACTTGCCGTTCTAGGATCCTAACCAGAACCTCTTTATAAGAAAGGTTCTCATCAATACCCAAACCCTCTAAAAGAAGTATGGATACCGGATCACCTATACACTTTTTGAGCATAGAGACATGAAATATCAGGTGAACTGGAGCCAACTCATTAGGCAAGTTCAATTCATAAGCAACATTCCCAACCCTCTTCAAAATCTCGTAAGGGCCTACATACCGGGGACTAAGCTTTCCGTTTTTACCAAACCTCATTACCCCTTTCATGGGCAAGATCTTCAAGTAGACCCAATAACTAACCTCAAATTCAATATTCCTCTTTCTATTGTCGGCATAAGACTTTTGCCGACTTTGAGCCATTTTCAACCTATCTCTTATAAGTCGAACCTTCTCAATAGCCTCATAAACCATCTCGGGACCAAGAAGAGCAAATTCATCTACTTCAAACCAACCAACCGGAGACCTACACCTCCTACCATAAAGTGCTTCAAATGGTGTCATGGCAATACTTGAATGGTAACTATTGTTGTAGGCAAATTCAATCAAGGGGAGGTGATCATCCCAATTACCTTTGAAATCAATCACACATGCTCTCAACATGTCTTCCAAGGTTTGAATGGTCCTTTCCATTTGACCATCTGTTTGAGGGTGAAATACGGTACTAAGTTTTATTTTAGTACCTAGCCCATTTTGGAATGCCTTCCAAAAGTACGAAGTAAATTGAGTACCTCTATCCGAAATGAGAAACAAAGGAACTCTATGTAACCTCACCACTTCCTTAATATACAACTTAGTGTAGTCTTCCGCCGAATACGAAATCTTGATGGGAAGGAAATGGGTTGATTTAGTCATCCTATCCACAATGACCCAAATAGAATCATGTTGCCTTCGAGTACGAGGCAAACCTACCACAAAGTCCAGATTGACAGCCTCCCACTTCCAAGTGGGAATACTTATATCTTGAGATAGACCTCCCGGTCTTTGATGCTCAGTTTTGACTTGTTGGCAATTTGGGCATTTGGCCACAAAGCTTACTAAATCCCCTTTCATTCTGTTACACTAATAGATTTCTTATAGGTCACGATACATTTTGGTAGCTCCCGGATAAATAGAATATCGAGAACCGTGAGCCTCTTCCAAAATTCTCTCCCTTAAGTCATCCACATCCGGCACGCACAATCTTCCCTGGTACCTAAGCACCCCATATCCCCCTTGGGAGAAAGCCTCAACGGACTTATCGAGAACCGACTGTTTCAACTCCATCAAAGTGGTATCTAGGTGTTTCTTGGACTTAACCTCAACCACAAGTGATGACTCAGAACAATGATGAACCATAAACCCACCTTTGGAGTAATCCCTTAGTTGGACACCTAACCAGGCCAACCTATGTACCTCCCAAACTAACTCTTTCTTCTCATCCTCTATGTGAGCAACACTACCCATGGACACTCTACTCAACACATCCGCCACTACATTAGCCTTTCTGGGGTGGTATAGGACATTCATATTATAGTCCTTCAAAAGTTCCAACCACCTTCTTTGCCTAAGATTAAACTCTTTTTGTCTAAAAACATATTGAAGACTCTTATGGTCGGTAAACACATCGACATGAACCCCATAGAGATAGTGTCTCCATATTTTTAGAGCAAAAACTACCACCGCAAGCTCAAGAGCATGGGTTGGATAGTTCTTTTCATGAATCTTTAATTGTCGAGAAGCATACGCGATTACTTTACCATGTTGCATAAGGACACACCCCAACCCTACTCGTGAAGCATCACAATATACTACAAACCCTTCGGTACCCTCTGGTAAGGTCAATACCGGAGCAGAGTTAAGCTTATCTTTCAACCGTTGAAAATTCTTTTCACATGACTCCGACCATTCAAATTTAGCATTCTTTTGGGTCAAGGCCGTTAATGGAGAAGCAATTGAGGAAAAACCCTTAACAAACCTTCTATAGTAGCCGGCCAATCCCAAAAAGCTTCTAATGTCAGAAGGGCTTAAGGGTCTAGGCCACTTCTTAACCGCCTCTGTTTTCTTTGGATCTACTTCAATTCCCTCACTTGAAACTATATGACCGAGAAACGCAACTGATCTCAACCGAAATTCACATTTGCTAAACTTAGCATACAACCGTTGGTCCTTGAGAACTTGCAACACCATCCTCAAATGTTCCATGTGATCATTCTCACTCTTAGAATATATCAAAATGGCATTAATGAAAACAATCACGAATGAGTCAATATATTGCTTAAACACCTTATTTATAAGGTCCAAGAATGCCGCCGGGGAATTTGTGAGACCAAAAGACATTACAAGGAACTCAAAATGACCATATCTTGTTCGGAATGTCGTTTTAGGGACATCAACACCTCTCACCCTAAGTTGGTGATAACCCGACCTTAAGTCAATCTTCGAAAAGTAGCTCGCCCCTTGGAGTTGGTCAAATAAATCATCAATCCTAGGGAGCGTGTACTTATTCTTTATAGTGACCTTGTTCAATTGTCGGTAATCAATACACATCCTAAGCGACCCATCTTTCTTCTTCACAAACAAAACTGGTGCACCCCATGGTGATATGCTTGGTTGAATAAAACCCTTATCTAGCAAATCTTTAAGTTGCGCCTTCAGTTCCTTTAATTCGGTCGGGGACATTCGATCAGGAGGAATTGATATCGGTTGTGTATCCAGCAAGAGATCTATGCTGAAGTCAATTTCCCGTTCTGGAGGGATTCCAGGAAAGACTTCCGGAAACTCCCTCACTACGGGGACCGACTATAATGGAGGGATCTCGGATTCAAGGTCATTAATTCTCACAATATGATAGATTCAACCCTTACAAATCACTTTACAAGCTTTTAGACATGAGATAATTCGACCTCTAGGAGTCAAGTTTCCTCCCTTCTATTCTACAATGGGTTCATTAGGAAATTGAAACTTCACAACTCGGGTTCTACAATCTATGGAAGCAAAACAAGCATCAAACCAATCCATCCCCAATATGACATCAAAGTCCAACATATCAAGTTCTACTAAATCAACCAATGTGACTTTATTGGACAATGAAATGGGACAACCCCTATACCCTCTTTTTGCTATGACCGAATCACCAACCAGGGTAGACACAGAAAAATGTTCTTTTAAGGTTTCGGGGAGAACATAAAATTTCATAGCCACTAAAGGAGTAACAAAATATAAGTGGAACCCTGGTCTAACAATTGATAAACATTAATTGAAAATACTTGAAACATACTGGTAACAACATTCGGAGAGCTCTCTTGATCCCCTCGGAATTGGAGAGCATGGAAGCGATTCTTCTTAGGAGCATCGAAGTTAGACCCACTTGCTTGAGCTTGCTTATTCTCCCTCCCTTGAAACTTCAACATAGGGTAATCTCTCCTCATATGACCACTCTTCCCACAACTAAAGCAATTGTTCGTGCCAACTAGGCACTTGCCTTGATGCTTCTTGCCACACTTTTCACAATTAGGTTTTTCAACATAAGAACTACCACCTCTTCCTCCTTGTGGTCTAGGGGTAGACACCCTACCTTTGTTGGGCCTAGGAGCATTGGAAGGACTTTGGTTGGGAAACCTCTTCTTAAACCTTGGTTCATCTTGACCTTCAAAGGTGTATTTCCCTCATCGGCCCTTGGCCTCTTCACCTCCCTATTCTTCTTCTTAAGCCTTGACTCTTCCTCTTGTTGAGCATGTACCATCAACCTAGAGATATCCAACTTGTCATGCAGCATTTTCGTTCGGCACTCTTCTTCAATATCATCGGACACACCGGTGACAAAATGACTCATTTCATCTCTTGGGTTAGAAACAAAAGAGGGAGCATATTTGGACAACTTCGTGAATTTCAAAGAGTATTCTTGGACACTCATACCTCCTTGGCGAAGATTGGTGAATTCCTCAACTTTGGCTTCTCTTTTCTCACGGGGGAAGAACCGATCAAGGAAAGCCTTCTTAAATACATCCCAAGTAATGGGACCCACCCTTAAAGGCCTATTGTCCTTCCATTGAGTGTACTATACTTAGGCCACGTCTTTCAATTGATACCCGGCCAACTCGGCCTTCTCATAAGAAGAAACTTCCATAGGCTCCACAATCTTATAAACCTCCTCCAAGAACTCTTGTGGGTCTTCATTCACTTTGGTACTCAAGAAGATAGGAGGGTTAATCCTAGTAAAGTCTCTCAACCGTGAGGCCATGGTACTCATATTGGTCTCCACCTGGGGTCTAGCTTCCCGATTAGCTTGTGTCGTCATGAGTTGAGTCAAGGTATGAAGAGCCGCCATTATCTCCACATTAGACATAGCCCCTTCATCAATAGGAGCTTGAGGATATTGAGGAGCTTGATGGTTTTGAGGAACATGAGGGGGAACCTCCTCATTCACATTTTCCTCTCCGGCCCTCATAGAAATAGTCATTCTTGTATTCATAGCCTATAAGCACAAGAAAAAAATTAGAAGGAAAGACTTATTAGGACTAAGATTCTTGAGGCACGACCAATGAGTAATCAAGAAATGAAAATTCCTAAGCATATTATAGCCTCTCATTCATAAGTGTGGCGCGCTTCACACATATGAACAAGACCATACTCGACGTGGTTTCATGAGACATCAACCCTAATATTATCAAATTAACCTTATGCTTTGATACCAAGTTTGTCACGCCTCGAGAGCACCCCCTAGGCGTAACACGGCATACTTGACCCCGAAGGGTCTTACACAAGCCCTTAGCATATTCGTCAATGCATATAAACACTGAATAATGCGAAAATTAAAAAAAATTCAACATCAACGTCAAAGTGTTTCATAATAGAAAATAGAAAGTAGAATCTCTAGACATCATCATCTCCATGAAACCTCTAAGTACACATAAGAATCTCGAATAGGGACCATAGCCCTTTACAATAGAATTGTCTCAAAATGACAAGTACATAGGAAGTCTAATAGTCTATTACAATATAAGGAACATAAGAGGCATAGTGTGTGTGTCCCCGGAACTTGAGGACATACCAAAAGGTCTTGGAGAAAGTCTAAATCCAAGCTTGAGTCTCTTAGTAGCACAATCACTTCCCAGAACCTACACTTAGTAGAAAAAGGAAGAAATATGGGTTAGCACAATCAATTGTACTAATTATGGAAGCCATGCAATTAAAACAATTTAAATCATGCAAAACGGGACCTTGGTTGAAAACATGTTATTTCAAGTTAGAAGCCATAATGCATATTCAAGGGACATTTAGCCAATCCACATTACAAGGTAAAACACAGTCATGATCATAAAATAAAAAAAAAGCCATAACCTATACCTTACATATTTGAGTTCCATTTACATTACACCATCATAATATACCACCAATGACCCCCTTTCAAGTTCACTTGTGCAATGTACATATGAAGTCCCATACCCCCATATTTACTAAGTAAAGTTATCAAGAAGGCACAAGTATAGTCACATACAAAATAAGCATCATAATAGGTGAAATCAACCTTAACATAATTCATACCTTACCATATATGAAGGGCTCACACAAGAACTCCTCAAAGAACCCACTTGTGCAATACATAGGTAAAGTCCCATACCCTCACCTATACTAAGCAATATCCCTCAAGTAGTCCTAGTTAGAGTTCATAAGTCATTTACATAAGTCTTATTCATACATTAGATCATCTTCTTAAAACATAGGGATATTAGCAATAACCAAAATAGACCATGTGAGCTTCATGAAATCCGTTGTTCTACTCCCACACCAAAAAGAGAGTGTTCCACTTGCCAAGGTAGAACTAACATAATAGCATCTAGGTGGATCCCCTAGCTAATACCTATGTGGGAAAACATAGTTAAGGAACAAGGAGATTTCTACTAGAAACCCATACTTGCTAAACGTAGAACGTTTCCATCAACATATAATAATGTTCATTCATAACATTGTCATATAGTGTTCATGAGATTTACCTTCTATTCATCATACCAACACTACCATAATCATCACTTAACATTCATGTTCGTATCATAACATACTTCTCAACACTTAGGGTTGTAAGGAAGAGGAAACATAACTCAATCACTACAATTCATAATCAAGTAGCACCTCCACCATAAGTAGATCAACAATTCAATATATGAACATTCATCACTTTGACAACCTTCATTCATAGCCTTCAAGAAGCACATCAACCTTCAACTCTAATTCATTGGTAATCATTCATAATATAGAGCAACATAATAATCCAATAGTGAATTCCACAATTACTTAGTAGATTATCATTGTTCATTCATCATTAAAGTCATATTAGGGTTTCACATGAGAAAGAAGGGGAAATCATGGGTCTTGTGGGGATTTGTTCAAAAACTATCAACATGACATTAATTTATCCACAAATCATCATATACAACCATAATTAATCATTATAATTCAATGAAAACACATTTGTTTAGTGACCCACGAAATTGAGAGGAAACCTAAAATTTTGGGGAACCTTAAAATCATATTTTTGAGAGGGCCTCTTGGGGAAAAGATCCCAAGAGTGAAAAGCAACCATACCTTAGATGATTCCGTGAGAATCAATGGAGAAACTCCAAGCAAATTGGGAAGAAACCTTGAAACCCTAGCTCCAATGAAATCTTCTTCTTGTAGAGTCTTTAGAGAGAGAGTTTAAAGAGAAGTGGGTTTTGATTTTATGATTTGGAGTTATAAGGTGGAAGGCTTGGTTCTTACTTAATAATACCCTAAAGTACCTAATATAACTATTTATAACTACTTTTAACCCTTAAGCAATTAATTAGTAAATTACTAAACTACCCCCACTTAAACCGTGTGAAGGCAGTGAGCTTGAGTGCCATCCACGAGTCCCCTCCCACAGGGTGTGGGTTGAACCACGGGCCGTGTTGGCCACTCGTGGTTTGGTACTGAGAGGGTGCATACAAGGATCTTGGTAAGGAGACTAAGTCTCAACTCACGAGACCTTTCCACGGAGAGTGAGTCTGTCTACGGACCATACTGCATGCTCGTGGTTTGGGACTAAGGGGGTTGATTTGGAGGCCACTTGGAAGATTCTAAGTGTGGACTAACGAATCCCTTCCATGGGGCGTGAGTCTACCTACTCCTCATGGTTTGCCCCTCGTGAGTCCAACCTGTTTTGGACAGCTTCTACTTTCTTTTTGGTTCCAAGTTTGGGTCCTCCTCAAGGACCCCTTGGGTGATCCTTGGGGAGTCGTACCCGTACGTTTGGACCCTAAACATGAAATCTTGCCTTTTAATCCCTTTTATTCAAACTTTAGTCCACCTACAACACTCTAAAGTCAATTCACAAGACCTAGCACCTCACTAGTTCAATGTACTAGTTTCCGAACGTCATGGTCGTTCCTTGACGTTTATGCACTAACATTTTCTTACCAATTTAGTTACATTAAATTAGGTCTTGAAACATCATTTCTACTCTCTTTTAGTTATTAGTCATCATTTAGGCTCTAGCTTAGGTCGTTAGATTTTCGGAGTGTTACACAAATGGTTCAGCAGGGTCGGTTAAAGCCTGAGTTTTGGCATTAGGAGCCAGTTGCGCCCCTCGAGTTTGGGGAGTGACAAACTTGGTATCAGAGCAACATCGTATCCTAGGGAGTCTGCAAGCCATGTCTAGTAGAGTCTTGTTTATAAATGTGTTGTGCACCACATCTGATAAGCAAGAAGCTACCGAACATGTTAGAATGACTATCCTTCTTTTGCTCACCTCGTGGTATAGAGCGGTGTCTTAAGGGTTGAGGTTTCTGGCTTATAATTGCTACTTGTATGAAGATAGAAACGACTGACACTAGACAGACCACAACTAGCCAGGGGTTAGATACAACTGCAAGCGAGGGTACGGGCAAGGTACCACAGGTGGAGGTAGCCCATTATGAGACTCAGGGGGAGACATCTTCTTAGCACCCTATAGCTTCTCCACCGCTTCAGGAGCCTCCGAGAGCTACAGGACTTTCGGCTCCACCAGCAGTACCACCTCTAGTTCCTCATATTCCATCTAATTAGGATTTCAAGAGTGCAATATGTATGTTAGCACAAATAGTAGTTGCACCAGATGTTGCCGGACATTCTGAAAGGCCCAAAAGTTCGAGAGTTCGTGAATTTCTTGCCTTGAATCCTCCACAGGTTACATGGACAGATCGCAGAGAAGACCCTCAACACTTTGTTGATCAGCTTCATAGGATCTTTAGAGTCATGCATGCCTCGGCGACTACGTCAGTTGAGTTAGCAGCATTTCGATTGTGCAATATTACAGTATTGTGGTACGAGAGTTAGGAGAGATCTAGGGGAAAATATGCATCCCTACCCACTTGGGATAGCTTTATAGAAGCTTTCATTGATCACTATTTGCCTCGAGAGATTAGGGATGGCCGGGTGGACCAGTTTCTGAACCTCCGGTAAGGCAGCATGAGTGTCAGAGAGTACGGGCTGAGATTTGATTCATTGGCTATATATGCACTAGCATTTGTTGATACGATGCATGATAGGGTGCGTAGATTTGTGGGAGGGTTCGACTCAGACTATATCGATGCTTCTTCTATTGCTGCACTAAATGATAATATGGATATCTCACGAATTTAGGCATTTGCACAAGGCATAGAAGATCACCGACATTTACAGTATATGAGTGAGAAGGTCAAGAGAGAGAGACAGAAGAAGGCTAGACCCGCTGGTTCGCAGTGAGATTTTCAGGGTGGTCCCAGACCCCGAAATTTTATTCGGCCACCTAGACCTCCACCACAGCAGTTCCAGGGTAGTAGATTTGATCGTTAGGAATAGTCAGGTCTAAGTGAGGGTTCATGAGCATCAGGTTCGCAGCAGCAGAGGGGTTCAAGCCATGCTAGGACTGCCCTGCCGCGTTAAGCTACTTGCGATAGGATGTATTTCGGGAGGTACAGACAGGGTTCCACAGGTTGTTATTCTTGTAGACAGGAGGGGCATGGGTTGAGAAATTTCCCTACCATAGGTCAGGGTGGTATAGGTCAGTCGACTAGGTCAACAGTAGGCTCCTCCTCATCAGCACAGTCTACAGGGCGTGGACCCCAGACTTCGGTATGTAGAGGTAGAGACGGAGGCAGAGAGGGAGCATCTAGTTCTGGTAATGGACAGAACCGTACATATTCATTAACCAACTGATAGGACTCAGAGTCATCACCAAATGTTGTGACAGGTACATTGATTGTTTGCTCCCATTGTGTTTATGCTTTGATAGTTCCTGGATCTACTTTGTCTTATGTTACTCCATTTATTACGGGGAGGTTATGTATAGTAGCAGAGTCATTAGATTGACCCTTTATTGTATCTCCACCAGTTGGTGAGTCTATTGTTGCCAGGAGAGTCTATCGAGGTTGCACGGTAGAAATTATCGACCGTCAGACCTCTGTAGATCTCGTAGAGTTAGAGTTGGTCAATTTCGATGTTATTATAGGTATGGACTGGTTAGCGTCTTATTATGCTAATGTTGAGTGCCGGACAAAGATTGTTAGATTCCACTTTCCAGAGGAGGCAGTTCAGGAATGGAAAGGCGATACAGCAACGCCGAAAGGTAGGTTTATTTCCTATCTTAGGGCGAGGAGGATGATTACCAAGGGTTGTATTTATCATCTTGTTCACGTTCATGATATAGATGCAGAACCACAGACTCTTCAGTCTATTTCGATAGTTAATGAGTTTCTAGATGTATTTCCAGATGAACTCCTTGGTATCCCTCCAGAATAAGAAATTGATTTTGCTATCGATATGCTACCAAGTACACAATCCATAACTATTCGTCTTTATAGAATGGCTCCTACTGAGCTAAAGGAGTTGAAGGATCAGCTGAAAGACTTACTGGATAAAGGCTTTATTAGGCCTAGTGCTTCACCATGGAGTGCACCAGTGTTGTTCGTAAGGAAGTAAGATGGCTCACTAAGAATGTGTATCGATTATCGACAGCTGAAAATGTAACCTCTTCCAAGGATAGATGACTTGTTTGATTAGTTACAAGGTGCTAAGTGTTTCTCAAAGATTGATTTAACATCAAGGTAGCACCAGATACGAGTTCGGGAGAAAGACGTTTCAAAGACGGCTTTTACAACTAGATATGGACACTTTGAGTTCTTGGTAATGTCTTTTGGATTAACTAATGCCCCAGCAGTGTTCATGAACCTGATGAATAGTATATTCATGCCATATCTAGACTTGTTTGTGATTGTATTTATTGATGATATTTTGGTGTATTCACATTCAAAAGATGAGCATGCATATCATCTGCGAGAAGTCCTTTAGGTTCTTCGAGACCGAGAACTTTATGCAAAGTTTTCTAAGTGTGAGTTCTGGTTGGACTCTGTAGCTTTCTTAAGCCATATTATATCAGATGTAGGCATTGCGTTTGATACACAAAAGATTGAGGCTGTAAAGACTTAGCCCAGACCCATGACTCCGACTGAGGTTCGTAGTTTCTTAGGGTTAGCTGGGTAATACAGAAGGTTTGTAGAGGGGTTTTCTTCAATTTTAGCCCCATTAACAAAGCTGACTCAAAAGGAAGTTAAGTTCCAGTGGACTGAGGCTTGCGAGCACAGTTTCCAGGAGCCGAAGGACATGTTGACATCAATACCAGTTCTTGCATTGCCAGACGGTTCAGAAGGCTATGCGGTGTATTGTGATGCTTCTGGTGTTGGGTTGGGATGTGTTCTAATGCAACATGGTAAGGTTATCATATATGTTTCAAGGCAGTTGAGAAAGCATGAGAAGAACTATCTGACCCACGATTTAGAGTTGGCTGCAGTTGTGCATGCGCTAAAGATCTGGAGACACTATTTGTATGGCGTTCATGTTGACATATTCACAGATCATAAAAGCCTTCAATATATCTTTAGACAGAAATAGTTAAATCTGCGACAACGTTGATGGCTTGAGTTTCTGAGAGACTACGACGTGGAAATTTTATATCATCCAGTAAAGGCAAATGTGGTAGTTGATGCCCTCAGTCCAAGATCTATGGGTAGTTTATCATATTTAGGTGTTGAGAAGCGTGAGCTAGCGCGAGAGCTTCATCAGTTAGCTAGCTTGGGAATCAGATTGTTAGAGGCAAAAGATAGTGGGGTAATAATTCAGGACACAACCGTATCATCTCTAGTTGTAGAAGTAAAATCACGGCAACAAGAGGATCCTAACTTAGAGCAGCTCAGAGCCAAGGCTCAGAATCAACAGACTTTAGCATTTGATATAGCAGGAGATGGAGTCCTTAGATATAGTGGTCGATTGTATGTTTCGAATGTTGCAGGGCATCCGCATCGGATTATGTAAAAGGCATATCATTCCCGTTATTCTATTCACCCTGGTTCCACGAAGATGTACCATGATATTAAGGAGATCTATTGAAGGCACAAGATGAAGAAGGACGTTGCTAAGTTTGTGGCATAGTGTCCTAACTGCCAACAGGTGAAGGTTGAGCACTAAAAAGCCCGCTGGGCTAGTTCAGGAGATAGCCATTCCTTTGTGGAAGTGGGAAACAATTAATATGGATTTTATTACAAGGTTACCTCGATTGCGTCGCAAGTTTGACTCTATTTGGGTAATTGTTGATAGACTAACAAAACCAGCCCACTTCTTACCAGTCAGGGCTACTTTATGGCCGAAGACTATGCAGGGCTTTATAATAGGGAGATTGTTAGGCTACACAGTGTCCCAGTATCTATTATCTTTGATAGAGGAGGACAATTCACCACCAACTTCTAGAAGTCCTTCCAGAAAGGACTGAGGACACAGGTTAATATTAGTATAGCCTTTCACCCTCAGACAGATGGCCAGGCTGAGTGCACAATTTTGACACTCGAGGAGATGCTACGGCGTGTGCGCTAGACTTCAAGGGGAGTTGGGATGATCACTTACCTCTTATAAAGTTCTCATACAATAATAGTTATCATTCGAGTATCGGGATTGCACGTTATGAGGCTTTGTATGGGCGAAAATGTAGATCCCCCATTGGATGGTTCAATGTAGGTGAGTTAGGGTTGATTGGACCCGACTTAGTACAGTAGACAGTGGAGCAGGTCAAGCTCATACGGGAGAGGTTGCTAACAACTCAAAGCCGACAGAAGTCATACTCAGATGTGCGACGAAGGGACATAGAGTTTTGCGTCGATGACTGGGTATTCTTAAAAGTCTCGCCTATGAAGGGGGTTTTGAGATTTGGCAAAAAAGGTAAGCTTAGTCCATTGGGCCATACCGAATATTTCGGAGGGTAGGACGAGTGGCTTATGATTTAGAATTGCCTTCGGGGATAGAATATGTTCATCCAGTTTTCCATGTATCTATGCTATGGAAGTACGTAGGAGACCCTTCTCGGGTTGTCCCAGTTGAGGATGTTCAGATCACAGAGGAGTTGTCCTACGAGGAAACTCCAGTTGCCATATTAGATCGGAAGGTTCGTAAATTGAGGACCAAAGAGGTTGATTTGGTTAAAGTATTATGGAGAAACAAGAATAGAGAAGAGGTGACCTAGGAAGCTGAGGATGGCATGAGGTCCAAATATCCTCATTTGTTTCATACCCCAGGGTGATGGCATATCGGTTTATATTGGTGCAGTGAGGTAAGATACCTATCTAATATTTATTTTTTTGTATATTGTTGCTTATTATTATTGTTGTTGTCATTGTATATTTGCTCGCACTGTTAATGTGAAGCTATAGTGCTTAGCAATTTATGTCATCATGTGAGACGCCTAGGTTAGAATATTTGCATTTTAGGTTCCTGGATAGTGACAATGCCAAAGGATACTCTGCCTAAATTTTGGAAACTCCTAAGGACTTAACCGCGTGACTCGGATTTTTTTTCATTCGAGGACGAATGTTTCTATGGGGGGAAGTATGTAACACCCCAACTTTTCAAAAACGTCTAAATTAACTCGTATTTTCGTGGAAAGACAAGGAGGGTGAGTAATAAATTAAAAATGATGTGGTATGTCATATTTTAAGTGTTCAAGGGTTGTATCTCAAATTTTGAAGTTAAGTAAGTGGCAAGATAAAAGTTGGCAAAAGCTATCGTAAGTTGCTTTTTAAAGATTTCTCTAAAATTTGGGTCAAATGTCTTGGATGTTTTCTCCCAATATATAAAAAGTTAGAAGGTCTATCATACATTAAATCGAAGGCCTATGAGTCTAGTTTGCAACTCACAAAACCCCGTATCAAACCGACATTAGAGTAAAAAGTTATAAGAATTTTACTAGGGACTGCCGGGGCAGAATCCGGGTCGGATCCGAGTCGGGTCAAAAATATGGTATGTCGTCTTATTTAACGTTTTAAGCCATGAAAATATTTCATTTCAGTTCCAAACCAGAGAGAAAGCTTAAGAGAGGGTTCCTATGGAGTTATAGCATGATAAAGGTTAGTTTTTAACGATTTCTACCATTAAACATTGCCCCCATGCCTAGAAATGTTTCCCTACACGTGGAAATCATTTTTCCCTTTTATTAGTTGCATTTGGAGCTGGTTTTTGAAGATATAAATTTGTAGTTATTGGTGTTTCTTCAAGGTTTACACTTGGTTAACTAAGGTAATCATCTTGGGACCCTTTTATGGTTGTTTTTATGAATATCTACGGACGTTTCAACAAGTTGGTGCAATATGGCAAATCTGCCGATTTATGATTAATTATGAATTGTTTATAGGTGCGTACTAGCTGTGTATATATAGTGTTTGCGAAGCTTAGGACATAAGGAACAACTTTTGTGACGAAACTACGGTCTTTCGAGCGTTCATTGAAAAGGTATGTTAAGGCTATTCCCTACTTTCGGCATGTTTCCTTAAAGCTTAGGAGTAATGTAATTGGGTTGTTATCCTTGTTACACTTGTAGCCATTATTGTTGATTGGTGGCTGCTCGAGTTGATATAATCCTCCCTTGTCGGGATTCATATTCAATTAGTAGAGTCCCTATGTTGGACACAACTTAGAGGCTATTTGTATAGGTTGCTTATAACTAAATTACTCGCTTTTAGCGATTGGATTGTTATTGTTACCCTTGGGACAATTCTGCTTAGCTACAGGAATGTGATCTATGCCTAGAAGGGCTATGTTCTGCCTACAGGGCTATATGGATGCCTAAAAGGGCTATGAGTTGCCTACGGGGCTATATTGATGCCTAGAAAGGCTATGAGTTGCCTACAGGGCTATATTGACACCTAAGAAGGCTATGTGCTTCCTACAGGGCCATGTTGTTGCCTAAGAGGGCTTTGAGTTGTCTATAAGCTATATTGATGCCTAAGAGAGCTATGTGTTGCCTACATGGCTATATTAATGCCTAAGAGGTCTATGTGACTGCCTACGGGGCTAGGGGACTACCGATAGGGGTATATAGGTTGATTGGCACCTTCCGGGCTTATGGGGGCCTCAGTAAGTGGTCTTGTGTGTTGTTTGTACCTGCCGAACTTATGGGGCTTGGTTAGGTTGTTGTTTTATTATTTTTGATAAGTTTAGATTTAGGAGCAGTCAGTACACTTATTGTATCCTTGATTTATTTATCATATTATTCCAGTATATCAAGATACCTCCTGATAGTCTATTGCCTTTCATACTCTGTACATTATTTTGTCCTAACGCCCCATTGCCTTGGGGGCGCTGCATTCATGTATATAGGTCCTGAGAGACGACCGAGTAGACCTCATCAGCAGCAGGATTGACTTTTATCCGGTTGGCTAGCCCCTTTCCTCTGGAGCTGCCAGAGTTGGGAAGTTTGTTACCTTTTGTTTTATATATCATTATGGGTAGGCTGGAGCCCTGTAACGCTAATCTTTACTACTCTTAGAGGCTTGCAGATTAGTGTGTGGGGTGTATAGCTACGTTATGGCCATACTAGCCTATGTTGTTGGTTTGCTGAAGCTTGTGAGTTTTTTGATGTATTGTATTGATATATACCTGCTTTTAGTTTTGGTATATGTATCATGGTGGCCTCGATGGCCCAATCAGGACTTCTATGCTAGTTGGCTATTTATTTATATGATCTCCTAGGAGTAGTTGTTTCTTTTATTGATCAGTTGACAGGGGCCTTGCTGGCCGAGGGCTTAGTTTTAAGTCGAGATATACTTGTTTGTTTTCTTGATTGCGTGTGGCTGCCATGCGCTAGTAGCAAATGGTTCAGCAGGGTCAGCTTGGGCCTGAGTTTTGGCATTAGGAGCCAGTTGCGCCCCTCGAGTTTGGGGCATGACATTACAAATTGAAAATAACATTTCCAGATATCTTGAGTGAAATAATAAAATATAAAATTATAAAAAATACATAAAACTAAAAATAAGTTAGTCAAGTGCTACAAAGGTAAGTCTCTTGTCTATAATTAGATAACCCTATTAAACCATTGAAGCAACTAATTTTTTTTAAAAGAATTTCATTTTATTCCTTAATCTAATGAATAAAAAAATTACTTAATTTTTTTAATGTGTTCCATAAGAACCAAAACTCTAATACAACTTAATTAGAGTGTAATCTTAAAATTCTGAAAAGATAGTCAATTAAAGCTGTTTGCAATAGAGAATCATGGGATATTGCTGCATTTATGTTTTTTTTGTTGTGGAGCTCGATTGAAAAGGAATGGGCAATGACTATGGACTGCGGTAAAGCTCTAATGACTATGGTGGACTTACATTGTGGAGAAGAGGATGACCTTGATTAAGAGTTGAACCAAAAGTGTATGTTATGTACCATGCTCTTCCTCTATCTCAAGTGCACAAGATAGAGTGTTCGATATAGTGAATGAAGTTCTTTCAGGTCAGTGAAGAAAAATGTGATTGTGTGTGATCTCTCTCTGGTCATGGAGAGTGTAGTTGCATATCTATGAAGAGAAAATTTGATTGTGTGTGGGGTCTGTGAGGTCACCCGAGTGTATGTATGGTGAGAGTGTAAGTAATAACCAAGAAAGTTTGTAGAAAATTGATAAGATGGAATCTTCGCCGAGTACAAAAGACCATTGGTTTTCTTTTAAATTTTATTGTTTCCCTTTTAAAGAGAGTAAACAAAAATATTCAAAAATCAAGAAAATACTATAGTTAATTAGTTAACTCTTGAATAAGAAAATTAAAATATCCTTAACAAAATACTAATTTGAAAGCATAATATTTTTAATGACCTTGTAGGTCATTTTCATCATATTGCGTTATTTTCGACATATAGAGATTTCCTATAGCGACCCCAAGTTATTTATGACTTGTTACGACTGACAACTCGGTCACCTGATCTTTTATTTGGTTTTTATGCGAGTTTTCATGTTAAGGAGCTCTTGAAACTTGAACAGTTGACTTCGGTCAAAACTTCAAGTAAACAGCATGCGAATGCAATTTTGCTTGTTTTGTTAGCTCTGAAATATTGAGTTTGGTCTCAAAAGACCTCTAGTTCATGTATCGAGTCTTCCAGACTCATTTTGAGTTATCTTATGAATTTTGGCTTAAAATAGAACTTGAGTGTGAGCCCCCCTCTTTGTCGCGCCGACCTCCATTGAAAGTTTCAACATCTCAGTTACGTCCGAAATATCAAATTTTGTGGGGTAGCATACTTCATTTGTATGCACAGGGTTTGATCAGAGCTTTTGTTCTTCGCCTTCACAGAATTAAGTCGCGTTCACGGAGGCCCACGAGATTGGCCACCACATTTGTTGGCTTTGCTTCACGTTCGCAGAGTGTTAGGCCCAGACCCTTCGCATTTACAAACAAAGTCTTGGTTCGTAGAGAAGGGTTAGAGTTGACCTAGTCCAATTGACCACTGTGATCCGGTCTATAGGGCCCGCGTTCATGGACGTCATTTAATTGGCATGTTATATTATGAAAACCCTAAAATTTCAGATCGAGGCCCTAGTGCATTTCTACTAGCCATAGTTTGAGGACCTGGCTCATTTCTACTAGCCATGATTTGAGGCCTTAGCACATTTCTACTAGCCACGGTATGATTACGGGTACACATCTATTAGTCGGGTTTGAGTACTGATATTATGGTTCTTTTTGGGTTGTTTGGGGTGCTTTTGCTGCAGTTCAGGTCAAGGGGTTGGTCGTTTTAGTCTGGATTCCACTTAATCTTAGTTAGAGATATCATTAGCTCTTATGTGTACTTGTCGGGTTTATGGGGGTGTGTTTGGGTTATTTACCCTTTTATTGGGCAAGATTGCACCTTATGGGCATATAGGGGTCAGTTAGGTTATAGATAATTGTTTTACTTTACTACTTCCTTCCTTGTGGATTTGTGAGATGGATGGTTTGGTCTTTCAATTACTATTCTATTTAACTGACCACTACTTACCGCTTATTTCCTCGCTTTCAAATGTAATTACTTACCAAGATCAGTTTTCCTATTGTGTACTTGTTGTTTTGGTGCTCATGATACACTCTCCATCAATTTCTTTGATGCAGATCTGAGCACCAGCCGACAATACTGATTCGAGTTTTTTGTGGAGATTCTTAGAGATAGCGGTTGAGCTTATGGCTTCCTAGCTTGACTCATTTATATTTGTTTATAGCTTTTGGCAAGTATTTTGTATTCAAGATAAGTATGTATTTATTTTTGGTATTTTGTATCTTGTATTCATTTAAGTAGGTTGTACATTTCTCCACCAGGTTATGAGATTGGATCTTGTACTGTTGTTTATATTGTCATTTTAGGGAGAGGATGAAGAACGAAAGGTGAATATATATATATATATATGGGGGGCGGGGGGGGGGGGGGGAATTTAAAGAAGTAGGGGTAGTGGGGTTTTAAGACAATTGACTTTTTTATCAGGTCCCTAGTATTCAACTAAGCACATGTGGAATACTTGATAACTCACTCATGTTTTGACATAATTTACTCATGATCTTTCTACGCCAAGTGAACCTAAGACTCTACAAATCTCTAAGAGGATGATAAAAATAATACAAAAGAATCTTAAGGGAGATTTGTATTGGAGAGTGTAGACACATAATTTTTGACCGAACATAAGATTTTATACCATTCTTTATTTATTATAAATCTAAATTAGATATTTTGACTTTATCTTATTTTAGAAAGTTGATTTAAAAATATTTGAAAACTAAAACATAGTGTAGAATTATTAGTGCAAGTTTTGTTTTAAAGAAAATAACATTTAAAAAAATATATGTTTCTCTTAATTTTAAATTTAATAAATAAGCTAGTGTTTCTTATTTTTAGACTAGCTATTTGATTTTTATTAATTCAAAATAGTTGACTAATATTTTTTATTATTATTATAATTTTAATTATATTTAATTAAAAAATATTAACCTAAACTACCCATACACACGTTTACCTTATCCCATTACCCCCATTTACCTTATCCCTTTACCCCATTCTCCTCAACCTGCCCTCCCTCTCACCTCACACTACACACACTACACCCACATCCCCTATATTAACACACACAGAGAAACATACAAGAAAGAGAGGACAGATATTCTGCACATACACTACATACGCACACGGGGACTACACGGACAGATACCGAAAAAAAATACCATCAGCAGACATAAAAAAAAATATACACACACACGAAGAAAAAACACATTCCAGAGAAAGAATCAAATATCACTCCCATCATTTTAGATTCAACAACATATATTGCATTACTCCAATACTACTTCAATACTCACAACACCAAATACACCAAACAAAATGCACAGACGACACAATAAAAGTTGAGTTCGAGGTTTATTTTCGTGGTTCCGATCGTGGTCTTTTTTTGTGAATTTATTTTCACAAGAGGTAACACTTAATCTGTTATATATAATTTAATGTCATGATTATACAAGCATTGATTGCAATATATTGAAATTGTTAAATTTTGTATGTTTTTAAACCATTTGTATTCATTGATGTTATAATCTGAAGTATGTTCAAATCTTTCCTATCAACTTTATGTTTAGATCTTTCATACCATTAGACTTGGTGCAAAATTGTTATAACAAAACTTAGTTTATTTCCTATTTAAACAACCTATAGTTTATTTCACATTTAAGTAACACTATTGTCCAAGTCTATTCTTATTTTCATATTTGTTTTTAATAATGATATGTGTAGTTATGGCTTAATAAATTGAAATGATGAGAATAATTAATGACAAAGATTTATTATGTAAAATATGACTTTAATTAGTAGGTTTTTCTTTTCATTTAATGACTAAAATAAATAAAAATTAAAAGTTTTAGGTGCCCATAATTCCTAACATGTTTATACTGATGTAACATGTGTAAAATTTGTATGGGAAGTGTACTATTTTAATTTATTCTTACTTTGTGTTCGTTCTTTTTAGAAAATCATAAAAAATAAAATTAAGATAACATGTAATTTAGGCTGATAATAATAATAGACAAATTTTAAGATCTAAAGAATATTAAACTACTTTTAGTCTTGAAATACAAAAAATAAATAAAAATAATTTGTGGCAAAGTTGGAAAGCGCTGCTACCAATACACCACACACTAATAAAAGTAAGACAGTTTTAAAAGCAAGATTAAAATAAATTAAAGAAGGCGTAACATAAGTAAATTTATTAAGATAATAAATATAATATATCAAAAAATTAAGTCAAGTCATACAAAGGTCAATAAAGCGACCGTGTTAGAACCACGGGATTCGAGGGATGCCTAATACCTTCCCCTCGGTCAACAGAATTTCTTACCCGATCTCGGTTTTCGCAGACCAAACAAAATAAAGAGTCAAATTTCATTTTGATTAGGGATTTAAATAAGGTGACTTGGAACACCAAAACTCAATTCCAAGTGGCGACTCTAATTAATAAAATAATCTCTTTTCGAAATGTCACTTTAATTGGAAAAAACTCTTTTCTTTCAAAACAATTAATTTTGAGAAAAAAAAGAGGTGTGACAGAGAGAACTTGAATTATTTGCTTAATGCATTTACTGATTAATAACTCTGTATTTATATCACCCACCCAAGGCTAATATGAAAGTAATATATATTATATAAGTCCCTACATATTTACAAACAATTCTCCTTTCTAGAATACTCTACAAGATTAGAAATATGCTAAGGACCTTCCATGCAAATCTATGGTATTCTATGGTTGTGAGTGATGTGAGTTCAACATTGAAAAGGACTTTAGTTTGGAAGGACAAATAGTTAAGACTTAAGAGGGAGTGTTAATTGCTCCTTGAGTCTTTGCGGTTGCTTCTTTCCTAAGATAGTTCGTGAGTTCTTTCCTTTCTACCAAGGTAGGATGAAACATAAAAACTTCTGAGAAGTCAATCACATCGTCCATAGCTAATCTTTGAAACCTTGAAACTTTGATAGTCAAACCAATGGGAGGAAAACTGACATTGCTGATTACACTTTTAAAGATGGTTAAATTGAGACATCTGCAGATATATAGCAAATCTCATTTTTTTTCATTTTAAAGGATGTAGAAGAATTACTTGAGAACTCAAAATTCATCCTACCTTGGAGGGTATTGATCCTCCATGGTTTCCATATAGTTAAGGGACTTAATTGCGAAGTCAACCTCTACACCTCGAACCAAAACACTTTCTAAGCATGGATAGCTATTTACAGACCCTTTGTAGTTTTTATGATTCATCCAATGTTTGAGCGAATAAAAGAAATCGTGAACTATCTAAGGAAAGAAACAAGCGAGAGAATCAAGTGAAATTGACACTGCCTTTGTACTACTTGTTCTTCAACCTCAAGAAAGTTATCTGGGACACCATACAAAATAAAATCTTTTTCGATGTTGAGCTCACATCACTCACAACCTTAGAGTACCATAGATTTACATGGAAAGTCTTCGAAATACTCTAGGCTTGTAGAGTATTCTAGAAAGGAAAAGTATTTGTAAATATGTAGGAATTTATACAATAAATACTATTTGCATATTAGCTTTGAGTGAATAATATAAATAGATAGGCATTCATCAGTAAACGCATCAAGCAAATAGTTCAAGTTCTCTCAAATACAAATCTCCCATGTGATTCTCTTGTGTTGTTTTTGTCATTCCCTTAGCAATTTCTAGAGTCTTAGGCTCACTTGGCATAGAAAGATCATGAGCAAATTGTGCCAAAACGTGAGTGAGTTATCAAGTATTCCACATCTGCTTAGTTGAATACTAAGGACATGATAAAAACTCGGTTGTCTCCAAACCCCACTCTCCCTACCTCTTCTAATTTTTCCCTATATGTATATTCTCCTCCTTTATGGCTTGCTGGGAGTAGCAGTTCAGTCACCTAGTCGATCATTTTGTTTTTATGCAAATTTTAGTGTTTTGGAGCTCTTAAAACTTGAACGGTTGACTTCGGTCAAAACTTTAGGTAAACAGTCTCAGAATGTAATTATGATGGTTCTGTTAACTCCTAAATGTCGAGTTTGGTCAAGAAGGGTCTTTGGATCGGGGGACCCAAGGCTTTGAGACTCATTTCGAGCTATCTTGTGGATTTTAACTTAAAAGGAGCTTGATTGTGGGATCCACTTTTTGTTGATACGACCTCCGTTGGAAGTTTCGACATTTCCATTGAGTCTGAAATGTCCAATTTGGTGGGTATCATAGTTCATTTGTGTGTGCAGGGCTCTGAACAAATCTCGAACCACCATTGGGATATTTAGCCAATTTCAACTTAAGCTAGTGCAGCCATTAATTTATTTGAGCATCGTGATTTCTTTTCTTTGTTTTAGAGGACCTTGAATCACATTTGTAGAGGCCAAGGAGATTGGTCACTTCATTCGTGAACTCGACTCCATATTCGCGGAGTGTGGGATCTAGACCTTTCACATTTGTTGATAGGGTCCCGATTCAGGGAGAAGGGTAAAATTTGAACTGGCCCAGTTGACCACCGCGGTCACGTCAATGGGTCCATTATTCATTGAAGACATTTAACTGGTCCGTTCATGGGTGCTCCAATTTTATTCGTGCGTAAGAAAGATGGTTATCTCAGATTGTGCAACGATTATCGTCAATTCAACAAAGTCACAATAAAGAAAAAATATCTCATCCCTAGGATTGATGACTTGTTTCACCAGCTCCAGGGTGTCAGTTTCTTCTAAAGATAGACCTTAGATCAGGCTATCATCGACTCAAAGTCAGAGAATGTGATATTCTAAATATAACCTTTAGGACTCTATATGGTCACTATGAATTTATGATTATGTCTTTTGGCCTAACTCTTATAGATTTTATGTATTTGATGAACAAAGTGTTCAAACTGTATTTAGATATGTTTTTCATTGTTTTCATAGATGTTGTTTTGATTTATTTTCACAGAGAGGATGAACATACTGCCCATTTGAGGATTTTTTTGCATATTCTTAAGGACCATCAATTTGCTAAGTTCAATAAGTGTGAATTTTGGTTGAGGTACGTAGTATTCCTTGGCCATATAGTCTCAGGAGAGGGTATTCAAGTTGGTCCCAAGAAGACCGAGGCAGTTAAGAACTAGCCTAGACCTCTTTCTCCCTCAGATATTTTGTGTTTCTTAGGTTTAACCGGTTACTATAGAGGGTTTATTGAAGAATTTTCCTCTACTGATTCTCATTTGTCTAGATTGACTTAGAAGAAAGTGAATTTTAGTAGTCTGAATCACGTGAGGAGAGTTTACAAGAGTTGAGGACTTGACTTACTTAAGCCTTAGCTTTGACTCTACTAAAAGGTTCAAATTGTTTCATGATGTATTGTAATGCTTCCAGAATTAGTCTTGGATGTGTATTGATTTAACATGGTAAGGTCATAGCTTATTCTTCCGGGCAACTCAAGATTAATGAGAATAATTACCCGACTCAAGATTTAGAGTTGGTAGGTGTTTTCGTTGAAGATTTGGAGGCACTATCTTTATGGTGTTCATGTGGAAGTGTTCACAGGTCATAAGAAACTTCAATATGTGTTCAAATAGAAGGACTTAAATTTTTGTCACAGGAGATGGCCTGAGTTATTAAAGGATTATGACATGACCGTCCTTTATCATCCGAGTAAAGCGAATATAGTGACAAATTATCTTAGTATATTTTCAATGAACAACGTCACTCATATCGAGGATGAGAAAATTGAGTTAGTTTGTGATGTTCACAGACTTGCTCACTTGGGAGTTCATACGGTCAATTCAGAAATGGTGGAGTTATTATTCTGAATTGGTTAGAATCATCTCTCGTAACGGATATTAAGGTAAAATAGGATGATGATCGAAATTTGGTTGAGTTGAAGAAAGTGGTTCTCAAAAAACTTTTGATGCTTTCTCCCAAGGGGGATATGTGCTTCATTAGCAAGGTCGATTATATATTCCAAATGTTTATGGGTTGAGTGATCGAATTTCAAACTAGTTAAGGTTGAGCATCATAAACCAGGCAGTATGAATTAGGATATCATTAGTCCTACTTTAAAAGTGAGAAGATTAGAATATGGACTTCATCACAGGTTTGTCTTTCATGTATCGTCAATATGACTCTATTTGAGTAGTTGTAGACCGAATAACTAAGTTAACACATTTCCTTCTA
Organism: Solanum okadae; assembly: GCA_036553675.1. Lineage (NCBI taxonomy): Eukaryota > Viridiplantae > Streptophyta > Magnoliopsida > Solanales > Solanaceae > Solanum > Solanum okadae. Next base: position 14,965,067 of record CM071682.1, read on the forward strand.
GTTAAGAGTTTTTATTCGGCCAAGGATTATGCTAGACTTTCCATTCTGGAGTTGTTAAAATTGCATGGAGTTTCATTGTCCATTATCTCAGATAGGGGTACTAAGTTCACCTATCAGTTTTGAAGATCGTTTCAAAAAGGTCTTGGTACTCAGGTTAAGCTTAGCACAACTTTTCATCCAATAGATAGGCTGAATGGATTATTTTTACCTTGGAGGATATGTTGAGAGCTTGAGTAATTGACTTTAAAGGTAATTGGGATTTGGGATGATCATTTTCCTTTGATGAAGTTTTCTTATAATAATTGTTACCACTCCATTATTCAGATGGCTCCATTTGAGGCGCTCTATTGTAGGAGTTGTAGGTCTCTTATAGGTTGGTTTGAAGTTGGTGGTTCCTTTAGGAAGTATCAGTGCGAAGGAAAGTCTCTCTTACGAAGAGGTCCTAGTTGATATTCTGAACGTCATGTCATAAGTTGAGGAATAAGGAAGTCGCTTTAGTGAAATTACTTTGGAGGAATCAATTAGTTGAGGATGCTACTTGAGAAGCAGAAGTAGATATGATATCAAGTATCTCCATTTTTTTCCTTTCAGTTCAGTTTTAGCATGAGGTAATAGTTAATCATTAGTACTTTTAGATTCATCCGTTTCATTATTCTCATATCTCGGTATGCATGCATGTTCATAAAATCATATTAGTTTTCATATTATAGTTTGGAGTCAGTCACTCCTTTAGTAATTAGTGTTTAACTTTCACTATTGGGTGGGAGATCATTCCATACTCTTCTCAACCTAGTTTGACTCCATTTGAGGATGAATGTCCCCAAGGGGGAGATATTGTAACACATTAAAAGTTCCTAAGGCCACATCAGTTTTTGGAAAGACAAAAAAGAGTGATACCAATATATATGGGTTTGTATGGACGCTTTTACAGACCGTGAAAAGAATCACGGTTCGTGATAGGATTTGTAGACCTAAGCTTGAATTTGGGAATTTGTAAGAAGGTTTCATGGGCTCTTTCACAGATCGTGGAGACTTGCATGAAATATGGAATAGTCTGTAAACCAAGACCCCATAACCCAGAATTCTCTTTACTTTACTTCTTCTAAGTTCCATGCAATGTTCTATGGATTATAGAATGGTCCTTAGAAGTTGATCCTTAAAAAGCAAAACTCCTTTACATTCACGGTAACTTCCATGGTCCATGAAATGTTGTATGGTCCGTGTAAAGCAACCATAAAAAAGCCTCTATCAACTTTAAGTCATAGTTACTTTGGTCTTGTCACACTCTTTTTGTTCCTATATTATGTCATTTTAACCTTTTCTAAGTGGAATTAGGGGGAATTTGATAGCCCAAAACTCCTCATTCACTCATAACCTCCCCAAATTAGATTTCTTCTCTCTCAAGATTTCTCCTAAAGCAAGAACTATTGCTCCAAGCTTCAATTCTCCATTGCAAGAATCAAGCAAAGGTTTTTGCTCCAAGTATGTGGGATTTCATCAATGGGTAACCCTTCACCCATTGAGTCCCAAAGAAACTTCAGAATTTCAAAGTTTATGATTCCTACAGGTTAGACCATTCTATGATCTTCATGGGTTTTTATTGCAAATCAGTTCTTCCTTCAATAGCAATCCATAATTGCATGTTTTACTCATGAATTCCGCGATTTCAATAGTAATTCCATGTTTTCAATGATAATTTCATGAACATATAGCATGCAAGTACTTTCAAGACTTGGAATTATGATATTTTAGATGCATGTCTCAGATTATCAATTTTTTATGATTTAGATGCTTTCCGATAAAGTATCTTCCAAATAATTTTATGTTACCATGATATAAAATTGCTTTTAGAAAAAGTATCAATGAGTATGATTTCAATACCTACTCAGTATGTGTCAGTTATCAGTATGATTTAGTATTATCATGTAGCATCTCGCAATTTGAAATAACTAGGAAGAAGCTTATAATTGGAAATAGTCATTTTTGGAAAGAATTAAAAATCTGGAAATTTGTCAAGTAAGGAAAAGTTGAGTTTTGGTCAACTTCAAAGGGCCATAATTCCTAGCTCAGGAAGATTTAGGTGTACTTTCAGATATGGTTGCAAAGCTCTTGGAAGGATATTTCCAACGCCACCGAGTTTGTGGAAATCCGAGTTTGTATGAGTGAGTTATCCCCTTTGGAAGTTGAGCTGTTAGAATAAGGAAAGTCCAACCGAATTTTTAAAGGGTAGTTTGGTCTTTTCCTTACCCTTTTATTTCAATTCATTTTTTTTTGTAATTAATTAGGGGCATAAGCTGAATTAGATCAATTTACGCTTTTGGAAGAAGGGTTAGGGTTTTGAGAGAAGAGAAAAGAAGAGGAGAAAGAAGAAGAATCGCCAAGATCGTCGAAGTTTAACTTGTGGAATTCGTCGGGGGTGATCCCTACAAGGTATGTGAGATCACATAGCATTGGGCTCTTTCACCCACGCGCCAATCATGATTTATTCAGCATAATTTCGTTCTGAAATTTAAGGATTTAAGTTCTTGATGAGTTCTTGATAAGTGTTCTTGAAGTTTCATTAAGTTTTGATGTAAGATTCTACTTGGGTCAATTTTAAACGACCATATCTCTTAGAATATAAAGAGTTACGTGATCCATAACCTATCCAATTAAATGTAATTGAATCTACTTTCCAACGCCACCAATTTTGCGTCAATCCAATATCTGAGAAAAAACTTATGACTATTTTAGTAACCTATACAGTGCTGTTACGAATTAGCCGACGGGAAAATATTAAAAAGAGTCGTTTTTGTCTTTTTACCTCCAAGAAAATCATAAACGAATTTCTTGACTAATAAAAAGCTCAAAACAATCAGATTTTCATCTTCACTCATGAAAATCATAATTTTTGGCCATAGAGATTTCAAGAAACTAATTCAAGAATCTCAAGAAAGGTCTTCTTGATTGTTTACCTTCAAGCTAGGGTTTCAAGGCTTCTAATCAAGTTCTTCTTCAAGATTCTTCAAGAACCTTGTTTTTTTTCAAGTATGTAAGGCTATCATAGTGTTGGACTAGTTCGTCCTCACGCCCTACATCTACTTTCAAATCAGTAAAAGAGAAATCTAGAATTCTTTCCCTAGATTTGAGTATTCTTGAGATAAGTTGATTTTGAGTTCTTGAGTTCGTGTTTCTTTTAAAAGTTCTATTCCTAATTATCGAATTGATATATTGTTATTGAGATCCTCCATAAAACATGAGATCATGAACCTTGAATCCATAATCCAATTCAAGGAAAGTTAGGATCAAAGTCAAGATAAGTCAAGAGTCAAGTTAAGAGAAGTTCATAAAGTTTTCCAAAAGTCATTTGCAAACGTTTTAACTTTGTTTTAAAACTTAAGTTTTGAGTTCAGTAAAGAGTAAAGTTGAAGTTCTTTCTTCAAAAGTATATGGGAACTATGTATTCCCAAAGAGTTTAAAATGTTTTCACATTTAAACAAGAAAGGAAACCTCGATTTTCAAAGAGCCTTCGGGCTAGTTTTCAGAAAAGAGAAATAGCTTTCTAAATGAAGCAAGCAGGGAAACTGAGGTTTCCAAGATAGCCTTTGAGCTAAGTTTTTGAGCACTAATCTCAAATCACAGAAGAAGTATGTTTTTAAACATAAAGAACTAAGTATATTTTTGGGAGTAGTATTGAGCACCGATATGGGATGCGAGTTCATATTAACTCAAGTCTCCATAAATCATGTAGCCATCATAGGTAGAAAAGGGTCATACTTTTTAGATGAATCTTTTTCGCATAGACTAGTGGATCCACTTAGCAAGTTAACTTCCTATATCACGGCAAGGTATAGGATGGGCCTCGGCAGTGTGAGGTAAAGCGATGTATCATCACTATAGTTCTTAAGTGATGGTTGTCGGTTAGAGAAGCTCCCATAGCAGTAGTAGCATGGTTCCTCAAGGGGTTCTGCTTAGTGTGAATGGGGGTATGGGACTTCATTCATGCATTGCACAAGTAGACTTTAAGAGGGAGCATGGTTTGTCTTTTTATGATATTATGATTATGAATTGACAACATGTTTTCAACAGTTTTCTTCATATTGCGCTTGTTTTAAAGTGCTTTATAATGAAATAAGTTTATTTAAGTATTCAGGAGTTGAGAAGAGCCAAGGTAAGTGTTTCTTTCATAATCTCTTTCAGGCCTATATTGTTTTAGCATTTCAACTCGCATACTCGTACATTCAATGTACTGATGCCCGTTGGCCTGTATCATATTATGATGCAGACACAGGTAACTAGGATCGGCATCCGGCGCATTCGTTGATCCAGTGAGCAGTTCAGAGTCTGTTGGTGAGCCTCTTTGCATTCTAGAGGACTCCTTTACATTGCTTTCAGTTTTAGTATTAGTTCATTAGGATGTCGTGGGCCTGTCCTGACATCCATCTCAGTTGTTTAGAGGCTTCATAGATAGTCATACAGACAGTTAGTTAATTCAGTAGTCTTTACTTTTCATTTTATATGTTAAAGACTTGAGTTTGTCTTAATGGCCAGTTGAATGTTCCTTTATAACATTCTAGTTACTTCTTAAATGTGTATATGATGAGTTAAGTCTTCCGCTGAGTTAGTAAGCTAGGCCAAGGGTTCGCTTGAGGACAGCAATGGTCTTCGAGTGCCGGCCACGTCCAGGGTATAGGCTCGGGGCGTGACATATCATATATTATTTCCACATTATGCATGTTTCTATTGGGAGTAATACTTAGAAACAAGTGATTTTTAGGGATGAAGGTTTTCGATCAGCGTATGTGGACCTTTAGTAGCAATATCTATGTCCCAAAACTATGTCCCACCATAGAATTTGTCTTAGATAAACATTAGGTTGGTGGATCCACATTAGCTATGTTATCAAGTCCCTTACAATGGCAAGTACTGGACTCCCTATTTTGGGTGTGGGGGTAGTACACTAAACTCCATGTAGTAGCTCACATGACTTATGTTGGTTTTAGTATTACCATAATTAAGATTTTAAGTTATTGCATGACCTTGTACTTATGTATTTTAGTTCTAAATATCTCAGCTTCATGTTATTTTACTTGGTCATTGAATTAACATATTTTACAGATTCAGTATGTTCATATATCATGTTTATTATGCATATTCCTCATACTCAGTGCATTCAAAGTACCGACTGCATACTTTCTGCCTATATTGTTTTGTAATATAATTTTTGACGCTCAGCATCCGACCCGCGGTTAGTACAGATCCAATCAGAGTAGCGGTAGCTTTTGGTGAGTCCTCATTGCAGAGGACGACACCTTTATCTTTGATTTTCAGAATTTAACTTTCAATTTTAGATAGTTGGAATTAAATAGGGTTTTGTCCTAGCAACTCATATTAGTAGAAGCTTCCAAAAAGTCATAAATACACTCAACTAATGTGTTGTCTTTTCCGATGTTAGTCTATCTCATTATTATGGGCTTTATTATGTTATTTTGGATTTAGCTTCTGCATTTTCTTTCAAGTTTTTTCTTTGGTTTTATGCAAATCTTAGTGTTATGTCATTCCATGAGGTTAACTCGTGGTCACTTCTGACTCTAAGGACTGTGCCACGTCTAGAGCATGATAGATCAATAACCAACAAAGTGATAATGATAAAATAATATCTTAATGGTTCTATAATTATTTAGCATGTCTACAAATTAATAACCGATAAGTGAACCAATGAATTTCAAAATTGAACCGAAACGACCAATACACAACCAACTTGTGAGTAGTTATTTTTAAAATTAAATTAAAAAAATCATTCTTATTCTTCTAAAATATGTCATCTAATTGAGGTTTTTTTTTTAATATTTCCCTAAATTTCATAACCTGATTTGATCATTAGGATTCACTAGATCATATTGCTTTTCAATATTGTAGACATATAATTTTATATTTTCCTTAAATCATTATTTACACTATTTTAGCATTAAATGTTATGTTTGAGATTAATCTTGTTATTTTGATTTCATTTCATTTTTAATAGGTTTATTTAAAAAAATTTAAAATCCTAAAATAAAATAATATAAAAAAGACATAACTTTACGATATAATTTTTTTAAAATTTTGTTTAAAATAAGAGAAAATTCACAAAATATTATTCTTATATATTAGTATTTTTTAAATGATATTTTAATTTTCTTATTCAAGAATTAACTAATTAACTATAGTATTTTCTTTATTTTACGATATTTTTGTTTACTCTCTTTAAAATAGAAAAAATAAATTTTAAAAGAGAACCAATTATCTTTTGCCACTTGGCAATGATTTAATCTTATCCATGTGCAACAAACTTTCTTGGCTGCGGTGACCTCACAGACCGCACACACAATCAAATGTTACCTTCATACACTTGCACACACACTCACCGTGATAAGACAGACACTACACACAATTATAATTTTCTTCACTAGCCTGAAAGGACTCCATTCACTATACCGAATACTCTCTTGGTGCATCTTATATAGAGGAAGAGCACAATACATAGATGGGACTATTCATTAAGCTCGCAATCAAGTTAAGCCTCTTCTCCACCATGTAAGCCCATCATAGTCATCGAAGCTTTACCATAGTCCATAGTCATCACTCAATTCCTTTCAATCGAGCTCCACCACCAACAAAACCCCAAAAAAGAGCAATATCCAAGATTCTGTATTAATAATAACTCTAGTTGTTTCACTTTTCGAAATTTTAAGATTTCACTCTAATTGAGTTGTATTGGAGTTTAAGTTCTTTTGGAACTGCATCAACAAAAATTTATAAATCATGTTGGAAATTAACCAAGATTTCTAAAGAAATAACTATTCATTAGAGTAAGATATAAAAGTAAATTCATTAGAAAGCTTGTTGTTTGATGAAGGAAATAACTAGGTTATCTCATTATACACGGGAGATTTAATTTTATAGCCCTTTACTAACTTATTTTGAGTTTATGTCTTTTTTATAAGATGTTTTTATTTTTTCACATAACATATCTGAAAATTTTATTTTCAATTTGTAAGTAATTAAAAGAGAACATTTTCTCATATTGAATTTGATATTTAATCTATGTATCCCTTGTTTGAGCAGAGGTATTAGCTAAAATTAGGGTTATTATTATATCAAAATCTTGTGGTATCACGTATCTCATATATAAAAGTTAGGATTGCTAATCGTAGATATTGAAATTAAATAGCATCTAAGAATAATTTAGTTGGGGAATAAAAGTAAAAAAAAGAACTAGGGTCTCACCTCTTTGTTCACCTCTTTCATATCACCACACCTAATCATGAATATGATCATAGAACATATCGATCTAACCAAAAGATCAAAAATAAAGTAGAAAAAACATGAATTCTTTAAGTGATGATGGAATTAAAAAGGTGGAGTAAGTGCATGTATATTTAAATTAACGAGCAAACCTATTCCTTAGCACTATAAAGAAGAAGTAAAAGACACTTTCCTCCTCCTTGGTAAAATGAACTATGAGCTTAGCTATAGTCTTCATATCATGATGTCTTAGATCATGCCTTGGTGGTTCCATACTAGAGATGAGTCAATTGACCAGCATTTTGGTGAAGCAATATCAGATGATGGTGTAGAAAAGATATGTTGTTGCTGGAGAATTGAGGAATCAATGGTAGAACTCTACTTTTGTTGATAACTAAAAATTTCACAAAAAGTTTCTTTTGTGGATTCCTTTAATCCAAAGTTCTTTGGAGTGAACCTTTTATTAACTCGATTTGGATTAAATGAACCCACCAAAGAGAAGTGTTTCTGTCATTTTCTAATTATCAACAACTATAGAGTTCTACTATTGACCAATTCAACAACAACAACAACAAATCTTTTCTACAACAACATCTGACATTGATTCACCAAATGCTCATCAATTGACTCCAACTCTAGTACGGAAGCCACCTAGGAATGATCTGAGGCTTTATGATATGAGGACTCAAACTAGGCTCATGGGTCGTTTTAGCAAAGAGGAAGAAAGAGTCATTTATCTTCTTCTTCATAATGCTAAGGAATAGGTTCACTGAACGATTTAAATATACATGCATTTGCTCCATTTAAAGAATTCAGGTTTTCTTCCTACTTTAGTTTCGATCTATTCGTTAGATCAATATTTTTTGTGATCAAATTCATAATTAGTTGTAGTGGTATAAAAGAGGTTAAGAGAGAGGGAAGACCCTATTTTTTTACTTTATTCACCTACTCAAATTATTCAAGTACTATTTTATTTCAAAATCTAGAATTCTAGCAATTCCAACTTTTTATTTATGAGATAAGTGACACCACACGATTTTGATATAAAAATAACACTAATCTTAGTTAATGCCTCCGATTAAACACGTGATATATAGATTTAATATCAAAATTAGTATGAGGAAATGATATGTTATTGCTACTTAGAAATTGAAAATAACTTTTTCAGATATCTTGAGTGAAAAAATAAAATAAAAATTATAAAAAAGACATAACACTAAAAGTAAATTAGTAATGGGCTACAAAGGTAAATCTCATGTGTATAATTAGATAACCCAGTTAAACCATTAAAACAACTGGATTTTTTTTTTACAGAATTTCATTTTATTCCTTAATCTAATGAATAAAAATTTTACTTAATTTTTGTTAATGTGTCCCATAAGAACCAAAACTCTAATACAACTCAATAAGAGTGTAATCTTAAAATTCTGAAAAGGTAATCAACTAAAGCTATTAGTAATAGAAAATCATGGGATATTAATGGATTTATATTGGTTTTTTATGGTGGAGCTCGATTGAAAATAAATGGGTGTTGATTGTGGACTGTGGTGAAGCTCTGATGTACAAGAGAGAGTGTTCGATATAGGGAATGAAGTCCTTTCAGGTCAGTGAAGAAAAATGTGATTGTGTGTGGTCTCTCTCGGGTCACAGGGAATGTGTGTGCAGTTGTATGAAGAGAAAAATTGATTATGTGTGGGGTCTTTGAGGTCACCCGAGTGTATGTATGGTGAGAGTGTAGAGTAATAACCAATAAATTTTGTTGCACATGGATAAAATGAAATCTTAGCCAAGTGACAAAAGATCATTGGTTTTCTTTTTTAAAAAAATTTTCCATTTTAAAGAGAGTAAACAAAAATATTCAAAAATAAAAAAAATACTATAGTTAATTAGTTAATTCTTAAACAAGAAATTAAAACATCATGAACAAAATATTAATTTAAACGAACAATATTTGTAATAACCTTGTAGGTCATTTTCATCATATTGCGTTATTTTTGGCATATAGAGCTTTCCTATAGCGAACCTAAGTTATTTATGACTTGTTGCGACTAAAAGCTCGGTCACTTGGTCTTTTATTTTGTTTTTATGCGAGTTTTCATGCTTAGGAGCTCTTGAAACTTGAACAGTTGACTTCGGTCAGAACATCCAGCTAACGGCCTTCGAATGCAAATTTTGCTTGTTTTGTTAGCTCTGAAATGTTGAGTTTGGTCTAGAGGACCTCTGGTTTGGGTACCGATTCTTCCAGACTCATTTTGAGCTATCTTATGAAATTTGGCTTAAAATAAAGCTTGATTGTGAGACCCACTTTTGTCAAGACTACCTCCATTGAAAGTTTCAACATTTTAGTTAAGACCGAAATATAAAATTTTATGGGGTAGCATACTTCATTTGCATGCAGAGAAAACGAATCTCGAGCCCCCATCAAGGAATGTTGTTAATTTCAACTTGAGTTGGTGCACCATGCTTTTGTTCTTCACCTTCACAGGACTTGAGTCACGTTCACGGAGGCCCAGGAGATTAGTCACCATGTTTATTGGCTTTTCATCACGTTCATAAAGTGTTAGGACAGACCCTACGCATTTGCAAACAAAGTCATGCGTTCGCTCGGAAGGGACAGAGCTGACCTGGCCCAGTTGACCACTACCATCACCTCCATGGGCCTACGTTCATGGACGTCATTTAATTCACATGTTATATTGTGATCAACAAAATTTAGATCGCGACCTTAGTGCATTTCTACTATCTATGGTTTGAGGATCTGGCTCATTTCTACAAGCCACGATTTGAGGCCTTAGTACATTTCTACTAGCCATTGTATGATTATGGGCACACATCTATTAGTCAGGTTTGAGTACTGACATTATGGTTCCTTTTGAGTTGTTTGGGGTGCTTTCGTTGCAGTTCAAGTCAGGGGTTGGCCGTTTTAGTTCTGGATTCCACTTAGTCGTAGTTAGAGATATCATTCGCTCATATGTGTATTCATCGGGCTTATGGGGTCTGTTTGGGTTACTAACATTTTAATTGTGCAGTATTGCACCTTATGGGCTTATGGGGTCAATTAGGTTATAGATAGTTGTTTTACTTTACTGCTTCCTTCCTTATGCATTTGTGAGATGGATAGTTGGTGTTTCCATTATTTTTCTATTTAACTGACCACTACTTACCGCTTATTTCCTATCTTTCTAATTGTATTTACTTACCAAGATCAGTTTGCCTATGATTCCTATTATGTACTTGTTGTTTTGGCACTCATGCTACACTCTGCATATGTTTCTTTGATACAAATCCGAGCATCAGTCGACAATGTTTATTCGATTTTTGTGGAGATTCTCATATATGGAGGTTGAGCTTATGGCATCCTAGCTTGACTCAACTCTATTTATTTATAGCTTATGGAAAGTCTTTTGTATTCAAGACAAGTATGTATTTATTTTTAATATTTTGTATCTTGTACTCATTTTAGTATCTTGTACATTCGTTCACCAAATCGTGGGATTGGATTTGGTATTATTGTTTATACTGTCATTCTCATTTCCAGTGTGTTTTCCTCTTTGTTGTTATTATATTCTCGTTGGTTATTGATTCTACCTAATATACATGTACTTGACGTTTCGGGATATGAGTTGGCTTACCTACTTATGGGCTATGGTAAGTGTCATCATGACTTGAGTTTTCAGATCATGACAAAGTTTTATTTGTGCCCCAAGTTCGTCGGTGTCATTGGTACCAACCTAATGTCTACTAGAGTCTTGTAGATCAGTCCAGAGACATATGTGTCTTATCTTTCGGAGGCTAAAAGGGATCTTTAGAAAGATTCTTTCTTTTAGTTTGTTATCATGCATTTGGATGTGTTATTCGATTTCTTGAATCTTATTTAATTTAGTCTTTGGCAGGATGACTTGTACGCGATTTAGTAGTCGGGTGCGATGGTCCAGCAGGTATAACCCAACAAGGGGTATAGGGTGACCCCAAGGTCATGTGTGAGTTGTCGTACTAGATTAGGACCAGGGTAGAGAGGTGACCCTGATCCAATAGTAGAGCCTCCGCTAGCTCCTATTCCTCCACAGTCGGTGGGGATAGGACCAACCTAACCACCACTCAGGGTAGCTATGTCACCAAAATTGCAGACGGCTACCACTCTATTATTGGCCATGGTCATGCTAGGGGTTATGCAGTAGGCCCAATCTCCAACTATGCCAATGTCACAGGTTAAGTTGACAGCAGTGGCTCCCTTGGTTGAGGGGCCACTACCACCCGTCACTTCTCAGTCTGTTACTGCACCAATACCACTAGATGATGCTTGAAGTGTTTTTGAGACATACTTCTCTAAGGCTTTTCTGAGGTTGAAGGGGAGGATGCCTATGAGTTTTTGACTACCTTTAGAAAGAGGTTGTATACGTTTTTATTAGTGTCATCTAGAGGAGAATACATTACCGCATATCAGCTTGGTGGACCATCAAGGCAGTGGTGGCGTTTGTATATGAAGTGTAGACCAGTTTGGTCACCTTTCGTGTTTTTGACTAAGTTTTCAGAGGCTTCCTTAGTGAGATTTATACCAAGGAGCGTCGCATATCGACTCCAAGATTATTTTACTAGGTTTGAGTAGGTGTCCATGACCGTATGAAAATATGAGGCTAAATTCCACGAGTTCTCCAAGAATGCTATCATGATTCTACCTTTAAAGTAGGAGAGAGTTTGTTGCTTTGTCCGTTGTTTGAGGTTACAATTATGGATTGAGACTGAGTCCATGGCTTTAGTAGGAAGATCATTCTTAGATATAGTTAATCACGCCTATACTATAGAAGATCTCCGTCACGAGGTCCAAGGGGGCACCGAGAAGAGGGCTTGACACTAAGGGAACTACATTGGTCCCAGTCTAGCCGACCTGTTTAGTTGACACTTCAGATTGCAATGGGAGAGAAGTACAGTCAGAGTAGTTGTATAACATCAAAGTTCAAAGGTATCATACGTGTTTCATAAGGTTGTAGTGGTTTAAATTTTAACATCGGTGCTCCTCAAGGTTGTTTTGGTTATGGAGAACTTAGTCATAGGTTTAGAGAGTGTCCCCGTGAAGAGATGATTGCACCTACTCCACAGTCAACCGACTAGGGTTATTTCTTATGTTTGGGCTCAGAGGCTAGTGTCAAGTGGATCTTATCCTATTTGGCTTATTTATGGGATGTTAGTAAGGAAGGGCCCTACAGTTGATTCTATCCCTATTATGCAAGAGTTCATAAATATCTTCCTTACAGATCTACATGGCCTTTCCATAGAACATGATATTTATTTTGATATTGACCTTGAGTCAGACACTCTTCATATCTCTATCCCATCCTACCATATGGCCCTATTTAGCTTATGAGCTCAGTCTAACATCTCTTGGGTAAGGAATTTATTTCCCCAGTTCTACTTTTGAAAAAAAAATGGTTCTATGCGTATGTATATCAAATGTAGAAAGTTAAATAAGGTGACGGTGAAGAATAGGTGTCTTATGCCTTGTATTGTTGATTTGTTTGACTAGCTTTAGGGTGTCGTGGTGTTTATTAAAATTTATTTGAGATCCGGTTACCACTTGCTGAGGATTAGGGAAATGACATCCCTAAGATAGATTTTAAGACTCATTACAATCATTATGATTTCCTAGTGATCTCTTTTGGGTTGATTAATGCCCTGACAAAGTTCATGGACTCGATGACACAAATTTTCAGGACTTATATTGATTCGCTCATGATCATGTTCATTTATGACATTCTTGATTACGCGTGGAGCGGGGAGGAGCAGTAGCAGCATTTGAGAAATATGTTCTACACTTTGAGAGATCAACGACTTTATGGCAAATTCTCAAAGTATGTGTTCTGGCTTGAATATGTAGAATGTTTGGAGCATATGGTATCCAGGGATTGCATTATGATTGATGTGGGGAATATTTAGGCTATTCATCATTGAGCCAAGCCCACCGTAGTGACTAAGATACGGAGCTTCATTAGATTAGCTAGATATTATATACAGTTTGTTGAGGGCATCTCACCGATTATAGAAACTTGATGTTCCTTTTGAGTGGTAAAATTAGTGTGAGTTGAGATTTCGGATGCACAAGGAGTTGCATACTACTCCTCTTATTCTGACTCTTCTACTTAATGGTGAGGGTTTCAGTGTGTATTATGATGCATCCGAATTTGGTTTGGTTTATTCATTGATACAGCAGGGCCGTGTAATTGCATATTCATTGAGGTAGCTTAAGGTGGACGAGCGCAACTACATCACTCGTGACTTAAAGTTTACGGGGGTAGTATTTGTGTTTAAGATTTAAAGGCATTACATGTATGGGGTCAGATGTGATGTCTATACCGATCACATGAGTTTGCAGTACATTATGATCCATAAAAACCTCAACTTGAGGCAATGTATGTGGATTGAGCTCCTAAAGAACTATGACAAACCTATTATATGTCATCTAGGCAAGATAGATTTGGTAGCGGACGCCTTGAGATGGAAGTGACCTTTCGCTTTAGATATTCAGTCTTTATCCAACAAGATGATTTGTCTTGATATTTTGGATTCTAGGCAGGTGCTAACCTATGTTGGAGTTTAGTTGTCCTTAGTGGAGTGTATTTGTTGTAGACGATTTGAGGATAGATACTTTGGGTTTCACGAGGTGACGCCAGGAAAGATACTTTGGATGAGGATGCTATTTTGTAGTTTGATAGTCGTATTTGTGTTCCTAGGGTTAATGATTGAGGCAATTGATTCTTTGTGACGCTCATGGTTCCATAAATTCTATTCACCTATCACAGTGAAAATGTATCATGATTTCAGGCAGAACTATTGGTTGAGTGGTATGAGGAGAGATATTGCAGAATATATGTCCAAATGCTTGTGTTTTTGGTAGGTGAAGTCCCAATATTCAAGGCATGGTGGTGAGTTCCAGATATTTCCCATTCTGGAGTGGAATTAGGAGTGCATCACCATGGATTTCATTATGGGGTTGCCTCAGACTTCAGAGGTGTTAATAGTATTTGGGTCGTCATGGATTGAATGATTGAATCAACACACTCTCTTCTTGTTCAGTCTTTTTTAGCTCCGAGAGGCTAGCTTGTGTTTATATTCGGGAGGTAATTTGTCTTCATGGGGTGCGTGTGTGTATTATCTCATAAAGGGTTTCCCAGTTTACTTCTTGCTTCTGAAGGACTTTTAAGGAGGAGTTCGGTACCCGAGTTGACCTTAGAAAAACTTTTCATCCACAGACCTACGGGCATTCCGAGCGTACTATTCAGGTTTTGGAGGATATGGTGCATACATATGTTTTGGACTTTGGAAGTCAGTAGGACCAACTCTTAGCCTTAGCGGAGTTTGTGTATAGCAAAAACTACCACTCAATTATTTAGATGGCCCTTTTCGAGTCTTTATATGGTATGCATCATTGTTCTTTGGTTGGTTGGCTTAAGGCTTCGGAGCCTAGGCCACATGGGACTGATTTGCTTCAGCAGGCTTTGGATAGAGTTTGGATGATTTAATATAAGCTTAGGTCAACACAAAGTAGGCGTAAGTGCTATCTTGACCATAGGCATCAACCTTTAAGGTTCTGAGTTAGTGATCAGGTGTTTCTTTGAGTATCGCCTTTATAGGGCGTGATGTGGTTCAAGAGCTGGGGCAACCTAAGCTCCTGGTAAATAGGGTCATTTGAGATTATTTGGACCGTTGGTGATGTTGGTTATGAGTTGGCCTTACCTCCTACCTTCTAAGTTATTCATCCGATTTTTCATATTTCTATGCTTCGCTTATATGTTCCTAACGAGTCTCATGTGCTCTGGTATGACTCAGTTCAATTGGATGATTGCTTGACCTTTGTGGAGGAGCCAGTTGATATTTTGGCAAGAGATGTGAGGCATTTGCATTCGAGATCCATTCATGTTGTTAAGGTCTAGTGGAAGCATCATCTAATCAAGGAGGCTACCTTGGAGACCCAACACAAGATGCAAGCTCAGTTTCCTGCCTATTTGAGTCTTCAGGTACTTCTTGAATAGCTCTAGAATGAAAGTCATTTTAGTAATGGATGTTGTAATGACCCTCTAGGTCATTTTCTTCTTATTGCATCTTTCGGTGTTTAGCGCTTCCCTATAGCGACCCCAAGTCATTTATGACTTGTAGAGACATTTGTTCACCTAGTCATTCATTTGGTTTTTATGTGAGTTCGTGTTTTAGAGCTCATGAAACTTGAACAGTTGACTTCAATCAAACCTTCGAGTAAATAGCCTTAAAAATGCAATTTGAATGGTTTTGTTAGCTCCAAAATATCAAGTTTTATCAAGAAAGACCTTTGGTTTGGTTCCAAAGGCTTCCGAACTCATTTAGAGCTATCTTGTGGATTTTGGCTTAAAACAGAGCCTGAGTGTGGGACTCACTTTTTATCAAATTGATCTCCGTCAGAAGTTTCGACATCTCTATTGAGTCTGGAATATTGATTTTGGTGGGTAGCATAGTTCATTTGCATGCATAGGTTTTCGAACGAATCCCGAGAATTCCACCACCAATCCCCTCGGCGTCAACCAAAGTTACCCTTAAACACCCTTAGCAGCTCTCCAGTTTTTACCTTAATGAAGCTAACTATCTTATCCCACTTACTTCATTCTTCCCTATAACTCCGCCATTCTAACATCGCTGTCAACTTCTCCTCAATTTCACGAGAGAGGGAAATTTCCACCCCACCCCATCCCATTTGCTCCTAGGTCGAACATATAACTATTTTTTCCTCGTCTCTTGCTTAACCTCCAAGCTTATCACCAAAAGCTTATGTTGAGTAGTAAGATTCTCACTTAGAATAATTTTGCAATCCATACAAAGGCCTCTATCTTCTTTCTTTATAAACAAGTAATCTATCTGAGTTTTAGCCACCGTGTTATGAAAGGTAATCAAGTGATTATCCTTTTTCAGAAAGAACGATATCGTCAGCTATCACAAAATCAAAATCTCTTGAAAATCCAAGAGTGAGGTTCTACCATAGTTTCTAAACCTCAAAACCAATGCCGCCATGCATATCGTCAGAACCACTAAGAGTTTCCCCATTGTGTCTATTGAAATCTCTGCCAATGAGAACCTTCTCGGTGATTAGAATACCCCCCCCCCCAAAATCGCATCTAATTCCTCCCAAAAATGCATCTTGGCCTCCTCGTCTAAGCCTCAATGTGGAGCATATGCAGTAACCATATTCAAAGTTATCCACTCAACGATTAGCTTGATCGCCAACAATCTATCGCTAACCCTCCGAACATCTACTAGAATGCCTACACCATTCTTGTTCCCCGAACTTCTTGAGTACCAAAATTTGAGACCATCCACATCCCAAGCCTTAGATCCTACCCATCTATTTTGTTGAATGCAAACTATATTAATATTCCTCTTCATAAGGATCTTCAATAACTCAATGGACTTTACAGACAAAGTCCCTTTGTTCCAAGACCCTACTCTCAACCTTTAAACCCCCTTAATCCCATACCTACCCTCGCCCTCATCCCCAACTGAAGACAAAACCCTAGTGTATCATCTCTTACCACAACCACTAAAGCTAAAGTAAGTTAAATGACAAGTAGAAAACACAATGAACTAGTTAATACACTATGATAAAACTAACACATACAGTACCTATACTATACTATGGAACGAAATCAAGGGAAGCATCTGAAATTCATAGGCCTTCAAGAACAAAAATTGCAATTAAATTCTGAAAGCAATATAGGTAGGTGAAGATATAGAGTCGCTACTATATACTACAAAGATCAAGAGTACAAGAAGATCGAGAAAGACCTGGTAGTGTCATGAGGTTTAAAGATATCAAGAAACTTGAATTTGGATGTCGCCGGAATCATTGGATGTCACTGAAAGTCCATGGAAGTCATTAGAAATGAATAGAAATCACCGGAAATGGCTGCAGGTTTCCTGATCTAGTCTTTACCGAGTTGTTGGATGTTGTCGGAAGTCCTTGGAATTCACCAGAAATGGATGGAGGTCTCCAAAAATGGATTAAAGTGGCCCTATATGGTCTTTACTGGACAGATCTGGTACCTGACCATACGTTTTGGCAAGAATAGTGCCTGCGATAATTGGATCTTGTCGGTGGTGAGAGAGGAGAAGTCAAAAAAGAAAGAGAAAGAGATTGAGAGATTGCCCGAAAGAAATAGTTGATGATGAAAAGGAAAGTTTCTGAATATTAACTATTAGGCTAATAAATAATTAAATCATTTCAATGAAAGCATAGGAAAAAAATTAAATCTTTGTGACAAAACTAGAGATAGTGCTAATTATAGAAGTAGTTTTATTAATTAACGTGAATCATAGAGTTATCACTAGAAACAGAGAAACCAAAATTAAATAACAATGGAAAATCTTTGATTCCTCACCAATTCACTTCCCAATTCTCCAAAAAAAAAATCTTTACGAAAAAAGGCAGTAACCACCAACAAGCGACAAAGAATTTTGACGTAAGCACGTGTTTTAGCAAGTTATATGTAAGAATGTAATAAAAATATAATCTTAGTTTCTTGTGTCTTTCGTTAGGACTGATACTCCTACAAAAATTAAAATAATGAACATAGTTAGTTATAAGACTTGTCTAACTCTATCGCAATTTCTTAAGAAAAAATTGACATAATTTTAAAATAAAAGTGTTGTTATTCAGCTACAATTAAATATGATTATATTGAAAGCAATGATATCTTGTGGATTGTACTCATCAAATCAGGTTATTAAATCTAGAAAAATGGTCAAAAGTACCCCTGAATTAGATGACGTACTTTTAGATGAATACGAACGTTTTTTTTATCAATATATAAGAATAACTACTCAATAGTCACAAATGGGATACAAAATATAATTATAATTTTTAAAAGTTGCTTTTGCATGCATTTGTTCATGTGTTTATGTCACTACTCGTAATAAGTTCATGATGGTGCCTACCAATTTCAAGTAGGCAAGCCAAAATCCAAGATTACTAGCGATAATTAAAACAAAAAAATAACTAACATGAAAGAAATAATAACATAATAATGGGGCACACAACATAGATATATAGCAAATGGTATAAAATATACAACAAGGGCCCAAAATAAACTAAGAAAGACAAATATATACATAAGCTAAACCTCGGAACTGGTGTCACCGGTACAAGAGCATCTAAAGTATAAAAATAAACCTATATACAACAAGTTTGACTAACAATATATATATATATATACACACACACAACACAAAAAGATGGAAAACAACATGTCTCCAAACGCCAAAAATTTACCATGATCCAAACACCAAGGTCCTTGAATGGTCAGGAATCAACGAGGATGGTTTGTAATAGGTATTGCATCAAAAAGATGCAGAAGCGCAATATGAATATCAAAATACGGGTACTTAGTATGCACCATAGGCCAACCGAGATCATAAAGATACTGCAAAATCAAACCAGCTCAGTCAAAAAATTGACCAACCAAAAAGACAAAAAATGAAGAATAAAAAAAAAAAAAAAAAAAAAAATATCATATATGTCTCAAAATAGATTTTTATTAGTGTCATTTTAAGGTGTCATAAACTTGTATATTAAATAATTGAGGGCTATGAATATGAAAAGGAAGTTATGGACATTACTAATAGTAATTAAGAGTAGAATTTATGTGATTGAAAAAGTATGAATTAAGGAGATAATTTTATTTTAAAAATAAAATAATTGAAAGAATTGAGAGAAAAAGTAAAAAAAAAAAACAAAGATAAATACTTTTCTTGGTCATAGAGAGGTACTACATCACCTTATCTATATCTAGCTTAGTATTATATAGAGATTTTAAAAAGAATAAAAGCAACAATCTCTCCTTGAATGCTTCAAAACATTTTACTGGCGAAAACTATCAAAGTTGGTCAGTAAAAATGAAATCATCTCTTGAATCTTATGATCTGTGGGAAATTGTGATGGAAGATATACCATTACAACCTCTCCCTCCAAATTCTACTCTTACTCAGATTAAATCCCATTCGAATGAAATAAACAAAAAAACTCAATGTCAAAACTGTACTTCCAAATTAAGTTGTGGATTCAATTTTTTCTAAATTCACTGCCTATGGAATAACAAAAGAATCTTGGAAAAAAACTAGAATAAGAATACCAAAGAAGTGACAGACTAAAATAAATGTAAATTTTGAATTTGCAAAGGAATTTTGAATCTCTTAGAATGCAAGATGATGAAACTCTTGCTAAGTATTCTGTCAATATTTCTTTGAAATTGTTAATAAATTTAGAATGTTTGGCGAGTATTTCAAAGATGACAGAATAATGGAAAAAAATCTTTTGATAATTCAAAGAGATTCGTGCCTAAGATTTCATCTCTGGAAGAGTCTAAAGATCTCTCTACCATCTTTGTTGAAGAACTTATATGTGCTCTTCAAGTAAAGAACAAAGAAGACCCTTCAGACAAGACAATGTTACTGAGGGTGCTCTTTATGCACAAAACAGAAAAGAAAAAGGTAATTATCCTCTTTACAAATATTGCAAAAGAAAAACACCCTTGAAAAATTTCTTATCGGTGGGGACCTTATGTCATATGTGAAAATTGCAAACAAGCAGGCTATGTTACAAAAGTGTGCAAGCTTAATGCCAATCTTCAAGCACAAGCAACAGTAGCATAAATCGAGGAGGAGCAACTTTTTCAAATTGCAATAACTTAAGCAAATGAGGAGTGTTGAATTTTGTTTTAGTTACTGCAATAATTTTTTCAGCATATTAAGTTATCTAGATTTAGGATGAATTTGAATTTTAAATTTTGTAAAATTGTTTTCGTTGTTGAGATTATTTAGGCTTTTTTTGATTATTTTTTATGCAGATCTTCGGAGATTATGTTTTCAAATGGGCAATTTAATGCCTTATAATGCTTGATAAAATATTGAGAGACATTTTAATCAATTTTTTTTATTCCCCATCTTTTAAAAAATCCAACAATTTGCCTAAGACTTGTTTTCGTTATTGAGATTATTTAGGCTTTTCTTAATTTATTTTTTTGATGCAGATCTTTTGGAGATAATGTTTTCAAATGGGAAATTTAATGCCTTATAATGCTTGATAAAATATTGAGAGACATTTTAATCAAATTTTTTTATTCCCCATCTTTTAAAAAATCTAACAGTTTGCCTAAGACTTTGAGCGTTCTGAGGCGATAAGAAAAGAGAAGGCTCCGACAATTTAGCTTGTTCTCTTTGACTTCATCAATTGAGTTAGGTTATTATTTATTTAGAGTTAGACTTTTTTTAGGTTTTTTTTTAATGTAATGTGAGTTGTATTGCATGTTGATTGTTCTTCAGACATAATTGATGTGATTTAAGATTGAATTAAGTGTTGTTTGTATGAATAAGCATGTAAACTGTAAAACTGTCTATTTCACTAATGTTATAAAATATGAATTTATGATTATTCTATACTTATTATGTTATCCTGGGAGTTAACAAAAGAAGCTAGCATATTGAAATATGTGGATACAAAACATTTACTATTTGGAAGACGACTCCGAAGAGAGCTTATAGATAAATAGTTATGTGTGTGATTGGAATGGGGACCATATCGATATGGTCTATGGACACCTAATAAGATCCCCAGCAGATCATGACTAGATGGACAAGATTAAGGCCTCATTTGTTTTATTAAAATTAAGATGTCCGAATTTGAATGCACATCTGAATGATTAATAAACATATATATATTACATTAACAAAATATTAGAAAACAATGTCATTCTTTGATAAACGTTAAGATATGTTAATTATAAATAAATAATTTAAGTTTGATAAAAATAAAATGGACTATATATATATATATATATATATATATATATATATATATATATTCTTAGAAAAAATGTAGTCATCTTTTTTTTGAAAAAAAAAATAATCAACACAATTTAGTCTTAAGTAAATAAGTGAAACATCTCTTCTATAATGTGTTTGCCCATGTATTCTTCTCTAAAATAAATAAAGATCATGATACATTCAAATGATTTTAAGCAGATTTATAAAGGCATCATCGTCCAATTTCAACAATACATATTTATGAAGTAGCTTTGCACTTTAATTAAAGGGAAAGGGTCAAAATGCCCTTAAACATGTGAAAGAAACAAAAATGTCCTCAGTTTATAGTTTGGCTCAAAAATGTCCTTACCGTCAATACTTTGGTTTTAAAATATCCTTAAACTATGCGAAAGGGACAAAAATGCCCACTGTTTGTAGTTTGGTCCAAAAGTGTCCTTGCCATCAATACGTTGGTCCAAAAATGTCCTTATTGTTATTTAATGGGTAAAATATCCTCATTTTCCAAATAAATATATTATTATTTTCTTTTTAACACATTCTTTTTCTGATAATGTTTTTTAAATTAGCAAATGTTTATCTTACTTCAATTCAGAAAAAAAATAAAAAATAAAAATATTTCTTATTTTATTATCATTATTTTTTATCGTTATATAAATATAAATTAATAATGGATTTACTATGATGACATATATTATTTGTCATAAAGGTACATGAAGTTATTCTATTTTAATTGATAAAATGAGATTAAGAAGAAAATAATATTTCCTACATTTTTATTTATTAAAGTGATTTTAGAAGAAAGAAAACAAGAATAGTGTTCTTTAATAATATTTTAATTAGGAAGAAGATGTGTTTAAAAAGAAAAATATAATATATTTATTCGGAAAAGGGAATTTTTGACCCATTTTATAACTATAGGGGCATTTCTGGACCAAAATATTGACTGCAAGGGCATTTTTGAACTAAAGTATTGACGACAAGGGCATTTTTGAGCTAAACTATAAATTGAGGGCATTTTTGCTCCTTTCACATAGTTTAAGGACACTTTTGACCCTTTTTCCTTGATTAAATAAAACTTTTATTAAATTTTATCAATTCTTGATAAACAAACAACAAGAAAACAATTAAAGTTTAAGAAAAATAATTTGGATAACTAATAAAGTTGGAAAATGAGAGACTTGAATTTATTTTATTTTTTTAGAAAAAATATGAAGCACAATTTTTTTTCCGAAAATAAAAATGTATTTAAAAGAGTATGAATGAGAATAATACTTTGTCACATATTTGATTCATTCAGACCCTTTCAAACCCATTGCAAGATTTTAAGTGGAAAAAATAAATGTACTTAATGACCTAATGTCTGAACGATTCCAATTTTAATCTCCATTAAATACAAACATATTAGGCCTAAGACACTTTATAGCATTTGTGTACACATAAGAGTAAGACTTGCGATTTTGAGAGATACATTACTGATTTTTGACAGGTACATGGACTATATAACTGCAAGGCCAAGGTGAATATAATTCTGATGATTCTATTGACTTGTTTATACTTTGACAAGTTTGTTGGTGATTTATATTAATTGGTGATTGTTTGCTTAGTGCTTGGGATATGACATGCTAGTTAAAGTTTAGTGGTGATAAAAGAGATACGTTAGAGAGGGGCACATACTTGTAGTCCTATGAATGATTACACTATATTCTCATAGTTTTAAGGCCTCATTTGTTTGCACTTAATGGGGGTCTGAATCTTAATCATTCAGATTCACCTCATTAAGTGGGTTTGTTTTTGAGGATTGAATCTTAATTATTCAGATTTAGTTCATTAAGTTTGTTTTATTTTCTTTTAAGCCTCTTAATGGGTCTGAATAGATCTGAATGAATCAGATCTCTTAACATTTTCTTAACAACATTCAGACTCAAAAATAAGACTCCTATCTTAATCCAACTTTATCACAACAAGTCATAAAAGTCACGTTGTTTTCTTATTTAATTAATGTTAATTGTGATTTAAGTGTGTACTGACCAATTAACTAAAACCCCAAAGATAATGAATCAAGTGCATCTGAAGGATGCAAATACAACGCATGACTATGATCAATCACAATTTGATATGCAGCACTTCGTGAACCTTGCTAGATATATTCATCAATCACCATGTTGAAATCAATTTTCAAGAAAAATAATTGATTTTAAACTCGATTTCTAGGAAGAACAGTCGATTGAATCCATCGACTTTCATCTACAATAGTTGAATAATCCCTTGATTAAAGCTTTGATAACATGTTAACTAACAAAACACCAACAGATTTAAATGCGGGAAGTGAGATTAGAGTGACCTCATTGAAGGATAAGATGCAAGAATTGAGACTTAAATAGTTCAGGCATGTAAAGAGGTGATGCACCAGTGCAAAGGTGTGAGAGGCTCGATATGAATGGTTACAAAAGAGGCAGAAATAAGACGAAAAAGTATTGAGAAGAGGTGATTAGACAAAAAACATTATGCATGTCTAAATATGACCTCAGATAAATGATTATGGAGGACACAAATTAAGATAGAGGGTTAGCTAGATAGTGGAACACTGTGTCGCTTACTCTACTGTGGGACTTTCTTGTTAATCCATTTGTGCTACTATTTACTAGTTCTAGCATTTCGATTATCGTATTATTGTGGTACTAACTATTCTACTTTAAGTATGTGTTCTTTAGCATTCTGTCTCGGCTTCGTCACTTCAGTTTTTTTTCAAATCAGTTTGTATTGTTTTTACTTGAGACAGGGTCTACCGAAAACACCCTCTCTACCTTGTAGAGGTAACACACTATCTTTCTGAAACCTCATTTGTGGGATTACAGTGTATATGTGTTGTAGTTGTTGCGTATACAAGTGAAATCTCTAACTAATAAAGCTCTGATTGTCAGGTAATGTTAAACTATATATTCAACATAGCTCAACATCAAGGGTACGGCAACTAATGTAGCTATGTTAAGCAAGAATACTCTGTTTAATTTGCTGCAAATTGATGAGTTTTATTTTAGGAAGATAAACTGGAATTTGGAAACATGAGTCAAAAAAGAAACAAACCCTATTGGTTTCAACATCTCCAAAGGTTCAAATTTAATTGTATCAACAATATCCACATTGCAGCCCGACTAATCGGGAAGTCCAACATTAGATGTAAAACACTTTCTAACAAAGGCAATTCCATACCCAGTGAAACAGGAACCTGAAATCTCTTATTAAAAATGAATGAGCATCAACCAACTCAATTTCTGTATTATCTAAGTGGAACAAATTAGAGGAATGTATAAAGTTGACAAGAATAGAAAGAAGCAAATTAAATAAATAGGGCTAAACTCATGGTATAAATTTGTCAAGCTATAACAATAATTACAACATAGAACCAGCAATTTCCATGTAGGTCTAACTGATTTCAAGTATCACCAAACATATACAATTCATAATTTTTTTTATCCTTTTCTCAACTTGAAGAATATGAATTAAGTACATGATAAGATATTGATACAATGGTAAAAATTCGAACCAGCTCTAAGGTGAACGATTTGGAGGACGAACGGAGATTTGAACTGGAATTGGGCGACCCGTACCTGTACCTCCACAGCTGCTGCAACCCATCCGACCCGACCCGGCACAAGTCCGACAACCTACATCTCCATCTGACCAGCGCGAACACATACAAGAAACCCGACCCGTTCCATTGCAACTAGGGCACCGAGGAAACTGACCCGAACCCATCATAGTCTTCTGGTCCATAACTGATTTCACCAGTGCGGCACCGGCTAATACACTCAGACCTAATTGAGTCAGAACAATTGGACCCATTATTTCTGATTCAACACCGAATGAGTAATTGTTGTTCAATTTGGGGAAGAGAATACGAATTTGTTCTTTTTTCTAAATTTTGAAATGGAAATGAAGTGGTTGATATGTTGTACACGTAAAAGGGTGTGAACCTGGTGAATTTAAGGAGGCTAAGGTTTTGGAATTTAGTAGGAGATGGATTTGATTACTATTTTGTTTTATTTATTTTACTGGTTCTGGTAGACTCTTGTTTTTTTCTTTTTTTTTAATGCGTGTAAGTTTCTTTCTTTTTTGGTTCAATCACGCGTGTAATCTTATTTTCTACTAGTTGCGTATTTGCTGTAGCAGAGTCATGATTGTATTAAAAAATATTCTATCTTTCCCTAATTACTTGTCATTTTTTGAATTGACACACCTATTAAAAAAAAATTAATAATATAGTAAGTTTATCATTTTATCCCTATTAATAATAAAGTAGATGAAAGGTTCTATATTTTTAAAAGTAATTAATCATTTAATTGAGGATATAATAGGTAAAAAAAAATGTGTCATTTCTTGATTTGTCAAAATGGACAAGTAATTAGGGACAACTATAAAAGGAAATGTGGACAAGTAATTAGAGACAGAGGAAGTATAATTATGAGATTAGTAGGTCAAGAACACATAATTTCAAGAAAATTTTGTAATATCTTAATCGTTAGATTAAAATTTTAATTTGTGTCAAGAGATGTCAGTACACTTATAGATAAGAGTGGGTTCGCCCTGGCTTATTTACACTCTCTAACTTTAGAAGAATCTGATTTTGCTTCTCCCACTTGATTTCTCCAGATATTTATTTTATTTTTTATTGCATTTTTTTTTCTTCTTACTTTAATGTAACAAAAACTTTGTTTTTATTTTATTTTTGATCTATCAATAAAATGGGTCTGGTCCTTTGGAATGGCTTAGTTGGTTTGGAGGGTGATTATCCACACGGATGATCCGAGATTGATCCCTCCTCAATGCCTTCTGAGTTGAGTCTGTCGCATAGGACTTGCTAGTGTGGTTTATATTCCCCGTGTGGTTTGTAGGCTATTACACAATGGGGGGTTTATCCAGTGCGCACAAAATGCTCACCACAGATTGCTCACCTGAAGGGCAAAGGCTGTGGCAGAGGTTATAGCGGATGTGGGCTATCCTGGGGTTCCAAAAAAAAAAAAAAAAGGGTTTGTGGCCCACCCAAAATTTGAAAAAAAAAAAAATATAAGAAAAAGAGATGCACTTGTTCTTGGAAACAACTTTCCTTGTCGTAAGTTTGGTTATAATACACAATACACGGTTTTTATGTAATAAGTAATAAACAATCAATCGATAAACTACGATCCTAATTAACAATTAACTGTTATAAATATATTTTATATACTAGTGTGTATATTTATTATTTTATTTATATAGTATAAGAGTCTACAAGCAGACATGTGTTCTTGTGTGACGAGAATATTTTGAAAACTTTTTATTTATTATTTTTAAAGTCATTGTATCTTCTAGCTTTAGAGATATACTTTTATATTTATTAGACCAAAAAAACAACCAGTATCTACGTATCAAAGAATCACTCTTTTGTTGAACCTTGTGGGTCCAACTACTTTACTATGTCGGCTCTTAATTTTTCATTTAAGATTGTATGTAGTGGAGTTGTAATAATATTGTTTTTCATTACTATTTAGTTGGATTCTGTTTTAAATTTATTTTATCTTTTTTTTGTTGGTTATATATTTGAGAATTATGTAAAAATTATTATATATTGCAATAACTAATAACTTAAAATATTTAGAAGTAACATAAAAAACAATAGTTTGTCCCTCAAATTCTATTAACGCCACATAAATTAGGAGAAAAGATAATGCATTTGATTGACTCCCCAAATTATTAAAAAATGCACGTAAAAAGTATTATAAATTACAATAATTAATAACTTAAAATATTTAAAAATCTATATACTTTTTTTTTCTTTTTACCCTCCTTAGGAGCTCCCACCCTTTTTGCTCCCTTGGTGACTCGAACTCACAACCTTCGGGTTGGAAGTGAGGGGTGCTTACCATCCGAGCAACTTCCTCTCGTCTTAAAAAATTTGATTGACTCTTCAAATTTTGCCTTTGTCATAACAAAAATAATAACATACATTATTTAAAATTGACGTAAAGAGTATCATAAGTCACAATAATAAAAACTTAAAATATAGCAAAAATATATTTTAAAATATTGACCGACTCTTCAAATTCCATTCATGTCATATAAATTGAAACAAAAAAAAGTAATATATATTGGATCTGTCCTAGCACGGGCTCCTAGTATCTTTAGAAAAAATAGGGGTAATTATTTTTGGATCAAGTTAGTTTTTTCCTTAATAAATCGAAGAATTATTATTTATTGTATTTTATCCATTAAGAGAATATGTGTTCTCCCTTCTAGGCATCTCTTTATATTTCACTATAAAGCTCTTCTTCTTACTTTATTATTTTATAACACATCATCAATACAATCTCTAATGTGAAAATTTACTTCGAAAATATTTGAGGTAAGGAAAATCAAAATTTATTTTCGAAAGATGTATTTCTTATCCGGAGGAATGTTACTCCTTGGGCGATATTGTTTCTCTCAATAATCGCAAAACTAAGAATGAAGTAAAAATGATTCCATGATAATAAAAGATTGGTACTTTTTGATATTTATATCTTTGTTAATAATGATATCGATTTTTTGTTTATAGATCTGACTTCTGAGGGATACGTTAATTGATTCACTTGGCAGTGCATTCCTTATATTTGTTCCAAAAGAACTGTATATATTTTTTTAACAATAAATGATAGTTTTAATTTCATATCCATTAATGGGTAAGAATGAGGATTACCAGCAGCGTACGCCAGATTTTTCGTAAAAGATGTCGCTTTTTAAAATGATAAATAAAAATAAAATAATGTAAATCATATTTTTTTTAAATACAAACAAAACATAATTCATGTATATTATTACATTTTTTCTAAAAAAATAATTTATTTATATAAATAAAATAAGACGAATAAATGAATTCTTTTTGATTCTGCATCTTCACGTGACTTAATAGGAGAGAAAGATTCAGCTTCTAAGGAATGATTTAAACTATTTCTCTTTCAAAATTTCGAATCAATTTCGAAAGTTCCCCTCTCGACATCATTCCATTTCCCCAGCTTGAATCTCGTTCAATCCATAAACACGTGCAATCCCATCCCCAACTGAGACCACTCGACCGATTTCATCCACTTGAAAATTCGTGTAAAAGTGGCTAATTCGACTTTCTAATAGACTTGTTAGTTCCGCAGCTCGGGGAGAAAGTTCCATAATGAAATGGTTGATAGATAGAAGGGAGAATGCCACTGAAAAAGAGGAGCTCTACCAGTCTCTCCTTTTTTTCATTCCTTCAAAGACCAGGTCTAAGTCTTGTCGAGCAATCGCTTGCAAAACCCTTTTATAAGGCAGGCTGCGATGGGTCCCATAATTCTCTATCTGAGATAGGTGGTCCAAGTAGGTTTCAAAGGATAAGGGCTTCCCAAAGGGATAGAAGACTTCCCCCCGAATCAGGTGCCTTTTCTCAAAAAGAGACATGTCTTGCACTCTGTCTGAACGAAGGGTTATGTGTTTTTCTTAATGAAATGTATTCGAATCAATCTCCATAATAATATAAGGGTAAAGGTCAAAATGCCCCTAAACTATTCGAAAAGGTCTAGATATACCCTCCGTTTAAAGTTTGGCTCACTCATGCCCTCGCCGTCCAACTTTTGGTCTAAATATGCCCTTATGGGCGTTAGCTGGCCTGCTGGACATATCCAACTCATTTTTCATTTCTTTAAATGCCACATGTAATTGCCATGTCATTTTGATTTTACCGCATGACATTTATATGAAAATGGAAAGGGATCAATTATACTCCTAAAAAACTCGAACCCATAAACACCTAATCTGACCCATAAATCAACCCCCCCCCCCTTTTAAATAAACTACCCGACTCGTTTTCAACAATTTTGTTTAAATTTTTATTTTTTTCGGTAAATCTCGAAAATTAGTAATTGATTAATAAAAAATAGGAAAAATATGAAAAAAAATATAAAATTAATGCCAAAAATTCACAAATAAATATTGTAACCTTAAATTCAACAATTTCAACAATTTTTTTAAATTTTTATTTTTTTCGGTAAATCCCGAAAATGAGTAATTGATTAATAAAAAATATGAAAAAAATATAAAATTAACGCCAAAAAATCACAAATAAATATAGTAACCTTAAATTCAAAAACTTTAACAATTTTTATAATTTTTATTTTTTTTAATAAATTACTCATTTTCTAAATATGCCGAAAAAAATAAAAATTAAAAAAAATTGTTGAAATTTTTGAATTTAAGGTTACTATATTTGTTTGTGATTTTTTGGCATTAATTTTAAATTTTTTTCATATTTTTTATTAATCAATTACTCATTTTCGGGATTTACCGAAAAAAAATAAAAATTTAAAAAAACGGTTGAAATTGTTGAATTTAAGGTTACAATATTTATTTGTGAATTTTTTGAGTTAATTTTATATTTTTTTTCCTATTTTTTTATTAATCAATTACTAATTTTCGGGATTTATCGAAAAAAATAAAAATTTAAACAAAATTGTTGAAAACGGGTCGGGTAGTTTATTTTAAAAGGGGGTTGATTTATGGGTCGGATTAGGTGTTTATGGGCTCGAATTTTTTAGGGGCATAATTGATCCCTTTCAATTTTTATATAAATGCCATGTGGTAAAGTCAAAATGACATGACAATTCCATGTGGTATTTAAAGAAATGAAAAATGAGCTGGATATGTCCAGCAGGCCAACTAACGCACATAAGGGCATATTTAGACCAAAAGTTGGACGGCGAGGGCATGAGTGAGCCAAACTTTAAACGGAGGGTATATCAAGACCTTTTCAAATAGTTTAGGGGCATATTTGACCCTTTACCCATAATATAATACTAAATATTTGTTTATACAAACAAAACACCAAACAATTGCTAAACAAAGTAGGTCAAAGAAAAAAAAAACATAAAAAATTAAATATTTGTTTATACAAACAAAGCACCAAATAATTACTAAACAATGAAAAAAAACATAAAATATGAGGCTATGGAGGGTTGAACACACAACCTAGCCTAGGGAATTTTAGCAAAAAAAACAACTATGCTACACTCTTCTTCCATCAAAGTAGTGTCACTTATAAGACATATACACCCTCAATGTTTGCTTTTGTTTCTTAACTGTATATACATATTTAGCATTTTTTTTCCGACGAATCAATGTCACGTGACATCCCTTTCCCCTTCCTAAATCTGCCCATGTTCACAAGAAACATATGATCACTAGAAGTTATAATATTTTAATAGTCTTGTTATATATACAACTGAAAATATGTTAGAGAAGTTCTATATGTTATATGTATACCTCAATTTTCTCTGAAGTATCAATATCTTAAGAGAAGTTTTTAGCTATCATAATTTAATATGGTAAAGCTATATTCAGAATGAGAACTTTCGATAAATGTTACAAATACAAATACAAATACAAATTCATTTAGTGAAGTTTATAAATGCGGGTGACACTTGATTGTGAAATTATCACGACCCACCTCTAGAATTGGTGATGAGTCGGAGATTTTGGACTCGTTTTAGCATTCTAGTTCATCAAAGTATGTCCATTTATGTTCTTTACTCATAAAAATGTATTTGTATGTCAGTTATAAAATCATAAGGATAACATGGAGCTAGAAGAGAGAGAAAAAAGCCAAAAACATGAAAAATAGGGAGAACGCGACGCTAAGGATTGCCAAAGTTGATTCGGTGCATCGCCGAATTGAATAACTATTGTCGATTGTTATAGTTTTAAAATCCCCAACTTCATCTCAAGTTGGTGATGAAGATGACAAATTGGCATATCGCCGAAGTCATTCAATGATGAGGGTTGAGATCGCCGAAAGTGACAGGCACTTGAAGGAAAACTCACACTGGTTAAGCTAGATTGACGATGGAAATGACAATTTGGTGTATCGCTGATCAATTCAGAGGCCTCGACTATGCTCACCGATTAGACCCTAAGGGGAAATTTTGTGAACAATATTTGTAAATATATAAATAGGAAAAAGGTAACTTTTATACTATTTTGAATTTGTGAGTACTCTTCTGCAAAAACCGTTTCTATTCGGGAAGAACTTGTACTTGAAGATTTGAGAGAACCTTCTTGAGATTGAAGGTCTTGAGGATTTAATTTTTAGGATTTCAATTCAGGTAGCAACTATAAGTGACAATTTTGGTATTATTCTCTTATCTTTTATCATGAGTAGCTAAATCTCCTTATTCTTATTCTTGAGGGTGTGCAATGTATGGATGATTAATTAACAATTAGGTGTTGTTTAATTACTTATTAAATGTTGATTTGATAATGGTTCAATTGTCTCTTTATGTTTTCATATATAATTTGATGGTGCAGACTCTTGTTTATTTTAGATTTCTAATGTTTCTTGTGAAAGATCTTTAGAGTGAAAAGAGATGATTGATAATGACTCAATTAACTTCTTTTGATAGCTGAAAAATGAAATAAGCTTGGTTGAATTAAAGTCGTAGATTGATTTTAATGTTATACCTATTGAGGTTTAGTAAAACACACATGATTAATAAGTAGTTATCATTACCTTAAATCTAGCTTACACATTGACAATCAACTGATTATTGAAAAAGTATAGTCCATACAAGCACACTCCTAAGAATCTCCAATTTTGTGTGATAAATCGATGTTTTAAGCTTTGTGATTGGGAACTTGTTTCAAACAATCAAACATTCAGACTTCGTAACTTAATTGTTACTCACCCCCCCCCCCCCCCTCCAATTTACTTACATGCATCAATTATGTCAATGTACTAATTTCTAATGAAACAGAACACATTATAAGGTGAATTATATTAATCTTTTCCCATGGAATCAACACCAACTCATTGTTGGATTTTATATTACATATGATTGTCTACATATTAGATTATGGGTGTGTAATTGAACGTTATAAAAAATGGTGTCATTGCTAGAGAATGGTACATAGAAATTTTCATATTAAGAGACTTTGTTGGACTAGTCTTTTATCGTTGTTTACGCATACTTTATTTCTTGTTTTGTTAAATCAATAGGTGACTACATGAGTGCTCAAGGGAGTCATACTGTTAATTATGATGGGCAATTTATTGATGAGGAACAATTGAGAGATGCGGATCGAGCTATCGACATACGTCTATCACCAACCATGGGAAACACCGCCTTTCATATCAATAGTCTTATGTTACATTTTCTTCAAATGAAAGGACTCTATGGAGGGAAATCCCATGAAGATCCACATAATCATCTCAAAAACTTTATTGATATGTGCGGTCCTTTCACTTTGCAAACATAAGGAAAGAGTCGATTCATATGAGGTTATTTCCTTTCTCACTCACGGGGAGAGGCTACAACTGGGTTAGCTGAGTTTACGGATGGATCTATCACATCTTGCATTCCTTGATAGATTCTTCCCACCTTCTCGAATGTTGCAACTCTCGGATGCTTGACTGCATTTTTAGAAAAAAGATACTCCAATGTCCAACTCATGGTTTTCTAGATGCATTATTTTTGCAAGTTTTCTATAGGGTACTTGATAAAATGAACAAAACGGTAGCCAATAATCTTGTCGGCGGTACTATCATGACTCAAACTTTTGGTCTCACATATGTTTTTCTTGATTGGATAGCGAAGACAAATCGAGTTTGGCATACTAGAGAGGTCAAAGTAGCAAAGGGTGTTGCTTTCTCTTCGTCTATTACCAAAGAACAAAGGTTGAAGGATAAAGAGAGTGATGAAAATATTGGCAGGATGATAACACAAACGGACCTCTTGACTAAACATGTGATGAGAGGTGGTTCAAAAAGTGTGAATGCGGTAGAAAACGAGTGGAAGTAAAAGTTATGAAGCTGATAAATTTGAGGCTTTGTACAATGAAGAAGTTCAATTTCTATCAAACCATGTGGGGGGTTCTTGTCCTACATTGCAAAGGGATGTTTTCATTTTAATTGCACATGTGTGTTCCTTCTGGGCTTATGGGTTCAGTTAGGTTGTAGTTAGCTGCTTTACTTTATTATTTTGTTCTCGCTAGATTATCGAGGTGTATAGTTAGACTTTCTTATATTGTTACATTCTTATGAACCTTAAGTATCGTTTATTTCCTTGCTTTTCATTATGTATTTTGTTTTCAAGATCAATTGGCCTATGATGTCGACTAGGTACCTGCTGTTTTGGTACTCATGCTACACTCTGAATCTGTTTTTCCTAATGCAGATTTGAGCGCCAACTAACAATGATGATTTTTATACTGCAACGGGGGCTTTCAGAGATAGAGGTTGACCTGATGGTATCCTAGTTTGACTCATCTCCGTTTGTATATAGTTTTGGCTAGTCTTTTGTATTCAAGACAAGTTTTTACTTATTTTGGTTATTTTGTAGCTTGTATTCTTTTTAGTAGCTTTGTACCTTCGGTCACTAGGTTGTGGGATTGGATTTGTATATTTGTATATATCTATGTCATTTTCTTGTTTCCGTTATGTATTCCTTTTTATTATTTTTATCTTCTCGTTGGTTGTTGATTCTTCCCAATATGCATGTTACTTTTCGTTTTGGGATATCAGTTGACTTAACTACCGGTGGGTTTCGGTAGGTGTCATCATGACTCAAGTTTTTGGGTCATAATATGAGCACTTAGCGTTCAGAGACTTTATACTTTTCTTCTTTTTATTGTGTCTAGATATTTTGTAGTTTGTTAGACAACCTTATTGTAAATAACTCTAGTTTGTACTTTAGACGCTTTTGTAACGGTGACACCAGGTCCGGTGTTAAGCTTCTGTATATATATGTCTTGCTTAGTCTCTTTTCTGACCTTGTTGTATATTTGATACCATTTGCTATATTTCTATGCTAGGGGGACAATTCTTATGTTGTCATTCCTTCAACATTTATTATTTCTAGATTTATTTATCGCTAGTGATCCTAGGTTTTTGCTTGCCTAATAGGGGTTAAGAGTAGGTGCCATCATGATCCGATTTCATGTCATGACATAAACACATGAAAAATACACGCAAAAAGTACTTTTAAAAGTTATAAATTAAATTGTGTATCCCATTTATGAATTTTAAGTAGTTATTCTTATAAATTGAATAAAAAAATGTTCTTATTCGTCGAAAAATAATTCATCTAATTTTGTAGTATTTTGACCCTTTTTCTAGACTTTGATGAAGAGAATTCACTAGATCATATTGCTTTCAATATAATCTTATTTAATTATAACTAAATCACTAGATCATATTCATTTATTTGTATGAGTATCAGTCATTACGAAAAACACAAAAACGATAGATGTATTTTAATTATATCCTTACATATATCTTGCTAAAACATGTGCTTATGTCGAAAATTTTCATCGCTTGTCGGTGGCTACTACTTTTTTCTGTAAAGGATTTTTTGGAGAACTGAGAAGTGAATTGGTGTGGAATCAAAGATTCTCAATTCTTGTTTCAATATGGTTTCTCAATTTTCAGTGAAAATTCTACAATTCATGTTAATTACTGAAAGTACTTTTATCATTATTAGTATTTCTAGTTTTTTCTCAAATAATTAATATATTTTATCTATTTTTTCTATGCTTCAATATAAATTATTTAATTCTTTATCAGACTAAAGTTAATATTCCTTGACTTTTTTAGTTGTCTTCTATTCCTAGATCGAAAGAGCCTTGGATCAACTTGAATTGGCCAAGATTGAAGAACAAAAAGGTCATAGTACGACCGCTCATATAATATAAAATCAATGAGTAGATCTCACCTCCCCTTCCCCATACCATAGCCGGAAGGGATAGTGTATCCACAGAAGAGAGAAGAAATCTCTTGAATTCTTTTTCTCCCGTATCATCCTCTTTCTTTTTCTCATTCTCCTTCTCGTATCTAACCACCAGCAAGACGAAACCATCGTCAGCACTATTCTTGCCGGAAAGTGTTGTCGGTACAGATCTGTACCATATATGTCCAATAAAGACCGAATTGAGCAACGTCCAACTATTTCTGGCGACTTCCCGTCATTTTAGGAGATCTCTAGGGACATCTGACAACATACACTTCAATAAAGACCAGATAGGGCAATATCAATCCATTTTTGGCGTCTTCCAATCATTTCTGGTGACTTCCGATGACATCCAACAATTCTGACACCATCCAAATTTAGGTTTGTTGCTATTTATAAACCTCTCGGTATTACCAGGTGTAAATCGATGTTCTTTTGATCTTTCTCTTTGCAGAATGTATTAGCGACTCTATACCTTAACCTGCATTTATCCTAATTGGAATTTAGATGCATATTTTTTATTGAATGCTTGTGAATTTCAGAATCTTCCATTGATTTATTTCCATAGTATAGTATAGGTACAACTTGTGTTAGTTTTATCATTGTGTATTAACCCATTTATGTATTTCTTCTTGTCAACTTAGTTTAGCCTTAGTGTCCCTGGTAAGATATGATAGAATATGGTATTATCCACGGTTGGGGTCAGGGTTGAGTATGGGATTAAGGAGGTTGCAAGGCTGATAGTAGGGTCTTGAAACATAGGGAATTTTTCCATGAAGTCCATTAAGTTAGTGAAAATCCTTAAGAAGAGTAAGATCAATATAGCCTACATTCAAGAGACTAGATGGGTAGGATCTAAAGCTTGGGATGTAGATGGGTTCAAACTTGGTTACTCAAGAAGTCTGAGGACCAAAGAGAGCAGGTGATAGATTTTCAGAGGATTAACAATAATTGTTGGAGATCATGCTAGTCATTGGAGGGATAATATTGAATGTATTTAGTGCATATGCTCCACATTCAGTCTTAGACAAAGAGGTAAATACGTGTTTTTGGGAAGAATTGGATGTGATTTTGGGAGGTTTTTTTTAATCATCGAGAAGGTTTTCATTGGCAGAAATTTCAATATACATATTGGGCATCTCCTAGTGGCTTTGATGATGTGCATGGAGGCATTGGTTTTGGGGCAAGAAATTGTGGTAGGACCTCGCTTATGGATTTTGCTAGAGCTTTTGAGTTGGTGATAGCTAACTTGTGCATCAAAGAAGGTTGATCACTTGCTTACCTTTCGTAGTGCGCTGACTAAATCACATATAGATTACTTGCTTATGAGGAAAGGCGATAGAGGAATTTTTATGGATTGCGAAGTTATTTTGGGTGAGAATCTTACTACTCAACATAAGCTTTTTGTTATGGACATGGAGATTAAGCAAAGAATGATAAAGAAGAAGTTATATGTCAGTCCTAGGAATACATAGGGGAAGGGATTTGATAATTTCCCTCTCCCATGAAATTTGGGAGAAGTTGATGATGATGGCAGCTTGGAGGAGTAGTGGGGAAGCGGAAACAATGTTGGATAACATAGCTAGTTGCAATAGAGAAAAAGTTAGAGAGGAGCTTGGGGTGTCGAAGGGTAACTTTGGTAGACACCGAAGGTATTAGTGGTGGAATGGAGAAGTTCAAGACAAAGTTGAAGCAAAAAAGGTTCAATGCAGGTCAACTGCATGAACGAGGAAAAACTGCGGGCAAACAGGGAAATATATAAGGTGGAAAGGACAAAGGCAAAGTGATCAGTTACAACAGCTAAGACGACATCTTTTTAAAGACTGTATATTAAACTAGGAGACAAAGGTGGAAATAAGAAGTTCTACATGCTTACGAAGGCAAGTGAGAGAAGGCTTGAGACTTGACTTGGATCAAGTGAAGTGTATCAAGGATGAAGAAGGAAAAGTGCTAATGGAGGAGATCCTCATTAAGAAAAGATGGCTAGCATACTTTCATAAACTATTGAACAAAGAAGAAGACATACTTATTATGTTGGGTGAGTTGGAGAACTCTGAGAGACATTAGGTTTTTGGGTACTGTAGGCATATTAAGGTTGAGGAGGTGAAATGTGATATTAGTAGGATGACCAAGGGTAAAGAGACAGTTCCATATGATATCCCAATAGAGTTTTGGAAGAGCGTGGACAGAAAAGGTTAGGAGTGGTTGACTAGTTTGGTCAACGTCTTTTTAAGACGTCTAAGATGCTCGAGGAATGGAGGTAGATTACAATGGTTCCATTGTAAAAGAACAAGTATGATATATGAAATTGTAACATCTATATGAGTATTAAATTGTTAAGCCACACTACGAATGTTTGGGAGAAAGTAAGATGAGTGTCAAAAAGGGTGACTCTATTTCCAAGAATCATTTTGTACTCCTGACCGGGAGTTCAACCATAGAAGCCACCCATCTTGTGAGGAGGCTGATGAAAAAATATATAACAAGAAAAGAAGAGGGACTTATATATGGTGTTTATTGACCTTGAGATTGCCTATGATAAAGTACCGAGATAAGTCTTGTGGTGATGTCTTGAGAGAAGAGGTGTGTTGGTGTCCTACATTATAGTGTTAAAGGATATGTATGAAGGAGCTAAATAAGGGTAAGAATGATGGGAGGAAACTCAGAGCACTTTCATGTGGAGATAGGGTTACACAAGGGGTCAACTCTTAGTTCATGCTTTTTGCCTTAATAATGGATGTATTGACGTAAGGCATTAAAGATGAGGTGCCATGGTGTATGCTATTTTTGGATTACATAGTATTGATTGATGAGACGCACAATGTAGTTATTTATAAGTTAGAGGTGTACATGGAGACAAACTTTGGAGACTAAAGGGTTCAAGTTGAGCAGGACAATTACAGAATATTTAGAGAGCAAATTCAATAATTGATGCTTGAGGTAGGTGTGCAAGTGAGACTTGACATACAAAATATCCTCAAGAGAGATAGATTCTAGTATCTGGGGTCTGTAATCCAAGGGAGAAGGGATATCAACGATAATATCA
Source organism: Solanum okadae (assembly GCA_036553675.1). NCBI lineage: Eukaryota > Viridiplantae > Streptophyta > Magnoliopsida > Solanales > Solanaceae > Solanum > Solanum okadae. The sequence continues at coordinate 15,002,969 of CM071682.1, forward strand.
CATAACATGTTAATGTGGCCTGGATTAAGTGGAGGCTTGCCTGTCACGATCCAAAAACCCCCAGTCATGTCATCCAAAAAAACCCAGTCATGATGAAACCTACCATAACCCACCGATAGGTAAGTCAACTTATAAGATGCATATTGGGCAGAATCAATAACCAACCAGTAATTTAAAGCATTAGACAAGAAACACAGTGGAATGAGAAATAACAATAATATATACAAAGCAGAAGTACAAGATCCAATCCCATGACCTTGTGGACGATTGTATGGAGCTACTATACAAGTACAAGTTCCAAAAGTGGATCAAAAGTACACATTTGTCAAAAATACAAAAGACTAGTAAAAAATTATATACATGCAGAGATAAGTAGAACTAGGACATTATTAGCTCACCCTCTATCTCTGAACATATTCTCCAAGAAATCTTGAATCATCATTGTCGGCTAGCGCTCAAATATGCATCAAGAAAACAGATGCATGGTGTGGCATGAGTAAAAAAAATAGGTACCCAGTACGGATCATAGGCCGACTAAGCTTGGAAGGTAAAGACAATTCAAAAAAGGGAGAAAGTAACAACTAGTAGAGGTTATACAAGTGAAGCAATAACGAAAGACTAAATATAGAGCTCATAAGTCTAGAAACGGATGAAACTGAAAAGTAAAGAAACTAGTTATAACCTAATTGGATCCCCATAAGCCCAATGAGTACATAAAAGAGCTAAAGGATAAGAATTAGAAGTATTCCAAAACCGAAACGACCATCCTCAAACTTTAATCATGGTGAAGGAATTCTGACTAACCTAACAGAACCATCATGTCAGAACATAAACCCGACTAGTAGAAGTGTACCAGGACTTAAATCGTAGTTGGTAGAAATGCGTGCAGGCCTTGAGTCGTGGCTAGTAGACATCAAATGCCTCCAAATCACACACTCTTCGCCATGCGGGAACACATCGTAGGTATAAATCATAATCATAATCACCAAGGACCACTACAGGTTGAAATTCAAGATTGATCCAGTATAGCCAACATAGCCAGAACTCGCAAAATATTACAATGGGGACGAAACATACGAGAAATCATGGATCAACTGTTACAAGAGCTGAGTTTCTTCCTAGCTAAGAGTTCATACTATCAAACCCAAGTCTGCTATATCACTTTACAGGGAGCTAATCAGTCCAAAACGATGTTAGAGAATTTCTAAGGAAAAACAGCTCCAAATTGCAAGTATAAGACAACACTAGCCTACACCTAGGATAAGGACAAGTAAAAGCTTCTAATCAATACAATCCACAATAAAGAAACCACAAGGAATGATATAATCAATGTAACTAAAGTAGGCATGCTCAATTCCTCGAAGATAAGGCTTAGGCAAGCGTTCTAACTATTAAACATGATTCAAACTAGAAACGCATGCCAAGACTAGCTAATCAACATGAATTTACTAGTACAACTCAATCTAATGATCATTAAGTTGTAGCCTACCTAAATTAATGTCACACCCCGAGCCTACACCCTGGGCGGGACTGGCACTCGAGAGCCATTATTGGCCCCAAGCGAACCCTTGGCCTGGCTTACTTACTCAACGGAAGACTTAAACACAAGAAACAGTCTCAAAAGGATAACTTATGTAATGTCTTAAAGAAATATCAAATTTAGCCAAAACAGCAACTCAAGTCTTAAACGTATACAACTAAAAATGGAAAGACTAAAGAACTATAGCTACTCGTCTATGAAGCCTCTAAAACAAAGAGGGATGTCGGGAAAAGATCCTCGATCATCCTAACAACTGAAAAACTAGAAAACAATGTAAAAAGGAGCCCTCCAAAAAGCAAGGGGGCTCACCAACAGACTCTGAGTGCTCAATTGGATCAACGAGGCGCTGGATGCTGATTCTGCTTACTTGTGTCTGCATCATAAAAAGATGCAGGCCAAATGACATCAGTACATTGAATGTACGAGTATGCGAGGGGAAACTAAACATAACATAAGCTTGAAAGTAATCTGAAAGGAACACTTACCTTGGCTTTACTCAACTCATGAATAACTTAACTCAATATAAAGCAACAACATATGCAATATATGGAAAGGTTTTAAAACAATAGAAAGCAACTCAGTTTGTTAAAGAAATGCTATAACAACTCAACTTACTCATATAATAAAGTAATCTACAACCACCACTATCAGCCTAAGTGGATATACAACGTCTTGCCTACGCTGCCAGAACTGTCCTATACTTTGCCGTCATATAGAACGCCTTAACTATGTCACTAGTCTATGCTAAAAAGCACTAAGGAATCATCTAAAAAATATGATCCTTTTCTATCCATGATGGCTACATGGTTTATGAAGACAGAGTTTTTATGAACTCGCATCCCCATATCGGTGCTCAATACTACTTCCAAAAATATACTTAGCTCATATGTTTTTAAAACAAAATTTCTTTCTTTGGTTTGAGATAATTACTCAAAACTTAGCTTAAAAAGCTCTCTTGGGAATACTTAGTTCCCGTATAATCTTTGAAGAAAAGAACTTTACTCTTACTCTTTACTTAACTCAAAGCTTAAGTCTTAAAACAAAGTTAAAACGTTTGTGAAAGACTTTTGGAAAACTTTATGAATTTCTCTTAACTTGACTTTTAACTTTCCTTGAATTGAATTATGGATTCAAGAATTGTGATTTGTGATAGGAAAGATCTCATGATGTTTAGGAGTGTTTTTAGATAGTTAAACATGAGAAAAGTTTAAGAAATCACTGTCTGGAAGCAAGTCCACGACGCGGAGATGCATTTAAATATTTGGTCGCGAAATAAATTTTGAGGCAGAACGGTCTGTGACCGCTCCGCTCCACGAAGGAGATTTCCCCAAATCTGAGGAATAGGTCCGCGACGCGGACCTGGTGCCCAGATTCCCCCTACTTTTCCTTCTTCATTTTTCCAACCCTGAATCGCCTAAACTCGACTACTTTTCTCAAATTCTCTTTAGATTCAGATACCCAGTAAATGTACCTAAGAACCTAACTCAAAACAACTCCAAAACTAGACGCGATAGTCTCAACAACTCCTCAATTCAGCCCAATTCAAGAACGAAAATAAATTCAAGAACACATATCAAGAATATCTAACTTTCAACCCTTTTTAGGACGAATTTCGCTGAACTAAAAATGATTGGCGCGTGGGTGAATGAACCCAACGCTATGAAAGTCTCACATACCTCGTAGGGATCACCCCTTGACGAAATCCACAATCTTAGCTTCGAGAATTTGGCGCTTCTTGCTTCTTCTCCTCTTTTCTCTTCTTCCTTTCTCTTTTCTAAAAATCCTAACTCAATATTGTAAAGCGTAAACTGACCAAGTTAAGTTTAGACCCCAACTAATTACCAAAAACGAAATTAAAATAATAGGTTAAGGAAAAGACCAAAACACCCTTCCAAAATCCGGATTGGACTTTCCTTATCCAACCAGCCCAACTTCCAATGGACATATCTCACTCATACAAACTCGGAATCGTGCAAACTCGGCGGTGTTGGAAAGATAATTCCAAGATCTTTCCTACGGTATCTGGAAGCACACCTAAATCATCATGAGCTAGTAGTTATGGTCATTTGAAGTTGACCAAAAACCCAAACCTAGCATAACTTAACAAATTTCCAGATTTTTCATTCTTTCCTAAAATGACTATTTCCAATTGTAACTCTTTCTAGTTCTTTCAATTAGCGAGATGTTACAATTCGAACCGCACACGCTCCAAATCCACTATACTGGAGCTTACCCCTTCAAACTGCATCTGATCACTGCCACAGTGACAAATAAATGATTACAACGTCAATACAGATGTTTTGAAACCCAAATCACAACAATTGAAGACAGACACAAAAATGAGTCAAAATAGCATTATAGGACTTGCATCAAGAATTATGAAATTTACTCCACCCATTGGTCTCATATAGTTTTAGGAAATTGTTCCCAAGGACGGGCACAATTTGAGCTTTTACAACAAGACAAAACAGTTCATGCAATAACAAGGAATATGATTCACTATTAAAGAGGGAAGGGAAGATCTTCAAGATAAGAATTTACCACCAATGTGATTCCCCCACACCGTCCAGATGGTCAAAATATGTAGTTCCAACAATTCCGACCAAATGCAAGGAAAATCAACTTAATCAAAGCTCTAGAAACGAAATAATTGAACACTGATCAAATTTTCAGGACTAGTCTTTTAAATTTGATCAGTTAAATGACTTTCGTGATCACGGTGGTCAATAGGGTGAGGCCAACATTGACCTTTCTTTGCGAACGTGGCAGCCCATCTGCAAACGTGAATGGACAAGGTCCCACCTCTCCATGAACACGTAGTTGAGCATGTGAATGCGGTGACCAAATCTCTTGGTCTCCAAGAATGCAACTCTATGCCTGCGAACGTGAAGAACAAAAGCATGGTGCACCAACAAAGGTTTCTCAAGTTCAAGTTTGACTTGGAAAAATGTCTTGATAGGGCCTCTGGATTTGTTCGGAACCCCATGCACACATACTACGCTACCCCACAAAACTCGACATTCCAAACTCAATGAAGATGTCAAAACTTCTAACCGAGGTTGTCTCTACAAAAAGTGGATCCTACACCCAATCTCCATTTTAAGCCAAAATCCATGATGTGGCTCAAAATAAGCCCGAAAGTCTCAGGGTCTGCACCAAAGGTCTTTCTAGACCAAACTCAATGCATCTAATAAAACCATCAGAATTGTATTCTGGGGCTATCTACCTAATGATTTCACCAAAATCAACCGTTCATATTTCAAAATCTCGAAAACACAAAAACACAAAAACTCACATAAAATCAAATGAACGACCAGGTGACTAAACTGTCAATCTCAGTGACTTGGGTCACTACGGAAACTCTCTAGATGCTGAAAATAACCAATAAAGAGGAAATGAACTAGTGGGTCATTAAATTTCTACTAGAGTTTTGTGTGATAAAAAGATACCACAGAAACTCAAAGGTAAGTTATATAGAGTAGTGGTTAGAAGTACATTTTTTATGGGACTTAGTGTTGGCAGTTAAGAACTCCCATATCTAGAAGATGCATTTTAGAGAGATAAGGATGTTGAGGTGGATGTGTTACCATACTAGGAGCGATAAGATAAGAAATGAGGATATTTGGGATAAGGTCGTAGTGGCACTGGGAGTGGCTTCTGTGGTGGATAAAATGAGAGAAGTGAGACTCAGATATTTTGAACATGTGAAGATATATAGAGTTAATGCATAGACACACTAATGATAAGGAGTAATAGGTTGGTTATAGAGGGTACGATAAGAGGTAGAGGTAGGCCAAAGAAGTATCCAGGAGAGGTGATAAGACAAGATATGATACAATTTCATGTTATCGAGGATATGACCTTATATAGGAGGGTGTGAAGGATGCGTATTAGGACAGAAGGTTAGTAGGTAGTGTAATGTTATCTTGCATATGTTTGTTGGTGTTTGCGATGGTACTAGTCATATTATTTTAGTTCTTGTTTTTTTTATTATTGTTTTCAATAATATATCCTAGTATGTTGTTGATTGTGTTTCGATTATTCACATTATTTTATTATTGTTTTGTCTCCTATATGGTAGTCGTTGCACTGTTTCCTTGTTATTTTATATATTCCCTTGATTGTCTCCTTCTTCTTTATATCGGGATTTATTGCATTTAAGTTGAGGGTCATTTGGAAACTGTCTACTTACCTTCATAAGGTGGTGGTAATTTTTGCATACATTCTACCTTCCCTAGGCCGTACTTGTGGAATTTCACTGGTTATATTATTGTTGTTGTTAGAAGACATCCTCCCGTCCCCACTCTTAAGACTATTGCTTCAGTTTGATTAAAACAAAAATTTTACAATGCCTTCTTGTTAGAGAGTACGTATGGCCTCACTTCATCAAAATGGACTCAAAACATAAACTTAAACAAAAGACAAAAATCGCAACTAACATAAGACAAAATAGGAAAATATGACAAAATCCTAAAACCACAAACCAAGGTCCTTCAATAACCTAAAGCCTAAGCTCTAAGTCAATCTCCCCAACGAAGGAAACAACATAGGTTCTCTAGATTATTGAATGGATTAATTCAATAATCCTAGCGGCCAATGCATCATTCATATTTAATTGGATCTCATATAGATGCAGTTTCTTAAAACCTCTTACTAGAGACAAATCCAACATATGATCATTTGCTAAATCAACGTAAGATACTATTGTAGAAAACATATGTTGTTGCTGGTGAACTGATGAGTCAATAGTAAATCTCTATTGTTGTTGATAATCGAAAAATGGAACAAACACTTTTGTTTTGCTGGGTTTTTAACCCAGTCGTCCTTGGAGCGAACCTTTGTATGACCTGCTATGGCATGGCTTGAAGTAAGGAATTGCTTACAATTGATGCATTAGTACAATAGAAGGAAGTGTAGGCTAAAGTGTCTCACTAGAGGAGCTAATTAAGTTCCTCTAACTCTCGCTCCAAAATTTAAGTGAAGTCAATAACCCCCAAAACTAATCACTTTCTATCAATTTGGGAAAACAAAGTTACCTTATCATCAATGGTAGGATATAAATTAATTAAGGCACATGAATGGCAATGAAGTCTCATTTTGACGGGCACACTTTTTTTTATCTCCTCCGAAATAATTTCACCTAGATTTCAGGAAAGAAACAACTGAAGTCCTGTTCAATGTTTAAATCACGTCACTCACGGCCTTAGAATACCATAGATTTGCATGGAAGGTCCTTGAAATATTCTAGGCTTGTAGAGCAGGGGTGGAGGCAGCATATTATGAGGGGTTCATCCGAACCCCCTCTGCGAAAAATATTACTATTTATACATGGTTAAAAATATTTTTTAAGTATGTATAATAGATGTCGAACCCCCTTCCACTAGTTTGTGTGTTTACTTCTCAGATTTTGAACCCCCTTATTAAAATTTCTGGCTCCGTCACTGTTGTAAAGTATTCTAGAAAGGGTTATTATTTGTAAATATATACAAACTTATATAATAAATATTATTTTCATTTTAGCCACAAGTGACTAATATAAATATAGAGGCATTCATAGCTAAACGAATCAAGCAAATAATTCAAGTTCTCTCAAATACAAATCTCCCTCGCAAGAAAATTATGAGGGAGATTTGTATTGGAGAGAACTTAAATTATTTGGTTGATGTGTTTACTGATGAATGTCTCTCTATTTATATTTCTTACTTGGGGCTAAAATAAAAAAAATATTTTTTTATATATAAAGTTCATACATATTTACAAATAATTCCCCATTCTAGAATATTCTACAAGTCTAGAATATTTCAAGGATCATCCATGCAAATCTGTGGAAATCTAAGGTTGTCAGCGACGTGAGTTCAACATTGAAAGTGACGACCAGCTTAAGGAGGCTTCCAACATTACTGCTCCTCTAAGAGCTCCCCATAATGCACCATGATTCCAGTTAGGGAGTCCCTACCTTCCTGCATGCTTTATTTAATGAATTATGGACAATGTGTGCTTTTCAGTTGGGGGTGGGGAGTTTATTTTTGTTATGATATTATGAGATATATTGATGGTGCCCAGTTCTTGGTTGTTGTTTTGAGATGTTATGGATACAATTGTATGCCCTTGGTTGCATGATTTGTAATTATTTATGCCCTTATGGGCGATGTTTCTACTTGATGTCTTTGATTTTATTGATGTGTTGATTGCTCTCACTGTGCTTGTTTTAATGCTATATGGAGTGCATGCCTAATTTGCCTCTTATTAATAGTGTGTTAATAAACTCCATGGTTTTTTTTCATGACAGTTCTTTTTCGAGTTGTGGATTTGTTTTATTGTATTGATTTTTTTAATTGTCTAACCGATCGAGTGGCTTTTTCCTATGATTTATTTGAACGCTTCTTATAAAAAAAAATTAAGAAAAGAAAGGAGATATAAGGGGTGTAAAGAATATAAAGTTGGTGCATGAAGAGATATAATATAGGCTAAAAGCCTATGTTTAGGGGTGCACCATGTGAAAAGCCTTGTTGAATATAGAGAACTTATGTTTGAAAAGAGCTCACAATAGTGCAAATTGCTATATGTGCTATAAAAGACGTTTGTCAAAAAATATGATCACTCCTTTTGTCAAAAGAGCTTAATGTGTGTTTGAATAAAATATGTAGGTGTAAATAAGGAAACTATGGGGTTTAAGGAGGCAATGAGTCACTCAATTATCAATATGATTCCCATAAGGCCTAAATTATTTTGAGCTATGTGAATCTACATTAATAGTGAATCACATGAAGGTCAAGTCTCTGGTTCTCCTTGCATGCCTTTTGAACATCTTGGAGAGAGTGAGAGAAAACTCTTTCTATCATGCATCCCATTTGTGTGAAGTACGGGTGTACAAAATCGAACCATAGATTTGCATGGAAGGTCCTTGAAATATTCTAGGCTTGTAGAGTATTCTAGAAAGGGATATTATTTGTAAATATTACAAACTTATATAGTAAATATTATTTTCATTTTAGCCAAAAGTGACTAATATAAATATAGAGTCATTCATCACTAAACGAATCAAGCAAATAATTCAAGTTCTCTCAAATACAAATCTCCCTCGCAAGAGAATTATGAGGGAGATTTCTATAGGAGAGAACTTAAATTATTTGGTTGATGTGTTTACTGATGAGTGTCTGTCTATTTATATTATTTACTTGGGGCTAAAATAAAAAAATATTTTTTTATATATAAGTTCATACATATTTATGAATAATTCCCCATTCTAGAATATTCGACAAGTCTAGAATATTTTGAAGGATCATCCATGCAAATCTGTGATATTCTAAGGTTGTCAGCAACGTGAGTTCAACAATTGAAAAGGACTTTAGTTTGTATGGATTCCTAGATAGCTATGTAGAGGTGGAAGAAACAGTAGTTAAGAGGGAGTGTCAATTGCTCTTTGAGTCTCTCGGTTGTTTGTTTCCTGAAATAGTTCATGATGAGTTCTTTACTTCCTACCAAGTCCAAGCTAGGATGAATCATAAAAACTACAAGTTGTTTCTTTCCTGAAATCTAGGTGAAATTATTTCGGAGGAGATAAAAAAAGTGTGCCCGTCAAAATGAGACTTCATTGCCATTCATGTGCCTTATTTCTATCATACGCTTGAATGTTAAGTTAACGTTGTTGTCCCACATTGATAAAAATGATTAGCTTTGAGGCTTAAGGAGGCTTCCAACATTACTGCGCTCCTCTGAGAGCTCCCCATGATGCACCATGATTCCAGTTAGGGAGTCCCTGCCTTCCTGTACGCTTAATTTTATGAATTAGGGACAATGCATGTTTATTTTGTTATGATATTATGAGATATATTGATGATGTCCAGTTCAGGCTTGGTTGTTGTTTTGAGATGTTTTGGATACAATATTTGTATGCCCTTGGTTGCATGATGTGTAATTATTCTATGCCCTAATGGGCGATGTTTCTACTTGATTGATGTGTTGATTGCTCTCGTTGGGCTTGATTTAATGTTATATGGAGTGCATTCCTAATTTGCCTCTTATAAATAGTGTGCTAATAAACTCCATGATTTTTTTCATGACATAGTTCTTTTTCGAGTTGTAGTTTTGTTTTATTTTATTGTCAAACCGGGTGGCTTTTTTCCTATGATTTAAGGAAGAGCGGACCATTTTAAGGAAAATTGACTTGTGTAAGAATAGTATGTTGAATTGCAAATGCGTGGAATTTGTGGGGCACCAACAATTTTAGGCATGTGAAAATGTGATTTGACAATTTGATAAAGAAAGGGAAGTGGCATGAAATCTTTCTCTTGTGCATATAATCTTTATATTCTTCACTTGGCATCATTTCATAAAAGAATAGCGTGTGATTTAGAGTGCTTTGCATGCTCGTTTGTATTTATTGGTTGTAGAATTAACTTCCTACATTGAGTGTTTTCATTTGCATGAATTGTAGGCTAGAACTTATCCAGAATGTTTATAAGGCAAAATCCTAGATAACATGTGCTCAGAAGATGAACATAGGCTTTTTTTGAACTGTTGCTTGACCATAAACCTCTTACTAATGCCCTAGTAAACCCATTTGAGCGTATATCCTTTTTATTGATAATCACAATGTACACCTTAACCTTTTTCTGAAAACCTCTCCGTTTCACACCCCCGTATTTGAACGCTTCTTATTAAAAACAAAAGAGAAGAAAGGAGATATAAGGGGTGTAAAGAATATAAAGTTAGGCTAAAAGACTATCTTTAGGGGTGCACCATGTGAAAAGCCTTGTTGAAGATAGAGAACTTTTAAAAAAATTAAAATTCCAAGTAGTATCCCTGGCAGATGTATTTCATTGAATGGAGAGGGGGACTAAGCCTTACCCCTTAGTTACATCTTAGATTGCAAGCAATCAACCAAAAAACAAAAGAGAGAATGCTTACCTAAAAAGGCCACCCATTCTCTAATATACATAGGTTAGTTAGCTTACGAAAAAAATGGCCTTGTCATATTTGAACCTAAAGCTAGGCATCTGCACTTTGTCGAGAAAGAATGGACCTTTACCACCCTCTGGCACTTCATTAAAATTGTCGTAGATGATTGTTGTGGCCCATTTTGCCAGATAATCCGCTACTTTGTTGGCTTCTCTAAAGTAGTGAATGAAATTAATATCGTTCTTATCAATGAGGCAAATAATATCTTCCATAATGGCCCTCAGGTTAAGGTTCTGAGAGTTACTGCTTTGCATCATATCAACTATAATCTTGGAGTCCATCTCAATGGTGCACTTCTCGTACCCCTTGTCCTTCACAATTTTTGTCGCAAACTGAGCGCCTAAGGCTTCCGCAATGTTGTAGTCCTTGCATTGGATAGGTACATCAAAAGAAAATAGGAAGTTTCCATTGGTATCTCTCGCTATGCCCCCAATTTCGGACTTACCATTATTTTCCAAAAAGCTACCATCGATGTTGAGTTTAATCCTTCCCTCCTCTGGTTTCTGCCAGGTAATTGTTTTGACACTGACTTTAGGTCTCAGTTTTTCGATCAGTTCACAAGTGTCTTTCCATTGCATATCTATTTTGTATAGAGGGAATGTTTTGTCCATGGTTGCTTTTAGATTCCAACATATTTGGTGCTCCCATCTTCCTTGGGTAGAACGTTTTTTGAGTACCGTATCTACATGAACATCTTTCTTTCCATAATTCCCAACATATTACAATAGGGACCACTTGAATAACCATTCTTTGAATAGCATTTGTCCCTTGGTTCATCCACCACCCTTGTAGGAATCTTCTTATCGAATTATTTTGATAAACTATCCCCAAAGGATGGCCAAAAAATCTCCACAATCTTTGAGCTGGTTTACTATCAATAAATAGGTGCTTAATAGTTTCTGGTGAAGGAGTATTGCAGCATAGACAACCTTGATGGTTCCTGTTTCCAAACCTACTTATCACATCATTAAAAGGAAGTTTAGATTTTAAAACTCTCCAAGTAAGAAAAGAGAATTTGAAAGGGATGCTCTTATGCCATATATTTTTAATCAAAGGATCGGGATCTCTGGTATTTCTTATGCTCTCCCTAGCACTTTTGTTGCTAAAAACTCCATCACTAGCGACATTCCAATAAATGTAGTCGTCCCTTGTATCAGCTCCTATCTTGATCCCTGCAACATGTTGTACAAGCCAATTATGAACAAAGTTTCTAAGTTTTTGGAAATTCCAAACCTGATTATTGAGAAACTCTTTCACAAGCCTTTTAATAGATTGTGACTGGTTAGGACAGTAAGTCGCAATGGGTCCAAGACCAGTCCAGTTATCCCACCAAAAATTGCTATTTCCTCTACAAATCTTCCAAATCATGTTGTGCTCAGCTTGATTTCTTGAAACTGTAAGAGATTTCCAAATATGAGAGTCACCAGACACCCAAACCTTGGACACTGGATGGGCAGTGATGCAATATTTATGCTTGGTGAATTTGGCCCAAAGAGAATCTTGTTGTCTAAATCTCCACCACTTTTTAAGGTTGATGGTAGCACTAATTTCAGTCATACTCCTTACTCCAATGCCCCCTTCCTCCTTAGGAAAACAAATGTTCTTCCAAGAGCTCCAGTGATGCTTATTTTTCTCATCTGTAGATCCCCAAAAGAATCTTGCAAAATGTCTTTCCATGAACTTGATGATTCCATTAGGAGGAGTAAGAGCGGTAAGGATGTACATGGGTAGAGACTGTAAAACATGTTTAATCAAAGATAATTCCCCCCCCCCCATAAGAGAGGAGTTTGTTCTGCCAGCCGCTTAGTCTTCTAATAATCTTGGAAAGCATCTTCTCAAAGTACTCATTTCTTTTTTTACCAATGTAAATGGGACAACCAAGGTATTGAAAAGGAAACTCTATTAAGAAAGCCAGTGGAATCTCTAATCTTGTTAATCCTACTAGGGCCAGTACCAGGAGCAGTAAGGAAAAAACATTTCTTTTTATTCATTCTTTGGCTAGAGCTCCTTTCATACATATGAAATTTCTTCATGATCATTTTGACAGACTTACTGTTACCACTGGTAAAAATAACTATGTCATCAGCATAAGAAAGATGATTAATAATTGGACCCCTGTTAGACATGGAGAAGGGCAGGAAGTGATCACTATGCATAAGATTATTAAGCAATCTTGTTAGTACCTCAGCACCAATAATAAAAAGAGAGGGAGAGAGAGGATCACCTTGCTTGAGTCCTTGGGAAGAGATGAAAAATCCATTTCTATTACCGTTGATGATGATAGAATACCATACATTATCAATAGTACCCATAAACAAATCAATGACCTCTTGTCAAAAACCAAATCTTTTTAAAACAACACTTATAAATTATCATGACATCCTGTCATAAGCTTTGGCCATGTCTAACTTAATAACAACATTACCACCCTTATTTTTACTTTTGATACTTTGAACAATTTCTTGAGTGAGCAAGATGCTCTCAGTAATGAGCCTCCCTTTAATAAAACCACTCTGATTTTCAGAGATCATTTTTGAAAGTAAACGGTTAAGCCTTATTGACAAAATTTTAGTAATAATTTTACAAGAAAAATTACTAAGACTAATAGGACGCATGTCAGAGAAATTAGTAGGACAATCTATCTTTGGAATCAAAGCTAAGAGGGTATGTGTGAAAAATTTATTCAGTTTCCTCTTTTGAAGAAAAACTGAACAAATTCAATCACCTCCTCTTTGATTATATCCCAACAAAATTGAAAAAACTTACTTGAAAAACCATCTGGTCCAGGAGAACTATGAGGGTTCATGTTGAAAACGACGTAGATAGAGAACTTATGTTTGAAAAGAGCTCAAAATAGTGCAAGTTGCTATATGTGCTATAAAGACATTTGTCAAAAAATATGGTCACTCCTTTTGTCAAAAGGGCTTAATGTGTGTTTGAATAAAATATGTAGGTGTAATAAGGAAAATATGGAGTTAAACTTCGTAAATAAGTAGTGTTTAGGGAGGCTATGAGTCACTCGATTATCCATATTCCATTCTATTACCTTACCCAATATGATTCCCATAAGGCCTAGATTATTTTGAGCTATGTGAATCTACATTAGTAGTGAATCACATGAGGGTCAAGCCTATGATTCTCCTTGCATGCCTTTTGAACGTCTTGGAGAGAGTGGGAGAAAACTCTTTCTATCATGCATCCCATTTGTGCGAAGTAACTTACTTGTGTGTGGGATTCTCACTACCGGAGAGTGCCATTTCAACCTTAATAAGGGGATATGATGTCTCACTCTCAATTAGGATTTATTTTACTTGAATTCAAGACTTACTAACCATTGATTATTTTACTTGAGAAAAGGAAAAAAAATTGTAAGAAGAATTCATTAGCAAGTATTTGGGCTTTTACCCATTTCATAATTGCTGCTAGAAATTGAGTAATTTACTTGAGCTAAATTGGTTGTTTAATTAGAAACATTTTGGGGTTTGACAAATCCAAAAGTGAATTGCCTCTATATATTGGGAAATTGTAAATTCAGGCAAAGTCAATGTTACCCATGTCAATATCATTTGATAATCAAATTTTATAATCCAATTGGATGCTATAGACTCTATCACATCCTTAGGTTCTCAATCTCAACTGTTTGAATCAGATTTTGCAATGTAGTTCAATTTAAATATGTTAGATAATTTAGTCCCCCCCCCAACACACATTTAATTTCCCATTACTTGCAAACAAATAATGAAACATAGACATAGAAATCACTCTTATTTCCTTGAATTCGACCCTGACTCATAGTTGAGATAAATATATTGTAAATGACCATTTATATTTCTTTTTAAAAGGTGTGCTAGGACATTATCACTTATCAGCGCACCCCTAAGCCACAAGATAGGCCTCATGGTGCGCCCAATGCAAATTCGGGTACAATTTAGGAAAACCTTTCGGGTTAACCCAACCCGATACACTTATTTTAAAACTCATCCCTCAATTTTTTTCCCCTTATTTTCTCACTTCCTGCACCACTATTCTTGCAATTTCTCTCAATAAAACCGCGAAGCACACACCATTTTCAATCTTCTTCTATTACTTCATTAAGCTTCAAGGTAAGTTTTATATTAATTTATACTCAATTACTTTGTTGTTTAAAGGTTAGTTTTCCTAAACACATTACTATTCTTGCCCTTATTCCTGATGAATGTTTAAAGTTGATAATGGACATGGGATTTTAATCATAAATTGTTGGGTTATTGCTAAACATTAATGGGTAATGGAGAACAAGCTTAAAAATTAATATAAAACCTGAAAGTATGGCAGCCCTAGAGTTTAACTTTTGAAATTGACTTGCATAAATTGTAGTCTATTACTGCATTATTGTTGAAATTGGTTATTATTCATTGATATCAATAGTTGGGGAAGTCTAAGTACATTACAAACAGCCCAGCAAGTCATCTCCTGAGCCGGTGCCTTCATCTTCTCTGGTGCTATCAGTGCATGAGCTTCTTATGGTGCAGGGTACTCAGAGTTGTTTTGTACCTAATCAGTTGTTCGAGATCTGGCCCTTGCTGGAATCAATTTTTTCTTCCTACCTCGAACACCTCTTCTATCTTGTTCTCTAGCGCGAGTCACAACAATAGCAATTTTCTTGGGTGCCTTTGTTCTACCTTCTCTTGAACATGTCCTTACTATATTCGACAAAAAAGAGTGAAAGAGTCAGATTCCAATTTTATCACTAGATACCTATTCAAATCAAGTTATAAAGTGAAGGAAAGAAGAAAGTGAGTTTTTCCTGGTGTCTTGTATCCTCTCGAAGAGACATACAAATGTCTCAGTACAATTCCATAAGACTCTACTAGACATGTTCTAGTATGACGAGATCAACAAACCTAGGGCTCTAATACCAATCTTGTCATGACTTAGATTGTCGTGATTGATACCCACAATAACCTCCTTAGTGGGTGAACTTAATCTTACCAACTAATGTATGCTAATACTAAATCTTAATCATAAAGTGAAGCATTAAGACAAGAAATAAACTATCAACTATAATAAATTGCATTCCCAATATATGAAAGTCATCACACTAGAACTCTAACCATCAAATATCTAAGAGTAACAAAAACTAATAAACCAGGTCAATGTCTTAAAAGGAAATACATCTATCATTAGAAAATATGTGGTTGCCTCAACGAAAGTAGCTCACCCTCAGATTTGAATATAATTACGTTAGATGTGGGACTGCGTAGATATCTCTAGATCACAATATACACTCAAAAGAAAGTGTAGTAGTAAAATCAGTACAATTAGAATGTACTAGTAGGCAACATATGACGATTCAGACTAGCAACAAGTTTATAAACACAATCCATAAAATAAGTAGAAATGTTCACTTCGTAGTCAACAAAAGTCCCACAATCAAGAAATCATCAACCATATGTGTAGAAATAAATGGTCTCACTCCAAACATATCAATATCGTTAGCCAATGGACATATAAATCACCACTACAGAGATAATCATCATAAAAAATACTGCAATCAATAAGCAGTCACACACAATAAGGAATCCACATTGATATCAAAGATATATGGCTAATGTATGTCATCAGTCTCACCAGTAACTCACACAGTATATATACATGTATGATAAAGCGTCTTTAATCATACTCATATAGTCATGTACTACATAAGACCTAGGATATCCATGCACCATATTGGCGTGGTGCCCGATCAACCACTTGTACTAGTACGATACTAGATATGACACACAACTGCTCTTTATTAAGGTCACATCAAACTCGAACCACTCATTATCAGAACATTATATATATTCTTATCATTTCATTGTATCTCAATATGCTCTCTGCTAAGTTATCCCTGAGGAAAACAAGTATTGTATAAATCATAAGTGCACATAATAAATTGTTCACAACTTATTTATACAAGCTTCATTATCTCAACAAATATCATTCACATGCTATGTGTGAAGACCAATTAACATATTTTATATATTCATATAGAATATGAACGACTAATCAAAGTCTCATATGAAGGTAGAGTTGAAAGGAGATCATATCGTTGAAAATATATGTTGGAGGCCAATGAATGTATTGATCAGGAGATTTGGTGGGAACCTAGATAAGAACACTCTAATGTTTATTTTGATAACTAGAGAAAGTTGGGGTCATAACATTATGTTCTTGTAACAACCTATCTAGTCGTTATGGAAAGTTAGGGCCATATGACCCTTGTAGAGTTCCCATAGTCCATTGACCTAGTAAGAAGAAAAAATGGGGAGGTTTAAAATAAACATCTCTTGATTATTGTGATAGTTGTGTTATTATGTTATGTTGTGTTCTATATGAGATGACCTTTGTAAGACACTCTGAAACTGTATAGAGAATTCAAAACTAGTAGTTGTAATGCTACTAGTTAAGTAAAGTAAAATCCACAAGTGGATTTATATTTACTTTTGGTGGAGGAGCATTCTCTTGGAAATCATCTAAATATACAAGTATCACTTGCTCTACAATGGAATCTAAATTTATTACCTTAGATAAGGTCGATGAAGAAATTGAATGACTCCAAATTTCTTAGAAGAAATTCCATTCTATCCCAAATCTGTGGGACCTTTATGCATACATTGTGATAGTCAAGAAGAAATAGGTAGGGCAGGGAGCATCATGTACAACAGAAAATCTCATCACATACGACAAAGACTTAATACCATAAGAAAACTACTTTCTAGTGAAATTATTACGATTGCCTATGTAAAGCCTAGAGATAATGTGTCAGATCCACTAACAAATGGCCTAGATATAAAGGCAGTTGAAAGATCATCTAAGGGGATGATTTTAAGGCTTAGGACAATTCATCATGGCGGTAACTCTACCTAGTAGATTCTAGATCCGAAGAGCTAGGTTCAAGTAGATAAAACAAAGTTGTGACTAACGGTTCGACATTTTTTTAAAAATCAATCCATTATCATGATGAAGACAATGTTTAGGAACATGGATAAAATATTAAGGCTCTTTAACGAGTTAATAAAGCTTAAAGTTTTCTAATGATTTAGTAAGTTTGGTAGATTTGATCAAATATTGTATCTAAGTGATGACACAGTTAGAAATCAATTATGTGAGTGTGAAATGTAAGTCGCTTCAAAGAGGATGATTGTAAAAGCTCATTTCTTTATACATTCATGAAACTATGAGGTGTTCATGGTTGAAATGAACACAACTGTGAGAACTATAGAGGATAAAGGATTGATTGTGTGACGTGTGGTTGTCTAGGTATACACCAAAGCTCGAGGGTTCAAATATATCAAATCTAACAATTTACCGAGTAGATCCAACATATGTGCACTATAGAAAGTTCAAAAGGAAACCAACTTATCTAGATGCAATTAATTCTCACTTGTAAAGTACATACTTGTTTGTTTCTTTGTCTTAGAGTCGTTTCCCAATCATGCGGGGGATTGTTGGGTTTTATAAAGAGTTGTGATGAAAAGTTGTGACTTTTATGAGGAGTTAAACTTTTATGGAAAGTTATGACTTTTATGAAATGTTGTGATCTTTACAAAAAGTTGTGACTTTTCCAAAGCAGTGTGACCTTTACGGTAAGGCGCACAAGCACATGTTCACACTACCCTTTGTTGCCTATAAATAGATGGATTTTCTCTTATTTAAAAAAAAAGGAATTTTTGGACTTCTTCTTCTACTGCTAAATCTAGTATTATTGTACGTTACTACCATTGAGTGATTCGCTAACACCGTGGTTTAGGTACCAATAAACCGGTGAGTAAGATCATTCCATCTGGGGAGGATATTCAATTAACCTCTGATAGTTGAGCGGAATAATTTCATAAAAGACACCATGTGCATTCAGTGAGTTTGATTTTCTTCTTTTAGAAAAATATATGGTATGCTATTTCTAATCTGGTTTAAATTCTATTTTCTTTATTGGTTTTAAGTTTCTAGTTTTGAAAATACTCTTTAAACTTTGTTGTTTCTTACCAAGTTATTCAAAGTTGTTGTTCTAAGTATCTTAGGAATACAGGATGAACATCAGTTGTCACCTTAAAAAAAATCAAGTAATCCATATTTTTGTTTCTTGTACTCTTCTTTATGATGTAAATCCTATTTCATTTCTTCTCGTGCCCCAAAATGGTTTCCACTTTAAGAGGAGATGGGATATTTTGTTTTCTTCATCTTTTAATTCAACTTAATAAGAATATTTGTTTCATCACCACCAACACAATTTTCTCAAATACCCTCTAGAAAATCTTCATTCTTTATCAAGAAGTTTAAGAATCTAAAATATCTAGAGAATTTGAATGTGAACCCCTGAAACTTGGACAAGCACCAGAACCACCTTAGTTGTACTAATCACCCTTTGAATCCTAATGTGTCGTCTGAATAGACCAGATAGACTAACCCTGCAGATATCACTAGTGAGTCCTATTATATGATTCATTACCCTAGAATGGGACCCATTGTACTTGCCTTAATGAAGAGCCCTCTTATTGATGCCCACTTGGGCCTCGAAACGGAGCTCTTCCATAGTATGAGCATGATCCATCACATCCAAAAATGATTTCCCTACTGAAGCCATAGACTCACTCTTAATCCGCAACTGCAATAACAAACCATGGACAAAAAACGAACCCTTTCCTACTCAGTAGGTAATATCATGGTAGTATGTCTAGAGATCTCATGAAATTAGGCCTCAAACTCAGTTATGATCATGGAGCCCTGCTCCAACCTGGAGAACTAATCTCGGAATCGATCTATGATGCTCCGCGGTTAAATCTAGCAAAGAATGCCTCAGAAAACTAAGTCCATGACGTTAGAGGTAACCCAACTGGTCTATACTCAAAAACATGCTCTTCCAATGGCATAGCTCCAACTACAATAATAAGTTGGGTGGCCACGGGTGCTTATGGTACCTCAACCTGTGGAGCCGCTGGTGTAGGATGATCTTGTGGTGTTGACATAGATGGACATATGGCCTGTTGCATGCCCCCTAGCACGGCTAATAGCTAAGTGATTATCTTCTGAAGATATGGAGCCATAGCTAGCTTAGGTGGTGGTTGGGTTGGTCTCGGCCCCACCGGCAATGGAGGAATGAGAGTTGTCTCAGGTTTTGCCACCGGCTCTGGAGTCCTATGTCTATCTTGATATAGTGTTGCAGCCCTCGCATGACCTCGAGATCTTCCTCTGCCCCCCAGTTAGGGCTCTACCTATAGGCTCTAGTGCATCACCCCCGACTGCTAAGTTTCCTGTGCGACCCATCATGTGAAAGAGTGAAACAAGTAAGACTTCAAAAACCAAATAAGACAAGCGACACATGATAACAAAATAAAAGAGAAAATCTTCCTAAATATGCATTGTAGCCTCCTGAAGATAGAATATGGACGACTCTGTACAAATCCACAGAACTCCACTAGACATTAGCTTTATTTAAGCAACACCGGTGAACCTAAGGATTTAATACCAGAACTGACACAGCCATGGACTTGAACTGCAGTAAAGGCAACCCAAAAACCCGATAGAAACACCAAGTCAGGCATCGAACCTAGCCAATAGAGGTGTCTCTCAAATTTGAACCGAGCCTAATATAGGTGTGTTGAGCCTCAAACCACAACTTAGTGATATGCTAGGGCCTCAAACTGTGGCTAAAGCAAGTACACATGGGTCTCAAATCCAGGATGATAAGTATACACACAAACCTCAAACCATGGAATAAGATTTTGGATATCCCAAAATCCTCCACTTTCTCAAACCGGTCCATACTGTATAATGGAACCATCCTAGAGTCGCTAGGGACCAACTCAAGCTCCAAATCCAAGACCCGACCCCAAATAGCTAAAAAAGAATCGGAAACACCAACAAACACACTCGAGTCAAATCCCAATAGGGAATTATAGATGAAAGGTCAGATGAGTTGAAGTGGCGCCTAAATAAGGATGATACTATTTGATTAAAGTCTTCTATATCAATTTACAAGGAGTTAAGCTGTCTGAAGCGACGTCGGAGCATTTCTAAGGCCCATCGGCTCCAAAATAATAGTCTAAGTAAATTACTAGCCTAAACCTTGGCTAAGTCCAAATACAAGCTACCAATATAACATGAACAACAATAATATGAAGACTACGACGCAAGGCAATCACATAACAAGATTAGACATGCTAGAACTCCTAAAATTTCCTGAAATATACCTAAGGCATGATTTCTAATTTTTAAGCATGGTGCAATTACCAACCCCTCCCCAAGACTAGCTGAATTTACATTTACAAGCTCAATCTAAACACCGGGTAACCGTAGTCTACCTCAATGCAGACTGCATGCGCTCAAAAATCACAATTTTGGAGTTTTGCCCTTTTGAACGGCCTCTGATCACTGAATCGCTTCCAAAAGCAAGATCACAACAACAATATAGACATTTAGAGATTAAAATAGCAACAATTGGAGGAGAATCCAAAATCGAGTCAAAAATAAAATTATGGATCCCACGCTAGGAATCTCGAAATTGACTCCAACAATAGTACCTAAATAGCTTATTGAACTTGTGCCCCAAAATTGGGCACAATTTAAGCTCAAAAAACAACTCGCGACAAAACGAAGCAAGACACCATTTAAAGAATCTTGGGAAGTCCTTCGGGATGGAAATTTACCTTGAAAATTCATCATTCACACTCTTCGGATGACCTAAAGCATAATCTCACTGAAACCTGACCCAACGCAACTTGAATCACCTCAAATAGAAGACCCTAGCTTAAGGAATTACCAAATGAATATGCTAAGCTATGTTGAATTCGTGACTACTCCTTTTATAAAATACCAGTTAAATGACCTCTACGAACACAGGACCCAGTCTGATATCGTGGAAGGTCGACCCCTAATGCATAAAGATTGTGGCACCTGGCCTGCAATCACAAAGGGTCAACTCATTTGCCTATGTGATCGCGGCACAAGGCCTGTGAATGCAATCGTCAACATATGAGGCATCTGCAAATGTGGCACAAGCCTCACGAACACAAAGACCAGGACACTGGTCACCACAAATGTGGCCTGAGGCACGTAAATGCAAAGAGGAGAGGTGGGATGCACCAATTGATGCACATTAGTTGGTTTTTGCAAAGATAGGAACCCTTGACGGTGTGATCGGGATTCATTCGGTACCCTGTGCATGCAAACAAAATATTTTACCTAACCAAATTATGTAGTCCGAACTCAACATAGATGTCAAAACTTCCAACCGAGATCTTCTCAATGAAAAGTGCGTCCCACATACAAATTTCATTTTAAGCCATAAGACACAAGATTTCTTTAAATGGGCCTAGAAGAATCAGGGTCTACTTTAAATGTTCAAAGCTCATAGAACTGTCAAAATTGCATTCTGAGGACTTTTTCCTGAACTTTTGACCGAAGTCAATCATTCAAGTTTTAAAGACTCCAAAACATGGAAACTTACGTAAAAGCCATAAGAAACAAATAGGTGACCGAGTTGTCAGTCCCATCAAGTCATAAGGTATGATAGAATATAGGCACAACAAAATTAAAGAAATATTTAAAGAAATGCATGCGTGTGTACTAAGATAAAAATGAAACCAAGTCATTTCAGGAATAAAATGTGACCAATTAACCATCCAACAAAACCACAAGTACATCTAACTAAACTTAATTGGACCACATAAGAAAATAAGGTACATTCATACGCAAGTTAAGTAAAAACTCGAACGAATCCCTGTAAGTCTAATGGTACATAAAATATCTTAATCTACTAAGAATAAGTTACGATGAGTCTAGAGCCGGAGAAGGAACATAATCGATTAAGAGTCGCTCAAAGCTAAGGGGTGTAGAACCTGAACCTTGAACCATAGATGGTGTAACACCTCAGAATCTAGTAAGCTAAAATAGGGATATGTGAGAGGGCAAGATCCAAGGAAGAGGGAAAGAGCCAAGGAAGGGGGTTAAGGCAACCCAACCTTCCCTAAGCACTGCCTACCTTTCCACGATCACCTTCACGGCTCGTGGTGAGGACCACGGCTCATGGTAAGGCCCATGGAAGGCAAGCCAGTAGCTAGGCTACACTACCCATAGTTATCGTCCTACACACGAGCCACTTCACGGCTCGTGAAGGCCTTGACGGGGCCGTGGGAGAGGTCGTGGTGGTGATTTAGTTTTTAGGGGTTAGGGGAGTGGTTTCCAAGCCACTGGTGATGACCACTAGAGGAACCACGTCTCGTGGAGCCCCTCGTGAAGGTGGGCAGTCCACTGTTAAGTGCAGGGTTAAATATGTCATTCCGGTTTTAATTAGAATAAAGCCATGTTTTATTACCCAAGCTTAGTACACTTATATAAGTGGTTTTAACCCTTTAAACTCACCATTCAAGTCATTATTTCCAAAACCCCCAAAATAAAACCCAAGTTCTTCTCTCAAATATTTCTCTCTCTAGAACTTGAAGAAGAAGAAAGAATTGGAGCTAGGATCAAGCTCAAGTCTCCATTCCTCAAGAATTTGTGGGCTTTATTGTTAAGGTATTTCAGATTTTCATCCATGGAATCCTTTCATCCATGGAGCCCCTATGATTTCACCAATTTTGTTTGAAAGCATGTTATTTACCAAGTTTAAACATCATCATGAAGATTAGTGGAAAAGTATAAGTCATAAACATAGATCATCATAACATAAGAGAAACACTTCATAAATACCCTCAAAGCATACTTGTGCAATGCATGGATAAGACCCCATAAATCTCACCCATGCGAAGTAAACCTCTTTAGGCCATTATTCATATTCATATTCTTGTTCTTGTTGTTATGGGAATAACCCTTAACCGACATGAAACCATGTGAGCTATAAATGATCCCCCGGTGTTACCCACACCGAAAAGGGTAGTCCTACTTACCTAAGGTAGAACCATACTCTTAGCTTAGGTGGATCCATTAGCTAAGTAACCTATGGGGGCACGTAGTTTATGGGATAAGGAGATTGCTACTAGAAACATGAACTCAACTAAGGTAAAAGGTCTCCATCTCATGAGACATACTTTAGGAACCCGAATTCAACTAGTGTAAAAGGATCCCATTTGGAAGCCGGACTCAACTAGTGTAAAAACTTCCATCTCATATACAATATCCACTCGGTGCTAAGCATTAATTCCCACGGAATACATATTAATTCATAACTTGATTCATTAATATAACTCATTAGATCACGCGTGAGAATAACCTTTCACCGTCCATGTCTACATATAGATTCAATAGGTGAGAAAGTCTTTCAACCCTAGAATCATCATATTCTGATAAAACCTTTCACATCATATCATATTCATGCATAAGTGTGTATATGAGAATACCCTTTCAATAACACAACAACTAGATCATAATCATAGACACTTCACTCTCAAAATGTTCTTAAGGCATATACATAAACTTCATAAAATATGCATAATATCATAATTTACCCTTTCAAGAGTCAAAGCTCATATCAAATCAACACATCTAGAATTCACTACATTAGACATGTATATCAACATAATTCAAGTAACCCAATCACTACATGCATAATCTTATAACATTCTTCTTTCATCAACAAACCAACATCGCAAGATCATAATTAGAAAATATGGAGATTTCATGGGTTCTTGGAGGATTTCAACATAAAAACCATAAGCAATCATCGATTCATACATACTACAAAGTAATTCAAGCATTACAATCATTTTTGAAAGTAACCCATGACTTTGGAATCAAACCCTAGCTTTTAGGGATTTCTATCTTTGAAATTGAATTTTTGAAGGGACTCCATGGATGAAGGACTACCATACATTGATCACAAAGTCCTATGAATTTTATGTGAAGACCCTAGCTTCTTCAACCCTAGTTCCAACTTCTATCTTCTTCTTCTTCTTTGAGTTTTCTAGAGAGAGAATTTTTTTGGTGAGGATTAAGTTTGGGAATTGATTTGGGTTTTAGAAATAATGAGATGCTTGACTTAATTTAGTGGTCTAAAATCCTTATATATGTGGTTTAAATTAGGTTAAAACGACATCACTTAATATTAATTAAAATTTAAAAACCCCAAAATACCCCTAAGCTTAACCACTAAAATTGCTCCCAGGTCACCATCCACGAGACCACACTGACGGGCCGTGGATGAAAACACAGACTATCTTGGTCAAGCGTTGTTTGGTTACTGGGAGTTGGCAACCTAGGGCTTGAACCACGACCCTCCACCCACAGGGCGTGGACTGACCAACGGGGTATAGGTCTTTCTGTTGGTCACTGCCCAAGCAGTTTTGTAGGGGGTCCTCCTCAAGGACCCATGATTGGTCCTTGAGGGGTATTACCTTGATGTTCTAACACGAAACCTTCTATTGTAAGTACGGGGAGTTACATTCATGACTCTAACTCTCATGTTAAGCTCTAGCTTAGCCTACTAATTTTCGAGGTGTTACAATATCTCCCCATTTGGATCATTCATCCTCGAATGACGATCTAGACACCTTACGGAAGTAAAGACTCAAGACTAGCAGCCCATCATGCATACAACATCAAAATAATGCACAATTCAAAGGAGAAAATATCCACTCCAACTCAAACATAAACAATGCATCATAAGGAAGTAGGAACTACATCTAACAACCCATTATGCATGAAAATTCAACATTTCTCATATTCATAGGAGGAACTTCCTTCTCCAAACTAAAAGCATGCTCAACACAACCTCAAAGAGCATTTATGCAATATACTTCCAAAAAGCACAACTAAGCATGTTCAACAATTCATCTCATGAAGCATATATGCAACTCTTACTCAATGCACAACAACATGAGGAAAATCAATCATAAAAATTCACTTTCTTACTAAACATAAATTTCTCAAGAACATGCATCACATAAGGAGATCATGGGAAAACACATATCACACACATGACTCCCAAAACAAGAAAACTCAAAAGGAACTACTTACCTCTATCTTGAATAGGAGTAGAAGGAAAGAAATGAGGATATGGAGACTTCATATCGGCCTCGGCCTCAGCCTCCCAAGTAGCACCCTCAACTAAATGATCCCTCTACTACACTTTTACGGAATCAACCTCTTTACTTCTTAACTATACTTTCATCGACTCTCAACCCTTCTAAGGAAACCATGGATGTCGGATCTCCAACACACTTCTCAAGCCTCTTTACACCCTTCATGGGTGTGAATTTCAAGTAGAACCCAATCATGAATATTAGGGACACTCAACAACCTTTCTATATAAGCACACAATCTCCCCATTGGGAGGAAGCCTCTACTAATTCCTTAAGTACCACTTCTTTCAAGTCAATCCCAAATGACTTAACCAAAAACTCATAATAACCATACGGGGTTCTAGAAGTCACATTTGGAATATCATCTTTTCACCCTCAATTGGTGATAATCCAAATGAAAAATCAATCTTAGAGGAATAACTAACCCTTGAAGTTGGTAAATACTAACAATCTATTTCCCTCACCCTAACTAGGATAGGCTCTATTGGGAACTAAAACTTGACTACACGAGTTCTTCAATCCATAGCAATATACTAGGAATGCAACCAATTCATATCGAGAATAACATCAAAGTCTAAAAAGTAGCATCGGGATCTAATGAAACATTTGCATCTATATGGAAACTATCACATACCGGTGACTTCATCCGGAGAGATCTCTGGGTCATTTCTCGATCGGAGTGTATAGAAACTATATTGTTTGGGAGCATTGGAATTTGAACCGCTAGATGGAGCTTGTTTTCCCTCTCTTCCTTGAACCTTAAGCACCGTACAATATCTCATCTTATGACCACTCTTCCCACATCCAAAGCAACCATCCGTGCCAACTAGGCACTTACCATAATGCTTCCTTCCATATTTTGCACAAATAGGCCTAGTCACATAAGAGTCACTACCATTACCTCCTTGAGGTTTAGGGTTAGACACCCTCTCTTGATTATACCTATGAGTATTGGGGGAAACTTGATGGGAAAGCCTTTGTTGGGTTCTTGGTTGACTATGTCCATCAGATCTAGCATTAGGGAAATTTCCATCACCGGTCTTAGCTTTTTTCACCTCCCTATTCTTTTCCTTGAGTTTTGATTCCTCAATTTGTTGAGCGTACCCCATAAGCCTTGAGATACCTATGTCATGGAGGAGAATTGTCGTACAACGTTCTTTTTCAACCAAGTCGGACACTCCCGACATAAACCTACTCGTCTTAGGCCTAGAATCTTCCACCATAGTTAGAGCATACTTGGATAGTTGGGTGAACTTTAGGGCATACTCCTTCACATTCATAGTTCATTGACGAAGGTTAATGAACTCTTGCACCTTTGATTCACTCAACTTTAGGGGAAAGAATCTATCAAGGAACGCCGATTTAAACATTTCCCACTCTACGGGACCCGCTCCTACAGATCTCTTACCCTTTAATTGATCATACCACACTTAAGCAACATCTTTCAATTGGTAAACGGCTAACTCTGCCTTCTCTTCCGAAGTCACCCCCATAAGAGCAAGTACCTTATAGACCTCGTTAATAAACCTTTGAGAATCCTCTTCTACTTTGGAGCTATGAAATTCTGGGGGTTTCATTCTTACAAAATCTCTCACTTTTGAAGCCATCGAATTCACATTAGGATTCACCGGAGCTACAACCTCTCTATTGGCTTGAGCCGTCATGGCTTGAGCCAACACTTGAAGAGTCGCCCTAAACTCCGCACGTGTCACATTCTCAACCAAAGGATCTATCGGAGCTTGGGGAAGAGCTCCTTGTTCCACATTGTCACCCTTCATCCTTCTAGCATTAGCCCTTCTAGTATTCATATCCTGAAGAACATAGGGCAAGGATTAGGAGAGAGACTTTATAGAGTTAAACTCTATGGCACGACCTAAGAGTAAAGAAAGAAATGGAGTTTCCTAATCATCTTGTAGCCTTTCATTTATAAATATGGCGCGCTTCACACTCATGAACAAGACTCTACTAGACGTGTTTTATGAGACATCATCCCAGGATCATTCTAAATCTTGAGATCTGATTACCAAGTTTGTCACGACCCAGGGGTACCCCCTAGATGTAACATGGCGTATAGAACCTCGAAGGACTCCATACAAGCACTTAGTCCTCATAACATAAGCAATAGAACAATAAGAGTAAAAACATAATTCAAGTCTAAACTTTTCATAAAGGAAAGCGGAAGTCTAGACACTTCGTCTCAATATAGCCATCTATATGAAAAGTAGACGTTAGTACAAAAATGCACTAAGTATGATAGTCATAAATAAAAACATTGAAATCATGCTAAAAGGGACATTTTAGTTGAAAGCATGTTATTTACCAAGTTTAAACATTATCATGAAGATTAGTGGAAAAGCATAAGTCATAAAAATAGATCATCATAACACAAGAGAAACACTTCATAAATATCCTTAAAGCATACTTGTGCAATGCATGCATAAGACCCCATAAATCTCACCCATGCTAAGTAAACCTCTTTAGGCCATAATTAATATTCATATTATTGTTCTTGTTGTTGTGAGAATAAGCCATAACCGACATGAAACCATGTGAGCTATACATGATCCCCCGGTGTTACCCACACCGAAAAGGGTAGTCCTACTTGCCTAAGGTAGAACCATACTCTTAGCTTAGGTAGATCCATTAGCTAAGTAACCTATGGGGGCACACAGTCTATGGGATAAGGAGATCGCTTCTAGAAACCCGGACTCAACTAAGGTAAAAGGTCTCCATCTCATGAGACATACTTTGGGAATCCAGATTAAACTAGTGTAAAAGGATCCCATTTGGAAGCCGGACTCAACTAGTGTAAAAGCTTCCATCTCATATACAATATTCACTCGGTGCTAAGCACTAATTCCCATGGAACACATATTAATTCATAACTTGATTCATTAAGATAGCTCATTAGATCATGCGTGAGAATAACCTTGCACCGTCCATGTCTACATATAGATTCAATAGGTGAGAAACATTTCAAACCTAGAATCATCATATTGTGAGAAAACCTTTCACATCATATCATATTCATGCATAAGTGTGTACATGAGAATACCCTTTCAACAACACAACAACTAGATCATAATCATAGACACTTCACTCTCAAAGTGTTCTTAAAGCATATACATAAACTTCATAAAACATGCATAATATCATAATTTACCCTTTCAAGGGTCAAAGCTCATATCAAATAAAAACATCTAGAATTCACTACATTTTACATGTATATCAACATAATTCAAGTAACCCAATCACTACATGCATAACCCCATAACATTCTTCTTTCATCAACAAATCCACATCACAAGATCATAATTGGGAAATATGGGGATTTCATGGGTTCTTGGGGATTTCAACATAAAAACCATAATAAATCATCAATTAATACATAATATAAAGTAATTCAAGCCTTATAATATTTTTTGAAAGGAACCTTGACTTTGGAATCAAACCCTAGCTTTTAGGGATTTCTATATTTGAAATTGGAATTTTGAAGGGACTCCATGGATGAAAGCTATCCATGGATGAAGGACTACCATGCCTTGATCACAAAGCCCTATGAATTTTATGTGAAGACCCTAGCTTCTTCAACCCTAGTTCTAACTTTCTTCTACTTCTTCTTTGAGTTTTTTAGAGAGAGAAGTTTTTTGGTGAGGATGAAGTTTGGGAATTGATTTGGGTTTTAGAAATAATGAGATGCTTGACTTACTTTAGTGGTCTAAAATCCTTATATAGGTGGTCTAAATTAGGCTAAAACGACATCACTTAATATTAATTAAAACTGGAAAATCTCAATATACCCTTAAGCTTGACCACCAAAATTGCTCCCAAGTCACCATCCACGAGACCACACTAACGGGCCGTGGATGGAACCACGAACTATCCTGGTCAAGTGTGGTTTGGTTACTGGGAGTTGGAAACCTGGGGCTTGAACCACGACCCTCCACCCACGGGACATGGACTGACCAACGGGGTATAGGTCCTTCCGTTGGTCACTGCCCAGGCAGTTTTCTAGGGATCCTCCTCAAGGACCCATGGTTGGTCCTTGAGGGGCAGTACCTTGACATTCTAACACGAAACCCTCTATTTTAAGTATGGGGAGTTACATTCATGACTCTAAACCTCATGTTAAGCTCTAGCTTAGCCTACCCAGTTCATATCTTTGTTTCGTGTGTTCCTGGGAGGAATTCGATCTCGGAATACCACCTAAATAACTACGGCCAGAGAGTCAAATAGGTAGGGAATAAAGAGTCTGAGGTCGGGTCGGACGACATACATCTTGGTTGGTTCCACCACCACTAGAGATTGGACCTATATATAATCTTTCTTCTAAAATTACCCATTTAGAAGAAGAATTACCCAGTTCTAGTTAAGGTTTCTTCTAATGTTATGGGTTTTGATCCAACTAAGTAGATTATGATTGTTTATGATTTAATTGATAGAATTACATGCTTTTAGGATGAATTTACATGTACTCATTCCTAACCCATGATTCTAAGATGAAATTGATATGTATGGGTTTTACTCCATGAAAGGGAAAATTGAGGATTTAGATGTATTCTTCTAGGAATGATGAGATACATTATAGATTGCCTGAGAGTAAAGAATATAGACATGAATTGCTTGAGATTGAAGCATATAGACATGAATTGCTTAAGAGTAAAGCATATAGACATGAATTGATTGAGATCAAAGTATATATATGATGAATTATGACTTGTAGGCTTTGAGATTAGAATTGTCTTGAGACAAAGGCATGTATGATGAGTTATGATTAGTAGAGCTTTTAGAGTAAAGCTTATATGATGAATATTGATTGATAGATAGAATTGTTGTGGAAGTATTTACCCACATGATTTACTCTATGAATGTATGAATGTATAAATGTGAAAAGTTTTCTCACATAGAATGATTCTAGGTTGAAAGGCTTGCTCACCTAAAATGAATCAAAGCATTTATTAACTATGATAGATAAGACTTAGCTTGGGTTAGCATAATGAGATGCTTTATCCATGGTAGCTTGAAGTAGTGATATGAGATCCCTTCATGATAGCTTGACTTGGTAAGACAAGACTATTTCATGGTAGCTTGAGTTAGTAGATCTCATGGATAACTTGGATTGAGCAATAGTACCCTTCCAATGGTTAGCTAGAACTAGCATGATAAGATGCTTGCATGGTAGCTTGACTTGGTAAGGCCAAACCATTTCATTGGTAGCTTGGATTGATAAATAGTACCCTTCCTTGGATAGCTTGGACTTGCATAATGAGGTGCTTTCCATGATAGCTTGGTAGATCATAATGAGGTGTTTTTCCTTGGTAGCCTTAAATTGGTAAATAGCAGTCATTTATGGAAAATGACTTAGCTTGGATTAGTAAAGTAGTACTCTTCCATGGATAGTAGAAATAGATAAGAAGGGACTAGTCCCAATCAAATTAGCAAAGTTATGATGAAACAAGATTACTTCAAGGAAGTATTGTAAGTATGTTTTAGCTTGAGATTTACTTGTTGTGATGATAGATTAGCTTGGATTGTTGCTTGAGTTGCCTTCCTTGATATGTATGACTATAGGTGGATAACCCATGTCACGCCCCAAACTCGAAGGGTGCAACTGACTCCTAATGCCAAAACACAGGCCCGAGCCGACCCTGTTGTACCATTTGCTACTAGCGCATGGCAACCACACGCAATCAAGAAAAAACAAACAAGTATATCTCGGCTTAAAACTAAGCCCTCGGTCGGCAAGACCCTTGTCAACTAATCTATAAAAGAAACAGTTACTCCCAGAAGATCATATAAATAAATAGCCAACTAGCACAGAAGTCCTGATTGGGTCGTCGAGGCCACCATGATATCTATACCAAAACTGAAAGCAGGTTTATATCAAGACAATACATCAAACAGCTCACAAGCTTCAGCAAACCAACAAACTAGGCCAGTATGGCCATAACATAGCTATACACCCTACACACTAGTCTGCAAGCCTCTAAGAGTAGTAAAGATTGGCGGGACAGGGTCTCAGCCTACCATAAAGATATATACAACAAAAGGTAACAAACCTCCCAACTCTGGCAGCTCCGGAGGAAAGGGGCTAGCCAATTAGATAGAAGTCAATCCTGCTGCTGAGGAGGTCTTCTGGGTCATCTGTCGAGACCTGCATGCATGAATGCAGCGCACCCAAGGCAATGGGGCGTTAGTAGAAAATAATGTACAGAGTATGAAATGCTATAGACTAAGTGAGCAAGTATCATAATATACCAAAAGCAATCACGTAAGGAAATCAAAATTTTAGATAAGCATGTTAACCCACGACTGAATCTAAAAAATACAAAAACGATCAAACATCAACCTAACCAAGCCTCCATAAGCTCGGCAGGTACAAATAACATACCACCTACCTAGGCCCCCATAAGCCCAGAAGGTGCCAAATCAATCTACATACCCCTATCGGTAGCCCCTTGTCTTTGTAAGAAGTCACATAGCCCTTTTTGGCAACGATATAGCCCCGTAGGTAGCACATAGCCCTCTTAGGCAACGTCATAGCTCTGTGAGCTGCACATAGCCCTCTTTTGCATCAACATAGCCTTGTAGGCAACACATAGCCCTCTTTGGAGTCAAAAGATCCCCGTAGGCAACACATAACACTCTTTGGCATCAATATAGCCCCATGGGCAACACATAGCCCTCTTTGGAAATAATATAGTCCTATTAGACAACATCATAGGCCCTATAGGCAGCTCATAGCTCAACAACTAACCGCAATAGACCCAAGGGAGACAACAAACAATTGAATAGGCTAAAGGCGAGCAATTTAGCTATAAACAATATATATGAATAATCTCCAAGTCGTTCCTAACTTAGGCTTGTTCTTAACAGATTATGAATCCCTAAAATGAGGGTTTATAACCACTCAATCAGCCAACCACTCACAATTACATCTACAAGATCACCAACATTAACTACATCTAAGGAAACATGTCGAACGAAAGGAATAGCCTTAACATACCTATCCAATGAACGCTCGAAATACCATAGTTCCTTTGATATACCGTGAGTTTACGGTATTTCTAATACAGTTCACTTACAAGTTGTGTGGGTCTAGGGCCTTTTTATATTGGTTTTTATGTGTTTTTATCATATTTTACAAGAAAGGTGTTCAAGCGCGGAAGTTTAGAGACAGCTGAAGGAGATGCAGAAAAAGGCATCCACGGAGGTGATCTACAGACCGTAGGTCCATTCACGGTCCGTAGGTTATGACCGTAGATCAGCAGGCATGGTATTGAGGACAAATCAGGGAAATCTGACCAAGTGTGGAACCACGGTGCCAATTGACGGTCTGTAGATTGATCTACGGACCGTACTGTTGATCCGTAGAGTGAGACTGCGAGGGTTCCAGTACCTGATTTTTGAAGATTCTAAGTATGGAGCTACGGAGGGGATTGACGAACCGTAGATCGATCTACGGTCCATACTGTTGGTCCGTCGTTTGCTTCAGAGAAGCTGATTTTTAGAAGTTGAAATATTTTCTAAGTCCCGAGTGACGGAAGGGACTTACGGACCGTAGATCCATCGACGGTCCGTAAGTCGGTCTCGTGGATTGAAGACGCGTACCTGAACAAAACTTTCCTTAATTTGTTTCCTTTTTATTTAGGATTTGTTTTCTATAAATAGGACATGTAAACCTCGTTTTTGGGGGTTAGACACTATTATTCTACTTTTGCTTTGTAACTTT
This sequence comes from Solanum okadae, assembly GCA_036553675.1. Taxonomy (NCBI): domain Eukaryota; kingdom Viridiplantae; phylum Streptophyta; class Magnoliopsida; order Solanales; family Solanaceae; genus Solanum; species Solanum okadae. The sequence goes on from CM071682.1 coordinate 15,036,237, forward strand.
GGAGATTAATTTGCAACTCTAGCAATTATTGCTTTCCCAAGTTCGTTTTGAAGATTTTGGCTTTGCAATTTAAGTAAAATTTCTGGGTTTATTATTCTCTCTACGTAAGTTCATGATTTCTTCATCTACAATTATGAATTGTGTTCTTGCCAATATGAGTAACTAAATCCACAACTAGGGTTGTGGGAACCATGATCGATTAACAAAGTATGAATAGTAAATAAGCAATTCTTGAATAGTGTGTTGCATGTATTGATAATTCTTTCGTTTAGAAGTCTTTTTAACGGTGGCCAACGTTAGAACTCGCCTTGTTGCTACTTTCCGGACCAAGGAGGTAATTAACAAGAAAAGAATTATCAACATAGATTTAGTGTGATACTATCTAATAGGCTAGTGTCGATTGGTGTGAAGTAATAACTAAGCCAAACATCGATTATGATGTCTAATATGAGGTAAAGGTAAGGGTTAGTAAATTATACACACGTAGCCGGACCAAGGTGCGGGGTGAAATTCTCTAGATGCCGGACCAAGGATTTAGAGATACCTAACTTATCACTTTGCATGTAATACACTAGAAAAGGATTGCTATTACTAGGATTACTGCGTTATGAGATTATGGGGAACACGTATACCCGAGTTATTTCTCTTATCTTGATAACAACCAAAGTTGAGTTTGATTATTGATTACTTATTTATTACTATTTGTTTCACACAAGCACAACCCCCCTTTTATTATCTGTTTCTGGAAATAATTTGACTAATTGAATATAATTGTTAGTAAAAGTAAAGCCTAAACCATTTTTTTTCCTCGTGGGATCGATTCCAACCTACAAGTTGGGTTCTTTACTTGATAACAATCGCTTATACTTCTGTAAGGAGGTGTAATTTAAGCGTATCAAATTTTGGCGCCGCTGCCGGAGAATCTGGTTTTTAGATTTATTTTTAACTACATTATTGAACGTTAGTCAAATATTTCCTAATTTTACTTTTTTCTTTGTTTTTGTCTCTCTCAGGTTCCGACTCTAGTGTATGCCAAGTACACGAAGCCAAGGCGAACCACTTACTCCGTACGACCCAGAGTTGAACAGAACTTTGCGAAGAATGAACAATCAAGGACTTCCAGTTCATCCTATCAGAGGAAATCTAGATGAAGCAGTTGAGTTACAGCAGCCAAGAGTAGTTGGTGGGGAAAACCGGGGTCTAGCTGAAAATCAATTAGGAGATGCAGTGAGAGTGCATGGTCCACCATGCCCACAACAACATGACAACTATCGAGGCAACATCGACATAGCAGACTCCGATGGTCCCATTGTCCTACCTCCTCTACCTCCAGGGCATACATTTGTGGTGACTAGTAGTTTGATGCAGATGCTTATAGCAAGAGGCTTATTTTCAGCATCGCCATCGGAGGATCCACATGCTCACTTGGCCAAGCTAAGGGTGGTTTGCAAAAGTTGTGTAGGTAGACCAGACTTGGATATGAATGTCATTAGATTACGAGTGTTCCGTCTGTCACTGACAGGCGATGCTGCAGTATGGTTCACTGAGCTTCCTTATAACTCAATTTTCACATGGGACCAACTAGCAGAGGTGTTTAAAGCAAAGTACTATCCAGTGTCTAAGAAGCTCAATCACAAAGATAGAGTCAACAATTTTGTGGCATTACCTGGAGAGTCTGTGAGTAGCTCGTGGGACAGATTCACTGCTTTCGTAAGAAGTGTCCCAAACCACCGTATTGACGATGAGTCACTGAAGGAATATTTCTATCGAGGACAGGATGATAACAATAAAGCAGTACTTGACACTATTGCTGGAGGCTCATATGAGGATTGTACATATGCACAGATTGCTGAAAAATTGGAGAAGATCTCTCGCAACAATAAAGCGTAGAGCACTAGGAGGTCAGATACTGGGAGAAACACTTTTGCCGTTCATAATGCAACTGTTAACTCTGCAGATGATATTCGTGAGGAGATGGCTCAGATGAGGACAGAGTTGGGGTTGGTATTGAAGCATGTGAGTGGAGGAGCAAAAAAGGTAAATGATGTAAACTACTTAACTAGAACCCCACCACCAGTTGAGGAGTGTTACTATGAAGAGGACACTTATGCAGTGAACGATCAGATGGGGGGTTTCCGACCAAATGCCCAAGGATCCAACACGGAAAATTGGCGCCAAGGTCAAGGGAACCAAGGTCGGAACTATGGAAATTACAACCGCGAGGGTCACTATGTCCGAGATGGGAACTTCAACCGCGACAACAACTACAACAGGAACAACTATGGCAACAGAAATGATCGGGTTGGACCCTATGTTCCCCCTCAAAATCGGGAATCTGGTGCTAGGGAAGCTGGAGGTAATATGACGCGTATCGAAGATATGCTGCAGAAGATGATAAGAAGGTTTGATGCGACTGATGAGAATGTGAAGGAGATGAGAAACGACCTATCTGGTATTGGTCAAAAGGTTGATGCCCATGCAGTGTCAATAAAGCATCTAGAGCAGCAGATGACGCAGTTGTCTACTACAGTGAACCCGCGTCAACCCGGCACTCTTCCTAGCAACACCATCCAGAATCCAAAGAATGATGGCCATTGTATGGCAATTACTACTCGAGGAGGTAAGCAAACCATAGATCCACCTATGCCGTCTGTGGAGGAAGTTGAGATCAGAAAAGAAGATGATGTGATAGAGGGTAGACCAGATGCTGAGAAAGCAACAGAGCAAGAGGTGGAGATATCTCAGAAAGTAGTTCCCATACCTAGACCTCCACCACCTTTTCCACAGAGGTTAGTGAAGAAGACTGAAGATGGTAAATACCGCAAGTTTATCACTATGTTGAAGCAGCTTTCTATCAATGTCCCTTTGATAGAAGCCTTGGAGCAAATGCCTGGATATGCAAAGTTCATGAAAGATATGGTGACAAAGAAAAGGTCTGTGAGTTTTGAAGATGATGATAGACTGCAGCGTTGTAGTGCTATTGCTACAAGATCTCTGGTGCAGAGAAAGGAAGACCCTGGTGCTTTCACGATCCCATGTACTATAGGGTTATTACACTTTGCTAAGGCATTGTGTGATCTTGGTGCTAGCATCAACCTCATGCCTTTATCTATTTACAAGAAGTTGGGTCTGGGGGATCCAAAGCCCACTGCAATGCGGTTACTAATGGCTGATCGGACTGTGAAGTGGCCCATAGGTGTGCTCCATGATGTGCTAGTAAAAGTAGAGTCTTTCATCTTTCCGGCGGAATTTGTGATTCTTGACTGTGAGGTTGATTTTGAGGTTCCCATCATCCTTGGGAGACCATTTCTTGCCACAGGGGGTGCATTGGTTGATATGGAAAAGGGACAGATGAAGTTCAGACTGAACAATGAAGAAGCAACTTTCAATATCTGTAGGTCCATGAAGCAGAATGGTGAGCTCCAAACAGTATCAGCCATAACTTACAGAGTGGAGAGTGGGTCAGAAGTGCAAATTGAAGAGCGACTAGGTGTTGAGGCACTAGCAGCAGTCATGATGAATTTCGCTAGTGATGATATTGAAGAGTATGATGAGATGGTAGCCGCACTTGATAAGTGTGAATACCGGTCCAAACCAAAGAAGTATGAGCTAGACATGAAGAATCGCGAGTCCCCACCCACAAGACCATCTATTGTGGAGGCACCGAAATTGGAGCTTAAAGCTTTACCACCACACTTGAGGTATGTATATTTAGGCGAAGAGAATACTTTGTCGGTCATCATTGCAGCAGATTTGAATGCAAGGCAAGTAGAATGCTTGGTGACTGTATTAAAGAAGTTCAAGCGAGCGATTGGGTGGACTATTGCAGATATTATTGGGATTCCCCCCGGTATTTGCTCTCACAAAATCCAACTCATGCCAGATCATAAGCCCAGTGGTGAGAACCAGAGAAGATTAAATCTGCCTATGCAAGAGGTAGTCAAAAAGGAGATCATCAAGTGGCTGGATGCGGGAGTTATTTATCCCATTTCAGATAGTAATTGGGTATGTCTTGTGCAGTGTGTGCCTAAAAAAGGTGGTATGACTGTGGTTCCAAATGAAAGAAATGAGCTTGTTCCAATAAGGCCTATCACTGGATGGAGAGTTTGCATGGATTACCGAAAGTTGAATGCGTGGACAGAAAAAGACCACTTTTCAGTTATAGGTGATTCGTTTGATCATTGTCTAGAACATTTTGTTGAGGTGCTCAAAAGATGTGAAGACTGCAACTTGGTGCTGAATTGAGAGAAATGTCATTTCATGGTAAAAGAAGGTATAGTGTTGGGTCATTGAATTTCAGAGAAAGGTATTGAGGTTGATAAAGCTAAAGTTAAGGTAATAGAAAAGCTTCCACCACCCATCTCTGTAAAAGGTGTTAGAAGTTTTCTTGGGCATGCAGGTTTTTATAGGAGATTCATCAAAGATTTATCAGAAATTGCGCATCCCTTCTGCAAACTGCTCGAGAAGGAGAGTAAGTTCTATTTTGATGATGCTTGTCTTAGAGCATTTGGAGGGTTGAAGGAAAAGTTGGTTACAACACATATTATTATTTCACCGGATTGGGAACAACCGTTTGAGGTAATGTGCGATGCAAGTGGAGTGGCACTTGGTGTAGTATTGGGTCAAAGGCGCGAGAAAATCCTTCACCCTATTTACTATGCTAGCAAAGCTCTAAATGTGGCCCAGAAGAATTATATTGTGACCGAACAAGAACTTCTTGCGGTGGTTTTTGCATTCGAAAAATTTCGTTCCTACTTGCTTGGTACTAAGGTCATCGTGCATACTGACCATTCTGCATTGAGGTATTTGATGGCGAAAAAGGATGCAAAACCACGATTGATTAGATGGGTATTGTTGCTGCAAGAGTTCGATTTCGTGGTAAAAGATAGAAAGGGAACCGAAAATCAAGTTGCCGACCACTTGTCCAGATTAGAGGAGGAGGGCATGCTAAAGCTTGGAGATAGGGCTGAAATTAATGATGCTTTTCCAGATAAACAGGTATTGGCTGCTTCTAATGATTTGATTCCTTGGTTCGCAGACGTTGCTAATTATTTGGCAAGCGATATTGTGCCACTCGATTTGTCTTTTCACCAAAGAAAAAGTTTATGCATGATGTGAAGAAATTCTTTTGGGATGAACCTTATTTGTATCGTAGTTGTGCTGATGGGATTATTCGTCGCTGTGTACCTGAGGTTGAGATGTTGAGTATACTTGAAGCATGCCATTCATCGCCCGTTGGTGGGAATCATAGTGGTATTCAGACTGCACATAAGATCTTGTAGTGTGGATACTATTGGCCTACCATCCATCAAGATGCCCATGATTTCGCCAAGTCTTGTGATCGTTGCCAAAGAGATGGAGGGATTTCAAAAAGGCAAGAGCTCCCTATGAATCCTATACTGGTGATCGAATTGTTTGATGTATGGGGCATTGATTTTATGGGTCCGTTTGTGAGTTCATATGGGATGAAGTATATTCTTGTTGCGGTTGATTATGTATCGAAGTGGGTGGAAGCAGTAGCGCTCTCCAATAACGAAGGTAAAAGTGTCACCGCATTCTTGAAAAGAATATCTTCTCCAGATTTGGTACATCGAGGGCTATTATTAGTGATGAACGTTCTCACTTTTGTAATAAGTTGTTCAAGGCACTACTTGAGAAATATGGTGTCCGTCACAATGTAGCCACTCCTTATCATCCATAGACTAGCGGGCAAGTCGAAGTGTCCAACAGAGAAATCAAACAGATATTGGCGAAGACTGTGAACGCCAATCGAACGGATTGGTCAAGGAAGCTTGATGATGCTCTATGGGCATATCGCACTGCATACAAAACCCCCATAGGTATGTCTCCTTACCAACTTGTATATGGGAAGTCTTGTCATTTACCAGTAGAGCTAGAGCACAAGGCTATGTGGGCAATGAAGAAGTTAAATTTGGATTGGGGCACTGCATCAAATCAAAAGATGAATATAATTGTTAGTAAAAGTAAAGTCTAAACCATTTTCCTCGTGGGATCGATTCCAAACTACAAGTTGGGTTCTTTACTTGATAACGATCGCTTATACTTCTGTAAGGAGGTGTAATTTGAGCGTATCATCCTTCACGAAAGTCGTTCCTTATGTCCTAAACTTCACAAACACTATATATACACAGCTGGTACGCACCTATAAACAATTCATAATTTATCTTAAATCGGCAGATTTGCCATATTTCCCCAACTTGTCGAAACGTCCGTAGAAATTCATAAAAACAATCATAAAAGAGTCCCGAGATGATTACCTTAGTTAACCAAGTTTAAAATTTGAAGAAACACTAATAACTACAAATTTATATCTTCAAAAACCAACTCCAAACACAGCTAATAGAAGGGAAAAATGATTGCCACGTGTAGTGATCACGTTTCTAGGCACGGGGCAACGTTTAATGGTAGAAATCATCAAAAACTAACCTTCATCATGCAATAACTCCATAGGAACCCTCTCTTAAGCTTTTTCTCTGGTTTGGAAGTGAAAAGAAATGTTTTCATGGCTTAAAACGTTGAGTAAGCCGACATACCACATTTTTTACCCGACCCGGATTCTGCCCCGGCAGTCCGTAGTAAAACCCTCTTAACTTTTTACTCCGATGTTGGTTGGTTATGGGGTTTTGTGCGTTGAAAACTAGACTCGTAGGCCTTCGATTGAATAGGTGATAGGCCTTCTAAAATCTTTATATATTGGGAGAAAACATCCAAGACATTTGACCCAAATTTCAGAGAAATCTTTAAAAGGGAACTTACGATAACTCTCGCCAACTTTTATTTTTCCACTTACCTAACTTCAAAACTTGAGATACAACCCTTGAACACTTAAAATATGACATACCACATCATTCTTAATTTATTACCCACTTTCCTTGTCTTTCCACAAAGATACGAGTTAATTTAGACGTTTTGAAAAGTCGGGGTGTTACAACCCAAGTCTTGACTAAGGATAAGTGAGGTTACTTGAGAAGTATTCCTCTTACATTATGATGATTTATGTGAATAGATTACGCTTATGACTTATGTTGTTATCTCTGATGCTTATGGTATATGTCTTATGTTGACTAATGCCTATGTTATGCCTATATTGATGTTTAAACAAGTTATCATATTTAGTACATGTTTGTACTAACACATACTATTGTCTTCATTTCTTATCCAAATGTAGGATCCGGCGATATCGACTCTCATCCCCGTGGCTAGGATCATAGTAGAGCAAGATATGAAGATTGGTGAGTCCTCATAGCATTCGAGGATTTGACCGTCATTTCCTTATGTCTTTTCATTTTATGTTTTGAACTATTGTATGGGTTGTGTCCCAAAGATATTCTTGGTTTAGATGGTTTGAGACAAGTGTAATAGACTTCCGCTTCGTTTTATGAAAACTTTGATGTTGTTGAAAATGTTTTAAATTCCCGCTCATTTCTATTACTTTATGTTATGATATGCTAAGTGGCTTGTATGAGGCCTCTCAGGGTCTTATACACCATGTAACATCTAGGGTGTACCCCTGGGTCGTGACAGATGGTCCCTAAAGAAGCAATATGTTGTAGCCAAAGTGTATCGACTCCATAGAGGATATAGAGCATCATAACCAGACCTTAAATCTGCGACTAGTAGGAATGAACTCCGTAGAGGATATTGAGCAGCATGACCCGACCTTGAATTTGCGACTATAAAGGGATGTTGAAGGATCTCATGTCAAAGAATTGTCATAGAACTAATGTGGGATGAAGTTCACTCTTAGGTAATCAATATAATACTCCAAGCTCGAACCAACTCCAATCCCAAGTTGCCAAGCGAAGCCCAAAATCTAAAATGTAACACACGGGGCCGTAGAAAGAGGGAGAGTTGATAGAAGGTCATCAAATCTAAGTCAACACCTAATCTAAGGCTCATTCTATCAGATTCGAGTCTCTTACTCCAGTCTACAAGGAGGTAAACCCTCTGAAATGACGTCGGGGAAAAACTAAGGCCAAATAGCTCCAAACATTGCAAGTCTATGGAAAGCACTAGTCTAAGCCTAGATTAATGCCAAACAAGCTCAAACATTCAATAATAGAATCAACCAAGGCCAACAACAAGGTAAGAATGATCACATAACACAACTAACATATTTCTACTCCCGATAATCCCGATACAAGCCTAAAACATGGTTTCTAAGTAAAGTAGCATGATCAACTTGGTACCTGCCCATAATTCACTCAAATCAACATGATTTCACATAATCCATCTCAATCTAAGGAAATGGAAGTTGTGGCCTACTTTAGATCAATTGTGTGTGCTCCAAATCACGTCTCCAGAGATTTTCCTTTTTGTACAACCTCCAAACTATGTCACGCTATCAAAAATAGCATCATAATGTTAATACGGTCATTTAGACACTAAAATTACATAAAACAGAGATGGATCCAAATTGGAGTCAAAATAGAAATTGTAGGACCCATATCAGAAATTCCAAAAACTGCACCATCTAAAGGTCTAATTCAATTCCCCGAACTTGTTTTCCAAAATGGAACACAATTTGGGGCTCGAACCAAGGAGAATCAACACATGCAACAATTCACACTTAAAGGACAAGAATTGAGCAAAGGAAGGCCCAAAAACAACCATTTTACCGGCCTCCAACAAAGTTTCCTCGACGCTCCTCGATCACACACCTAAGTAGTCCCAAGCACAAAAAACACATAGGACTTTGAATCACTGAATTTGGAGCTAATATGAAGGAGAAATTGCAATTGGAATAAATGAAATAATTGTTGATCAAGCTGGTCTTAAGACAGCAGCAAAAGCAGCTGGGCACAAAGGGTGGGCTTCGCTAAAGCGTCCCCCTAGCCACTAAAGCAGACGTCGCTTAAGCAAGGCTATAGCTTCTTAAGCGACAAATCCCAAGCTAGCCAGTCTCGCTAAAGCGGTTGTCCTCTGGTTAGCCTAGCCCTCTAAAGCGGATCTCGGGCCGCTTAAGCGACCCTAGGATTGCAAAAGAGGGTGCACTAGCATCAGGCACCAAAAAATTTCAGCTAAGCCCTCCAGGCTCCGCTCCGGGGCTTAGAATCTATTCAGAACTCTGTGCATGCAAACAGGATACGCAACCCTATTAAATTTGAAATTTTGGACTCAACAGAGCAGTCAAAACCTCTATTCAAGGTCATCTTGACAAAAAGTGGGTCCCACACCCAAATTCTATTTTAAGCCAAAATCTACAAGGGGGCTCGAAATTAACTTGGAAGCCTCTGCACGAAGGGTCGTTCCAGATAAAACTCAACATTTTAGAGCTTACCACACTGGCAGAGTTTTCATTCGGGAACGTTTACTCAAAATGTTGACCAAGGTCAAACTTAGGCCCAAAGCTTAAAGGATAAAACGCCTAACGGCACAAACTGGTACTGAAAGCCTTGGGACCCGAGTCGGCAATGCCACTTGTTGACACCCAATTTTGACCTTCCCCGATATAACTAATTTCCGAACTTCTTAATTTTCAAACGATTTAAAATAATTAATTTTAGAAATTTCAAAAAAATATATATAGTTTGCAAGTTATTTTAAAGAATTTGTCACTTTTTATAATTTTAAATAATAATAGATCTTTTATATAATTTTGCATATAATTAGTATTTTTATGAATATTCGAAAATTGCCTCAAAAAGATTTTATTTCGCTTAAATACTATACTAATTAGTTTAGTTATATAATAGTTTACACTTTTGAGTTAATTAGTTTATAATTAAGTCAATTATTTTATTTCGTTGAAATTAAGAAGCTCATTATTTAATTTATATTAATTCGCCTTATTTAATTACTAGCCGAATTTATTAAATGAACTCAATTTGGCTACACTCCTAATTCATCGGCTAAATTCGTAATGCAATTGACCACTCAATTCGGTTAAAATTGTAACTTACTAGCCATTACTTTTACCTCACTAATAGGCCAATTTTTGGGCTTTTATCTTACAATTTTCAGCTGCCCAACTCTTCCAAACCAGCCCAAATCAGTAAGGCCCATCAACGATGCATTTTTCAGCAACACCATACGTACAACAGCCCACAAAACAGAGAAAAATCCATTCCAAAAGAACCCACTTGCTATACATCAACAAATATATATCATCAACCCACTTTTCAAGCCATACCCAGCCCGTTTCCAATTCTAAAAGAACCCAGAAATTTCTAATATTTCCAGTCCAACGTTACAGCAGCAAACGACGCCTACATGGATATAGACGTAAAGCAGTAGTTGTTCAAGCGCCTTCTCCAGCCTAGTACTGTTTCTGTACGACTCTGCGTTTCTAGCAGGCAGCAGGCACGTTTTTCCTCCCTTTCCTCTTCCGGAATAGGTTGAATTTCAGAGAAAAAGTATGTCTCTCTTCAATGGTGAAAGAAATTTATGGCATTTGAATTTTGAATGGACCCTTTTCCTATTCGTTTTTCACCCTTTCCCCCCAAAATCCGAACCCAAATTCTTTCCCTATAAGAATTTATGATTGAATTATCTCTCTTTCGTTTTGTCTTGTTTGTCGAGGTCCCCGGAGTCTCTTTCAGTGGTGGTGGAGTCGTTCCCCGCTCGTCTCGTCCCAGTCTTGCTGCCCAAAAAAAGGTAACGCCTCCTCCCTTAGTTACGTTCTATCCCGATTCCAAGCGTTATGTGATAAACTTGCTTCTGTTAGGTTTCTCGGCCCCTATCTTGTTCTCGTTTCTATATTTTTTTTTTGACTTCAACACTATTGGACAGAGGTTGGTTTTGTTCGAATATAAGCTTTCTGACTCATTTTCTTCGCTACATGGACTCCTAATCGGTCATCATTTAATCGTTTCATTGTCTTAATTAAATGTAGGGAGCTGGATTTGTGACTGTTTAAGTTTAGCTTTCATATCGTTTTGGATATTCGTTTTGCTTTGATCCCCATGCCTAACATGTCTTCAAGCATCAACTGTTCTTCATTTATCTTGTTACTGATTGTGTTGCTATCTGTTTAAGTGTTGCTGAATCTTTGCTTCTATGTTTAAGCTTATTTGATTTATCTTTTTTTCAGCTAATATTCAAAGTGACAAATACAATGCTATGTCCTTTCTGTCTAGTTGTTGTCGCTTCATTAGCATGGTCCATGGTACAATTTTCTAATAAGATGTATTAGCGTATTTATATCTTTAAGTCATTCATTGATTTGGTCAAGTATGTGGTAGCTTTAGTGATGTAGTTTTTGTTGAGTTTAATGATTGTCTAGGCCATAACCCGATTTAATTACTATTCTGTTCCATATTAACTTGGCATTTGTTAATTGTTGCCTATCTAAGGGTTGGTTATGTCTTGACCTCTTTGTTTGCCTTTGTTGCTGCTGAAAATCTCAAAAAAAAAAATGCATATTTCAATTCACTGCGTTAAAATCTAGTGCCATGTGTAAGTATGACTTATGTCTTTCTTTAGATCTCTTATCTCCTATCCATTTAGGCATATTTGTGAGTGTTTAGCAGGCTTAAAAGTGTTAGTTTGACTTCTTTTAGCATGCTTAAAATATGTTTGGATGTCTTTATTTATTAATCTTGGTACGGTAAAGGCTTTCTCATTAATTTGTCCTGCCTCTTCAGCTTTGATTGTGCTTTTATAAATAAAAAATTTAACCAAACAATCATGTGTCCAATTTCAGCTTACTTTGATTGTTTCCAGCTAAGCATGTTTATGTTTAAGCAATCAGTTTTGAAGCACTGATGTAGTGTGAAATTCAGCCAAATGCCTCTTGTTTGTCTTTATTATTAACTAGTGAACAAATCCACGCTTCTTCGCGCGTATTAGACTTTTGATATTATATTTTTAATAAAATATTATAAACTTTAATCAATTATATTATTAAATGAGTTTTTTTTTAATGATTTTTCATCACATAAAAGTTTAGCGTCTTCTATAAAACTTGTATTTATATAATTTGTATAAGTGAAATAATATTTTTATTTTTCTTAAAAGAACGTAAAGAAAGGAAATTAAAGGAGAATATGTAAGTAATTAATGTAGTCAGGAATAGGAAACATAAATAACAGAAATCAAATCATTATGAATTAATATAAGAATTGCAGTATTTTATTTATTTATTATTATTATTATTGTTTCTGAAATGTATGGATCATTTTAGTTATGTGACAAGTATGTTTATCATAGATGTTGCATCTAGGCGTAGATGCATAATTAAAATAATTTCCCCTTAGAATTTTGGTCACTTAATCACTGATGTTATAGCTACCCCCCCCCCCCCTCCCCTCCCAAATATTTTACTCTTATCTCATGCTTCTAAAAGAAATTTTTAAGTTTATTAATTATGAGGATAGAACGTCCTTCATTTTAGTTGAGTAATGTGATAGGATTGCATCTACGGAATCACACTAGATTCGATTTTTTTCTGTAATTTGTTTAAAGTTTGAGTTCAAATATTAGTTAATGCAAAATCACTTTGTCAATCTTATTATAAGTAGGTGCTAATTTATTTTATGTGTTTTCTTTTCTTATGTGAAATCCACCCGAGTTCGCCATGAACTCCTATTTCCCCTTGCATTTCGGGAGAGCCGTAATGGCTCAAATCTTCCTTTATCGAGTCAGCCAGCCACTAAAATCGATGAACAGGCTCTGGAGTTGAAAAGACGGGCAAGAAATCAAGAGTTGAAAGATTGGGCCAAAGGCCCACTCCTCATTATTTAAATTTGTATTTTGTTATTTAGGGCCCAAGCCCTTGTCTTTTAATTATTAATACTCTATTAGAAGTTTAGGACAGGTGAAGAATGGGCCTAAGGCCCAAAGATAAAATATATTTCTTTTTATGATTAGTTTAGGACAGGTACAGGTGATTCAAATGGGCCGAAGGCCCAAAACGAAAAATGGGCCCAAATACTGGTCCAGGCGGACAGAAACCAGATTTGGGTCCCACCCTCTTTCCCTCTTTACTTCACTGTGTTTGTTTTGCTTGTTAGTATTTGTCGTTAATCTTAGGGTCAAAAATTTCAAATCCCCAAAAGACACCCATTTTGAATTAATCACCTAACTAAATTAGCCGTTTCTCACTCGACTTTAAAATAAATAAATAAGTAAGTTTACAAAATACTTCATTTAAATAATATTGCGACATTTTTCTGTTTCTCCCTTAAAATGGTCCTAACTACAAAATTTGTTCAATCAAGTTAAGTTAAACTACTTTAGCCAAATAAATTAGTTGTCGGATAACCGCATTAGCGGATATTCTAGATGCTTTAAAAACCTTCCTAGAATATTAATAGGAACCCCGAACCCTCTTTAAGTATTTTCAATTGATTTCCTGTTTTAATCTATTGAAAATCAGTTTTCTTGATTTTTCTTAAAATTTAAGTGGCGACTCTTAAAACCAGTCAAATATTTTTCTAAATAAAACACCACTAGCCTATACTGACCTCTTCCGGAGCTGATGGAACCGTTAGAATTGCATTTTGAAGCCATTTATATGAACTTTTGATCAAAATCATCTGTTTAAGGTTCTAAAGCTCCATAACACAAAAACTCATATAAAAATCAAACGAACGAGCAGGTGACCGAGCTATAAGTCCCAGCAAGTCATAAATGACTTGGGGTCACTATAGAAACGCTCTAAACGATGGAAAAAAGACATAAACACATAAATGACCTGGAAGGTCATTATATTGATTCATGATTGGGGTTTCTATTGTCAACCTAGTTCTAGCTTAATTCATGCTTTCACGTGTCAAAAGTAAACCGGTCCTCTTGTGTAGCCTGAATTTCACCTTATACAAATAATAATAATATTAATAATATACACAGTATAATTTCTTAAATGAAGTTGGGGGAGGATGGTGTGCATGACTTACCCCTTGGAGGAAATAAAATAAAGTTGGCTGATCAAATATGGACACATGGGTGTATAGGTATTAACTGTCTCGATTCGACCTCGCTCTACATAAAACACTGGATCTATTTTAATGAATAAGTTTTAAACACTAGATCTATTTTAATGAACAAGTTTTTTAAAAAAAAATCAGATATCATCATTTGCATATTATATGTGGAGAACTCCTTGGCTAATTGTTCTTTTGTGCAATGTAAATACCCATAAGAGCATAGAAAAGATGCCTTTGCACTATTGACTTTTGGTCAAATGTGAACATTCTAGATGATATATTGCTTCAAATAAATTTTCTTTTCACTTTAAATTATTAAATAAAGTTGGAGATGAGACCAAAGGTGGGATAATTCTATTATTATTATAATTAAAAGAATTGTTGGTTGAATTAGTACTGAACAATTCAAGATGATCTCACATAGTAGGACCAAACAATCTTGATACCTAGCCAACGTTCTTAAATGCTTTAAGGGTCGCTATCTCTAACAATAAGTATATGCTAAAATTTTTCAATTGATTCCTCCATATTTTTGTTAATTAGTCATTAACAAATTAATTTAGTGAGTTGTTGCACTCTCCGTATTGCTTTTAGTCAACTTGTGATTGGTTTATGTGTCTGCTTGAATGAAATTATATTAAGAATCCAATAACATCAAGCTCAATGACAGTTTTTAAATTTATTTAATGACTAAATGCCAACTAATTAACAATACAATATATTGTAGTTGATTTGTTGAAGCTTTATTACTAACTATGTCCCTCGCTAATTAATTCATAAACTTTATGAAAACTAAAAAGTGAAATTTATTTTCTACGTTATCGATGTAAGAGAATAGTTACACTGTCTGAACATTTAACAGACTAATTACATAGTATAATTTTCTTTACTAATAGGTTTAAATACATTAACAACATAAGAATCTTCATATTATGGAGTACTATGTAAATTAAATACCTTCTGAAAGGTCATTTCAACATCTTACTAAATTGGTCTTCTGAGCATTCTTTAATTTGATAAAAAAAAAAAAAAAGGTATAATACGATCATTTAACTTGATTTCAGTTGGCATATATGTTCTTCAACTTTGAATGTGCACATATAGACATTTAAAATTATATAAAATTGAACAATAAGACACACATTCTACGTGGCATAATCCACGGTCAAAATACTCCTTCTTTCACATAGATCAGAAGAGTAGAAAAGATCAATTGGATCGAAAAGATTAGTACTATCTACTCATATTATATGACACTCCATTTTTTATCAATTCAAAAAAGAATAGAGTGATACATTTTTTATTTAAAAACAATTTAATTTATAATGAAAAAATGTATGTTAATGCATATTTAATAAGTACACTAAATTCTAAAAAAATAAAAATTAACCTGTTCTCCAGTCAAAAACCTGAAGAATTACTTGTTTATTCTGAAGAAAAATGCCTTACCTACTTATATTAATGTCGGCGTTTTGGTGTTCCCTCTTTAATTATACATATTTAACGTTAATTATTTGTCTGTGCAAATTAATTAGCTTCTTGTGCACCATTATTTTTCTCAAAAATTTCCCTATTTCAGTTCATGCTTTTTTGGTTTAATTTAAATCAAAGTGCAAAAACATCACAACATGGGAAAAGACGCCCAAGAACAATTATGCCTAAACAAAGATAACAAGGTATGACCTCTTCTATAACTTCTGATTAATTATGAAGGTTTTGTACTGATGAAGGCTTTAATTTCATGATTAGGATGGAGAAGTTGTAGAATATTCCTTGTTACCACCTATACCTAAATCACCAATTAATAGCAGACCAAACAGCATGGTGATTAAGGCAAGTTCAATTTCTCTCTATCCATATGCTAATTTTAATCATAATTTTGTTCCTATATATGGTTGATGAAAATACTAGTCTTCTTTCTTGTTTTATATTTTGGATGTGGTTGGAATGACTTGTTTTATGTAAAACATTTTATTTGAAGAGTGTAAAATATTTTTTGAAAAAATATTGTATATATTAAAGATTTATAGTAAAATTGGTTAACTTGATGGTTTTTGTAATCTTCGAGTATGAAATATTGATACCAACGTTTTTGTTGGTTAAAGTAGTGATGTCAAGTTGAGAATTGAGATAATTATGAAGGAAAATGACTTTCACCTAAAGTTGAGCGAAGTCATTTTTCCTGATAACCAAACGTGATATAAGTTATATTCTGGAAGACGTTTTTTGTCGTACCAAATACACCTCATGTTATGATGTTTAAAAAGACTTGTTGATAAATGAACAGAAAGCAAATACTGTAATTCCAGCACATTTGGTGGCAGAAGCAATATCAACACTCCATGGGCTTGATTTAAGATGGTCAGGTCCAATTACACCAAGTGAAATGCAATATGTTCAACAATATGTTTTGGCTAAGTACCCTGAATATTGCAATGGACTTGTGGAAGAAGGGGATAAAATCGATCTTTATGCACTTTGTATGAACGATGATTCGTCAGAATCATCGTCTAATGAAAAGGGAAAATCCCCGAGGAGAGAGTCCTCATCGCCTTCTTTTGGTAGTAGTAATTCAGAGTTGGGAAAAATCCAATTGGAGCCATCAAGATTGCTAGATATCCTAACAAAGAAAACTTCGTACCAAGGGAATTTCATTTCAATCCCAGAAATACAAGTCCGTAATCGAGCATTGCAACAATGTGGACTAAGTGAAGAGGAGTATTTAGTTGTTTTTGCACTTACATTGAAAGAAGCCATGATGATGATTGGAGAATGTTACCCTTTCTTCAGGGGAAATTACTACATGACAATTCTTGGTGAAGAGTATGATTGTATACGCGAATTCGTTACTTTTAAAGATTCAAAAGTGATTGCAGCACCAGAAACATGGCTTGATTTGAGGATCAAAGGATCACAACTAAGTCAATATTTTCGGAGGAAATCAAAGCATAGTCCAAAAGGGCTATTTGCTTATCCTGCTTATGTAGAAGAAACGCGCTATTCAATGCATTGGATCTCAGAAGCTCATAGAAATTCATGGCATGTTCTGTTAGATGCTTCTTGTTTGGATGCAGGAAAGGAAAGATTGGCTTTAGCATTACATCGACCCGATTTCGTGTTGTGTACAGTTGATAATACACATGCTCAGCCCTCTAAAATCACTTGCCTTCTTGTAAGGAAACAGTCCTTTGAAGCCGCAGCTTCTACAGCAAATTAATTTACTCAAGGTTGACAAGTCAGACTTGCTCAAGTGGTTAAGCGATTCTGCTATCATCTGGTAGGTTGAGGGTCTGAGTAACTATACATGATAAGTGGAAACACTATTGATCCTATGACGGGGTGATGTGGTGGGTGGAAAAAACATAAATATTTACTCAAGGTTAGGGAAAAATTTGTGCATGTACAATTCTCTGTTTACTTCTGTTGGAAAGAGAGACAATTTCTACTAGTTTTCATTTGCTTTGAATATGATTATACATCATTGAGATGTTACATTTTCTTGCCAAACTTCTTTATGGGTGGATGATCTAATTCACATATGGGAATATTTATTGAGATTTCTTTAGGGACTGATTAGAAAAGTGTGGTATTATTTTTTCTTATCTTAACTTAAGTAAGCTCAATAGTTTCTTTAGGATAGTTTCAAATATATAAAATAAATATAGTCATATTTTTTTTAGCTAAAAGTCATAAAAGTATATATTGATTATACACTATAGCTTACCAAAAGTAAACGAAAGTATACGATGACTATACACTATATATGAACTATACACCGACTATACATTATGATACACTCAAAAAAACTCAATATAGCTTTTTTGCTAAGGATTGTTCATCATCACATAAGCTTACAAAAAATTCTAGAATTCATAAAACTAAAAGCAACCAAACAAAATTTAAGCAGGGTCGAATACGAAGTTGCCCTTCTTCACTCGAATTCTAATATTGGGCTTGCCAACTACATCATTCTTCAAGGTGGATGTAATCTTAGAAGGAAGATTTATGGCCTCGGTACAAAAAGGTAGTTGTTTTGCAATGTTTAGCCATATTCGCAAGCAAATCCATTGTAGTGTTACCTTCTCTGAATGTGTGAATAAAAGAGAAATGACCAAGTGAACTCATGGATTGAATCTATTTAATATCATATTTGATCTGCCAAAGGGGGTTGATCATACCTTTAACCATCTGAATAATCAAGAGGGAGTCTGACTCAACAGTAACTCTGAAAATCATGATCTATACACCATCTTCGACCAGTCTTTAGAGCTAGAGCCTTGACTGAATTATTTGAGCAAAAACCAAAATAGGCACTGAAAGCCATAATCATTGGTCCAGCAAGGTTCCTAAGAACTCCTCCACCTCTAGCTCTTCCAGGATTTCCTTTACTACAATCATCCACATTCATTAACTCAATATAGCTTAACTATACATGAAGTATACATTGACTATTCAATCTCGATCATCTCATAATCACCTCTAAACAGTTCTAAATTATAGATATGAAATCCTCTTGATATTTTGAGTCTTTTGATATATAATTTACTTGAAATGATTTACGTTTACCCTACGTCAAAATTCATTTAAAAAAAAGCAGCAGCTGCAGCAAGACGAAGAAGAATGAAGCAAGGCCAAATTTTGCAAGGAAAAAGTGATGAATGGTCATTTATGGTAATATTTTATATAAGAAATACAACATAATAATTATTTTGTCTAATTTACCAATTTTTTATGGTGAAAGAAACATAAGTTTTACTTGGTATGTGAGGAATTATTTTATTATATAAATAAAAAAGTGTATGGTCCTACCCCTCTTCTCCACAGCCCTCCTCTTTCCCATTTCTTTCCTTTTCACTTTTTTTTTTGGATAAGGGTCTGAAAAATACTCCAACTTTGGTCGGATTTGTTGTTGCAATACTAAATTTTCATGAGGACCAATTACCTCCCTAGACTATTTAATACCGTATTTTTTACCCCCTGAACTATTTAATAGTGTATTTTAAAGGTATATATGTGCCCACGTGGACACATTACTATTTATAATTTTGCATTATTTTTTATGTCCACGTGGGCAAATATATATATTTAAAATACGGTATTAAATAGTCTAGGAAAGTAATAGGTCCTCATGAAAGTTTAGTATCGCAACATCAAATTCGACCAAAGTTGGGGTATTTTTCAGACCATTATCCCTTTTTTTTTAAAACAAAAGTTCTTATCTCATCTAATTTTTCAGATCAATTTATCTTAGTCATGACTTTTATTTATCTAATTCTTTCTATATCATTCAATCAATTATATTTTCCATTTGATAATTCATATATATATATATTATTTTTATTTTTTTACTTTCTTTAAAATTTATTATATCGAGAATATAAGAAGGAAAAATAGCGAAGAGAATTATAAGAAATTTATGAAAATGGAGTTAGAGAATTTATAACGAAACATTGATTTTGAAATAAAGCAAAAAACATAAAGTTGAATAATTCACATGGTCAAACTGCTCCTTAAGTCTCGTACGTACCAGCAAACTAAATCCATACGTACGTACGTACATCAATTCATTAAAACAAGACAAGACGAGCTACCACCAAAAACTTTAAGGAAATTAAAGGCAAAAGTACGTTTGACAATCAAAATACTAGTAGCTCCCTAGGAATTACAGCTAAAAAGATTGCAACAAGTGCAGCAGCCACAACTGTTCCAGTGACTGAAAGCTGGGGTCCGTTCTTGAATCCGTTGGAGACGTCTTTGTTAGTATCCGGTGATGATGATGATGATGATGATGAAGAAGGTGTGGTGGATACAGGCGATTTGCTGGTCGCATTGGTGAAGATCGCATAATCAGGAGAAGTTGGAGGAATGTTGAGTAGCTCTGCGTTCACCAAAAAAAGAAGAAGGCGTTTAACTGAACACGATATTTATGCAAAGGCCGATGCATAGTGACAATACTGTGTTCATCTAAATCTAGTATTATTTCCAACATGAAACATAATGTTATGCATAAAGATCATCTACTAAAATTATAATAAATAGTAGGTAAGAACTTATAACTCATAATCGATCAGTGTTAAAATACTTAAAAGTTGAAACCCTAGAAATTAAATTTTAGATCTACTTTTGCGTTTAAGTATAAAAGAAAGATCTTTGAAACATAGAAAAAATTAGCATTTTTTTTATTTTATGACTTTTAAGTTAGTATCTGGAAGTTTAATGATTTTTTGTGTTAGAAAAGATAGTTAAATGATTTTTGTAAACACAAGTGATAATTATGTGATCAACCATATGTACAATTTACCCCTAAAGTTAAATTGTCACCCTCTAAATATAGAAGTGTCATTTTTTTTTAAATTAACTAAAAATGAAATTATTCACATAAAATTGAGAAATAGAGACTAGTATTTTCTTTACACTTCTAAATAACATATTCTTTTTCTGATAAAAGAAAAACTCTATAAATTACTCCTGTGGTCCATTTTACTTGTGATGTAGTCCCTCAACAAAATATAACGCCTTAAAACTAGTTTGACTAAATGACTCTTATTTATTCTTTAATTTCAATATAATACGCTTTGTTTAATGTTTACCACATTAATTTCTCTCCATTTTTATTAGAGCAAGTGTAAAAGTGAGGAATAATTATCTTTTTGGGCCACCCTAAAAAATATATCGAGCAAATGTGTATCTTTTGTATATTAAATATAAATATAAATATACCATAAGATATATATTATATACATAATTAGTCATTATAGTGTGTATATTTTTTGTTAGCATCCATAATTAATTTTGGTTGATGGACCAAAAATGAAAAAAAAGATCCTTGTGAAAATAAAAGTTATTTTAGACCAATTATGTTTAATAAGCTCAATAAGTAAAATGAAGCAAATAGAGTAGGTAGCCCAAATTGACACAAACCCCATCTAGTCATCTACCTTCCTTTCATTTTAATTACAAACTTTAGAGTCAAAATTATTCAATATACACAAATTTTACCTCATCAAGTTATATTTATTCATTATAATAAAATAAAGAATATATATTTTTTAAAATATTAAATCTCATATTTTAAGAAGATAATCAATAAATATCTTTGAATATATTTTATACTTTGATATATAAAAAATAAATATTTATAAATTATGATTTTAATAAAAGACTATTTATATCATCAATTTTCATCAATGTATAATTAGGACTTGTACTATTGAATACATTATGAGATAGTCCATAATTAATAAAGAGGCTAAATTTGACTAGACAGGTAGATAAAAGTCATTTTCGGGTGCCTAAATATCTGTGTCACTGTCATCACAATCAAAGCAACCTTAAATAAACGAAGAATTTTTTAAAAAGAAGAAGAGGAAGTAAGAATTTATGGTCATTTAAAATAAATTAAAGAATAATTTTTCAATTTAGATATAAAAATATAGATCTTTGATAAAAAATAAAACTGATTTTTTTTAAAAAAATAGCCTAAATAGTGTATTTCTCCCAATCCAAAGTGGTCCAGCTGTTTCTTAAATTCGATCACTGTTCAAAACGAACAAGTTGATTATAATATGAATGCAATTGACAGATGTTACTCTCTGTCCCAACTACTTATTATATAAATTTTGATCAATTTTTTGATAAGATTTTTAAAAATATATTCATATAATAATAATACATTTTATAAAAAATTTAAATATTTAAATTTTAAAATATTGAATTTATTTTTATTCAATTTTGTATCTACTATTAGTTAATTTAACTCTCAGAAAAGTATCACGGACGGAGGAGTAACTTCTAAGTTTATGTATGTAGTGCATGTAATCACTCCTCTTTACTTTTTACTAGTGTCTTATATTGAAGACTTTTTTTTTTTTTATCTATTTTGATAAATTAAGAAAAATTTATTCTCTAGTATTTTGTTATTATTAAATAATTATATAAAATATTAATAATTTAATTTAGATTTCAAAAGTATAATTACTAAATATAATTTAATAAAATAAACTCCTTACAAATGCCCCATTTTGCGTATTTGTTTAACTTGACACACCTTTTAAGAAATAAAAAAAAATGTTACAATAAAATCCTGAATTATTATATGTTGAAAAATGAATTGGTAATAATTATAATATAATAGTGAAAATAAAATAAATTCAAAATTCTCTCTTTGTATTTTAAAAGGAATGATTTAATTAGTTCGCTTGATATTGATTTTTTTTTAAAAAGAAGAATTTTTAGTCTAGTCGTAAATTAAAGTTATGTCAAATGTACTTGAATGTCTTTTAATATTGGGATTTTAAATATATCACGTGGAAAATTGAAATTAAAGTATTGCTAAAAAAGGAAAGAGGTCATTTTTTTAAACAAACATCATTCTTTTTTAAACAAAGAGAATAATAAATTATCAATTTATTTAGTAAATAATAAATAAATAGAAAGAAAACACATCTCTACTTGACTAACTAAATTTACATACACCCCGATATGCAACATGATATAACAAGTGATCTCAAACTCTTATACGAGCATGAGATTCTTAATTAAAAAAATCAAGAAAAATGTTAAAAACACCTCTAAACTTGACGAGAATATAGGGATGTATTTCACTCATATAGTAAAATCGAGGATATATTTATGTACAGTTAATCAAATAAAAATGTATTTTTAAGTGTATCAATAATTTGAAAATAAACTAATAATCAAAGCCGAATTTAAAAATATCTTCAATACTTCTATTTCTATTGATAATATAGATATAAAATAATTTTTAAAGAATTGTGTCAAGTAAACCAGTCATGTCTAAAAAGGATCAGAGAGTGTACATAGCTTATAAGTCAAATATTGACTATATATGGTATGACATGAAATATACGTCTCACATGAAAATTAAATGTCACATAACAAATTTTTCTCTATACACTATTAGAGTATAAAATGCAGCTAAATATATATATATACATATTTTTATAGTATATATTATAATTAAAAAAAAAAACTTACTAGGACAGTTAGAAATACTAGCGTTCGTGAGCTTGCAAACAGAAGGAAGCTGAAGCAATTTTTCTTCTTGAATTCCCATACTCTTCAACTGAGGACTTGATCCTTTATGGATCTGTTCTATTATGTAACACAAACAAACCGGGTCATGATCTTTTATATCCTCCGCCGCATCACAACACTCCTTCGATGGCAACGGGGCCTTCCCCGTCGCGTATGTCAAACATGCAGCCACCTTTTGAAACTCCGCACCACACTTGTCACCCAGACTCTTATCATCACTATTAGCTAATACTATTCCACTACAAACGATTAGTAAAACTACTAAATTATATGCACTTGCCATTTTTTTTTAGGGTTTGTGTTGTGTCGTAGTAATAAAATGTAGATGTTTTTGTTGTGTGATATATTTATGGAGCAAGCATAAAGTGTTATAAATAGGAATAAATGGGGTGAATGAATAATAAAGGTGAGTAGTTGGGAACGTAGTGAATTATAGGCTGGTTGTCAGCATGTGAAACGGGGATGGTCTTAAATGAAGTAAGCTGTCGTATCTGTATCTGATTAATTCATTTCCCGCTGATTCTGTTGGAGGGTTTTCATCCGTTCATTACTATGTGAGTAGACTTTTTTGATAAACCGGATCGGGTAAAATGGCATTAGAAAAAATGGCTCATATATATTCTTATCGTTATACAAATGACTCACGTATATTCCTACTGTTATAAAATGAGTTCATATATACTCTTAGTTTAATGGAAGTGAAAAAAAATAGTTTTAAATTTATATTTTTTACTTTTAATTTTTAAAAAAAACCTATGTAAGGGTATATATGATCCTTCTAGCAAAGTGCAACGTATATTTTAATCTTTTTTATACATAAATTATTTTTTAAGGTCTTTGATTATCATTATTTGAGTTTCTTATTCTTATTTTATTTTTTTCTTTCGTTCCTTAGTGTAAAGAGAACATTTTAAAACTAATTTTTTTTTGGCTATATTATAATTTTAAAATATTTTTTTCGACTATATTTCATTTAGTTTTTATATTTGAATTTTTTTTTGGATAATCTATAATAGATTTTACAACAAAATTAGTGAAACATAAATAAATTTGACCATCAAAATAATAACTTTAAATTAGTCGTTGAAACAAAAAAAAGTTAAAAAAATTATGTGTGAGGATGATTAATTATACCCATATGGGATTTTATATATATATATATATATATTATTTTTAAAAAAAATAGTTTTAAATTTTTTAAAAAATTTTCACTTCCATTAGAGAAAAAGGGTATATTTGAGTCATTTGTATAATAGTAGGGGCATATATGAGTCACTTTCATAATTAGGGGTATATCAGCTCTAAATGACAAAGTTGAGGGGTTTATCGGGACCTTTCCTTTTTTTTAATATTGGTTGAACACGTTATGGTAGTCTTATGCTAGGTATAACTAATACATGAAAAATCATGATACTAGCAATGCAAATATTTTTATTACATGCATTAGCATGATTAAAGATATAATTGTCCCAAAAAATCTTTTCCACCTCCTTTCCACTACTTATGTAAAGGATATTTTTTTAAAAAATTGTCGTCATTCGGCTTCAACATCAAATTTTGATCGAATAATCTTATTGATATATTTTTTGGACCAAATTTATACATTAATATTAATATTAATATTTTATTAGCATATTTATGAGCGTTTTCGTAAAGGTAAATTATCTCCCCTCATATTTTATTTTCTTGTTTTAAATCTTTTGCACAAATAGTTGTTATTTCGTAAACAATTGTGAAAGGCCACTAGTTAGAGTACTTCTGACTAGAGGTGGCAATTAGATGAATTGGGTTAAATTTGGCCGAGTCATAGTGGGTTAAGACAATAATTGGGTCAAGACCCAATATATTTAATCCAATTTTTCTTTGATCAAAACGGCTTTGGGCAAAATGGGTTAGTGTCATGACCCAGACTGTCGTGATTGGCACCCACACTAACCCTCCGGTGGGAGAACCATTACTACAACCCAACTAACAACTTAACTAAAAACTAAGGCATTTAAAGATACAGAAGCAGATTTAAATGACAATAAAAATGGAGTCCCCATAAACCCCAAAGGTTTAAACAATTAACAAACCAACTAATGCGAAAATTCAACCCCTAGAACCTGAAAGTCATTGTACAAAAACTCTACGAATGACAAGTCTAAGAACAAGGGGTACAATCCCAAAACTAAACAAACACCTTTAACAAATAGTCTGAGTACGAAGAGAGTGGACTTAAACAAGAAAGATCCATGGAAGCCTGAAAGAACTGGCTCACCCTTGAATCCGGTCACGCTCAATAGTCACCTAGCTGAGGTCTATCAATAGCCGCCTGAAGATGCCATGTACTCAACAAAGAACAAGCAAATGCAGTATCAGTACACAACCACAATATACTGGTAGGATCACACGGCTATCCCAATAAGTGAAACACATGCAAGTAACCACAACATTATAAATAGGCATATACCAAACATATACAATATTAGTCATCTTTTCAGGATCAATGTAGCATTCCACATTCTCAATAATACACATTGGTTATCATTGTAGAGCAACAAACAGGTTTAAATGACAATAAAAATGGAGTCCCCACAAACTCCAAAGGTTTAAACAATTAACTAACCAACTAATGCGGAAATTTAACCCCTAGAACCTAAAAGTCATTGTACCAAAACTCTATGAACGAAAAGTCTAAGAACAAGGGGTACAATCCCGAAACTAAACAAACACCTTTAACAAATAGTCTGAGTCCGAAGAGAGTGGACTTAAACAAGAAAGATCCATGGCAGCGTGAAAGAACTAGCTCACCCATGAATCCGGTCACTCTCAATAGTCACCTAGCTGAGATTTATCAATAGCAGCCTAAAGATTTCTTGTACTCAACAAAGAATAAGCAAGTGCAGTATTAGTACACAACCACAGTGTACTGATAGGATCATGCGACTATCCCAATAAGTGAAACACATGCAAGTAACCACAACATTATAAACATGCATATACCAAACATATACAATATTAGTTATCTTTACAGAATCAAATGTTGCATTCCACGTTCTCAATAATACACATTGGTTATCATTTTAGAGGAACAAACAGTCTTTCAACCTCAATCACCATTAGATATGAACGTAATCATCACAAGTAGATACACAACACAATTCAACGGTCCTCTCATCGAACCCAAACCCAAATTATTAGTGTACCGATTCGTGGTACTCGATCCAATATTTATGTTGGAACGTGGAAATCGATCCCATTTTTATGCCAGAACGTGGCAACTGATCTAATGTTTATGCCGGAACATGGCAACTGATCCCGTATTTATGCCAGAACGTGGCAACCGATTCAAGTTAGTGTGTCAGAACGTAACACCTGATCCATTCAACAAACCACAATCACAATCACAATGTATATTCTCATAATCATACAACAAGAGGTGATTCATGGCATATAATTATTCAATTATCCTCATTTACGATTAGGGTGATCAATAATGCAACATTCGCATACATACATGCATTATATTGAAGCAAGTACAAACATATATCACACCAACATGAAATCACAACCATCACCTACCTCAAATCCAAGATTGAATCCCCTAAGGCACTTGAATCTTCCCTTTCCGTATTCGTTCCGCTTGTTCTTGGTCTATAAACAATTAATTTCACACGGGAATCAATAAACAATAACTAATTACCCAAATTACTAAAAATTATATCAACCCTAGATCATACCCATGATCCTCATACCCAGATTAGGGCTTTCTTCACCATAATTTCTAGATTGAAACCCTTCTCCATCGATAATTACCCATTAGATTGCGTTCTACGGATAAAAAAATGGATTTGGGGAGTTAAAATCTTAACTTTAGTCTCAAGAATGGTGAAAAACTATCAAGAAAACCTCTGGGTTCGTTCCTTAGTTCTCAAGTTCGAAAATTGCAGAATAAAGCATTTTTTGGGGTTTATTTTTGACTTTATGTCGTGTCTGCCCCGCCGTGGCGGCACTTACCTCGCCACAACGGCTTGCACGAAAACAGAATGTTGAATTAAGAGCTCCAAACCCTCATTTCACAATACTCCTTCATTCCAGGACACTAAGAAAACACCCGTTCACGCTAAGATTAATTTCAGGAGTTCTATTCGCCCGAATTCAATTCCGTAAAGTCTCACGGATTTCTTTACGTCTTAGCTATCCACTCACGCAATAAATTTCATTATTACAATTTTCATTTATTACCAGATTTTCCTAGACTCGCCTGACTTCGATTTCGTCCAAATCTGGACTAGGCTAGGAAATTTCAAGTTACTACACAAAAGTTTTTCTGGTCCAATTCTTTCCCCATTGGCCTTTTCCTAACGATGGAATCTGGTCGTTACAGTTAGGTAACGGGTTATATAACGGGTCAAGACCCAACCTAATCCATTTTTACCAAGCTTAATTATTTTATTTGGTCTTTCAAACTATTTTAGTACCTAATAAAATTATTTGCTTATGACTATATATTGTTGGGTTCGAAAGTGATTAGGGCATCATGCGGAAGCTTACAGTTGCATATCATATGGTTGATAAATCAAATGAGAAAACTTATACTAAAAATCAAAATATTATTATATGATTTGGTCAATTGATTTACATATTTAAAAACTAATAAAAATTATTAAAACTGTAGAGAGTAAAATCTCCCCATAAACAAAATTCTTTAAACGACTACATTGTGGATTCTATTGTGTAATGCTACAAGAATATGGATCTTTAATTTATAGATCTCCAAATTTTTCCTCTACAAAAAGAATAAATCAAATATGGAAGAGAAATATATCTCCCTTTCATGAAAAGTAAAAATATTTATGGTAATGTTTTGTCTTTTCTTTTAGAAAAAAATAAACTTCAAATAATATAAGAAAATCAGGGCAAAACCCTAATAAATCTCCCCTTTTGGCTGGATTTTCTTGACAAAACTTGATCCGCCTTCTACATATGCTTGATAATCTTGTTCTTCACAAAATCTTCATGTATCACTGCTGCTTACTATGATTTAAAAATCGATATGGGTTAAAAAAATTGGAGCCCTGTGTTAAAAGTTATGAGCAGGGTTGAAAGTAGAGCTCATACCTTCAAAGTAATATGCATGAGTTGAAAGTGGAGCTCATACGTTAAAAGTAAGGTGCATGAGTTTAAAGTGGAGCTCATGCATTAAAAGTAAAGATACATGAGTTACATTGTGGATTGCTACAAGAATATGGATCTTTAATTTATAGATCTCCAAATTTTTCCTCTACAGAAAGAATAAATCAAATATGGAAGAAAAATATATCTCCCTTTCATGAAAAGTAAAAACATTTATGGTAATGTTTTATCTTTTCTTTTAGAAAAAAATAAAGTTCAAATAATATAAGAAAATCAGGGCAAAATCCTAATAAATATCCCCTTTTGGCTGGATTTTCTTGACAAAAGTTGATTCGCCTTCTTCATATGCTTGATAATCTTGTTCTTCACAAAATCTTCATGTATCACTGCTGCTTACTATGATTTAAAAATTGATATGGGTTAAAAAAAATTGGAGCCCTGTGTTAAAAGTTATAAGCAGGGTTGAAAGTAGAGCTCATGCCTTCAAAGTAATATGCATGAGTTGAAAGTGGAGCTCATACGTTAAAAGTAAGATACATGAGTTTAAAGTGGAGCTCATGCATTAAAAGTAAAGATACATGAGTTACATTGTGGATTGCTACAAGAATATGGATCTTTAATTTATAGATCTCCAAATTTTTTCCTCTACGGAAAGAATAAATCAAATATGGAAGAAAAATAATATATTTCTCTTTCATTAAAAGTAAAAATATTTATGGTAATGTTTTGTCTTTTATTTTAGAAAAAAATAAACTTCAAATAATATAAGAAAATCAGGGCAAAACCCTAACAAATCCCTCATTTTGGCTGGATTTTCTTGACAAAAGTTGATCCGCCTTCTTCATATGCTTGATAATCTTGTTCTTCACAAAATCTGCATGTATCACTACTGCTTACCATGATTTAAAAATTGATATGGGTTAAAAAAAATGGAGCCCTGTGTTAAAAGTTATGAGCAGGGTTGAAAGTAGAGCTCATGCGTTAAAAGTAATATGCATGAGTTAAAAGTGGAGCTCATGCGTTAAAATTAAGATGCATGAGTTTAAAGTGGAGCTCATGCGTTAAAAGTAAGATCCATGAGTTTAAAGTGGAGCTCATGCATTAAAAGTAAAGATACATGAGTTAAAAGTAAAGCCCGAGCATTAAAGTTTGTAGGGGTGATGTGTCCACAAATTGGACTCAGTTAGGGCTATATTTTAATCGAAATTGTGTCCTCAAATGCTTATTTTATCTCAATATCTGATGAAAATCTTGAAGTTTCAGGTATTTGAAGTTTGAAGGAAAGCATAGACACTACGTCGCAAAAAGGAATGAAAAGGCTGAAAAGAACGACAAAATGAAGGCCTGAGGATCGCCGAGTCCACTTGGTGAGTCGCCGAAGAGTCCTACTTCGCCTTTTGTTCCAGTGTGTTGAGCCCTGAAGGAAAGGATCAAGTCGGCGGAAAAAGGGAGCAGTCGGCGCATTGCCGAGAAGTTTCGCGAAGCAGTATCATGTCATCCAATGACCCAGAGCACGACGATGCTAAAGGCTGGTGCAATACGACGATGAACTACACCAAAGGCCGAATCGCCGAGTTGATTGGCTATTCCGACTAATAACGCCGAATGATTCGCTGCAACACAAATCTATAAAAACTATAAATACTAATTAGAGTTGTAGTTTTAAGAGTCGAACAATTATTATAATTTTCATAGAGAATATTAGTTTTTCATATTTTTGCTATGAGTTTGAGAGGGTTTTGAAGACTTGAAGAAGAAGAGGGTTTCATCTCCAAGGATTTGGACTTGGGTCTCTTGGATTCTTCATTCTTGGCATGTAACAAGACTTAAATCTTCATACCCATTTGAATGCAAGCTCATTTAGGTATAAATTTCTATCTCTTGATGTGTGGCTAAAAATCCCAATTCTTAGAGTGTGATTTTGTGAATATGGGTTAGATTTGTTGTTGGGTCTTGCTTGCTAGTAGTGTATTTGTAGTTTAAATGTGATTTCATTTAGTGGTTGTGGATGAACTTAATGAGGTTGTAGTTGCAAATATAGTTTCATATATGTGTTTTCGGCTTGCTCGAGAGAGAGGTCGTAAAACTATGACCACTAAATTGATGGCCAGTGTGAGTGGATCGACATGAGGTTCAGCTCGAGAGAGTGAACCCTAGTCCCATGTCCACACACTCAGCTCGAGAGAGTGAGTGGGTTAAGGCGAAGGTTGTTCTTCATGCGGCAAGCTAAGTGGGTGCTCGAGAGGAACCGATATGAAACGGGGTAAGTTGCTCGAGAGAGAGCTTATCCCCCTTTAAGTCTAGCCTAGTCACAATTACTCTATAAGTTCTCTTTTAAAAGCATGTACCTAATAATCTTGTTTATCCCGTGTTCCTAATCACATCCCAAGAATCTCCCTCTAATTTATTAGATCTCTTTGTTATTTTCACTGTTTTTACTTACTTGTGACAAAAACCCCAGATTGTTAATTGACGCTTGTGTCACCCCTTTTTTTGATTTAAAATGTTTTTCTTCATTAATGACTTTAGCTACGACTAATTAAAATTAAATTTTATTTTTCTATTAATTCTCAAAATCACTCCATGTGGGAACGATCCTAACCCTTGGTTGGGTTATATCACTACACGCGATCGTATGACACTTGTGCGATCCCAACCCTTGGTTGGGTTATATCACTACACGCGATTGTATGACACTTGAACCGAACTAGTGTCAGTTGATTACGCAAACATCAAGGGGTTGAAAGTTGGAGCTCATGCTCTAAAGTAAGCATGAGTTGAAAATTTATTTTGTTTTAAAAGATAGAGCAGCAGGATATTTGTGAAAATATATTTGAAATTTTTTTCCACAAGTAGTAGCACAAAAATCTTCATTATCATCACGTTGATTTAAAATTGATTTGAAACCACTTGAGTTTATCTTTTTTCTTGTTCAATCATTGGATCATTGAACTATGTGCTCTGATACCAATTATTGGGTTCGAAAGTGATTAGAGCGTCATGTGGAAGCTTATAATTGCATATCATATGATTGATAAATCAGATGACAAAAACTTATACTAAAAATGAAAATATTATTATATAATTTGGCCAATTGATCTACATATTTAAGAACTAATAAAAAAAACTTTAAAACTGTAAAGAGTAAAATCGTCCCATAAACAAATTTTTTTAAATGACTACATTGTGGATTCTATTGTGTTATGCTATGAGAATATGAATCTTTAATTTATAGATCTCCAAACTTTTCCTCTAAGGAAAGAATAAATCAAATATGGAAGAAAAATATATTTTTCTTTCATGAAAAGTAAAAACATTTATGGTAATGTTTTATCTTTTCTTTTAGAAAAAAATAAACTTCAAATAAGATAAAAAAAACCAGGACAAAATCCTAACATTTATTTTTTATTGAAGACCACATGGATCATGATTTATTAAAATTGAAAAAAAATATATACAAGCCATGTGAGTTGACCCAAAGTGCACAACCCACCAAAAAATGAAAATACTAAAAAGGAAAAAAGAAAATAAAAAATTACACTAAGAAAAATATTAAAATAGAATAACAAAACAAGAAAAGGAAAGTGGAAGGTTGAAGAACACTGTATCAGTTCTTCATCTTCTCCAATATGAAGTCCTTAAGCAATATCAAGAACTATCTAGAACTATTCAAGCTCGTCTTAACATATTAAATTGAAAAAAAAGTTTTCTAAAAATATTTTGATAAGATTTGTCATGAGCCAATTCGGGTTACATATCAATCCAAATTCTAATGAATTGAGTTAATGAATGAGCGGGTCAATAACCAACCCAAACTTAATTGGATTTGATTTTGCCACACCTACCTCTGACTATATATATACATTGTTATATTCAAATTCTCTATGTGCAAAATATCTTAAGTACTCTCCTTCTTCTTGCACTTGCAAAGTAAATTTATAATTTTACTTGTCAAAAAAAAAAGTTTGTAACTATGATTTGATTGTTTTTTTTTTATGTTTGATGTATATCAGGGTTAAAAATATTGTTACGTCAATGTAGTTTATGTGTTTTTCCTAAAATAAATAATCAAATATTTCGAGTATTAAAAAGAAATTAAAATGTTTAAGAATATGCTGTAAATTTAGAGGACTCGAATTAATTTTGATTTTTTTCTATTTCTATTTTAACTTGTTTTAATTTGTAGTTTTAATTATCAAATACAGATTACTAACAAACATTATTACTTTGTAAGATCAAATAATATAATGATGCCATAAAAGTTGAGGTAAAATGATAGGGGTGGTACTGGTGATAGATATTATAGTAAAAAACGCTTTCCTTGTACGTTTTACATCGACTTGCCTGCCCATGGAAACTTACTTCAAATAGAGTTATAAGAATTTAAGTTTATTTAAATTTAAATTTATAAAGTAATAAAAATTATTATTCAACATGTATTAATGGGCTAATATATTGAATAAATTATTTAGGAAAAATTACCTAAATACACACCTTATTTTACCATAATCTCTAAAATTTCCTATCATTTTTTTTCTTCAAAAATATCCTCTCGTTGATACATCCCTATCCCCTCTCGGATACGTCCCTCCCCTCTATGATACATCCCTCCCTTCTCGAATACATCCCTCACTTATGTATCCAGATGTTTGTTGATGTATCCAAAAGTCCAGTGATGTATCCGGATGTCCTATCCTCTCTCGGATACATCCCTCCCCTCTCGGATACATCTCTCATATGTATCCGGATGTCTGCTAATGTATCCGGAAGTCCAATGATGTATCCGAAATCCATAAATTTTAAAGGATTTTTGAAATTTAGAAAAGATAAGGGAAATAATGTAATTAGCTCTTAACACTATGAAATTTATTATGTAAATTATACTTATTTAAAGTCTAATAAATATTTAATCAATGGTCTAATTTTATGGGGCTGGTTCATTGAAATTTGTTATAAATGATGAACTCATTTTGTTAAATTTGAGATGTTATCTTTCTATTGGTTCAAATTTTTGACCATATCAAATATGATTTCAAAATATTTGATATAATTTTAAAAGATTGGAAACAATATTATGTTATAACTATACACAATCACACCCTTGATATTGTGTTATAAATGGCATGATATTGTGCAAAATATAGTGCTAAAATCGTGCATGTGTTTATGGATCTTTGTATATAAATAGTGTCTAGTTTATCAATTGTAGATAAGAAAACATAAAATATTTTTTAACTCTTTTTTATTTTTGATTTATCAATAGCTGTCATGGTATCAATAGTCTAATTTGTTTTCTATAGAAATTGCTTCTTTATTGTTGTTTGATTTCTGTGATCGGATGATCTCGTCTTATTAATGGAATCACATTCTCATGGTATTTGACTATCAAATTTGATGAAAATTTATTCGATGTGGGAATTTCATTTCTGAATCTTTGTTCAAGGAAAAAAGCTTGTTTGAAATCTTGGATAGATCAACAACTGAGCAAAACAAGGATAATAAAAAATAAGTTTGTCACACTAACAATGCTCGTGTCATTTCACGGATCCTCAATTTTGTAGATGCAAATGTTGCACTAAGTCTGCGTCCATTCAACTTGATATCGAAGATGTGGAAGCATCTCAGAAAGGTATATTCTCAATGTAGCTATGCTCATGATTTGAGTAAGAACATACTCTTTCGGGATACAAGTAGGGAGATATATAAAAACAATCAAAATTACTATTCGGGATTTACGTCAATCTAGTCCGAACAAGATCAAAACTTTGGAGGAAAACTTTCTTCTACATGTTTTAAAGAAGTTATGTTAGAGAGGAAGAAAACTTGAGTTGTTCAATTTCTCATGAAATTGAGGTCTGGCTTTGAGTCAATTAGAGCTAACATTCTTAACAAAGAAACTCTACCATACATAGATGTAGTTTTTGGAGAACTCATTCGTAAAGAGACGTGCACCAATACTCTTGCAGCTATGGATTCGTCCTACACAGTTGATGCGACTATGTATACATCAATAGGTAACCATGAATTCTACACTCACCAAAAGTTCGGACCACATTACTTTGAGTGTAAAGAGTATGACAATATTGTGTCACATTTCAAGAAGAGAAACATATACAATTATTGTAAGAAGTCTGGATATATAATTCTAGAGTCCAATCAACGTTCGAACACGTATCAAACCAAGCACAAAGCTCATCAAGCGTCTAAAGCTTATGTGAGTCTAATAAACGCTTAACTATGTCTCATTATCAGAGCATAGACAGTCGTATGCTAAACAATTATCCAACTTTAAAGGTTGGGATCGAACCACAAGGATTGAAAGATGAAATCACCTTCAATTGATTTCACAACTCGAAACAAACTATCAAATTGAATTCTCAAAAAAAAAGTATATATAAATAAAAAAAATGGGGGGTAATAACAACTACGAGATTCATTAAAAGATTATTTTCTTTTATTCTTATGGTTTTCTTACGTTTCCAGAAGGGTATTCTTGACTTTTTATTCTAAGTCAACTTCTCTAAGTCCATCTTATAACCTAATAACATCATTGTACATACACCAATTCTCAAAATCCCTAATTCTCATTCTTTCAAAGATCAAGAACTCTATGAAAGGGAATTCTCCAATTTCACAAGATCTAAAGTCTTGAAGTTTAAGATTCTCTTTTAAGAATCCTAAGGTTTTCAATTCCACACTTCATCTCCAAGAAAATCATATATATAAGGATTTCTCAAGTTCAAGCTATAAGGTTCTAAAGCATCAAAGTGAGTTCTTACTTCTAAGTCTTATCTTCTCAGGTATGTAAGGCCTCAACGATAGTATCACTTCACTCTCATGCCTAAAGTATTTTGATTCTTAAGACTAAAGCAACGTTTTTTTTCATGAAAGCTACGGTTCTTACGAAATTATGATCTTTCTTCAATAACCTACATTTTCATTGTTTCACTTTGGTTTTGAAATTTTATGGTACTGACTTAGCATGATTTTTATGATCATTCAAATTGTTATGACTTTCAAACATGAATATAAGCATGATATGAAGTACAACCTAAAAACAGTTTATATTAAGATATGACTTTTGAGCTTAGCCTCATATTTGATTCAAGACGATAAGTGGTTTTCATACCTATTAGCATTATATGAATATATGTTATTTTGGAAGGACTATATTAGTACCGAGATAATGGAGATTGAGAAAATTCAAGTTTTATAACTACGTGCCAATGTAGGATTATGTTTCACTGCTTTATCGGTTAACCTTCTAACCTTGAAAGGCTCAGATTAGTGGATCCACTTAGATATGGTATGGTATTATACTCTGAAAAGGTATAGGGAAGCCCTCCCAACTTAGTTAGTTATTGGACATCATGAGCTCACATGGTGTATCCCGATTATAAGAAACTCTTCAGTTTATGCATCTTTTACGATATGCCCTTAACTTCATTTGAGGTATATTGAGTATGCTAATTTACGTTATGATTATGCAACGATACCTATTTAGTTTCATCTTTATGTATATGTTTTTGAAAAAAGATCTTAAAACTAATATTTATGCATGGATTACAATTGTTTCTTTTCAGTATCTTTATTACATTATGACTCTACTTTTTAGAAACCTTATTCCATTATTTCCTTCTTCTGTTACTTTATATGAGTATGTTAGTATCCTTACATACTTATTGAAAATGCAATAGGGGTGAATTGATTCTTTTTAATTTTCTTTAGTCGACTAATCGGTAACTAACTCAACTAAGAACAATATAAGAAAGACAAGCAATAAATTAAAGACAGTAAGTAAATGACACCATATGTTTTATACTGGTTGAGATCCAATGTGGTCTTACTCCAATCTCATCGGGTTGCAAGGGTGTTCTTTTCTAGCTTATACGTGATTTTGTGACACTACATACGTAGATCCTAAATATACATTCAATTCTTTTCTTGTTATCTCTTTTCACTTTTTGATACAAAACCTCACCAATCTATTATTATCTCCTCTCTTTTTTATTACACAACAATTCACAAAGAATAACAATATTTGCTAAGAGTAGAACATAGATTGTCAGAAAGTTCAATTGTTTTGTATATCTTCTTCCTTCGATCTTCGGTCCTTATATAGGCATTTGGTGGAATGTTGAAATGAAGAGAGCAACCCAAGAGATTTGATCCTTGGAAAGGAAGGTGAATCCTTGTTTCCAAGAATAAGGCAAGGTCTCAATCAACCTTGATATCCTCCAACCGTTTGAGAATCTTTCTTGATCTTAAATGTGCTTGATTCTAGGCAACTATTAAAGGAGTTATTCATCCTTCCTTGTATCCAATAATTAAGGAGTTGTTCGTCCTTAAAGATCTTCTTGAAAATCTTCGTAAATAAGGCTAATATTAATCACTTGATATCTTCCTTGTTTAAGGGTCTTCTAATATCTTTTATTTAGTCTTGATTTTGTTCTTTTCTTTTATGCATTTCTGCCCAACTTCTCTTCTTAGATTGATGTATATCATTGATCAAAATTGTTGCATACTTTTCTCTGCGATGTATCCTTTTATAATTTAAATTTCGGTGCTCGTACTCAAACTCGTGGCTAGTAAGGTTGCAGCATTTCCATTTAGCACTTGGTGATCCCTCCTCATTTGGGGACTCTATTAATTTAGGTTAATATACTTTCCTTCATGTTATCTTTGGTTTTGAGGTAGTTGAAGTCATGACCCGACAAACTTATGTTTTCAATTGAGCTAATAGAGGTTTATTTCAAATAGTAGAAATGTGGTTTCATAATTTTTTTAAATTCTATTATTCAGTCATGCATATCAACCTTCGCTTAGTTCTTTATGTTATACTTTGATATGTATGCCAAGGGTTAGCCTGGATCACTCGTAGTTTCAGGTACCGTATTTGGGTTGTACACTCGGATCGTGACAGTTATAGTGAGATGTCAAAAAATTTGTAACTTAATTACGCGTCATCTTTTATTATTATTTTCACTTTTGAAGGGAGAAAATAAATCAGGATTGCTCCAAAAACCCTCCAAAAGCAGTCAAAACAAGGGAGCAGCGGAGAAAGGGATATTTTTTGCATAAGAGAAGTGTAATTCTATGGATTTTGAAATGTTTGTTCATCAAAGGTTGCTTATACGGAGTCAAAATATGGGCAAGGTTCATCAGCAGTTGTTTGGCGCCAAGTACGCTAGTTTTTTTTTTTTACAATTGAGTAGTTAGTCCTATTTTTACCACATTATATCTTGTAAATATACAAAGATTGCATGCATAGGCCTTTGTACATGGAGTGTGGATGGTTAGATATTGTTGTTATGTGTTTTTAGGGTGGAGATGAAGTAATGACTAGGGGGAGGTTCTCTAGTTATTGATTTTTCTTGAGATATATTGTTAGGCGATGGCTATATTTTTCGATTTATGTATGCATGCATTTCTACTGTTTGTGGTATTATTTCTGCAATGCATGGTAGGATATATATGAAACAACATCAAGTAGGTAATTTCATGCAATGAACTTGTGATTGTGACTTGTGGTTTTCAAGTGGTTTTGTTCATTGTGCTATGTTATTATGCATGATTGTCTGTATTTGTTGGTTGACTCAGGTATCACGCCTAGTATAGAATATCCTCACGATTAGCTCGGATTCCACACATGGCATATACTAACGGTTGGCTTTTGTACCACGCTTGGTACAAATATATACATAAATGATTGGCTCGAATATCACACTTGTACACTAATTAAGGATAGCTCGGGCACGCCGGTACACTAACAATTTGCTTTGGATTTTTCGAGAGGACCAACTATGTGTTCACGGTTCTATTAGTGGACCTGATGTAATTGTTGCATGCTGGATCCCTAAGTGGTCCGAATTACTTGAAAATGTAGTTGATCTCAGATCTGATTGTATGTGACCATATGGGACATTAACCATGTTACAATAAGTCAGGGTAAGGTTTGTGAGTTAGGGATATGTATCACTTGTGATGGAGGAGGTAAGTTAATTGTTCAATTGCATCTAAATACTTCAGATTTTTCTGCATAATTGTTTTAATTTTTGGGTTGAGTTTATGGGGACTCAATTTTCTAGTTGTCTAATATTAATAATAATCAACTTTGTTTTGTAATTGGTTCTGGATTAAGTGATAATGATGAGTTAGTCTAAGGCGCTAATTTCATTTACTAATCTAAAAAGGTCCAGATAGTTGGCATGGATATATAAAGGTCATTCCTAACTAGTGGCCTCAATTGGTTCAGCAATTTGAACAATACAGACCCATAATAAAATCGTAGGTGGTGATTTGGGAAAAACCTAAAATAGAATGGTTAAAATGTAACACAAATGGGGCTTGTAGAGAAAATCCTAGTGAGAGCTCTGCAACTTTCTATATTAGAGATGCTAATGGTAATCTAGTATATGCTGAAGTTAAAAGACTTGGGATCACAAATAACATCAAGGCAAAAGCAATAGCCATTCAAGGTGGTATTCAACACTATATTGAACAGCAGAGAGTACCGATCCTGATAGAATCTGATTCGCTTGCCATGATCAATATGATAGAAGGAAAATGGAAAGATCCTTTGAAGATCAGGATGGAGATGGCTAGTATTAATTTGTGGAGGAGAAAAGGGCTAGTGCATTTTGCTCACATCCTTAAGGAAGGTAATGCACTAGCATATTTTTAGCTAATGTAGTTTTTAATTTTGCAGGTACAAAAACAATTCAATATCAGAATTTTCAATCATTACCATCGCAAGCAAGGAAACTTCTCAACATTGATAAACAACAATTACCACAACTAAGATTCAACATGTACAAGAATAGAGAACCAAATTGAAGATTCAAGCTTACACAATTAAGGGGTAAGGCTGTAGGTATAAAAGCATATCAAGAAAACCGCTTTCACTTCGTTCAAAAGAAACAGTACCTATAAGATTCAACAAACAACAAGATCCAGCAACAGCTTGTAATTAGAATTGACCTAAACTAATTTGTGATCTGAACTAAAAAAATAACTTATTAATGGTGGTATTAGTTGCATATGAAGCTCAGCCCATTGTAAGATGTTTATTAGGACAGATTTCAAGTTAAATTAGTATTACATCTGATGTTATGTAAGTGTATAGTCAAAGTGCCAGATTTACCTTAGAGCTAACACCAAACATTCAAACGAATTGGTTTACGATTCTTCAGTTTGGGTGTTGATTCTGCAGCGTCTGGTGAGAGCTTAGAGACCGCTAACATTGAAATCACCTCAGGGGACAGTTTAAACCTTGAATTTGGTAAAGCTTAAAGATGAGTTTGAGCTAAAATTTGATGGCCATCAGATCAGAAATTTAGAGAGATACCATAAGCATTACCTTATTGCTGCCCCAAAATCTGCAGATGATTAATTCCAACGAGCTACGACAGCTTCAGGCGTAACATTTGGTCTTCACCATTGTAGACCTCTGACTGTAGTAGTTTTCATTCCTTTTTGATGTCTTTTTTCTAATTTGGTTTCCTTTTGCTTTTTCTATTTGTTTCTTTAGTTTATTTTTTCTTTACTGAAGTATTGGGGCCTGTGTACCTAAACCCATAAGATTTTATTTTATTGGCATTTTAATTTTATTCTAATAAAATCTTGGGTACATTTTGTACCTATTATTTTAAAAAAAAGATATATAAAGGGTAGTAAGTCGTTTGACAAAGAGGGTGAGGGCCTGATTTTCAGATACATTAATATGGTAGAAGGGTTAGGCTTTGATTGTGTATTGGTACGACGTTCTAGGTAGGATGGGGAAGCCTTGGGTGATGTAATTAGAGGGCTTAGTCATGGAAGTTAATTGGAAAAGGTAGACGTAAGGGAGTAGAGAAGTGGACTGGTGTAACTTTCATACTTCATGACTTGTCTATTTATTTACATTATATTATGTCATAGGTTCGGGTCGATCTATAATACCATTTTTGCAAAATATTTAAAGAAAATAGGAACAAACATGTATTATGAAATTATGGGAATTTGGAAATTAGCTCATTCCCATGTATTGAGAAAACTTTTGATATATTGGACAATAATTAATACATAAATAACTATAAATCTTTGGCCATTTTGCAACATTTTTAAAGAAAATTGGAACAAACATATATTTATGAAATCATGCGAATTTGAAAATTAGTTTATTCCAATGTATTGGGAAAGCTCATCATATATTGGACAATAATAAATACATAAATAAATAAGAAAAAATCAAATTCAGAAAGAAAGGACTAAAATGTCCAAAAGAAATCATCTTATAGTGTGAATTGACATCTAGGTCATTGTGGCCAGAAGGAATTTGTCCAAATAGAATAAAGGGAGTGTAACACCTCGGTCTTAGAACAGGATAATTTTAGAAAGAACTAAAATCGACAAAGCTGAATTGAGAATTTTGTAAGATAGTCTTAAATTGTGAGTTTTGGGTCAACTTCAAATCACCATAACTTTCAATACAGGATGAGTTAGGTATCCCATAAGGTATCAAAGGAAAGATCTCCGAGTCCTCTTTCCAATGCCATCAAGTTTACTAAATTCCGAGTCCGGATGCGGGAGATATGCCTATTTGAGTTCAGTCTATCCAGTTAAGGCAATTCATCCATTTAAGGAGGGGTAAATTGGTTTTTTCCCTACCCAATTAGTCATAAGCATATTTTTCACCTAATTAGGGGTCAAAGCTGATTAGAATCAGATTACGCTAAATTCTAAAAACATTCAAGAACCTAGGGCTACGCTCAAGAGGATAAAAATGGTGGAAGCTTCAAGCGTTCATAGAGTTTGAGGATTTTTGTCAAGGATTTGATTCCTTCGAGGTATGTAAGCTTCCACAATATTGGGTTTGTTCTCCTTCACGCCAATCATGTAATATTTTACCTATGAATCCATTATAGATGTTGAATTGGTCAGCTCTTGAAAGGTTCTTGAATTTAATTGGTAATGGAGTGTTGTTTTGAGTTCTTGAGGCGAGGGTTTGCGAATGAGTTGAGTAAATTGATAGTTCCTTGTGTGGGTTTCGCTGAGATTGTTCTGGGTTATAATAATTCGTAAGTTTTAACCTTAGATTCTACAATGAGTATGAGTTGAATCAAGTTTAGAGAGAAATAAAAGATCGGGAAAAACTACGTGCCAAGGTCGGCATCACGGAGATGCTTTTAAATCCAATCCCCAGAAAAGTACCTCCCTCTCTGCGTCACGGAGAGGATACAGACTCCATTGTTTCAAAAATTATTTTGCGACCAAATATTTTAATTCTTCTCCTCGTCGCGCTCATGCTCCCCAGTATCATCACGTAGCTCATATGTTGTATCATCACACAACTCATAGTTAAGTATTTCTGAGTTTGAGTATCTTTAAGTTGAGTTGGGTTGAGATGAGGTAAGTATGTTCTTTCTTTCTATCAAATCAAGCTTATGTCTATCTTTTAAAGTTCCCTTTGCATGCTCATACATTGCATGTACTGCCGTTATTTGGCCTGCATGTTTCATGATGCAGACACAAGTAACCGGGGTCACCAACAGGCGCTCCGTTGATACTACTTGCAGTCCTAGAGTTTGATTGGTGAACCTCCTTACTTTCTGGAAGGCTCCACATTTCGCTTTCATTTTCAGTTTGTTAGGATGATCAAGGGTCTTGTCCTGACATCCATCATAGTATTATTAGAGGCTTCATACACAGTAGAGTTTTGAGAAGTCTGTTTCATTTTCAATTGCTAATGTTCTAGACTTGAGTTGCCTCTTTTGGCCAGTTGAATGTTTTTAAAAATATTTTGAGCTATTTATTTTGAGACTGCTTTGAGAAAACCATTTACTTTTGAGTTCTTATGATGTTAATAAAGTCTTCATTTGAGTATTGAGCCAGGCCAAGGGTTCGCTTGGGAACCAACAGTGGTTCTTGAGTGCCAATCGCCTCTAGGGTGTAGGCCCAGGGAGTGAAAAGCATGATATCAGAGTACAGAGTTCAAAATTCATATGGTGTCTATGAAGCCGTGTCCTTAGAGTCATATTTATCGGTGTGAAGCGCGCCACATCTATAATTAGGAGGTTACAACATTTAGGAAACAATTCCCTTCTTTCTTACTCTTTTCGTGCAATAAAGTTTAACTCTATAAAGTTTCTTTCTAATTTGTGCTTGCGCGTATATTTTAGATCATGCCTCCACGAAGAGTTGTTCAAGGTCGTCCAGCAAGGAGAATGTTGATCCTCAGAATCAAGGGGTTCCCAATGCACCAGAAGTGCAACCCCAATGAGAGGTCACTAATACTGAGTTCCGAGATTCTATCCGGATGTTGAGTCAATTTGTGACCAACCAAGTTGGGCAACAAATAGGGAATCGGCAGGATGTGGCTGATACATCCAGAATTCGTGAATTCTTAAGGATGAATCCTCCAGACTTCACTAGTTTAAGTGTCACTGAGGATCAGGAAAACTTTGTAGAAGAGTTACTGAAAGTGTTTGAAGTGATGCATGTTGCAGATGTCGAGCGTGTTGAACTAGCTTCATACCAACTTAACGATGTTGCTAGAGTCTGGTATGACTAATGGAAGAAGAGTAGAGCTGAGGGTGCACCAATTATGAGGTGGGTGTGTTCGAAGAGTTCTTGGGGAATTTCTTTCCCCGTGATCTTAGAGAGGCGAAGGTTAGAGAATTCCTTAACTTGAAGCAGAATCCATGAGTGTGCATTAGTATAGCCTCAAGTTCACTCAATTGTCCTGTTATGCTCCGGAGATGGTTGCTGATATGAGGAGCAAGATGAGCTTGTTTGTGTCAGGGTTATCTCATATGTCCGGCAAAAAGGGTAAGACAACTATGTTGATAGGATACATAGACATATGAAGGCTTATGATCCATGTGCAGGAGGTTGAGGTGGACAAGTTGAGAGATAGGGAAGAGTTCTGGAACAAGAAGGCTAAGGCTACAGGTACTGAGTTTGGACAACAGAAAACTGAAAATGCAAACCGGTCATCTTATCAACAAAGGCCAACTGGACCTTCTCCATCATCTGCTAGTGCACTTGCACCAAAGAACAGAGGTGAGTTCAAGAACCAGAATTCTCAGAACTTCAGAGCTAGACCTGCTCAATAGCAAGGTAGTGTGGCACAAGGAGGTAATTGGACTCCTACATGTGCTAAGTGTGGTAGAAACCACCCAGGAGCGTGTCGTTATGGCTCCACTGGTTGCTTCAAGTGTGGTCAAGAATGTCACTTCATGAGAGAGTGCTCAAAGACCAGGGAGAGAGGTGATAATTTTGGGAAATAGAGCCCAATATTCTTCAGTGGCTCCTCCAGAAAGAGTTGCACCTAGAGAAGTTACTTCAGGGACAGGCGGAGGAGCAAACTGTCTGTATGCTATCACCAGTCACCAAGAGCAAGAAAATTCAGCTTATGTCCTCACTAGTATGATCAAAGTCTTTACTTTTGATGTATATGCATAACTTGATCTAGATTCGAGTCTATATTTTATGACTCCTTATGTTTCTATGAGGTTCGATATTATTCCCGAACAACTTCTTGAGCCCTTCAATATTTCCACACCTGTTGGTGAGTCTATTCTAGTTGAGAGAGTTTATCATCATTCTACCATTTCTGTCAATCAGAAGGACACCATGGCTAACTTAGTTGATCTAGATATGGTGGAATTTGATGTTATTCTAGGTATGGACTGGCTTCATGTCTATTATGCCTCAGTTGATTGTAGAACTCGAGTTGTAAAGTTTTAGTTTTTTGATGAACCTGTGAAAGAGTGGATGAGTAGTTCACAAGTGCTTAAGGGTCGTTTTAATTTATACCTTAAGGTGAGAAAGTTAGTTTCCAAGGGGTGCATCTATCACTTAGTCTGAGTTAATGACTCTAGTGTTGAGACACCACCTACTGAGTCAATTCTAGTTGTGAGTGGGTTTCCAGAGGTCTTTCCAGATGATCTTTCAAGAGTCCCTCCCGAGAGAGAAATAGACTTCGGTATAGATATTCTTCCTATCTCTATTCCTCCATATAGAATGGCTCCAGCTGAGTTGAAAGATTTAAAAGAGCAGTTGAAAGATCTACTTGAAAAGGGCTTTATTCGACCTAGTATCTCACCTTGGAGCACTCCGGTCTTATTTGTCAGCAACAAAGATGGTTCACTTAGGATGTGTATTGATTACTGCCAACTGAACAAGGTTACCATCAAAAATAAGTATCCACTTCCGAGAATTGATGATCTATTCGATCAACTTCAAAGTGCCACTTGTTTTTCTAAGATAGACCTCAAATCAGGCTATCACTAGTTGAGAGTAAGAGAAAGTGATATCCCTAAGATAGCATTCAAGACCCGTTATGGTCATTACGAGTTTCTTGTCATGTCCTTTGGTTTGACCAATGCTTCTGTAGCGTTCATGTACCTTATGGACAGAGTGCTTAAGCCCTTTCTTGATATGTTTGTTATCGTATTCATTAATGACATTCTAATGTATTCGAGGAATAAGGAAGATCATGTTGGTCATCTTAGAGTGGTTCTCGAAACCCTCAAGGATAGAGAGTTGTATGCTAAATTCTCTAAGTGTGAGTTTTGACTTTATTCTGTGGCACAGTGTTTCTGGTGATGGGATTCGAGTTGACACTCGAAATATTGAAGCAGTGCAGAACTGACG
This sequence comes from Solanum okadae, assembly GCA_036553675.1. Classification (NCBI taxonomy): domain Eukaryota; kingdom Viridiplantae; phylum Streptophyta; class Magnoliopsida; order Solanales; family Solanaceae; genus Solanum; species Solanum okadae. The sequence goes on from CM071682.1 coordinate 15,080,939, forward strand.
TAGACCCACACTCCAACTGATAGAAGGAGTTTCTTGGGATTGGCTGGTTACTATAGAAGGTTCGTAGAGGGGTTTTCATCTATTTCTTCCCTGTTGACTAAGTTGACTCAGAAGAAAGCAAAGTTTCAATAGTCTGAAGCTTGTGAGAAGAGCTTTCCAGAATTGAAAACAAGGTTGACTACTACCTTAGTGTTGACCTTACCAGAAGGTACACAAGGTTTTGTTATGTATTGTGATGCATCTAGAGTTGGATTGGGTTGTGTGTTGATGCAAAATGGCAAGGTTATAGCCTATGCCTCCAGATGACTTAAGATTCATGAGAAGAATTACCCGACCCATGATTTAGAGTTAGTTGTTGTAGTATTTGCCTTAAAATATGGCGTCACTATCTCTATGGTGTGCTTGTGGATGTGTTCACCGATCACAAGAGTCTTAATATGTATTCAATCAGAAAGAGCTTAATCTCAGACAAAGGAGATGGTTGGAATTACTCAAGAATTATGACATGAGTATTCTATATCACCCAGGTAAGGCTAATGTAGTTGTTGATGCTTTGAACAGGTTATACATGGGTAGTACTACCCATGTTTAGGAAGGCAAGAAAGAGTTAGCCAAAGATGTGCATAGACTTTCCCGATTGGGAGTCTGTTTATTGGATTCCAATGAAGGCAGAGTGGTGGTGATAAATGGGGCTGAATCATCACTAGTGTTTGAGTAAAGGAGAAATAACACCAAGACCCTATTTTGCTTGAAATGAAGGCAAATGTTCATAAGAAGAAAATGCTGGCTTTTGAACAAGGGGGAGATGGTGTGTTGAGGTATCAAGATAGATTGTGTGTACCTAGGGTGGATGCACTCCAAGAGAGGCTCATATAGGAAGCTCATAGCTCTAGATACTCTATCAATCCTGGTTCCACAAAGATGTATCATGACTTGAGGGAAGTTTATTGGTGGAGTAGTATGAAGATGTGTATTGTAGAGTTCGTTGCTAAGTGCCCAAATTACCAACAAGTCAAGGTAGAGCACCAAAGGCCCAGTGGTATGGCTCAGAATATAGAGAATCTGGAATGAAAGTGGAAGATGATCAATATGGACTTTAGCACTAGTTTTTCGCAGTCTCGCAGGAAAAATGATTCTATTTGGGTGATTGCAGATTAGATGACTAAATCAGCCCATTTCTTGCTGGTAAAGACTACTTATGTAGTAGAGGATTATGCCAGACTATATATTCAAGAGATAGTCAGACTTCATGGAGTTCCGGTGTCTATCATTTCAGATAGAGATGCACAATTCACCGCACGATTTTGGAAATCTTTCCAGAAAGGTTTGGATTCGAAGGTAAATTTGAGTACTACTTTCCATCCTCAGACTGATGGTCAAGCAGAGCATATGATTTAGACTTTAGAGGATATTTTGAGGGCTTGTGTGATCGATTTCAAGGGTAATTGGGATGATCACTTACCTCTCATAGAGTTTGCTTACAATAATAGCTATCACTCTAGTATCCAGATGGCTACTTATGAGGCTCTTTATGAGAGAAAATTCAGAGCTCCTATTGGATGGTTTAAAGTTGGTGAAGCTGGGTTAATAAGACCAGACTGGTTTCATCAAGCTATGGAGAAAGTGAAGATCATTCAAGAGAGGTTGAAAACAACGCAGAGCCATCAGAAATCCTATACTGATGTTAGGAGAAGAGACTTATAGTTTGTGGTAGATGATTGGATTTACTTGAAAGTGTCACCCATGAAGGGTGCTATGAGATTTGGTAAGAAGGGGAAACTCGGTTCTTGGTATACTGGTCCTTACAGGATATCCAAGTGAATCGGTAGTGAAAAATTCTAGAAAGTTGTACACTAAAGTAGTGGCTGACCTGAAACGAGTAGGCAAAGTTAGAGCTTGATGTTAGAATTAGAGCCTTAAAGATACCTTAAAATTCATGGTTTAGTGTTAGGAGGTCAAGGCCTAAACCCCAAGGACCAACCTTGAGTCCTTGGGGAAAAGACCTTTAGGGCTGCCAGGCAGTGACCCACAAAAGAGGTTCCACGCCACGTGGATCAACCCACACCCCGTAGGGGGGCAGCATGGGTGAAGCCCTTTTGGAATATGCCTAAGGCAGTAGCCACGGGCAGGACCCACACCTCGTGGATGGGTCCACGCCATGTGGCCTCCCTCACTAGGTCAAGACCCCAAAAATCTAGTCCTAGAAAGGAACCACGGATGACCAGCACAGCTCGTGGTCCCACCCACGGTCCATGGGTCCCCAGTCGTGGATCACCCCTGAAACTGCCTTTTGGTAGTTAAGTCTAGGGGTTCCTTGGTAATTTCCTTATTAATTAATGGTTATGTGGCACCATTTTAAGCTTATTTTAAAGGACTATATAAGTATTTTTCCCACTTAAAATAACCCATCTAAAGTCATATTCATAAATCCCCAAAACTAAATCAAAACCTCTCCAATATTTCTCTCTCTAAAACCTCCATTGAAGAAAAAGAAGAAGTCAAGGTCTACGGCTCAAGAACTCATCTTTTCTACCCAAATTCGTGAGGAATCTTCAGTTAAAGTATGGTAGTCTTGATTCATGGTTAAATTTTCATCCATGAAGCCATTAAATTCTCAATTTCAAAGTAGATGAAATCTCCAAAACTTGGGGTTTCTATTCCAAGCCATGGATTCTTTCTCAAAACGTTTTCATTGATTTAGTTAGTATATATTATGAATGAATTGTTGATTATAATAGTTTTTATGCGAAAATCCCCCATGAATCCATGTATTCCCCATAACCCTAGTTTGTAACTTGTGAATTGGGTGAATTGTAGTAATCATGAAGTTGTGCTTATAGTAGTTTAGTTCATTTAATCATGTCACCATCTATATCTAATGTAGTAATCCTAGATTGATTGGTTGAATGTGATTTATTGCCTTGAAGGGAAAAACATGAGAATTGACTTCATGTATGAGACTTGTGTGTATACAATTGGATTGCTTTGAAAATAAAGTAACTACATTATAATCTAATTGTTGTGTTGATTGGATGATTATACTCATGTATGCACTTAGGTATGAATAGAGTACAATGTGAAAGGTTTGTCACTTGCAATGATTCTTCGGTTTGAAGACTAGTCTCACCTACTGAATCTAGGAGCTTTAGAACGAGTTTGTTGGATTGAGTGTCAAGACATTCTTCCTTAATTAACAATATGAGTCAAGACTTCATATAAACTCAATGGGAATGTATTCTTAGCACCGAGAGGATATGATTATGAGATGGAAGCTTCTACACTAGTTGATTCTAGCTTCCTAAATAGGTTCCTTTTACACTAGTTGAGTCCGGGTTCCCAAGTAGTTGTCTCATGAGATGGAAACCTTCTACCATAGTTGGGTTCGGGTTTCTAATTAAAAGCAATCTCCTTATCCCATTAACTATATGCCCACATAGGTCTTTAGCTAATGGATCCACGTAAGCTAAGAGTTTTAGTTCTACCTTAGGCAAGTAGGACAACCCTTTTTCGGTGTGGGGTAGACACCGGATTCCGCAATTTGGCTCTCATGGTTTATGTCGGTTAAAACTACTCCCACTATGATAGAATGAACTAGGGTTGGAGTTATGACTTATAATCACTTAATAAGTTTTCCTTAGTTTGAATATGAGTATGGGATCTTATTCATACATTGCACAAGGTTGCTTTGATGGTTCTTATGGTTTATTTCCATTATGATGAGATGATCTATATGTTGAATATGCTTGTATGATATGCTTTTACACTTGTCTCCATGATGGTTCATAACCTTGGTCAAATGCATAGTTTCAACTAAAATGTCCCTTTTTAGCATATTTAATGATTTTTATGCATAGCAACCATACTTAGTGTAATTTTGTACTAACCCATATTTCTTCTACATTTTTTTCTACAAAGTGTAGGTTCCGACGTTTGGGGCGATTTCTTCTAGTTCAAGCTTGGATAGACTATTCTCCAAAGCTTGTGGTATATCCTCATGGATCCGAGGACAAGTGCTATGTTGTTGTTTCATTTCTATCATTGTACTAGACATTTTCATATTCTCTATTGTAAGGGTTGTGACCCTATTATTTTGAGTCTTCGATTGTAGTAGATGGCTTAATGAGACTATGTCTAGACTTCAGCTTTACTTCTATGAAACTTTTCTTAAAGACTTGAAATGGTGTTTTATTATTTATTATTCTATACTTATTTGATGATGATATGCTAAGTGGCTTACTTGGGTCCCTTTCGGGATTCCATGTGCCATGTTACGTCTAGAGGGTACCCTTGGGTCGTGACTAACTTGGTAATCAGAGCAAAAGGTTTAGAATGATTCTAGGATGATGTCTCATAAGCCACATCTTGTAGAGTCTTGTTCATGAGTGTGAAGCACGCCACATTTATGAGTGAGAGGCTATAATATGTTTAGGAAACTACACTTATTTCATTACTCTTATGTCGTACCATAGAGTTTAACTCAATAAAGTCTTCCTTCTAATCCTTCTCTTGTGTCTTCAGGAAATGAATACATAAAGAGCCAATCTAAGAAGGGTAGAAAAGAGAATGTGAATCAAGGATTTCCTCGAAGAAACCAAGCTCTTCAAGATGAGCAAGCTCCGGTTGATCCCGCAATGGAGAATGTGACCCATGCGGAGTTTAGGTCCACTATTCAATTGTTGGCTCAAGAAGTGAGAACTCAAACCAATAAAGAGGTGATTGCTCTTATGAGCACTAATGTGAACACCACAGATTCTATATTGAGGGATTTTACAAGGATGAACCCTCTTATGTTCTTTGTTCCAAAGTGGAAGAAGACCCTCAAGAGTTTGTGGAAGAGGTCTACAAGATAATTGATGTTTTGGGGGTGACTCCAATAGAGAAAGCGGATCTAGCCGCTTATCAATTGAAGGGAGTGTCTCAAGTATGGTATACTCAATGGAAGAGGAATAGGCTGGTAGAAGTGGGTCCGATAAATTGGGAAGTGTTCAAGAAAGCATTCCTTGATAGGTTATTTCCCTGTGAGAAGAGGGAAGCCAAGGTGGAAGAATTTATCAACCTTTGTCAAGGAGGTATGAGTGTTGAAGAATATTCTCTAAAGTTTAATGAATTGTCCAAGTATGCTCCGGCCGTGGTGGCGGACCCTAGGGATGATATGAGTAGGTATGTAACGGGTAAATCCAAAGTGGTATGAAAAGAATGTTGTACGACAATGCTCCTTCATGACATGGATCTGTCACGTCTTATGGTATATTCCCAACAAATGGAGAGTGAGAAACTCCAAGGCAATAATAGGGAGGTGAAAAGAGCTAGAACCAGCGAAGGGAATTTTTCTAATGCTAAGTCCGATGGGCAAGGTCGGCAAAGGTTCAAGCAAAGGTTCTCCAACCAAGGCTCCTCCAATGCTCCCCCAAGGTTGATTAGCGTTATCAAGGACACTTAATCTAGTTCTAAGCGTCTACGATCATTAGTCAGTATAATAACTCAACTAAATGAGTTGGGGTCGAATCCCACAGGGAGTGGTACGTGTTTAAGATTCAAAAGTAAAGTACGAATATGTTCAAGTCAATCATAGGAATAGACATTTACGAATAAAAACATAATGTAAATCAGAAGGTGACACGAATGTCAAATAATGGGGTTTTGGTTTCAACTATCAGCTACAACAACAACAAATAATATGAAGATGGCAATAATGAGACAGGTTCTTGGGATGTTATTTGATGATAGGCTAATGTAGACAAATGGGTAATTGCAACTGTTAGTAAATAGTTGTAAATTAGTGAATAAGCTAGACTTTAGAGGGGATAAACTTTCCCTCGAACAATTTACCCTGAATCAAGTTGGTTTCTCTCGAACACCAACAAGCATGCAAATAAGAACAACCTACGCTTTAGTCCATTCACTCTCTCGAGCTGAATGTGTGGAAAAGGGTTTAGGATTCACTCTCTCGAGCTAAACCCATGACAACCCAATACTCAATGACCATCAATTCAGTAATCTTGGTTTAAAATCTCTCTCTCGAGCAAGCCAAAAACACGAAGGTAGAACTGCAATTGCAACTACAATTCTTTAAATTAAACCATAATTACTGATTGAAATCACTTCTAAATAACATTTAGACTAACAATTAGCAATACCCACAAGCTAAATCAACCCATAATCACACCGCAAGAATTGAGGTTGTAGTTAGACATCATAAAAAGATAAAACTCGTTACCAAATTGTGTTTCCATCAACTGGGTACGATTAATTTCATCTTTACAAAGGTCCAAATTGAAGAATCTCACATTTCCAATTTCTCAAAAATGGAAAACTTCAATTCTTCAAAGCTAAGGAAAACTTGTCTCCCAACTCAGAGTTCTAAAATAAGATACTTGATATTGATAAAAGCTTCTACAAACTGATATCTCTCTGATGTAAACTTAATGTTCAATAACGTATTTATAGTTGCCAAAAAATATTCTGCGAAGAACCATTCGGCCCAGTAAGTCGGGCTCAGCGATCCGCCCTTTGACCCATTTCATCGCCTTTTTGCTTTGGCCTTCAGCATCCTCAAGGTCTGTAACTTTGTGCGATTTGACACTACATCGCGGAACCACTCGGAGATTCGCCGACTACTCTTTTCTCTCACCAACTAGATTTTCTCCTTCATGGCTTGGCACACTTGAACTTTAGGCGAGGTAATGGCCATTCGGCGAGTCGCCAAATGGACTTGGCGATCACCAGGCTCTCTTTTCTTCCTTCTTTCAGCTCGCTTCATTCCTTTTTGCAAATTAGTGTCCTTGCTTTGTTCCTCAATCCAAATACCTGGAAATCAAGGATTTTTCATCAGTTATTGGTACTAAATAAGCATTTGAGGACACTAAATCTATACAAATAAAGTCCTAAATAAGTCCAAATCTAGGACTCATCAACACCCCAACTTAAACTTTTGTTTGTCCTCAAGTAAAATTCAAGTTCAGCAGTTCAAAAAGGATGTCTCAAACAGTGCTACAGAAGACTCAATCATGAATGCACACAAAAAGACTCAACTTACTCATGCAAGGATTAATTTTGCACTCAAAGATTCAAGTTGTGACTCACTATTATCAAAGATTTTCAAGTTCACAATATTTGCTTCAAATGCAAGTTCAAGCTTAACAAAGGTACTCAAATGCCCTCACACAAAGATGATTCCACATTCACACACAATTTGTTCAACAATTTATAGTTCCGGAATCACAACAACTCTCATACTCACAAAGATAAACACACACATGACTTCACCTATAGGCTTGCCCTTATTTTCCAATCAACCTTCGTTTCAGCTCACACAATATCAAAAAGGTCTTTTTAAGGCTTGTAACGGGGCTGCGTGTAAAGGTATGGGCATTTAGGCTTAGTGGTGACTATCCTCATGAAATGTGGTATGAACAACACTTTCTTTCCTTTTCTTCCTCATTCTCATTCATGCTCAAAAGTCACCCCATTATTCACTTTCCATGGAATACCGGACACCCCGCTTCTTTTGCACTTTCATAACCTTATTTCAAACTTTTTCATTCTTCTTCTTTTTCATTTTTCTTTTCTTTTTATCTTTTTTTTTGTATGGAGGGCTACCATCTTTCTCAAAACCATAGGTCAGAGGGGACTTCTTTGCACTTCTTGATTTACCTTCTCTTTTCACCACACCCCCAACTTAGGCTTTTGGCCTAAGTTGGCTATTCAAACAAACCACATTCCATGAGGATTAAAGGTGAAGGGATAAAGAAAGGTCACAATTTCATCAAATTTCATCCAAGGAAAGGCTATGACTCAAAAGGTGTTCAAACAAGGATCATACACTCACAAGGTAGGCCACAAAAGAGGTATAATGCCAAATTGTTTCACTCTTTAGAATTGTTGCCTAAGATCATTTCAAGAGCTCACATCACTTGGTCAACCGAACCAACGGGGCAAATTCTAGGTGTCATCACGCATGGTTCATGGTAAGCTCATCACACAAGGCATTGACACCAATGTCAAACAAAAATCCACACCTTTGCTAGTGTGAAATGTTTATCACAAGAGACTCAATTTGACAATTAGCTAGTCACAACGAGATGCAAAGAGATCATATATTGCCTATGCAACTTCATTTGGCCTTACGTAGCCGCACATTCATGTTTGTTCGATTGAGAGCACTATTCAAGTCATCGGTATTGAACACAACCAATACTCAAATTTGCACAAGAACAATCACAATGAAGAGGTGGCACAATTTTTTTCAGAAGAGTCCAAAAATCATTTACATTCAAAATAAGGAGCCACAAGCTCAAACATCCACAAAAATAGTGTCAAAACACAATTTATAGCACAAAACCCAATGTATAAACAAAACAATAATCGCAAGAGGTAGGTATGGAAATACGTCACCCCACCACAAACAAAAAGCAATTTATCCTCAAATGCAATAAAACATCCAAAAATCAATAAAAATGATAGAGAGGGAGGTAAAGAGGGATCTTGTCTACGTAGTCGATCCATCTATCAGGGCATCAATGCCCGGTGCATCACTCTGATCTTGGGCATCAGTGTCCGGAGTCATCTCAGAAGTATCAGATCCACTAGGGGCTGCCAAAGGTATGTCTGCCAAAGATGCCTGCACAACTGCATCTACCATGGCCTCTTCAGTCTCTGTAAGGTCCTCGTAAAAGCCTCCTCAAAAACCTCAAGCATCTCCTCATCCGTCTCAGCCTCAGACTTGGGATCAGCTACCAGCTTAACTCGAACATCATCTCTGGTGGTAGCCGGAGGCATATCTGCTCTACTGGCACATCTGGGATATCTATCATATCGAAAATCATAGACATGTCGATGGACTTCAGCTGGTCCACATCTCTTCTCAGTGCAACAATAACGTCCTTGAGAGCCATCACCTCCTCAGTGACCCCTTGGCCACGTTCGCACACCGTTATCCTAGCCACAAGGGAATCAATTGTAGCACTCAAAGGTGTCATAGCATAAGCGAGGGCTTTCTGAATCATTCCCGCAATGGAGGCCTTAAGTCTGGTAGCACGGTGATCAACAAAATGGACTAGTTGTCCCATCCGTAGTAATACAGTCTGGGTGAGTGGAGGTCGGCCAGCAGCAACAGCAGTACCAAATCTGAGGGTAACAGAAGCGGTAGCACTAGATGTTCCTAAAGGCCTAGGGTCCAGAGTAGGAAAATGTGCCTCTGTATCCACAACAGGGGAAGTGTCTACCAGGGAAGTGTCCACCGGGGCTGCCTTTTTCTTTTCCGCCTCATCTTTAAAACACTCCACCTCAATCCTCCATATGTCGGTAGAAGATGTGGGAATCACTTCTATATCCTTCTTCTTATCCTTAGGCACCCGATCCCATCTGCACAGCTCGATCATCAGCACTGGAAAGGGGAGGGAAGTCTGGCGTTGTTTGGCCCTCATGGCCATTTCCTTCTCAACGATCATACCCAAATTTATGCGCTCTCGTGCAATGATCGAGCCAAGACAAGCTGCCTTTATGTGGCGTAGGATGGACTCATTCTGAGATGTCATGATAGTGTTGCTGATAAAGCAAAACCAATACCTTGTAGCTATATTTAGGTCTTTCTTTGCTATCTGAGCCCCTGCCTCCAACTACCTTGGAGTACCATCACATATGAAAGGGGATAGCCAGCTTTTTATGTTCTCTAAGGACTTATTCTTAATCCTAGACTGGTGGACATCTTCAATGTTATTGGAGCACTCCAGTACAACACTTATGTTAGTACTGTCACACAACACTTTCTTTGCCCCTGACAGCCACATAATCAACCAGCTTGAATTTAGCAGCCAACTTTTTCCTTTACAGCACTAGGGCTCCGTAAGCAGTGTAGAATTCTCGAACCCAATTTGGAATGTACGGGCCACGGGGCTTAGTGAATAGCTAGAATAATTCTGACCTTAGGCAGCTAATGATCTCAGGGTACCTGTCTATGAAACCATCAGTAGACAGCCTCTTCTTCTCTATGATGGTCCTCAGTTCCTCAGTCTTCAGTCTGTTCATAGACCGTGGGGGGGGGCATGTACTTGTGGTGCTAAGACCACAGCCTGTGCTGGAGTGGAAAGAGGAGTAGTAGCCTAGGAGGTCCAGATCCTAGACGAATCATTCAGCTTCTTTGAACGCAGCTTCGATCTCTAGGCTGCTAGTAGCTCATCCTCAGGCTCAGAAGTTGATGCCTGATGCTCACCCTCACTCTCAGAAGTTGTGAGGTGAGTGGCATAGATGGCATCACTATCGGAGTTGACCTCCGATGACGCAGGTGTAGGTGCCTTGCCCTTTCCTTTTCCCTTCCTACCTGTTGTGGGAAGTTTGGTAGCCTTAGCAGTGGATGCAGCTACATCCTCATTGAACTTTATTCCCTTGACCCTCTTACGGGGTGTCATGTCTCTACCAGCCACTTTAGGTCTAGCCATATCTGCAAATACATTGTAGAAAGTGAGAAACAATTCAAGCAAATGTGCAGAAAAATTGTTGCAGATAGACTCGCCTAACCAGTCGGCAAGTCACCGAATCGCTTTGGCGAAGCCAAATTGGACTCGCCGAAAGGATTGGCTCAAAATTTCTCAGAAAAATTGGTATGTCGGCGATGGGATAGGCCTTTCGATGAATCACCGACAACATTCGGCAAGCAAGGACAAGCTCACCGAAAGTTATAGTGCATTTTTAAGGATTAGGGGCACAGAAAGGGCAATCAAGAAGACAATCGGTGAGTCGCCAAGTGCACTCGACGATCTCAGGTTTCTCGCCGAAAGTTACAGAACCAAAATCAAGATTTACAAGAAATTAAAATTAATCTAGAGGGACTCGGCAAACCGTCGAGTGGTTCGGCGAGCTTGATTCAGCTCGCCAAACGACCCAACGTGCCTACTCTCAACCCCGTCTTCCAAATTCAACCCCGCAACCCCTGAAAACAAAATCAAAATATGCACTCCTTCAATTAAATAAAGACCTATTACACCCATATCCCTGGGATATTCAGACTTCTCCCGGTTTTGCCAAATTTGTCCATTTGACGAATTTTTCCCTTAAAAATGACTTCAATTGTTCCATCATTGGGAAAATTACGTCATTTGGCACAAATTTGGGTTATTTAGACTTCACTCGACTAGACCCAACAAAAATTTAAGCACATCCCAATAATTTTGAACAATTTTAAGGTACAAAATATTCGGGAAATCGACAATAAAGGCATTTTAGGCACGATATTCAAATTAGAACAGGCACATACATACACAATTATGATTAGAGAGGCCAGAACACATCATTAAGATACGAACAATTGCAAATGAGTCAAAATCGCTAGATAAGAATTCGGGGTTCGGAAAACCAACCTTAGAAGCCAAATAAACAAGTTGTTAAGCTAGGCGGCAAAGAATCCAACTCCAAACACACATTCGACGACTAATACGCGATAACAACACAAAAATATGAGAAAATTTATTTCGGGTGTGAGTTTTGAAAGTTGAAAAGTGAGGGAATGTGAAAGATTTTAAACATTTGAACTTTTGGCCTTTAAAATCATTCATTTCTCGCCCATTCGGCGACATAAATTTTTCTCGCCATACCTTGCCAAGTTTTACAGGTGCTCCAATTGATGTGGGGATCCAAATGGCGGAGTAAGTTGGGATCGCCGACCTCTTCGGCGAGTTGCCAACTGGACTTTTTGCTCGCCAATCTGCACCTTTCAAATACATTCCACGCTTTAACCTGCACAATCAACACACCATTATTTCAAAATAAAAAAGAAAGCAAATAAAACTTGGGTTGCCTCCCAAACAGCGCCTTAGTTAACGTCGTGGCACGACGCAAGTCCCCACTTAGGTTTCATTCTTTAGGTTTTCCTACAATGTCACTAGGCAACCCTTTTCTTGGCTTTGGGTAGAGACAAGACAACACCTGACCCATTTGGGTCTCAGGTAGCTGAATAAACATGGAATGAGAGGTTGTCATCTGATGAATGAGTAAGAGTACCTCCTCTATTTGCCCACCCTCATGTTTCTTTGTCCTTCGATGGTCGTGAAGGGGAATGTACCTATCTTTTCTTTGGTACATTACTTCCAGCTCCATGACCTTTTTGGCCAAGAGATCCAGCTGACCCAACAATGCGGCCAAGTCTTGGTCCTTCTCAGTCTCCTTGTTGGTCTTGGCCATGTAATCAAGGAGCAGGGCTGCTATTGCATAGGGTAGTTGTGTGAGACCACCCGGAGAAATTTGGTCAGCCACTCCTCTGTTTTTTCGAATCAAGACCTTTATAGAAGCAGCACAGTAGCATGTTATTTGAGATTCCATGAGTTGGGTATTGCAACAATAGTGACTTAAATCTCAGCGACAACTCATGGATTGACTCACCCTACATTTTCCTGAAACTTAGGATGTTATCCCTAAGAATCATCTTTCTCAAAAGAGAGTGGTCCGTTTGGTCACCGTTGCTACAAGACATTCTCATTTATTCAGCTTTAAACAAGCAACATGAAAACCAAAACTAAAAGTAAGTAGATTCAACTATAACTAATAGGAACCAAATTGAACTTAACCAAAGTATCTTAACCAACACCACTCCCCAGCAATGGCGCCATTTTGATTAACGTTATCAAGGACAGTTAATCCAATTCTAAGCGTCTACGAGAGTTAGTCAGTATAATAACCCAACTAAATGAGTTGGGGTCGAATCCCACAGGGAGTGGTACGTGTTTAAGATTCAAAAGTGAAGTACGAATATATTCAAGTCAATCATAGAAATAGACATTTACGAAAAAAAACATAATGTAAATCAGGGGGTGACACGAATGTCAAATAAGGGGGTTTTGATTTTAACTATCAGCTACAGAAACAACAAACAATACGAAGATGATAATAATGACACATGTTCTTGGGATGTTATTTGATTATAGGCTAATGTAGACAAATGGTTAATTGCATTTGTTAGTAAATAGCTGTAAATTAGTGAATAAGCTAGACTTTAGAGAGGATAAACTTTCTCTCGAACAATTTAACCCGAATCAAGTTGGTTTCTCTTGAACACCCACAAGCATGTAATTAAGAACAACCTACGCTTTAGTCCATTCACTCTCTCGAGCTGAATGTGTGGAAAAGGGTTTAGGATTCACTCTCTTGAGCTAAACCCATGACAACCCAATACCCACAGACCATCAATTCAGTAATCTTGGTTTTAAAACCTCTCTCTCGAGCAAGCCAAAAACACGAAGGTAGAACTGCAATTGCAACTACAATTCTTTAAATTAAACCATAATTACTGATTGAAATCACTTCTAAATAACAGTTAGACTAACAATTAGCAATACCCACAAGCTAAATCAACCCATAATCACACCGCAAGAATTGAGGTTGTAGTTAGACATCATAAAAAGATAAAACTCGTTACCAAATTGTGTTTCCATCAACTGTGTACGATTAATTTCATCTTTACAAAGGTCCAAATTGAAGAATCTCACATTTCCAATTTCTCAAAAATGGAAAACTTCAATTCTTCAAAGCTAAGGAAAACTTGTCTCCCAACTTAGAGTTCTAAAATAAGATACTTGATATTGATAAAAGCTTCTACAAACTGATATCTCTCTGATGTAAACTTAATGTTCAAAAATGTATTTATAGTTGCCAAAAATATGCTGCGAACAACCATTCGACACAGTAAATCGGGCTCGCCGATAAGCTCGGTGATCCGCCCTTTTACCCATTTCATTGCCTTCTTTCTTTGTCCTTCAGCATCCTCAAGGTCTGTAACTTTGGGCGATCTGACAGTGCATCGCGGAACCACTCAGTGATTCGTCGATTGCTTATTTCTCTCACTAACTTGATTTTGTACTTCAAGGCTTGGCACACTGGAACTTTAGGTGAGGTAATGGCAATTCGGTGAGTCGCCAAATGGACTTGGCGATCACCAGGCTCTCTTTTCTTCCTTTTTTCAGCTCTCTTTGTTCATTTTTGCAAATTAGTGTCCTTGCTTTTTTCCTCAATCCAAATACCTGGAAATCAAGGATTTTACATCATTTATTAGCTTAAAATAAGAATTTGAGGAAACTAAATCTATACAATAAAGCCCTAAATGAGTCCAAATCTAGAACTCATCAGTCAACAATCCAAATACCTCGTGGATTGGTCTATGCCACGTGGCCTGCCTCGATAGGTCGAGACCCCAAAAATCTAGTCCCAGAAAGGAATCACCGATGACCAGCATGGTCCATGGTCCCACCCATGGTCCGTGGGTCCCCAGTTGTAGATCACCCCTGAAACTGCCTTTTGGCAGTTGAGTCTAGGGGTTCCTTGGTAATTTCCTTATTAATTAATGGTAATGTGGCGTCATTTTAAGATTATTTTAAAGGACTATATCAGTGTTTTTCCCACTTAAAATAACCCATCTAAAGTCATATTCAAAAATCCCCAAAACCAAATCAAAACCTCTCCAATATTTCTCTCTCTAAAACCTCCATTGAAGAAGGAGAAGTCAAGGTCTAGGGCTCAAGAACTCATCTTTTCTACCCAAATTCGTGAGGAATATTCAATTAACATATGGTAGTTTTGATTCATGGTTAACTTTTCATCCATGAAACCATTAAATTCTCAATTTCAAAGTAGATGAAATCTCCAAAACTTAGGGTTTCTATTCCAAGCCATGGATTCTTTCTCAAAACATTTTCATTGATTTAGTTAGTATATATTATGAATGAATTGTTGATTATAATAGTTTTTATGCGAAAATCCCCCATGAATCCATGTATTCCCCATAACCCTAGTTTGTAACTTGTGAATTGGGTGAATTGTAGTAATCATGAAGTTGTGCTTATAGTAGTTTAGTTCATTTAATCATGTCACCATCTATATCTAATGTAGTAATCCTAGATTGATTGGTTGAATATGATTTATAGCCTTGAAGGGAAAAACATGAGAATTGACTACATGTGTGAGACTTGTGTGTATACAATTGGATTGCTTTGAGAGTAAAGTAACTACATTATAATCTAATTATTGTGTTGATTGGATAATTATTTTCATGTACACACTTAGGTATGAATAGAGTACAATGTGAAAGGTTTGTCACATGCAATGATTCTTAGGTTTGAAGACTAGTCTCACCTATTGAATCTAGGAGCTTTAGAATGAGTTTGTTGGATTGAGTGTCAAGACATTCTTCTTTAATTAACAATATAAGTCAAGACTTCATATAAACTCAATGGGAATGAATGCTTAGCACCGAGAGGATATGATTATGAGATGGAAGCTTCTACACTAGTTGAGTCTGGCTTCCCAAATGGGTTCCTTTTACACTAGTTGAGTCTGGGTTCCCAAGTAGTTGTCACATAAGATGGAAACCTTCTACCATATTTGAGTCCGGGTTTCTCGAAGCAATCTCCTTAGCCCATAAACTATGTGCCTACATATGTCTTTAGCTAGTGGATCCACGTAAGTTAAGAGTTTTAGTTCTACCTTAGGTAAGAAGGACAACCCTTTTTCGATGTGGGGTAGACATCGGATTCCATGATTTGGCTCTCATGGTCTATGTTGGTTAAAGCTAATCCCACTATGATAGAATGAACTAGAGTTGGAGTTATGAATTATAATCACTTAATAGGTTTCCCTTAGTGTGAATAGGAGTATATGATCTTATTCATACATTGCACAAGGTTGCTTTGATGGTTCTTATAGTTTGTTTCCATTATGATGAGATGATCTATATGTTTGTATCATATTCTTTTACACTTGTCTCCAGGATGGTTCATAAACTTGGTCAAATGCATAGTTTCAACTAAAATGTCCCTTTTTAGCATATTTAATGATTTTTATGCATAGCTATCACACTTGGTGCAATTTTTTACTAACCCATATTTTTTATACAAAGTGTAGGTTCCGGCGTTTGAGGCGATTTCTTCTAGTTCAAGTTTGGATAGACTATTCTCCAAAGCTTGTGGTATGTCCTCATTGATCCGAGGACAAGTGCTATTTTGTTGTTTCATATCTATCATTGTACTAGACATTTTCATATTCTCTATTATAAGGGTTGTAACCCTATTATTTTGAGACTTCGATTGTAGTAGATGGCTTAATGAAATTATGTCTAGACTTCCGCTTTACTTCTATGAAACTTTTCTTAAAGACTTAAAATGGTGTTTTATTCTTTATTATTCTATACTTATGTGTTGATGATATGCTAAGTTGCTTACTTGGGTCCCTTTTGGGATTCCATGTTACGTCTAGGGGGTACCCTTGGGTCGTGACAGGTAATGTAGCTTATGAGTTGGAGCTACTGCCAGAGTTAGCAGCAATCCATCCAGTACTCCACATTTCAATATTGAAGAAGTGTATGAGCGATCCTTCACTTATTATACCTACATAGAATATTGGTATTAAAAATAGCCTATCTTATGAGGAGATTCTCGTTCAAATTCTGGATCATTTTGTTTGCAAGTTGAGAACCAATGAGGTTGCATCAGTCAAGGTCTTATGGAGGAATCAGTTTGTTGAGGAAGCTACTTGGGAGGCTGAGAAGGATATGAGGAAGAGATACCCACATATCTTTACTTCCGGAAAAATTCCAGACCAAGGTAATGATATTTGTAGAACACTCTTTAAATCGATTTTCTATGTTGTGTTAAATTGCATGTTGGGTGTTTGATCTGGGTGTTAGATGTTACTACCCTTAGTCCTAAATTAGAGTGATCTCATTCGAGGATGAATGTTCCTAAGAGGGAGAAATTGTAACACCTCAGTCTTAGAACGGGCTAATTTTAGAAAGAACTAAAATGAAAAGAGCTGAATTGAGAATTTTTCAAGTTAGTCTTAAATTGTGAGCTTTGGGTCAACTTCAAACGATCATAACTTTCAATACAGGATAAGTTAGGTGGCCCATAAAGTATCATAGGAATATCTCTGAGTCTTTTTTCCAATGCAGTCGAGCTTACTAAATTCTGAGTTCTGATGAGGGAGATATACCCATTTGAGTTCAGGCTGTCCAGTTAAGGCAGTTCATCCATTTTAAGGAGGGGTAAATTGGTATTTTCCCTACCCTATTAGTCTTAAGCGTATTTTTCACTTAATTAGGGGTCAAAGCTGATTAGAATTAGTTTACGCTAAATTTTAAAAATGTTCAAGAACCTAGGGCAAAGCTCAAGAGGATAAAAATGGAGGAAGCTTCAAGAGTTCAGCGAGTTTGAGGATTTTCGTCAAGGATTTGATTCCTTCGAGGTATGTAAGCTTTCATAGTGTTGGGTTTGTTCGCCCTCACGTCAATCATATAATATTATACCCATGAATTCATTAGATGTTGAATTGTTGAAATCTTGAAAGGTTCTTGAATTTAATTGGTAATGGAGTGTTGTTTTGAGTTCTTGAGGCGAGGGTTTACGAATGAGTTGAGTAAATTGATAGTTCCTTGTGTGGGTTTTGCTGAGATTGTTCTGGGTTATAAGAATTCGTGATTTTTGACCTTAGATTCTGCAATGAGTATGAGTTGAATCAAGTTTCGGAGAGAAAAAAAAGATCGGGCAAAAATACACGTCCAGGTCTGCGTCACGGAAATGCTTTAAAATTCAGTCCCCAGAAAATTACCTCTCTCTCCGCATCGCGGAGAGGATACATACACAATTATTTCTAAAATTATTTCGCGACCAAATATTTTAATTCTTCTCCGTGTCGCGCTCATGATCCCTAGTCTATGTCTTCGCTCGTTTCTTATTATCAACTATCTAAACCCCATCTAATCATTGAGAGACCATACATACTAATCATAATTCTTGAATTCACATTTCAAATTCAAGATTGATTTGAGAGTAAAGTTCGAGGGAGTCCTTGGAGTCATTTTGAGAAGTCTTTTGCAAACTTTTAAAACTATTTTTAAGACTTGAGTACTTGAGTATAAGAAGGAGGAGAGTTTCATTTTTCAAAATGAATATAAGGGAACTAAGTATTCCCAAGAGTAAACACTTTTACACTTAAAATTAGGGGAAAATCTTGATTTCCAAATGAGTTCATGAAGAGGTTTGAGCAATATCTCTTTAAAGAGAAATTTTTGAGAAATAATCTCAAAGTTGAGAATGAATAAATGTTTTTAAACCTATGAGCATGAGTTATATTATTGGGAGTAGTATTGAGCACCAATATGGGGACGAGTTCAGACAACTCCAAGTCCTTATAAACCATGTATGCCATCATGGTAAAGGGTCATACTTAGCTGAGGATGTCTTATACTCCGGCAAGGTATAAAACAGTTCTGGCAGCGTAGGCGAGATGTTGTATCACCACGTAGCTCATAGTGATGGTTGTCGGTTAAAGAATCTCTCAAATAAAAGTAAAGAGTTATTATTGTATTTTAAAATAATTTGAGTTGTTATCTACTGTTCTAAAAAGCTTTCTTTTAACTGCATCTTTTATTATTAATTTATGATGAGTTGAGTATTCTTGAACTGAGTTGAGTATTTCTGAGTTTGAGTATCCTTGAGTATCTTTGAGTTAAGTTGAGATGAGGTAAGTATGTTCTTTGTTTCTATCAGATCAAGCTTATGTATGTGCTTTAGAGTTCCCCATGCATGCTCGTACATTCCATGTACTAACGCCATTTGACCTGCATCTTTCATGATGCATCAACAACGCTCTATTGATACCACTTGCAGTCCCAGAGTTTGATTGGTGACCTCCTTGCTTTACGGAGGGGTCCACACTTTGCTTTCACTTTCAGTTTGTTAGGATGATCAGGGGTCTTGTCCTGACATCCATTATAGTATTGTTAGAGGCTTCATAGACGGTAGAGTTTTGAGAAGTCTGTTTCATTTTCAATTGCTAATGTTCTAGACTTGAATTGCCTCATTTGGTCAGTTGAATGCATTTACCTGTTGTTGTTTTCGCTTCGTTTGAGTTATGCTTCCGATCTATTTATTTTTCCCTTCTGCCGATTGCTTCGTTTTCCTTTTTGCGAATGAGACGACCTGCCAATCTGATGTTTGGCCTGGCTAGCTAGTTGGGGCGTTATTGTCAATACCAGTGGGCTTGCTTGGGCATGGCTGAGTGTTAAAGTTGCAGCTCTTTAGAGTATTTCCTATCCTTCCACAGCCTACACACATGATCCCCTCACCCTCATAGATTATATTTTGCCTATGGCTGCCAATGGTTACTTATGTTTTGATTGGTACCTCCAGGAGGACCTGTACGCATATTCTTGCGTACCTGCCTCTAAGGGTGGCTGAGGTGCAGGTATCAATTTTTTTTAGGAGAGCTCCCAGCCTTTATCCCACTTTTCCCAATATCACCCTATCATAGAACTTTGTTGGTAGCTGGGGCAATCTCGTCCATATTGTTGTACGAGTCATATTGTCTTGATGGGGGGGACGAAGTTCGGTTCCCATCTCTTGACCGTGAGGAAGTTCCCTGTCACAAACTATGGTCCCTCATGAAGAACTTTGCTTATGCTTTCTACTTGGGAAAACTTTGCAATGTGGTAGTCGTTTCCCAGATCCACCAAGGTTAGTGGCTCATTCAGCTTCTAGAGATTTACCAGTTTGATCTTCAAGTAGGTGTATGGTATTTTTTTACCAAAAACTTTAATTATTACTGATAGGCACCATGGTTGGTACAGTCTTAGCTTGTCCTCCTCCGTCAAGGAGATTGGTTCCTGGGCATCTTGTTCGTAGTCCATTATGTTAGCAAGCGTTGTAGGCTTGTCATATGTTTGATTTAGACTGCAGTTCCTATCTAATAAGACTTCCTTAAAGGATTGCATTGTGCGTTTTTTTCACCCGTGTTGTGTGTTAAGTCTGATGGTTTCGGGGGATCCGGGTCTCCAGGTTAGTGGCTGTGTGTGTTGGCTAGAGGGTTTGGTCATACTCTAGAGAGTTTTTGCCAGCGCTACAATGATAAAAAGACGCATTTACACTATATAGTAGTTTCTTGTTGAACATTTCTAGTTTTTATACCTTAAATTAAAAATATTTTTCAATCATGTTTTTAATACAATAAAAATTGTTAATGAGATTAATTATTGTTAATGAGATTAAAAAGGAACCACAAAGTTCATTATATTTTATTTTTTTTCTGAAAATAAATATGAGTCGTCTTAATCATAACCTAATATGTTTGTTTTGCATATTATACAAATATTTGAAAACAAATGTATGCTACATACTCCCTCCGTCCTTTAATTTACTTGTTTAATTTGAACATATACTAGACACTTGTCTATGTAAAAAAATCATTTAAATTAGTATATCAATGAGTGAGACATTCCAGTTTATCAACTTTTATTGTATATTTATAATTGCGATTAGCAAATTAAATTTCTCAACACTTTTTGACACATCTTGAATACTCGAAAAGTACACTTGTAATTTTCATGTTCATACAATAAGGAAAGCAAATTTTTCATTGATGACCATAATGTTATGTTACTTGAGAATTACGAACAAAGACATTCCAAATTGCAAAAAAAAAAAGCAAATCTTACTTGAATTAACTATATATAATCAAATGGATAATAGATACGAAATACTAAATAATAATTAGATCAATCGTCTAAAACGGTGGCATTTAACATAAGACTGAAAAAAATATGTTGAACTTTATTAAGAAAACCTTTATTTTCGATGCATCTTTTGAAGAAAAATAATCAAATAATAAATAGTTATAAAATTTTAAAATCATTTTTACGAATTTGAAGTGCATAGATTCTTTAATACTGGAATGCTTCGCCTTTTTCATTATAAATACTACTCACTTCGTTTTTAATTTGTTTGACATATTTTAACTTGACACAAAATTTAAGAAAATAAAGAATTTGTTTGAATTTTATGGTCTTAAATTTAAAATATGTCAAAAGAACCATTTAAACATGTTATGTGAAGTTGGAATTTAAAAAAATTAAAAAGAAATTTAAAATTTAAAAGATACCTTAGCTTACTGATGTAAGAGACAAGTGACAACCAAGTCTTGTTTTCGTGTGTTTTTAGAGAATGTGTATCTCTTGAATTACTTTGGATTGGGGTATGAATATGTAAGTATTTTGAGTTTTTTTTTTTTGGTTAATATTATTTTGAGTTTTATGACCCATTTAGGTAATTTTCCTTAATTTTTTTAGTTTGTTTCATAAATAGTCTTAGTTTATTCCATATTTTAGTTTTCCTAAATCTATAGAGAATGATGACAAATTGTTCAAATAGGAGCGAACTGTACTCTGAGAGGACATATTGATTTGTAGTGTAATTAAGGAATGCGTAGAATTAACTTAGGAGTAACAAGGAGAAAGGGAAACAAAAATGATAGAAAAAGAAAGGTAAAAGAAAAATGAGAAAAAGTAAAGTAAACAAACAAAATATAATGCCGAAGATTTGAATTTGACAATTTGAATTTATATAGATAAAAAGGAAATAATACCATAAAATGTCTTAAACTTGTAAATTAAATAATTGAGATTCATTAAACAGGTAAGTTATGGATATTACTAAAAATATAAATCAAATAGATATTTAAATTTGAGTTATGATGGTGAAATTTTTAAAGCAAATAAAGGAGAAAAAGATAAAAATGCAAATGTTATTTAACTATTACTGTAGCTACGTGGGAATTTAAAATAAAAATAAATTGTACCCCTATTTACTTTATCAGAAATTATTATTTATTTGGGCTTTGGTAGGCAAAACAAACTAATCAAATTTCTCTTTCCATCATATCTATGTAATAACTTGCAAATTTAGGTTCTTACAACACATACTAAAATTAACCAACAATTTTGACATAAATACATGATTAATTTATAATAAATCAGAGATTCAAACTTTGGAACATAGATTGCAATTAGCACATAAAATATCATTTATAGTTATATCATCACCTCCATAATTAAACACATAAATAAATACCTCGTCAGAGAAGCAAATTTTACCATCAAGTGAATGTGAAAAGTATTCCAAATAAACCAAATGCTAATTCCAGATTTAAGAAGAAGTTGTCTTTGTGTGAATGTTGTCTAATGGGTAAACAAAGACTATTTTGAAACAAAAATGATTGTTTGTTTTCCCTCACAAGCCACCAACTTTTTTTTTCTGGTTTCCCACCCGGTGTCTCAAATTCACGCTGGAAAGTCCCACATTGAGGGTAAAATGTTCTCTAACAAATGTGACCCCGTAGCTAAGGGAACTCAAACCCGAGACCTCTTGGTTAAGGGTGAATGAGTACTTGCAACAACACCACAAACCCTTGTTGGTCACAAGCCACAACTTTTCATTGCCTCAAGCATTAAATTAAAATAATAACTAAGTAATGAATTATAGACATAAAGATTCAAAAGTATAATTAAGTGATTTAAGAGTGACTTTTTTTTTTTTTTTACAAATCACCAATTAATATTAAAATAAGAAAAAAAAAGATAAATGAAATTGTATATCAAGATGGCACATCACTTTATTTATATCTAACTTGATATTATACTTATATTGTTGCCAATGAAAAATCAAACCAAACCAAATGTGAAATAATTAAACCACCATTTATATGGAAAAATTAAATCTTTTATTTTGCCCTTATTTATAGTTGAGTTGCATCAAAATATTCAGGAATTGATGTTGGGTAGTAAATCACAATAAAATGAACGAGAAGAAAACAAAAGTGAATTCACTTGATAAATTCATCAACAACTCTAAAATAAAATAAACGAGTGGAAAATAAAATGAACTAGAGGAGAAAATTAAGGATAAATAGGAGTATGGGAAAGCATTACAATAAGATGATATATAAACTAAGCGTCTTTCCTGTCCTCGTCATTCTCGTAACCATCTTCTTCCTCTTTGTTTTCCTCTTCTTTGTCTTCCTCCTTCTTCTCTTCGTCCTCCCCTTTGTATTCCTCTTCTAAGATAACTTCTTCGTAAGCATCATTTAAATAATCATTAAAAAAGTAATCGTCCTTTTGTTCAATATCGAATTGGGCGTACTACCATAGTCAATCTCTTTTGCATTAGATCAAATCATTAGAAGAGAAGTCTGACATGGTGTTGGTGATGTTATTAGAAAGATGAATTTTAGTAAGAATATATTTACATGAATTGAGGGTGCAAGATCACAAATGGAGGAGATTTTTTATATGAAGGTATTATTTTTGTCTACATTAAAATAGTGTGAACATGAATCTATCTGTTAAATATAAAGCCACATCTCTAAGCTCCACAACTATTTATCTTTTTCCTCTTTTTTTGATATTTTTCTCTATTTTAGCTTATTTTTTAATTAAAAAATTAATTATATTGTATCCTATTTATAAAATTTCATTAATTATTTTAATAATCATATTAATTTATTGTGTATAAGTTATTACATTAATTATTAATTATTATATATATTATTAACGAATTAAAAAAATCACTCACGTCTGCTCCTTTCTTAATTCCTTTCAATTACTCTATTTTAAGTTTCCACTTTCTCTCCCGATATATAGGGGATCTCCTCCATTAAAATTTTCTCTAGTTTTTCTCAATGGAGTGGTGGATAATTGCCAAGTGTTCAATTTATATTTTAAAAATTGAAATTAATTTTAATTATTAATAATTTCACCTACGGTCCAAAAGCACACAAATGGATGAGCTAATTTGTTTAAACAATTAAATAATTTTAATCTACAAAAGACTTACTAAATTATTAGAAAAGGGTTTGAAACATTTAAATGTATTTTTAAAAAGATACATCTCAATCCAACACTCTTGACTTTTTTCGTTATTCATCCTCTTTCACGCTATAAATGATATTTTTCTTTCAGCATACATGTTCATTTTAATGAATTTAAGTTTTGTGCTCCGTCGATGTATAAAATTTCTACACCATTAGATACTTTTAATGAGATTTAACCATGGCAACTTATTTTAATAAAATAACAAAATTATAAAAAAGAAAAGAAAATAATGTCAACAAGTTGAGTCCTACTTGGATTCCAACCAAATTTATTTTCATAACTAAATTATTTTCTTTCCAAACTTAATTATAATAATGAGATTTACAGTAGGTTGATCATGCTTATGTACTTCTTCAAAGTATCAAAACTTGTGAATCTACTAAGAAATAATTTTTAAAGCATCTAGCGATTTTGAAACTTGACAAGTTCTTCTACTTAGTGGTATGTCGTTATACAATTAGAACACAGTTCACATTTTAAAGTGTATTGTGTCGTCTCCAATTCTTTTGCTTTACTGGCTGACTCAGATATTGCTAGCTTTGGAGTATCTGCATTATAATTCCAACTATATTCATCCTAGAGACCTCAAGTTATGTAATGGCATCAGATTAGGTAATTTTGTTTCGATTTGCAAAGTATTACTGAAAGCTTTTACAGATCTTGATTTCAAAGGGAACAAGCAGAAATGTAGAGATTTGATTTGATAGTGTTTTATAGCAAGTCCTACTTCATGTAATGGTGTTAACTGGTTGATATATTCTCATTTGAGGGGTATCTTCTAAGTGTCTTTTAAGGCACAAGATATTTTTCGTTGTCGCATCGGACTTGGTTTCAATTTCAACTAACGTATATCTATGTAAATCTAATATTAGGAATCAATTCATTTGAATAAATATTTAATATAAAACAAAAGAAAATTAAAAGGTAAAACGAGCACAAAAAGAGAAAATTAGGCACAAGATTTTGGCAAAAAGTTGCAAAATGTGTGTAATTATTTTTGGGGACCGTAAGTGAAATTATCAATAGTCTAAATTAATCTCAATCTTCAAAATATAAATTAAACACTTGGCAATCATCCACCACTTCACTAAGAAAAACTTGAGGAGATTCTAATGGATATATATATATATATATATATATATTAGGTGATTGGTACCTCTCTAAGGCCTCCATTTCTTTTTTCTTTTCTTTTTTTGACATTTTACCCTATTTTACCTTATTTTTTTAATTAAAAAACTAACCTTACTCTATCCGATTTATTAAGTTTTATTAAATTTTTAATAATCAAATTAACTTATTTTGTATAAGTTATTACATTAATTATTAATTATTATATATATTATTGAAGAATTGAAAAAGTCACTCCGTGTCTTCTCCTTTTTATTTCCATTCAATTACTCTTTTTTATGTTTCTCCCCTTTCTATCTCTCTCTCTCTCTCTCTTTATATATATATATATATATATATTCACGATCTAATCCATCGGGTCGTGCGAACACCTACTCTAACATCTAGATAGGAGAATTCATACCACCCAAATCGGTAAAAACATGAAGAAAAATAAATGATTTACTAAAAAATCATAAGTCTTTGAGAAGAACAAAACTTTAAATGAATTCTTTTACAAATACTGAGAAACAACCCTCGAGGAACTAGTCTAAACAGGTACAAGAGCGACTAAGGAAATACAGTTTCGACAAGAAAATATAACACAACTCCCACCATAAGGGCAGGAAATATAGAAGATGTTGAAGACTGCCGCCATCTGTACCTATGAAACATCACTGACCCTAAAATCAGACTATTTTAAGTGGCATAGTAAGAGTAATATTAGTACAAACAACAAGTACGAATATACAACATCAGTCGACCCGAATCTACCGCATAATATCAAATAAATAGATAAAAAGTTATGCAATAGGGAGTTACACCACACCACTTCTCTACTCCTTTACCTCAACCCTTCTTGGGTAAAACTACTACTAAGCACCTCAACTATACCATCCCAAGGTTTTTCAAATCTACTTGTCATGCCCTGTCAATGTACAATTGAACCTAACCGCTCTACCACATTAATGTTGCTGACTATCATGACACCCTTAGTCACTATCAGAATCACAACAGAAATTGGTACCTTAGCTTAACTTATTGTTGGTTATAAGATTCAATCCCGGGCCCCCTTGCAACCAAGACCATCACCACTAATAAAATCATGGCTTAGACCACTATGAAACTGGGTCCCCATAAACTCACTCCACTAGGTAGAACAACTACTAAACTGAACTACCCACAAGTGAGCAGTTAGAAATAACCATCGATGTCTCTCAAGCATCACCAGCATCACATAACCCGGGACTCATAGTTCCCGCCTTGGATTTATATGCACAATCCGCATCACCTCCACCATGTAACAACAACCCCAAATACCAAGACTCTTAGTCATAACAACAGGAAATAATAACATTTTGCATCAACAATGCCTAGATACATGTCTCACCTGATCACATCATAGATACCGGGTCCTCTCATAGAACCACTAGCACATACTGGTCTGCTCACGGGACCCACACTAAACTGTAGTACCAGTCATAGTACCCACGTCAATCGTATATAATCATACCAGGTATGATATCCGAGCCAACCAGTAATGTCTTGTACCGACGTGGTACCCGATCTAACAACTAAACACACCAAGCATGCATAATCACATTACACCACAACATGCATCAACACACAGCATATTGAACAAGTCTACTTGAACCCACACGTTGTCGTCACAAGTTCATTTCACATGTTTCATATCACACATTGCACAATATGACACTACAAACTAATAACACGCAAATATACGTCATCCTAAAGCATACATGTAAGAAATTGTTCCCGTCATTATAGAAAATCCAAGGGGACAAAATTTGGGCTAGAAAACTTTTTGGTAGTAACTTGAAAATTCCTAGCTTAGTCCAGATTTGGACGAAATTAGAGTTAGTGAGGTCTACGAAGATCTGGTAGCGAATGATAGATCTAATAATGGATTTATTTACATGAGTGGATAGTTAAGACGTTAAGGAATTCTTTCAACTTTACGGAATTGAATTCGGGCGAGTAGAACTCTCAAAACTGATCTTAGCGTGAGCGTGTAGTTTCTGAGTGTCATGGGATGAAGGTGTGTTGTGAAATGGGGATTTTAAACTCTTAATTCGACACTCTATTTTCATGCAAGCCATCAGGGAGGAATTATTCCCGCCAGGACGGGGCCGTTGTAGCGGGATTGGGTCCGCTACAGCGGGACCGACGCGACTTAAGTCCAAAATAAACCCCAAAAACGTTATTATTCTGCAAAATTTGTTCTTAAGAGTTAGGAGATGACCCCAGGCGATTTCTTGACTGTTGTCCACTGTTTTTGTGCAAAAGGTAAGATTCTTACTCCCTTAGTCTATTTTCGATCCGTAGAACTTAGATTCTTGGTTATTAATTATTGGGGGAAGGTTTTTGGACTAGAATTGATGGTGTGAAAAATCCCTAGCTGCACCTTAGGATCAGAGGTTTGGCCTAAGGTTGATAATGTTGATTGTAATCCAGGCAACTAGGCCTCGTTTATTAATCCTCACGTTATATTGATTGTTTGTAGACCAAGAACAAGCGGAAAGAATCCGGAAATGGAAGGATCAAATTTCTTAGGAGGGTTCAAGCTTTGTTCGAGGTAGGTGATGGTTGTGATTTCATGATTGTGTGATGTATGTTAGTAATTGCTTCATTATAATGCATGTATGTATGTGAATGTTGCACTATTGATCACACTAATCGTAAATGAGTATGAACGAATGATTGTATGCCATGAATCAACACTTGATTGTATGATTATAAGAATGTACATTGTGATTGTGATTATGATTGTGATTGTGATTGTGGCTTGTTTAATGGAATGGGTGTCACGTTCCGACACACTAACTGAGATCAGATGTCACGTACCGACATACATATTGGAACGGGTGTCACGATCCGACACACTAACTTGGAACGAGTTTCACGATCCTACACACTAACAGTTTGGGTATGGGTTCCATGAGAAGACCATTGGCTTGTCATATAAATGTATTATTGAGAATGTGGAATTGTATATCGATCATGAAATGATGATTGATAATGTATATGTTCGGTGTATGCTTGTTTTATTATGTTGTGATTACCTGTATATGTTTCGCTTATTGAGATAGCCGCGTGATCCTACCAGCACACTGTGGTTGTGTACTGATACTACACGTGTTCTTTCTTTGTTGAGTACATGGCATCTTCAGGTGACTACTGACAAACCTCGTCTAGGAGATCAGTGATCGATCAAATTCAAGGTTGAGCCAGTTCTTCCAGGCTGCCATGAGTTCTCGTTATGTTTAGTACATTTCTATTCGGACTTAGACTAGTACTTTAGATATTCTTATGTTTAGTTTGGATTTGCACCCATTTTCTGAGAATTATCATTAGTAGATGTTTTGGTACATTGACTTTCAGGTTCTAGGCATTATTTCCACAATTGTTTTGTTAGATTTTCAGAGTTTATGGGAACTCCCTATTTTTCCTTTAGACATTTAAACATGTTGTCGTATCTTTAAATTCTTAGTTTTCGTTAATTTGGTTAGGTTGGTTGTAGTAACGGTTCTCCCACCGAAGGGTTAGTGTGGGCGTCAACCATGACGGTTTGGGTCGTGACAAAAGTTGTATTAGAGCCCTAGGTTCATTGATCTCGATGTACCAAAACGAGTCTAGTAGAGTCTTGCAGAATGGTACAGAGACATCTGTACTTTACTTCAAGAGGCTATAGGACTTTAGGAAATCTCTTTGTTTTCTATTGTCTTCTTTCATGCTATAACTTGATTCCAATTGGTAACTGGTGATCCAAATTGGTATCAAATCTCCTTCACTCTATAGTCTGCAGATGGTTAAGACTAGGTTCAATGGTGTCAGGCCCGCAGCTCCTATAGTGGTCGAGGCAGGGGTAGTGAGAGAGCGAGGGGCAGGGGCAAAGGAAGAGTAGCACCCGCTAGGGGTAGAGCTCTGGTTGAGAATGCTCCCAGAAATGAGAATCCTCATGCGCATCATGAAGAGATAAAGGAGAATGTTGAGGTTGAGAATGATGAGGTTATTGGACAGGACGAAGAGGTGCAAAGTGAGACTACAGGTATTCCTCCCTTAGACCCAGTGTTAGCTCAACAGATTATGTCGTTCCTGAAAGGATTGGTTGATCTTGGAGTCCTTCCCACAGTTCAAGCAGCTCAAACTCCCGCCAACCCCCCTATTGCTATTACTGTCCCCAAGGTGGGTGGAACTGTAGGTATTGACGCCTTCTTCTGTCCTTTGTTGGGTTCTGTGATGACTAGTAATGAACATGAAATGTTGACCAAGTTTCTGAAACTGAAGCCTCCGGTATTCCATGGTTCTGAGAGTGAGGACGCATATAAGTTCATCTTAGATTGTTATGAGAGGCTGCATAAGTTGGGTATTGTTCATCAGCATGGAGTAGAGTTTGTGACTTTCCAGCTTCAAGGTGAGGTTAAGCAGTGGTGGAGAGCTTATGTGGAATGCAGATCTTCAGCTTTACCCCCACTCACTTGGACCGAGTTCCATGCTTTATTTTTGGAGAAGTATGTACCCCAGACTTTGAGAGATCGTAAGAAGGATGAGTTCATGGCTTTGGATCAAGGTGGTATGTTTGTGGCTGCTTATAAGGCTAAGTTCCATGCTTTGTCTAGATATGTTATGCAATTGGTGATTGCTGGGGAAGAGAAAATCTGATTGTTCCTTAAGGGACTGAATTCTGACTTACAGGTATTGTTTGTGCACATGACTTCTGCAGGAAAAAATTTCAATGAGGTAACGAATTTCGTGAAAAAAGTGGCAGGAGTGAGGCGCGATGGTTTGGCTAAGGCATAGGCTAAGAAAGCTAAGAACACAGGTAACTTTCAGACTTCCTACTCCAGAGGTTCAGAGAGGCCGACACTTGCAGTCCGGCCATTCAATCCGTTATGCCCGCATCTACAGGTAATTACTCGGGAACTCTACCTCAGAATTTGATTCAGGATAGCCAGGGAGCCGCACCTTCGGCGGGCAGCATGCTATCTTTTGATCGTACTTGTTAGAATTGTGGAGAACCAGGGCATATGAGGAGAGATTGTCCCTACCCGCGCATGTTGGATTCCTTGCAGCAACAAACTAGGGAAGTGGTACCCACGGGCAATGATAATAATGGTTAAGGACCTCCACAAGGTGGGCGGGGAGGAAATCAGTGAGGCGTGGAGGTAGGGGAAATGGTAACGCAGGCAGAGGTACGACGCAACCAGACAGGGAAGTTGCTCGTCAAGATGACAGGGCTCATTGTTATGCCTTTCCAGGCAAGAGCGAGGTAGTGTCTTCTGACGCAGTGATCACATGTACTATTCTTGTATGTGACCGGATGGCTAATGTGTTATTTGATCCGGTATCTACTTATTCTTATGTGTCAATGCGATTTACCTCAGAATTTAATATGATTTGTAATTACTTGATGCCCCCATCCATGTTTCAACCCCCGTTGGAGAGTTTGTCATAGTCACCCATGTTTATCATGCTTGTTTTGTTATGTTTATGGGATTCCAAACTTAGGCTGATTTGGTGATTTTGGATATGACTGACTTTGATATAATCTTAGGCATGACCTAGTTGTCCCTCTATTATGTTGTGTTAAATTGTAACTCTAAGTCTATGACTCTAGAGATTCCAGGTTAGAAAAAGTTAGAGTGGGAAAAGGTGTACAAGCCTAAGCAAGCTAAGATCATATCTTTCATTCGGGTTAGGATAGTAGTAGGGCAGGGTAGTTTGGCTTATTTGGCTCATATTCGGGATGTTGAGGTTGAGTCTCCCTCTATTGAGTCTATTCCGGTGGTGTCAGAATTTATACAAGTGTTTCCTACTGATTTGTCTGGTATGCCTCCGGATAGATATATAGATTTCTGCATTGATTTGGAACCTGGTACCCGCCCCATTTCCATCCTTCTATATCGCATGGCCCCGACAGAATTGAGAGAGCTTAAGGCTCAAATCCAAGAACGTCTTGATAAATATTTTATTCGTCCTAGTGCTTCCCTGTGAGGTGCCCATGTCTTGTTTGTTAAGAAAAAGGATGGTAGTATGAAGATGTGCATAGACTATCGACAATTGAATAATGTCATCATTCGGAATAAGTATCCATTACCTCGGATAGATGATCTGTTAACCAGTTGCAGGGTGCATCCATTTTCTCTAAGATTGATTTAAGGTCTGACTACCATCAGTTAAAAATTAGGCCTGAGGATATACCAAAACCTTCATTTAGGACCCGCTATGGGCACTATGAGTTTCTAGTTATGTCGTTTGGGTTGACAAATGCACCTGCAACTTTCATGAGTTTGATGAATGGTGTGTTCAAACCCTTTCTTGATTCGTTTGTGATAGTATTTATTGATGACATTTTGGCCTATTAGAAAAGTGAGGAAGAGCGTGTCGACCATTTTCGTATTGTTCTGGTGTTCTTGGGAAACAAAAGTTGTATGCAAAATTTTCTAAGTGTGAATTTTGGTTGACTTCGGTTGCCTTCTTGGCGCATATAGTTTCAAAGGAAGGGGTAATGGTAGATCCTCAAAAGATTGAAGCAGTTAAGAATTGGGTTCAGCCTAGCTCTATGACTGAAGTTAGAAGTTTTATAGGGCTCGTTAGTTACTATCGTCGATTTGTAAAGAAATTTGCTTCTATTGCCACACATTTGAAAAGTTTGACCAAAAAGGAGGTACCTTTTGAATGGACTGAAAAATGTGAGGAAAGCTTTCAAAAGCTCAAGCCTCTTCTAACCACAGCACCTATTCTAGCACTACCGGTTGAAGGTAAAGATTTTATTGTTTATTGTGACGCTTCACATTCGGATTTGGGTGTTATGTTGATGCAGGATAAGAATGTCATAGCTTATGCATCACGGCAGTTGAAGGTGCCTGAGAGGAATTACCTAACACATGATTTAGAGTTGGCAGCGGTAGTGTTTGCTCTTAAGATCTGGCGGCATTATCTTTATGGTGTTAAGTGTTAGGTATTTATTGATCATCATACTATACAACATGTATTCACTCAAAAGAATCTAAATCTAAGACAACGAAGGTGGATGGAATTACTCAAGGATTATGATGTGACCATCCAGTATCATCTGGGTAAGGCTAATGTAGTGGCAAACGCACTAAGCCAAAAAGCGGTGAGTATGGGTAGTCTAGCTTGCTTGAGTGTATCCAAGCGACCTTTGGCTAAGGAAATTCAATCTTTGGAATCTAAGTTCATGAAGTTGGGAATCTAAAAGAGAGGTGGGGTATTAGCTAGCATTGAGGTAAGGAGCACCTTTCTTGAGGAGATCAAGGCCAAACAATTTGAGGATGAGAACTTGAAGGAGCTTAGGAAGAAGACAATGTCTGGTAAGGCACAAGATATTGTTCTTGATACGGGAGGTGTGCTTAATTTTAAAAGAAGAATTTGTGTCCCTCGAGTAAATGAGTTGATTCAGAAACTGTTGACAGAGTCTCATGGTTCACGGTACTCTATCCATCCGGGTGTGACCAAGATGTACTGTGATTTAAAGCGACTTTATTGGTGGCCTGGCATAAAGAAAAATATAGCGGAGTTTGTGGCTAAGTGTCAAAATTGCCAACAAGTAAAGTATGAACATCAAAGGCCGGCAAGTTTGCTTCAGAGAATGTCAATTCCGGAATGGAAGTGGGAAAGGATAGCTATGGATTTTGTGGTTAGTCTTCCCAAGACTTTGGGAAAGTTTGATTATATTTGGGTAGTGATTGACAGATTGACTAAGTCAGCCCATTTTATTCCAGTCAAAATAGATTATAATGTTCAGCAATTAGCTAAGGTGTTTGTAAAAGAGATAGTAAGGCTGCACGGGGTGCCCTTTTCTATCATCTCAGACCGTGGTACGTAGTTCACATCCAAGTTTTGGAGGAAATTACATGATGAATTAGGCACACAACTCACTTTTAGTACAGTTTTCCATCCACAGACGGACGGGCAGTCGGAGATGACTATCCAAGTATTAGAGGACATGTTGAGGGCATGTGAGATTGACTTTGGTGGACATTGGGATAAATTCCTACCTTTGTGTGAGTTCTCCTATAATAACGGTTACTACTTCAGCATTGATATGGCACCATTTGAAGCACTATATGGGAGGGGATGTAGATCACCCATAAGATGGTTTGAGGTTGGATATGTGAAACCTTTGGGGGTTGATTTAGTGAAGGATGCTCAAGATAAGGTGAGGAGTATCCAAGCTAAGTTTTTACCAACCCATAGTAGACTAAAAAAGTATGCATACCATAAGGTAAGAGACATGGCATTCCAGACTGGTGAGAAAGTGTTTCTTAAGGTATCACCCATGAAAGGGGTGCTGAGATTTGGCAAAAAGGGCAAGTTAATTCCGCAATACATTGGTTCCTTTGAGGTTCTTGACTATGTAAGGTCAGTGGCTTTTAGATTGGCTTTACCACCTAGCTTATCGAGAGTTAATCCGGTATTTCATGTGTCCATGTTGAAGAGATATCTTAGTGATGGGGATTACATCATAAAATGAGACTCAGTTTTGTTAGACAAAGACCTCCAGTATAAGGAGAAACCGATTGCAATTCTTGATCGTGACGTCCAGAAGCTGAGGATCAAAGATATTAAGTCTGTGAAAGTTCAATGGAAGCATCATCCAGTTGAGGAAGCTCTGAGAAGGACATGTGAGACAAGTATCCCCAGTTGTTCATCGATTCAGGTACTACTCTACTCTCACTTTAGCCCATTTTTCCTAGTTTGTCACTCGGGGATGAGTAATGGGTAAATTTTTATCTATTGTAACAACTTGTTCCCATCGTTGAGAATTCTTAGCCTAGTCCATATTTGAACGAAATCGGAGTCAGTGAGATATAGGAAGATCTAGCGAATGAGATATCTAATAATGGATTTGGTTACATGAGTGGATAGCAAAGAAGTTAAGGAATCCGTACGAATTTACGGAATCTAATTCGGGCGAGTAGAACTCCCGAAACTGATCTTACCGTGAGCGGGTAGTTTCTGAGTATCATGGGATCAAGGTGCATTGTGAAATGGGAGTTTTAAACTCTTAATTCGACTCTCTGTTACCGTGCAAGCTGCCAAGGCAGGGTCGTTGTAGCAGGATAGGGTCCGCCACAGCGAAACAGACGCGACTTAAGTCAAAAATAAACCCCAGAAACGTCATTATTCTGTAAACTTCATTCTTAAGAGTTAGGAGACGACCACAGGCAATTTCTTGAATGTTGTCCACTGCTTTTGGCGTAAAAGGTATGATTCTTACTCCCCTAATCCGTTTTCGATCCGTAGAACATAGATTCTTGATTATTAATTGTTGGGGGAGGGTTTCTGGACTGGAATTGATGGTGGGAAAAAGCCCTAGCTGCACCTTAGGATCAGAGGTTTAGCCTAGGGTTGATAATGTTGATTGTAATCCGGGCAACTAGGCCTCGTTTATTAATCCCCGCGTTATATTGATTATTTGTAGACCAAGAACAAGCGGAAAGAATCTAGAAAGGGAAGGATCAAGTTTCTTAGGAGGGTTCAAGCTTTGTTCGAGGTAGGTGATGGTTGTGATTTCATGTTTTTGTGATGTATGTTAGTAATTGCTTCATTATAATGCATGTATGTATGCGAATGTTGCACTATTGATCACACTAATTGTAAATGAGTATGAACGAATTATTGTATGGTATGAATCAACACTTGGTTGTATGATTATAAGAATGTACATTGTGATTGTGATTGTGGCTTGTTGAATGGAATGCGTGTCACGTTCTGACACACTAACTGGGATCGGATGTCACGTACCGACATACATATTGGAACGGGAGTCACGATTTGACACACTAACTTGGAACGGGTATCACGATCCGGCACACTAACAGTTTGGATATGGGTTCCATGAAAAGACCATTGACTTGTCATATAAATGTATTATTGAGAATGTGAAATTGTACATCGATCATGAAATGATGACTGATATTGTATATGTTCGGTGTATGCCTATTTTATTATGTTGTGATTACTTATATATGTTTCACTTATTGAGATAGCCGCGTGATCCTACCAGTACACTGTGGTTGTGTACTGATACTACACTTGCTCTTTCTTTGTTGAGTACAGGGCATCTTCTGGCGGCTATTGACAGACCTCGTTTAGGAGATCAGTGATCCATCGAATTCAAGGGTGAGCCAGTTCTTCCAGGCTGCTATGAGTACTGGTTATGTTTAGTCCATTTCTATTTGGACTTAGACTAGTACTTTAGATATTCTTATGTTTAGTTTGGAGTTGCACCTATTTTCTTAGACTTGTCGTAAGTAGATGTTTTGGTACATTGACTTTCAAGTTCTAGGCATTATTTCCGCAATTGTTTTGTTAGACTTTCGGAGTTTATGAGAACTCCCTCTTTTTCCTTTAGACATTTAAACTTGTTGTTGTATCTTTAAATGCTTAGTTTTTGTCAATTTAGTTAGTTGGGTTGTTGTAAAGGTTCTCCCACCGGAGGGGTTAGTGTGGGTGTCAATCACTACGGTTTGGATCGTGACAATACAACCATCACCTATGTAGACTTCCGCTTTTATGTCAAACTCTTTCATTATATGAGATTTTCTACTTTTGTTATAGTATGTTGTGTTGTATGTATGTCAGGTGGCTTTGTGATTAATAACGTTTCAAAGACACTTCATCCAATTCTACGCGTCAACGATCCTTAATCAGTATATAACCCAACTAAATGAGTTGGAGTCGAATCCCACAGGGAGCGATATGTGTTTGAGAGTCAATTGGGAAGTATGAACATGATCAAATCAGTCATAGGAATAAAAATGATCGAATAAAAACATCATTCAAATCAGGGGGTGACATGAATGTCAAATGGGGGGTTTTGGTTTAAAATTATCAACTACAAGCAGTGGTGAACAACACGAAATAACAATAATGAGACGGGTTCTTGGGATGTGATTCGATTATAGGCTAATATAGATAAATGGGTAATTGCAACTATTAGAAATTAGCTAGATATTAGTGAGTAAGCTAGACTATAGAGGAGGTAAACTTTTGTCGAACAATTTACCCCGAATCAAGTCGATATCTCTCAAACATCAACAAGCAAGCAAAATAAGAACAACCCACACCTTAGTCCATTCACTCTCTCAAGCTGAATGTGTGGGATTGGGTTTAGGATTCACTCTCTCGAGCTGAGCCCAGGTCAACCCAATACCCATAGACCATCAATCAATAAGTTTAGTTTTAAAACCTCTCTCTCTCAAGCAAGCCAAAAACACAAGGGTAGAACTGCATTTGCAACTGCAATTCTTAAATTAAACCACAATTAATGATTAAACTCACTTCTAAACAACATTTAAACTAACAATTAGCAATACCCATAAACTAAATCATCCCATAATCACACCCCAAGAATTGGGGTTTTAGCTAAACATTATAAAAAGATAAAAATCGTTACCAAATTGAGTTTCTATCAACTGGGTAAGATTGATTTCGTCCTTACAATGCTCCAATTCGAAGAATCTCAAAGACCCACTTCCAATTTCTTAGAAGTGAAAAACTTTAATTCTTCAAAGCTTAGGCAAAACTAGAGAAAATTGTCTTACTAGTTCAAAACTCAAAAATAGATTGTTCTAAAAAGTAAAATGATACTAAACTAAATGTTCAAAAATGTATTTATAGTCACCAAAAATGTGCTGCGAAGAGTCACACGGCGAAGTAAGTCGGGCTCGCCGAACCACTCGGCGATCCGCCCTTGGGTCAATTCCATCGCCCTTCTGCCTTGGCCTTCAGCATCCTCAAGGTCTGTAACTTTGGGCGATCCAACACTGCATTGTGGAACCACTCGGCCATCTGCCGACTGCTCCTTTCTCTCGCCAACTTGGTTCTTTCTTTCTGGGCTTGGCACACTGGAACTTTAGGCGGTCAAGTAGCCATTCGGCGACTCGCCAAGTGGACTTGGCGATCACCAGGCTTGCATTTCTTCATTCTTTCACTTCGCTTTGTTCCTTTTTGTAAATTAGTGTCCTTGTTTTGTTTCTCAATCCATATACCTGGATATCAAGGGTTTTACATAAGTTATTGGCACAAAATAAGCATTTGAGGACACTAAATCTATATAAATAAATCCCTAAATGAGTCCAAATCTCGGACTCATCACTTTGTAGAGACTTTTAGGATCTTATATGTCATGTCATGTCACGTCTAGGATATACTTTGGATCGTAACACTCTGATTTCTAAACACCGAGAGTGTCACGACCCAAAACTAGTCATAAGTAGCACCTACAATTAACCTCCTAAGTGAGCGAACCAAGAAATTCAACCCCAACTTTTATCAATTATTCAACTTATAGAAACAACCAAAATGTGGAAGCCCAGAACTTAATAATCCTCCAATAATACAAATCTCTAGAGTCTATTGCATGTTATCCCCAAACCTGAGAGTAATAAAGACACCTAAACAAATAAATAGGATAGTCCATGTCTGAAATTTAAGGACATCATGTCATGATCGAGAGAATCCAGCACGAGAGAGAAGGAGTAGCTCACCCTGAAACCTGATGAGCTGGAGGTTGGCTAGAGCTGAGGGCGAGTCGAAGTCAATGGTACACTTGCTGCACTCCACAAAAGAAAACGAAGAAAACACAAGTAGGGGTCAGTACAAAGAACATGTACTGAGTAGGTATCATCGGCCAACTCAAAATAGAAACTGATATGCAATGAATATTAGTATAAAATCAACTACGACACTTAGCAGGTGGCAAGCAACAACCAACATGAACAAGTGTCAACAACACTAAAGTAAGTACGTAACCAGTCAACAATATTCAAGATCACACATGAGGACTCATGCCTCCAAACCAAGCTATTTTGGGAATTGAGTTCTTTGAGATTGAGTACATTACGTTGTTTATATATATTTTCCTTTAATGCTACCGTGCCGCAGCGTGACACCCAATTCAATATATCGTGTCGGAATGTGACACCCGATCCAATAATATCGTGTCAGAACGTGACACCTGATCCAATAATACCTTTAATTTATCATTTATTATCACCACTTTTCACTTCATTAACAATATTGCCTTCTTTATTCAAGGCATCACTTCGATAGAGAAGGTTTAAGATTATAAATTTCACGGTCTCAAGATTTCAGACCAATCACAAACCACACAACCAAGTACATAGAGAACTTCACAATATCACTCAATGCATATCAATCACTATTAAAAGTCTATCTATCAAATTGAATGAACCATAACCTACCTCCACCAAAGAACTGAAGTCAGACAAGCTACTTCTCCAATGCTTTTCCCTTCTTCAATGCCTCAGATGATTTCCGATCTATCAAGGATGCATACTTCATAAGTAAACGAGTCTGTAGATCCCATATTACTACATGTCTAGCCTAGATTTAAGAACTGACATCCTAAACTTAAAAGGAATATTCAATTATTTTCCTGTAGTTCCATCGGTCCAGCTACAACACAAGACAAACATAACCTTAGCTTATTTTCCATTAATACTCACGTGAGTGCAGCGAAGAATAGCCATGTCAATTCAATCTTTATTTTGAAAAGATGTGTGACCCATCTTATCATGATTTCTAGGGTAATTTTCCTCAATCATTTAAAATAATCTCACTGAAAATTAACCCATTAATGGGAGACAAATTTGTCTCCAACAACCCAACACCACTATCCATTCTATATTCCTATCCAACCTTAATTATATAACAATAATTATCACCCCTACTATTAATAACTAAACTTTAACCTAACACTACCACCACTGCAAACTCGTTCTTTCCAATGTCTCGTCTAATTCCAATAATATAATAATAATAATCATAAGACCTCTAATCAATATTAGCAAGTATTGTTGACCAATTTATTTTTCACATCAAACTCCAGCGAATTGTACTCGACAGTAACATACACGCATAGTACTACGATTTCATCCTTTTACCCCAATATTATAATAATAAAATAAATAACAATAATACGATTCATACCAATATATCAAATACACAACTTTAAGCTTGATTACCTGATGGAACAACCGCTTCGTGATTGCTGCAGGTATGGTTCCTCGCCTAAACCCTTATTCTTTCTACAAAATATTTTCTCCCTAATTATTATATAAGACCAATTATAAAAGTGTGAAAGTGGCCCACTATAAATTTTAAAATGTTATCTTCTTTAACCACCAATTAATTTAATTATTAAAACTACCCCACTAAATTCATAAATGTAGTGACGAATAGTCCAAAATACTCATTTAGAACTATCGGAAAGTATTTTATGAAATAAAAAGCTCTAGTACTCAAAATGATCAAATGAGTCGTTACAGAGAGAACAGACTATTTATATTTATTGAACATACAAAAAATTTAAAGACTCTCAACATGAAAATACTTAACTATTGAGATAAAAATTGTTATCATACACACACATGACAATCAAACAAGACACCAAAATTTTATCCCTAGACTATTTTTTATCCCATAACTATTTATTTTTATTCCTCACACCAAAAGACCCTAAAAAGTTTACAGAAAAAGAAAGTCATACATGAACCACATTCAAATTGGAAACCGTTTCTTGCCTAATATATATTTTTTATCATGAAGATCAGTTTTGAAAATAGTCCATTACTACGATTTGTTATATATAAAGAGGAGCAGATCTTCCATTCTCATGAGACTATGATTTGTGTGAGATCGTGCAATGTTTAAGTTAGTTATTCTCATTTTTAGGTAGTTTTGGATTTCTTTTTCATTTATATTGATTTACAAAATCTTGTCAAGCTTTTTTTTTAAAAAAAAAAAAATCTTTATTTTAAGAGTTATAAAAATTTCTTAGTGTGCAGAAATTTGTAACCGTAAATTATAGAAATTTTAATTGATTAAATAGATATGTTATTGGTTATGGTGCGTGATTTTTATTTTTTTTCTTAAAAAATTATATTTATGAAAACAGTTCGTTGTAAAAGAAATGTCTGAAGTATGGTGCACAATTTGATTTATTTAAAACTGAATCAATATATATATATATATATATATATATATATATATATAGTTCATATGCATTGAGCTTAGTTAATAACAACCCAGGAGAATTATGTACATGTTGTAGTTTTGCTATGCATATTTGATAACTTGTGAATGATTATTTATAATTATTATTAATATAAACTCTAATTAAGTAGTTTTATTAATTATTATATTTAAATAATTTTAAATGTAATTAAAAAATATTTCAATAATGACAATCAAAATTCAGAATACTTTACAAATGGTAGACATCGACATATTATTGAAATCATAAGAATCATATAATTCATAAGTATCAATCCGAGTTAACAACAATCCAATAGAGTCATACATTAATATTATAGAATTTTGTCTCTATGTCACGTTGTTTTGATAGCTTTCGAATCATTATTTGTTTTACTCATTATAACAACTAATCAATTATTATATTAATATTTTTAAACTACTTATTTAAATAATTTTTTAAATATAATTTTAAAATATTTAAATAATAGCAGAAACTCAAAACACTTTGGATGTAGTAAAAAATGACACATTATAGAAATAAAAAATAATATATATATATAATTAAAAAAAATTATATGTGTGATATTAGTTAGCAACAACCAAAGAGAGTCGAGCATTAATTTTATAGTCTTGCATCTGTATGTTACATAATTGATAACTTGCAAATCATTCCTTACATTTCTTATCAATATGACTTCTAATTAAGTAATTATTAATTTCTGTGTTTCTATAAATCTAAACTTACCTATCTATAAAAAAAATTAAAATTAGTATAAAAGATTATGATCTTATATTTTACTCCCTCACTCTCAAATTTATTGTCACATTTTCCTTATTGAGAGTTAAATTATGTGACTTTGATCAATAATTTTAAATATTTATTTTATGAAAAAGTTATAACTTGTAGTACTTTTTGTATAGTTTTTGAAAATTTAAATTTAAATTATAAAATATTGAGTTAATCTAATTAATTTAGTTTAGAAAAATAGTCAGATTAATTTTTGAAAAGTAGCAAAAACATGAAAGATAATATGGCAAGAATCAGTGCCGGCTGTTGCCTATAAATTTTAAGGCCAAAGCCCTAGGCCCCTAATTTTTTGGGGCCTCAAATTTGTACAAATAATTTTTTTAAAATTTTTTTTTATGAAAAAAATAATTATTTATAATAAAAAGTGCATTTATAGAAGAAACCAAGAAAACATTGTTTTGGATTCTTACATTTTCTTTGCTAACTCTCACATTATTTATCTTTTTTTAACTCATTTTGCACTCTATTTCTTCAAATCTTTGATAGTTTGAGTACTACTCTGTCAAAAATATGCATCAATAGTCGAAAGGTGTTGAACAAAGTGAATTACAAATTCTTTTTTTATTTCTTCGTAACTTTTCATATTAAAGTGGTGTATACCACTTATCAACTTTTTAAATCAGATTCTATGAACTCTTATCTTTATTTAATGTTTATCAACTTATTACTTATAGAATTATGTTATCAATTCATATAATAATTGTCTCAATAAAATAATGTTTTTCAATGTTGAATTGATGAGATCTTACCTAAAATAATAATTAAAAAATGTATTTGAAAAAATCATTTATAAAAAAGATATTAAGTAATAATTTACATCTGAAAATTTAGAAAAATAAATAAATACATATAAAGTTTATTTAAATTTTAGGCCCCTAATTAAAAATTCGCTTTAGGGCCCCTGGCAAGAACAACAATACGTGAGATTCATATGATAGTTAAAAGGGTAGCACCATGTAAAGGGTAACTTTGGTGGACCCAATGCGAAACGATTTGAACAAAACTTTGCCATTGAAAGCATTTTAAACCTTTACTTGATCGACCAAATAGGCACTAACTTTCTTTACCAAAAGCAAGCTTACTTGTGTTACAAAGTCTTGCTGTAGTTTGTATGTTTTATGAATATTAACGCTGACTGCATCATTAATTATAATCATAGTTCAGGGTAAAAAAATTCATTTACGTACTGAAATAACTGTGAAGAAGCCATATATATATCAATGAATCTTCGAAAATCAAAAAGAGGGTCTCACTCTGCAACAGAAGATCATGATGACAATACCAAACACAGTAAAAGAGATTATTCTTTAGCAATGACTCCAAAAGAAGTAATGTTGTTGGAAAGACGGCTAAAAGATAGACAGGCAACAACTGTTGGGTTCATTGTATAATGTGTGAATGGATAATGGTACATAGAATAAATATTGGTGAATTAAAAATGTGAAAGTGTTGCAAGTATGAATGAAGTTATTTCATTCATGAATACTCATGACTGATGAATGCAACCTTTCGTATTTTCATGCAACCTTTCGTATTTCTAGGCTACTTTTTCACATATCATGCATGAATCATTGTGCTCAGTGCTCACCTATAGGCTATAAATATCTGAATCTTTCTCAGATATTGACAAATTTTTGAAACAAGTTTACAAGAAGAAAAACACTACATAGTAAGAAAAAAGTTTGTGCTTTTCCAAAAACTTTAAGTGTGATTACAAGCCATTGAGTGATTCGTTGGACAACAAATTTGAGGTACCGCTATTTGTTTGTCGTGAGTCATTTTATCCTAGGAGGATATATTCCATAACCTCGGGTACTTAAGGGGAATAATTTCTTTAAGGAAACTCTGTGAATTCAGAGGACTTGACTCTTCTTCCTTTCATCTTGTTGATTATATGATTTTTGTTTCCAAAATTTATTCAACTTCAGATTGTATATTTCATTATTTATATGAAATTTGTTTGAAGATATTTTGTTGGAAAAATAGATTTTGCACTACAAAAATTTAACAATCTTAAGGAAATTATTTCCCTCAAGTACCCGAGGTTATGGAATATATCCTCCCAGAATAAAATGACTCATGACAATAAAAATAACGGGACAATACTTAATTTATAATTAGTTTCTGGAGATTAAAACCTTTGTGGTTGTATGCTCTGTTTGAACTTGAAACTGACTTGGAGAACCTAAAAAGTTCGTCAGAAAATCAAAGTTCATTCAGTTAACGATTGGGAGTTATAAACTTCATCGTTAAACTAGAAACAAACGGGAAATAAAGATCAAGTCTTTATTTGAAGACACTAAGTGTGCTTGTCTTTTCTGACAGCAAGATGACTAATGAAATTGAAGTCATGAATAATACGACATCAAAAAATTGGTGCAATGAATATTGGTTCATCGAGTCGTACAAGTGTTGCACCTGCTATAGCATCAGCTGAAAAACCTGAAAAATTCACTGGCATGGATTTCAAGAGGTGGCAGCAAAAGATGTTATTCTATTTAAGTACTTTGAGTCTACAAAGATTCATCAAAGAAAGGGTTCCTGAGTTAGTGAATTCAACTCCGGAAGGTGAACGCATTATGGTTATTGAAGCTTGGAAGCATTCTGATTTCTTACGCAAGAACTATATTCTGAATGGGCTTCATGATGACTTGTACAATGTGTATAATAATATGAAAACTTCCAAAGACCTCTGGGATGCTTTAGAAAAGAAGTATAAGACGGAGGATGACGGATTAAACAAATTCATTGTCACAAAGTTTCTAGACTTCAAGATGATAGATAGCAAATTTGTTGTTACTCAAGTTCAGGAATATGATCTCCTTATGGAAGGTCTAGTGATTAACGAGGCCTTCCAAGTAGATGCTTGATTAACGTATCAGGACACTTCATCCAATACTAAGTGCCAACAATCGTTAAGTAGTAATATAACCCAACTAAGTGAGTTGAGGTCGAATCCCACAGGAAGTAGTTTTTCCTTCAAATTCGAAGATGAAGATATGACAATCTCTTCCTTTTAGCAAGTATTTTACATTTTTGGTTTTAGTTTCAAATATTTGGATCCTATTATCACTCCAATTTCACACTTCAACACGAAACGATCAAATAGTAAAATAAAACTTAGGGTAATGACCAACCAATTGCCGAATTTTAACTTAGTGGGTGAATATCAATGCTCACAATAGGATAATTTGTCATGGGTAGGTCGGACCATAAGTAAAGTAACTTTCTCTCGAACAATTACCTTTCCTATGTCGAATTTTCTCGAACTTCGACACTAACCGGAAGATGCCCAACCTTTGGTCCTCATCAAATCCACTCTTTCGAGCTGGACAC
Source organism: Solanum okadae (assembly GCA_036553675.1). Taxonomy (NCBI): domain Eukaryota; kingdom Viridiplantae; phylum Streptophyta; class Magnoliopsida; order Solanales; family Solanaceae; genus Solanum; species Solanum okadae. The sequence goes on from CM071682.1 coordinate 15,124,918, forward strand.
AAAGGATAGATCTCTTGTTTCACTCTCTCGAGCTAAAATCATGGTGACCCACTACTAAGGATGCTAAGATTTCTACTTTGGCTCTGCACCTCTCTCTCGAGCAAGCGCACAACACCGAACTTATTACACTAAACATGCAACTGGACTTCAAGACGCATCAGCAACTCAGATCCACTTCAAATTAACGCCATTATTTTCAATTCAGCGACACCCACTTAGTAAAACTCAATAATTGGCTTCATAGTCAAAACCCCAAGAAGAGAGTTTTAGCCACTAATAGCAAAAATAAGAAAATCAACGTCTACTATGTTTTCTACAGCTGGGTAATAGAAATTTCAAAGTTGGAAATTACCAAAATCTTCTCTATTACAAAATCTCAACCAAGAATCTTGCTAAAAACCCTTGAAAACCACAATGGTGATGTTTTTGCTCTCAATTTTCTATCTCTTCCGTTTTCTGAATGACTATCTCTCTCTAGCCAAAACTAATTTAAACAAGTCTGATGTGTCACTGTTTAAGACTACTCAGCGAGGTAACTCGGGCTTCACCGACAGATCGGTGACTCGCCGATTGTTCTTTATCTCGCCTTCATTTTTCACTTCTTCTTGGTCTGGCTACTGTAACTTTAGGCGATCCAGATCGGGATCGCTGAATAACCCCGCGATTCGCTATTTTTCCTTCTATCTCTCCCATAAGCACTTGTTTGAATCTTCTTCAGTACTTTTGGCGACTTGGTTGTCCTTCGCCAAATAGATCGGCAACACGCCGAATGGAATTACTGCTCACCAAAATTACCCCCATTTTAGCTCCAGCATTCTATAACTTTAGACGGTATCGTGGCAATTTGGAGATTCACCAAATGACATCAGCGATCATCAGGTCTTCATTTCTTCATTCCTTTAGCTTGCTTTGTTCCTTTCTGCACATTAGTGTCTATGTACCGTTCATAAATCCAAATACCTAAAAATCAAGGCTTTTACATCATTCATTAGCACAAAACATACATTTGAGGACACTAAATCTATTAAAATAAAGCCCTAAATGAGTCCAAAGCGTGGACTCATAAACACCCCCAAGTTAAACTTTTGCTTGTCCTCAAGTAAAACTCAAGTTCAGCAAGTCAAAAGGGATGTCTCAAACAGTGCTACACAAGACTCAATAATGAATACACACAAAAAAACTCAACTTACTCATGCAAGGATCAATTGTGCACTCAAAGATTCATGTTGTGACTCACCACTATCAAAGATTCTCAAGTTCACAATACTTGTTTCAAATACAAGTTCAAGCTCAACAAAGGTACTCAATTGCCCTCACACAAAAAATGATTCCATATTCACACACAATGGTTCACAATTTAAAGCTCATGCAATGCTCACACTCATAAAGATGAACACAATGCATGATTTCATCCATAAGTTTTCCCATATTTTCCAATCAACACTTGCTTCAGCTCATTCAAGATAAAAAAAAAAGGTATTTTCAAAACTTGTAACGAGGCTGAGTGCGAAGGTATGGTCATTTAGGCTTAATGGTTGTAACCCTCATGCAATGTGGTGTGAACAACACTTCCTTTTCTTTTCTTCCTCATTCTCATTCGTGCTCAAAAGTCATCCCATTATTCATTTTCCATGGACTGTTGGAAACCCCAATTTCATTGTATTTTCACAACTTTATTCCACAAATTTTTCATTTTTTTAAATTCTTTTTGTCTTTTTTTTTTATATGGAGAGGTTCCATTTCTCAAAACATGGGTCAAAGGGGACTTTCTTGCACTTCCTTATTTACCATCTCTTTTCACCACACCCCCAACTTAGGCTTTTGGCCTAAGTTGGTTGTTCAAACAAACCACAAATCATGAGGATTATGGGTAATGGATCAAGAAGGGTCACGATTTTATCAAGTTTCTTCCAAGAAAAAATTAAGGCTCAAAGGGTGTTCAAACAGGGTTCACACAGTCACCAGGTAGGCCACAATAGAGGTAGAATGTCAAATTGTTTCACACTCTTCAAAGTTGTCTAAGATCATATCAAGAGATTGCATCACTTAATCAACCGGACCAACGAGGCAAATTCTAGGTGTCATCACACATGGTTCACGGTAAACTTATCACACAAGGCATTGACACAAATGTCAATCAAGACTCTACACTTTCGCTAGTGTGCAATGTTCATCACAAGAGACTTAATTTGATACTTGGCTAGTCACAACGAGATGCAAAAAGTTCACATATTGTCTATGCAACTTCATTTGTCCTCATTGTAGCGGCACGTTCATTTTTGTTCGATTATGAGCACTATTAAAGTCATCGATATTGATCAAAATCGATACTCAAATTTGCAAGAAAACAACCACATTCAAACATAAACAAGAGAGGTGGCATAAAAAGGAGGGGGTTCACTGACCAATTGCCACCGCCGCCCCCCACCAAAAGCATTCAGCATTGTCCTCAATATGGGTAGAGAGTGGGCATCACCACAAGTAAAACAAAATAAGAATAGTACAGAAAGACTAACAAGAAATGATAACATTCTAGTGTATAAACAAGTAGAACAGGGTAACAAGGAATCTTCACTAAGAGTCCAGTTGGCGAAAGAGTGAACCAGTCATCGAATGCTTCAGCGATGCGCCCAATGTACTTCAGATCGCTCTTAGTTTCAGTGGGTTGCACTCTCAGAGAAGGGTAGATCGGAAAAGATGTAGGATGTCGCCGAACAGTTCGGCGACTCGTAAAATGGACTCAAAATATCATCGAATGATCCTTGAGGAACATTATCAACGTCGAAGGAAAAATGGCAAGGAAATTCAGGTCGCCTAAGCACATAGACAACCCGCCGAATATTCCAGAGTCTCAGCCCTATTTTTTAGGTCCATAAGGCGGACTAAATTGTGCTCGCGAACGGGTTCGGCGACTTACCTATAGCATTTTTATCTCGCTCATGATTCAGCTTCTACAAAATCAACACATATTATCTAAAAAACACTAACACTTGGGTTGCCTCCCAAGAACTGCCTTATTTAACGTCGTGGCATGACATGGAAATGCTCTTAGGCATATTCCAGGTACACCACATCAATCAAAGAGATCTTCTGGCATTCTCCAAAGTATAACTTCAAGTGTTACCCATTCACCTTAAATGCAGGTCCTTCTTGACCCTCAACTTCTACGGCACCATTTGTGAATACTCGTGTCACTCTAAAGGATCCTGACCATTTGGACTTGAGCTTTCCGGGAAAGAGTCTAAGTCGGGAGTTGTATAGTAACACCCAATCTCCCAGCTTGAACTCTCTCTTAAGTATTTTAGCATCATGCCACTTCTTCATTTTTTCCTTGTAGAGAGCTGAACTTTCGTAAGCTTTAATCCTGAATTCGTCTAACTCGTTTAAATGCTCTACTCTCTCTTTTGAGATTTTTGTCCAGTCCAAATTCAGAGCTTTCAATGCCCATATTTCTTTGTGTTCTAATTCGACTGGTAGATGGCAAGACTTTCTAAAAACTAGCTGATACGGAGACATATCGATTGGAGTTTTGTATGCGGTGCGATACGCCTATAGTGCGTCATTAAGATTTCGAGATCAATCAGTCCTATTAGCATTCACCGTCTTAGCCAAGATGCTCTTGATCTCCCGGTTTGACACTTCAACTTGACCGCTTGTTTGGGGATGGTATGGTGTTGCTACCTTGTGTTTCACAGCATACCTACTCAATGCAGCTGAGAACCATTTATTGCAAAAGTGGGATCCACCATCACTAATGATAGCTCGAGGAGTACCGAATCTAGCAAAGATGTTGCGTTTTAGAAATTAAACCACACTTTTCCCTTCATTGTTTGGAAGTGCAACAGCTTCCACCCATTCAGAAACATAATCTACTGCCACCAAGATATACTTATTACCAAAGGAAGTCACAAATGGGCCCATGAAATTGATTGCCCAAACATCAAATAGCTCAACTTCAAAAATGGGAGTAAGGGGTAACTTGTGTCTTTTAGACACTCCACCTTGCTTCTGACATTGAGCGCATTTCTTCACAAATTCATGCGCATCTTTGTAGAGGGATGGCCAGTAATATCCGCTTTGGAGAACTTTAACGGTTGTACGCACGCCATTATGATGGCCCCCAACCGATGAAGCATGACAAGCATGGAGAATTTCTAATGCTTCTTCTTTTGGAGCACACCTTCGAATGATATGATCTGCACACTCTCGAAACAAGTATGGTTCATCCCAAAAGTATTTTTTAACGTCGAACATGAACCTCTTTTGTTGGTAGAAGTTCAGCTCATCCGGTATTAATTCGCACACTGTGTAATTGACAAAATCTTCATACCATGAAGTTTGTTTGAGAGTTATCGCAAACACTTATTCATCGGGGACGGAATCATCTATGTCAACCTCAGGCTCGTCATTCTCCTTGCCCTCTAACCTTGATAAGTGGTAAGTCACCTGATTTTCGCAACCTCTTTTATCTTTGACCTCAAAGTCAAATTCTTGCAATAGTAGCACCCACCTTATCAACCTCGATTTTCCATCCTTTTTTGCCATTAGGTAACGGAGTGCAGCATGATCAGTGTGAACAATAACTTTAGTGTCTAACAAGTACGCCCAAAATTTCTAAAATGCATAGACTATCGCAAGCAACTCTTGTTCAGTACCGGCATAGTTACGTTGAGCACTGTTTAGAGTCTTGATCGCGTAGTAAATTGGGTGAAAAAGATTGTTGCATTTTTTTCCCAGCACAACACCTAATGTAGTTCCACTTGCATCACACATTACTTTGAAAGATCTGACCAATCAGGACTAATAATGAGTGGGGTGGACACTAATTTCTCCTTCAAGCACCGGAAAGCCACCATACAAGCATCATCAAATTGGAATTTCACCTCTTTCTCTAAGAGTTTGCATAGAGGATGTGCAATCTTTGAAAAGTCTTAGATGAACCTTCGGTAGAAATCGGCATGTCCTAAGAAACTACGAACCCTCTTTACCGAAATTGGTGGTGGTAATTTCTCAATAACTTCAATCTTCGCTCTATTAACCTCCATCCCCTTTTGCGACACCTTGTGACCTAGTACTATCCCTTCTTTAACCATGAAGTGACATTTTTCCCAATTGAGGACCAAGTTTGTCTTTACACATATTTGGAGAACTTGTCCTAAGTGTTCTAAACACACCTCAAAAGTATCACCCACAACCGAGAAGTCATCAATACCTCCATTGAATCCTCCACCATATCGGCAAAAATAGATAGCATGCAACGTTGGAAGGTTGTCGGGGCATTGCATAGTCTGAATGGCATCCTTTTAAAGGCAAAAGTCCTATAGGGACATGTGAAGATGGTTTTCTCTTGGTCTTCCGGCGCAATGGAGATTTAGTTGTAACCAGAATACCCATCCAAAAAGCAATACCAACCTCTTTCTGAGAGTCGATCAAGAATTTGATCCATGAAGGGCATGGGAAAGTGATCTTTTTCAGTGCATGAGTTTAACTTTTGGTAATCCATGCATACCCTCCATCCGGTCACCGGCCTCATAGATACAAGTTCCCCCTTTTCATTCGGGACCACTATGATACCCTCTTTTTTGGCACATATTGCACCGGGCTTACCCATTTGCTATCAACAATAGGGTAGATCACACTTGCGTCTAACCACTTTATTATCTCCTTTTTCACTAATTCTTGCATTGATGGGTTCAATCTCCGTTAATGTTCAACACTCAGTTTACACTCACTATCAAGCTGAATTTTGTGAGTACAGATACAGAAAGAAATGCCCATTATATCAGTTATGGTCCAACCTATAGCTTTGATATGCCTTCGTAACACCTCAAGAAGCAATTTCACCTGCGATTCAAGCCCAAGAAAGCATACCGGAGATGGGGGGAAGTGCTTTTAATTCTAGATGTGGTGGTTTTTCTGTTGATGGCTTTGCAGGAGGACTCTCGCTATTTTTCAAATCAATGTCCAATTTCAATGGAGTCTTTGAATATCCTCCCAAGCCTAAAAGAGAAACTACTACCTCTTCATACCTTTGAATATCAAATTCATCTTAGTTAGCAAGCACAATTTCAAGAGGTTCACTCATGCACATCAAATTGCTCATGCTAACCACCGCCTCATCAATAACATCAATGGTGGACACCACATGGATATCACTTGGGTGTTTCATTGACTTACAAACATTGAAGGTTACTTCATCTTCATTCACCCGAAACTTCAATTCTCCGCTTTCAACATTCACCAATGCTCTTCCGATTGCTAAAAATGGTCTTCCCAAAATAATGGAAATTTCAGCATCTATTTCACAATCAAGAATGACAAAATCAGCCGGGAAAATGAATCGATCAACCTTCACCAAGATGTCGTAAAGTATCCCTACGGGATGTTTGATTGAATAGTTAGCCATTAAAAGTCTAATTGCGGTTGCTTTTGGTTCACCCAACCCCAGTTGTTTGTATATCACATAGGGCATCAAGTTGGTGGTTGCCCCAAAATCGCATAAAGCTTGGAGCATGCCAATGGTGCAAGGAATAGTGAATGCCCCGGGATCTTCTTTCTTTATTATCAGCTCCTTAGTCATAATTACACTGCAACTATGGGAAACTTCAATTGTCTCAAAATGCAAGCTCTTTTCTTTGTGACTAACTCTTTCATGAACTTGGCATATTTGACATTTCTAACAATGCCTCCACAAGGAGGAGATTAATTGATAATGTCTTAAACACCGACAAGAACTTCTTGAACTTCTCATCTTCATTCTTCTTCTTTAAGCGTTGGGGAATGGCGAAGGTATTTTGGGTAAAGGTTGCATGACTTTTGGAATTGGAACGTGTTGTTCCACCTCCTTTTGTGGTTCTTTGGCAATGCTTTGATGGCTAAGAAACTCTTGTTCCTCAATGCCGTTATCTTCTTCATGCTTTTGAGCATCTTCATTTTCTATCACATTACCTATTGCCACATTTTCGCTATGAGTAACCACGGCCAGCCCTCTATCGTCATCTTTGGTTTCAATAGAGCTGATAATAAACTCAATTGTCCTTCAAGTATCTTGATGGAATCAGCATGAGAGTTCACTTTACTGTTCAATGATGAAAAGCATTCTTTCATCCCTTTCAACAAATCATCCGAATCTTCAACTTTATCAAGTATGTGTGACAACAAGTCATTCACCCGGGGACTACTTGCACTCCCTTTTGATTTTGGGCTCTCACTCGAGTGAGTATGGTTCTCATCATTATCATCTTCCCTTATCCAATAATCATTTTGCTCAGCCCAATCTTGATAGTATCTTATTTGTTCTTCTCTCTTGTGATAGTTCCAACCTTGATTTCCGCCTCATTGTAGATAGCATGGGTGGAAACCCTTCTCATATCTCTTGGATCTCCAACCTTGATTCTCCCCCAGCTTGAGTGACCGGAAGAAGAACCCTCCTCAAATTTAAACACTCCACATGTCCCTTTCATGTGCTCTTGTAAAAATTCCATTTGGGTCAACATTTTCTTGATGTTTTCATCCCCCTCTCTCTCTCTTTATCAAGTTGTTCTTGCGTTAATCTAAAAGAAAATGGAGAGACTTGATCCTCTTGGGTATACCACGATTGGTTTATTCTAGTCATGTCATCAAGAAGAAACGAAGCTACCTCAAATGATTGTAACATTATTCCTCCTCATACCAATTGATCAGCCAATCCTTTATTAACCGAATCAAGACTCCGTAAAAATATTGAAATAACAAATCATTTGGTAGCCCATGAGTTAGGCATTTAAGTAGGAGTTTCTTAAGCCTCACCCATGTTTCATAGATGGGTTCCCCCTCCCGTCGCTTGAAACTTTGAATCTCGTCTCTAAGTTTCATCATTCTTGATGGAGGAAAGAACCTTGTGTTAAATTCTATAATCAGCTCCTCCATGATGTGATGGAATTGTTTGGTAACTCAGCTAACCACTCATTAGCTTCTCCCGTTAAAAATAGTGAAAATAACCATAGACAAATTGACTCTTGTGACACATCTTTTAATGAAAAAGGGCGGCAAACCTCTGTTAAATTTCTCACATGCTCATGCGGGTCTTCGTGATCTAGCCCTCCATATAGTCTACTCATTTGGAGTAGGTGAAAAGTGGTGCTAGTGACTTCAAACATCGCAGTCCTATCAGCATGTGGGATGCCAATTGCGCCCATTCCACCTGATTGAACTGGGTTGTAGACACTATTGATATCGTCTATACCATCTCGATGACCTACTTGGCTATCATTCATCTCTTTCTCATTCATGTTCACTTCTACGTAGTCCAATCAACACTTACACAAAGCAGTCGAAAGCTAATTCAACTACAGCCAACAAATTTGTAAGTGTCAAATCTTTAATTTAAGAATTCTAAGTAGCGCTACTCCCCGGCAGCAACGCCATTTGGATTAACGTATCAGGACACTTCATCCAATACTAAATGCCAACGATCGTTAAGTAGTAATATAATCCAACTAAGCTTGTTGGGGTCGAATCCCATAGGGAGTAGTTTTTCCTTCAAATTCGAAGATGAAGATATGACAACAATCTCTTCCTTTTAGCAAGTATTTTACCTTTTTGGTTTTAGTTTCAAATATTTGGATCTTATTATCACTCCAATTTCACACTTCAACACGAAACGATCACATAGTAAAATAAAACTTGGGGTAATGACCAACTAATTGCCAAATTTTAACTTAGTGGGTGAATATCAATGCTCACAATATGATAATTTGTCATGGGTAGGTCGGACCATATGTAAAGTAACTTTCCCTCAAACAATTACCTTTTCTATGTCAAATTCTCTCGAATTCGACACTAATCGGAAGATGCCCAGCCCTTGGTCCAAATCAAATCCACTCTCTCGAGCTGGATACAAAGGATAGATCCCATGTTTCACTCTCTCGAGCTGAAATCATGGTGATCCACTACTAAGGATGCTAAGATTTCTACTTTGGCTCTGCACCTCTCTCTCATGCAAGCGCACAACACCGAACTTGTTACACTAAACATGCAACTCGACTTCAAAACGCAGCAGCAACTCAGACCCACTTCAAATTAACGCCATTATTTGCAATTCAACAGCACCCACTTAGTAAAACTCAACAATTGGCTTCATAGTCAAAACTCCAAGAAGAGGGTTTTAGCCACTCATAGCAAAAAAAATAGAAAATCAATGTCTACCATTTTTCTACAACTGGGTAATTGAAATTCAAAAGTTAGAAATTACCAAAATCTTCTCTATTACAAAATCTCAACCAAGAATCTTGCTAAAAACCTTGGAAACCACAATGGTGATGTTTTTGCTCTCAATTTTCTATCTCTTCCATTTTCTGAATGACTTTCTCTCTCTAGCCAAAACTAATTTAAACAAGTCTGATGTGTCACTGTTTAAGACCACTCGGTGAGGTAAGTCGGGCTTCGCCGACAGATCGGCAACTCGCCGATTGTTCTTCATCTCGCCTTCATTTTTCACTTCTTCTTGGTCTGGCTACTGTAACTTTAGGCGATCCAGATCGGGATCGCCATATAACTCCGCGATTCACCATTTTTCCTTCTATCTTTCCCATCAACACTTGTTTGAATCTTCTTCAGCACTTTTAGTGACCTGATTGTCCTTCGTCGAATAAATCGGTGACACGCCGAATGGAACTGCTGCTCCTCGAAATTACCCCCATTTTACCTCCAGCATTATGTAACCTTAGGTGGTATCTTGGCAATTTGGCGATTCGCCGAATGACATCAGCGATCATCAGGTCTTCATTTCTTCATTCCTTTAGCTTGCTTTGTTCCTTTCTGCACATTAGTGTCCATGAATCATTCATAAATCTAAATACGTAAAAATCAAGGCTTTTACATCATTCATTAGCACAAAACATGCATTTGAAGACACTAAATCTATTAAAATAAAGCCCTAAATGAGTCCAAAGTGTGGACTTATCACTGCTATGATTGAGAAGTTACCTCCTTTGTGGAAGGACTACCAAAATTACTGAAAGCATAAGAGAAAGGTGATATCCCTTGAAGATCTCATTGTAAGATTGAGAATTGAAAAGGATAATAAGGCTGCGGAGAAGAGGTCTCGTGGAAATTCAACAATATTAGGAGCTAATATTATTGAAGATGGAAAGTGTAACAAGAGAAAGGCAAAATATGCACAGCAAAGTAGTCAACCCAAGAAGAAATTCTAAGGTAATTGCTTTAATTGTGTCAAAAATAGTCATAGGGATGTAAATTGTAAGGCTCCCAAGAATGCAAAGAAGAAAGATCAAGCAAATGTTGATGAATTTAAATATGATGATTTATTTGTTATGCTTTCTGAATACAATCTTGTTGGCAATCTATGAGAGTGGTGGATAGATTTTGGTGCCACCCGTCATGTATATGCCAGCGAAGAACTTTTTGCATTATATGAACCTACTCAAGGTGATGATATGATTTACATGGCAAACTTGACAACTGCAAAGGTTGAAGGAACGGGCAAAGTTCTCTTGAAGATGACATCTGGCAAGGTGGTGACTCTCAAGAATGTGCTACATGTTCCAAAATTAAGAAAGAATTTGGTTTCTACTCCACTTCTTACTAAAAATGGATTCAAATGTGTATTGTTTTCTGACAAAGTTGTAATTAGTAAAAATAAAGTGTATGTTGGAAGGGGATACCTTTGTGAGGGCTTGTTTAAGCTCAATGTAATGGCTATTGCTAATAATAATGTTCTACTTACTTGCTTGAGTCGAGTTGTTTATGGCATGAACATTCGGGACATGTCAATTATAAGACCTTGCAAAAATTGATTAGTTTGGAAGTATTGCCTAATCTTGAGTGCAATAAAACACAATGTCAAATATGTGTGGAAGCTAAGTTTGCTAAGCATCCTTATAAATTTGTTGAAAGCAATTCCAATCCTTTAGACTTGATTCACACGGACATTTATGATATGAAATCAACACCAACGCGTGGTGGGAAAAAGTATTCCATAACTTTTACTGATGATTGCACTAGATATTGTTATGTTTATTTGCTATCAAGTAAGCATGAAGCAATTGAAGCATTTAGGTAATACAAAACTGAAGTTGAAAATCGGTTGGATAAAAATATAAAAATGATAAGAAGTGATAGGGGTGGAGAATATGAATCTCCATTTGCGGAAATATGTTTGGAAAATGGAATTATCCATCAAACAACTGCCCCTTATTCACCACAATTTAATAGGATTGAAGAAAGAAAAAGTAGAACTTTGAAGGAAATGATGAATGTCTTGCTTATAAGTTCAATTTTACCACAAAACGTGTGGGGGGGAAGTTATCCTTACAGCAAATCGAATACTCAATAGAGTGACTCATAGCAAGACACAATCTATTCCGTATGAAAAATGGAAAGGAAAGAAACCCAACTTGAAATATTTCAAAATGTGGGGGTGTCTAGCAAAAGTACAAGTTCCTATACCCAAAAGGTTGAAAATAGGACTAAAGAATGTGGATTATGTTTTTATTAGATATGCTATAAATAGTAAGGCATGTCGATTTTTGGTTTATAAATTTGAGCATCATGATATTCATGACAATACGGTAATTGAATCAGATAATGCTGAATTCTTTGAACACATTTACCCGTACAAAGCTAGATATGAAGAGTCTAGTGGGGGTCTAAACAACCGCAATATGAACCAAAGGTAAATATACAAAATGAAGAAAATCCAAGCTGTAGTAAGCGTCAAAGGACTGCTACTTCCTTTGGATTAGATTTTGTAACATTTCTCATTGATAATGAGCCTCAAACCTTCCAAGAAGCAATGTCCTCTGCGGATTCATATTTTTGGAAAGAAGTTATCAATGGTGAGATTGAATCAATCTTGAATAACCATACTTGGGATTTGGTTGATCATCCTCCGGGAAATAAGCCTTTAGGATCAAGCTGAATCTTTAAAAGGAAAATGAAAGTTGACGGTACTATTGACAAGTACAAGGCAAGACTTGTAGTCAAAGACTTCAAACAAAAGGAAGGTCTTGATTACTTTGATACAAACTCGCCAGTGACAAGGATTACATCTATTCGGATGTTGGTTGCACTAGCAACAGTATATGATCTTGAAATCCATCAAATGGATGTAAAAATAACTTTTTTCTAAATGAAGAGTTAGAGGAAGAAATTTACTTGGAATAATCCAAGGGGTTTGTGGTTCCTGGTAAAGAAAGAAAAGTGTGCAAACTTGTGAAGTCACTTTATGGACTGAAACAAGCACCCAAACAGTGGCATACAAAGTTTGACCAAACAATGTTGGCAAACGGATTTAAGATTAATGATGTGACAAATGTGTTTACATTAAGGACACTCCAAATCATAAGGTCATTGTTTGTTTGTATGTGGATGATATGTTAATCATTAGTAGAGACTTAGCTGACATAAATGCTACTAAGCAAGTGCTTACTAGTAGATTTGAAATGAAAGACCTTGGAGTGGAAGATGTTATATTGGGAATAAAAATTCTTCGAACTCCACAAGGTTTGGCTTTGTCACAGTCTCATTATATTGAAAAGGTACTTGACAAGTTCAAGTATTTAGATTTCAATATTGTCAAGACTCCAATATACGTGAGCTTTGCACTTCGAAAAAATAAAGGTGAAAGTGACTCAAAATTGGACTATGCGAGAGTGTTGGAAAGTTTGATGTATATCATGAACTGTACACGACCAGATATAGCATGTGCTATTAGTAAGTTGAGTCGGTACACGAGCAATCCCAATCAAATTCACTGGATGGCAACGAAGAGAGTTTTAGGGTATTTAAAACATACTTAAAACTATGCTTTGCATTATGACAAATATCCAACAGTAATTGAAGGATATCGTGATGCAAATTGGATCACCAGATCAGATGAAGTAAAATCCACAAGTGGATATGTATTTATTCTTGGTGGTGGAGCAATCTCTTGGAAATCATCCAAACAGACAGGTATCGCTCGCTCCACTATGGAATCTGAATTTATCGCTTAAGATAAAGCCAGTGAAGAAGCTGAATGGCTCCGAAATTTCTTGGAAGATATTCCATCTTAGCCTAAACCATTGGCGCATGTATGCATACATTGTGATAGTCAGGCTGCAATAGTTAGGGGATGGATCATGATGCATAACGGTAAATTTCATCACATAAGACGGAGACATAATACCATTAGAGAACTACTCTCTAGTGGAATTATCATAATTGACTATGTAATGTTAAAAAAATAATGTATCGGATCCACTTACAAAAGGCCTAACTAGAGAGGGAGTTGAAAGGTCATCTAAGTGGATGGGTTTAAGGTCTAGGACAAGTCAAGCACGATGGTAACTCTACCTAGCAGACTGGAGATCCCAAGAGCTAGGTTCAAAGAAATCAAACAAAGTTGTGCTTGATGGTCCAACATTGTCAAATAATCTAACTCATTCTCATGATGAAGACAATGTTTAGTAACTAAGGATAAAGCTCATATTGAAGCTTTTTAATGGTTTCTAAGGTTGGAAAGGCATGACCAAATAGTTTCTCTACGGGAGAAAACATTTAGGAATCACCTATGTGGGAGTGAAGTGGAAGCCACTTCAAGAAGAATGTTAGTAAAGTCTGATTCTCTAAGCTCTCATGAAACCAGGAAGTGTTCATGGCTGAAACGAACAAAACTATGAGAACCATAGATGGTAAAAGGCTGGTTGTGTGACTTATATTGACTAGGTGTACATTCAAGTTTGATGGTTCAAGGATATCGCATCTACCGATTGATCGAGTGCATCCGATATAAGTTCACTACGGAAAGTTCAAAGGGAAACCCATTTATCCCGATGCAACTAGTCTTTGTTTTAATCACACTAGTCCGTGTATATCTATCTTTCGCGTTATAGCCATTCCCATTCATGTGGGGGATTGTTGGGTTCATTGTATAATGTGTGAATGGATAATGGTACATAGAATAAAGATTGGTGAATTAAAAATGTGAAAGTGTTGCAAGTATGAATGAAGTTATTCAATTCATGAATACTTGTGACAGATGAATGCAACCTTTCGTATTTTCATGCAACCTTTCATATTTCTAGGCTACTTTTTCGCATATCATGCATGAATCATTGTGCTCACCTATAGGCTATAAATATCTGAATCTTTCTCATATATTGACACAAGTTTTTGAAACAAGTTTACAAGAAGAAAAACACTACATAGTAAGAAAAAAGTTTCTACTTTTTCAAAAACTTCAAGTGTGAGTGGTTCGCTGGACAACAAATTTGAGGTACCGCTATTTGTTTGTTGTGAGTCATTTTATCCTGGGATGATATATTTCATAACCTCGGGTACTTGAGGGGAATAATTTCCTTAAGGAAACTCTGTGAATTCAGATGACTTTACACTTCTTCCTTCCATCTTGTTGATTATATTATTTTTGTTTCCAAAATTTATTAAACTTTAAATTGTATATTTCATTATTTATATGAAATTTGTTTGAAGTTATTTTGTTGGAAAAACAGATTTCGCACTACGAAAATTTAACAACAACTTGCCTTCTTTCTAACACAAACCGTACCAACCACAGTGGAACAATGCCTCAAATACAGAATAGCCTTTCTATTCCGGTGTCTTCTTCTACTTCGGCATCAGGTTAGGAAATCAATATATCTCTATGGTTATGCGACTATCTCACTAAATCTACACGACAAGGGGAAAAATGTTATTCCTTTTTTTCATGCTCTTTAAAAAGGATAGATCCTTAGAATTATAATGATTTTTTAAGTGTGTGCGCCTGCAATCCACATCAGGCTAAATCTTTTCCCCTGTTAAATGTACCACACAAGGAAAAAGAAGTTTTTTATCCATACCAGAGTTTGAAAAAGGTTGGTCCACAAACATGTAATACCTCTTCAGGTTGATCTGTTTACTACACACATTTATTTATCGATAGCTTTTATGAATCAGGTTCAACATCAAGAACTGCAGGTACTACAACTCTTGAAATTCTTACACCTAAAGGTGAGTGTTTACATACTCTTCACTCATTTTAGACAGTCAATAACAACTCGCCCTTCTTTGTGTTCATTCAGGTTGTTTGCAATATACAGATGTTGTAAAGATCAGGAAAACTACCAATGATATTAAACGACTACGCTCTGACTATGTTGAGTTACAGAAGATTCCACCATGTAAGTTCTGCAATGCAAAAAGATTTCAGTATGAGCCTCATGGATTCTGTTATGGAAAAGGTACCATCAAGCTAACCTCTCATCGAATGCCAGCTAATCTGAGAAATTTATATATGAGAAACGATGCAGAATCCAAGAATTTCCAAACATATAACAATTTATTTGTCTTTACGTCACTTGGTGTTAGTTACGACAAAGATTTAGCTCAAAGAAACCATGGTATCTACACATTTAAATTTCTGGTACACATGTATCACCTGATAGATGCCTTATATCCCAAAGAAAGAAAATTTAAAAATTTACAACTGTACTTTTATGATAACACAAATGAGCTTCAAAATAAAATGTCTTGTTCCGATAAATTACATGAATCAATAGTAATGAAACTTATGACTATACTAAAAGACAATATATACTCAACGTTTCTCCGATCTTTGACAAACACACCAAACTTGCAAAACTTTCACATAGCACTAAAATGTGATTCTGGATTGGATCAACGAGTATATAATCTACCTTCTACTACTGAAATTGCAGCAATATGGGTTGATTAGAATGATGGTCGTGCTACTCATGCACCGCATGTTCAAAATTATACTCATTGTGACAAGATACAATGAGTCAACTATTATTTTGGTTGCTATGATCCTTTACAGTACCATTTGCTATTTCCACATGGACAAGGTGGATGACATTGTGGTATTAAAAAATATTTCAAGAAATCCTACCTTGTCTGAGCTTGAACAATTACCTAACATAAAAAACTTTGCCTCTGTTGATGGATACCTAGACATGGAAGGTGACACTTTACAAAAAGAAAAATGCCAAAGAGACGCAATTTTAGTTCGTGAATACTATTGTTATAAACTTCAAATGAGAAATGATGCTGAGGATAACATCTTGCATACACGAAGATTATTGCAACAATATTCAGCTGATGAATACATCAAATTAGAGACACAAAGATTGGACTTTGTTTTATTCAATCAAGATTTGTTTAGAATGAGTATATTTCAAGGACTCATTGACATTTTGAGGCTAGGTGAACGAGACTCTTCCAATGTTGGAAAACAAACATTTCTACCAAATTCATTTATAGGAGGACCTGGAGATATACGTGAACGTTATATGGATGTCATTACATTAGTGCGACATTTTGGTAAGCCTGATCTATTTATAACTATAACATGCCACCCAGCTTGGCCAAAAATTAAAGAACATCTATCATCGAGTGATGAAGCGCAAAACATACCTGATTTAATTTGTAGAGTATTCAGGGCTAAAATAGAAGAGCTAAAGATGGATATATTACAACGAAATGTTTTCGGAAAAGTTTTTTCTTATATGTACACTATAGAGTTTCAAAAGTTGGGTTTACTTCATGCTCACTTTCTTATTATACTAAGTAATGAGCACAAACTGTTGACAACAGAAGCATACGATGATATAATTTGAGTCGAATTACCAGATGATGATGCAGAATCAGATTTGCGTAAGATTGTGATTAAGCATATGATGCATGGTCCTCGTGGTAGTTTAAACCCAACAAATTCTTGTACCAAAAAAAAGGCTACTGCAAGTTTAAATATCTAAAAAAAATTCTCGATCAAACATCAAAAGGTAGTGATTCTTATCTAATTTATAGAAGACGAAATACAAGAGATGTTGTTAAAGTGAGAAACCAATATTTGGATAACTCTTGGGTGCTCCTGTACAATCCATATTAACTTGGAAAATTTAATTGTCACATAAATGTTGAAGTGTGCTCCGACATAAAATTCGTAAAGTATTTGTACAAATACATATGCAAAGTGTTGGGTTTTGGGTCTTTTTCCCTTCCTATGTGGATAAATAAAAGTCCAAGGTTTTGGGTCTCCTTCCTTTCCTTTGTGGATAAATTTAACCCAATTTGACTAGCCCACTTTTTCCCATAAATCCAATATTATGATGCATATGTAAGACTTTATTTTAGGTCTTATTTGAGAAGAATCACAATAGATTGAGAGCAGCCACATAGAGAGAAAAGTGAGAGAGTGCAGATTTTCGCACAAGCCCTAGAAGTCAATTTCAAATCGCGATTCCCGCTTCGTTTCTTATCCGATTGAGCTTATTTTTGGACAATTGTTCCTTTCAACTTGATCTTTGATTAGGAACTAAGAGAGGGTGATTTGGAGTCCTGTAGCTCCAGATTTTTGCTCGTGAACAGTAGTTGTGTATTGGGTGTTTTACTCATTTTATTTCTCTAGTTGTTGGTGCTATCTTTTAGTTGTGTTTCTTACTGTTTGGCACTTTGTTGGTGACCATTTTGGAGAACACTTTTATAAATCTTGTTGATTTTAGTGGAGCTTTGGCCTTGTGGTTTTTACTTTTCATACCGAAGATGATTTTCACGTTAAATTTGGTGTCTAGTGTGTTGATTTATTTTTCTTGCTTGGTTGATTTGTTTGCTGCCCAAACAGATTTGTTCTTGCATTATTTTGCCTTCTCTTGGTTCAAATAGAAGGGAAAGTTTTGACGTTGGTTTTCTTCCGCTATTGCCCTGTCGTGCACATTTATTTTGTGCTTGCATTTCCCAACAAAGTGCTATCAGAGCATTGGGTTGCTGTTGATAATCTATTTGAATAACAGAGTCAAATATGAGCAAGATGGTTTGTTTGAATGATAGTAACTATCATACTTGGAAAGGCAAGACGAAAGATCTTTTATTCGTCAAGAAGATACATCTACATGTGTTTGCTTCTAATAAACCCAAATTTATGAATGATAAGGATTGAGAATTTGAGCACTTACAGGTTTGTGGCTATATCAGACAATAGGTTGAAGATAATGTGAGAAATCACATTGTTAATGAGACACACGCTAGAAGCTTATGGGATAAGCTTGAGACACTTTATGCCTCAAAGACTAGCAATAATAAAAGAAACAATAGATGAACATCAGGTATAAAGAGGGCACTCATATTTCTGATCATATTAATAATTTTCAGGGTGTTCTTGACCAACTATCCAGAATGGGTGTAAAATTCGATGAAGAAATACAGAGACTATGTTTTCTTAATACTCTGCCAAACTCTTTGGAAACTCTTCGAGTTTCTTTGACTAATTCTGCTCTCAGTGGTGTTGTGACCATGAAATATGCTAAGAGTGGTGTCATGAATGAAGAGATGAGAAGAAGATCTCAAGGCTCATCTTCTTAAACTTCACACTCCGAGGTTTTGGTTATTGAAGACATGGGGAGAGGCAAGTTCAAAGGTCAGAATGACAGAGATAAAAGTAGAGGAAAGTCAAAGTCTAGATTCAAGAATGTTACATGTGACTATTTCCACAAGAACGGGCATATCTAGAAATATTGTTTCAGGTACAAGCGAGATATGAAACAACAAAATAAAGAAGGCGATAATGAAAACCGTGTAGCTGTTGTTGCTAACGATGACCTTATTGTTTCTTGTGATGAAAATGCCATCAATCTTGTTTGCGATAAGTCGAGCTGGTTTGTGGATTCTAGTGCTACTTCTCATGTCATGCCTAGGAAGGAATTATTTTCTTTTTATACTCCAGGTAATTTTGGGGTGTTGAAAATAGGCAATAATCATGAGATTGCGATTCTTGGCGTTGGGACTATTTGTTTGGAAAGTAATAATGGTTCTAAACTAGTTCTGAATAATGTCAAGCATGCTTCAGATGTTCTCTTGAATTTAATTTATGTTGGATACCTTGATGATGAGGGTTATGTTAATACCCTTGGTGCTGGACAGTGGAAGCTTACTAGAGGTTCGATAGTTGTAGCCCGTGGTGACAAGTTGTCTAACTTGTACATTTTTCAAGACTCCATTTTCAGAGGCTCAGTAAATGTGGTGGAGAATGATACTTCATCATTGTTATGGCATAGAAGATTGATTCATACGAACGAGAAAGGGATGGACAATTTGGCTAAGAAAAAATTTCTTTCTGGAGTGAAAGAAGCAAAGTTGAACAAGTGTGTTCATTGCTTAGCCGGTAAACAGAAAAGAGTTTCTTTTCAAAGTCATCCGCCTTCAAGAAAGCTTGATTTGCTAGAGTTGGTACATTCTGATTTGTGTGGTCCTTTTAAGGTAAAGTCCCATGGTGGTGCACTTTACTTTGTGACTCTTATTAATGATCATTCGGCAAACTCTGGGTATTCTCTTTGAAGTCCAAGTATCAGGTACTTGATGTGTTCAAGAATTTTTCGGCCTTGGTTGAGAGACAGACATGGAAGAAATTGAAATGCATCCTTTCTGATAATGGTGGTGAATATATTGGTCATTTTGATAGATATTGTAGAGAGCAAGGTATTCGGCATCAGAAAACTCCTCCAAAGACTCCTTAGCTAAATGGTTTAGGGGAGAGAATGAACATAACTCTTGTAGAGAGGGTTAGATGTATGCTTTCAGATGCTAAGCTGTCATATTCCTTTTGGGCAGAAGCATTTAATAATGTTGTCTATGTTATCAATTTATCTCCTACTGTTGCTTTGAATGGTGATGTTCCTGACAGAGTTTGGTCTGGTAAGAATGTTTCTTATGATCATCTTAAAGTATTTGAGTGTAAAGCCTTTGTCCATGTTTCTGAGGATGAGAGGTCAAAGTTGGATGTTAAAACTGGGCAATGTATCTTTGTTGGTTATGGTCAAGATGAATTTGACTATCATTTCTTTGATCCAATTGAGAAGAAACTTGTTAGAAGCCGTGATGTTATGTTTTTTTAAGACCAAACAATTGAAAATCTTGACAAAGCTGAGAAAGTTGATTCTCAGAGCAGTGAGAGCCTAGTTGATGTTGTCCAGTTCCTTTGACTATTCCGCCAGATGAAAATCTTCAAAATGATGAAAATCAAGTTGATATTAAATATGGTGATCATATTCAGAATGATCAGTATGTCGTTGATACTCCAGTGCAAGACGATATAGTTGGTTGTTGTCAACAACCAACTATTATTGATGCTCCAGAGAGTTCTCTCAGAAGATCTACTAGAGAGAAAATACCTTCATTTTGTTATTCTCCCAATGAGAATGTACTCTTGACTGATGGGGGGGGGGGAACTAGAGAGTCTTGTTGAGGCCATGGAAGTGAAGAAAAAAATGTGGTTTGATGCTATGGAAGATGAAATGAAGTTTCTACATGATAATCATACCTTTGATTTGGTTATGTTACCTACACACTGAAAAGCTTTGAAAAACAGGTGGGTTTTCCGGGTGAAACATGAAGATGGTAACCTAGTTCCATGGTACAAGGCTAGATTAGTTGTGAAGGGTTTTAACCCAAAAAAGGGAATTCATTTTGATGAGATATTCTCTCCAGTTGTGAAGATGTCATCGATCTGTGTGGTTCTAGGCTTGGCTGCAAGTCTGGACTTGGAGGTTGAACATATGGATGTTAAAACTGTTTTTCTCCATGGTGACTTGTATGAAGAAATTTATATTGAGCAGCCGGAAGGCTTTGAAGTCAAGGGAAAAGAGAATTATGTTTGCAAGTTGAAGAAGAGCTTGTATGGTCTAAAACAAGCTCCCAGGCAATGGTACATAAAGTTTGATTCTTTGATGAGTTAGCAGGGCTTCAAGAAGACTTCTTCAGAACATTGTGTTTTTGTGCAAAAATTCTCTGATGATGACTTTATTATCGTTTTGCTTTATGTTGATGACATGCTTGTTATTGGTCATAATACTTGCATGATTAAAAAGTTGAAGCAAGAGTTGAATAAGTCTTTTGCTATAAAAGACTTGGGACCAACAAGGTAGATTCTTGGCATGCAGATTTCCCGTGATAGAAAGGCCAAGAAATTGTGGTTGTCACAAGATAAGTACATTCAGAAAGTACTTCGTAGATTTAACATTGACAAAGCTAAGGTTGTCAGTACACCTTTAGCTATGCACTTCAAATTGAGTGCTAAGCATTGTCCTTCCAGTGATGGTGAGAAGGAAGATATGAAGAAAGTTCCTTATGCTTCAGCTGTTGGTAGTTTGATGTATGCAATGGTGTGTACAAGACCCGATATTGCTCATGTTGTTGGTATTGTTAGCCGTTTTCTTTCTAATCCGGGAAGAGAGCATTGGAATGTCGTAAAGTGGATTATGAGATATCTTTGTGGCACTTCTAGTATGAGTTTATAGTTTGGTACAGGGAAGCCTATTCTTTGTGGTTACACTGATTCAGATATGGCCGGTGATGTTGATATCGTAAGTTGACTTCAGGCTACTTGATTACTTTTGTAGGGGGAGCTCCGTCTTAGCAATATAGGTTGCAAAAATGTATTGCTTTATCTACTACAGAGGCTGAGCTTATTGTAGTTGTTGAAGCTTGCAAAGAGTTAGATTTTAGGGGGAACTTGGTTGTGCTCAAAAGAGGTATGTGCTTTATTGCGACAGTCAAAGTGCTATTCATCTTGGCAAGAATTCTACATTTCATGGTCGTTCTAAATACATTGATGTGAGGTATCATTGGATTCGAGATGTGTTGGATTCTAAGTTGCTTGAACTTGAAAAGATCCATACTAATGATAATGGTTCCGACGTGATGACTAAAGCTTTGCCAAGAGGGAAGTTTGAAGAATGTTGCATGATCGCTGGGATGACGGTTTCCTCCACATAATTGGTAGGAGGAGAATTGTTGGGTTTTGGGTCTTTTTCCCTTCCTATGTGGATAAATAAAAGTCCAAGGTTTTGGGTCTCCTTCCTTTCCTTTGTGGATAAATTTAGCCCAATTTGACTAGTCCACTTTTGCCCATAAGCTCAATATTATGGTGCATACGTAAGACTTTCTTTTAGGTCTTATTTGAGAAGAATCACAAGAGATTGAGGGCAGCCACACACAGAGAAAAAAGTGAGAGAGTGCACATTTTCGCACAAGCCCTAGCAACCAATTTCAAATCGTGATTCCCGCTTCATTTCTTATCTGATTGAGCTGATTTTTGGACAACTTGTTCCTTTTAACTTGATCTTTGATTGGGAACTGAGAGAGGGTGATTTGGAGTCCTGTAGCTCCAGATTTTTGCTCGTGAACAGTAGATGTATATTTGGTGTTTCTCCTTTTATTTCTCTAGTTTTTGGTGCTATCTTGCAGTTGTGTTGCTCATTGTTTGGAACTTTGTTGGTGGCCATTTTGGAGAACACTTTTGTAACTCTTGTTGATTTTAGTGGAGTTTTGGCCTTGTGGTTTTTACTCTTCACACCGAAGAGGTTTTCCACATTAAATTTGGTGTCTCGTGTGTTGATTTATTTTTCTTGCTTGGTTGATTTGTTTGCTACCCAAACAGTTTGTTCTTGCATTATTTTGTCTTATATTGGTTCAAATAGAAGGGAAAGTTGACTTGGGTTTTCTTCCACTATTGCCCTGTCGTGCACATTTATTTTGTGCTTGCCTTTCCCAGCACAAAGGACATGACAAGATTGCATTTTGTGTACAAAATAACGATACATCCGTGGAATAAATGAGGTAAAAGAGTATCAATCTGCTAGATGGATATCACCTCCAGAAGTTGTATGGCGTCTCTTTGGTTTTGCTATAAGTGAAATGTCTCCTAGCGTTTATCGTCTTCAACTACATCTAGAAGGCCAACAATTCATTTCTTTTAAGAGCAATGCAGATATAAATGCAATTGTGAATAATTCGATGATCAGAAAAACGATGTTAACTGAGTTCTTCCATATGAACAAAACTGACAAATATTCTATAGAACTCAATTTACTATACAAAGACTTTTCTAAGCATTTTGTCTGGTCATCCACTGAAAAATTTTGGGCACGTAGGCAAAAATGTTGTGATGTTGGACGTATTGTCACATGTCATACAACAGAAGGAGAACGATATTATCTTAGATTACTATTGAAGCATGTACGAGGACCAACATCATATAAAGATCTTTTGACTGTAAATGGAAAGCCTTGTAGTACTTTCAGAGAATCTGTCGAGAAAAGAGAATTGTTACGCTGTGACAATAGTTTGATAGAGTGTATGTCTAAAGTCGCATGTTATCAGATGCCATATAGTTTAATACGTTTATTTGCTACATTAATGGTGTATTGTAGTCCAACTAACCCAAGAAATTTATGGGAACAGTTTGAAGAATCGATGCTCGAAGACTATAAAGTGTTGCAAACTATTGGAATAAAAGAAATTCGATATCAAGCTTTGAATCATATCAACGACATTTTACATTCTATGGGCCATGAAATAAATGAGTATGAACTCATCTCAGAAACAATCAGGCCTTCTTCAACGGCAAAAGAGGCGAAAAATGTTCATTTTGAAAGATCTATTATTGTAAATGAAGACGATCTGCTCTTACACAAAAAACTAAACAAAAATCAAATGATTACATATAATGTGATTACTGACAAAATATTTTCAAACAAGTTGAGCGCATTTTTTGTTGATGGTCCAGGAGGAACTGGGAAAACTTTCTTATATCGTGCTTTATTAGCAACTGTACGATCTATGGGATATATAGCGTTAGCAACAGCTACCTCTGGTGTTGCTGCTTCTATTCCTCCAGGTGGATGTACTGCACATTCACGGTTCAAAATTCCTATTGACCTTTGATGATAACACAAATTGTAACATTAGCAAAGAAAGATCACTAGCAGGTTTAATTCGAGATGCAAAATTGATTGTGAGGGATGAGGTGTCCATGGCTAAAAAAAGAATGTTGGAAGTTCTAAATCTATTCTTGAAAGACTTGATGGATACAAAAACATTATTTGGTGGAAAATTTGTAGTTTTAGGAGGTGATTTCCGACAAACTCTTCATGTTGTACGATATGGGAAATAGGAAGATTTTATTGCAGAAAGCTTGTTATATTCTACCATTTGGAATGAACTTGAAAAAATTGAGTTATCTGAAAATATGAAAGCAAAAACGGATCCCGCATTTTATGATTATCTACTAAGAGTTGGAAATGGACAAGAAAAAATCAGCTCGATAAACAAGATTGAAATTCCAAATTTTTTGCTTATTCCTTACACAACTGAAAGAGAAATCTCTAGATAAACTTTTCACCGCTACATATGGAAACTTAAATTCACCATACTCTAATTCATATCCTACAGATTCCCGTGTGATCTTGACAACAAAGAATGATTTTGTCGATGAAATCAATGACATGATTATCCATCGATTCGGTGGAAAATCAAAAACATTTATTGGCACTGATGAAGCTCTTGAATTTAACAATCAAACACAATTTGAAGATCTACTGCACACTTTAAATCCCGCAAGTTTGCCTCCATATATGTTACATTTGAAAGAGAATTGCCCAATTATATTACTACGAAATTTAAATCCATCTAAAGGTTTATGTAATGGTACACGATTAGCCTGCTGTGATTTTAGAACTCATGTTATTAGCGCTAAGATTACCATAGGAGATATCAAAAATACACATGTTTTTATTCCAAGAATACCATTATTATCATCACAAGATGAAAAAATAGCCGTCCAATTAGAATGCAGTTTCCGTTAGACTGTGCTATGCTATGACTTTAAATAAAGCATAAGGTCAAACTTTGGATTTGTTTGGAATTTACTTGCGAGAACCTGTTTTATCACATGGCCAGCTCTATGTTGCCTTATCAAGAGCAAAAAGTTCAAGTTGTGTGAGGTTATTGATCCGGCCGCCTACACCAACTAGCCATGACGATTATTCTACCTCTTAACATAGTATATGATGAAACCATTCGGAAGGCGATCAACTGACAATATTTCTTCTCTGTATTATCCTATTCCCTCATTCTATGATCTGTTACTTGAAGATTTCAGTCCGAAAGTTAACTGTGTTGGTAATGTCACCTATACCCTTGATATTCTCCATGAAGTTTAGTTGTGTTACATTTTTTTTAACTTAAAGATGTTTAAAATTTTATTTTGTGCAGTTAGTGCAAATGAATCTGGCAAGTCTAACTTTTTCCATGTTTCCGTTTTGTCGTAAGCGATCTCTTTGTGAAAAAAGACAAGCTTTGCTTCATGTTCAACAGTTAATCTTTAGAAATTGCAGTAGTTCATGTCCTTACGATGTTTGTGATATCTCCCTTTTTTCATCTATACAGGAAGGAGCAGGTCACCAAGCTAAGTGTTATCTGCTTTTGTGGAAATTGTATTTGATAATTAATCAGACAATCCCTTTATTCCTTTGCATTTTTACTTGTTTGATCATTTCTCTCAGCGAGCCCAAGCCCTTCTTTGTGACTCACTGTTTGCTTGCCTAGCTATCATATAAAAAGGTAAAGGGTGAAGCACATGCATGACGTATGAATATGATCTTGTATTCTCTAATATACAAAAAACACTTAAATTGAACAATGTTTGGTGTTTGTGTTCATTGATGGTATGTTTATGCTTTAGTCGTGGTTGGGAGTGTTAGTTCTAAGCAGCATGATTGGGTTTTTGTAATTGTAGACAGCACTGTTATGATCGATGCAGTTGCTTCTTCAATGTTTGTCGATCGATAGACTTTACTCTAGTGTCAATTAATTTAGTCTGATTTTCTCCCGCTTGAATATTGAACAAGTAACTGCAACGCTTCTCTCTTGATTCTTCATATTTAGTTTACTTTCTTTTTAACTTCTCTATTTTGGTATCCAATCTGTTATCAATCTGAGTTGTATGCTGCTTCCTTGACTAATGCGATCTTCTTGAGTGCTGAAAATTTGAACAAAAGAACAATTTCATCAAATCAATCTATGAGACAAATAAATACATATAGCACAAGTCTTGTAGCATTAATTACCCCTCCATCCCATATTAGTTGATCATTATACTAAAAACATCTTACTAAATCTTCCTATATTACCCTTGTAAAATTGATTGCCAAAGAGTTGAAGTACTTGAGGATCATTTTTGACTGTTGCATGTTCTCTGTCTAATGAAAGGTCAATTAGCGACAATAAATATAGACATTAATAAAGAGTGCTAAAGTTTTTACCGGTATTAGTTAAATACCATTAGAACCAATGTCACTAAAGGTTTTAGGGACATATGCAAAAAGTGTTAATTGTCGCTAAAAATACATATTTAGCGATAATTAAGTTATTGCCGTTAATTAATTACCACTAATGATATTTTTTATGTAGTGTTACTGGCAATGATTGAAGCTAATTTCGTCTTATTCTTTAGTATGGAAAGAACAACAATACCTCTGACTATCATGTTGTAGCTAATTTGTCATATAAAAGTCATCTAATTTTAAATTTATTGTATAAACATTATGTTTTTCTATTTTTGCATCACATAAAAGTTAGGAGTATTACACAAAAAATAGTTGATTTAATTTTTAAAAATTGTTAACTGAATTTACTATACAATGAGTATATTATTAATAAAAAATTGTCAATTTAATGATAGAGAGTTAAAATTATTATAAAGAATCAAACTAACGAAAGCAATTGCAATAATATTGTATACTCCCAACAAGTTTTGTGTTATGAAGCAAAATATCAAGGGAATCGGAGGTTTCTAAAATTATTTTGGATATAATTAAGGGGAAATTGTATAAAATAGCAAACTATTAATTCAAATTAAATGCTATAAATATAGTTCGATTTAATTGTACCTCATAGCAAATTATTGCTATTTCACCTCTCTCCTAGTGAATCTCGCTCGCCACTCTCGTTCTCTCCCTCGCCTCTCTCGTTTTTTATACAAACGCAAGTGTATAAAGTGCGTTTGTGTTTGTATAAAGCAAGAGAAAATTATATATATACATATTTTTTCGTTCCCCTCTCTCCCCTCTCCCAGATCTCGCCTCTCTCACTTTATACAAAAAAATGAAAATTGTATAAAATGCGTTTGTGTTTGTATAAAGCGAGAGAAAATTGTATATATACATATATTTTCGTTCCCCTCTCTCCCCTCTTCCAGATCTCATTCGCCACTCTCCCAGATCTCGCTCTCTCACTCGCCTCTCTCACTTTATACAAAAACGCAAATCTATAAAATGCGTGAAAATTGTATATATACATATATTTGTGTTCCCCTCTCTCCCCTCTCCCAGATCTCGCTCGCCACTCTCCCAGATCTCGCTCGCTCACTCGCCTCTCTCACTTTATACAATTGATCTTTTTGTATATGTATACCAAAACAGATTATACAATAGCTTTCTTTTGTATATGTATATCGAAATATACATATTTATGTTTGCTATGGAGCGCAATTATGCAAACTTTGCTATAGCATACAAATATAAATTTTGTGTTTGCTATATATGAAAGTTGCTCTATAATTAACTTATTTTGGAGCGTTCATATTTTCTCTATAAAATATAAAATAGTGAGATTTACTTTTTAGTCAACTTGAAATTTTTTATGACTTTTAAGTGACAAAAATATAAAAGATTGGCTTTTGTGTGATTAATTTAAAGTTGAATGACTTTTAAAATTAATTTTTTTGTGTGCTTGATTTTAGAATTGGATGATTTGTATATATAATAAAAATAAATAAATTTTATGTTATAAGTTCAAAATCAAATAATTATTGATAAACTTTATCCAAAATTAGTTTTAAAGGTAATGAAAAAAGAAAGACGAGAGAAAAGATGAAAAAAAAGAGGAACATCCCTCCCCTTTTCGGATACATTCCTATCCTCTCTTGGATACATCCATCCCATTAATTAATGAATCATTTAAAAATTATCGAACGATCAAGGAATGTAATCGAGAGGAATAAAAAATCCAGAATTTTTGTAATTGAATGAACTACCAGAATAGGATGTAATTAGCTCCCACATAAATATATGAAATTTCAGTACTTTATGCAACCAAAAAAAAAAAAGTGGATTAGAAAGAATTAAAAAAGGTTAAGTAAAATTATGGTGGGTTCCATATTATAAAGCCAATTAAATAATTTCATTCACACAATTACTAGTAATTCTAATTCATTAAACATTAAAGTTTTCGTTTACACTTATGTTTAGAGTTTAGAAAATAGTAATAAAGATTTGACTTCTTAAAGGGTAGTGTAGTTCTTTTTCTGATAATTGTGGCCATTTAGCAGCTCTCATAACTCATATGGATATTATGTATTTTCTACGTGTGTGGTCGACTAAATTTTTGTGGCCATTTAGCAACTCTTGTAAGGATATTACGAGTATGTATTTTCTATATGTCGGTCATATTTGGGCTAAAAATTTTGTGGCCGAATAGCAACTCTCAATTAATCCGTACTCCTTTTGCCTATCATAGTTTCCTGGAAATTAAGAAAAAATGAGAATGAAGAACTTTTGGTGGCAGCAATATATAGATAATATCTTATTGAATATGTGAGTTACTTTTATTGGAAGGGCCAAATTGTGCGGATTCTTCATTTCTAATGTCGCATCCATGTCGAATTCTCTAAAAACACAAATTCCACGCTCATTCTTGAAATTTTTGAAGAGTCCAAGCAATACAGAAAAAACTACATATAGATAATTTAAGTGATACTCAGAGTAAATAAATAGAATTGTCTAAATAGTTTGAGTCAATGTAAACAAAGAAAATTGGGAATTTGGAAAAATCAATACCAATATTTGAAATAACATTGGGAATGGAAAGAAACTGGAGAAAATTATAAAGTAAAGATAGGTGCATTAATAAATTCTAACAAAAACTATCTCCCACATTAGAAGATGGAGGAATCTCAAAATGCCAAAGCCTTCCTACACCTTTGACCAAATATTTTCTACACAAGAAAAGTTCAGCATAAATCTTCTCTACTTTCCGTTCCACATCATGTAAAAACACATGTGTAACGCCTTTTCCTTTCCTATTCCTCGCCATAACCGCCGCCGAATAAATAGCTGCCATTCTACCTGGTGCTTCTGCAAAATAGCCTCTTGGTGCATCTATCATAATCAGATCCCATTCTTTATTGTAAACTTCATCCGATAACATATCTAATGCTAATTTACAGCCATGATTGCCACGTATAAATGATTTCTTCGCTGAACAATCTGGCTCTTTATGAAAATGTTCAACTAACTCATCTGCCTCAGATAACATCGTCCGATATTTCACGGTCTCCGCGTGAAGAAACGGGGCGTCTTTTAGTATAGTCTCGACCCATTTCGGATCTTCCTCTAGAAACAATGTGTTTCCACGGGAATTAAATGAGGCCCACATTTGTGAATCATGGCCTAAACCAAATACAAGGAAATTACAAGGAGTACGGTTTTTCAGAACGTCAAAAGATATCCTGATTTCGTTGATGTTTTGTTGAGGTATCACTCGCGATGTAGCGTAGTGTAAAATTGCATCCAGCAAGAGTTGTTGTGGATTTGACTTATCGACAAGAAAATTCCCCATGGTTGAAGCTTTATTGTTGTTGCAAAGAATCCAATTGTTCGACGTTTTGAGAAACAGAGAAATGAAAAGTACACCTCCTATTAAACCTACTAATGCTGTAACGAGGCACCATGATCTCTGTGGCTTGAAATGGTTATGACTCTGTTTTTGCATATTTTTGAAGGGATGAAATTGATATGTGATTTGAAGTATGAAACTTGTTTAAGAAAAAGGACTTTTATAACAAGAGTTCTTCATGAGCATTAATACTAACATTGACTTTTATAAAAATATTTTTATCGACGTGATTAGTCATGGATGTATAGGTAATCCTATAATTATTGACACTTATTATTTTTTAGGGATAAGGGTCTGAAAAATACCTTAATTTTGGTCGGATTTGTTGTTGCGATACTAAACTTTCATGATGACCTATTTACCTCCCTAGACTATTTAATACCGTATATTTTACACCCTGAACTATCTAATAGTGTATTTTAAAGGTATATATGTGCCCACGTGGACACATTACTATTTATAATTTTGTATTACTTTTTATGTCCACATGGGCAAAAATATATGTTTAAAATACGGTATTAAATAGTCTTAGGGAAGTAATAGGTCCTCATGAAAGTTTAGTATCGCAACAGCAAATTCGATCAAAGTTGGGGTATTTTTCACCCTTATCCCTATTTTTTATCTCCATCTAAGATGCATGCATTATTCTTTGTAGAATCCAAATTATATAGGGAAATTACGTGGTTAAGCAAATTTATACTATTTAATTACTCATCATAGTTATAGTTTGCTATAATTATCATTCGCGACTAACATTAACCATTAATTATGTGGGCTGAATTTGAATTGTATAATTAGTCACATTTGTATAATTCGCCACATTTGTATAATTCGCAACTAGCAATTCTTCGTTTGATTTGTATTTGTATATGACGATGATTTCCTTTGGTTTATCAGTTTTGTCACCATATACATTCAATCTTTTGTGTATAACTTTTTAAAGTTTGTATAAACGTGTAGTTTTCAAATTTTGTATAATATAATTTATATAATGTAATTTGTATAATTATTTAAAGTTCATATGCTTCTATTTGTATCGATTCGTTATTTCAAGTTTTATCATATTTGTATAATTCTAGGCTTTATATTACTCAATTATACAAAAACACACGAATTATACAAACATAGCTGCGAATTATACAAACGAGATATAGATTATACAATTTTTTGCCCTCTCTCGCTCGCCTCTCTCCTCCCTCTCCCAATCTCGCTCGCCTCTCTTCTCCCTCTCCTAATCTCACTTGTCATATATACAAATACATATGTATAATATACAATTATCTAACCGATATACTTATAAAATTAACCTCTCTCTCACTCGCTGCCCTCTCTCATTCGCTTCTCTCCTCCCTCTCCCAATCTCGCTCGTCTCTCTCCTCCCTATAACATGTAGCTACAAATCGTAACTAGCAAACTATAGATATGGAGCGTAATTAGGCTATTTTTGAGTGGTTATATGAGAAAGTTATTAGGCGTCGGGAACTTAATGACGACCTGAAATATAATTTATTAAGATTTCAGCTATTAAATGTATTTATTTTTTAATCTCAATCTGAATTATTTAAATTTCAATTATTAAATGTCTTTTTACATACTCCTTCTGTCCAACCATACTTGTCCACTATTGATTTTGCATCCTTCTTAAGAAATTATAAATAGAAGGGTAATTTTACTTTATCAACTTTTGAATATAATAAATACAATGTCTCAAAAAATGTAATAGGAAAATGATTATAATTAATGATTAGGGTAAATTAGGAACAAAATGTAAAATTATTCATTAATTTTATAAAGTGGATAAATATTGTTGGACATTCCAAAATAATATAATGAACAACTATTGTTGAACGTATGGAGTATTGTATCATTTTGCCCTGATTATGATTGTTGTACTGTGCTTTTTCTTTAAGAAAATATGTAATATCATTGTCGTGCCAGTGTTGAATTCTAAGGTAATAATATGTAATATCAATGATATTATATTACTAGAAAATTTATCCGCACTTCGCGCGGTATAACAATAATTAGTTTTTTTTATATAAATTACCTCTTCATGAAATATAACTTACAATACTTTAAATTTATATGATTTTTTTTTTTGGTGGAAACCCTTAAATTTATAAGTTATAAATTTATAAGTGATAATAAAGAATAAGAACGAAATTAATATTTTTAATATATGATGTTAGCAAAATAGAAAATTAGCGAATCACAAATAATTTAGTAATCTAAAATTGATTACTTTTAAATCTGTAATATAATATGAATAAAGCTTGATTTTGTAGATCATCAACTTTCATTGAAAAATGAAAATAAAATTGACCCTATCTATTCTACTAACAACGACATTGATATTAATTTGTTCAGAACAAACAACTAACTTATCAGAATCGAATTAATTGATTTGTTGTTCTATAAAAAAAAAATTACATTAATTTAATCAAATTGCAAGATCAATTTTTAAATCTAATATTGTACATATCACCAACTGTAAATAAAGTTTTCATTTCAAAAATTTACTATGATAATAAATCAAGAAAGATTAAAAAATAAACAAACATGTGTCGTATAAATAGAAAAAAACTTGCACAGTAATATGATATTCATAAAAAAAAAAAGAGGACCATCCAACAAAATAAAAAAAAATTAATTAGTAAAAATAGAAAACTTAATAGCAAATAATCTAAAAGACCATACTGATAAGAGGTAGTATTTACGTATATAAGAGGTTATTAGTACACACCATTTGTATATGTGAAAGAAGGCAAAAATGAATATTATGACAAAAGTGAGGGGTTTTCAGGTTATGGATATGTCACGATCCAAAAATGGACGTGATGGCACTCGTCTTATTCCACCAAGACAAGTCAACCTAAAATCCAACCAACACGATAAATGCGGAAAACAAAGTCAACTTAATTAAACTTCCAAAACCTGGTTGTCACGGGTACATGTCTCTAATGTGTTATAACAAATTGAAAGAAAATACAAGTCTCCAATGACCTTGTTTCTAGAATAGAACAAAATCATAAATAAGGAGAGAGAAGGTCTGCTAAGATGACAAGCAACTACCTCACAAATCTCCACAAGAAGCCTCGAAAAAGAAGCGAATATAAAGTATCACGAAGATTCAGGCTCATAACCTACAAAAATGTAAAAGCAAGGGGTGAGTACCAAACCACACGATACTTATCAAGTAAACATCTAAACACAAGCTAAGATAATAGAATACATATACTCCTTACCATTCCAACCGAACTTCCACAACTACAACTTGCATAAAACCAGTTCAACCTAACAGTTCACATTTACATAGCTCACCAGCTCAACAATAACACTTTAACAATTACATATCCTCAACAACAAACTCAATATTCACCAATCACAAGTTCCACAGAAAGGCACTCACAAGATCAACAACACACAAGATCAAGTTCACCAATGATAAAGATGTGCAATGCAATGAAATACAATGCAATGTCAAGTATAGTGATGCATGTCTGACCTAACGATACACACCCGTTGTCTCTCAGTCTGGGACCCATGGGGGACATATCTGTCCATGCATTCGTCGCGGCGTGCGACACGACCCTCGATATATAGTATCTGTCGTGGCTCGCGACACGTCTCTCGATCATAGAATTCATCGCGGCGTGCGGCACGTCCCTCGAAATATAGTATCCGTCGCAGCGCGCGACACGTCCCTCAAAATGGTACATCCTCTTTAATTTCTTATTCTTTCTCAATTCACATAACATTTGTCACAACCATGTCTCAAAACAATGCAAATGACATGTTCACATAAATAATGAGGAGATGATCATTTTCATAATAATGCACAATTCACAATAACACAATCATGATATAACATCAACATGAGTCAATAAGCCTTTCAAACCATTCTCAACACATCACACACCAACAATTAATCACGTTGTCTTTTATTACCCATTTGAGGTGAGGGTTCCCACCTTATTGGTGAGGGTTTGATTCCTCATATTGTAATTCCTTCCCCCATTTTCCCATTCCCTACCCCATTTTTAAATAAATAAATAAAAGTGTCACAGGACATGACGGCTAGCCAATTTGTTTAGCCATGCAAACTCGTACCTCAATGTTTTCAAATCGATTTTGAGTAT
This sequence comes from Solanum okadae, assembly GCA_036553675.1. Classification (NCBI taxonomy): domain Eukaryota; kingdom Viridiplantae; phylum Streptophyta; class Magnoliopsida; order Solanales; family Solanaceae; genus Solanum; species Solanum okadae. The sequence goes on from CM071682.1 coordinate 15,158,562, forward strand.
GCCAGTTGTCTCTATGGAAATTGTTTATACCTCTCATCTGTTATTTATTGTATTCAGGTTAGTCAAAAATACAGAAACAGAAAAAAGATGAAATAGATAGAATGTTTTTAATCCGAGTCCACAGAAACCACTGTATTTTCTTAAGAAATTTAATCCCCTCACTGTACCCGAGGTTGCAGATTAATTCCTCCCAAGATAAAATAGATTAACCTGTTAGAGAAGTAGCGGTACCTCAAACTTCAATAACTTCAGCGAACGCAAAAACAACAACAAGAGCACACACAGACTCAGTCGATCGACAATTTTATTTATGTAAGAAAATGTATGTAGAGAGGAAAAAAAATTCAGTGTTTGAAAAACGAAAACAACCTCTTATTTATAGCCATTAGCAGCAAGGAACGCGTCTGTTCAGACCCATTTTTTCCAGAACGTTGTGTTTTTTGGGAAAAGTAACGACTTTTCGAAAGGAACAAATCCTTTCAAATGAATTTACCGTTACGCGCGAATTTCAAATAATTTGTTGCAAAATTAATTCCATTATTTAACTAACATTTTGAATTAATTTATAAGAGAAAAGAAATTAATTAACAAGAATGATTAAATAAATTTTGTCCAAAAAATATTATCAATCAATCACTTGCCAAATCCAAATCCAAATCCAAATCCAAAGCCGAAGTCGAAGCCGAGCGAGCGACGACGACGGCGCGAGGGGGCACCTTCTTCTTAACCCTTTAAGAATTAAAGGAAGTGTTTCCTAATATAAGGACAACAATTTCCTTTCTTCTACCAATATGGTAAAAATGACTTTTCATTTGCACTTTACAATGATTTTTCATTTTCCCTCCAAAATTGGTTCCCCCACTTTCCATTTTCTCTTCTTATTTCTCATTCACACCTTGCTAAACCCAACAATCCCCCACATGAATGGGGAATGACTATTGTTAAAACATATGCATGAAAAACTTGTGTGTCTCATAAGTAAGGGTTAATCGCAACTGGATAAGTAGGTTTCCCTTTAAACTTTCTGTAGTGAACATATATCAGATATCAATCGGTAGATTTGATATCTTTGAACCATCGAGCTTTGGTGTATACCTAGACAACATAAGTCACACAATCAACCCTTGAACTGTTTTTGGTTCTCATTGTTTTGTTCGTTTCAGCTATGAACATATCTCGGTTAATAAGTGCTTAGAGAATTGGCCTTACCGGATTCTCCTTGAAACGGCTTACACTTCACGCTTACATAGGTTGTTTCTAAATTTGTTATCACGTAGATACATTATTTAATATACCCTGTATCAAACTTAGAAACCATTAAAAAGTCCTTATGCCTTTATCTTGGGTATTGAACATTGTCTCATCATGAGAATGGACATAAAATAATTTTTGACAATGTTGAACCGTCATCTATGACTTTGTTTTATCTCCTTGAACCTAGATCTTAGGATCTCCAGTCTTCTAGGTAGAGTTACCGCCACAATGACTTGTTCTCAGCCATAGTCCCATTCTCGTCAATGATCTCTCAACTCCCTCTCTAGTTAAGCCTTTTGTAAGTGGATCCGACACATTATCATTTGACTTTACATAGTCAATTGTGATAATTCCACTAGAGAGTAATTGTCTAACAGAGTGAGACTTCCCGTTATACATATCACTTCAATCCCTTTGTATTGCAGCTTGACTATCGCAGTGTATGCATATAGGGGTCATTGGTTTGGGCCAAAATGGAATATCTTCTAAGAAATTCCAGAGCCATTCAACTTCTTCACCTGCCTTGTCTAAGGCGATGAATTCAGACTCCATTGTAGAGCGAGCTATACATGTTTGTTTGGATGATTTCCAAGATATTGCTCCTCCACCAATAGTGAAAACATATCCACTCGTGGATTTCGTTTCAGTTGACCAAGTAATCCAATTTGCATCACTATATCCTTCAAGAACTGGTGGATATTTGTTGTAATGCAAAGCATAGTTTTGAGTGTCTTCTAAGTACCCTAAAACTCTCTTCATTGCTAACCAATGATTTTGATTGGGATTACTTGTGTATCGACTCAGTTTACTTATAGCACAGGCTATGTCTGGTCGTGTACAACTCATGACATACATCAAACTTCTCAATACTCTAGCATAATCTAATTGAGACTGACTTTCACCTTTATTCTTAGCAAGATTAAGGTTCACATCAATTGGGGTCTTCGCCTTTTTGAAATTCAAATACTTGAACTTTTCAAGTACCTTTTGAATATAATGAGATTGAGACAATGCTAGACCATTAGGAGTTTTGTGAATCTTTATTCCTAATATCAAATCGGATACTCCTAGATCTTTCATATCAAACTTACTAGCAAGCATACGCTTAGTAGCTTTTACATTGGCAATGTTCTTGCTCATTATCAGCATGTCATCCACATATAGGCATACAATGACTTCCTGATTCGGAATATCTTTAATGTAAACACATTCGTCACACTCATTGATTTTAAATCCATTTGACAACATGGTTTGATCAAACTTTGCATGACATTGTTTCGGTGCTTGTTTTAGTCCATAAAGTGACTTAACAAGTGTGCATACTTTCTTTTCTTTACCGGGAACTACGAAGCCCTCAAGATGTTCCATCTAAATCTCTTCCTCCAACTCTCCATTTAAGAAGGCGATTTTCACATCCATTTGATGAATTTCAAGACCGTATACTGCAGCTAGGGCAATTAACATCCGAATTTATGTAATCCTAGTCACTGGAGAGTATGTGTCAAAATAATCAAGACCATCTTTCTGTTTAAAGCCTTTGACAACAAGTCTTGCTTTATATTTGTCAATAGTTTCATCATCTTTCATCTTCTTTTTGAAGATCCATTTTGAACCCAAGGGTTTGTTCCCTGGAGAAAGATCAACCAACTCCCAGGTATGATTGCTTAAGATTGATTCAATCTCACTATTGACAGCCTCCTTCCAAGAGGTTGAGTCGCTAGACAACATCACTTCCTTGAATGTTTGAGGGTCACTTTCAAGAAGAAATGTTGCAAAATCAGATCCAAATGAAGTAGTTGTCATTTGACATTTACTGCGCCTTGGACTCTCTTCATTGGTTTCATTCTCTTTTGGTTCTTCTCGAGGTTGTTTAGACCCCCCACTAGATGATTCAAATCTAGTTTTATACAGATAAATATGTTCAAAAAATTCAGCATTATCTGATTCCATTACCATATTATCATGAATATCCAACTGTTCAGACTTATGAACCAAAAATCGACATGTCTTCCTATTTGTGGCATATCCAATGAATACACAATCCACAGTCTTAGGCCCTATTTTCACCCTCTTAGGTATAGGAACCTGGACTTTGGCTAGACACCCCCACACTCTGAAATATTTCAAGTTGGATTTTCTACCTTTCCATTTCTCATATAGAATAACATGTGTCTTCATGTGAGGCACTCTATTGAGTATTCGATTTGCTGTAAGGATAGCTTCCCCCCACAAGTTTTGTGGTAAACCTAAACTTATGAGTAAGGCATTCATCATTTCCTTTAAAGTTCGTTTTTCCTTTCCGTAATTCTATTAGATTGAGGAGAGTAAGGTGCAGTAGTTTGATGGATGATTCCATTTTCCAAACATATTTCTGCAAATGGAGATTCATATTCTCCACCTCTATCACTTCTAATCATTTTGATCTTTTTATCCAACTGATTTTCAACTTCAGTTTTATATTGCCTAAATGCATTTATTGATTCATCCTTACCATTTAGCAAATAGACATAACAATATCTAGTACAGTCGTCAAAAAAAGTTATGAAATACTTTTTCCCACCACGTGTTGGTGTTGACTTCATGTCACAAATGTCCGTGTGAATCAGTTCTAAGGGATATGAATTCATTTCAACAGACTCATAAGGATGCTTAGCATACTTAGATTCAACGCAAACTTGATATTTTGATTTATTGCACTCAAATTTAGGCAAAAAATTTAAGTTAATCAGTTTTCGCAAGGTTTTGTTATTAATGTGTCCCAAACATTCATGCCATAAACATTTAGACTCAAGAAAGTAAGAAGAAGCAGAATCTTTATTCATATCAACTGCAATTACATTGAGTTTCCCTCAGTGAGGTAACCTTTTTCCTACATACATTTCATTCTTACTCACTACAACTTTATCAGAAACAAATACACATTTGAATCCATTCTTAGTCAGAACTGGTATAGAAACTAAGTTCTTTTGCAATTCTGAAACATACGAGACCCTATTCAAAGTCACCACCTTGCCTAGCGTCATCTTTAAGAGGACTTTGCCAGTTCCTTCCACCTTTGCAACAATAGAGTTTGCCATAAACAACTTCTCATCTGTAGGTGCTGGAGTATATGATGAAAATAATTCTTTGTTGGCACAAACATGGCATGAGGCACCATAATCTATCCACCACTCTCTTGGATTTCCAACCAAGTTGCATTCTGAAAGCATTGCACAAAGATCATCCATCTCTCCTTTGGATTCAGCCAAAATTGCTTGATCCTTCTTCTTGTCTTTCTTGGGACCCCGACATTCAATAGCCTTATGACCACGTTTGCCACAATTGAAGCAGCTTCCATTGAATTTCTTGTTAGGAGGATTGCTCTTTGGACCAGATGTTTTCTTTTTTTTCTTTGATTTTGTGGGATCTTCTTCAACAACATTTACTCCAGATGTTGCTGAATTACCACGTGACCTCTTTTCTACGGCCTTGTTATCCTTTTCGATTCTCAGCCTTACCATGAGATCTTCAACAGTCATCTCCTTGCGTTTTTGTTTCAAGTAGTTTTTGAAGTCCTTCCACACTGGAGGTAACTGCTCAATAATGGCAGCCACTTGAAAAACATCATTTACAACCAATCCTACATTAAAGATTATGTGAATATTAAGAATAGACTTAATATTTCCAACATAGGTATTAAATAAATTTATACCTTCAGCAAGGAGATCATGGATTATGAACTGCAATTCTTGAACTTGGGTGACGACGGTCTTACTGTGTATCATCTTATAGTCCAGAAACTTTGCCACAATGAACTTCTTCATTCCGGCATCTTCTGTTTTGTACTTCTTTTCTAAAGCATCCCAGAGTTCTTTTGAGGCTTTGACATTACTGTACACATTGTACAGATCATCCTGCAGGCAACTTAGAATATAATTTTTACACAAAAAATCAGAATGTGTCCATGCTTCTGTTACCAAGAATCGTTCTGCAGGCGGAGTTTCATCCGACATAACAAGAATGTTCTCATTAATGAACCTCTGCAGATTCAACGTAGTTAGATCGAAGAACATCTTTTTGCTGCCATCTCTTGAAGTCGATTCCAGAAAACTTTGCAGGTTTCTCAGTCAGTGCTAGGGCAGCAGTTGAACGATTGTGTGCAACCGATATTGTTGCAGCACTTACTGTTCCAGCATTTACTTGACTTGAATTAGTTATTTTCTGTCACAAATGGCAGACAATTTTAGTATGTGAAATACTAACAGCAAAGAATAAATCCTTACACATACTGTTTCTGATTTAACGATAAATTTTTTATGTTCTTGTAATCGTTAATCGAATGAATTTTAAAAATTCAAACAGAGTAGAAAACCATAAAGGTTTTAATCTCCAGAAACCTCAAATACATAAATTATAAATTTCTTAAAATTGTTATTTCTTGTATTCAGGTTAGTCAAAAATACAGAAACAGAAAAAAGATGAAATAGACAGAATGTTTTTAATCTGAGTCCACAGAAACCACTGTGTTTTCTTACGAAATTTAATCCCCTTACTGTACCCGAGGTTGCAGATTAATTCCTCCCAAGATCAAACGGATTAACCTGTTAGAGAAATAGCGGTACCTCAAACTTCAATAACTTCAGCGAACGCAGGAACAACAACAAGAGCACACACAGACTCAGTCGATCGACAATTTTGTTTATGAAAGAAAATGTATGCAGAGAGGAAAAAAATTTCAGTGTTTGAAAAACGAAAACGACCTCTTATTTATAGCCATTAGCAGCAAGGAACGCCTATGTTCATACAAATTTGTTCAGACCCGTTTTTTCCAGAACGTTGTGTCTTTTGGGAAAAGTAACGACTTTTCGGAAGGAACAAATCCTTTCAAACGAATTTACCGTTACGCGTGAATTTCAAATAATTCGTTGCGAAATTAATTAATTCCATTATTTAACTAACATTCTGAATTAATTTATAAGAGAAAAGAAATGAATTAACAAGATTGATTACATAAATTTTGTCCAAAAAATATTATCAATCAAATCATTTGCCAAATCCAAATCCAAGGCCAAGCGAGCGACGACGGTGCGAGGGGGCACCTTCTTCTTAACCCTTTAAGAACTAAAGGAAGTGTTTCCTAATATAAGGACAACAATTTCTTTTCTTCTACCAATATGGTAAAAATGACTTTTCATTTGCATTTTGCAATGACTTTTCATTTTCCCTCCAAAATTGGTTCCCCCACTTTCCATTTTCTCTTCTTATTTTCCTTTCACACCTTACTAAACCCAACACCATCTTCATCCATTATGGAATTGTCAATAGATATCAGTGCATCACCAAGTTGGGAAAACATGAATGTGTGGATAAAGTATAGAATTATCATTTTGAACGACATCCTGTTTGTTATCCCATGTGTCCATCTGAAATTGTTGAACTAGACGTGCTTTGTTTACGCTTGTTTTTGCGCCAGGGAAGTACCCTTCAAACAACTTGCTCAGAGTGGATTTTGAATATCTAAAATCATCAAAATTGTTTGGACATTGCAGCCCTGTTATGATAATAAATTTTTTGATACTAAAATGTAACATATTTCCATTTTCATGACGAATGTGAAGATTGTTGGTGTTGCCTTGCTCCAACTCAAGAAGCAACAGACACTATGTAATTTGACCTTGATAATTACAATTAGGGATGTTGAGGTATTGTCCAAAAAAAAATTCTTGAATAACTCAATGCCTTCAACCCTATGGAAAACTTGAAATCATCTACAAAACACATGTTGTAAGTAGAACCAAACTTTAATGAGTGGGCGAGAATTTGTTTTATAACGTAGTTCTATTTGAAAAAAATATGAACAACAATTAAAAATAATAAATATCATTACTTGATACATACTGACTAAGACGACAATGCAACTACAATGTATCCTATGTTTGTGTCTTATACACAAGGATCTAAATTACATTATTGTGAGCACCTAATTTTTTACCAAACCTACAATTTACACATTTTAATGTTTAAATGTTTATTGTGATTTAAGATAATTTTTATGTCATTTTTAGTAAGCTTATTTTAAAATATTCGAAAGAAAAAAAGAGAATCACATTTTAGGATAAGTTTTATTAATTTTTTAAAAAAACCATTTTTTTTATTTTTAGGATTTAATAAAACAAGGTAGTAACTTTATTATTATTGTGTTTATTACCATCCATTCTTTTAATTTAATTTTATTATTTAACACTTTATATATTAATTTACTTAGAATTAGATAATTTAAATATTCTATTGGTATATTATAATATTCAAAAAGCTGAAAAATGGGAAAACAAAAGAAAGAGTCAACTTAAACTAAACTATTCACTCGCTCCCGTTTCCAACTTTAAAACCCTCAACCAACAAAATCTCCCACTTCCTCACATTTCTTATCCCCACAACAAATTAGGGGTGTGCATTCGGTTTTTCGGTTTGGTTTTACACTATTGGGTTTAGATTTTCGGTTTTTGATTTTGTAAAAGTGTAACCCAATCCGATCCAAAATAAATTTGATTTGGTTTGGTTTTCCTCTATTCGGTTCGGTTTTTTTCGGTTTGGTTATTCAGTTATGTCAATAATTAATACTCCCTCCGTTTCAAAAAGAGTGGTCTGGTTTGACATGGCACAAAGTTTAAGAAATTAAAGAAGACTTTTGAATCTTGTGGTCCTAAATTAAAGTTATGTCAAATGTACAAAATTGCCATTAATCTTGTGGTCTTAAACATACGTGGAAAGCTAAAAGTAAAATGTTACCAAAAAAGGAAAGAGGTCATTCTTTTTTAAACTGACTAAAAAGGAAAGGAGGTCATTCTTTGTGAAACGGAGGGAGTAACATATATAACAAAGTAATAACATTTAATCCCTTAAATATTCTTTCTAATATAAATCATAAGTAAAACTTAAAACACAATACTTATAAGTATACCTATTATAGATGTAATTCAAACATAAAATATAAACGTAATCATCATGAAAGACAATAACCAAAAAGGGACAAAAGTGGTTAACTCCAATTTAATTCTAAACCTAAACATTATATATATATATATATAATTCGGTTTTTTTCAGTTTTTATTTTTTAAAATCCGAAACCAAACCAAAAAACCAAACAAAGTAATTTATTAATCTAAAACCAATCCAAATAATAATTCGGTTTGATTTGGTTTGGTTATTCAGTTTAATCCGAATAGTGCACACACCTACAACAAATTCATACATACAATATTATATATATATATACTCAATCAGCAACAACGAGAAAAAAAAAAAGAAGAAGAAGAAATTAAGAAGAAAAGAAAGAGAGAAAAACGTGAGCAAAAAGAAGAAGAAGAAAAGAGAGAGAAACGTGACAAGAAAAAAAAAAGAACAGAGGAAAAGCGCGAGGAGAAAAAAAAAAGAGTGAGCTTGTTCTTTTTTTGAGAATTAAGTTGAAATTTGAGATTTTGTTCGTGGTTTCGAGTTCGTGGATCTGAAAGTTAGCCTTGCTAACCTTGGAAATCTGTAGATTGTACGTTACTTTCTGTTGTTGGTCAAAAACAATTTGAAGGTGCATTTTCGTCATAGCCAGTTTGATTTTTTAGAGATTTTTTTTATATAAACTATATGTTTGATTCATTTATGTAGAATTATGTGAAGATATGTGTCCAATGAGTTTCTCAATCGCTGGTCTATTTTACGTTAGTCTCAAGTTATTCTCTTCCTTTTCCTTTGTGATTTAAGAAGACATCATCACGTTTTATTTGTCATAATTGAATGATAATCTCATGGAGTTAATCAAATGTTTGTTGTTTAATTGTTTGAATATTTGATTACTAACTAAAAGTGATTAGAAAATAGAACATTAGGTTTGCGAGAATTAAAATTGGCCTTCTTGTAACCCTTTAAATATAATTAAAAGTTTTTTTGTTAATTTACACGTCATGAAAAGAGTGAGAGGAGATATAAATTTTATTTAAGGATTCATCGTCGAAAGAAGAAAATTTGATAAGAGAAGAAGAAAAAAAGGAGAAGAAAAGAATAAAAACCAAATAGTACATCATCACCAACCATTTTATAAATATAATGAAGGTTTATCTTTTAGAGAAAATTTAAGAACCCTAATTCAGGGATCAACCATTTCAAAGATTTAATTAAAATAAAAAAGGAAATTTAAGAGGGAGGTGGTGGTGGTGGGGGGGGGGGGGTGTTAATATTTTAAAAGCAAAATTGAGGAGTCAAATAGAATAGTCTGAGTCAATGCAAACAAAGAAAATTGGAAGTACGAAAAAAACCATGCCATTATTTAAATAAAATTGGAAATAGAAAGAAACTAAGAAAATGGTAAAATAAAGATAGGACATTAATAAAGAATAATTCTAAATGGCCACACATGTAGAAAGTCCACAATAACTTATTTTATACTCCCTTTTCACTTTTGAATTGATAGTGAGAAAATAATTATTAACATAGTGAGTTTACCATTTTATTCATGTTAATTATGAAGTGGATGAATTAAAAATCTTAAGATTATCAAGAAGTTCTACCTTTTTAAAAATAATTAGTAATTAATTGAGGGTATAATAGGTAAAAAAAATTTTTTATCCTTTCTTGATTTGTCAAAATAGACAAGTAATTAAAGACAACTAAAAAAAATTAACAAGTAATTAGGAACAATAGGAGTTCTATTTCGTGTTTGTTCCCACAAAGTCCTTGAAATACTTAAACCAGATACTGTAGTCTATAAAAAAAATTAGAAACTTTTCATCTTTTTTGAACTTTTTTGGAAAATATTACTATCTAAGAATAAAATTACAAAAACATTGTTTTAACTAAAACGTATATTAACTTCTTTTTAATTAACTGAATTGTATTAGTTTTTTCTAAACTAAATCATATAATTTATTTTAATTAAATGAACAGTATTTTAAAAAGAAAAATCTTGAATAACACATTAAATTTCTTATATTATAATTTCTTTAAACAAAAAAATAATAGTATATAATAATTAATAAAATTATTTCACCACTTCTATCCATGAAAATAAGATCAGGTACTTCATTAATAACATTAAGAAGATGTTTCAAAATAAAATTAGAAACAAAATCCTCATATAAATTCTAGTAACTTTAATTTTTCAAAATTGAAGAATTTATACTTCAAACAATCAAAAGACAATTACAAATACGTATATCGATGTATAGTTCTTAATTATATAAGTAGAGTAATTGTATAGTACAGTTATAATTTTCTTGAGATTTTCTTTTTTGGTAAATCAATATATAGTGCTGGTATAAATAACTTGGTATTAACCTCTAAATAGCAATAATTATCGGTTTAAGTAAAGAAGAGTCGATGGTAATACTATTTTTTTCCAACGTAAATTAGCATATATACTTAATTAGTATTTCTCACTTTTTGTTCAAAAGATAATGTTTGTGCTTTTATGAAATATTTGTTACATGAATTCAAAAAAAAAACCATAATTTTTAAAAAAATTGTTAAGGAAAGGATAGAACTACATTTTAAAGATTTAATTAGAATAAAGGGGGAATTTAATTTTAAAAGCAAAATTAAGGGGTGTAAAAGATTTTGAGTAATTTAATACTTTCTCTGTCCTTAATTATTTGTCCAATTTTTTTTTTTAGTTATCTCCAATTACTTGTCCATTTTGACAAATCAAGAAAGGATTTTTTTTTTTACCTATTATACCCTCCCTCAGTTAATTATTTTGAAAAGGGTAGAACTTCTTAAAAATCTTAACTTTTTAATTCATTTATTTCATAATTAATAGAGGTAAATTAGTAAAATACTATAGCAATAATTGTTTTATTAATATATGTATCAATTTAAAAATTGGATAAATAATTAGGGACTGATGAAGTAGAATAGTCTGAGTAAATGTAAACAAAGAAAATTGGGAATTTGAAAAAATCAATGCCATTATATAAATAACATTGGGAATGGAAAGAAACTGAAGAAAATTGTAAATTAAAGATGGGGGATTTAATAAATTCTAACAAAAACTGTTTCCCACATTAGAAGATGGAGGAATCTCAAAATGCCAAAGCCTTCCTACACCTTTGACCAAATATTTTCTACACAAGAAAAGTTCAGCATAAATCTTCTCTACTTTCCGTTCCACATCATGTAAAAACACATGTGTAACGCCTTTTCCTTTCCTATTCCTCGCCATAACCGCCGCCGAATAAATAGCTGCCATTCTACCTGGTGCTTCTGCAAAATAACCTCTTGGTGCATCTATCATAATCAGATCCCATTCTTTATTGTAAACTTCATCCGATAACATATCTAATGCTAATTTACAGTCATGATTGCCACGTATAAATGATTTCTTCGCTGAACAATCTGGCTCTTTATGAAAATGTTCAACTAACTCATCTGCCTCCGATAACATCGTCCGATATTTCACGGTCTCCGCGTGAAGAAACGGGGCGTCTTTTAGTATAGTCTCGACCCATTTCGGATCTTCCTCTAGAAACAATGTGTTTCCACGGGAATTAAATGAGGCCCACATTTGTGAATCATGGCCTAAACCAAATACAAGGAAATTACAAGGAGTACGGTTTTTCAGAACGTCAAAAGATATCCTGATTTCGTTGATGTTTTGTTGAGGTATCACTCGCGATGTAGCATAGTGTAAAATTGCATCCAACAAAAGTTGTTGTGGATTATCAACGAGAAATTTCTCCTGAGCTTTATTGTTGTTGCAACCGATCAAATTGTTTGATGTTTTGAGAAAAAGAGAAATGAAAAGTGCACCTCCTAATAAACCTACTAATGATATAACAAGGCACCATGATCTCTCTGGCTTAAAATGGCTATGATTTTGTTTTTGCATATTTTTGAAGGGATGAAAAATTGATATGTGATTTTGAAGTATGAAAATTGTTAATCTCTATGGAGAAAAAAAAAAGGCTTTTATAAGAGTAATTTTATGAGAATAGTGACTTGCACGTTATCGACGTGAATAGTCATGGATTATATAGATATATCCTATAATTATTGGCACCCATTATTTTAATATCCAACTGTGTATATGCATTATTTCTAGGTACAACCCAAATTATATATTAAGCGTAATTTATGGGCAATTAATGAAGGCATGGATTTCAACTTATTCTCATCTTAGTTATTGAATGGAAATTAATGACGGTCAATGTTTTAATTTATTCATATTTACGTTACTAATTGTATTTATTTTTTAAATCTGAATTTTCATTATTTAAATTTCAATTATTAAATTTTTTTATAAGTTTTATAATCAGTCAAAGCAAATTAGTTTTTGAGAAATAGTCATGTATATTTAATATAAATGACTATTTCTCAAAAACTAATTTGCTTTGACTGATTATAAAAATTATAAAGACATTTATATTAAATGTCTCTTTCTCAAAAACTATTTTGCATTGACTGATATTAAAATTATAAAGATATATATATATATATATATATATATATGACATTTAATATAAATGACTATTCCCTTTGTCCACTTTTAATTGTCATGTTGTGTTTTTCAAAAGTCAATTTGACTGATTTTCAAAGTTAAATTAGATTACGTGAATTTGATATTTTTTTAAAAAAAAATAGATATTCAAAAACTATACGAAAAGTGCTATAAATTCCAATTTTTGCATATCAATATGATGAAAAAATACATTGTAAAATGTTAGTCAAATTTATTATCGTTTGACTCTAAATAGGAAACTATGACAATTAAAAGTGGACGGAGATAGTATTTTTCAAAAACTAATTTGCATTGACTGATTATAAAAGGCCAAAATGGCCTAATGGATCCCTGTACTTGCAGGAGGTTGTATTATGGACACTTCTACTTAACTTTTTACCAACTAAGCCCTTAAACTCGGTAAAAAGAAGATTATTAAACTCCTCCTACCATGTGTGTAGTTTACTCGCCCTTAAATAGATGACATGCCATATAAATTATAGTAAAACATCACTAAATTAATATATGTGAGACCATGAAGTATTATTATTTTATAGAGGTATTATTTAATCGATAAACTAGTATTTATTAATTTAAAGAGTTTTTGAGATTCAATGAAGGTTAATTTTGATTAAATCAAAATCATTGTATCTTACTAATTTATGTATCGTATTTATTGAATTAACATAGAAAATAATTTTATTATATATAAAGAGTACAATGAATACATCAATGTTGATGATGAAGTTGAAGATGATACAATACCTTTGAAACTAGTTACGCGTAAAGAAGCACTTATCGCATTTCAAACTCTTCACAATCTTATAGTGCAGTTCAAAAAGCAACACCAGAGCTCTTGGATACAATAAGAAAAGTCAGAGATGAGCTTCAACTAGATTTAAAATTTAACAGAGAACAAAACACAATTGAATGATATTTCACTAAATTGTCTTAGGTATATTTGTCTTTAGAATTATTAATTTATAATATTAATGAGACCATATATTTATATAGGGGTTTATTTTATTGAAGTGGATAATCCATTAGCCCAAGTCGGGATCGGAGAAAAATATTATCTTAGAAAAATTATTAATTTATAGAGTACTAATTTAGTGAAATTTTATTGTAATAACATGTTATAATTATATTCATTAACTATTTTTTTAAAAGTTATTAACTAAATATATTAGTATGGTAAAATAATAATCTTTTAACTCCACACAACCACCCACTATTTTTCTTTCCTCCTTCTCCAATATTCACAAAATCAGCAGTAGCGAATCCCTTCGCCACCTCCGTTTTGACGAAAAATAGACCAGCGCCACTTCTTTCTCTCACTCCACTGTGAATCCATGGACTCCGACGAGCAACACCATGAAACCAATACCGCTATCCCCCTTCACTGATAATAGTCATGATGTCAAGGAGGTGCCTATGTCAAAGTCTAGTAAAGAAGATGACAATTGGGTGTGGGCAAAGGGAAAAAGGGATTGGGCAGGAATAGGGATAGTTGCAAAAGTAGGTGGAAGTGGCGGAAGAAGAAGGGTTTTTCAAATTTATTATTTTATTCTTTTATAATTTTAATATTTTTAAAATTTAAATATGGTATCACTTGCCTTGAAATATGTGTAGTTAGAGGTGTCAAAAGAATATGAAAAATCGACCGAACCGATCGAACCTAACCGAACCGAACCGATTTATGCTATTTTTCCAATAAAATAGTGGACTTTATTTAAGTGTATAACTGTCCCGAACAATTGGGATGGTCTTTATAATTTATGAAAAAAGCTAAAAAATTCCCGAACCGAACCGAATAACCTTACATGTATGTAAATATATTTTGTATATTAACAATACGTTAAATTTAATATATAAATATATTTTATAACATTTTTTTAAATATAAATATAACTTAGGACCTAAGCCTCCGGTGACTAAATAACTTTGGGTCTTTGCTCTTTAATTTAGCCTTTACTTAATTAGCTTTGAAATTAAAAGATATTGTAATATCTACTCTATCAAACGATACAACAAATTATCCAAACACTCCTATTAAATATTTAAGATCAAACAATACGGCAACAAGACTTTACATTCTTGTCTTTTCGGTGTAGAATTCAAGTGCTTCTTCAAGAACATATTTGTGAAAGAAATATATTAATAGTAATATATTTTGAGGTGATATTTTAAAAGTAAAAGAAATAAAAAATTAGCCGAACCGCACCGATACCGAAGAGAAACCGATATGATTGGAATGGTTTTAAAAAGTCTAAATTTTGGTTATATATATTATAAAATACCCAAAAATTTGGGATGGTATAATTTTAAAAAAATAACCAATTGAACCGTACCATTGACACCCCTATGTGTAGTCACACACTCTCGCATACGTCATATGAGCTTGGTCAATGGTCAGAAGGGTTTTGATATATTGTGTTTTATTGAGTTTAAAGGGGTCACGACCCAGACCGTCGTGATTGGCACACACACTAACCCTCCGGTGGGAGAACCATTACTACAATCCAACTAAGCAACTACATCAAAATACTATGCATTTAAAGATACGGAAGCAAGTTTAAATGACAATACAAATGGAGTCCCCATAAACTCCAAGGGTTCAACTAAAACAACGCAACATAACTAATGCAGAAATTCAACCCCTAGAACCTAAAAGTCATTGTACCAAAACTCTGATTAACTAACAAGTCTAAGAAAAGGGGTGCATCCCCGAAAACTAAACAAAACACCCTAAACAAATAGTTTGAGTCCGAAAAGAGTGGACTTAAACAAGAGAGATCCATGGCAGCCTGAAAGAATTGGCTCACCATTGAATCCGGTCACGCTCAATAGTCACCTAACTAAGGTCTGTCAGTAGCCGCCTAAAGATGCCCTGTACTTAACAAGGAATGAGCAAGTGCAGTATTAGTACACAACCACAGTGTACTGGTAGGATCACGCGGCTATTCCAGTAAGCACAACATATATAAGCAGTTACAACTAGGGGTGTACAAGCCAAACCGTAAAGTCAAACCGAACCGACGAACCAAATCAAACCGGAAAAAAAAATCGATTTGTGGTTTGGTTTGGTTGGTTTGGCGGTTGAAAAAAAAACCGACCACTCTTGGTTTGGTTTGGTATTAAAAGAAAAAAAGTCAAATCGAACCCAAACCAAACCAAAATAATATATATATATATATATATATAGAGAGAGAGAGAGAGAGAGAATTTTTTTTTATTTATAGATAAAAAATATTATTTATAATCTACTTTGTTTATATTTTTAGTTAGTTTATAGTTTAATGTTTATATATATTTTATTTCACATTTGGGCTTGTAAAATTTTGTAAATATTATATATATATATACTTTTATTTATAGATAAAAAATATTATTTATAATCTACTTTGTTAATATATTTTTAGTTAGTTTATAGTTTCCAATGTTTATATATTTTATTTCAAATTTGGGCTTGTAAAAATTGTAAATATTTTATTTTGTATTAAGATCCGAAGGTACAATTATATTGTTATAGTTTTTGAAATTCGAAGTTAACAATTTACTTTGTAATTTTTTCGTTTTTATTCAGTTTGCCTCTAGCCTTTAATCTTATTAATTTAACATAATGAACGTTGATATTTCAAAAAAAAAAATTGTACTCATGTGAATTTTACTGTCTTTTCAAAAATTTCTATTCATTTAAGATTTTTTAAGTTTAGCTTATCACACAGGTAAGTGAAAAAATATTTGATCTCTTTTGCAAATACCGTATAGTTGTAAAAAACCGAAAAACCAAAACCGAAAAAACCGACTTTATGTGGTTTGATTTGGTTTTTAGATTTAATAAACCGACATAATTGATTTAAGTATTTTTTAATGAAAAACCAAACCAAACTGACCTATGTACACCCCTAGTTACAACATAGTAAACATGACATGTACAAAATAGATATACACATTGGTTAAGGAGCAATGTACAATTTCACATTCTCAATACAAGCAGATATAACAATTCAAGGGTCCTCTCATGGAAACCATACCCAAACTTTTAGTGTGCCGGAACGTGACACCCAATCCCAATTAGTATGCCGGAACGTGACACCTAATCCAATATATGTGCCAAAACGTGGCATCCGAACCAATATATGTGCCAGAACGTAGCACCCGATCCAATATATGCGCCGGAACGTGGCACCCGATCCCAGTTAGTGTGTCGAAACGTGACACCCGGTCCATTCATCATACCACAATCACAATCACAATGTACATTCTCAAAATCATACAATCAAGTGTTGATTCATGGCATACAATTTTTCATTCATACTAATTTACGTCAGGTTTGATCAATAGTGCTACATTCACATACACACATGCATTACAATGAAGCAAATACCCACATACATCACACAAACATGAAATCAAACCATCACCTACCTCGAAACCAAGCTTGAATCCCTCTAAGGCACTTGAATCTTCCCTTTCCGGATTTTTTCCGCTTGTTCTAGGTCTACAAACAATTAATATACGCAAGGATCAACAATCAAAAGTCTAATTATTAGAGTTATAACAAAACCAATAACCCAAGACCAAGCCCATGATCCTAAGGTGCAACTAGGGCTTTTTCCTACCATCAATTTTAGTCTAAAAACTCTCCCCCAATAATAATTAACCAAGAATCTAAGTTCTACGGATCGAAAAATGGATTAGGGGAGTAAAATCCTGAACTTTGGAACCAAAAGTAGTGAAAAACAGTCAAGAAATTGCTTGGGGTCGTCTGCTAGCTCTCAAGAACGAAACTTGCAGAAAATAACGTTTTTGGGGTTTAATTTTGACTTAAGTCGCGACTGGCCCACAGTAAGGGGACCCAACCCGCCACATCGACCCCGCCCTGGAGGCTTACACGAAAATAGAACCTTGAAATTTAAGTTTCAAACCACCATTTCACAACACACCTTAAATCAGGACGTTCAAAAATTACATGCTCACGCTAAGATCAGTTTCGGAAGTTCTACTTGCCCGAATTCGATTCCGTAAAGTTGTACGGGTTCCTTAACGTCTTAGCTATCTATTCATGCAACCAAATTCATTATTGAATCCTTCATTCATCACCAGCTTTCCCTGGACTCTCGTGACTCCGATTCCGTTCACATCTGGACTAGGCTAGATAATTCCAAGTTACTACAAAAGCTTTTTCTGACCCAAAATCTTTCCCCATTGGCTTTTCTATAACGATGGGAATAAGTCGTTACAATAGATTCCAATTTATCCATCACTTGTCCCTGAGTGACAACTAGGAAAAACGGGCTAAAGTAAGGTTAGAGTAGTACCGTAATCGTTGAATAACTGGGGATACTTGTCTCGTATGTCCTTCTCCGTTTCCCAAGTAGATTCCTCAACTGGACGATGCTTTCATTTAACTTTCACAGACTTAATCTCTTTGGTCCTCAACTTCCGGACATTACGATCAAGAATTGCAACCGGTTCCCCCTCCTACTGAAGGTCCTTGTCTAACCACACTCGGTCCCACTTTATGATGTAATCTTCGTCCCCATGATACTTCTTCAACATGGACACATGAAATACGAGATGAACTTCAGATAAGCTAGGGGGTAAGGCCAATCTATAAGCCACTGGCCCTACAAAGTCAAGAATCTCAAAGGGACTAATATATCGAGGACTAAGATTGCCCTTCTTACTGAATCTCATTACCCCCTTTATGGGTGACACCTTTAGAAGGGCTTGTTCACTAGCCTGAAAGGCCATGTCCCTCACCTTACCGTCTGCATACTTTTTCTGTCGACTTTGGATTGCTAGAAGCTTTGCTTGGATGCTTCTCACCTTATCTTGAGCATCTTTCACCAAATCAACCCCCTAAGGGTTTCACACCTCCAACCTCAAACCAACTAATTGAATACCTACACATCCTCCCATACAAATGCCTCAAAGAAGTCATCTCAATACTGAGTGATAAATATTGTTGTATGTAAACTTAATTAACAACAAAAGTGATTCCCAACAAGTACCAAAGTTGATCATACACGCATCTGCAACATGTTATCAAAAACCTTGACACAATTATCAGGACGAATTCTTTCACACTTAAGCATGATAATCCAAATCAATACTCGCTACAATTAGAAGTGAACCTGAACCAACCAACACACACTCATAATACCCACACAATCATAGTTCTTAACAACATCTCCATTCCACAACATAAGTTCCCATGAGCTTAAGTTTTAAAAATTTGGTCTTTAGACATCAAATACTCATCGAAGGATATGTCCAAGAATACAAACCCCCTAACAACACTATCGAAATGCTAGATTTAGCAATTGCGATTGTAGATTACCCTTAAGAACAGTAGAATTTGACCCAATGATCCCCACATTCTACCAAGAGAACATCACAGGATCGGTACACCTGATCCACCACTAAGGATCCACCCACAAACGTGAAAACACACGTAAGTATAGCTAGTGAAACATGTTTTTAACCATGTACAAAGTGAAATAGATGGTCACATAAGAATTTACGGATAATTATTGAATAACAGTAAAGGTTTTCTTCCGAAGACCCGATACCAACCCTTTCCATTCAGTTGACTCCACATACTCTTCACATCATTCCACTGAAGCCCACACTCTTAATACTAACAATCAGAAACACTCCGACCATTTACCTTACTATAAACCAACACTTTTAAATGAAAGCCTTTCTTAGGTACTTAACAATCAACAATACTAAACTTTACGGCTCAACCCAGGTGTAAGTTCTTTCAAATGTTCAATACCTGATACAATTGATCATTTCTCACCTTGCCAACTCATACCTTGACAACATATATCACCACGAATATAGACTTACCATGAAAAATCTGAATTGTAAATTCAACCATATAACACAATCTCCTTATCTATCAATATTAGCTTGTACCTTGAAGATTTTTATGAATTCATGGATCTTCACTTATCATTTGATCGCATCCTCATCGATCTTACAATATCTTTCGCTAAAAATTCAATCGTACTTATTTCTAAACTCAAAAACAAAACAAAGCACTTATCAAGACACTCAAGCTAATGTAAGTACACTTTTTTCTCAAGTCTTTTTCAATAGTTTTTAACCAATCTGATAGACCCATGACACTATTACCATAGCCACATCAAAACGAATGAAATCACGCGTCTCTGAACCCAATTATCTACCTCTCTGAAGATACCTCTTTAGCTTTTTCATTCAAATAAATATTCTTTCTCTTGCATCTCTCTAAAGGTTGTACTACATCCCACTATTTTTCTTCATTATGACTCTAGCTCTTTCAAATTCTATTCGAGTGGTGTCCCACCATCTCTTAAAACCTTCCATACAACCACGTTATTCACCAAATATTAGGAAACCACAACCTTAGATACTCACGAGTCGTAATTACTATACCAAATTCACTTAACCAACAATCTTATTATATAGTTGCATTCTATCACAATCCATCACGAACTCTTACTACCATTACACTCGGTTAGCCCTGGATATCGCTACGAAGTCAACCTTTTCATCGACATGACACCTCTAACTCAGGTATACCCATCAAATTCAAAGGACAAACCCAATTTTATACGTACTTTATTACTAAAATCTTCAATTGCCTTCACTCAAGCCATAAGCTTGTCACTTTGGTATCAATCCACTCCTTTATGGCTTAAATTAAAATCACCAGTCCTCATACACCATTTTTTTTCTTAACAAACAAAATAGGAGCACCCCACGGAAAAGTACTAAGACGGATGAAACATTTATCAAGAAGCTCATGGATTTGAACCCTATGCTCTCTCAATTCTACCGGAGCCATGCGATAAGGAGGGATGGAAATGGGGCGAGTATCTTATTCTAAGTCAAAGCAGAAATCTATATCTCTATTCGGAGGCATACTAGACAAATCGGTAGGAAACACTTCCTTAAACTCAGGCACTACATGAATAGATTCAATAAAGGGAGACTCAACCTTAACATCCCGAACATGAGCCAAATATGCCAAACATCTCTGCCTCGCCAGTTTCCTAGCTCGAATGAAAGATATGACCTTAGCTGGCTTAGGCTTGTACATCCCTTCCCACTCTCTTTTCCCTACTCGGGATCTCTGTAGTCATAGACTTAGCATTACAATTAAGCACATCCTAATAGGGGGACATCCAAGTCATGCCTAAGATTGTATCGAAGTCAATCATATCCAACATAACCAAATCAGCCCAAGTCTGAAAACCCATAAACAGAACAAGACAATCACGATATACTTGGGAGACTATGACTGACCTCCAATTGGGGTAAAACATGGATGGGGGCATCAAACACCTCACAAACCGCATCAAATCCCAAGGCAAACTAAACAGACCCATATCAATAAATAGAACCCACATCAAATAAGACAATGCATCAGACACCTCAGCCTCGGTCTTACCCAAAAAGGCATAAAACTGAGCCCAGTCATTTTGACAGACAACCTCCTTGCCTGGCGGCACTGCCCTACATACACTACCATTTCCCCGGCCTCCACGGCCACGTTGAATTCCTCATCATATGCCCAGGTTCTCCACAATTCTAACACACTTAATAACTTAACCAAGTAAGCATCGTTGCTATTGCAGTAGTCGTATAATGATCCTCTTTGATATACACTCAATCTAGGAAATCATAGTAGAGATTCTAACTTCAATTGTCGCAACATGATTCACCATTTACTAAGCAACCCATACATGATATGACAACAACATTAAATGCATTTTCCATGTAATGGTGTTCATTATCTAGCCTTCCCTTACAAAACTTCTTGGATGTTGTCACCTTGGCAAAGTCCTCTGACTCACCCCCTTCTACCTCTGTCACCAAATAAACCACTTCCTGAAAAGATTTTTGCTAAAGCAGCCACCTATAAGCTTAAATCTGCACGACACAATGAATTTTCTCTTCTAGACTGAAACAAAGTGGAGTACCATATTTGGATAAAACACAACCCTTTGCCTTAAAGGCTGCAACAAATACATTATGTTGCTCTATATTCAAGAAATTATCTCTCCTCTTATTCCTCAAAGTTCAGAGTATATACTTCTCCATACAAATAGCTATCAAATGTTTCCCAAGTCATGAGTAGTGCATTTACTAGTTAGTACTCAACATGAGACCACCACCACATTTTGGTGTCTCCCTTGAACCAATATATCATAAACTCAACGTCAAATCACTACCTTATCCATCTTATGAAGCAGCTCATGACAATCAACAAGAAAATCATAAGAATCTTTAGATTCAGTACCCATGAAAAATGAATGTTTCAACCTTAAGAACCTAATAAAACCCTCATGTTTGTTGCTAGTCATTACATGCCCATATCGAATTGGGGAAACATGTTTATTTCCAAAGACACATTTTCTATTGTTGGTGTTGTTATTTCCACCTTTACAACTCAATTACTAACCAGATGCGAAATATAGTGAAGGAATTCAAATACCAATTTGTATTACCTAGATATCAATTGGATTAAACTCATAGCACGAAAGGAGTAGAAAAAAATGAATTTTTCCTAAAGTCATATAGCCTCTCGAAGAACAGTACAAACGTCTCTGTACCGTTCCGCAAGACTCTACTAGACTTGATTTGGTACAATAAGATCAACAAACCTAAGGCTCTGATACCAATTTTGTCACGATTCAGATCGTCGTGATTGACACCCACACTAACCCTCCGATGGGAGAACCATTACTACAACCCAACTAAGCAACTAAATCAAAATACTACGCATTTAAAGATATGAAATTCGGTTTAAATGACAATAAAAATGGAGTCCCCATAAACTCCAGTGGTTCAACTAAAACAACGAAACATAACTAATATGGAAATTCAACCCCTTGAACCTAAAAGTCATTGTACCAAAACTCTGATTAACTAACAAGTCTAAGGAAAGGGGGCGCAACCTCGAAAACTAAACAAAACACCCTAAATAAATAGTCTGAGTCCAAAAAGAGTGGACTTAAACAAAGAGAGATCCATGGCAGCCTGAAAAAATTGGCTCACCCTTGAATCTGGTCACACTCAATAGTCACCTAATTGAGGTCTGTTAGTAGTCGTCTGAAGATGCCCTGTACTCAACAAAGAACGAGCAAGTGTAGTATCAGTACACAATCACATTGTACTAGTAGGATCACACGACTATTCCAGTAAGCACAACATATATAAGCAGTTACAGCATAGTAAACATGACATGTACAGAATATATATACACATTGGTTATCATTTCAGGAGCAATGTACAATTCCACATTCACAATACAAGTAGATATAACAATTCAATGGTCCTCTCATGGAACTCAATTCAATGGTCCTCTCATGGAACCCATACCTAAACTTTTAGTGTGCCGGAACGTGACACTTGATCCAATATATGTGCCAAAACGTAGCACTCGATCCAATAGATGTGCCGGAACGTGACACCCGATCCAATATATGAGGCGGAACGTGGCACCCGATCCAGTTAGTGTGTTGAAACGTGACACCCGATCCATTCATCATACCACAATCACAATCACAATGTACATTCTCAAAATCATACAATCAAGTGTTGATTCATGACATATAATCTTTCATTCATACTTATTTACGTTAGGTTTGTTCAATAGTGCTACATTCACATACACACATGCATTACAATGAAGCAAATGCCCACATACATCACACAAACATGAAATCAAACCATCACCTACCTCGAAACCAAGCTTGAATCCCTCTAAGGCACTTGAATCTTCTCTTTCCGGATTCTTTCCGCTTGTTCCAGGTCTACAAATAATTAATATACGCAATGATAAACAATCAAATGTCTAATTATTCGGATTATAACAAACTCAATAACCCAAGACCAAACCCATGATCCTAAGGTGCAGCTAGGGCATTTTTCCACCATCAATTTCAGTCCAAAAACCCTCTCTAATAATAATTAACCAAGAATCTAAGTTCTACGGATCAAGAAATGGATTATGGGAGTAAAATCCTTACCTTTTGCACCAAAAATAGTGAAAACTGTCAAGAAATCGCCTGGGATCGTCTCCTAGCTCTCAAGAACGAAACTTGCAGAAAATAACATTTTTGGGGTTTAATTCCTACTTAAGTCGCGACTGGCCCGCCGTAGCGGGACCCAACCTGCCACATCGGGCCCTCCCTGGCGGCTTACACGGAGACAAAACCTCAAAATTTGAGTTCCAAACCACCATTTCACAACACACCTTAAATCAGGACGTTCAAAAACTACATGCTCACGCTAAGATCAGTTTCAAAAGTTCTACTCGCCCGAATTCGATTCCGTAAAGTTGTACGGGTTCCTTAACGTCTTAGCTATCTATTCATGCAACCAAATTCACTATTGAATCTCTCATTCATTACCAACTTTCCCTAGACTTTCGTGATTCCGATTCCGTCCAAATCTGGACTAAGCTAGGAAATTCCAAGTTACTACAAAAACTTTTTCTGACCCAAAATCTTTCCCCATTGGCTTTTCTATAACGACGGAAACATGTCGTTACAAAAGGTTCAGTTGGTAAAGAGTTAAATAGAAGGGTTCATAATACAAACTAGTACAAATACATGGGTCCATTAGACCATTTCTCCTTATAAAAATTATAAAGACATTTATATTAGATGTCTTTTTATTATAATATATATATTAAATGACTATTTCTCAATAACTAATTTGCATAGACTGATTATAAAAATTATAAAAGACATTTATATTAAATGTCTTTTTAAAATTATATATTAATAAATAATAGTTATACGTATCATATTTATTATACTTCAAAGTATAATTTATTAAAAAACAAATGGCGATTTAATCTATGAAAAGAGCCTAAAGGTTTGATGAAACTTTGAATATGAGAAATTAATAACAATGCTTTCCTTCTTTTTGATAAAAATATTTCCGTCATACCAAATACAAAAATCTTATTTTTTTAACATGATTCTTTTTTTTCTGAAATTCATTGATTGCTTCCTATAAATTTACAATAAAAAAGCTTGTATTTGCTATAACATTACTAAAGAAAAGATTAGTCATAAATTTAAAGATTTTACATTCACATGAAAACAGAAGCCTTCGAAAAAAAATATTAAAAATAAAAAAAATGACTTCTCCATAATATTTTTTTTTTCTCTAAAAAGTGATTTTCCCAACCTAACAAAAACACTCATAATTTTTGCTTTTGTAGCCTTAATAGCAAATTGAAGTTGTTACAAAACTTCCTCAAATGGGTCTTGTGGGGTCAGAATTTTGTTTGGTAATATAAAGTTCATAAAAACAAAAGAAATTCTCAAAGTTTGTTATTTTCTTGAAAAAGAATATTTGCATCTTAAGTGATCAAAAATCCAAAAAAGAAGAGTATTTACCATATATATTATTTTATCATGTATAGTTTTCTTGTAACCTTATAAGGGAATAATCCCCTTCATTATAAGAACAGAGAAATCAAGATTTTTTCCTTATTCATAAACACAACATATTTATACTGCATTCAGGATAATTGATTAGATATAAGTTTTGTGATCAAGAAATAAAAATTGAAAATTCAGGATTGCGTTTAAATAAAGAGAAGGAGAAAATCAGTCTCTTGAGTGAACAATCAAGAAATGTAGATCAAAGAAAAATGGTAAGTGATGACAACATAGGACAACAACAAGACCAGATCTTCTAAATAGAAGCAACCTTCTGCAAAGACCGCACTACAATGTCTCGGCCTCGGGAACAGGAAGGAACTGAAAGCCCTGACGAATAAAGAAAACCTAAAACAAAAGTGGAAGCCTATTTTGTATATAAAAAAATGAATGATCTGTCGGGGTAGGATTGCTCTCTTCCATTCAATAAAAAATTCTTTCAATCAATGAAAAAGATTTTCATATTCCCATAATTTTAATAGATGCGAGATATAGATTGTTGTTATAAAGCTGCCCTCGAAAATAAAATAAAGATAGAGGCTACACGGACACAGACTGCATTGTGCTTGATCATCCACTCCTATGCGATGTTCTTTCTCGTTTAGAGATAGAGAAGTTTACGCTAGAGAATGAGAAGAGAGAAACTTTTGAAGCTCTCAAAAAAGAAGAAAAAGATATCTTTTTATAATAATAAATGGGCTATTTTTTTTATAAGAAATACAACCTAATAAACATTTTATCGATAAGAGGGAATATCTCGAATGATAAACACCCCTCAATATAATTTAAAAAAAGTTAATTTTTTTTTTTTAGATATTTTATCAAATTTACCCAATAATGAATAATCTAATATTTGTTTTATTGGCTTTCGAGGATGGGCTTCAAGAGATAACTAAGTGGGCATAAAAACGAGGAGGGGGCCTAGGCCCATCGAATCAGCTTGACTTCCTTGACTCATTTTACTCACTAGCCCTTATTTAATTCTTACCACAAAATCATCTCTCCCTCTCTTGCTCCGCCGTTTCTCCGACAAAATTTTGTAGCTCCGGCAGAAGAGCAAAGGAGTTATCGCCGTCTTTCCTCCATTTGCGGTACCTCTAATCTGAAGCTGCCATGTCTCAGGTATTGATTTTTCTCATCTTTCAATAATCTTACCTTTCTTATTTTATAATTGATTTGATGAAATTTCAATTTCTGTAAAATTCTATGTTTCGCGGCGTAGGATCTCCGTCTCTATGCCTGTAATTGTTTTCTATTAGATTCCAAATGTGTTTTCTAGATTGTCTGTAACTTTTGCTTCTATTATTGGGTCGATGCATAGGAGCTAGGGTTTTACTTTTTTGGCTTTTGGGTTTGTATTATCTTAATTTAGTCTGTTGTATTTACTATGTATGAGTTGTACCCTTTTTCTGTACCTATAATTAATGAAGAGTCGAAGGTTTTTTTTTTAACTAATTAAACTTTTCTATTTTCTACTTGTGATTGGCTTATTTACTAGTGTTGGAACGGAATGTGCGTGAATAGATGATGCGATTTAGAGGATTGATTCATATTGGAGACCCCGATTAGTTTGAATTCATGAGTAGTTTAGTCATTGACTTATAATAGGTTTTAAGGCGTGTATTGATATGCTGTTTAAATGTTTTCAGGTTGATAACAGAAATTCTTCTGCTGCCAAACGTGCCCGAACTGATGGTATGTATGCTGGTTCCTGAAGAGGAGGGAACAGTATGGGATCTTTAATGTTCTTATAGTCTATACTTCTTTGTTGCATTCTGTTTTTTCTGTTTTATATAATCAATGGAGAGGGCTCTTGAGTTTTTCTTCCTATTAAAAGCTTCTAATTTGTTGACATTGTAGGTGGCCGTAGGGAAGATGACTGGACTTGCCCGAGCTGTGGGAATGTCAACTTCTCCTTCAGAACTACATGCAATATGCGCAACTGTACTCAGTCCAGGCCTGCAGATCACAACTCAGTAAGATATCATCTACTTTCTTAATTTAGTTTGGGAGAGCTGCGTGTATACTGTTACATGATTTTATTAGTAACTTGTGCTGTTTATTTCTGTAATTTAGCCTCCAGCCGTGTAGTCAATTGTTGTGCAAAGCTTGTTTGTGTATGTACAGACATCAGTTTTCTGAATTGCAGTTCTTAACATTAGTTTTTCATTTCTATACCCCCCCCCCCCCCCCCCCCCACACACACACACACACACACACAAAGTCCACAAAAAAACTTTTTTTCATTTGAGACCTATAATCCTAATCGTTTGTCTAATTTCGTTATTCCAGTTGATAAGAACAAAGTATGATTAGTATTTTCAACCAAATAAAAGTTAGTCATATCATGCTATTTCACATTTTCTCCCCATTCACTACATCATTTTGGCAATTACATTATATATATTTTGTATCTTGATATGATTCAAGTAGAATACATCTGTCTTCATTATGCTAGAAACTGAGTAAAAGAAAATGTTGTCCTTTCCTTTCATCATTCCAAATTGAGGGTGGATGATCTTCTGTATAAGGGCATCGAAAACTGACTTGCGAATGTTCTGCAACTCACCCAACATATCCATGAGTTTGAGAGTTGGGTTGGTATGCTTTCTAAGGGCTGTGGGATGGGGTGTCACTTAGAGGACCAACCAGTTTGACCCATAGGCATGTTTTGGTAAACACAGTTCTTGCTATCTAGCCTCAACAATCAGCTGCTGCCATGGGTGTTGCTTGGATTTTCATTCAAGACTCAAAACCCTTAATATTTGCTCAATTCTGTCTATTGAGCTTGTTCTCTAACTATTTAGAGTTCCAATCTTTCAATCACCCACTCCCTGATTCAGGGACTTCTCTTACATCTTATCTCCACATCTTATTCTATCTAATTTGATTGTTATGGTTGATTTCTAACTTTCTTTCCTTCTCTTTCTCTCTTTCAGTTGCAATTATTTTCTTTGTTAATGATTAAACTTTTCCAATGATCCAAGCAGAGACTTCATCCCATTTTCTTAGCCTGCTAGGTTGCCCTGAATTCTTTTGAAAGATGGTTGTACATTTATAGCGTTGTGGAATATAGGACAGGGTTTAGTAGTGGCCATAATAGTATTATGAAGTTTGTGCCTCTCCTTATGCTTTCAGTTTAACTGTGCTCAAGACACTGGATTTATTGAATTCTATTTTTCTCTTGCTGATGGAAGATGAAAAGCTTTTTTTCTAACAAGTATCAAGAAAAAATGTCAGAAATGAGACCCTTCGGGGTGGCCCAGTGGTTTGAGCTTGGGACTTCCATGTTGGAGGTCTCAAGTTCGAAACCCCTTGCCAGCGAAAGCAAGGGGTTTGCCTTCTGGGTCGAGCTCGTCGCACCAGGCTTGCCTAGTGCGGATTACCTCTCCTATGTGGTTTGCGAGCTATTGCATAGGAGCGGGGGTTTTACCCTGTGCGCACCCAAAGGGTAGCGGCTGCGGGTTTCCCTTGTCATCAAAAAAAAAATAAAAAAATGTCAGAAATGAGTGAAATTAACTCTAGGCTTGGTTAAAAAAGATTGTTACTTCTCCAAAGAGTTGGGCAGGCTCAGTTGAAACTCATATTTCCCCACCCAAGTTATCATGGGCCCCAACTTTTGCTTGAACTGTTCCAACCCTCACATTTGACACCTACTTCTTAGTATAAAAATTAGCTTATAACAATCATGCTAGAACTG
Source organism: Solanum okadae (assembly GCA_036553675.1). Lineage (NCBI taxonomy): Eukaryota > Viridiplantae > Streptophyta > Magnoliopsida > Solanales > Solanaceae > Solanum > Solanum okadae. The sequence continues at coordinate 15,187,441 of CM071682.1, forward strand.
CTATGTGATTGAACATGTGAAACTATTGTGGTCACTTTCTTCAGTTGTTGACATTAACTAGAGGTGTTTCAACTTTAATTATGCATGGAGTTACGGAGTGCTGGAGTATAATTTTGAGATGTATCTTGGGTTATCCTGGAATAGTTTTATTGTGGATGCATAGAATATGATGTAATGAATAATAGTGGTGTCAAGGATGTAGAGATAATGTGAAGTTTTACATGCCCACGCAATCATAATATCTAAGAGAATATATTCCTCAACTCATGTTGACCGAGCATATTTATATGGTGTTTGCGTCCTTCAAAAAATATCTTAATTTGGTGAAGTATTCCTCTAGTATGAACTCTTTGACAGTTTAACTTTCTAGTCTGACCGTATCCGGTGTTCTCATTTCCCATCAATTGTCTTGAAATTATAGATATAAGAGATTTTGACAAATCCTGCAAATCTTGTATCCTTTTACTGATTTTCAGTAGCCTTGATTTAGTTTCTCTTGGTAATAGCACTTTGCCTTTGTAGAAATCTGCAGTTAGGCCCATGCATGCTCCACAGAGCTATTCACCCTCAGCTGCATATGTTGGGTCTGGTGCTCCCTCTTCAATGTATATGGGCGTAACACCATATGGTGGTTCTTTGTTCAATGGACCATCCATGCCAGCCTATGACGTTCCCTTTGCTGGAGGTTCAGCTTATCATTACAATTTTGGGAGCCGCCTTTCTGGGGGGAGCCCATACCGCCCTGTACATCTCTCTGCTCCACCTCCGTACACTGGTGGGATGGGAAATGGTAATGAAGAATGCTGTTTGCATGTTTATATTTTGTTAATGTAGTGCAGTTTCCAGGTCATTAACATATTGCATAATATAGTGTTCATTTTGTCCGTTCCTATTTTTGTGTTAATGTCACTCATCCAAACAGCACTATGCAGTCAATATAGTTTCAGTTGTTCCATAATGATGTTGTGACTGTACCTTTTTGGCTTACAGGTGGGATGTATGGTGTGCCACCACTTATGGACCGATATGGTCTAGCATTGCCAATGGCCCCTGCTGCCATGGTAGGATTAAGTTTCAGCTTTTCCTTGGACATAATTATCTTGTTTTACTATACTAGACAGTCGTCATTAAGTTTTAGTTCTTGACATTTTAACTGACTACTTTTGTGTTTCTTTAAACACCACCTAAAATTTCTCCCCTTCCCCATCATCTTTGATTCAATACTCACTTTTTTAATATTTCTCAATAAAGAATAGATGTGATCACCCTTGGAGACATGCTTATCACACTATGCATAATGGTTTTCTGATCAGTTAAGAAGTACTTGGGTAACTTTAATTCTTATTGCAGGCACCGAGGCCAGGATTTTATCCTGATGATAATTCTCAAAAGAAAGGTGAGAGTTCTGCAGTATATATATTCTACTTGTGTATTCTGAATTAATTTCATGGCATTTGTACTTATTACCTTCTTTTCTATAAATTTCCCAGATGGAACACGTGATAATGACTGGACATGTCCCAAGTGTGGAAATGTCAACTTTTCTTTTAGAACAGTTTGTAACATGAGGAAGTGCAACACTCCAAAGCCTGGTTCTCAGGTTTGACTTGCTGACACGTTCCAGGATTTACACTTAATAATAATAGATGATTTTGTTTCCTTTTTAATATCCACCACCAACTTTCTAACTATTTTGAATGAAAACTCAGTTTATCTTGGATTAAAAATGTTGAGTGTCTCATTTAAAAAAAAAAGATTTGCTATTAAAAGTGTCTGTATGTGCTAAGTTTACATTAAATCTAATTTTGAAATTCAAGTTGGCCTCTTCATTGTCTTCCTACTTTTTAAAAATCTCGAAGTAGTTTTGAAACTATGTTCTGATTTCTTGATGTATTTGTATTTAAGCAGGTTCCCAAACCGGTGAAGAATACTAGTAAGTTTTCAGTCTCTAGCATGCTGCCTTGTACTAATTATCATTAACATTCTAACAACTTCCTTTTTTCAGAACCAGATACGCCAGATGGAAGCTGGAAATGTGAGAAATGCAACAACATAAACTATCCTTTTCGGACCAAGTGTAACAGACAGAATTGTGGTGCGGAAAAACCATCTGAAGCCAAGAAGTCTCCTTCACAATCAGCTGATGAGAATGATCAGGTCTGTTGTGTGACAAGTTTGATTTGTATGATGATTTGTTGCGTAAAGTTGTCAATAGCTTGTGAGCCATCTATGTATTTATTGCACAGTTCATGCATATTATGCTCAAGAAACTTTCTTAGTATGAAATTCTGTGTTGGAATTATACCCTCTAGCACCAAAAGGGTACTATCTTGTCTAGTTTTCTTTCTTTTCTCCTGTTTGGGTATTTCATATGTTACTTGTTCTTCTTGTATACTTTATCCTCTTCTTTTTGTGTTTGCTTGCATCTATTTTATCCAGCATCTATTAATTCAAAGTTGTCTACTGTTCCAGTGAGTACTAGGGCTTGTTTAAGGGTTGAGAAGGTCCAGAGTTGTCGTCCAGCATTGCTCAGTGTGGGTGTCTGAAAGTCAGTCATGTCATCTTCCTGTTGCAGCGGTTGTCAAGTTACTGTGCCTTCTTAATGTGGTGTCAAAGTTGTACTTAAACTGAAATTGGTATTTTCTGGTCCTTATGGATACTTGTCGAGTTTCATCAGGTGTCTACCAGCTCATTCTGGATGCTATTGAGGTTGATTTGGTTAAAATATTCAATAGGATTTCTTCTGGTATTTACTGCATGAAAATGTTAGACGGGTTGTCATCCATTGGTGTTGGGTGGTAATATAAAAAGCCTAATGTAGCCTGTTTATCCTGGTCTTTTATCTTGTTTCAAATGTATTCAGTATGTGTCTGACTGTCAGAGTAACATATCTGGGTTGCACCACATTAAGTTCCATGGTGTAGGATCTTTTGGTTTTCTCCCAAAACAATGTGGGGCAGAGAATTTGTTTTATATGGGCAGTCTTATTGCTCATGAGCGCCTAATGTAGCTTGTCACATCACATTGATCTACTGTTAAGAATTTAAAAGACCCTAGGTTATGTTTTTACATTGGGGTGTCAAATTTAGCCTGTGAAATTATAAGCCAGTCTGACTTAGCGGGTTGTTTTGAGGTAAATAAATATTCATCAGAGGGTCATCTCTATCTTATAGATTTTATAATCCCAGCACATTTTAATTTGGTAACAAATAATTGTAGAAGAAATAAAATGATTGATTTTTAGTTAAGTGGGTTGGAGTTATTGTCCACTGTTTATTCTAGATATATAAACTCATTTTGACCAAACAATAGGTGAGTATTGATTTGGCGACTCAAATGCAGGCTAATCCACTTATATGATGCTCCTATTTGTATGTTTGGGAACACTCCCTCTGATTATGTGTCGCTATTTGCCTGTCAGTCCTCGATAAGTGCTTGTTAAAATTAGCTTATTACCTTTAATCAAGTGTATTATTATGAAGTAAGATATCAGTGATAGTTATATTGATCAAAATTTTGTTTCCAACTCAAAGTTGCAAGTTTTACTTTGCTCCTTTACTTTCGTTATACCAACTTTTTTGAAGTCGCTTTATTTTTCATCACCAAGGCTGGTTAGATTAGATCGTCAGTTGCGCGGCATAACTTCTTAAATTATTTTTTTTCCTTTTATGCCTTGCTTTTTTTAATGGCATAGTCAATTTGGTCCCTGAAATATATTTACAGGTTTAATTCATATTTGTGTTATATAAGCTCGGTGATTTTTATTTACTTCATTCTAATGGTTCAAGACATCTAGTTAAGGATGAACATATTTCATCGATATCACATCCTTGCATCCTGTTTGAAACATTTCTTTCGTGGGGTCTTTTGAATTATAGCGTAGCCAAAGAAAGACGTGTTTTCTTTCGTAGCACCCAGGGGTGGCCTAATAGGTAGACATAGTTACTTGATATTTGTATTAGGTATTGGTAGAGGTCCAACCAACAATAGTTGTGCGACCCTTCATTGACTAATTGACACTTGGATAATGTGTCTACTTCTTTCTTTACCTTTTTACCATCTCTCTCCTACTCACCCTTCTTTTCATTCATTCTTATTTTCTTACTCCTAATAAATATTTTTTAACTTCATTATCTTATTCTTAAGATGTTGATATATTGAATAAAAGAATTAATAAATATTTTCTTATCACAATAACTAAGAATGTTTTTAGGACTGAGTATTTAAAATACTCATATCATTCAATATTTTTAATAATATCAAATTAACTCAAAAATATTTAGTGTTTTCTCAATAACTAGCACCTAAAAAAATAAATTAATTCAAATTTAGTTTTCCATATTTTTTTAAATTCTGTTTTAGTTCATATATTCATAGTCATTGTTATTTTAATTCTGTTTTAGTTCATATATTTATAGTCATTCTCTTAACATAGAGTATCCGTTATTTTTCTTAATTTTAGTTATAATTTTTTAAAATACTTGATAGAAAACGTTGGGAAAAACATATTATAACTGAATGTACATACAGACACGAAAAATGAATTCTAATAATATTAAGGCTGAATGATATAATAATAATAATAATAATATAATGAGTAGTTAATTTAAAATTATATGGAACCGATTGATTTTTGAAAATAAATTAAGCATTGTAAGTTTTAATTTAAAAGACTTAAATTTCATTCTGTGACCCGCCTCACCTGTATAAATTTTTAAAAAATGTTTTTGAGTTTGCCACTCCCTGTCCTGTTCTATTTCGTTGTCATTCTTATATTTAAATATGGTTATGGTGAAAGAAAAAGTATGTGTAATTTCAAAATAAGATAAAAAATCAAAATCAAAAATAATGTTATAAATTACATATACTAATATTTATATATTAAACAAAAAAATTGAAGATATCACAGAACGAAGTTGATATATGAACTAAAACAGAATATTTTTTCAAGTGCAATAAAACAAAAAAATCATAACTATAAATATATGAACTAAAAATAGAATTTAAAAAAATATGGAAAACTGAATGTGAATTAATTTTTTTTTTTAGGTGCTAGTAATTGAGAAAACACTAAATATTTTTGAGTTAATTTGATATTATTAAAAATATTGAATGATATGAGTATTTTAAATACTCAGTCCTAAAAATGCTTTTAGTTATTGTGATAAAAAAATGTCTATTAATTTTTTTATTCAATATATCAATATCTTAAGAAAATGAAGTTAAAAATATTTATTAGGAGTAAGAAAATGAATGAAAAGAAGGGAGAGATGGTAAAAAGGTAAAGAAGTAGACACATTATCCAAGTGTCAATTAATCAATGGAGGGTCACACAACTATTATTGATTGGGTCTCTACCATTATAAAAAAATTCGTATTCAATAACATTAGTCAAGGTGTGTCCAAGTTGATTATGATTACAATAAGAAATAAGTCTTCTTTAGTAGATATGATGAGTCAACAGTAGTATGGTTGAATACCGTACCGTAAATTGAGCTCTAAACGGCTCCTTGATCACAATATGTGCAGTAATCTTTAGTACTCCTGCATTCCAAAATCAACGAAGGATTGGCTAATTTTTTTGGGGAATAAACATAAAGGATTTGTAAAATTGTTACAGCATCATAAAGAAAAAAAAGAAGGGTGTAAATGTAATCATTACATGATAAAACAAAACAAGGGTGAAGGGTCATATTTTCTCTCTTTCTATTTTATAATGTTCTTACTTGGAATTGATGAAACATCATATTTTATGATTAATGATTGAAATTCAATTAATTAAAATAAAGTCTTAATCAAGATTAGAATGATTAATTATTTTCATATATTTTAAAATCGCATAATTTTAGATCTACAATATTTTTGCTACCACATAATTTTAGATCTACCATATATCTTTCTTAAATATGTAAACACACTTCTCAATATATTGTACTGGATAGGCTCACATTTAGATCTGAAAACCGAATTACCGAGCCGGGATTTTTTGGTAATTTTGTATACAGTAATTGGGTATTTGGTATGGTATTTGAGAGTAAAAATTTTGAATTATGGTATTCGAGTTTGGATTTGATATTTGATATTTTTCGAATATCGAATTATTTACTTAATGAAAATCATGTATTTTTTATTTGGTTTCCCACCCGGTGTCTGGAAGCCCACATTGGAGCTCCGATTAAATTCGGATCGCGCATTGCAAGGCTCATTTGAGGTGGCGCTCCCAACAAGATTTTTTTCATACTCAGGGCTCGAACTCGAGACCTCTAGTTAAGTGTGAAACACTCCTACTAGTGCACCACAACCCATGTTGGTGAAGATCGTGTATTAATATGTCCATTACTCATTAGTGCAAGTCTAAAGAAGAAAGTTAAAGAATGAACATAAACAACCCAAATACATGTCTTTTAGTTGTATCAATTTATTTTTATTGATGTCTTCTTTCTTATTGATCTTTTAATATATCGTGCCTCCACATAAAAAAATCGAAATGATTGGAAAAATAAAACTAACTTTGTTATACAATCGGCTATAACTTTAATATGGTATTATCGAATATCATACCAAATCGAAAATTAATTTAACGATTACCGAACCAAAATTTCAAAATTTGATATTTGATATCTACTTTTAACTATCAATTACCGAATTATCAAACCTGAAATAATTTCTGAACCGAATACCAACATACATTAAGTACTAACATACATTCAAAAATGGAAAAATTACAAGTGATTGTATTACGAATTAAAGGCATTAATAAAATATTATCTGCTAAATAAAAAAAAATCAAGTGTCAATCTAATATATATTTTTAGTTTTAGAAGCTAAATATAAGCAATCAACCTTAAATTCTTTGTTACTCCAAGAAAATGGATCTATTACCTTACATTAGTTGTGGTTCTCAAGATTACTCGATTGGGAAAAATAAAACTTTCAACCTATATCAACAAAAAAAAAAAAGGAAAAAAATTTATGCATGACTAAAATTTACTCAAGGCAAAAGTAAAAATAAATAAATATAACGTGATCTACAATTATGAAATTGTAACTAACTTCTGAAAGCAAATACATAAAAATAATCAATTATTTTAATCATAATTGGAGATTTATTTTAACCAATTAATTCTCATGTGTCGCAAAATTTAGAAAAAATGAAGAGGAGAAATAAAATGACGCGCTATCCTTGGCAACATATCCCATAAGTTAATGACTTAGTTTTCCTAAAAAAAAAAAAAAAATGACTTGGTAAAATCGTCATATTCATCATTCAATGAACGTAAGGTCATGAAGACTAATAACGTAAATAGAACATAATGTTAATATAATAATTGAACACTGTAGAACATGATGAAAAAGTCATTCATAGGTGGAACCTGTGCAGTTATGTTCCAAAGTTGCAGAATCAAGAAATTACAATTCTTGGGAATTCATGTCACTGGCAAACAAAAATTTACTGCATAATTCATAATATTAGACTTTCTTAATAGTTTAAAAGCCCAACCTATATATTATATACCAGTACTAAACAGACCTTCTGCTTCATCCAAGTTTTGACATGTTAAAAGGGCAAAATGGGAAGGTCGCCAAATCCTGAAAATACACCAACACATCAGATGTTGGCTTCAGTTCAATGCATTGAGATAAAAGTCTGTGTCGAATGGAGCTTTCAACACTCCCATTTCCTGAAAGCTACCGCCACTGTTACTATTAGCAGCCAATGTATGGTAACGAGTATCGGATGAATGTTGTCCAGCCTGCTGCCAGTATTGACTGGACATATGCGGCACACCCTGTGGAATTGCCTGCATCATCTGCTCGGGCATGCTGGTTTGATTTGCATGGTTGAGTGAAACAGTCTCAGGCTCGGATGAACCCCAGGAATTAGTTGACAGAAGAGAGAGAGCACGAGGAAATTCCGGTCCTGTAACCATATTGAACATGGATTCCTTGGCACCTGATAGAGAAAAGAAAAACTAACATACTTAGAGATGGAATACTACTATCTTGCACTTTCAATCAGTTTCCTACCACTCAAGTTCCTCCCTACTTTCCTAAATTCTACAATTCTTTGTAGTGAACATATTAAAGAGCAACTTTTCAAAATTCAAGAGGACACGCATAGCAGCATTTCAAATTTTCAATCTCCTTTTTTTTCTTCCATTTTGAAGAAGATCAGTCAATTCTACTGCTACTATCAGTTATATATTGGATATGACACTTTTTGTATCTTCCATATCTAACAAAGTCTTTCAGTTTAGGTATGGGCCGTATGTTGTCAGCTTAGTCTTTCAATTTATTCAAGTATGAAACACGAAGAGAAACTTAGTCATGATCTCCAACCCCCAATGCATAGTTAGTATAGCAAGTCTAGTTCTGCTTCAACCACTTTAAAGTCTCATTGATAGCACTCTTGCAAAATTTCATAATCGACTCCTGGATGAAAACGCCTTTAAAGTCTAATTAAGTGTTACAGAACATCTTAAACTGTAGTTCAAGCAAAAATAAAGGTCTCCTAGATGTAAAAGTAGAGTTCTCAACCAAACGCTTGCTACCATCTTCATCACACATGGGCCAGATGCAGAAAGGCACAAGTAGACTATGGCACATTTATTGTTGGGTTCTAGATAAGATCGTACTCTGTAATCCATAATGCAAATACAATGCAGCTATTGTTGACTACAAATTGGCCTTATCAAAAGAAAAGGATGAGTACTAATTAGGAGGGAGATATACTTTAATAAGAACTGCTGCATTTGGGAATCTGTAACTACTGATTAATCCAGTAAGCAACTAAATTGATATAACTGCTTTTAAAAAAGATACAAATAGAGGCAGGCAACAGTAGAGATCTTCTTTGCACAATCACACAAAATTCAAAGATTGCAATGAACAACGGCTTTGCATTCACAATAGAGTGAAACAAACCTCGATTAAAAACCTCGGCTGTGGTGCCCTTGGAGGGCAAGAGCAAGCTAGATGCATTACTCTGTGCACCCACAGCCCGTGAAAACTGGATCCCCTCCAGTAGTGACTTCCCATTTGTGCTGCTAGTTCTTTCAGGCTTTGGAGTAAACCCTCTTGTGATACTGAACTTAGAGTCTTGAGTGCTCTCCCAGGTAGAGTTCGCAGCAGCTCTGGAGTGAATGAGTTGTGCTTGGTTGAGCACAAGATTCATGGGTTGCCTGCTATCTGTAAAACACAAAACCACATAAGATGATACTTAGTAAATTCACACCAACGACTTTATGGATAAGCAGATGGTCCAACAAAAAACCCACTTTCCAGAAGACAATTGCTCAATCACAACTAATTCTTATCAACTTTATGTACACGTTATTGTTTTAGATAAAAGTGATGTTTGCATCTTAAATGTATCTGGATTATTAAAATTAATGCCAGTACACAACTGGTGTAAACCAGCAAAGAAACATTAGGAATAGATTTTTGTCAATTAGTCAGACAAAATGTTAACTTATTCTCAAATCTCAATAACTATTACTGAAGCACGTCATTTGAGCACTCAAAGCCACATTGCAAGAAGGGAAAGGACAATTCCCAATATAGGCAACATACCATAAAACAACGAAGAAAGCCTCGCTGAATTGAACTGGATAGTTTCCTGGTGAGGTTTGCGGCGCCGTGCATTGTGATCAGAGAGCCTCCTACGACAGCTTCGCTTCTTTTCATCAAATTCAGACACGCTATGGAACCTTAATTTAAAGATTAAAAATAGAAAGAATGAGCGATGAACTAGTGCTACATATAGAAGTTATTGCTAAAGGGGCAGATGGTGCATTCTAAGGACATCAAAGATCTAATACAAAGGAACCTTAGATTCATCAAACATTTACCTGCTACACTGTTGACAAAAGCGGCGTGCTACACCTGCTACAATAACCTTTGGGCTTTTGGAATGACCGTCACAAACTCTATGCTTCCGATAATATTCTTTAGCTGAAGAAAGATCAAGGTTGCAACCTTCAACCTGACAGTGAGGAATTGGTGCATTCTGACTAGATGATTTTGCTTTCTTTGTTGCAGCAGCAGATGATGTGGGGTTCGGGGGGAAGGATGAAACCTTAGCACTGCTTCCACCACCAAAGGTTTCACATGTCCGCTTACCAAGTTTTAGACCTATCACTGGTTCAACAGAGCCAACTGAAGCCTCCATGGGTGGTGAGTTTCTAGAGACCTCAGCTTTGGAGGATTCCAATTTCTTACTAGGATCATCAGGAGAGGCATTAAATGCCTCAAAAGCAAAGTTGGATGCTTTAAAGCCCTCCTTTGGTGAAGAGTCGGTAGAAGCTGATATTGAGCTTTTGATGGAAGAACCACACTTCACATCAGAACCATAACCACCCGTGCCACTACCGCCACTTGACAAATTGAAAGATCCCCCATCAAGTTCTCCCTCTTCTTCAACTCCCCAATCTGTTAATTGTAGTTCTTTTGGACTTTCAGAGGCCTTTGAACCAAACATTACGAGATTTCCCCAGTCCCACTTAACATTCCACTCCATCTTGGGAAAGAAACTATGAGATGGCTTTACCAAATTTCCAGACTCATGGAATGCAAAACAGTAATTAAGACTTGAATCTGCAAAATATTTACACTCAAAGTTAACTGATATTTATTCCTAGTTTAACAAGTACGTAATTTCACAAAAGGCAAAACAAGCATTTTGTCGGACAACAGGGAAGCAAGAAGCAAAGTGCAAGTACACAAATTCAGGACAAGAAGAAAAGAAAAGGAGACCATCCCATCAAGGCTCACCCAATGATGTAGAGCTTGGCTGGTTCACAAATTTGCTGTTCTACCTCTAAAACTGTAACTAATTCTCTTTCTCACTTGCAGGATATTATTATCTCTCCTAATCCAACTTCTTTTCCAGACTAATTGAACAGCTCAGAGCAAAATGAACTAAATTATGACAAAGTACTGTCCCTCAAATCAACAGTCAAACACCCAAGCCGCATAACATATACTACTTGAATTCTTGAAATCAGGAGACTCACCATGATACAGACAATAAATAGTATGTCTGAAACTATTCCTCTGCTAGTTCCCACACATATAGCCATAATCTAACAAACAGCAGCTTCTCAACCAATTACTTCCCAAACCATTTACTAAAGGGAGAATTTTTTTTTAAAAAGAGAGTGAAATGAAAAGAAAGAAAAGGGTATTGTAATTACTCCGTCTCGTACTCTAAAGCAGCTCACACACATACTACTAACTACTACATGAACTTCAATTATTTCAAAACAAGGTAGAAAATGAGATTCACCTCTTTGACAGAGCTGTATGATTCCAGTAACTAGTACGAAGCTGATTAAGACGGTGAGAAAACTATAAGTAGACAAGGACAACTATTCAAATACAGAAACAGAGCTCAATCCCTTCCAGTCCAAGTCCACAAATGTTTCTCCCATCTGTTAACTCTACAACATCATTTTCAGCTACTTGTTTCATCACCTAATCAATGAAACCAAATAAATAACCAAACATTAAATGGTTCATCAACCCCACAAACAAATGGCACAAACAAATGCTTGCCGACGACTCAGTCTAATAAATATGCAAGTTTAATTATTGTGTTTTCTTGATTGTGACAGATTTACTGACACCCTTTTTACAGATATGAAATACTCCATAATTTGTATGGTTTTTTTTTCCATTATCTCTTCAGCTAATATATCTATGAAAAGAAAAATAAAAACACATTTTTTCTTAAGAGTAGAGAGAAGGGTAGTTGGTACTTGTTTGGAAAGTTCTGGTCCCCCATCTTAGGGTTTCATTGGAATCCACACCAAAAGAAGAAGACAGACTTTTCCATACTTAAACTAACGGATGAATTCTTTTCCAAGAAAATGCTAGTGAAGCTCATCGTTTAGGAAGTCAGCATCGTAAATGCTGCAAACTTTACCTCCCATCTCTTAAGAAACTAACAGCAAACAAAAGACTCCCAAACATCAATCGAAGAGACTTCAAAACTACAAACTAATTGGGTCAATTTTGTTTCTTTCACATCAGTTTAATTCTAAACCCAGAAAATAAAGAAAGAAAAAGGGTGTCTGAAACCCAAAAAGATTTTCCATATTATGCAAGTTATGAGCAAATAACTATATATTCCCTTAATCTGTTTCACCAAAAATGGATAAAAATTACAGTAATAAATAAAGTAAGCTGAGCAGGTAGCACAAACCAAGAAAAGGGTGTCCGAAACACACACAAAAAAAATCCATATTATGGAAGATTTGAGCTAACAAGAACCCATTCCCTCAGTCTGTTTCTCCAAAAGTGGGGAAAAAAACCCACTTCTTGTAAAAACAATTACACTTACTTGTACCCACTAATTCTAAATCAAGAAATCCCCATTCCTTTAATCAATTTCTCCAAGAATCGATGAGAAAACAGTAACAAGAACCAAAACTCAGATTGAGGCAAAAATGGTGATATTATCCATTCTTGTTGTTCAAGAAAAAAAGCAAAGTGATCAACTTCGTAAATAAGATATACATAAATACAATAGAATTGAAGAAAAAGCTCACCAATATTTGTTTGAGAAGAGAAGTTTATGTGAGTTTTCACTTTACCAAATGAAGAAAAAGAAAAAGAGGGGATACAGTAGAGAGTGGTGACTGGTGAGTGACTCTGTCAGTGAGAGAACGACAGTGTGTGAGCTGGTGCTAGGGACAGATTTTATAATATGTGTGCTGTTACATGGTAAGCCAGATTTTTAGCAAGTAATTTTCACTGTGGGTGGATATGTGAAGAAAATACAACGGGACGCGTGGATGCTTCTTTCAAAAGGTACCAAGTGTGAACCTATATAGTGTGACAGCTTTTTACTGTTGCATAGAGTTTTTTTTGTTTTTGTTTTTTTTGGCTCCTTTCTCTTGGCACTTCCTTTTCCTCTCCACTCCCCACTATCCTTTTTTTTTTTTTTGGTTTTTAATGGAATCCTTTCCTTGATCTTTTGTGGCATGGATTTAAGTTTGTATTAGATGTGGTGGGCATAACTATCGCAAAATTAAATTATTTTAGTTTTTTGGTGTTAGGTTCTTTAGTGTTTTGGTTCGTTTTTTGAGAAATTTGATTCTTCGATTTGATATACATCAGGTCATAATTTCACAATGTATTGAAGAACAAAAGTTTTATCAAATAAATTTAACTTAATATTTTAATTTTTAAATTATCTTAATTATACATTTTGAGCTTTGACCGATCAAATTTCAATTTGCAAACTTTAGCCCTAATTTTTAAGTGTTTTTTTAAAAAAAAGGCAAAAGTGTTCAATACCCCTTGAATTTAAAGTTTTTTATGTAGTGTACACTTAAATTATAATCCGTTTTAAATACCCGTAAACTTGTTTATTCATTATTGTGTAAATCTGTATCGTCCACCTCCGCCAATCGTGTTTACACGCACATGACATGTTGATAAAATAGCTGATGTGGATGTCCAAATGGATAAATAGATAATTATTAGTAAATATTCTCACTAAGTCGACGGAGTGTAAAACTTCTTAAATCTTCTCACTAATCTTCTCTCTAAGAAGTGTAATCAAAAGAGTAAATGACAAATTTTAAACGTTTTGGCTCACTAAGAAGTGTAATCGACAGAGGTTTTTCGTGAAACTCTTGCTCGATCTAGGTCAGTTACAATTCTTAGACGTGAAATTTTTGCTCGATTTCGTGAAGCTTTTGGTTGATTTTCTTTGATCTTGTCTGAACTTCTTACCAAGTAAGTGATGATCACTCTTATAATGCGTTATTGTTTGTTTTCTTTATTTTTTCATTTATATTTTTTCATACTTTCGTTTAGGATTTCACCATATTTTTCAACTAGGATTTCTCCATAGTTACTGATTGAGCTTCCGATCAGGGATTTGATAGTTTTCAACTAGAGTTTTTACTTACTGAATGTATTATTGTGAACTTGTTCAGCTTATGCATGCATGAATAATAGGGTTTCTGGTACTTAGTTTAAAGTTAGGGTTTTTTAGTAAAATTAAGATTCTAGGATTCTGATTCCAATATTCTATTCTGCATTGTTAAGTGTTGGATTTTTTTTGTAAATTCCTTATGTATATTTGTATGCTTGTGAGTAAAGTCAATATTTTAGGGGGTTTTAGGGTTCCAATTCATCAATTCTGTTTTGGTATTGTTAAATATTATAATTTTATGTAAATTTCCTTGTATAATTTTGTGCTTATGAGTAAAATTAGTATTTTAGATCTTGCCTCTATTATGGTGTTGTTGCCTATGTTTTGATGTTGTTATATGATTGATTATTATTGTGGTTATAAGTTGACCCCATGGCTACTAATAAGTACCTCAATTTAAAGTTCCAATTGGGGGTATCTTGGTGAATGAGGTAGGTCCAATATATATTGAGGGTAGGCTGAACATGTGTCTAATGTGGATGAAAATCATTTGTCAATTTCTGAACTTGCTAATTATGCTAAGTCTTTTGGGATTAGTAAGTTAGGAAAAACTTATGCAGTTCCATCTCTAGGAAGTGATCAGGTTGGATTGAAAAACGATAGGACATTTGTGATATTGCATTGTTTTTGCATGATGAAGACATAATAGATATTTATGTATGTCATGACTCTACTCTGGAGGATGTGGGTCCTACATCTGAAGCCCAGGTTAGTCAATCTTTCAAGTTAGTGAGTCTTTTAATGCGCTTGGAGAATCTGATGATTCCTTAAATGCACAAGCAAAAAATCAAAATATAGGGTTAGGGTTTTCTTCTACCTTTCTATCTAGTCAAAGAGTTGAGAATGAAAGGGTTGCAACTGTACAACAAGAAATTAATGATTTTTATTCTTCAATAGATTGGACTGATTTTGAAGAAGAAGTTTAATCGTAGATAATGATCAGAGACTCTTAATTGCCCAACTTTTGACGGATCTCATGTACGACTCGTAGATTTTTCTACGGACTGTACATGTCAACCATAAAAATCAACTTTAAGCTTTAAAATTTCACTAAGTATGGGGGTCACCTTTGAGACCAATCTACGACTCGTACATGGAGTGACGGGCCGTCCTGGTGAATCGTAAAAAGGATACTAATATTATTTTGAAAAAAAATATTTTCCCACTTCCTATGGTTGCCATCTATGGTCCGTAGAAGCTTCTACAATCCGTAGATCGGACCCGTAGACACAGACACCAGCCTAAAAACTGCATTTTCCTTCTTTTCAAATCTGAGGTGTTACATTCTTAGAATTGGAAGAGTCCCACATAAACAAACAAGTCTTATATTATAATTCATGAATTTAGCAAATGCAGTTTTGAAAAGATGGAGAAGGAAAAAATAAAAAATGAGAGAAAATTTATGAAATTTGAAAAGGGAGAAAGGTTTAGGGAGAATAAATAGAGAGAGATGTTCTGAAAAGAGAAAAAAAATTAAAGAAGAATGGAGATTTTTTTTTTATCGTTAGAGCTTTGTGATGTGGCAACAATTTTACTTCCTCACGCGTCTGATTAAGTTTGTAGTATATTTCTACGTCAGGTGGATAATACATGTTATGCGATTAATGAATAAATAAGTTCATTAGGGTATTTAAAACGGGTTATAGTTTAGGTGTACACTACATAAAAAGCTTCAAGTTCAGGGGGGTAATGATCCCCTTTGCCTAAAAAAACTCACAATCGCAGGCCACAATCCTAATTTTGACTTCGACTCTTCTCTGTTCTCCCATCTTTCATTCTCAGTAACTTAGTCGCGATGGGCCAAGGGCGTAAGGCGTCTCGATCTCTTCTAACTAATTAATCGCAGTCGAAGGTGTGTATCTCTCACTCACAATCTCGACTTTCGAGTCTCAATTCTTAGTCCTTATAGAATCTTTTTTTAGTGATTTTATTAATTATTGTGTACTGTTATAAATCACTAGAAATTTACATTGAATTGTTGAAGCCTGAACGTGAATTGTTGAGTGTTGAATGGGAGGTTTTGAGGTTTGAGTGTTTGTCACGCCCCGAGCTACCCTCGAGACGCGGACACGGGACCTAGGACCACAAGTGATCCCAAGCTAACCCTGCTGGCATGATCATGAGCATACTAGAGATAATAAACTGATGCGGAAGCTAAATCATAAATAAAATGAAAAAGATGGGGAATACCCATACACTATAACTGAGATATATCAAATCTGAGAGTTTAATGCAAAAGAGATATCAAACTCAAAATACTAAGCTGAATCTAACTATGTCTGAATTAAGCCTTTAAACTGACTAGAAATATTGGGACATGCCCCAACTAGATCTAGCAAAACTGAAACTAAAGACTAAAAGCGATAAAGATAAACATGTCACTAGTCCTCGAAGAATGAGGACTCACCACTGATGCTGCAGAACTGAAGATCGGAAATCGATCTAAGCGTGATCTGGATGCTGAGAACCTGAACCTACATCACGAGAAGATGTAGCGCACGTATGCGTTAGTACTTGAAAGGTACTGAGCATGCAGGATAGAGTAAAGCTGAAATAACATATAACTGAACAAAGCAATAAAGCAATGAAATAATCCGAACATGATATAGATACTGAATATACTAAATACTGAGCTAACTGATGCAATGGCAAATTTATAACATGCTGAGACTGAATACTGAATATACTGATAAATGGTCAATGCAATAGAGTCTGACTGAACTGTGGGAGCTACTAATAACCGACATAAACCACATGAGCTAAATGTGGAGTCCGATGTATACGCCCCATCGAGAGGACCCAATATACCCTGCCAGAGGTATAGAGGCATGCTGGCGTGATCACTAAACTGATGTTGCCCACAGAGGGGACTTACACCTACGTGGCTCGTAGTTCTGGGACTATATGGGTACGCTGAAACCCTAGTCCAACTCGGTATTATGCTACTCCCAATGAATTAAGTGGTTAACTAGTTATGACTGAATTTCTGTAAATACTGGATAGCTCGAAACTGAACATGCAAACTGAGAATGCAACAATTAATCTGATAATGATGCATTCATAAACTGAGGCATGTATAACTGAATATATTATGACTGGAATACTGAATAGCTCAAAATACTGACATGTAGATACTCATACTTGAAAACTCCTTTTTAGAAAACAATTCAACATCATATTATACTATGATCATTGATGACTTGGGAAGTCATACTGCATAAACATTGATGGTATATCTAGATACCATACTATTCATACATTGATGAACTACTCAATTGTCATACTAATCATGTTTTAGAAGCTCTTTCTCAAAACTCATCTTAACTTTCTCAAAAACTCAGTTTAAAACTCAAGTGTTGTCTTAAAGAAAAGCTTCTCAAGATTTATAACTCAAAATAGGGTTTATACTGAAATATACTGATAATATGGCATAAAACTGGAGCATGTATATCTGAATAACTAAAATATCTGACCTAGCATGTGTAATTTAAGAACTAATGAAATACATAGCTAGGGTTCTGAAGTTTATGTAAGAAACTGAGCAATAACATGATAATCTGATTTGGAACATTTAAATAACTAATTCATGATGATCTGCTGTAATTCTAGAAACCCTAGGTCTGTTCATAATCATGGAATCAAGAATCTGACTGAATTCTAGGGACCTAATGGGCGAAAGGAACCCATTAGTGAAATTCCACATACCTGGTGATGAATTCCACGGAGAAATCTTTCGATTTCGGGGCTGGAACTGAAGGAAACCTCGTTGCATTCTTGAACTAGGGTTCTTGACCTTTTTCTCCTTCTAGCATTCTAATTCTTCTAAGTTTGATTAATGATTTGACTTAGGTAAGTTCTAGTTATGTTTCTAGGCTTAAACTGATTAAAATCTCATGATTTAGGGTCTAAACGACGTATCTTAGGGGTTAAACGAAATAGGAAAAGACCAAAAGACCCCTGAATTAACTGCTGTCGGAGTGACTGACGGAATGGACTGACGGTCCATCGATTGGGTCCGTAGGTCGAGTCTGCCCGACAGGGCTTCACTAAAATGGGCATAACTTTTTACTCGGAGGTTGGAATTTAGCAAACTCGGTGGCGTTGGAAAGATAATTAAATTATCTATCTAACCATAGGTCATGGGACACACAATTAATTTTTTATAAGAGTTATGACCATCTGAAGTTGACCCATCAATATTTTTCATCTAACTAGCTGCTAACCTCATCTACGGTCAGACCTACGGACCGTGGATCGAATGACGGTCCGTGCTGGTCGACCGTAGGTTGTGTAAGAGGAATGGAAGGGAAGTCTCGATCCACGAACACAGACCACGAACCGTGGTCTGATCTACGGACCGTGGGTCTGTCCGTGAGTCGGGACTTAGCCAATTTTCTGAGCTGGTTTGGGGAGGGGTTGCAGTGGTGAACCACGGACCACCAACACGGGCCGTGGTCTGACCTACGGTCCGTGGATGGTGACCGTAAGTTGCACCTGCAACTTCTCAAAATCTGCATTCTTGTCTATTTTCGAATACGGGGTGTTACAGTGTTAATATCTTAAATAGTTTAGAATAATTTTGAGACTCACAAATCAATAATTAAAGTTTATAGTTTACATAACCACTGAATGTTGTCTTATCATTTTATTTTTTATTTACACCGAAAAATCATTTTAAAAAAATGGAATCAAATCGAGTCTAACTGGTTCATTTCAAAATTTTGGTACACATTTTTTCAAAATCGAATCAAATTATTTCGGTTCAAAATTAGGTGCATATTTTTTCAAATTCGAACATTGAAGAATTGAACGTTCACTCATAGTTTGTACTATGGAAAAAAGATCATAGAATAATAATGTAGGTAAAAAGACAGTTATTTACGTGAAGTTATACATGTTCTTGGTTATTCAATGTAATATATTCATTACTCATTAAGTGTCTTGCGACAAGAGTTAATATAAAAAATAATCACAATAATATTCATAATCAATAAAATCAATTTCAGTGAAATAATTTAAATTTAATAATAAAGTACTTCATGAAAATTATTAAAATCGGCCAATGCATCAATAGTCAAATTATGTCGAACCTTTCAATATAAAAAAACAGGTCAATATATTTATTAACATGTCAGCAGAGAACAAATAAATCAATAATTGCAGCATAGGACAAACTAAAAAGTAATCACATATCAGCTTAAGGGCAAATCCAAAATAGAAAAATTCTAATAAATTTTCATTGCTCAAAAGTGATGCATCGCGACACCAACCAACAGTGCCCAATTGTTATTTGGACCAACCTAATTGTTTAAAATGTTTCATTATGTCTCAAAAATGTGTTTAAAGATCATTTCTTTTAACAATCAAGTTCAACAATTCTCTTCACAAGGCAAATCATGTACATATACATATTTCATAGTATGGAATCAAAATACGATAGATTGGTGCAAACTTGTCCCGCACACACATAAAGTCATATCACATCACCATTAAGATCAAAGAATGTTAACAAAAAGAGGCATACCTCAATTTCTGCTAAAAAGACTTTTAAACATATTCCACCTTGTTCAACGACAGTTATACAATTAACTACAATTATAAAGTTTAGAACTTTGATCAATTTTATTAAACTCTCACCTTCTTTTTTTTTATAAAAAAAGGATTCTAGTCAAAATCCATGCTCTTAAGATTTTTAGAATCAACCAATAATTATGCATCTTTCAATAGATTACACGAACCTCAATTATTGATTTAATCGTTGTAATTAAGCAGTGAGTTTTATCTTTCAAAGATTCTCCAAAAATTTCTTTTTTTAGTGATCTTGAATTCGTTTGCTGAAATCTAGGGATTAGAATGTTGAATCTCACATTTAACCCTTGTTTATTCAATGTAATAATCATAAGAATTGAGTAGGTTACAAAACTCTAGGGCGTTTCTTGATACAATGTATTTATGCATTTAAGCACCATATTTTACCTATATGTTTTGTGTATAAACTTAGGAATATCCAAGTAATTTATGTATAATTGATGTGATAAGCTAATAAATATGATTAGATTGATTTCGGGCTTAACATAACAAGGAATGACCCAAAAGATGAATTAAAACTTAAAGTGAAGTGTTCTAAACTAAAACACATCCAAGAAGACACAAGAATGAAGTATGGGGCGGGGGACACATGCATGATAATTGTCATTCCCCGAGCCTACATCCTGGATGTGGCCGAAACTCGAGAACCATTGTTGGCCCCAAGCGAACCCTTGGTCTGGCCCAACTCTCAGCGGAAAACTTACTTAACATAAGATAAACTCAAATGTAAAACTTAACTCAAATATCTCAAAAGATAAACTCATAATATATATAAGAATATTCAACTAGCTAGAAATATGCAACTCAAGTCTTTAAAACATTAACAACTGAAAATGAAAAGACTCATGAACTACTGTCTACTTATCTATAAAGCCTCTAATACTATGAAGTATGTCGGGACAATACCCTCGATCATCCTAACAAACTGAAGTAACTGAAGATAAATAATGGATCCTCCTGAAGCAAGGAGGCTCACCAAACAACTCTGGAACTCAACTGGATCAACAAAGCGTTGGTTGATGATCCTGGTTACCTGTATCTGCATCATAAAAGATGCAGGTCAAATGGCGTCAGTACATGGAATGTACAAGCATGCAAGGGGCAATCTAAAACATGACATATTCTTGAACTGAAACTGAAGAAACAACTTACCTCATCTCAACTCAACTCAACCTCAACTCAATTCAATATAAAGCAATAACAGTAATACAATATAGAGAAAAACGTTTAAAACAGTAGATAACAAGTCAATGTATTGGAAAATACAATATAACTCAGTTTGTATGTAAAAATAAATTCTGTTTGGGAGATTCTCTAACCGACAACCATCACTATGAGTTATGTGATGATACAACGTCTTGCCCACGCAGCCAGAATTGTCATATACCTTGCCGGGGTATAGAACTCCTCAACTAAGTGAATCCACTAGTCTATGCTAAAAAGCAATAAGGAATCATCTAAAAAGTATGACTCTTTCTACCCATGTTGGCTACATGGTTTATGAGGGCTGTGAGTTGTTAGAACTCTCCCCCGTGACGGTGTTCAATACTACTCCCAAAATATAACGTAGTTCATATGTTTTAAAGAAAACATTTCCTCATCCTTAACTTTGAGATTATTACTCAAAAGGTTTCTCTAAAAAAAATAGTACTCAAAACTGCTCATGAACTATTTTGAAAATCGGTGTTTCCTCTCATCTTAAATGTAAAAAAATTTACTCTTGGGAATAATTAGTTCCCATATATCATTTTCAAGAAAATGAACTCAACTCTACTCTTCCTCAAACTCAAATGCTCAAGTCCTAAAACAAGTTTAAAAGATTGTAAAAGACTTCTCAAAATGACTTGAAAGAACTCTTAAGAATTTACTTTAGCTCTACCTTGAAGTTGAATTATGGATTCAAGGTTATAATTCATGTTATGAATGATCTCATGATAATTAAATGAGTTTTAGATAGTTAAATAATAAGAAACGAGCGAAAAACATTGTCTGGAGAGTAAGGGCGTGATGCGGAGATGAATTAAAATATTTGATCGCGAAATAATTTTTGAAATAGTGGAGTCTGCGTTCTCTCCACGACGTGAGAGAGAGAGAGTTTATCTGGGGAGCAAGTCTGCAACGTGGACCTGACACTTAATTTCTCCCCGATCTTTTCTCCTAAACTCGATTCAACTCATACCCACTGAATTTTTAAGGTAACACTCTTGAATTCTTATAACCCAGAACAATCCCAGTGAAACCCACTCAAGAACTATCAATTTACTCAACCCCTTAACAACATCTTCGCCTCAAGGACTCAACCAAACATCTAAAATTCAAGAACGAATAGCAACACTTCAAGAAACTCACCAAGAACTTAATTTCTCAATCTTTATTGATGAATTCGATAACATAAAACATGATTGGCGTGTGGGTGAACGAACCCAACACTGTGAAAACATACATACCTCGATTTGGCGAAACAAATCCTCGATTCGCAAGAGATCTTGATGTTCTTTCTTTTTTTCTTCTTGAACTCTCTTCTAACACCCTAAGCGTAATTTAGGATTTGTAAAACTGACCCAAATCATATTTGACCCCAAAATATTACTATGTTTTAATCTGATGGGGTTAGGAAAAGACCAAAATACCCCTAACTAATTCGGGTAACTTTCCTTAAATGGATATGCTAACTTTAAATGGAAATATCTCCCTCATCCAAACTCGAAACTTAGCAAACTCGGTGGCGTTGGAAAGAGGATTCTAAGACCTTTCATTTCATCTTATGGGCTACCTAACTCATCATGTATTGAAAGTTATGGTCATTTGAAGTTGACCCAAAACTCACAACTTAAGCATAACTTGTAAAATTTCAGATTTGGCTCTTTCTAAATTTAGATCTTTGAAATATCGAGGTGTTACAATATCTCCCCCTTGGGAAAATTTGTCCTCGAATGAGATTACTCTAAGTAGACTAAGGGTGGTAATATCTAACACCCAACTTAGACACTCAACATGAAATTTAACACAACATTTCAACTTAAAAAGTACCAAGAAAAGGATTAGTACCTTGATTTGGTTCTCCGGACTCAAAGAGATGTTGGTATCTCTTCTTCATATCCTCCCCAGCCTCCCAAGTAGCTTCCTCAACAAATAGATTTCTCCACAAGACCTTGACTAATGCTACCTCCTTGGTTCACAACTTGCGAACCTGATGATCCAGAATCTGAACGGGAATCTCTTCATGAGATAAGGTATCCTTAATACCAATATTTTCAGTATAATAAGTGAAGGATCGCCCATACACTTCTTCAACATTGTGATGTGAAACACTGGATGGACTGCTGTTAATTCTGACGGTAGCTCCAACTCATAGGCTACATTGCCAATCCTCTTGGATATCGTGTAAGGACCAATATACCAGGGGACTGATTTTCCCCTTCTTACATAATCTCATAACACCCTCCATGGGTGACACCTTCAAGTAAACCCAATCATCCACCTCCAACTCTAAGTCTCTTCTTCTAACATCAATATATGATTTCTAACGACTCTGTGCTGTTTTCAACCTTTCTTGAATAGTCTTCACCTTCTCCATAGCTTGATAAACCAAGTTTGGTCTTATCAACCCAGCTTCACCAACCTCAAACCATCCAATAGGAGATCTATATCTTCTCCAATAAAGAGCCTCATAGAGAGTCATTTGGATGCTAGAGTGATAATTGTTATCATAAGCAAACTCTATTAAAGGTAAGTGATCATCCCAACTACCCTTGAAATCGATCACACACACCCTCAACATATCCTCTAAATTCTTAATTGTACGCTCTGCTTGACCATCAGTCTGAGGATGAAAAGCAGTACTCAAATTTACCTTGGAACTCAAACCTTTCTGGAAAGACTTCCAAAATTGTGTGGTGAATTGTGCACCTCTATCTGAAATAATGGACACCGAAACTCCATGAAGTCTGATTATCTCTTAAATATATAACTTGGCATAATCCTCTGCTGTAAAAGTAGTTCTTACCGGCAAAAAATGGGCTGATTTAGTCATTTGATCTATAATCACCCAAATCGAATCATGTTGCCTGCGAGACCGTGGTAAACCAGTAATAAAATCCATATTAATCATCTCGCACATCCATTCCGGAAGTTCTATGTTTTGAGCCATACCATCGGGCTTCTAGTGCTCTACCTTAACTTGTTGGCTATTCGGGCACTTAGCAATGAACTCTGCAATACCCTTCTTCATACTACTCCACTAATAGATTTCTCTCAAGTCACGATACATCTTTGTGGAACTAGGATGGATAAAATATATGGAGCTATAAGCTTCCTCTATGATCCTCCCTTGGAGTACATCCACCTTTGGTACACACAATCTACCTTGATACCTCAACACTCAATATCCTCCTTATTCAAAAGTCATCACTTTTTTATTATGAACCTTTGCCTTTAATTCAAGCAAAATAGGGTCTTGGTCTTGTTTCTCTTTCACTTCAGACACTAATGATGATTCAACCCCATTCATCACCACCACTCCTTCTTAATTAGAATCCATTAATCGGACTCCCAATTGTGCAAGTCTGTGCACATCTTTGGCTAATTCTTTCTTTCCTCCTCAGCATGGGCAGTACTACCCATATACAATCTGCTCAAAGCATTAGCAACAATAGTAGCCTTACCTGGGTGATAGAGAATACTCATATCATAATGCTTGAGTAACTCCAACCATCTCATTTGTCTGAGATTAAGCTCTTTCTGACTAAACATATACTGAAGACTCTTGTGATCGGTAAACACATCTACATGAACACCATAAAATAGTGACGCCATATTTTCAAAGTGAACACTACAACAGCCACATCTAGATCATGGGTTGGGTAATTTCTCTCGTGAATCTTAAGTTGTCTGGAGGCATAAGATATAACCTTGTCATTCTGCATTAATACACAACCCAATCCAACTCTGGACGCATCACAATACACCATAAAACCTTGCGTACATTCTGGTAAGGTTAATACTGGGGCAGAAGTCAACCTAGTTTTCAATTCCTGAAAGCTTTGCTCACAAGCTTCAAACCATTGAAACATAATTATTTTCTTAGTCAACTTGGTCAATAGGGATGAAATAGATGAAAACCCCTCGACAAACCTTCTATAATAACCTGCAAATCCCAAGAAGCTCTTAATATATGTTGCAGATGTTGTCTAGGTCGGTTCTGCACTGCCTTTATCTTTTGAGTGTCAACTTGAATCCCATCACCAGAAACAATATGGCCTAAGAATGCCACAGACTCAAGCCAAAATTCACATTTAAAGAATTTAGCATACAACTCTCTATCCTTGAGAGTTTGAAGAACTACTCTGAGATGACTAACATGATCCTCCTCATTTCTTGAATAAATCAAAATGTCATCAATGAAAACGATAATAAACATATCAAGATAAGGCTTAAACACTTTGTTCATAAGGTCCATGAACGCTGCAAGAGCATTAGTCAAACCAAAAGACATGGCTAGAAACTCATAATGACCATAACGGGTCCTGAAAGCTGTCTTAGGGATATCACTTTCTCTTACTCTCAACTGATGATAGCCAAATCTGAGGTTTATCTTAGAAAAACAAGTGACACCCTGAAGTTGATCGAAAAGATCATCAATTCTCGGAAGATGATACTTATTCTTGATAGTAACCTTGTTCAACTGACGGTAATCTATACACATCCTAAGAGAACCATCTTTCTTCCTCACAAATAAGACCGGAGCACCCCAAGGTGAGACACTTGGTTGAATGAAACAATTATCAAGAAGGTCTTTCAACTTCTCTTTTTAACTCTTTCAACTCAGCTGGAGCCATTCTATATGGCGTAAGGGAGATAGGATGCGTATCAGAAAGAATATCTATACCTAAGTCTATTTGTGAACTTTATTTTTATAAGAAAATTGATCCACGATCATTGATTGGCATTCCAGATACCATACTAATCGAGAAATCATCAAAAACATTGATGATATATCTGAATGTCATTCATGCCATATGGCCAATCATTATTAAACATACTGATCAGTTCATCAATTATGATACTTGACATAATCTAAGAGACAGTCTAGTTGAAAGCATATAAGTAATGACAATCATTCATAACGAGAGATACTTCAATCGAAAGCACCATATTTCCATGAAAAATCTGATAATCATATAAACTAAATGATACATTTTTTTAAATCATCCTTGATTCAAAAAAACCTTCATAACATAATACATGAATATTTAAATAGCTTTATTCACGATCATAAAATACTTGTATAGCATGGGTTCATGTAAATATCATTGAAAATATTGAGATATAATCAAATCATGCATAATAAGATCATCCATGAAGAATAAGCTGAAATTCATTAAAAACTCATAAGAAATCATGAAACTCTAGAATTAGGTATGAATCATAACTTGAGATTTTGAGGTTTCTTTAGGCCTCAATGGGTGAAGTAGAAACCATTGATGAATTTATCACATACCTTGATGAAAATCCTAGGTGAAATCTTCAATGGAGGCTTGAGATCCTTGAAACCTAATATACCGTGAGTTTACGGTATTGCTAATACATTTCACTTACAAGTTGTGTGTGTCTAGGGTCTTTTTGTAATGGTGTTTATGTGTTTTTATCATATTTTGCAGGAAAGATGTTCAGGCGCGAAAGTAAAGAGACAGCTGAAAGAAATGCAGAAAAGGGCATCTACGAAGGTGATCTACGGACCGTAGGTCCATTGACGCTTCGTAGATGCTAGACGTAGATCAGCAGGCAAGGCATGGAAGGCAAATCAGGGAAATCTGACCAAGTGTGGAACCACGGTGACCATTGATGGTCCGTAGATTGATCTACGGACCGTACTGTTGATCCGTAGATTGATACTGCGAAGGTTCCAGTACCTGATTTTTGAAGATTCTAAGTGTGGAGCTACGGAGGGGGATTGACGAACCGTAGATCGATCTACGGTCCATAGTGCAACTCCGTCGTTTGCTTCAGAGAAGCTGATTTTTGGAAGCTGAAATATTTTCCAAGTCCTAGCTGACGGAGGAGACTCACGGATCATAGATCCATTAACGGTCCGTGAGTCAGTCCCGTGGAATTAAGACGCGTCCCAGAACAAACTTTCCTTATTTTGTTTCCCTTTTAATTTAGGACTTGTTTTCTATAAATAGGGCATGTAAACCTCATTTTTGGGGTTAGACTTTATTACTTTTGTTCTAGTTCTTGACTTGGGAGATTAACTTGCAACTTTAGCAATTTTTAATTTCCTAAGTTCGTTTTGAAGATTTTGGTGTTGCAATACAAGTTGAATTTCTGGGTTTATTATTCTTCTTACGTAAGTTCATAATTATTTCATCTAAAACAATGAATTGTGTTCATATGATTTTGGGTAACTAAACCCCACAACTAGGGTTGTGGGAACCATGAGCAATTAAAAAAGTATAAATAGTAAATAAGCAATTCTTGAATAGTGTTTTGCTTGCATTGATAATCTTTCGTTTAGAAGTTTTTTTAACGAGTGCACACGTTAGAACTCGTCTTGTTGCTACTTGCCGGACCAAGGAGGTAATCAACAAGAAAAGAATTATCAACATAGATTTAGTGTGATACTATCTAATAGGCTAGTGTCGATTGGTGCGAAGTAATAACTAAGCCAAACATCGATTATGATGTCTAATATGAGGTAAATGTAAGGGTTAGTAAATTATACACACGTAGCCGGACTTAGGTGTGGGGTGAAATTCTCTAAATGCCGGACCAAGGATTTAGAGATACCTAACTTATCAATTTGCATGTAGAACACTAGGAAATGATTTCTATTACTAGGATTACTGCGTTATGAGCTTGTGGGGACCACGTATACCCTAGCTATTTCTCTCATATTGATAACAACTAAAATTGACTCTTGATTACTGATTATTTATTGAATTCTAAAAATTTGTTTCACAAATCCCCCCCCCCCCCATAATTACTTGTTTATGGAAGTAATTTGACTAATTGAATATAATTGTTGGTTAAAGTAAAGTCTAAACCATTTTTCTCGTGGGATCGACCCCTACCTACAAGTTGGGTTCTTTACTTGATAACGATCGTTTATGCTTCTTTAGGGAGGTGTAATTTGAGCGTATCAAATTTTAGCACCGCTGTCGGGGATTTTTGGCTTTTAGATTTAGTTTAACTACATTATTGAACGTTAGTCAAATATTTCCTAATTTTACTTTTTCTTTTTGTTTTTGTCTCTCTTAGGTTCTGACTCTAGTGTATGCCAAGTACACGGAGCCAGAGTGAACCACTTACTCCCTACGACCCAGAGTTGAATCGAAATTTGCGAAGAATGAACAATCAAGGAGTTCAAGTTAATCCTATCGGAGGCAACTTAGGTGATGAAGTTGAGTTGCAACCCCCGAGGGTAGGTGGCTGGGGGAGACAATTAGGCTCTAGCTGAAAATCAATTGGGAGATGCAGTAAGGGTGCATGGCCCACCAGGCCCTCAACTGCATGACAACTATAGAGGCAATGTTAACATTGCTGACTCAGATGGGGCTCTTGTCCTACCCCTTTTTCCTCTGGGGCACACATTTGTAGTGAGCGGTAGTTTGATGCAGATGCTTACAACGAGGGGCTTATTCTCGAATTCGCCATCGAAAGACCAACATGATCACATAGCCAAGCTAAGTGCGGTTTGCAAGAGCTGTGTGGGTCGACCAGACTTGGATATGGATGTCATCGGGTTACGAGTGTTCCCTCTATCACTGACAGGCGATGCTACTGTATGGTTCACTGAGCTTCCTTATAACTCAATATATACATGGGACCAACTGACGGATATGTTCTTAGCAAGTTATTATCAAGTGTCCAAGAAGCTCAATCACAAAGATAGGGTCAATAATTTTGTAGCATTACCTGGAGAGTCTGTCATTAGCTCTTGGGACAGATTCACTGCATTTGTAAAAGGTGTTCCGAATCACCATATTGATGATGAGTCACTGAAGGAATATTTCTATCGAGGTCGGGATGACAACAATAAAGCAGTGCTTGATACTATTGTTGGAAGATCATATAGTGAGTGCACATATTCACATATTGCAGAAAAATTAGAGAAGATCTCTCACAACAATAAAGCATGGAGCACTAGGAGGTCGGATACTGGGAGAAACACATTTTTCGTTCATGCTACGAACAACCAGTCTGCAGAGGAGATTCGTGAGGAGATGGCTCAGATGAGGACCGAGTTAGGGTTGGTATTGAAACATGTGAGTGGAGGTGCAGAAAAGGTAAATGTTGTGAATTACTTGACTAGAACGCCACCACCAGTTGAAGAGAATTACTATGAAGATGATGCTTATGCGGTGAATGATTAGACGGGGGTTTTTCGACCAAACGCCCAAGGATCAAACACGGAAAATTGGCGCCAAGGTCAAGGAAACCAAGTTCGAAACTATGACAATTACAACTGAGAGGGTCAATATGTCCGGGATGGGAACTTCAATCACGACAACAACTACAACCGAAACAACTATGGCAACAGAAACGATCGGGTTGGACCTTATGTTCCCCCTCAAAATCGAGAATCTGATACTAGGGAAGCTGGAGGCAATATGGTGCGTATTGAAGATATGATGCATAAGATGATGAGAATGTTTGATGCAACTGATGAGAATGTGAAGGAGATGAGAAACTACTTGTCTGGTATTGGTCAAAAGGTTGATTCCCATGTAGTGTCAATAAAGCATCTAGAGCAGCAGATAAGTCAGTTGTCTACTACAGTGAACCCACGTCAACCTGGCACTCTTCCTAGCAACACCATCCAGAATTCAAAGAATGATGGTCATTGTAGGGCAGTTACTACTCAAGGGGGTAAGAAAACCATAGATCCACCTATGCCGTCTGTGGTGGATGTTGAGATTAGAAAAGAAGATGATGTGGTAAATGTTAGGGAAGAATTTGAGAATGCAACAGAGAAAGAAGCAGAGATATCTCAGAAAGTGGACCCTATACCTAGACCTACACCATATTTTCCACAGAGGTTAGTGAAGAAGACTAAAGATGGTAAATATCGCAGGTTTATTACTATGTTGAAGCAGTTTTCCATCAATGTTCTTTTGATAGAGGCTTTGGAGCAAATGCCTGGGTATGCGAAGTTTATGAAAGATATGGTGACAAAGAAAAGGTTTGTGAGTTTTGAAGATGATGATAGATTGCAGCATTGTAGCGCTATTGCTACAAGATCTCTTGTGCAGAAGAAGAAAGACCCTGGTGCTTTCACGATCCCATGTACTATAGGGTTGTTACACGTTGCTAAGGCATTGTGTGATCTTGGTGCTAGCATCAACCTCATGCCATTGTCTATTTATAAGAAGTTAGGTCTAGGGAATCCAAAGCCTACTACGATGCGGCTACTTATAGCCGATCGTACCGTGAAAAGGCCCATTGGTGTACTCCATGATGTGCTAGTAAAAGTGGAGTCGTTCATCTTTCCAGCGGTTTGTGATTCTTGACTGTGAGGTTGATTTTGATGTTCCCATCATCCTTGGGAGACCATTCTTTGCCACAGGTCATGCATTAGTTGATATGGAGAAAGGACAGATGAAGTTTGGACTGAACAACGAAGAAACAACTTCCAATATTTGTAGGTCCATGAAGCAGAGTGGTGAGCTCCAAACGGTATCTGCTATAACTTACAGAGTTGAGAGTGGAACAGAAGTGCAAATTGAAGAGCGACTTGGTGTTGAGGCACTAGCAGCAGTTATGATGAATTTCGATAGTAATGGTATTGAAGAGTACGATGAGTTAGTAGCTGCACTAGATAGGTGTGAATATCAGTCAAAACAAAAGAAGTATGAATTAGACATGAAGAATCGTGAGTCTCCACCAGCGAGACCATCTATTGTGGAGGCACCGAAATTGGAGCTTAAGGCTCTACCACCACATTTGAGGTATGTATTCTTGGGCAGAGATAACACTTTGTCGATCATCATTTCGGCAGAACTAAATGTAAGACAAGTAGAGTGCTTGGTGACTGTGTTAAAAAGGTTCAAGAGAGCTATTGCGTGGACTATTGCGAATATTATTGGGATTCCTCTTGGTATTTGTTCCCACAAAATCCAACTCATGCCAGATCACAAACCTAGTATTGAGCATCAAAGAAGATTAAATCCACCTATGCAAGAGGTAGTTAAAAAGGAGATCATCAAGTGGTTAGATGCTGGAGTTATCAATCCCATTGCAGATAGTAGTTGTGTATGCCCTGTTCAATGTGTGCCCAAGAAAGGTGAGATTACTGTGGTGCCTAATGAGAGAAACGAGCTTGTTTCGATGCGGTCCGTGACTGGATGGAGAGTCTGCATGGACTACCGGAAGCTAAATGCTTGGACAGAAAATGACCATTTCCATATGTCATTCATGGATCAGATGTTAGATAGGCTTGCTGGTAAGGGTTGGTATTGTTTTCTTGATGGTTATTCAGGCTACAATCAGATTTCTATAGCTCCGGAGGACCAAGAGAAGACCACATTCACTTGCCATTATGGGACTTTCGCCTTCAAACGGATGCCCTTTGGGTTGTGCAATGCTCCAGCGACCTTCCAGCGTTGTATGATGTCAATAATTTCTGATATGGTGGAGGACACTATTGAAGTGTTCATGGATGATTTCTCTGTGGTAGGTGACTCTTTTGATCGATGTTTGGATCATCTGGCTGAGGTGCTTAAAAGGTGTGAAGACTGCAATCTGGTGGTAAATTGGGAGAAGTGTCATTTTATGGTAAATAAGGGATAGTTATGGGTCATCTAATTGCTGAGAAGGGCATTGAGGTAGATAAAGCGAAAGTTGAGGTAATTGAAAAGCTTCCACCACCTATCTCTGTAAAAGGTGTTCGAAGTTTTCTTGGGCATGCAGATTTCTATAGAAAGTTCATCAAAGATTTCTCTAAAATTGCACATCCATTGTGCAAACTACTCGAAAAGGAGTATAAGTTTGATTTTGAAGATGCTTGTCTAAGAGCATTTGGAGAGTTGAAGGAAAAATTGGTTACTGCACCTATCATTATTTCACCAGATTGGGGACAACTGTTTGAGGTAATGTGCGATGCGAGTAGAGTGGCGCTTGGTGTAGTATTGGGATAGAGGCGAGAGAAAATTCTCTATCAAATTTACTATTCTAGCAAAGCTCTAAATGTGGCCCAGAAGAATTATATTGTGATTGAACAAGAGCTTCTTGTAGTGGTTTTCGCATTTGAGAAATTTCGAGCCTACTTGCTTGGTACCAAGGTCATAGTACACACTGACCACTCTGCATTGAGATATTTGATGGCAAAGAATGATGCAAAGCCGAGGTTTAATTAGATGGGTATTATTGCTGCAAGAGTTTGATTTTGTGGTAAAAGAAAGAGGATCGAAAATCAAGTTGCTGATCACTTTTCCAGATTAGAGGAAGAGGCTATGCTAAAGCTTGGTGATAGGGCTGAAATTAATGATGTTTTTCCAGATGAACAAGTATTGGTTGTTTCTCATGATCTGATTGCTTGGTTTGCAGACTTTGCTAATTATTTGGCAAGCAATATTGTACCCCCGGATTTGTCTTTTCACCAAAGGAAAAAGTTTATGCATCATGTGAAGAAATTCTTTTGGGATAAGCTTACTTGTATCGTAGTTGTGCTAATGGGATTATTCGTCGTTGTGTACCCAAAATTGAGATGTTGAGTGTACTTGAAGCATGTCATTCATCGCCTCTTGGTGGGCATCATAGTGGTATTCGAACTGCACATAAGATTTTGCAGTGTGGGTACTATTGGCCTACTATCCACCAAGATGCTCATGATTTCGCCAAGTCTTGTGATCGTTGCCAAAGAGAAGGAGGGATTTCAAAGAGACAAGAGCTTCCTATGAATCCTATATTGGTTATAGAGTTGTTTGATGTTTGGGGCATTGATTTTATGGGTCCATTTGTGAGTTCGCATGGGATGAAGTATATTCTTGTTGCAGTTGATTATGTATCGAAGTGGGTGGAAGCAGTTGCGCTCCCCAACAATGAAGGTAAAAGTGTCACCGCATTCTTGAAAAAGAATATCTTCTCCAGATTTGGTACACCAAGGGCGATTATCAGTGATGAAGGTTCCCACTTTTGTAATAAGTTGTTCAAGGCGCTACTTGAGAAATATGGTGTCCACCACAATGTAGCCACTCCTTACCATCCGTAGACTAGTGGACAAGTTGAAGTGTCCAACAGAGAGATCAAACAGATTTTGGCAAAGACTGTTAATGCTAATATAACTGATTGGTCAAGGAAGCTTGATGATGCTCTATGGGCCTATCACACTTGATACAAGACTCCCATATGTATGTCTCCTTACCAACTAGTATATGGGAAGTCTTGCCATTTACCGGTAGAGCTAGAGCATAAGGCTTTGTGGGCAATGAAGAAGCTAAATTTGGATTGGGGTGCCGCATCTAATCAAAGAATGAATGACTTGAATATGCTTGATGAGTTTCACCTAAAAGCTTATGAAAGTTCAGCCTTGTAAAAAGAGAAGATGAAGAGGTATCAAGATTAAAGAATTGAAAAACGAGAATTTGTTGTGGGTGATCTTGTGCTTCTATTCAACTCTAGGTTGCGCTTGTTTCCGAGCAAACTCAAATCCAAATGGACCGGGCCATTTTTGCTCACAAAAGTGCTTCCTCATGGAGCGGTTGAGCTTGAGAACAGTGATGGAACAAGGTTCATGGTTAATGGTCAAAGGATCAAGATCTATCTGGGAAACACAGAAAGTGTGCAAGAAGTTGTGGAGGCCTATCATCTTGATGAAGTCTGAATAATCAAGAGGCATGTGTCGTGCCGCAACGTTAAATCAAGCGCTGCTTGGGAGGCAACCCAAGATGTACAACCTAGCCAACGATAGGTTTTTTGTTTTCCATCTAGCAGTTTTTGTGTTTAGTTGATTCTTTGTATTAATTTAGATGTAGTGTTGGCTAAATTAGCATAGGGTCCGTGTCTAAAAGGTGTCCAGAAAATGTAAAAGAATAGCCTAATGGTTGCTACATGTGCAGGTACGCTATGCAAAATCTGCAGAAATTGATCTGGTGCAGAGGTCTACGGACCCCATCGACGGTCCGTCGATCCATCCACAGACTGTGGATGGTGTCCGTAGACCCCAGGTAAGTCCCTAAACTTTTCCAAGTGTAAAAGTGATCTACGGTCCCAATCTACGGACCGTAAAGCAACCCACGGACCGTCAACGGGGTATTGTGGGTCCAAAACCCTAATTTTGTCTGACCCGACTGGACCCCCTATTTAAAATCTCCCAATTTTAAATCATTCCACTTCCCTCCATTTACCCACAAACCGTTTCATAACTTCCCAAACTCCTTAAATCACTCCCCTAAAATCACTCCATAACTCCCCCATAATTTTATCCCTTTCATTCCCTATAACTCCCACGATTCTTTTCCATTCCGAATACGAATCAGTCCATATTCCAAAAAAAAGGGTCTGGTGTTTAGGTTAGTAACGAAGAGGTGGTTTTTTGCCTTGAAAACATATGGCATCACACCATTCCCGTAGTTGTAAGGTAATAGACTTTTTCTTCACTTTGAATTTCGATTCATTAATAGACTAAAGAAAGTCAGGGATTGGGTCTTGACCTTAGGTAATTGTTTGATGAAATTGCATGATAAAATTGGAAGTTACAATACCCTTGGAACGATAGATAGTGATTGTGTTGCCTTGTTATATGTGATTATAAGTCTAAATGTAAGTTTCGACTTAGGTTTCCAAAGTTTGTCTTAAACACTGGTTAAAATGATTCATTGGAATCCTGAGAATAACAAACTAGCATGAGTAATTGTTGAAATTGATGGTTAGACTAGGATATTGTTGAAAATGGTCTAAGATGTGGGCGTGAAAATAAAGAATGGCTGAAACCTAGCACAGGTCACATCCACGATACCCCGTCTACGGACCGTAGATCAATCTACAGACCGTAGATTAGGTTCGTGGGTGGATGCACTTGAAAATTTTCACCAAGTGTGAAACCACGGATGTGGACTACGGTCCGTAGATCAATCTACGAACCGTTCTGTACATCCGTGGTTTCCATCTACAACCAATATTGTTGGTCCCCTAATCCACAGAAGGGTTCCACGGACCGTAGATCAATCTACGGACCGTAGGTCCCCTCCGTGGATGACCATTGTAGCCACTGTCTGAATATTTTTTTAATTTTTTTTTGTTACTATTTTTTTTTAGTTCTAAATTTTTCCGAGTATGTCTATAGTTAGTTTTGGCACTAATATCGCTTCCACAGGCACGATGGAACCCAAGAAGCTAGTCACCTACTAAAAAAGGGGCAAGTCAAAATCTGTTGCAACTAGCTTCAGGTTAATCGATGAGGTCACGAATACAGGAAAAGATCCAGCATATGTTCCTCCCAACACAAGGACTTCCCCCACTGCACCCCGAGCCACCTGAGGCACCCCCCGAAAGGTGATTCCCGATGTAGTCACTGTCTCCTAGTCTGATGAGGAGCACACACTGATTGGGCCACCAACTGGGGCTGCTTCCAATTCAGCTATTGGGTCTACGTCTGGCTCCGAGTCTGCCCAGGCTTCGGGCTCTGAGTCTAGCCATGCTTCAGGGTCCAAGTCTGCTCATGCTTCGGGGTCTAAAGCCAAGTCAGCCACAAGGTCCGGCCAGAATGACCAAGCAACCTCATCTGATGAGGCCACTAGCTCAGAGTCAGTACCTGTACCAAAGAATGAGGACCCTACTCCAGTGGCCGGCGAGCCATATAGATGGTGTGTTGAGGGCCAATGGCAAATCTATGGGGATGCCAAGATGAAAAATGACAAAGAGAAGATGGTCCGACTGATTACAGAGGAGCGCAGAGTCCTCACAGGGAGCTTGTACACTGTCCCCGACATCCATCGACTTTTTAACCTTCACAAGTGTGATTGGATAGCTCGAGACTCTGGGACTTATAGTGAGGAGATTGTACGAGAATTCTACGCCTCCTATGCCGCCACTCTCCGTGGTTCGATCTCCAAGTGGTCAAAGCCCATAGCTCAGGACCCTTTCAATTCCACTGTGGTCCGAGGTTGTCCGGTGGACATATCACATGCCACCATCAGTCGTTTTCTCTATGGTCCTACCACGGGTCACTCTTGGTCACTAAACACAGCGGAGTTTGATTACAGATGGGACATCGTGCGGAGCAGCGCTTTCCAGAGGAATGTTGAGCAGCGAGAGGATGTTATACTGTGGTTAGCCAAATACATTGCTACAGATGGAGAGCATGCGGAGTGGGTCGCCACACCACGGTTGGGTATACGAAAGGCCACATTAAATTTTGTGGCCAAGTTCTTTTGGTTGTTGGTGCGTAATAGGGTGTCGCCTACAAAAGCTGATAACCAACTCACATATGATAGAGCGGTCATGGCTGCAGCATTGGTAGCAGGAGTGGAGATTGACTTTGCCCGCATGCTGCTGGCAGAGATTCACGAGAGGGCATTCAAGACCTCCACTACTTACCCCTTTCCATGTTTGATTTTCCAATTGTGCAGGGACTCTGAAGTTCTGATCTGGCATTGTGACAGGCTAATCCACCATACAGGGACTTTGGATATAGGCCTCATTCGAGATGAGGCAAATGTGGCGGTACCTCACAGAGAGCCCCAGGTTGAGGTACCTCCCTTGGGTGCAAATCTTGCAGACACGGTGGGGCAGGCAGAGGGCGGTGACCCCATTATGCCAGATCACACCGATACTATCTCGGCCTCATCTTTGCAAGCTACTAGTAGGGCTCCTAGCTCATCCCGGTCCACACCACCATTAGGAGTTGTTGTTGTCCCATTGACTAGAGTATAGAAATTAGAGACTCAGATGGCCACACTGCTGCACCACATCCAACCTTGGATGCAAAAGTCGATAGCTGAGTCCGAGGCCAGAATGGAGCGAAGAATGGAGGGCATGATAGATCGGAAGATCTAGGGCGTTAATAAGCATCTCAATGCCTTTGAATTGAGAGTCCTTGAGCGACCAGCCCCGACCATGGATCTATCCTCTTTTCAGTTCAAGTTTGCCAGTTTCCGGGACGACGTTGATGTCATTCTTGCCACCCCTACATTTGAGCCTCAGGCTGCACCTACAGTAGAGCCTCAAGCTGCACCTACTGCGTTGGTAGAAGATACGGTGTTGGATGCTTTATTTTTTTGGGACCACCGAGGAGGGGCCTGAGCCTATACATACAAAAGGCAAGAGGCACCGTTCTAGTCGCACTGAGGAGGAAAAATCCCAAAAGAGACAGCGTAGGCAGGAGAAGGAGACTAGGAAGGCTTCAATTTTAGATGAAGAGTTGCGCCAACAAACGGTGCGTGAGAGTATTGCAGGGGAATCAAGTTCTACCCCAGTTGTAGAGGTCCCGCCTGTCGTGAGAAACGTTGTGAGCACCACTGATGGTGCAGTTAGAGTGACCGAGAGCACTACTGGGGGTGCTATGATGGATTGTGAGTGATAGGGTGAAGTTTGAGTAACCCAACTCATAAATCCTCTCTTTGGGGTTTTCTTGTATGTGTTTCTTTTTTCTTGCATGTGTTCTTTTTCCCCAAAAGATTGTTTAATTTCTGTTGAACCGGCATGTGTTAGGATCATATGTGTAGAAGCATGAAAAGGAATGAAGCATGATGGCTTATGAAAAATATACCCGTCCAAAATTTGTGATGTATGCTAGAATTGGTAGGCAAAGACAAGTTGAATGTGTTGGCTCCGAGTATGACATGATAATGAATCAACTTGATGGCATGACTTAAGCTGAAACTTGAACTGGGTAATCTAATAATCTGATAATGAAACTATGTGACAAGAGTGTGTGAGAATAGTTGATTGTTCAGACAGTTTTTGTGCAAAAGTAGAACTTGCCCGGTAAGTCCTGCTAAGACAATTCACTCTAGGGGCTAGGAAGTGATCATAGTCCCTTGTTCTGATAAGTCTACAAATTGCCTAAAAGAAGGATCCAACCAAATGAAATAAACGCTCCCTTTGATCCAAATGCTTTGAGCCTAAAATTAGACCATTTCTTTCTAAACCCCGAACTCACCTTCCCATAATCGACTATGTTGGCCCCGGTCCCTCCTTGGACATGTGCACTTTGACTTAGGCCAAAAGCCTAAGTTGAGGGTGGCTAATGTAAAAAGTAACTTCAATCTTGGCCCTGACCCGACATTGGGTATTGTGCACCTCAACCTATGAAAAATCCATAAGTTGAGGGTGGCTATGAAAAAGGACACCGAAAGAAAAATGGGTATGAAAAGAGTTTGATGTTGAAAAAGAGAGGAAAGGATGTGACTTGTTAAAAGATAAAGAAAAAAAAGAAAAAAAATAAATAAATAAAGAGCTACAAAGTCTAAAGTCACATCCATGGTTGAAGAAAATCAAGGGAAAGAAGGTAAATCGATAGGATGACAAATATAGGGCAAGAGGTTGAAAGCCTAGTGTAATGTCAAGGAGGGCAGAAAGTCACTAAGAAGTACCCAAATGTACCACACCTGACCCTGAGCCTACGTTACAAGCCAAGAAAGTCCTATAGTGATCCTAGAGTCTAGTTTGGAGAGTCTAAGCAGTGAAAATAAGGGCAAGCTTATGGTACTGAGCACTAACTGTACTTGAAGTTATTTCTGAGTGTGCGTGTTGAATGAATCCTTGTACTCCAATTCATAGTCATTGTGTGAAAGAAGAAGGATTTCGTTTGAAGTAAGGGCATTAGTTACATTGTCGGAAAGTTGGTACTTTGGTGATAGTGAAACAGTGTATGTTGTGTGTTGGTTGGTCGATCGTTGTCATGATTTGATCCGCATGAATTAGCTTGTCGAGTCTTAAGAGAACAAATTCTGCACCAGGAAAGTGAGTGGGATAGAGAGCCATGTGATTGCTTGTGATTGAAATGCTTGCTTCTATACAAGTGTCGTTTAGAGTCTTAGTGCGTCGCTTGAGGACAATCAACGAAGTTAAGTTGAGGGTGTTGATATACCGTGAGTTTACGGTATTGCTAATACATTTCACTTACAAGTTGTGTGTGTCTAGGGCCTTTTTGTATTGGTTTTTATATGTTTTTATCATATTTTGCAGGAAAGATGTTCAGGTGCGGAAGTAAAGAGACAGCTGAAAGAGATGCAGAAAAGGGCATCTACGGAGGTGATCTACGGACCGTAGGTCCATTGATGCTCCGTAGATGTTGGCCGTAGATCAGCAGGCAAGGCATGAAAGGCAAATCAGGGAAATCTGACCAAGTGTGGAACCACGGTGACCATTGACGGTCCGTAGATTGATCTACGAACCGTACTGTTGATCCGTAGATTGATACTGCGAGGGTTCTAGTACCTGATTTTTGAAGATTCTAAGTGTGGAGCTACGGAGGGGGATTGACAGATCGTAGATCGATCTACGGTCCGTACTGCAGCTCCGTCGTTTGCTTCAGAGAAGCTGATTTTTGGAAGCTGAAATATTTTCCAAGTCTTGGCTGACGGAAGGGACCCACGGACCGTAGATCCATTAAGGGTCCATGAGTCAGTCTCGTGGAATGAAGACGCGTCCCTGAACAAACTTTCCTTATTTTGTTTTCCTTTTAATTTAGGACTTGTTTTCTATAAATAGGGCATGTAAACCTCATTTTTGGGGGTTAGACTTTATTACTTTTGTTCTAGTTCTTGACTTGGGAGAATAACTTGCAACTTTAGCAATTCTTAATTTCCTAAGTTCGTTTTGAAGATTTTGGTGTTGCAATACAAGTTGAATTTCTGGGTTTATTATTCTTCTTACGTAAGTTCATAATTCATTCATCTAAAACAATGAATTGTGTTCATATGATTTTGGGTAACTAAACCCCACAACTAGGGTTATGGGAACCATGAGCGATTAACAAAGTATAAATAGTAAATAAGCAATTCTTGATTAGTGTTTTGCATGCATTGATAATTCTTTCGTTTAGAAGTCTTTTTAACGAGTGCACGCGTTAGAACTCGCCTTGTTGCTACTTGCCGGACCAAGGAGGTAATCAACAAGAAAAAAATTATCAACATAGATTTAGTGTGATACTATCTAATAGGCTAGTGTCGATTGGTGTGAAGTAATAACTAAGCCAAATATCGATTATGATGTCTAACATGAGGTAAAGGTAAGGTTAGTAAATTATACACACGTAGCCGGACCAAGGTGCGGGGTGAAATTCTCTAGATGTCAACCAAGGATTTAGAGATACCTAACTTATCACTTTGCATGTAGTACACTAGGAAAGGATTGCTATTACTAGGATTACTGCGTTATGAGCTTGTGGGGAACACGTATACCCTAGTTATTTCTCTCATATTGATAACAACTAAAATTGACTTTTGATTACTGATTATTTATTGAATTTTAAAAATTTGTTTCACAACCCCCCTCCCCCCTTAATTACTTGTTTATGGAAGTAATTTGACTAATTGAATATAATTGATGGTTAAAGTAAAGTCTAAACCATTTTCCTCGTGGGATCGACCCCAACCTACAAGTTGGGTTCTTTACTTGATAACGATAGCTTATGCTTCTTTAGGGAGGTGTAATTTGAGCATATCAAAACCCTAGATTTATTGAAGAGGAAGATTTAAGAGAGAATTTTAGGAATTTGGGAAAGTGAGTGTGAATGAGAAGGTTAGGGGTCTTAGAAACCAGTTATAACCACTTAGAATAGGCCAAACGACATGGTATGGGTATTGAAAGAGTGGAAAATACTAAAAGTTCTTGATTAAAAATTGTTGAAAACCGTTCACGGACGCCTTTTACGGACCGTATAACAAATCACGGACTGTTAAGGGTCCCGTAGAAGGCAAATGGGAAAATTTGGAGTTTCTAAAGTTCTAGTGTATGAACCCTTCCACGGTTTGTAGAAGATAGTATGGCTCGTACATTCGTTCGAGGAAGTTGAATGCCTGATTTATGAAGTTTCCTTATACAGACCCATCCATGGTTCGTAAACCTTTCTACAGATGTCCTTCTTAGTCAATTAATTTTTTTCCAACTCTCTGAAAATGGTCTATAGATAGGTCTACGATCCGTGAAATTATATATGAACTGTAAAAGGTTTCGTAAAACCCTAATCCTGAAACATTTCCAACTTTTGAGGTTTTCTTCTACGTTTGTATTCATAGACCATGAAAGCTAATACGATATGTGAACACCTCCCATAGAAGCCACTGTTGCAGACTTTCAACAACAACACTTTTCCACTTTAACTGAGTTAGACACTTCTAAGGTGTTACATATAATATTGTCTTCAGAACTTTTTTAGTAAAATTAAACTGAGCACTCCATGGCGTGACTATAACTGGTTTACTACCCATCATATGAGGGTCAGATGCCAACAGTTGGTTTCTATGACAAAGTATCCTTTGTTATGATGGTAAATCAATGATTTAACTTGGAACTTCCATTGACCCAAGAATATAGTCACTACACCAATCGTAGGAGAGTCTACTACCACATACATTATCATGGCATCTTTCCAGAGCATAGTCTCCTTGTCTACCGTTGTTCTATCAAGCTTCACCACTTTTAAACCATCCTTCACTACAAGAGCTATATATTGGAGAGTCATCCCTTTTAAGGTCATTTTATTATCAGTGAATAAGCTTTCCTGGATCTTCCATTCAGTTGAGCATGGGTTCTACACCCCTTGATTTCTCCCTTGCATAGGTTTTATCAGCACCTGGATTGCTAAAGCCATTGATTTCACTGCAATACTTTGTGTCGCCTAAGCAGACTATGGGTCCATACTAGGGTTTAGTACCAGCGTTAGAACTCCCTTCTATATCACATCTTGTTCCCCTAGTTCCTTCAACTCAGTGCCTAGGGCAGCCCTAGTATTCAATAACCTTCGATTTAGATCTCCATTGATCACATGTTGCTAGGATGGGTTATTGTAAATCCCAATTTCATCATTTTCTCCTAGATTCCATAAGTAGAGTTTTTCCCGGTTAGTACCTCACTTACCATTTCCTTGCCCCTATCAATCATAGTCACTTACTGATTCACCATGGTCGGTGGAGGGTTCAAAAGTTGTATCTTGTTCGCCACCTTTTTTTTACCTATCCTTGGTCATGCCGGCGATGAGAGTCGTTAGTAGCACCACTAATCGTACGCCAAATAAGAAAGAGAGAGAGAGAGAGAAAGTGTGACCTGGAGAGAGTTGTGAACAATAACAGTTATGGGATATGACTTTTCAGTTATAGCTAGCCAACGAAAAGGTTTAAAATCTCAAAGAGGGAAACTAGGGATATTATTATTATTATTATTTGGAAGGTTCATA
Organism: Solanum okadae; assembly: GCA_036553675.1. Lineage (NCBI taxonomy): Eukaryota > Viridiplantae > Streptophyta > Magnoliopsida > Solanales > Solanaceae > Solanum > Solanum okadae. Next base: position 15,229,317 of record CM071682.1, read on the forward strand.
AAGGCTAATAGTGACTTGTCATTTACAAAGATGACACATAGTTCATCTCTCAATTAAGTTATCCTTGAACATATGACATGGCTATTTGCATTCAACAGACACGCAAGTGTACATAATTATAATAGTAATGTGGAGGCTCTAAAGAGTTGGATCGATATCAATTCCAGAGGGACTTGTAACTTAGCAACTATTTAGTTATCCTAATATTATAAATTTACCCAAGTGTTTAAATGACCAAATATAATATGTTGATTTATTATAACTACTTTTAATTATACAATAAATTGGTTGATATCAAGTATTGAGAGAAAATATAGGGTTACGAATTTGCTAAGCATTCATGTCTAATTTTTTATTTCATAGACTTAATTTATTCATCTAAATGTTGATTTACAGGGTTAATAATATGATTAAGGTATTTTGAGACTTAATTACTTATCTATATTGACCTCACAATTAGGGTTGTGATAACCCAACATCTACGTGTATAGCTAATATTCCAATTTCGTATCCAAGTAGGGTCTTCTAGTAAATTTATGTTCTAGACGTATATCAATTCTTTATTTTACTAATTAAATTAAAGATCCTACTCCTTATATTCTTTATTTTATCTCAATGATTCATTTTTCGTGTTCACAAAGAGATTATTCATTTATTTTTATGGTAACTAAACATTAATATGTAAGCATACGAATATAAGAAAAAACTAATATTGGTAAATAAACATTGATCACTAAATCATTCACTAAACACTAGTGTTATCGTCGTAACCTCAAAACAAGAGTAGTTAGCCGCTAATGCTCTGATTAATACAACAATTTCAACTGCTTCCTGCAAAGCCTTGCATCAACTTCTTTTTATTTTCATCTACAAATAAAAAGAATTCAATTCATTTATATATCAATTCAAAATTAAATAATATATCAATCTCTATACTTATCTCTGATATATTTACTTTATTGTCTTTCTTTTATTATATAAATTAAATATTTTGAACCATCAAAAAGCTATCTGAAGCATTAATTATATATAGTCTTTAGAGCATTATTAATTAATTCCTATTATTGTACTTCTTATCTATAGAGAAATAAACATTTCACCATCTCCTAAATATAAAGATGTTCAAACCACAGTTTTCAATCATTCGCCACGTTCTTAGATCTTTTGCTTAGTCAACCTTTCATTTTTCTATATAGATACCCTCCCACAATCTTTCTTGTTTAGCAACTAATTAATTAATTAATTAATTTAAATACTCAATTTCAACATGAGTCAGAGTACTCTTTTCTAGTTTTAGTATCTACTTCTCTCCTACCTTTATATTTTATTTTTTTCTCTCAAAGTTATTCTTTTTATGCTTCTTTTATATCTTTATTCCTTTTAGTAAAGTTAATAATCCTTCTTCTTCTTCCAAGCTTTTTAAGCTAACTTTTATTTTTCCTTTCCCACTTCTTATTTGTGTGTGTACTTGCATCATTTAAGGGTATGCAGGCATAGAATATGTACACTCCTCAGTAGTGATTTCCCAATTGCCTCTAGGTTGCACCTTAAGCATTAATGTTTTTTGGTACGGAGAAAAATATTTTTAAAAAATGTTTTTTTAATTTTTTTTATGTTTGGTGGTTAAAACGTCAAAAAAAAATCTCAAGGAAAATAATTTTCCTAATAAAAGTAGGAAAACAAGTTACATAAATGGCATTTTAATTTTATCGTCTCCTCCCCAATCAGCAATCCCCCAACCCCCACCCCCGTACCCCCACTTCCCATTCCATCTCGTCTTCTTAGTATATTGTTGGATAACATGTAAATGTTTTGGGATAATATTTTCTTGCTTACTCACCAAACATTAGAAAATAAGTAAGAAATTCACTTGGTTTTTAAAAAAAAAAAACATTTTCCTCCACACACACATATAAAATATATAAATATGTCATTTAATTTTGCTTCAGCTAGCATTTATGCTCTCCAATTTGGGATGTATACAAATAGACACTTAAAACCTGGGCCAAACACATAAACATATCCCTAAATTTATTGGAGTTTTCCCCTTAGGTACCTCAACTACGCCATTTTCATATTGAATCCTTGAACCACCCATAATTTGTTCCTTTTAAACACTGTGGCTATGTGGCACAAAACTTCCGCAAATATTTTTTGTTGATTGTGCGCGTGAGATTCACCTTTCCCACGTGGAAATTGCAACCAATCAAACTTCAATCCATTTACACGTCAGCGCCACATAATCATTACCAAACCTAAAAACCTAAAACCCCTTCATTTTCCCCCCAAAACACTTATGACTTGAAGAAGAAGAAATTGATGAACAAGATAACTTCGACATTGGAACTTGATGATTAAGAATAAATCAATGAAGAAGAGATATATTCTGATGAGCAACTCCAACTTAATGATGAAGAGAAAGAATAGAGGAGAAATAAGAGAAAAAGGGGAGAAATTAGGGTTAAAAGAGGAAGAAGAGCGTTGGTGGGTGGTTCAGGGATCCACATCAGCACCTTCAAAACGTCTTCACGCGCTCAAGCGACGTGAGATCACATTTTGTGCCACATCAGCCCACAGTGTTTAAAAGGAACAAATTATGTGTGGTTCAAGGATTCAATAGAAAAATGACGTAGTTGAGGTAGCTGAGGGGAAAAATCCAACAAGTTTAGGGACCTGTTTATGAGTTCCGCCTAAAACTTGTATAAAATTGAACAAGTAGACACACACGTCCTATGTGGCATAATACATGTAGGATGCCACATAGAACACAAATTTTTCATGTAGAACGCCAAATAGGATGATTATGTCTATTTATTCAATTTTATATAGTTTAAATGTTTATTTGTGCAAACTCAAAGTTGAAGGGCATAGATACCAGCTCAAGTCAAATTTAAAAATATATTTATATATTACTGTTTTGTATGTAATGTGCTGAGTTAGTTTGACACCAATTTAGCTTATCAAGTAAAACATAAAGTATTCAAAGTTCAATGTACTTGAGTATGCAAGTGGTATTATTTAAAAAACAAGTTGAACCACTTGACAGTTTGATTATTAATAATAAAGTAAAAGTTGCAACTGTTAATTAAGTTAAACTCATTCCAGAGAAAAAATAATAATTTAAAAATCAATATATTAATTAAAACACTCACAGGCAAGATGTAATGGGAAGACTTATATAATATGGTGTTCAGATGTTGGGATTTTGTTTAATTAAAAGTTGACAACATGGGCAACTTAGTTGTGCCTTATTTTTTGTTATTAAAATAAATCCAGAGGTTTTGTTGTGATTATGTTCTAATTACTCCCTCCGTCCCATATTAGTTGTCTATCTGACTAAATTAAGAAAACATTAATTAATTTTTTTTCCTATATTACCCTTGCAATTGATTCGTTTTTAAATTGTTCACATTTATTTGTAAAATTTCCAAGAAGTTTTTTAACGGATAAATTAATAAAATTATCTTCTTATTTATGATTTCTTAATATACGTGAAAAAAAGAAAAATGATTAACTAATATAAGACAAAAGGAGTATAAACTATTAAATAATTGCTTCTTCCAACAACTTTAAAAATGGAAGAGGTTAAGGTTGGCACCACCAAATGTTTTACCAGTTACTAATGTTTTATTTAGTAGTAAAATTTTATTAAACACCATGATCTGATTCTGACAGTTATACTTGATTAATAATGGCAGCCACGTGAGCATTATAATATGAAATAACTTTACTTTATGTTTGTTCATTTATTTTTTTACTATACTTAATCGCCTTTCTCTGTTTAGCAATGTACTTATGCAATTGATAGCTCCTAATAACTTCATGTGGTATAATTTGAGCCAAACCATTCTGTTGTCTCAGTTTACTGATACTCAAACGTGAAAAACAATGGTTCATACACGATCGATATTTACATCAAATCAAGCATTTTAACTAGTATTATTGTAAATTAAATGTGAACACTATTAAAAGAATACTATTTTCTCACTGAAAAATATTAAATGTTATTACTACAGATATTTTGATTAAATCGGTTTGAAAAAAAAAAAATAGTAATTGTTTCGTATGAAAAAACTAGGAAACTTCCTACTATTTCAATAAGAAATTGTTTCCACCATACACTTTTCTAATGATCTGATTCGCTGAAAAATGAATGGGAAAATCATGTTCTATGCCTTATTAATTCGTGGTAGGGAAAAACTTTGTTTCTAATAGTTGAATATATATGACTTATCTATAATTAAATGACAAAAGTTTATGCAAAACATGTGGCCTTTTAGGCCAATTCAAATTTTAGATTTGGGTTATATTGAACAAACTAATGAATTGGTAAATAAGATAGATTGCAAGAAACAAATCAAACAGTATCATGATAAGTGATAACCAGCCCAAAGCAGCAACTAAATAAGTGAAATTTCATTTGTAATTTGGGCTATGGCCCATATTAGAAGTATCAAAATGGCTCCAATACGTCCGCTGCCAGATTGGTATTCATTTTTGAGGAAAATTCAAAAATAGCTAAGACTAGAAACATGCAAAATAGATATAGTTTGCTTAATTATAATTTGTAGCTATATGTTATAAGAGGAGAGAGGCAAGTGAGATTGGGAGAGGGAGGAAAGAGGCGAGCAAGAGAGGGCAGAGAAGGAGGGAGGAGAATTGTCTTTCTATATCTACTGAATGATTGTATATATGTAAGTAGTATGTTTATGTATTAATGATTGTATTTGTATATACGGTGATAATTGTTATATATATATATATATATATATATATATATATATATATATATATATATATATAATTAGTATGTATATGTATCAAGGAATACAATTGTATTAATGAATACAGTTTGTAGCCAAATACAATTTGTATCAATGAATATATTGTATCAGTGAATACAATTGTATCAATGTTGTATCAAGTTCAACATTTGTATTCGTATAATTGATTGTTATCTCTTGTATCAATTGCATTAACGAATATAATTTGTATCTGAATACAATTGTTTCAATGTTATATCAAGTTAAACATTTGTATTTGTATATTGATTTTATATCATTTGTATCAATGTTGTATTAGCGAATACATATGTATTTGTATTTTGTGTCACTAGAGAGGATTTGCATAGCTAACACTTATCATTTGTAAATTTGATTATTATTTGCATTTAATTTGTATTGAGAAAGAGAGAAGACAGAGAAAGGCAAGAGGGTCAAAGAGGGGGCAGGTAAAGGAGAGAGGAGAGCGAGAGAGGAGAAAGGCGAGCAAGAGTGAGGAGAGAGCTGATGGACAAAGGGAGAGAGGAAGAGATGAGAAAAAAACAGCAACAAAATCCTAACTATAGCTACAAATCGTAATTCTTTCAAATTATAGTGGTGTATTGTAAATACATATCACATGCTTGCCTATTTACGTGATTTATCCTCATTCTTACATATGTTGTAAAAATATATTTAAAAAATTAGGTTTAGGACTAGACAAAGGACATACGTGCTCTTGTAATTAAAAAAAAAAAGGCATATTACAAGCTTCGGAACAAGCTATGTTCGAGTCAACAGAGAAATCAAAACAATCTGGTATAGTTTATGAGTAACCCAATAAGACAGATACATTGAATATAGAGTAAAATTTTATCGATTTATTGACTTGTACATTATCATTTTGAGATGTGATTTTTTCTTTTGCTTCTATAATATTGAAATCATAAAATAAAGAGAGAGGTATTATCAGTGTAATGAAATAAACAAAGAAGAGGTGGATAAAAGAAAAAATAGAATAAGTTTGGATGAGGTATCATGAATGGAAAAATAAAATCATGACAACCCGATAGAGTTTATGAGTTATCCATCACGTTCCAAAATGAAATGAGATATGACACAACACCAATAACCTGCCAATTTGTACTAAGCAACTCAATTTAACGTAGTAATTACAAACCTCACCCATATAGCTCAATTAATTTATTTTATGAAAATAAATATCTTTTGAAAATGTAGTATAAAATAAAACAATTTCCTTTTAATTAAAATGTATAGAATAACAATCGACCCTTATAATTAATGACCAAATATTCTCCTTAATAAAAATATGAGTTCTCTATAGAGTCACATGAATATTTATAACTCAAATATTATTCGATATTATTTTTAAAGCCTTTATGACACTTTAAAAATGAATAATTAGAACATAGTTATGGGCTTAAGCAAACTATAGAAAAGAATGGAATACTTACGATTTAAAGTGGGTTCACCAAATAATAGAGATAAATAAAATTCTTACTCGCGATCTAAATTGTTCAGCACCAAACCTACTCTTTAAGTCTTACGTCATGTATAAATATTGAATATTTAGGATGTCGAAATATTCATGTAAAGGATAACTAAAAATAAATAATGCGGAAACTGAGACTGATAGTTATTTATATGAAGTCTAAATCACAAAAACTTAATACTAAAAAGGGAGTTCATCGGAACATGACATAAAGTTGAGAACTAACATCTGTTTGAAAGTCTCTACTAAAATGAGTATTGTTGAGACAAATTCCCCAAATAACTCTAACTGAAATAAAATATTGAGGTTTTCCTCATAAGATGAGGACTCACCAAAGCGCTACTGATGAGGTTGTACTAATCGATCGTGAGCTGCATGCTAAACATTCACTTATATTATAAAACAAATTAACTATATGACGCAAAGACCATATAAGGACGTCATTGCTTTAAATATACTGAGTGAGATATGCATCACAAGTTTAATAAATCTGAAAAATTGAATTGATACATGAACTGATGTAATGACCAAAAATAAAAGCAACATGTAATTGGTGAATACTGAACTGAAGTAACAAGCTACATGACCATGCATGCAATATCTAGGAATCTGGATAATGGGAGATACTGTCGAGGTACCACAAAACTCATAATATGCACCCACAAGGGTTACATAGACCTACGGTGGCAGATAATTAATTCTGCTACTTAGGGATCGCTGTTAAAGGTCTCAGTTGACGCTAGCTGACGATAAACCTTCATCCTAATACTCTGCCCAATGCTAAGTAACACTTCCAACTAAATTTATGCTAATCTCAGTTATAAATTGCAAAATTAAGAGATTTATCAGCTCATTTTCCAAAAATAAATTGAAAATATAACTACATGCGGATGTAATATTTTTATGTTGGATAGCATATTTTTTTGGGAAATCCTTATTTTTTTTAATCACCGTGTTAGTTTTAATTTTTACACATTATTTATAATGTACTCTCTCCGTTTCATATTAGTTGATCATTATACTAAAAATAGTTGTACCATATTAGTTGTCCACCTTACTAAATCAAGAAGCCCTAACTAATTTTTTTTCTTATATCACCCTTGCAATTAATTCTTTTTGAAAGTATTCATATTTGTTTGTAAAATTCTCAAGAAGTTCTCTAAGGGGTGACTTAGTAAAATTATCTTTTTTATTTATAATTTATTAAGCTCTATAAAAAATAAAAAATGATCAACTAATATGAAGGAAGGAAGGAGTAAACACATTTTTCCATAGTTCCGCCTTGATTATTGACTCGCATGAATATTCATAACTCATAAGTATGAATTTGGACCAACAATTGTACTTTGTTGATAAAGAAGAGTGAAGAAAAAGATGAAAGGGTTGAAAAATACTTGTTCTTTCTTTATTTATTTGTCTATTTTTTACTTGACATACCTATTAAGAAAATAATAATGAATATACGACTTTATCATTTTATCCATATTAATTGATAGAATTCCAAAATCAATTTACTCATTAAAGAGGTTCTACCTTTTTCAAAAATATTAACTCTCTAAATAAATTGAGGATATACTACTTCCGTCCACTCTTAATTTTCCTTTTTTAGAGTCAAACGATAATAACTTTGACTAACATTTTAGGGAAAATGCATAAGTACCCCCTCAGTCTATGCCCAAAATCTCCGAGACACACCTAACCTTTACTAAGGTCCTATTACCCCCCCCCCCCCCGAACTTATTTTATATATAATTTTCTACCCCTTTTCGGCCTACGTGGCACTATCTTGTGGGCCCAACGCGTGTTGACAATTTTTTCAAGGATAGTGCCACGTAGGACGAAAAGGAGTAGAAAATTATATATAAAATAAGTTCGGGGGAGGAGGGGTAATAAGACCTTAGTAAAGGTTAGGTGTGTCTCAGGAATTTTGGGCATAGGCTGGGGGTACTTATGCATTTTCCCAACATTTTATTATGTATTTTCTCATCATTTTGATATGCAATAATTTGGAATTTATAGTAATTTTCGTATAATTTTTTAATATCTAAATTTTTTTGTTTAAAATATTGAATTAATGTAATCTAATTTAACTTTAAAAATTAGTCAAATTGACTTTCGAAAAGCGCAACATGATAATTAAAAATGGACAAATAAAGTAATAAATAAAAAAATATTACTATTTTTTTTATTTGTGAAATATAATAAGTAAAAAGGAACACATAAAAAATTATATATTGTGCATTTGTCATTTCAATATTGCATCAATTTCAGTCCACAGGATTCAACAAAGTAATGAAAAGCACACGTAAAAGAAGAATTCTTAGTAATTATTGTTTGAAATCATCATCATTTATTTGACATCTCTTTCAATTATACACACTTTTCCCTAGACTCCAAAATTAAATCATTACTCACCGCTTAATCATTCATGTACCTTTACTCAACTATTACATCATTTTAACTATCTATTCTACTCTACCAATTCACTAATACATTGATGTTAGATATAAAGCAGGCTTTGTTAATTCAATTAACATCATTTCTTTTAACTATATTATATGTATGCAAAAGTAAAAATAATTCGAAAGGTTGAATATATCAATAGTGCCTTAAGTTCGCCATCAAATATCATTTAGACATTCAAATTATAGTTTATTTTGATTCAATATTTTAACATATGATATAAAGGATTCTTGTTAGATATTTTTAATATCTTCATTAATTATATATATCAGTCTCAATAAAATGTAAAAATTCAAGCTTATTTCAATTGATTTTGATGTGTATAATTAAAAGAGAAGACATGCATATCTATGTCATTAACTTCTTTACCGTTTGATACAACACACACAAAATTTTTAATTTAAATTTAAATTTTCTTTTTGCATTCCACACTTCTTCTTCTTTTTTTTTTATCATATTTATACACTAAAGAATGAAGGGAAAAAAACAAAATAAAAATTAGAAACTCAAATAATAATAAGCAAATAGATCTATAAGCATAGATTAAGGCAGTAATATAGCTATAGCCACCCCAGAAAATTACGTTGTATATATGTCAAATTCTATATTTAAATGATATATATATTTAAAGTTGGACACACTTGACAAAAGTTATGCCTTTGATGAAGTGGTAATAGGTGTCCACTTGAATGAAGGAGTGTTCTAGGTTTGAACCTGTAATAGCATAATATTTTTTTGTTTTATGTTGACAGTCACACACTATTATTCTTAGACACCTTTAATAAAATTTCTGACATATTTTTTTGTTTTATTTTATCAGCCACACACCATTATTTTTGGACATCCTTAATAAAATTTCTGACTCTGCCACTAAATTAAAGTCTTTAAGGATCAACCTATCCTTTTATAGATAATCAACCTTGCAAGTAAAAAATAAATTCAAAACATATTTTCCACAATATTTTGACTTGCTTCCCAAGTTCATTTTCTAGTCAAGTAATTTAGCCCACATGAATTAGTTATTAGACCCTACCCAAATAAAAAAAGCTCTGTCAGAAAAAAAATTGCAGTAAATCTCAAAGATAATTAATTAGTAGTGTTCAAGAAAAGCATGGGTTAGATAATCATCTAATTAATCTCAAAGATGATGGAGTGGATTTTTGAAATATAAAGATGAGTTATGAGTAATAGAGTCATGGGTAGGATAATAGCACAAAGCATGGTCATGTGGAATTATCTCACTGGGCACACAAAGTGGACTCATAATTAATTATCATCATTTTTAGTTACAACCCAGCAATAATTCACTGTGCATAATAATTTTTATATAACTCATTGATGGTTTGGCAGTGACATACTATGATACTAATATAGTTACATTGGTCCCATTGTTTCACAAGCTAACTTTGAACTATAGTAACTATATCTACTTTCTTTTCATCATATTACTTGTGATATTTATTATTTATATATTTTTTTAAGAAGTTATGTTGCTGAAAATTATATTCTTATTTATTATCTTTAATTATTTAAAATGTTTATTTCTTTTCAACAAATATTATTTCTCTAATCTCTCTTCAATGAATAAAAAGAGCATTAATCTAAGAAATCATAATATTAGAGTATGTGTAGGTATTATATCACTTCAAGTTTTCTATGTTAATTAGTTAATATTTATTACTTTTAGAATAATTATTACTAAGAGTAAAATAGAAAAAATATGCTCAAATATATTTTGATTTTTCTAAAATGACAATTATTTGAACTATTTATTTTTAATAAGAAAACAAGTCTAGAGGAGTAGTATATACTCCCTCTATTTCATATTAACTGCATTTTTTAGGCTTTTTTCATTTTTCAAAATAATTGAATTGTTCAAAGTTCAAGATGGATATTTGAATTTTTTTTCATATTTGCCTTTTCATTTATTGAAGTTTTATATTTTTTAAGAGATAAATTATATTACTTACAAAATTATATTTACGATTTCACAAAGGACAATAATGTAAATTATAATTTAAATTATGTCTTTAAATATTTTTCTTGATATGTGTGTATTCATGTCTCACAAATTCAGTTAATATAAAATAGAGGGAATAGTATACATGTAACAATTCCAAACTTTATATAATTATATTATTATATTATTATTGAGCGATTGTGCTTTCTAAATCCGAAGGTTGTTTAATAATAGTACCAAAAGTTAATAGTGTTCTCCATTTCCACTCCTTACCTCGGTTTAAATATGTAATTTTAATGATTCGCACGAAGAATTTAGATTATGAAAGATTCTGGTGAAATGGTAAATACTCCTTCATTTTTATAGAGCTGCGAGCTTGAGGCTGTTTCAGCCTGATTTTGGAGATAGTTTTATGTAACAAGTTTCCGAATCAAAGATATTAATTGTTAGGGTGGGTAAAAGGCTCAGACATTAGTTAGGGAATGAACTAGTGCTCTACTTATATGGATTTGGGGAATCCTCCTCTCATGAGCTAGCTTTTGAGGTTAAATTAGGTCAGGTCAATGGCGTAGCCAGAAAATTCACAAAGGGTGTCCAAGAATCGAATAGGTAAATAAAAATAATTTAATGAATGGGTGCACTAAAATTTTGTAAATCAAACTATGTAACATTAATGATTAAATTTCTTAATTAAAAGATATACCAAAAAAAATTAAAGTCAAACTTCATAATATTTAGCTTTTTAATATTCATGTTCATTTAATAGGAAGTGAATGGACAAATAAAAAATCGAAGAGAAAATTTAGTTTAGAATGAAATCTCTTTTATGCTTCAAGATTTCACGAACCTTTGATGACTAACAACGAGACATGAAAAATAAAAGTAGAATTAAACGAGCTTTATTAAAAAAAAAATTATATGGAGCCTTTATCACTTTTAATAGCTTTATAGAAAAAATAAAATAAATAGGATTTGCTTATTAAATTTAAATTAAATAATTACTTTTGAATTTTATTTAAATTTTTAAGGAAAAACAAAATAAAAAATCACATCAATTGGCTACTAAACTTTACTTTCCCTTAATTTTTTAAGTTGCGAGTCTCTAATTTAAGATAATTTAATAGATAATATTATTTTTGAATTGTTTTAAAAATAAAAGATCTATTAATTATGATTTAAAGTTAATTAGGAGTTTTTTGAAAATGTGAAAAAAAGTGTAGTTCAGGGGAATCGAACCCGCACGTAACTGGTTGCAAAGGCCACAACTTTGGCTGAGTAACAAAAATCCACTATGCTAAGAAATTTTATTGTTCAAGGGTGTCCAAAATGTCTTATTTAACCATTTAAAGTATTATTTTACTTATATATACGGTGTACTTTTCCGACGAAGGGTGTCCAATTGAACACCCTCAGCCTAGTGTAGCTCCGCCACTGGGTCAGGTGGTCATATCTTTTCATGGAATCAGAACTTCTACGATCTTGATAAAGAATCAAAGAGATTTCGCGGTCAGCGGGCGGCTATTACCCATATATGTCGCTCGTCTGGCCAACAATTAAGTTATCAAAAATTGGATCACCGTGTATTTTTCTGGTGACTACTTTCTCATATTTAATTTGCATAGTACCGTGCATTTTTTCAGACTACTTTCTTATATATGTTTTGTGTAGCACCGTGCATCATTTTGGTGACTACTTTCTCATATCTTATTTGTGTAGTATCGTGCTATCTTTTTGGTGGCTACTTTCTCATATTCAATTTGTGTAGCACCGTTCCATCTTTCCGGTGACTACTTTTTCATATCTTATTTGTGCAACACCGTTCTTTACCGATTTGTGTTGCACCGTGTCATCTTTTGAGTGACTACTTTTTCACATTCGATTTGTGTATAGGCGCTCTTATTTATGTAGGGTCTTGCCATCATTCTGACCTTACCCATATAATTTTCTTTCTCAATATGATTGTCTCATCATTCCGATCATATCCATATAATTTTATTTCTCCAATTATGACCACTTTCAGCCATCAAATCGAGTAATCCGACGCATGAGCATGTTTCGATCAGCTCTATGGTGTCTTTCTTGTTTAAGATCTACTCATCCCTTGATTTCGAGATGATCCATATACTTTATATCAAATTTTGAGCATTTTCTGTTTCAAATTGCTTTTGTAATTCAGGAATTTATCACTATGTTTTATCGACATTATGCATCAAATTCAATTTTTCATGAACGAACCAAGCACATCGAGATTGATCGTCACTTTGTTCGATTTTTTTTTTTTGATGATGATATTTCTCTTCCTCATGTTTCTTCTAGGGATCAACATGCGATTTTTTTCACCATGCCTCAAAACAAAGAAACAACATGAGTTCTTTATTGGCAATTTGTTGACCATCATCAATTTGAGAGTGATGTTAATTACCATCAATTACCATCTCTACTTACCATACATAGTTGATTACATAATATTAATATAGAATATTCTTTAATTATATTTAGCATCTATAGTATTTTATCATGTATAGTTTTCTTGTAACCTTATGAGGAGATAGTCTCCTTCATCCTAGGGAAGAAATCATGATTTTTTTCCTTGTTCATATGATATCAGAGCCAGGTTTATTTCTATTTGGGCTCCTGATCCACGCTCCAGTTGATCCTGGGCGTGAAGGGGGTGTTAGAGTGGATAAAAGTCTATTCAGTGGTTGGAGAATTGATTAGTGGTCTACTTATATGAATGTGGACAATCCTTCCTTCATGAGCTAGTTTTTGAGGTTGAGTTTGATTTAAGTGTCATATCTTTACATTAATGTGAATACTCTTGAGAACTAAGATTTAATCAGTAAGTGTAATGAGAAAAAAATAGAAGCATAAGAATATTAGTATATTGCTTAGTATTATTGAAAATCTAATTATTTACCGGTGAATGAGACCAGTACTATTTAAGACTAACAAAAGAAAATACTTTAGCCAATAATAATGTTCCACTCAAGCCCTATAGTACGTAGCCCAATAGAAAAGCTCCACTAGGAGATATTGTTACATGTGACATGTAATTTTTATGTAATTTGCGGGATCTTGTACGAACCTAACTGACTTATGTGTTAACGTCTTTTAATGTGTCTTCAGGTGATGAGTCCTTATCTTCAGCTTTCATGACTTCGGGCAAAAATCCCATTTGTTCGTTGTAACTCTTCGGTTGATCAGGTAATAAGGCTGAAACAAGCACATTTGGACCTACATTAACCCCTTAGTATCATTCCGATGGTATCTCTTAATAGAAATTCCCCCTCATGCCATTCCTTTAAGTCATTCTTTTGGCTTTGCTTCAATGTTATGTGTAACTAGACCCTTATTTTATATGAGAATTTTTCTAATATAATCTACAGAGTTTTGGAAACGTGAATTTAACTTAATCTCACATCAAAGCTAATGTCGTACGACAGATACTAAATATGAGAAATAAAAAAACATAGTACTCTTCCAACAATTTAAACTAAACGTAATATTTTCAAAATTTCAACTTCAACTAGAAATAAAACGTCCAAAAGGGCAAGAAGGTAAATAATTCTCAAATAATTAAATACCAAACATTTGGACTACCAACCATTAGTTGAGAATTTAAAATTGATTATGGGAAATTTGGTTATTCTACCAATCTCATGTTGCCATTTCTTTGCTTGAGTGGCATCTCATGTAACGTCCTATGCTTTCAATGTGCATTTACTTGCTTTAGGAGTAAGCAATAGTTAGTAGACATTCTAATTATAAAGGCTTGGGGGGTGGGGGTAAGCTAAAGAGAAAACAAAAACAAAATAAAGATAAGCTAAAAATCTATATATTCTTATAAAAAAAAGGTAGATCTAGCTAGGTGTACATAAGTCATGATTCAATTTTTTTATTTATTCAATCAATATGTCAACTTTTTTGTGTAATTACAAATCAATAAAATTGGATATTTATTCTCTTTATATTTTTTTTTAATTAACATGAAACAAAATCAAACCAAAAAAATATACACACATATGTTGCACGGTTAATTCTACTTTATTTTGAGGAGAGTAAAACATGAGTACATGACCGTATATTTTGTCAAAATGATGTTGGGAGGTGGTTGAAAAAAAGCATCATGTTGAATGCGAACATTTTAATATTTGAAAATACATCATATTAAAGTATAATTATGCTTGCTGCATTTCACATTCTCGTTAGTGGCAAATTGCCACAATTTTTTCTCTTGTAACTCATATAATCGTTTGAATTGATTTATTTTAATTATTTTTAAATTAAAATGTTTTTAAAGTATTTGGATGAAATAAAATATTTATAACACTTATTTTAATTTAAATTAAAAATTATAAGTAAGAATTTCTAAGTTATTATTACTTTCACCTTATAAATCATAATTAAAAGTTAATCCAAACACGCTCAAAAGTAATCAAAATTAAAAGTCACTTCAAACAAGTTCTAAGTCGACAACTGTTATTTCTAGTATATACGAAGTTACAAATATAAAAATGAGAAAGAAGAGAACAGAGACTTAGAAATAGGGGTACAAATGCATAATAAGGTGAATTATGGCACAAGAATACAAATGTATAATAAAGTTTTGGTCCCACAAATATTGAATATCAAACCTTTCTTTAACCAAAGGAAAATCTATCTTTCAACTTAGGTAGGTGTATGTAATTTTCTAATAAAATTGTGGAGACCATATATAGTTTATCTTTGTGCTTTAATGCATGACTATTTTAGTGAAACCATCATTATTACTTGAATGGAGGATAAAAATATTAAATGACTCAAGGCTTTTTGTATATAATTAAAGTGATTTTAGTGGTAATCGGTTGCCTTTTTGAAAAGAAATCATTTCTCTATTTCTTATGTTTGTCAAAATTTCCTTATTTAGTCCTTTTTTTTTAAAAATAAATTATTTCTCCATTTAGCGATTTGTGATATATTTAAGATCATAAAATTAAAAAATATTTTAATATATTTTATAAATTTTTACTTTAAGATTATAAATTTTAAATACTTCTTTACTTTCTTAAATTTTGTATTATAAATTAAAATAGGACACACAAATTGAAATTGAATAAGTAATTAACTTAATAAACATTGAATCTATGAAGATTAAACAAAGACAGAACATCTTATAAAATTGTTAGTAAATTATTTTTATTTCCTTAGATGGAAATACTTCTTCTTTTAAGAAATTCATGTTTTCTCCAATTTTCCAATTCACAGAGTTGGTGAAGCAATTTTTTTCTTCATATTTTTTTTTTAGTATTTAATTGTTGATCATCACCATGGAGTACTTATCTTGCTTCTAAGGTTCCTTTCCTATTTCATTTCCTTTTGTATTCTAAATTTATGTTTATCATAATTGAAATATTGAATCCGATTGTGATATTATCTAAAAGAATAATTTTTAAGCGATATATTTACATTTAAAAAAAATACAAATTGAGACGAGACATTTGCATAAATCAGCTGAAATTTGAAGTACGGTAGAGGAAAAAATAATTATGAAGCTTTCAAAATAAAAATAACAAAAAACAAAGGAGAACATGAAATCCATAGAGTTAACAAAAAGAAAAACAAAATGGTTGCATTTAAACTAAATAAGCGGTATTAATTAGTTGAGACTAGATTAATCATGTTGGTCCGTATACTTAAATTTCATTCCATGTTGGTATACTTACACAAATATTAACAATTTGTTTATTTATGCTGTCTATATTAGTATATCATAAAAAAAAATAAAAAAATTTAGAGTGACAAATTTTTTGATGATAAAATTAATTTAGTGACATTGGAAGATAAAAGTTATTTTATTGATACAAAACTAAGTTTAGTGACTTTACTACATAAATTACCCTCTAAGATATTAACTACATCCATCACATAACTCTGGTAAAGCTAAAAGGAGTCCATGACTAAAGAAATTTATTAGTCGTTTAATGTGGGACGATTTAATAAATATATAAAAATGGATCATTTCTACATGAATGATTTTTAAAAAAAAAATATCTCGCACACCAAATGATCATTTAAGGGAGGATTATTAAAATTAATGCAAGTAATTGGCCAGTGAATAATATAAACTCGTTTGCTTTATTCCAAATTTCAGTGATTTTTAAAAAAAATTACTTCAATTGAGATCCTTTAGGCTGTAAACTCGAACACAATATACTACTTTCTTTCCTTTTTTTAGTTGTCAAGTTGCGCTTTTCGAATGTTAATTTGACTATTTTAATGTTAAATTAGATTACATTAATTCGATATTTTAAACTAAAAATTTAAATATCCAAAAGCTATATGAAAAGTACTATAAATTACAATCTTTTGCATATATCATGAATATGATGAAATAATATATAGTAAAATATTAGTAATTTTTTTTTATTGTTTGATTTAAAAAAGAAAATTATGACAACTAAATAAAACCGGAGGGAGGGTGTACAGGAATTTAAATTGACTGGCCTTTTTTTTTAAACGGCTTTTTGAAAAATTAAGACAAAAGAGTCATTCTTTGACTTTTGAGGTTTCTTTGAAAATAAATATAAGCTCTATTTCGCTTTTTACTCTTCATTTAGTTTAAGAACAAATATATAAAGCTTAAGTGCATTATTTTACTTTTTTTTCCTACAGTGTTATGTTATAAAATCACAATGAATATTATCAATAACATTAAAACAAGGCTGTTTAATGCACCACTAAATAATGCAAAAGAAATATACGTGTAGCATTTTATTATAAGTATTAAGGGTAGTTAAAGAAAAGTAATTCATTCTATTCTTGTCGATCAATTCATTGTTCCTTAACTCGAGTTCTATTTACATATAAAAATAATAATTATAATATATGAACAAGTTAACTAGAAAGTTAAAATCAACTAATCAGTATAAAAGTTGTAGATTAAGGTTATAGAGTAGAATTAGCTAATGGTAACCCATGAGAATGCTGTACTTTCTCTTTCTCTGTTTAATTTATTTATCTTATAATAATCATCTAAGTAAATGAACACAAAGTAAAATTACTTTACTTTACTATTATATAGAAGTCTCAAAGCAGACAATTCTCGGTCGATGTGTCTGCTTCTGGCCAACGATATTTATGTAATTTTATTCTTTCTATGTTTAATTTATATATTTTATTTTTTAGTCTTTATATATATATTTCAAAATTACGTTAAAAAATATTACAAATCACGATAATTAACAACTTAAAATATTTAGAAGACATATGAAAAAAATCGATTGACTCGCGAAATTCAATTGAGACAGACAAAATAACATATATTATTTAAAAGTGACATAAAAAATATTATAAATTACAATAATTAACAACTTAAAATATATGAAAGGCATGTAAAGAAAATTGATTGACACTTGAAATTATCTATGCTACATAAATTGGGACAAAAATGATAATACGTATCTAGAATAAATTATACCTAATTTTGATCCCATGTATTTCGAGTTTGAACACACCAAAATCTAATAACATTAATAATATTACAAACTACTCCGCATATATCAAAATAATTAGGTCCTAAAATAGTGAGATTTGTAAATGGAAGGTTATATTGGTAAAAATGTTGGGAATAAAGATTATGATTATAAAGGGGGAAAAGTTGCGTACACGGTCAATACTACTCATGATCAAAGGGGCCTATGTGATGTGTAAATAAAGGAGTGGGTAATAAGTATCACACGAACAAACAAACCCCCTCAAAGAAAAAAGAGGGATTTTTTTGAGATAGAAGAAGAAGAAGAAGAGAAATGTAATAGGGCCTGACCCTGAAGGGCATGGAAGTGTTGGCCATGCTGAGGCAACTCATTGGACAAGTTAAACAACTGTTAGAACTTCAAGCTTCTTCATCTTCATCATCGCTTGTTGCTGTTGCTCCTAACATCTCTTTTCATCTTCAAACGCCACCACTTATACACCTACCAAGGTTTCATTCATTTTTTTCTATTTCTTTTGTTATTTACTCAAATGGGTTTTCCCCTGATTTTGGTTTTTGGGTCTATTTTGTTCGATCTGTCTGATTCATATGAAATTTTCCACTTTCTGAAATGTGCTTTTTTTGTGTAAAGGTTTTAACTTTATGATTATTCTGAGGGTTTGGGTGTATTTGTTCTTTGTGGGTGTGTTCCATTCTCTTTCTGGATCGAATTGGAACTTTGGGGAATTGTCTTGTTTTTGTTAATGTGCTTTTTTTATGTTCAGTAGGTGTTTCTAGCAGTATCTAACTATCAAATTTGTGAACTTTAGGTCTAGCATTTCTATATGTGTTTCTATATATTCCAATCACCTGTAACCATGATGCTCAAGACTATAGGTGCAGTCTATGCATTTTTTTTTTTTATGTTTACTGTCTTAGATTCTATCATTTGGTGAGAACAAAATTAATTTAACACCTTCTGGGACTGCTAATATAGGAATGAGATACAAGTTTCTCTTGCAGGATTTTTTCTATTTTATAATTATGATCACTAAAATCTGTTTGGTTATCTAAATCCTTTCATTTGTGGAACTCTATATGGATCTATTTAATTTCATTTGTGTTTTTAAAATGACGTAATGTGTCTGAGATTTTCGTTTTTACATGCTGAATTGCCTGTTAAAGACCATATCTCAAACAAAAGTACCCTGGTGTATTGGAATTATCAAAAGGTGCATTTAACAACTTATTTTCCCTCCATTTTGAAGTTGTTTATGGTTCTACCATTTGAGCTTTTTGCATTCTCATTGCAAAGTAGAGTCTTATGGGAATACACGGAAGTCTGAACTTTCTTCTCTGTTTTATTCTCTTTTGTTAAACATAAGCAGATGGAGTCTAAAGTTGTACTCAATACAATGGTGATGATTAGTAGGATTTAAGTTGAAAATTCATTTTTTCAACTAAAAGTAGAAACTTTACCCTCTTAAAATTATTGGAGCTTATCAAAAAAAAAAAATTATTGGAGCTTATATCTGGCTGATACTTGTCATGTTGGTTGGAGATGGTTGCCTGCTTGTGTGACGTTAACACTATAATTAAGGTTTCCAGCATCTCTGTCTTCTATTTTTTTTTTGATGACATCTCTGTCTTCTATTTTTATCATTTATAAAAGCGATGTCTGGTCCAGTTTAAGCATACCTCAGCTATTCCATCAGGTCCTTCTTCCTCTCTCAAGCACAGGTACCGGGTTACTCTTCCCACCAAACCTTAGTGTCTTTATATCTACCAGGATTTAGACCGGCGCCTCTCATGGTTTTCACATACACCCTAGGGTAGGTTTCTAGCATCTTTGTGACGGTTACTCTTCCCACCAAACCTTAGTGTCTTTATATCTACCAGGATTTAGACCGGCGCCTCTCATGGTTTTCACATACACCCTAGGGTAGGTTTCTAGCATCTTTGTGACTGAATTCTCTGCATTTTAACATTTTTTTCTTCTCCTATTAGTAAACATCAACAGGTGTGGTCTAGAATAACCAGAAATGAAGGTGCATAGTGTTTGCAGATACATCTGTTAGCTACTTTGTGCTTTGGTGAGTGAATTAGGTGGAATAAGCACATGTTAGCTATATTCCCTGTTGCGTAGAAGAGTAATTAGGGAAATGCTGCTTTTAGTAGTATGTTTATTTCTGTATGATTTCCAAGTTTACTAGGTCTGCTAACTCTTACTCTCAGAGTAAATGCTTTTTTGGCACATTCTTCTCTAGAACCACTAAAGCTGAGGATATTGGTTACACAGGTCTGGTTAAAATGAAGACTATGTATTAATTTGTGTATCAGTTAAACTGACAGTAAAGGTGAAACATGAGAAAAACAGATCAATTTCCTGAGAAAGTTCTCCATGTTCAATGTTCTCTTAGACTTGATAGTTATCTTTTAAGTTAGATAAGCTTGTAATAATAGAACTTAGTAAGTTAAGCAAGTTTGCAAAATAGAACCTTCTCACTAGCTTTACAAAGGTTAGTTTAGGTGCATCACCTATATTTACCTAATCTGGAATCTTCTCAATTACCTGAGCATTTTGGATTGGGCTGATGAAGTGCTACAATACCCGTCAGTCGTCACGGGTCATTTTGCCGGGTTCCTTTGACATGATTCCTCACAAGCGCCCATACTTTATTTGTTCACTTGTATCAGGTTTGGCTATGGTCTATTCACCAGGAGGATCACCCACCCAATTTAAGCGACAAATTTAAGTATCTTGGGTCCATAAACTATAATCCAGGGAAGTGGGGACATCGATGATGATGTCACACATTGTATTGGTGCGGTGGATGAAGTGGAGGCTCGCCACTGGAGTCTTGTGTGATAAAAAGGTACCACCGGAACTCAAAGATAAGTTCTATAGAGTGATCGTTAGACCGACTTTGTTGTATTGGGCGGAGCGCCGACCAGTCAAAAACTCCTATGTACAGAAAATGCATGTGGGGTAGATGAAGATGTTGAGGTGGATGTGTGGTCATACTGGGATCAATAAGATTAGAAATGAGTATATTCGTAATAAGGTGGGAGTGGTCTCCATTAGGGGTGTTCATGGTTTGGATAAAAACCGATCCAAACCGAAAAACCAAACCAAACCGATTTTATTTGGGTTTGGTTTGGTTTGGTTTTAGATTTTTGAAAACCGATAGTATTTGGTTTGGTTATGGTTTTATTCGAAAAAAATCGAAGAAATAACCAAACCGAACCGATGAATTATATACATATATTTTATTAATATACATACTTAATATATTGTTTTTATAAACAATTTTAAAGATCTTATACATATTTTCATTAAAATTTCTTTATAATTTACTTATTGAAAGAAAAAATACCCAAGATGAAACATTTATCTTATTGATTTCATGTATATGAGTGTCTATGACAAATCTTTGTGGGACTAAAAATGTTATTGTCTCTTCCTTCTAGGCCAATATAGTGAATTTTAAAGCTTTATTGATAGTAAATTTAGTGATCGAAAGTTCAGTAATGTAAGTCATTCTAACTATTTTTCGTTTTGAATGGATTGTTGTCACTTTTTTCACATTTTAAATGAATTGTTTCTTTTATTTTTGTGTATGGTTAATAACCGAATCAAACCAAACCGAAACCGATAATCACCAAACCGATAAATGTATATTATATTTGGTTTGGTTTGGTTTTGATAATTTTAAAACCGATCAAGTTGGTTTGGTTTTGGTTTTGACCAATAACCGATCCAAACCAACCCATGAACATCCCTAGTCTCTGTAGTGGACAAGATAAAGGAAGTGCGACTGAGATGATTTAGACATATGAAGAGGAGATGGGTAGATGCACCGGCGAGAAGGTACATGAGGTTGGTTTTATACAGAGTACGAGGAGAGGCAGAGGTAGGCTAAAGACGAATTGGAGAGAGGTGATAAGCAAGATATGACCCAACATCAGGTTACTGAGGACATGACTTTAGGTAGGAGGGTGTGGAGGACACATATTAGGGTAGAAGGTTAGTAGGTAGTGTAGTGTTTTTTTGATGAAGTAGTAGGTAGTGTAGTCTTGTCTTGCTTACGGTGGTTGGCATTAGTCATTCTCATTGTACTAGTTGTATTGTTGTAGTTTTTTTTATTTTATAATTTTCGGTGTTTATTATTGTTTATAATAATCTATCCTAGTATGTTGTTTAGTGTGTTTCCATTATCACACTATTTTGTTGTTACTTGCTATATTTTTTTTATTGTCTCCTTTGTACCTGGATTTGCTGTCCTTGAGAAGAGAGTCTTTCGGAATTGGCCTCTCTACTTCAACGAGGTAGTGGTAAGGTCTGTGTATATTCTACTTTCCCCAGACACCGTTTGTGGGATTTCACTGGGTGTGTTGTTGTATGAATGAATAATGATAAAACTACACGTTAAAGCAAAAAAAATGAAAACAAATAGGTATTTAAATCCATGGTTATCCTCGAACTTTTAATTACCTTTAAAGGTTAACTTGCAGGGGGGTGGTCAGTCCTTTTTCAGTTTCTCATAAAAGATATTGATTTCATGATTCACTGCATAATGCAATTTTCTGAAACCTTTTAGCTTTGGCAAAAAATATGTAAATTAACCAGTTTTGCATATGTGCAGATGTTATTTTCTGAATCTTGATGACAATTCTGCTGAAGACAGTTGCTACAATATCATCATGACTGCCGGAAAATCTAAAAATCTCAAGATGTTGGAACCAGGAAAGCCTCCACCAAAAAAGAAAGCCCGGAAGGAGAGAAATCAGGGAAAAGTGACTGGAACTTCTTGCTCCATCGAGAATTTGGATCAGCAAATTTGGAAAGAATTTCCTGAAGACCTATTTGAAGCGGTTGTTGCAAGACTACCAGTTGGCACTTTTTTCCGCTTCAGATTAGTTTGCCGCAAATGGAACTCAATGCTGATGTCCCAAAGTTTTTCTGAACAGTGCGCCCAAGTTCCTCAACCACAACCATGGTTCTACACCATTACTCATGAAAACGTGAATACTGGAGCCATGTATGACCCAGCATTGAAGAAATGGCATCATCCTACTATACCTGCACTGCCAACCAAGTTGATAGTCTTGCCAGTTGCTTCTGCAGGAGGTCTTGTCTGTTTCCTTGATATTGGACATAGGAGCTTCTATGTATGCAACCCACTTACTAGGTCCTTCAAAGAGTTACCAGCCAGATCAGTTAAGGTGTGGTCCCGTGTGGCAGTAGGTATGACATTGTGTGGTAAATCAGCTGGCGGGGGATACAATATCCTTTGGGTTGGTTGTGATGGAGAGTTTGAAGTTTACAACTCCCGAAATAACTCTTGGGCTCGTCCAGGAACCATGAGCTCGAATATTAAGCTCCCTCTGGCACTCAACTTCAAGTCGCAGACAGTGTCCATCGGTAGTAAACTTTACTTCATGCGCTCGGACCCTGATGGGATCGTGTCCTATGACATGGTTACTGGGGTTTGGAAACAGTTCATTATCCCTGCCCCCCTACATTTGAGTGATCATACACTAGCAGAATGTGGGGGGCGCATAATGCTTGTGGGTCTGCTGACAAAGAATGCAGCCACTTGTGTGTGCATATGGGAACTGCAAAAGATGACTCTTTTGTGGAAGGAGGTTGACAGAATGCCAAACATATGGTGCTTGGAGTTTTATGGAAAGCACGTTCGAATGACTTGCTTGGGTAACAAAGGTTTGCTCATGCTATCACTAAGATCAAGACAAATGAATCGTCTAGTTGCATATGATTTCTCAAGCAGGGAATGGATGAAGGTCCCTGGTTGTGTTTTGCCTCGTGGGAGAAAGAGGCAATGGATCGCATGTGGGACTGCTTTTCATCCCTGTCTAACAGCTGTGGCTTGATTTGGATTGCCCAGTAAAGTTGTAGTCCCAGCAGGGCACTATACTAGCTTTTCCAATCATCATTTGCAGCCCAGTCTTCTGTGCTGATATAAGAAGAAAAGGATGTGTGAATTTATTACCACTCTCTTGTATAAACATCTACTTTTAGTTTTTAAGCTTTTGATTCCTGAGGAGACTAATCTACAATGCTCTCTCTACCTACTATTTAACATTGAGCCAGCCTTAAAAGGTTCAAGGGAGTTTGAATTGGGTTCTATTATGGGGAGCATGTGTCTTTTTATAATTTACTTCAATCAATCCTGCTTTTTACATAATATTGGAAATTTCAGTCCTAGGGGACTCAATAATATAACC
This sequence comes from Solanum okadae, assembly GCA_036553675.1. Classification (NCBI taxonomy): domain Eukaryota; kingdom Viridiplantae; phylum Streptophyta; class Magnoliopsida; order Solanales; family Solanaceae; genus Solanum; species Solanum okadae. The sequence goes on from CM071682.1 coordinate 15,253,712, forward strand.
CAACCCCTTCAATCTGTCCAATATGTTCAAGTTTGACCCGCTTATTTATGGAGTAGTTCAATTCGTTTCAGTCCAACCTATTTAGGCTCATTAAGAATTGAATTTCAAATTGGCTTATGATATAATTTGTCAAATATTTTTAAATTTTTTGATATGTTATATACTATTATGATAAAGAAAAACAATTTTTTTATTAAATCTTAAAATTTTATAATAGAAGAACAAATAGACAATTTAACCTTTTTTTTTTTGTTTTGCTGCATACATATTATACTTTTGTGTTTTTAATAAAAGAGGCTTGCCTCAAATTTTGATTTTAAAAAAAAGTTGAATTATAAATTGCATTTCAGCCTAAGTAACTTTTGAACAAGTCAATAACTTGCTAATTTATCATCTCAACCTAATTTAACCTATCTAAATTCAACCCAAAACCCATTCATTTGACACTTGCGATGTGTGAGTTATTACATCTGGTTCTAGTGCTACAATTATATGAGAAACTACAAGTATTGCACTAGTAATCAAAATGACGAGCCGATTCAACTCCAATTCTCTAAAATTATTATTATAGTCCCCCAATACATGTGTGCTTCCTCATTTTGATAGCTGCCACTCCAAAATGTACAAATTGCTATTTGCTAGTTGGTTGGTCAATCATCAACTCTAGTTAGACAAGTCACCAATGAACTTTTCCTCTCTTTTTTTCTTTCCATTTACGTTATATACACCATTCAAATATCTCTTGATAAAGATAAGTATACTTAGACAAGTAATACTTATTCAAGTGGTTAAGTAGCTTCGCCATAAGCTAATGTATTAAGGGTTTGTTTGGTAGAGTGCATTAGAAAATATAATGCATGCATTAGGTCTGTGTATTAATAGTATCTTGTTTGGTACACTTTTTCATGTCATGTATAACTAATGCAAACATTAGTTATACACTCTATTGTGTATTAAGTTATGTATTACTAATACCAAGTAATTCTAGGTATTAGTAATAGTCTAGGGGTGTACATAACCGGGTTGGTTCGGGTTTTTCAAATATCAAACCAAACCATTTGTGTCGGATTTTTAGATTTATAAACCAAACCAAACCAAACCAATAAAACTCGGGTTTTTCAACCTCGGGTTTTTTCGGGTTTTTCAGATTTTTGAGTTTTTTCGGGTTTTCCCGATAAAATATTCATACAAACATATAATTTACTTGTACTTCAAATATTTCTTTAGTCCTACCAAAATACAACTATCTAAGGTGTTTCTTAAGAAAATAACACAAAATATGATACGAGTAGTGACACTAAAATATCCAACAAAAAAATAACAATAATGAAATCACGTAAAACAATTATTGCAAATTAACAAGTCATAATGAAAATGATCATAATTTAAAAGTACTAAATCATGCTAAAATAAGTTTAAAAAGTATTAGTTACATGACTAAATATTAAAGGAAATTAAAATTAGATTATGTATTTGTATTGTCTAAACCAATGTAAAACCAAAGAACAAATATTCAATAGTATTGTCATTCTTAGTGTTGAATTGATTTTCATTTTGCATTAGTATTAATTTGATTTTGATTTAAGCTTTATTATAATTACCAACACCTGTGGACTATAATCTTTATTGAACCATTCAGAATTCTAAGTTTCAAACTTGAAATAATATATTAAAAGATAAAAAAATATGAAAAAGTATAAGAAATATTTAAAAATTATATCAAAGTAAATATTTTTATGTATAAAATAAAATTTTAAAATTATATATATAATGTCGGGTTGGTTTGGTCTCGGGTTAGTTTTTTTTAGTTAAAACCAAACCAACCCAAATATAGTCGGGTTTTTTTTTCCAATACCAAACCAAGTCAAACCAATCACTAGTCGGGTTTTTTTTCTCGGTTTGACTCGGTTTGCGGTTTGGTTCGGTTTTCGGTTCGGTTTTGTACACCCCTAAGTAATACATAGCATTTTAACACTTTCATTAGATTAAATAATTACAAAACTATCCTCAAAGCCCTTTAAAAACATTTCATAGCATTTTCTCACAACTCTAGAATCTCATTTTCTTTCTTGTCATATATTTTTATTTTTATATTTATTTGTTTTTCAGTGTTTTTAAATTTATTGGTGTCTTAATAGGTTTTTTTTTTTTTGGATTTGATTTCATTTTTTTTAATAAAAGGGTCTGCCCCACTATTCATCCAAAAGAAAAAAACTACTGTGTTAGTAAGGTTCCAAGAACTACAGGCAAGCTGCTAACCCCAAGAACTGATGCAATCGATATGCCAGCTATTGCTCCAACTGAGATTCCTTTTGAGCTTGTAGAAGTTTTTAATTGTTGATAAGTTCCATTTTAATAGGCAACTTCTTAAGTATTTTTTTTAAAAATCAAATTTTAATACGGTTTAATCAAAATTTTTTACTATTGTGGCGATAAATTTGATAAAAAAAATTATTTGTCAACTTTTCACAAAAATATTTTGATGCAACAGTATAACTATGTAATATTATTTTTGAAAAAAAAGAAGAAGAGTTAATAATGTTTTTTAGCAAAGAAATTTTATTTTGATGTTTTAGCAAAGAACTTTTTACAAAGAAAGTGTAAAAATAAATAAAGTGTGAAGAGTATTTTTGTAAACATATATTTTTGAATAGAAATTATGCAAGATTTGTTATTTCTAATACATCAAATCAAACAGTGTGTAAGAAATAATGCTTGCATAACTAATACAAACATTACTATTGCAAGCACTACTAATGCACCCTATTTTGCATTATTCTTATACACTCTACCAAACGACACCTTAAGGATTCAAGTCACACCAGAAGGCAAGTGAATACACTATTGATCTTCTTAGGAGTGAGATTTTTTTTTCTTTTAAAAATAGTAATGTGCTGCAGTTTGTTCCAAATATTTTCCCATTTGGTGACACGGTTCTTCCAGTAAAAGGGATTTTATAAAAATGTTTAAACTAGAAATATAAAGGAATACTCCAAAAATGGGTAGGAACAACGATGGAGAACACAAACATAACCATATGATGAGACGAGAAAATTTATATTTTGAGTCGCACAAATTAAAAACACATTCCTACCGATTTTTTTTTTCAGTTTCTATATTGAGCTAAACTTAGAGGAAAACAACACTACAACAACGCAGGCGCCACTACTTGTATAACTTTGCAGGCTTAAGCCATACCCCCGCTGCTGGTTGCTGTCCTTATTATCTGGAACAAAGCTGCAAGCGGAGAACAAAGGATTAATTCAACCAAAAAGAGCAAAACAGTAAAGCAAAGAAATATGCATGTGGAAACCTAAGTGACATGAATGAATTACATAAATTTTTAAAGAAAGAAAGGCCAACCAACCTACTACTCCAGGGAACCTCAGGTAACATGAAAAAATTGTATGTGTACATGAATGAGAAAAGAACAAGAATCTCTCAAAGATCAACACAAAAATTTTTTTCCGAAAGAAGAAAGGCTAACCTATCTAATCCATTGCTAGCAGCTGATATACATTGTTAAATATTTATGCATATAACCCTATTAAGATTCTATAATGGTGGGGAATATATATTGATGTTCTTGTTACTTGTCTTTTAAGATAAAAGTAGAGTTTAGATACTTCTAGTATAATGCCTCAGATATCAAGAGGCAAAAAACAGGAGACAAAAAGATACACAAAGAACTTACATGAGCCAATGACAACAAAGACGAAGAACCCAAGCAAGATAGGGCCAACTGGATACTGGCTTCCCTTCTTTGCAGTAGTTTCAGGAACAGCTCCTCGCTTGGTAATATTTTTCTCAAACCTCTCCACCTTCCTATCAGCAAGACGCCTTGATGTAGTCTGGTCAAATGCAACAAAACAAAGGAATGATTCACAACAAAATCTTGTTCAAACTACTTTTTGAAAAAAAAGTATTGCCAGCTCTCAACAAGCAATTAAGTCTCTAACTGGACAGGACAAGCATCAAACACTCTGGAGCTCTAGTATTCAACATTTTGAGCATCCATGTTACAAATATGCAATAGCTGAGATCACCCCTTTGGTTTAGCAGAGGAAAACCTCTCTTTAGTTGTAAAATAGGTATGACGTCCCTTTCTAGTCCTAAATCAATGTTGTCTATTGCAACTTCGTTTAGCATTTTATATGCGCCTAACGCTTAGTCAACTATCTAAATAACCTGGATGCTAATGGCCTAAACCACCATTGTGTAGACCTCTTTCTGATAAATTAAAGGAATCCTTGCTGAAGCAGGAAGTTTTACTTTCTTGGAATTACAAGAACCAGCTCCCAGGCTTCTTTCAATATAGCATGGGAGCAATGCAAAAGAATATATAGGGTTGCCAACTGGGAGTTCTCCCCAAAGAATCCAAAAAAAAAAAACACCATTGATCGTATGCAAAAACTAAAAGTAAATTGGAAAATCTAAGCACTAATTGTCTTTTAGTCTACAGGTATACCTGATGCCAAAGTTATCCAATTACATTAGATAATAAGAAGTAAAAAACTTGACACCTATATTTTCCTTATCATTTGATCATTGGATATTGTCCAAAAAGATGATTGATTTACTGTGCATTTATATTTCCCTCACAATTACTGATTTAAGATAACTCTAGCCATTAGGTCCAAGGCAAATTATTTGCTATTTATTTTCAACAAAACAATCTATTTACAAACAAGTCTTCTGAATAAGAGATGAACAAGCATACTCCATGTTGAATAAGGATGAACATGATAATTTAAAGGTGAAATGGAATTCACACTGAATAATCCATAATAATTCCAAAGAAACTACATGTAAATGTAGAGTTTATTAAACAAGACTTGGGTATTGTTTGTTTTTATTAGGATTAAGTCTTCAGAATCTGAATATAATTATGGATATTAAGATGCACATTACGATTAAGACAGCTGAATCTAAATACTCTAAATATCAACATGAAGTCTCTAGATGATTAAGATAATGTGTTTTCAATATCTAAACGTGCATAATTTATCCTTTTGAACATAATACAAAGTTCAAATAAAATTAGGATTAAACATTATATTAATAAGTTATTATAAAAAATCGTATATCAGAAAAATAGAATGAATATTTCATATTTGACAAATATGTTGAGAAATCTGAATCAATATAAAAATTAAGGCAACAATATATAGCATGAAATCTTAATGCTGAGAACTGGTTTTTCTTAAGAATTGTTGCATTTGCTTTAATTTCACCCTTAAAAAAATTGAAATTGCATATGCATTCATCCTTCTGAAATAGATTTTTGATAACTGTAAACATACAGATTAAGAATTTAAATTTTTTACAAACACCTTCTTGATAATTGCCAATTGATAGTTGTAGAGGAAGGGCTAAATGTTTGAATTTTTTTTGCAGCGAAGAAGAAACACAGCGTGAAAGTATGGCAAAAACATATTTTAAGAGTTGAACAATGTTAAGACTCAATTACAAACCTAATTCATTCAGATCTATTAACAGCTTTTAAACGGAACAAAACAAATCCAATTACTGGACTAGATCTGAATATTTATGATTCAGGCTAAGATCTGAATGATTAATTATAAGAATTTTACCGAAACGAATATCAATTCGTATCTGGTAATGGATCAGAGCAATTAAACAAAATAAGAAATTATTAAAAGGATATGAAATCAACAGATCAATCATGCGAGTCACAAAAACTAATCAAAATAATGAGATAGGACGATCGACGTTGATACAATTTTTTCAAAAAACAATTATCCGTGCCAATTACCTATTAAAACCTAAAATAAGCAAAATTCCAAATTTTGTGAAGATGAATCATCAGAACAATCACACGATCATGGATCTGAACAATTATGAATCCGAACAATAAGCCAGAAGCAAAATTAATAATAAAAAAAAAACAAAGCAGAACAGAGATTTTACCATTTTTGAAGGAAAATGTGGTGGCCACCGATATATGAGAACAGAAAAATTGCAGAGAGAATTATATTTCAGCTAAAAGTTGTTCCTTCTTTTCTTTGCCCCAATTTTATTTTGTCTTATTGATTGAAGTTCAACTGTTTTTGAAATATTTATAGGTGGCGAAGAAATCGAGGAAGGGAGGCACAAGAAAAACGCGTCACACTCCTTCCATTAATTGGACAAGGGGTGTGTAACCACGTCGCTTTGCTTAGCTGTCAGCAAATCATTGGCTAAACTTTAACACGTCAGAATTTATTGGGCTTGGGCCTATTAAAATAATGTTAACTGTGTGTACCCTCATCCACTATACGGACTACAGCCCGTGCTAGTACTACTAGACACAAAGTGCCCGTGCTTGTACGGGTCCAATATCTGCTATTTTTTTTTGAAAAAATTGTACATAATGACAAACTATTATTTTGATTTAATTGTGTCCTGTAGCAAACTATTTGCCAACACCTCTCTCCCTCAAACTCTCGCTCGCCACTCTCCTCTCTCGCTCACTCCCTCTGTGCTTGCCTCTCTCGCTTTATACAACAAAATTGTATAAATTGCGTTTCTGTTTGTATAAAGCGAGAGAAAATTATATATACACATGCAAATACATATATATTCGTCCTATACACTTATAATTATACAATAAAAATATTCCCCTGCCCAGTTCTCTTTTGCCTTTCTCTCTTTCTCGTTTTATACAACAGAATTGTATAAATTGCGTTGTTTTATACAATATAATTGTATAAATTGCATTTTTGTTTGTATAAAGCACGAGAAAATTGTATATACACATGCGAATACATATATATTCGTCCTATACACTTATAATTATACAATAAAAATATTTCCCTGCCCAGTTTTATGTTTGTATAATGTATAATTTATGTTTGTATAAAGCGAAAGAGAGAATGATTTTTTATATACAAATATTTTTGTCAACGATTTATACAAACGAGAGGCTAACAACAATTTATACAAATGGCTTGCCAGCGAAATTATACAAATCTGAAGAAGAGCCAACGAATTATACAATTGCTTCTTTTTGTATATATGTATAGCGAAATAGATAGCTTTCAATTGTATATGTATAACGAATTATACATATATATGTTTGCTATGAAGCGCAATTATGCAAACTTTGATATAGCATACAAATATGATTTTTTTTTGTTTACTATATGTGAAAGTTGCTCTTTTTTTTTTCTTGCTGTATGTGATACATATAGAATTTAAATAGTCAATTAACTTTTAATATAATTTTTAAATATTTTAAGTTGTTAATTATTGTATTTTATAGTATTTTTACATAATTTTAAAATGATATATATTACTTATCGTGTCTCAAATGTATGTAGCACAGATAGAATTTCAAGAGTCAATCAAATGTTGAAATAATTACATGTTACTTCTTTTGATTATTGTAATTTATTTACGTAAATTTTTAATAATATATGTTACTTCTCTTATCCCAATGTATGTAACACAAATAGAATTTCAAGAGTCAATCAAATGTTGTTAATTATTGAGATTTACAATACTCTCTACGTAGTTTCGAAAATTAAATAATACATGTTATCTTTTTTATATCATTTTATGTGACACCGATAGATTAATTTTATGAATCAAGCAAATTTTTTATATGTTTTTTACATGTATTTTAAGTTGGCAATTATCATGATTTATAATATTTTTTTACACAATTTTTAAATATTTAAAAAATTTAAAAACAAGACAAACAAAGTAGAACGGAAGAACCACCAAAAAAGAAAAAATAGTGCAACTGCCAGGCAGGCATGTCGACCATGACCTGCCTGGTTATTGTTACTTATATATATGTATTGGATGTATGTAGCACAAATAGAATTTCAAGAGTCAATCAAATATTGTTAATTATTGAGATTTACAATACTTTCTACGTAGTTTCCAAAATTAAATAATACATGTTATCTTTTTTTATCCCATTTTATGTGACACAAATAGATTAATTTTATGAATCAAGCAAATGTTTTATATGTTTTTTACATATATTTTAAGTTGACAATTATCATGATTTATAGTATTTTTTACACAATTTAAAAATATTTAATTTTTTTTAAAAATTTAAAAACAAGACAAACAAATTAGAACGAAAGAACCACCAAAAAAGAAAAAATAGTGCAGCTGCCAGGCAGGCATGTCGACCATGACTTGCCTGGTTATTGTCACTTATATATATGTAGTGAATACAATACTTTCTACGTAGTTTCCAAAATTAAATAATACATGTTACCTTTTTTTTTTATCCCATTTTATGTGACACAGATAGATTAATTTTATGAACCAAGCAAATTTTTTTATATGTTTTTTACATATATTTTAAGATTAATTTTATGAATTAAGCAAATTTTTTATATGTTTTTTACATATATTTTAAGTTTGCAATTATCATGATTTATAGTATTTTTTACATAATTTTTAAATATTAAAAAAATTTAAAAACAAGACAAACAAATTAGAACGGAAGAACCACCAAAAAAGAAAAAACAGTGCAGCTGCCAGGCAGGCATGTCGACCATGACCTGCTTGGTTATTGTCACTTGTATATATACTAGATAGGTATATGCACAGACCCAACATTTATATTTTGCATTGTTTCCAATAATTACTTTGGCTTAGTTTCTAATTTTCTGTTGTTATCTCCATTATACAGCTTTTCAGACAACTTATAAGCTTCAGTTTAGAATAAAACTAAAAAAATTTATGGGCAAGTATATAAGCTTCTGTCTGTCGGAGAATTGATTCCACTGGTATATAGTTTACTACTTACTGAAGCAACAAAAAATTGGTAAATAAGAACTTACAGTTGAAGCAAAAATATCACAAGCTTCTGCTGAAATTTCTTAACATAACATTGTATCATAGTAGTAACTTCATTAATTCTTCCGATAGTTATTTGGTCTTCATATAATACAAGTTATTCAACTCAAATGATACAAAGTGAATATTCATCTTGCATTTCACAAACGAACTTAGGCATCTTGTTGTTTCAAACTTGATATGATAAATAAATTTGTCACGGTTTTAGCTTAAGTACATCAACAACCTCTGTACATTTTGAAACTGGACCCCGAGGAAAGGATAAAGTAATGAACTCGCAATATGTCTTCACAACGAAGCCTGACAAACTGTTCAACCGTGAAGTTACCTCCATGCTTCATCATCATTGACAAATGACATTGAATGGGAAATTCTTAACTATTGTGTTACTATTCCATGGAATAAAAGCCACATTTCATTAGCAGTACATTCAGAGCAAGTTTCAAAGTTGCAATAAAAACAAAAACAAAATATCATATAGGACATGCATAAGCTATAGGGAGTGATAAGTAATATCTCACTTCTTTCTGAGCTACTGCCCCTTCCAGGCCTCCCATCATGCATATTTGTACAGTTTGACTCCACGGTATTTTAAACTTTATATAAACAATTCAGTGCTCTGACATTAATATATCAAATATATGCACAAACTCTTCCTTTGAGATGCTCGACATCTTCATACCAGTCACAAGACAATAATGTGCATTGAAAGAAGGTACATGTTGGTGATAGGGGAGACTTATTCCTTATTTCTGTCAAGCTGCACTTCACGAATAATAGTGAACCAAATTCAGTTTTCTAAGTGCAAAAAAAGCTTTCATACTTAAATGGATCAATGGTTGTTTATCCCACACACCTGCTTTAGATCATGGTGATCGTCACTGTCATTGAAATTGATATCAACATCAAGTCCTCTAAATTTAATTGCAGCACGATATATGCCCTGAAATTAATATGGAAATCTAACACCATACAATCTTATTCCAGCTAATTAAATAGTACCATTATAACTTCGCTAATGAAATTCAAAATCTAATTACTATGTTGTTCCTAGCAGCAGCGTGTGCAGTGTTAAATCCTCCTATAAGACTCAAATTCTTGATAAAAAAATGTCTAACTGAAGCTTGCAGTTACTTAGAAACAATTCATGAATGAAGTATGAGAGAACTTTAAATCAGCAGAGCAGTTGTATATTAAAAATTACATTTGCTTACCCAAGTAGACTTGTTTCAGCAATCCATGCATGATATGTCTTTCATAGAAACTTCAGTTACTTTCAAGCTATATCTTCATGTAATTATCGGTATTTCAACAGAACAATAGTTTCTCTGTGAATTAAGAAATTATATGTCGTTCAATACTGATTATTGATGGAGACATAAGGAATTTATTCATGTGTGAAATGTTCAATGTATGACATGATAAAGTTGGAAAAGTACACTTTCAGGGAGAATATTGAGATCAAAGGACCTCTTCTCCTTTGTGATGCTCAAGTTGTTCCATCACAACTAATAACTCCTTAAGTGAGAGTGGCATCGTCCATATGTTTATTGAAATAAGTGTAAAAGAACATGTTCCAAAGCTATGAGCTACCTAAAGGTGAAAAGACGGTGGATTGTTTCCTTCCTACTCTTCTCCCTACATGCAACTCCTATTGTATAAGTTGGAACCTTTTATTGTAGATTACCTTCTGCAAAAGATATTGTAATCAGGCAGATAATGTAACTTCAACAAAACGATTGTGTTAAACATGTCACAATAAATACATGCAGAAATAAATCATGTTTAGCAATAATACCTAAAAAGACGTTTGCAAGTCAAACCAAAAACAGAAAGAAAGAAAAACAGACTTCTAATACTCTTTTTGCCTGAAAATTAAAAAATACATCTATACTTGAAAGCATATAGAAGTAAACAAACCTACATACTCTTCTTGTCTGAGAATTTAAAACAGACCTCTATACTTGAGAGCAAATATCATATAATATCTTAAGGTGTTTCTTTTTCTTCAAAATATTTTATAGGCAGCATAAAAAGTGCTCCTTACAGAAATGAAAAAATAAAATGCATTTTGTGCACTGTAAGTTAATTTTTTATACAACATCTTAATATCCCAAAAGTGAGTTAACCAAAACAAATATCTACCAAGGCATAACCTATACTGTTAATAACAAAATGATATGAGGACGACTCATTCACATCATAAGAACAAGAACTTACAAAAATATGTTTACAACATCACTATTCTAACCATTATCCAAGCTTAAGTGTTTTTTATTTTGTCAAATTCTGAAAAATGGTATGTCCAATTTATCATTTTCAATGTAATTGTAGTATCATTAGTATAGGAAACTATTTGGCCAGCTAATGTGCTATCATATTAGCCTCTCTAAGACGGTGGCCTATAACAAATATTACTGAATCAACTTTTTCTTCATCACTCGTGGAATTACACTGGATATGTCAATGTTGTTCTCTCCAATTGCCATGTAAGTTTCTATATTAATAATTAACATAGAGTTAGATTTTATTTTAACATAGTTGTAGTGATTCTGAAATGCACCGACATAAGCCTTATAATATGACTTCGGTCTATAATATTGTAGATCATTGTTAGAGAAAATTGCAAAATAATCAGAACATGCTACTACCAGTTCTATTTTCCAATGAAAATGGCTCCTACTCCAACTTCACCAGGCTTTCCTTTAGAACATACATCAACATTTCACTTAAATTTATGGAGTTTAGATTTTTCCCACTTGATTGTTTAAATATGAAGATTTTGTTTCACCTTTTTCAATAATGCATCAAATATTATCTATCTACTTCCTATCAAACGTTATACCAAAAAATATATAGTATCAAACACTTTATAGCTGACATAGTAATTACTTCAAAATTTTCATTACACTTTGCCTTCAATAGTTTTCAACATATCACAAAGGGAATGCATTGCATCATCACTTGTTGAATGCTCTTAGACTAAAAAGATGATGCATAACTTTTGGGATGAGCAAAATGATAATTTTCCCTTGGTAGTTCCACACTTGAATGAGTTGAAAAAACTGACTCATCAGTTATAGTATATAATATATTAAACAAAAATGAAATCATAATGTAGAAAGAGGGAAATCTAAATCTTGAATAATGTGGAGCCAAAGAATTGGAGGGGAAAATGATAGATTGTACTCACTTTGATGTCTAAATACCTTACACATATTAAAATGAAAATGCAATATAAATCACGAAATACACAAAAAACATAGTGAACGTCATTATTTTCTCCCTCCAAGATTTTTTTGAGTGTCATTGAAATAATGTAGTGTAATTGTTGCTACATTTCAACAACAATTTAAGTATAAAACAACATCAAATTCAAGGTTAAATCAGACAAGTTTGAACTTTCCATAGAAGTCTACCAACTTCAGAAACAAGAAATACTCCACAGATGCAATTCATTAGCTGTACAAACATACATGAGATAAACTGTCAAATTTTAATGGTACAAGACATATTCTCTAAGCAATGATATTTCACACATCCCATGTATGCCATTATGATCTTTTCAGCGTGGCTATCAATCAAGATTCTCAATAACACTCCTATACAAAAATTAATCTGCAGATTAAAGAGACTTCGACAACAAAACAGAAGAACAGAACAAATAGAAAGGTGTACATGACACATCAATTTATAAGTAATTGAGAGTTGGGGATGGGAAGTTTTGAAAATACAGCGAGTCCGAAGTTTTTGAGTTCAAATAATTCATTTGAATCCTAAGGCTATATACAATGTCATCTTTTGATATTTCACTGTTTTTGCAAGAAAACAAGAATAGAGAATGGGGATCAGTAAGATTGAGAAGATGATATGTTCCATATGTACATGGGATGTTTGGAGGATATTTGAGCCAAATTTGGCACTTAGCCCCCTTGGCCAATCTATCAGATTTCAGAAAAGACTATTTTATATCCATTTGCTTTTTCTTTGGTAAAAGGCACTTACATATGAACAATCCGACCTCTAAATCTGCACCCGAATTTGAATACCGACATGAATGTTGGTGTGAAATCCGAACAACATAAGTGTCTAGTCATAAAAGTAGATGAATGTAGTCATTTCAATATCGATTGAACACATTTATTGCAATTTAGCAATCGCATTTATGATTTATTCATAGAAGTGCAAATTTACCTTCCCTTCCACGACTATGACATTACTCGTGAAGTTGTAGGTGACTTCTTGATCAACTGAATCTTTGTTCTAGTGCAATTCCTGTTTATTATCCTTGACAATAATGAAAAAAATCAACTAATAAAACGTTCCCAAAAATATAAATTGAATCTTTAAAACCAAGCATGCTCACATTTACACAGGGTTAAGACCCACAAACAAAAATGGAACAAGAAATCATAAAAAGGCCTATGCATCAAGTGTGTGTATATATATATATGCACACACATATGTAACAAGAGTTGTAGGGTATTATCATCATAGTTAAGCAACCCACTCTAGCAAACAAATTGATAGTAAACACGAATACCTAGTTTGAGCACAAAAGAGATGAACAGGTTTAAGGAAGATGGATACCCAACTTGAGCTTGAAAAAGATTTGGGTAAAAAGTGTAAACGAATCATATGCTTAATATGGTGATACCTGAGAAGATGAAGAGATTTGAGAGCGTGGTATGAAATTAAGGAAATATTATGTCTATTGTTTGTTTGAAATGTTAAAGAAGAAGACCGATGATTCTAGAACATGATATGTCGGTATGAAATTATCAGAATAACCTTGGTCGTCCTCCTCTTCATATTTGTATCTAATAGAAATAGAAATTATTATATATAAAATGGTTTATGAGCATCAAAAAGCAATTACAAACTTCATAAAAGTTTAGGATATAATCAAACTTCATCTTAACATTCTTATTTTGTGCAATTAATAGCAACATAATTCTTAGAGAGAACTAACCATGGTAATTTTCTTACCGTAAAGGAAGATATCAAAAAATAAATAAATGAGCTCACAGAATGTTGTGAGTGTAGGTTTGAATGCATGGGATTTTTGCAGAGTGAACCGAAGAAGATGAGCTCTCGTTCCATTAGTCATCAATCCGAACAATTCAATTTCAATCTCGGTCGAAAGGGCATAATCACTATAGACCTAACAATTGTCTATCTTCTATATAAGGAATCTTGAAAGAGTTAGACAGAGAGAATACAGAGCTAGATTACAAAGTAATTGAATACACATTACCATGTTTGTTAAGTCATGGATAACCTATTGTTGATAAACTATTTACTGGACCAGACAGTAATTTATTATTTCTTAGATATAAATCTGCAACTATATAATTTATTTTTGCATATATGTGTGAGGACAACATAAATCTTTACTTCATCAATTATAAAAAAAAATTGGGGGAGAGAATTAGACAGAATAATAACGATGTCAAACCTATATTTTAGTGGTAAAATTTAAAAGTTCGAAAAGAACTGGAAGAAATTTGTTGCAAAATTGAAAGAAGAACATACCTGGAATTCGTTGTTGTTGGAGTTGGAGTTGGAGCAAGAGAAATGGAAGAACTGATTCTTGTGTTGAAAATATTGCGTCTATTTTGTGCTAAAGAGGAAGATGGAGTGTTCTAGAATTATGGAGAGAGTGTATTTGTCAAGTTAAATTTACTATTTTACCCTTGGTCGTCCTTGGTCTTCACCTTTCTATATAATAGAAATATATTTTAAGTTTGCATTATCATGATTTATAGTATTTTTTACACAATTTTGAAATATTTAAAAAATTTAAAAACAAGACAAACAAATTAGAACGGAAGAGCCACCAAAAAAGAAAAAATAGTGCAGCTGCCAGCCAGGCATGTCGACCATGACCTGCCTGATTATTGTCACTTATATATATACTAGATAAGTCTGGCCCGTACTAAGCCCGGGCCCAACGTCTTATATTTCAAGGAGCTCATTTATATATATACTCCCAAGTTCATAGCTGCCAAAAAAAATACTTACTAAAGAAGTCTAATGTGAGGAGAATGAAGGGATAAAATATTTTACTTGATTATAATGCAAAGTATCATTGTGAAATGTACACCGATGACAAGTTAGAATCCCAACTCAAATATCACTTACAGAAAGTACAATTATTTGGTCTTTACACAAGTTCCAATTTTATCAAAAACTTTCTTTTTAAAAAAGAATCCATATCTATTAAGGATACACGTTGCTTGTAATTTTCAAACTTCGTCAATATTAAATCTATGCACAGAGATAGTTACTGGTTCAGCCACTGAAATGGAATGAGATAAGTATCTATAGGGATCTTTCCTCTCCACTTACGCTTCTTGGCTGAATCGACTGTCACTTCTTTCTCTCGAAAACTAGCGCATAAATCTTTCTTATTAACCACATTGTATCATAATCAATTCTCTTGACCCTTCTACACCTTCTCTCCCTTGTTTAATCAAGAGAGAACGATGAAATGAGAAATTTTGTAGCTAAATATGTAAAATTAAGAGTGAAAATCATGAATATTGATTTTAAAAAAAAAAAGAAAAAAAAGAGAGAGGATAGAGTCAGTCACCAACCACGTATTAGAACCAAGATATTAAAACTTATAAACACCAGAGGTTTGTGCACATCTTCACATGAGGAGAAAATGGTTGCAAAGTTTCTGCTACATTTCCAACTCCTCATGTTTCTACTACTCCTACTTTCTTGTCTATACATGTCATAAGCTTAGCTTTTTAAAAAAAAAATGGCTTTATGATTCAAAAAAGGTGTGCACATAAGTTACTTGAATAAAAAATTACACTTCAAAATTGAAATAAATTCTAAAGCATCAAAACAAAAGCCTATGCTATGTGGGAGAAGTCTAATTTCATCTCTTACTTTCACTATTTCCCAGATTTATAGGCCATTTCACGTATCAAATTCAGCACTCTGTTTTCATCATATTTCCGAATTCAACATGTATTCAAAGTCTCATATTAGAAGTAGTCTTAGCACCATAAGATGCACCCATTTCATGACATAAATCTTTATCGTAGTTATTCCAACATTTATATTTTTTTTTTAAACTAATAGAAAGGATGTTAAAGCAAATAAAAAATTTAAAAGAAACTTGTTGGGCTTGATGAGAATCCATCCTGAATTTTACCTTTCAATTGAAAAGAAAAAACAACAAAACAATTATCTCTAGGAAGATCAACATGGCAATCTAAGATATTATGCCTTACTTTTCCGAATCTGAGATCTATTGGATCTGGGGATTAATTGTGTTGCCAATATTTGCATTGCCTCAACCTGACAAAAATGTTGCTTACAGATCTTGAGAAATAAGAGATTTGACCAAGTGAATCAAGATAAGTAAAATTTTAGATACTCATTTCTATCAATAGGCAATATATATGAATTTTTTGACATTAAGAGTCATTGCGTTGTGAGTTAGTGTCCACCTATAATCTAAAACTGACGTGAACTAAATGGAAAAACTACCACTTGTTAAATATATATCTCCAAAAAAGAAGAATCAAATATGATATTTAGATTTCAAAACTGATTTTTTCACCAACTTTATACAATAACTACATTAGTAATGTAAAATATCTAAATAGAAGGTGACATGAAAAAGTTATCGATGATTTATAAAAGACAAAGGCCAATGAATTTACTTCTCTGTTTGATAAAAAGGTAAAGGAGGACAAAAAGTTTAGTTAGTATTTATTGATGGAAGTACTTCAAAAGTAACAATTGAGACAACCTCATTACTACTGAAAAACCTACTGCAAGGTAAATTATTGTGCAAGACACTCTAGCACTAATGAAATATACTATTGTTAACATTGAACACATATATAGGAAAGAAAATACATAAGCCAACTATTTAGCCAATTATACATTTGAGGTGACAGGGAGACAACAATTTAATCCATTTAGAAAGCTACCATCGCAGGGGAGGATTATTTCTTAATTTGGATAAACATTCTGTTCCAAATTTGAGAATCAGGAACAAGGCAATCAACATATAAACCATGAGCACATATAAATACATAACAAGAAGGCATAGAAGAGGTCACAACCAAAGAATAGAAAATCACAGCAGAGCTCCTACTCTACTATCACTGTTTGCAGATGTCTAAAACAATGCAAAATCAACATCACTTTATGGTAACTTAATAGAACAAAAAGAAGAGGGACAACATTTAAACAAAGGAATCAGTAAAGAAGAAAAGTCTAAAATCAGAGTTATTGTGACGAGTTCCAAAAAAAAAAGAAGAAGAGAAATTTCCACACATGAAACCACACAACACACGGAATCACCTGAAAAATCGACATTTCGAAAGAATCTAAATAATGCAGATTAAAGAAGTATAAATAAAGAAAAGAAGGAACACTTACAATCATAGCTAAGCACGCAGGACCTCAGAGAAGATGACGAACACCAACTTGGCCAGTGACTGTTGGAAGAGAACATCACTTTCCTAAACCCAAAGTTGTCGTCTCCTTTCAAAGATATACACACTTTTATGATTTTTTCATATGTCACATGCACTCCAAATTTATTATGAATGTTGCTATCTACCATTTACGATGTGATGGTAATTGAATTCAATATGAAATAAGCATAAATTTCGTCACTGTCTTCCTTAGCAATTACACAAAAGAGTACATCACTTCACCCCACCACATTTATTTTGAATATTCAAAATTTCTTTTTATTTAAATTCTGCTAAAGTTAACAAACAGAACCACTGAGTTACTTTTATAGAAATTTCAATAAAATCTATAGATGAAGGAATTAGATCCTAAAGCACTAAAAAGAAATTTGTCTTTTTGCTCACCTCTCTTTTTATGTCTTTGAAATAAAACATATAAAACAACTACTGTAATAAGTTGCATATTACACTACTTAATTCAGTCTTTCTTGTCCCCAATTCATTTACTTAAGTTAGATGTGAATCTATTATTACATGTTAGTCTGGGAATTAAATAAAAGTTTAAAAATGATGTGTTTAATATGATGGAAGTTATTTTGCGCCCACTTCCTACGAACACACTAAGATCATAATTGTCTAAATGTTTTCGATACAGGACCTGCTGTAAATGTTGTGTCACATTCATTTCATGCAAGAAATTAAAATATAAATTTTCCTCAATGACACAAACAACACCAAATACCACTACAGACTAATGAAATTCGAAAGACAATGACATCAATCGTGTTTTTCATAGTAAATAGATCAACTTCACCATCATAATTCTTAGGACATATCAATTAGACACCAAAACACAATTAAAATGCGTGAAATGAAAGCCAACAAATTTCAAGTTTTCATATCACAATTCAATCTCTAAATCAACTGTACTTCATACATAATGATCCTCATAAAAAGATTGTTATAAGCTAAATTGATAGATTGGGAGTTTGATTCATACCTCATACTGATAACCTCATATTCTTCCATCTTCTGTGGCGCTGCTAGAGTTTCAACATCCTTTTCTATATATATATATAGAGAGAAAGTTTTTTATTTATTTATTTTATGAGAAACCATTTGGTTTGTAAGTTTGCCAATCTAGGCCGTTTCAAGTAAACAAAATTGCAAAAAATTCCAAGCACATATACAATGTCTAGAGTGCAATAAAGGCTTCTAAGGAACCAAGCAACCATCATAACATTTGGAATACTACAAAGTTCAGATTACCAGCGAGTAAATCAAAAGATAAGATATAAAGTATTTCTGGCATGGTCATGCTACTACAACAAAAATAGCTTTTAGCGGCTAGAAACACCTTATATCATGGTTGATTAAGCAATCTCTTGATAAATAATCATGGTAGTTTAGAAAACTATTCGGGATGACTTAGAAAACTATTTGAATATATCTTCTTATCTTCTTATGTAGTATAGAATAGAAATCTTGAATCCTATAGTGCAGAATTCCTCTGACCTAAAAGAGCATATGCCAATTATTAAGAATTATTATAAAAGTTTCAAGTGAAAAAAGACATGATAAAAGGAATCTCTATTCAAGTTGCTAGTCCAGCTTGGCTACAAATTGCTTCTTGTTTAATTCAATCTTCTGATAGCTAAGTGAAAATTTAATTTAAATAAATAAATAAGTATCTTAATGGAAGGCCATACATTTTCATGAAACAAATACCATTTTTTCGGTGCGGGATTCATTTTATTGGTAGGTGATAAATTCATGATATACTAAGATATTTTTGGTAGTATGGTAGGTGAGGAATTCATGACTTTTTTGGTAGGTGTACCATTTTTTGTAGGTGATGAATCCATTTTAAATATTTTATTATAATATTCTTTTGCTAAGTGTCTTAATCTTGATATCTCTTTAATATTATTTATGATATATTCTAGTTATAACATATCTTGGGTTCTTAGGTACATATATAAATTTTCCTCCATTAATTGTTTTAATAATTTTATATCTTCCATAGATTCTGTCCAATATTGTAAATATTCGTAGTTCATTTTAGTCTGAATTTATTTCTAAATCCTACCATTCTATTCTTTCGAGGTCTAAATCATGTAGGTCTATTTCATACCATTGTTGGTTTAATATATTTTCTGATTTGTTATCATTAAATATTTTTTCCCATATGATTCTTCTTAATTCAATTATCTCTATACCTTTAAGTATATATAGGATTAAAGTTTCATAGTTTTTTATTATTTCATCATGCATGTATGTAGTCATGTTCTTTATCATGCAGGTTTTTATTTTCAATTATTCCTTCCTATCATATTCATAATTGATTAAATTCATATTAGATCATTATGAACTAGATTATCTGTTTATCATGTTCTCTTGTCACTACTAGCATCGTACTTTAGCGGATACTTCCTTCTTATCAGCGCCTCAACTTTGTTTACTCCCCTAAACGACTTTCCTCGCCTACCGGTTTCAACATTATGATGACATAGTATAGAAGTTTTCTCCCTGTTTCCAGTGTGCTAATAAACTAGAAATCATGATTCAAATAATTCTAATACATAATAACTAACATAAATTTATTCAATCATATATATGATATTCAGGAATATATGAAATTAGTTCTGCATATTTTTTGAACAATATACCTTTGCCTCTTGCTTATCCATGATATCTGAAGGTTAATAGTTCATTTGAGATAAATCCCTTCTTTAATGCTCTAGTAATAGGTTGTTTTTCTGGTTTGAGTAGAGATAATATCCATTTTTGTACTTCGTCCATATCTGCTTGCCTTAGCTCCCTTGAGTTTGAATATATCATAAGTTGGTCTCGTGAATAATAACTCCTTATTGCATTCCCATTTAGATAATTATTTGCTAGTTCTTGGATAATTGTTGACATACCAATTATTCTTTTATTAGCATAGAAACTTGGTATCTCAATTTCTTGTATCTCTGGTTGTTGTCCGATATCTTCTGGAATTATCATATCTCTGGTTAATCCTATTTTTACAACTTGTATTATTGGTTTTATCTCTTCATATAGTATCTCTGCCGGGGTCGCATAAAACTTTACATAAAAAAGATTGCCTTTTGTTACTCTTTTATAGGTTATGAATGCTCTGTGTATCTCTGGTATACCACTTAGTTCTTCCCCATCGTATGTATAAACTGTACTTAATAATCCATAGTTGTAACAGGTTTTGACTAAATTTGCTTTAGTTTTTGGTTGAGCTATCAACTTATTGTACCCTTGTAATTTTTGGGTTAAATAATCTTGGGTTGGTTCTTTAGTGGTGGTAGATCTGGGATTAAGATTCAAATATGTTTGGATTTTATGTATATTCCTAATATAGGTTTGTGTGATATGGTTATAAATTTTTTTGACTTTGTTTAGGCTCTCTGCATACGTTGAGGTTTGCGGTGATATAATCAATGGGTCTTTTGGTATTTTTGGTGTAAATGGCTTTCCAAACATTTTGTTTAGATTAGTGCTTGTATATTGTTTCCTAACTATTTTGCTTGTACCTGGAGCTGCATTGAAACAATCATTATGGGTTTTTTGGAGTGTCCCAATGTCTCCTTCTAGCTCTGGATGTTTAGTGTCTTCCGATTGACATATCTCTGCATGTTTATAGTCATGCGACTGACTTATAGCTTTAGACTTTAGTTTTTGTATCTCATTGTCCATACTATCCACTTTGATACAAAGTGTAGTAATGACTTTGAGTATATCTTCAATTGTATTTTCTTTCTCAGTCTGAGTAGCTTTGTCTTGATAAGTAATCTGCAATAACATTCTCATCAGTTTTTATTACTTCAATAGTAAATGTAAAATTTAATATATTTAATACCAATCTTCTCATTTCTTTTGTAGTTACTGAATCCTGTATTTTTCTTGTTAGCCACCATTTTACTTGTGTGTTGTCTGTCCTTATAATAAATTTGTTATATATATATATGGTTCAAATGATAGTAAACATTTATATACTGCATATAATTCTTTCCTATTTATTTCCCATTTTATTTCCGTATTAGTAAATGTTTCTGAATAATATCTGCAATGATGTTCTATTTTTTCTTCATCATACCTGTATTTTAAGACTCCTCCATAACTTTTTTCACTGGCGTCTGATTCTACTATATAAGTAAATTTTTTGTTTTCATCCAGAAAATATAGTTTAGGTAGGTTCTTACATAATAGTTTTATTTTTTGTATTTGTGTTTGGTCTTTCTTATCAAACTGGTATTCTACATCTTTCTTTAATTTTTGTTGTAATAGTTTTAAATTTCCTGCTAATTTTGGTATGTATTCTCTTACTTGATTTACTAGTTCTAGAAATGATTGTAATTTTTTTTTGTATCTAGTTGTTCATTTGAGTTAATTATTTTTTGTACTATATGCGTTTGCATTTTTATCTATTTGTATTCCTAAAAATTCTTTTGCTTTTTCATTATGTCTGCTTTCTTTTTGCTTAGACTTATGCCTGAATATTCTATAATATGTATAAATTTTTCTAATAATCTTATATGTTCATCTTGTGTTTTGGAATATAGTAATATATCATCAATATATACTACACAATTTTCTAGCTATTTAAAATAGTTATCCATAAAGTGTTGGTATCTACCTGGTGCATTTTTATATCCAAATGGTAATACATTCCATTCATAAAATTCTTGTGGTACTGTAAATGCTGTAAGTTTTTTAGATTCTTCTTCTAACTTTAAGTGGTAAAATTCTGATTTGCAGTCAAATTTACTAAAGTAATTATATCCTTGTATTTGTCTTATTTTTAATATTTTATTTGGTATTGGGTAATTATATGTTTTAGTTTTTGCATTTAAGTATCTATAATCAATAACCATTCTACTTTTCCTCTTTTTTGTTCGCTATGCTTATTTACTATAAATGCTAGGCTTGTATGTTTGCTATTGCTTTCTTGTATGTACCCTTTTTCTAGTAATTCACTTATATGTATCTTAAATTCTGTTAAATCATTAAAATTATATTTTAATGGTTTTTGGGGTATTATACTATTATTATCAATTAGCTCAATTTTTATTTTTGTTTTATGTTTTACCATCCTTGCAAAGGATCTTCACTATATAATAATTCTAACTTATCTTGGATTATTTTTACTTTATCTATAGAGAATATAATTAATTATATTTTAGGGTCTTCTTCTTTTATATTTTCTAATTTTTGTGTAATTTTTTCACTTTTTTTTATCCATTCTGTTGTTTATCGTTTTTTGTTATTTACTCTTTTTGCTCCTATTCTTTGTTTACATGGTGTTGTGAATCACCAGTGTGTTTTTGTTATTATACGTGGGTATAGTTTTTCTAAAAATGGCATTCCTAATAGCATATCATTTGTGGTCAATTCAAAGTTATATATTTCTTCTATAGTTAATATCTTATCCCATATTTGTATTTTTATATTTTTCGCCTTATATGTGATCATGCTTCCTTCATTATTAAATCCTGTTACTACTATCGGTGTTTTTAATTTTTCCCATTTATCTTCTGGTAAGCAATTGTATTTACATTATTAGCTTCTGCTCCGTGTCTATCATTGATGTATAATATCTGTTGTAATATCCTTCTATTATTATCTTTGCAAGTATATATATTTTCATGTTTTTATCATAAGAAAGTTCTTTTTATTATTATCTTCTTATTATTATAATTTATTGTTAGCTGTTTGTCCTCTAAATTATATGGTTTTACTTGTTCTAACCATTTTATTCCTAAAGTGATATTTTTATCTCCTTGATATATTTTAAACTTCATTACTATCGGTATTCCTCCAATGATTATTTCCTTTTCTGTAGTTTCTTCGATATATATTAATGCCTTTGGTAGTTCAGGGCATGATTGTTTTGTAGTAATTATCTCATCTTCTGTTACTAGTTCTCTTGTAATATAGTTTTCTTCTTGTCCTGTATTTATTAATATTAGATATTTTCGTTGTTCCATTACTCCCGTTATGTAGTAATGGTATGGTTCTATTTCTTCTTCTATTGATTTTTGTGGAGTTTTATCTATTCTTCTTGAGGTACTCATTTTTGATGATATTTGGGGTATTTCATAGTTTATTCTTTTTGATGTACTTAGTCTTTCTTTTACTATTTCTAAATCTTCTTCTATATCAATCTCATTATAACTATAATCATTATTATCTATGACTGTAACTATCCTTTCAAAAGGATCTTCTATTTTTATTTATTTTATTTTATTTTTTGCTGTTATTTTATGTTTTGTTGTTAAAACATATAAGTTTTTACATCTAGCTGTAAATATTTTACTTCCTGGGGCTAGTTCTATCCCTTACATTTTCCAATATAATATTAGTGATTTATCTATGTTTCTGTCATTTATTGCTACTGAGTAGTTAACACTTATTATGAATTTAAATTTTTGGTATATGAGGTTACCTTTTACTGCACTTATTATACTTTTTTCTATGGGTTGTATAATCCTATCATCTGCTAAGTATATTTCTATGAGTGTGTCTATTCCTTCTCTAAAACATGCCTTTATTAATATTTCCGTTCCTCCTAGATGTACATATTTAATTGGATTTTTAGCCTTAATATCTTGTATTTCTTTATTGATTATTCGTTTGTGTATTATTGGTATTTTAGCCTTTCCTTTGGTGTATTTTCAATCTATGATATGTTCTCTTTGACTTACTACATAATATTCTTCTTTTTGTCGTTTAAACCAGTTTCTTATTGTTGGTATTTCGAATATTTTTTCTACGCTTAGGTCTAATTCTTTTCCTTTTATTTGTTCGAATATATTATTATCAAATATTATTTTTTGTTCTGAAGATTCTTCATTTTGGTATTCTTCTTTAGTTATTATTTGTATATCTTTTTCAGTCATTCGTTATATTATAGAATTCCTTGTCTGATCCCATTTCTATATCGTTATCCATTTCATTTTCTGATATTTCGTATATGCTATCTTCACTTTCTAATTCATAATCTACGTATTCTAT
This sequence comes from Solanum okadae, assembly GCA_036553675.1. NCBI lineage: Eukaryota > Viridiplantae > Streptophyta > Magnoliopsida > Solanales > Solanaceae > Solanum > Solanum okadae. Next base: position 15,278,014 of record CM071682.1, read on the forward strand.
CTGCATATATTGTTCATCGTCTATTATTATTTCTGATATTTATTTTTTCTTTGGACTTTTAGGTAATTTACAATCTCTAGCTATATGTCCTAATTTTCCACAATTATAACAAGTACATTCCGTTAGTTTTCTTTTTGGTCTATATGGTCTTTTGGTTTTGTAGTTTTTTTACATAGTATCTTCTTCTTGATTTTTTATATTTATATTTTGATCTATATTTTTTGTTATATCTCTTTTTATAGTATTTGTCCGTACAACCAAATTGGGGTGCCGTTTTATTTTTGCAACATGCTAAGTTTTTTACTAGTATTTTTTCCATTTTTATTTCTTCTTTATGTTTTTCACATAGTTCTATAAACCATCGTTGTAAGAATTTTATTCTAGTTCCTATGGTATCTGTTAATCCTGCTTCATTTCAGCTTTTTATTACTTTTGAATTAAAAGGTTCTGGTAATTTTGTAAAATATAATTTTCTTATTTCTTTACTTTCTTCTATGCTATATGTTCCTTTATAATAGTATTCTCTAAATGCACATGTATATTCATCTATATAACACATGTTACATATTGCTAATTTTGTCATTAGATTCCGGTTTATGATTTTTTCTTTATTTTGTTCTTCTACTTCTGTTGTCATACTACTAAATTCATTTCTTATAGCTACTTCGTATTTATATAATATTTCCATAGTTGTAGTAGCTAATTCACCATCAAATTTTTTATTACTTCTTAAAGTTTTTAAACTTTCATCTGATAAATTTTGTAACCATAATTTTACTGTTCCTGTATGTGTTCTTTCTATATATCCTGATGTTTCTGTCATTTCTATTTTGTTATCTATTAACTGTTTTGATATATATCCCATCCATAATTGGATTGTTTTATTTATATCTGCTACACAGTCTAAATCTAAAAAATCATGTTGTCCAGTTATTGGTTTTGGCGTCCATTTTTTATTTAATCTTTTATCCCATATAGTTTTTTCTCTATCATATTGTTCATAGTTTTCATTATAATATTTTGTATTTAAATTTTTTGGGTTTTTTACTCCTGATGTGCTAGGTTTTTCTTCCATGTCTACGTCTCCTGTATTTATTTCTAAATTCTTTGTATTATTTATGTTTGCTAAAAGTTCCGTATATGTTTCGCTTGTTTCTGAATGTTGTTCATCTAGATCATCATCATTTATTTCATCAATTCTTATTTCAGGTAGATTATCTTGGTTTGTTTCTTCTTTTCCTTCTAATTCATCTTCTAATTGCAATTTTTCTTTAAATTTAATTATCTCATTTGCTAATTTTGTTTTTTGTTCTTTTTCTTTTTGTTTCATTTCATACATTTCATTTAACACTGTCAGTTCTTTTTCTAGTTCTATTATTTTAGTATTTTTTACTTCTTCTAATTGTTGTACTTCCTTTTTTGCTTGTTGTTTTATTTTTTCAATTTCCATTTTTCTATCTATTTCTTCATTTTCTTTTGTTATTCTTATCATAACAGTTAAACTATCTTCCAGTTTTACCGTTTCTTTTTCTAACATTAAACTTATATTGTCACCTATTTTTTTGTATCTTCTTCCTAGATTAGAAAATATTATCTTTATTTTTAATCCGTCATAGTTTTCATATGTTTTTTCGTCTATGACATATTCTTCCTTATTCATTTATAGATTGTGTTGAAGTTTATATTCTAAACTTTCTATTTGTATTTGTAGATATAAAATAGTTTTTCTCTGTGCTAGTATAGATTTTTTACAAGTTCCTGCGAATATATTACTGTTAAGTCTACTTTGCCTATGTGCTAATTCTTATCTTTTCGCTATAATTATTTCAGTAAGTTTTTGTTTATATTCGTTATTCTCATTATTCATTGTATTTTTAAATATTGAATATATTTATATTCTATTTTAGATATATTATCTATTAATTGATCTAATTTGTCGTTTTCAATTTTTGCGATATTGAGTTGTTTATATTCCGGGTATAATTTGTTTAATTTTCTTCTTATTTTTCTTAATTTTCTACTAGTATGTTTCTTGTTATATTTATTTTCATCCATAGCTCTGATGTAAAACCTTGCTAATTTATAGCTGTATTGTTAAGCAAACAATACTTAGTTACATGAAGTATTAAAACTTAACATGTGTTGCCAAGTATTTTGAGGGATTTCTTTGGGACTAATATCCATATTCAATGCATTATGTTGGACTTGTTCATTATGAATACTGCTAACTTTCTTTCAGTTTCTTATTTGATCATTTTGAGTAAATGGATGACTTGGGTCTGGTTAATATCTTGAGGTTAACGGTAACTTACTTGCGCGATAGTTTAAGAGTTTATGTGACTTCCTTTCATAATTGTAGTCACTATATATATAATTTAGTTGCTAATTGTGTCTTTTACTTTGAATTCAGATCTTTGGCTAGGTATGTTATCTAAGACATTGGATTCTTTGTTGAATTCTGCTATTAATTTAAAGCTAATCTTGTTATGTTTAAATAGTTTTTTTTCTTCTCTACGCTATTTTCAATTCTTGTTCCCTCTGTTTAACACTAAAACTTGTTTGTTCTTCACTTAGTTAGCTCTAAATGGCACTTGTTGCAAAACTTAGACTTTTCTGGATAAGAGTTGGAAGTTAAAGAGCTTTATTTTTCTTAAGTGTTAAGATATTTGTTCTGATTTCTGTTTTGGCTAATAGTCCCGTTATTTTCATTTTCTTTACAGTTGTAAAACCTTAGAAAGAGGAAATAAATTCCGACAATGTCAACATGAATCCTATAGTAACAACACTTTATTTGTGCCTTTTTCTATTTTCAGAAAATCATAAGAGTACAATTAAAATAGCGCATGCATTATCCAATTTTCAGACATATTCATGCATAAAGCAATAACATCTCATTGGTTTAACAGTTCTCTTAATAGTCACATAAGTTGCAAAATCTTTACCTGAGTTATCAAGGAACGTGACATGTTCCTTCATCTGACACGACAATGTAGGACCTATTTGCATTCGATGTATCTTGATTCTCTGGAGGTGTGTTGATGTCTTCTCAGTTTTCCACTTCTGACATATAAAGTAGAATTGGAGGATCAATTGGAATGAAGAACAGTAAAGTTAAAGAACTTGGTGCTTGGAAACTAAGTTGATGTTTCAACATTCCCTAATAACATATAAGAATAGAAGAATTATATTACTCTCTAGAATATAGAATCAAGAGTATTTTATTTTGTAAATGTGCCAAAAGAGAAGATAGAAAGACAATTATTAAAACTTTATCGGGTTATTCCAATCAGCTGATTAAAAAAGGTTCTATAATGTCTCTAAAATAAAAAAACAAATTCTAGATTGTTTTCCAAGAAATGAAAAGTTTATTCCTCACCTAGGAATGGAGTCGTCCACAGTACCGTCAAGCAACTTCCATTCTTGGCCTATTTATTCCCATTGAACTTGAAAAAGTGTAGAACTCTTCACTTTCTTCTGGATTCGCATAAGATGTCATCTATACCCCTCTATCAGAAACTTATCTTTGATCCATATTCATCGGTTTTGCCCTCTGTCATGAACGTCACAAGTTTATATGAGATATGTAGAATGTGATTAAATGAAAGGTGGTAATATTAGTTAAGTAATGTCAATTGGACCACATCAACGCTCCACAACCATTACTTTGGCTCCTTTTATGAACTTCACAAAGCTTTATCAATTTCATTCCTTACCTAGCAATGGAGTCGCCCACAATACCGTCAAGCAACTTTCATTCCTCGCCTATTTAGTCCCATTGAACTTGAAAAAGTCCTTGTGTGCATTTGGAGACAATAGTTTTGGTCCATTTCTAAGATGAGATATTGAATGAATTCTCCAAAACTCAATTTTGAACCTTGGGTTAAGACCCCAAATTCCTTTATAAAAATACAAATTAAACATTTATCTGCATAGAAGCAAAGTGACATAAAATGGACCAAGAAGAGAGAAAAGAGCATAACAAAAATGTCGAAAGAATGAGATGAATAAAAGGAAAGAATCAGGAAGGAAAATAATATTCTTTAGTTCTTTGAGACATATTATCAAACACTGCCGGTGTGTCAGTCTGAAAATCAAGCACTTAATGACATGCAAATAAAATATCCCACAGAAAACTATAGTTCGAACAAAATATCAGATTGTGCATTCATATGTCGTGAAATTTTATGAAAAAATCACAATTTTCCTTTGACATAGATGCAATTAGGCAATGTAAAATGCTTTTAGAATCAAATGTAATGGTCAAGATAGTATATTAAACAAAAATCAGAAAATAAATAAATAATTGAAAGCAGGGAAAAGCAATAATACCTGAAGATTTTAGAAACTGATTCTAATCTATCTATGGAAAATGAAGAGATGATGAACAGAGGTGGCTATACACGTGTCTACGATTAGTAGCAAATGGAACATGTGTTATTTGCTGAAGAGGGACACAATAATACTTGAAATTATGAAGTAGTACTTGTTTAATGAAGTGGGCCCAATTACAGTACAACTACCATTACTTTTGGTACAACTATTTGCTGCTGTGTTCGTCCAAATGTTATTGAGGTCATGATTAATGATCTCGGTTACCGCAATAAAATGAACGTTAATAACTTATTGGATGGGTGAAAATGATACATGTTCAAATATCCAAAACTTAGAACAAATTGTGGATATCATTAAAAAAACAATGTTGATGATAAAGTTGAAGATGATACAATACCTTTGAAACCAGTTACGCGTAAGGAAACACTTGCATCTAGAATTCTTCACAATTTTATGGTGCAATTAGAAAAGACAACACCAAAACTTTTTGATGCAATAAGAAAAGTTAGAGATGAGCTTCAACTAGATTTAAATTTTAACAAAAAACAGAACATAGTAGAATCATATTTCAATAAATTTTCTTAGATATATTTGTACTTTTATTAATTTATAATATTAATGGGACCATATATTTATATAGGGGTCTTCTAAAAATATCTTATCTTATTATCTTATCAAAATGAGTTATTTTTTCCATGGCCTAAGTCAGAATCGGAGAAAATTATTATACAACATTAAAAAAAATATTTACCATTATAGCAATAACATTTTTTTCTCATTTGATCACTTTTAATACAATTTTAATACATATTACAAAGAACAATTTGTTATTTACATATCATACAAGTTTTATTGATGAATAAAACATTTATCACATATTTTAATACACTTATAATACAATGTGTCAATTTCTTATCAAACAAGCATAATATATTTAAAAATGCAATTATAATACATATATATTGCATACATAATTCACTTTTAAGACATATTGCAGATTTAACATAGTATTGCTAAAAATGGTAATAAATAAAAAGTATCGCTATAATCAGTATTTATTTATTAAAAGTTACTCATCCAAGTAATTTTTCTACAATATATCTATAACAAATCATACCTAATTTTACCTCATATATTGTGATATACATGTATCTGAACATATTTGGACGCATTATATAATATCTGATAAAATTCGTAATATTGTAAACTAACATGTATCTAAGTAATTAACTCCTAAACTAGTGAAATTTCTATAAGTTACCCTTTATTCTAAATCACTCCATTCTCTTTCCTACCATCAATGTTGACCTTCACAAGCTCAGCCTCCGATCAAAACCATTTTACCTACATAGCCTGAATGATATGTTTGACAGATTCTATTAGGCTGTTAAGATTTTACCACTTGTTGGGCCATTAAAGAGTAGGGTAAGCTTTGTCAAGAAGCATGTGAATATCATAGTTGAAAGCATAGAAAATTCTATCAAAACATGATCTCTTTCCTAGAGTAGCATCAATCATGGCGGGTGGCAGAATAACCCAAGCTACAAGGTCCACCAAAGTTTCAGTCCGTCAATATTATGACTAGTCGAATGTCCCCTCTCTTATTTGGTGGAGTTTGTTTTCATCGGAGATGCGATCTTTGACCGAAGAGGAGAGATGGCGATTGAATAATGTATCTGATAAAAATATAAACATGTATCTTATTAAGAGTTTATGTATTATGATAAAGCGTATATGTATATATGAGAATTTTTTTTTATGCTTAAAACAAGGAAAGAAATTTGAAAATTTTGATTTTTTAAGAAGAAATTCTGAAATTCAGGGAAGAACACTTGATTTGCTTTTGATCGTTGAGTTTCAGTTACATTTCCTAATTAAATACACATAATTAGATGTATCTGAGATACATACATCTAGATGTGCTAGATATATATATCTAGGACTGACAAATGGTAGGAATTGTAATATCGAACAATAATGAAAAGACAAGTAAGTAGCCGCTAAATTAGTGGAATTTGTGTTGTTTACCCATACATAAATAAGATTCAGTATTACAAAACACACTAAGAGTTTTCAGTTTACAAAGTATAACAAAATTTTTTTTTACAAAAACATTGCTTAGATAATTTTCTGAGATATAAAAACATTCGCTTAAAATTGTATATGAAATTGTATGAAAGGTGTGTATATATCGCTCAAACATTTTAAAAAATTTGCTCAAAATTTTATGCATAAAATTGAATGAAATATTAATCTTGCTAAAAAATCCATATATGAAGATTGTGTGAAATTAGTATATTGTCACGATCCGAGTCTACACCCTGGACGTGGCCGACACTTGAGAACCATTGCTGGTCCCCAAGCGAACCCTCATCCTGGTTGACTACAAGCGGAAGACTAACTCAAGCATACATAAGCTTAAAACTGAATTAAATTCATTGAACTCAAATACTCAACTTTAAAAAAAAGTTTGAACAATACTTAATAGATATACTCATTGTTCGTAAACAACTCAAAAGAAATTAAATACTGAAAAACTCCTCAACTCTGTCTATCTATGAAGCTTCTACTATTACAGAAGGATATCAAAACAAGACCCACGACATCTCAAAGCTACTAACTGTAAGGTAAGGGTGAATTCCTCCGAAATATAAGAAGGCTCACCAAAGCGGACTGAAATGTCACATGACCTCAACGAAACACCTGTTGATGATCCTGAATACCTGTATCTGCATCATGAAACGATGCCGGCCAAATGACGTCAGTACATTGAATGTACGAGCATGTAAGAGGAACTCTGAAACATAAATATAAGCTTGAACTAATAAAAGGAAGACATACTCACCTCGTCTCAACTTAATATGACTCAAGAATACTCAGCTTAACTCAAGAATACTCAACTTAATATGAAATCAATAACAATAAATATATATAGCTTTGTAAACAGTAGACAAGAACTCAAAATGTATAAATACAATAAAAAAACTCTTTACTTATATTTGAGAGATTCTCTAACCGACAACCATCACTATGAGCAACGTGATGATACATCGTCTCGCTCACGCTGTCAGAACTGTCCTATACCTTGCCAGAGTATAGAACATCCTCAACTAAGTGGATCCACTAAGCTATGCTTAAAAGCAATAATGAATCATCTAAAAAGTATGATCCTTTACCCATGTTGGCATACATGGTTTATGAGGATTTTGAGTTGTCTGAACTCATCTCCATATCAGTGCTCAATACTACTCCCAATAATGTATATAACTCATGCTCATATGTTTAAAAACCTACTCTTCCTCTGGTTTGAGATAATTGCTCAAACTATCCTCTTAAAAGAGGTAACTGCTCAAAAATATCTTTGAACTCATAAACTCTTTTTAGAAATCAAGTTTCTCTTTTCTCAATGTAAATATGATACATTTGGGAATACTTAGTTCCCTTATACTCAACTCAATTCATATTTGAAACTCTTTCTCAAAACTCATCTTTTACTTCCTCAAAACGCAGTTTTAAGCTAATAATAGTTTTCACATACTCCTCAAAACTTGTAACTCAAAATGAGGTTCATGTTGAAGTATATACATGAACGAATCAACTCAAGGACCTCATAGAACTATACTCAGAACTCAAAGATACTACTCATTTCACGAATACTCAACTCATAGGGTTCATGCAGAATTATGGGCATGAATGACTCAACTCAAGGATCTCAATAACGATATAGAAACTCATGAAGACAACTCTCCTCATTCTCCCCTTAATTCCCTCAAGACTTGGTCAGAACTATAGTTGATTTCAAAAGAATTCTAAATTTGACTCAAAGGACCCTCTGAACTTCCTCTAAATCTCTCTTCAATTTGAAAAGTAAATCAAGAGATGTGATTAGAATATGTGTGATCTCTCAAGGATTAATGAAGATTTGTAAGTGTGGATATCAAGTGGAGAACATAGGTATGATTCGAGGGAACACACACGGAAAGAAGGTTGGAAGGGTAATGGACTGATGATCCTGGTGCACTGAGTGGCGCGGGGCGCCAACCCCTAAACTACTGACCAGTGTTTGGGGTGCCCTGAGTGGCGCGCCGTGCCAGACCCCAAACTACTGGGTAGTAGTCCTGGCGTCCAAAATTTGATACGTCCAAACTTACACTTTAATTAAGAAGTATAAACGGTCGAAGTCAATTTATACAACTCAATGTGAATTGAGGTCGATCCCATAGAGAATTTCTTTACAAAAATGATTTCACTGTCGCATTTAACCAAATGTTGTTATTATTTCTTAGAGAAAACAATTACAAAATGTAAAATGGGTTTAGCTGTAAAGTTCTAGTAACCAGATTGTGAAACAAGCTCCGGATTAGCAATTGACAGAGTATTGATTTTAAAGTTGTATTTCTAAATGAATGAAACCAGGATTGTGTTCCCCATAACGTTGCACCTAGTGTTTTTTCATAAATGAGTTTCAGACAATTCATCTCTGCAAAGTACAGGCGAGTCAGATATATCTAACACTTCTCAGTCTAATTAGATAACTTTCACCCAAGTCCTCTCGGTCCTAGAGTGTTAACAAGTTTTACTCTCGCTTATAATGGTGTTAAAGCTCTCTTCTCTCGAACTTGAAATTTGACTCCATTTCATCAAATTAACTCAGCTTTTTCCTAACTATCACTTTTCTCTCGAACAATTGATAGATACATGCTAATTATAATGCGTGCACTCATTAGAATACATGAATAACACAAATTGAATTATGCTTTGCAAATATAAATCACCTTCTACTTGTCTTACGAATTCACACTTAGATTTCCGTCATAGATCCCACAATTCCAGTTGTGGTGTTTAGCCACTCACGATTTCAAGTAAACACATAGAAATATGTAATGAAAACATAATGATAAAGTACTTACGAAAGTATGCAAATCGATAAGCACTTGATAATTCAAAACCGAAAATCCAACTTAGAAACTTGATTCAATGTTAATCGTCCAAAACCAAAGCTAAGAATATTTCAAACTTGGTCGCTCGTTCCAGATATGACGAGATAAAAAAAAAAACGACCTAATTAATTCAAATAAAGTGTCCTAGTCGAATTAGGACTGAACTGTCGCGTATCTTCACGAGCATTAAGACGACCCGTCAAGGGCTTCACGGTCCGTAAAGCCCTTCGTGGTCTTTACTCGGTTGTTAGAAAACTTGGTTCTTCAAGGCTTGCATACTGGAATCTTATCACGGATGACACCACGGCTCGTGACACTGACCATGGTCCGTTTAGGTGCCCATGGTCTTTACTTGGCCAGTTCACTTCTCAGCTTCTCGAGGTCTACCCACTAGTAATACATCACAATCATCACCACATACCGTTATGAGGACCACGGCCTGTGAGGTCGTTAGTGGTCTTACTTGGTCCACCAAAATGTAATTCTTCCACGCCTTCTCACTGGTTCTAATTCATAAGCCATATCACGATCAGTCATGATCTTCACGGCCCGTTTGGGCGTCTGTGATCTTCACTTGGTTCAATTCACTTTCACTTTGCATTTTCTTCTTTTCTTTCTTCTTTCTCGTCTACATGTTTTACCTGAACAAACACTACCAAACACATCACATCCACATAAATACACTCGATTCTAGTATTAATCCTTAATTTTCAAGCATTAAATGTGCCAAGATTTCACGGCACATCAGCAGTATGACGCGCTGCCCCATCCCGTGCCCAGATTTGGCAAAGCGAGAAATCTTGGGAAAATATAAATGATGTAGTAATAACGAGTGCAATTTACTTTGGGTAAGATAATTATAATTAGTTGAAAAATAAAATAATTCTCTATGAATACTACTATCGTTTTCTTATAGTAGTATTCAAAACTTCTTTAGTCTTTCATTTCTTAATTCTAGAAATAACAGGAACAAATGGTTTAGTGCTTCCACCTCTAGTTTTAGCCATACTTTATAATCTACAAGTAAAAACATATTTATCGACCACTAGTTTATTAACATAAATAGAGTAATGCTCAAATAAAACATGCAAAATAAATAGCAGTTCCAATCAACAATACAATAGACAGAAACGTCATTAAAGTCAATCAAAGTTCACTAAAAATTTCAAAATCATTAGGCGAGATAAACATAAATTTTTTTTAAAAAAAATAAGCAACCAAATAGGGCTAAATATTTCTATCCAAACAAAAATGTCATTAGAAACAACAAATATTTACTTAATACGGCGAAAACTTTATCCCAAACAAGAACATGAAGAAAAACAGTCCAGAAAAAGGGGCCATTAAATCATTACACTACCAAAACAAAATAAACAACCAAATACAGCTAAAAATTACCAAAAAACACAATTACAAAAGGTTCAACTTACCAAATATGAGAGCTTTGAATTTGGGGAAGAAGATTGAAAAAACATATGAAGATTTGAGAGAGTTTAGGACGATGAAAATGTTGTATAAGTTAATGGAAGAGAAGTGTATGGGCATGAGTAGCATATGATTACACTGGTTTCATCTTTCAAGAATAGAAGATGTTCTTGGAAGATGAAAAACCCTTGCACTTGGAGAAGAAGAAACGTCAGAACCTTTATTTCGAAAATTGTGCCTCGATTTTCATTAAATAATAATATTTTTAAAAATATATTGGGATTATAATATACTTTTGTAAACTTATATCTTTTCCCCAAGTTTTAAAAATAATAAAAACCAGCCCATGACCCCACATTACAAATATACCCCAAGTTTTAAAAGGGCCAAAGAGACCCATGACCTCACAATTTTTCCTTTTTAAAAAGCCTAACCCTAGAAAATAAAGCAAAAACAAATTAAGTGGGTATGAGCTAAATTAAATTTTGTTGGTTGGTACAATATCAAATCTTATCTAGTTTGTTGCTTGGTTATCTATTTAAGAGTTGTTGTAATTTATTTCAAGGCTTAAGTCATCTGCGGCCCCTTAAAGTTGTCTGCATAATTCACTTAGACACCTCAACTAGGGCTAGTACCTGTTGAACACCTCTACCCTCTCGAATTTGAACTATTTAGACACTTGCAGATGTGGCACAAAAAGTGTAATTCACATCTTGGTAAGCGCGTGAAATCAATAGTTTAACATTTTTCCTTTTCCTTTTCAATATTTTCTTTTTATTTCTCATTATTTTTTTTAAAAATAACAATCTTTTCTTCTTCCTCTCTTTTAAAACCATACACCTACTGCAACCACTTCTTCAATACAATCCATCACCAATTTTCCCCCCACAAATTTCCTTCTTTCTTTTTTAAATCATCTTACTGTCACTTCCGTAGAAAAAAGATGGAGATCACTAGTTCTTATCAAATAAAATGGAGATTATTATCTACGTCTTCTTTGTCGAAAAAAATGGAGACCATCCATATCTTCTTTGCCGGAAAAAATGGAGATTATTATTTAAATATTTTCTCTCTCCCTCTTCACCTCTCCCCGCACACACCCCTTCTTCCTCACAAATCGAACAGAAAAAAACAATTTGAAATAAAAAAAAAATCTTTTAAGAAAACACTATCAATTTAAATGGAAATAAGAAAAAATGCATAAAGAGAAATAAAAATAATAAATTCATAATATATGTTAAAATCTCTAATTTTTCTACATGGAGGTTAATAATGGTGGACAAGGTAGTTCTGTTAGGGAAATAGAAGAAATGGAGAGGTTTGAGGTGGGTGGGGTGTGGGGGTGGGGGTGGGGTTAGAGGGTGTATAATTTTTATTTTTTTTTAGTTTAAAGTATTTTCTTTTAGGATTTTATTATATTCAAAATTCATTTTTATAATTATTTTAAATTAAAATGCCACGTGTCTTCATTTGATTTGTCATTTTGCCACCTCATATGCATGTGTATTACACGCACTTTCTCTTTAGACTAAGGGTCAGAAAAATGTTCAATAGATATTTATTTTTTAAGATTGGAGTGTCTAATAGGAAACAAGGTTTGTTAAGGTGTCTAAGTGAATTATACAGATAACTTAAAGGGGCCACAGATGACTTAAGCCTTATTTCAATAACTCCAGCCGTTAAAAGTTCACTTTGCCTCCAATTTTTCTCTGTTTTACTTGTTACTTTTTTTAAATAATATTCACGCATGATAGAGAACGTTCCCTACCAACATTTCTCTATCTTTAGGAATTCAACTCAAATAGAGAAATCAAATATAAGTGAAACTAGAAACAAAAATCAATCCATGACTTGCATAAGGAATTCACACCAATTTCTATATGTATACAAAGGGATTCAACATATGATGTACACATATAAAAATTAATTATAACCTTATATATACAATGTAATTTTTAATTAACAAGAACAACAACTATATCTCAGTCCCAAATAAGCTTGAGAATATCGATACAATGAAGTAAGAATTTACATAGACGTCCCTGACTTGTTTCGAATTGGTATTGTTGATACTTGTTATATATAAAATGTTATTTTTTTTGGTGACCCTCATTGTGGTGCCCTAGCTCCGTAAATATGAATCTTGATTCTAATCTTAGGGTGGAGATAAGGGGTGGTGGGGTTCATATTAAATCTGTAACTATAGTTAAAGAAGTGAATTTTCCAATCGTATCAAATATGTAGCTATTTTATAAATAAAAATGAACTTGCTAAACTAATTAATAATATTAAACAATGTATATAAATTCCTTGGTGACATTTTTTGACTCTAAATTTTCTCCGAGAATGAATCGACGAATTCTGCCTTGTCATGATGGATTGCTTTGTGTTTATGTGATAAGTATGCTTCTTGATGTGTTTCGTTGAAGTTCATAGGGAACTCGTTTGAATTCATTACATTGAATGATTTCTATTGTCAAAAAAGTGATTAAACATATTGAAGTGATGTTCATTGTAATAAGTGTCAATCTGATTTTCTATCGTTATTTCATCATTAAGATTATCGAGTTCTAGATCTTGGTTCCAACCATTCACCCTACGAAAAAATCATTCGGTGGGACTAAACCACCTAAAGTACCTTTTGTAGTGCCACCCGCCTAATGACTTCTTCGTAGGGTTGAATGGCTAGAACCAAGATCTACAACTCAACAATTTATATGGTGAAAAATGATAGAAAATCAGATAGACACTTAATACAATGGACATCATTTCAATACGTTTAAGCACTTTCGGACAATGAAAATCATTTCAATGTACTGAATTCATACAAGTTTGCTATGAACTTCGATAAACCATTTCAAGAATTATACTTACCTCATGAACTCAAAGCAATTCCTTCTTTAGTTCCGCCTAATTATTTCTTCGTAAGGTTGAATGGCTGAAACAAAGAGCCCAAGCTTGAAAATTTCAATGGTGAAACAATGAAAAAAAAATCAGTTTTGTACTTATTGAAGTTGGCTTTTTAGAAATCCTCATGGTAGTAGTTCAACTTATGATAATGTCTCCACAAGGTTGTTAAAGTCATACAACATCATCCCCTTTGTTTAATTTGACTAAGTATGTGGAGTAGCTATTTTTTAGTTGTTAGTTGTTACTTTGTTAATTTTTAGCTCGTGATATATTTCTTTAGTTGGTATTATTGGAGATAAGGTCTCCTAACGTTTAGGAAATTGCTGAACAAATGATAGGGAGGTAATTGAAAAAAATATTTATAAAGAAATATGTCACATAAACTTGACATAAAAAGTAGTACTTTTTTTAGGTTTTTTGGGAGCAAACCATATTTGATTGATAACATTTTTACCTCCTTAAATGAATTTTATCAAATATAGAATCAGAATGGGTAACTTGATAAAGATATACGAGAATTTTTTGTCTTGAATTTTCTTATTAAGATAAGATTTAATGGAGTTCATTACTTCATCATCTAGATTATTAGTGTAACACCTTGAATATTTGGGCTATGGTTGAAGTGTTTATTCATGGGATTAGACCCAAACCCAATGAAATTGATTGTATCTAGGTGAAAAAGTGAAGTCTTGAATGTGGAAAGTATGTTTGATGTGAATTAAGGTCCTAAGAAAACTCCAGTACATTGTTGGGTTGGAGGTTTTTATCGATGAAGTTTTAATATAAATTTGAGCAAGGTGCAATTTCTAACAGTCATATATCCTATCAAATTAAAGGTATTCTAATTCTAGTTTCCAACAAAACAAACCTCTCACCAATCCAATATTTTTGTGCGATGGCGCACCTGAAAAACATAATAATATTGATGATTTCTTCATATACCTAGCTCCTACTCATGGAATTCAAATATTTTTAGGAAAATTGTAGAGGTAAGAAAATGACCCGCAAACTCTCATGTAAACTTTAGTGATTGTAACTTAAGAATATGAAAATCTAAAAAGGTTTGGAACAATAAGGATCCCAAGTAGTATATTATAAACAAACACTTCCAAGTTGCTTACAATAGATCTGAAACTTGAAGGAAACAGAAATAATACAAAAGCATTAATAAGGATAAAGAAGGTGATGAGGATGAGAAGATTACAGAGATGAGAATAAGAAATTGCTATAACTTGTTCACTACCCTACTCATCCTTATTTTAGCTACTTATACTAACTCTCAGTACTTGTGTGGCCCTTCACGTGATTTGCCCCAGTCACAACATAATCAATTAATTTCTTAGGCGCAGTCCTCAGACGCGTGCTTCTCCTTGGTGTCCCACTCAAGTTATCCAGCTCGGCAGAATGTGGGTCCACAACATCACTCCCTTCCGAATTCAGAACCTTGTCCTCAAGGTTCATAGATGGCAGTGGCAAATCAGAATTTGATTCAGTCAATTGTAGAGGAGTCACTTGATTCTCAGGCTATCCAATACAACGCTTGAGCAATGAAACGTGAAAAATAGGATGAATCTTCGCGGCCTCCGGTAGGTCAAGTTTGTAAGCAACTGCTCCTATTTTCTTGAGGACCTGAAAGGGTCCAAAAAACTTGTGCCCAAGTTTGTGGGAAGGCTGCAAGCGTAACGAATATTGGCGATATGGTTTGAGTTTGACATAAACCCAATCTCCCACTTGGAAATGAATGTCAGTGCGCGCCTTATCCGCATTAACTTTCATACGTTTCTGAGCCTTGGTCAGGTTCAACTTGAGCAACTGTAAAACTTCATCCCTCTGTAACAAGAACTGGTCCACCAGATCACTCGAACTATCTCCCATGACATAGCGAGTTATAGACGGCGGTTTGCGGCCATAGACTACCTCAAAAGGCGTCATGCCAGCTGAAGTTTGGAGGGCTGTGTTGTACCAAAATTCAGCCCAAGGCAGCATGGCAACCCAATCTTTTGGAGTGTCGGCCACAAAGCAACGTAGGTATTGCTCCAAGCATTTATTTAAAGCCTCTGATTGTCCATCGGTTTGTGGGTGATAGGCGGTACTCATGGCGAGAGTAGTTCTTTGCAGCCGATGTATCTCCTGCCAAAAATCATGAATGAACCTAGGATCACGATCAGTGACTATGGTGCACGGAGGACCATGTAAGCGGATGATGTCAACCACAAAAGCCTCAGCCACTGTTCTGGCCGTGAAAGTAGATGGAAGTGAAATAAAGTGTCCGTATTTGGACAAACGATCTACCACTGTCATGACTGTTGATTTGCCTTTTGAACTAGGGAGACACGTGATAAAATCCATGGCAATGTCTTCAAAAACCAACTCGGGAATCGGGAGGGGTTGAAGAAGGCCTAAAGGGTGATGATTGATATCTTTCACCTGCTGGCAGATTTGACACGTGGAGACAAAAACTTTCACATCTTGCTTCATGTGTTTCCAGTAGAAATTAGAAGCCAAACGATGGTATGTGCGGGCAACTCCAGCATGCCCTCCAATGGAAGATGCATGAAACTCCAATAGCAATTGTTGGCATAAGGAAGAACCTGAGGGAATAACCAGACGCCCATTGTAAAAGATTAACCCATCACGAATACAATAAGCTGGAATAGCGGTAGGGCTCGTGAGAATAGATTACTTTAGAGCAAGCAACTCAGTGTGGCTGGTATTAAGGTGTCTTAATTCTATAAGAAAAGTGGGAACGCTCTTAGAGAGTGCCATGTAAATAACATCCGGAACTCTAGATAACGCATCCGCAGCACCATTATGTCGGCCAGGTCGATAGATAATGGTGAAGTCATAGCCAACCAATTTTCTAAGCCATTTTTGTTGCTCAGGTGTCTGGATAGTTTGGGTGGTCAAGTTCTTGAGTGACTGTTGATCAGTCACGATGGTAAATTGGCGTCCCAACAAATATTGCCGCCACTTGCCAACAACTTGAATGATGGCAAATATTTCCCTGTGATAGGTTGAAGCTTGTTGCATGCGTTTGCTAAGTTTTTGACTGAAAAAGGCCACTGGATGGCCATTTTGCGATAATATAGCTCCAATGCCGACGCCGGAGGCATCAATTTCCAATTGGAAAGCTTTGCTAAAATCTGGAAGCGCCAAAACAGGGGTGGAGTTGAGACAAAGCCTTAATGCATCAAAAGCTGCCTGCTGGGGTACAGCCCACACAAAGGCCTCCTTACGTAACAAGTCAGTCAACGGTGCAGCTATGGATGCAAAATGATGAATAAATCGACGGTAGTACCCAGCCAGCCCTAAGAAACTCCGTACATCTTTCACAGAAAAAGGCGTAGGCCACTGCTGAATGATCGTAATTTTGGTTGGGTCTACTGCTAAACCAGCGGTAGTGATAACATGGCCCAAATAATCAACAGATGCTTGGCCAAAGACACATTTCGACCGCTTAGCAACCAATTTATGCTCCTGAAGCAATTGCAAGACTAACCGTAATTGTTCAAGATGGGCAGTCGAAGAAGGACTATAAATCAGAATGTCATCGAAAAAAACTAATACAAAGCGGCGCAAATACGGGCGAAATATATCATTCATGGTCGCTTGAAATGTGGAGGGAGCATTGGAGAGACCAAATGGCATAACAAGGAACTCGTAATGCCCTTCGTGAGTCCGAAATGCAGTCTTTTCGACGTCCCCTGAGCGGACCCTAATCTGATGATATCCCGATAACAAATCCAATTTAGAAAAAAATTGGGCACCATAAAGTTCATCAAAGAGCTCATCGATAGTGGGAATTGGAAATCTGTCACGCACTGTGACAGCGTTCAAGGCGCGATAATCCACACAAAAACGCCAAGTGCCATCCTTTTTGCGAACTAAAAGAACAGGTGAAGAAAAAGGGCTGGTGCTGGGACGAATAACCCCATCGCGAATCATATCACCAACTAATTGTTCCATGACATTCTTCTGGAAATAGGGATAGCGGTATGGGCGGACATTCACTGGTTCCGTCCCTGGTAGCAAATGGATGGTGTGATCTTGGGGTCGCACCGGTGGAAGGCCCTGAGGTTTCTGAAATACAGTTGAAAAATAGTCTAGTAAGGCAATAATATCCGGTGAGGTGTCGTCCCCTGCTGGTGGGGAATCCACCACCAATTTTAAATGGAAATAAGAAGAGATGGCATCAGTGGCTGATAAACGACGAAGGCTATGCAACTGGATGGGTTGCACATCTGGTGGATCGCCATGCCAACTGTACCGCTGTCCACGATAGTTGAATTCAAAAATACGAGCCCCATAATCCGTGACCACAGGACCTAATGTAGCCATCCACGATGCCCCAATAACCAGATCAGCCCCATGGACAGCTAACATAAAGAAATCTAAATGAATAGTTGATCCCTGAACTGTCAATGGCACACCCTGACAAACACCGTCACACTTGAGAAGTTGTCCACTTCCCACCACTACAGAGAAAATAGGGACTGGCGTCACTGGGAGCTGGAGAAACTTGGCCACTCGGGATTGGATAAAATTATGTGTGCTACCGCCGTCAACAAGCACCTGTACCGGAGAACCAGTGACATGTCCGGTGAGACGAATCACATGATCTGAAACGCTGCCAGTCAAGGCATGATAGGAAATAGTGGAGTGAGCCTGAACCTCCAAACATTGAAGTTCCTCGGCGAGGACCTCATCAGCAATCATGGGTGTCGGCATAAGCAAAGGATCCTCGACCTCATATGACAAAAGCAACAATTGAGGGCCAGTCTTACAACGATGACCGACAGAAAACTTCTCATCACAATTGAAGCAAAGCCCTTTTTTCCCGACGACTCTGCATCTCAGCTTGAGATAGGCGCTTAAAGGGAAGACGACCATTAGAGGGCGTCGTCGGCGCAATTGGAGCTGATTGGGATGTCGGCGTAGGCAATAAAGGTTGGGTCCGAGCAAAAGCGGGTCGGGGCAGCCCTTTTTCAGCTATAATACGTTGCTCCTGAATATGGGCTAGGTTAATGACTTGGTCCAACCGTGTGGGCTCATGAGCAGTAACAACAGTTAGAATATCGGGTCGAAGGCCCGAAAGAAAGCATTCCACCAAAAACTCCTCAGGCAACGTCATCGTTTCATTCAGAACAGCTTCAAAACGACGCCGAAAGTCTGCAACCGTAGAAGTTTGCATCAACTTAGACAGACGACCTTCCGGCAAAAGGACATGACGGGGACGAAAGCGGCTAAGCAGTTTCTCTGTGAATCGAGGCCAATCACTCAATTGCTTATTACGATAGAGCCATCTATACCACTCCAAGGCTTCACCATCAAGATAAAACGAAGCCAAGGTCAATTTATGTTCAGCGATAATACCATAGAAATCAAAATAACGATCAGCCTGAAAGCTCCAAGCGTCTGGCTGTGCACCATTAAAACGACCAAATTCAACCGATGCCGGTTTATGGCGAACAGACATATGACCACCAGATGAACCACCAGCTATGCTAGAAGTTGGAGCAACCATCAGCAACGGCAAACGAGAGCTGAGATTTGCTACTTGAGCAGCAAGATCTTGAATCACTAACTGTTGACTTGCCAGGTGGGAACGAAGGTCAGCATCAGAAAGGCCAGAAGAGTCGGAACCGTCGGGAGCTATGAGTTTCGAATCCGGTGACATGATTGTCGGCACAATGAAAGCACCAATGGAACAATAAGAATCCCAAGTAGTATATTATAAACAAACACTTCCAAGTTGCTTACAATAGATCTGAAACTTGAAGGAAACAGAAATAATACAAAAGCATTAATAAGGATAAAGAAGGTGATGAGGATGAAAAGATTACAGAGATGAGAATAAGAAATTGCTATAACTTGTTCACTACCCTACTCATCCTCATTTTAGCTACTTATACTAACTCTCAGTACTTGTGTGGCCCTTCACGTGATTTGCCCCAATCACAACATAATCAATTAATTTCTTAGGCGCAGTCCTCAGACGCGTGCTTCTCCTTGGTGACCCACTCAAGTTATCCAGCTCGGCAGAATGTGGGTCCACAACAGTTCTTCATTATAAAATCCTAGGGTTTTCAAGAAAACACACCTCAAAGATTCAAGAACGTCAAGTTTCTTGCTCTCTTTTCGACAAAAACCAGACCTTTCTCAAGAATTTGGAGCGTTTAAAATATGCAGGTTGTTACTACGTTCGGGAACATTATTGTTCATCCCCCACACTATGTATTCATGTCTGCAAGTTTTCCCAATGAATAAGTTAGGGTTTATAATGAAAATCCCATGTCTTGATCATTTTTATGTGCTTTTGAACTCCAAGTACATCCTATGAAATCTCTCAAGATGTTCGTATACTCATTTACGTAATAAAGTTTATGACTTCACTCAAATATTTTTCATGATATTTCTAAAGTTTTCATTACATAGTTTATGATTATGACTTTTCTTAAAGTATTCACAATTAGATGATTTTGAGGAGGTTCATCACTACTTATTCTGTGATTTATGAAACGATGTCAATGGTTTATAAAAAACTAATAAGCAAGCATGATAAATTTATGAAAAGGACAAAATTTGGGATCATGTTATGTTTTCAGTGTAAATTTATATGGCCCACGTAATTATATTTTGGTTTGATAATTAATAAAGTTAAATCCTAAACATGTGTGGAGAAATAGGGAAGTTACCTAGTAACTTTCAACTACCCATTAAGTGGGGAGTTACTTGGTAGTTTTAAAACTACCCATCATCTCCACTACTCACCATGATGGAAAGTGGGAATAATGTGAAAAAACTCTCTTATTAAAATGGTCCTCTCTCTGCCATAAAAATATAGTCTTATCCATCAAAATTATTTATAAAGTACAAGGCAAGAGAGTGAAACAACTTCAGAAGAGCAACAAAGAAAAAAAACTTCCGCCCAATTCAAGTCAAGATTCTCGAAAAACACTATGGCCGATTCGGGTATGTATTTGTCACGACCTAGATCGTCGTGATTGACACCCATACTAACCCTTCGGTGGGAGAACCATTACTACAACCCCAACTAACAAATTTCATTAAAAGTAAGACATTTAAAGATACGAAAGCAGGTTTAAATGACAATAAAAATGGAGTCCCCATAAACTCCAAGGATTCAACTAAAACAACGAACCATATCTAATGTGGAAATTCAACCCCTAGAACCTGAAAGTCATTTGTGCCAAAACTCTAACAATTCACAAGTCTAAGGAATAGGGATACAATC
Source organism: Solanum okadae (assembly GCA_036553675.1). Lineage (NCBI taxonomy): Eukaryota > Viridiplantae > Streptophyta > Magnoliopsida > Solanales > Solanaceae > Solanum > Solanum okadae. The sequence continues at coordinate 15,298,876 of CM071682.1, forward strand.
CCGAAGGCTAAAACATAACAACATCTAAAGAACTAGTCTAAGTCCGGAAAGAGTGGACTTAAACAAGAGAGATCTATGGCAGCCTGAAAGAATTCGCTCACCCTTGAATCCGGTTACGCTCAAAAGTCACCTAACTGAGGTTTATTACTAGCCGCCTGAAGATGCCCTGTATTAAAAAAAAGAGCAAGTGCAGTATCAGTACACAACCATAATGTACTGGTAGGATCAAGCGGCTATCCAATAAGTACAACATATATCAGAATCACAACAAGGTAAACATGACATGTACAAAATATATATACACACTGGTTATCATTTTAGAGCAACATATAGTCTTCCAATATCAATCATCATTAGATATGAACGTAATCATCACAAGTAGATATACATCACAATTCAATGGTCCTTTCACGGAACCTAATTCAATAGTCCTCTCATGGAACCCATACCCAAACTGCTAGTGTACCAAAACGTGGTACCCGATCCATAAATGCGCCGAAACGTGGCACCCGATCCAAGTTAGTGTATCGGAACATGACACCCGTTCCAATATATATGTCGATACGTGACATCCGATCCTAGTTAATGTGTTGGAACATAACACCCGATCCATTCAACAAGCCACAATCGCAATCATAATATACATTCTCATAATCATACAATCAAGTGTTGATTCATCGCATACAATCATTCATTCATACTGATTTACGATTAGTGTGATCAATAATGCAACATTCGCATACATACATGCATTAAAATGAAGTAATTACTAACATACATCACACCAACATGAGATCACAACCATCACCTACCTCGAACAAAGCTTGAACCCTTCTAAAAAACTTGATTCTTCCCTTTCCGAATTCTTTCCGCTTGCTCTAGGTCTACAAACAAACAATTTAATACGGGGATCAATAATTATGCTCTAATTTACCCGAATTATGACAAACCCAATAACTTAAGACCCAAATTATGATCCTAAGGTGCAGCTAGTGCTTTTCTCACCATCCAAAACCGTTCAAAACCCTCCCCCAACAATATATAATCAAGATTCTAAGTTGTACGGGTCGAAAAATGGATTAGGGGAGTAAAATCCTTACATTTAGCACCAATTCATGGAAAATTGTCAAGAACTCGCCTGGGGTCGTCTCCTTGCTCTCAAAAACAAAAAAATTAGAATAATGACATTTTTGGGGTTTATTTCCGACTTAAGTCGCAACTGGCCCGCTATGGCGGCCCCCATCCCGCCACAGCGGCCCTGCCCTAGCGGCTTGTACGGAAACAAAGAGCTAAATTAAGAGTTTCAAACCCCCATTTCACAACACACCTTTATCCCATGACACTCAGAAACTACCCTCTCACGCTAAGATCAGTTTCGAGAGTTCTACTCGCCCGAATTCAATTTTGTAAAGTCGTACGAGTTCCTTAACGTCTTAGCTATCCATTCATGTGATCAAATTCATTATTAAATCTCTCATTTGTTACCATATTTCCCTAGACCTCACTGACTCCGAATTCGTTCAAATCTGGACTAGGCTAGGAAATTTCAAGTTACTACTCAAAAGTTTGTCTGGTCCATTACTTTCCCCATTGACTTTTCTATAACGACGAAAACAAGTCGTTACAATAGATACCACTTTACCCATCACTCGTCCCTGAGTGACAAACTAGGAGAAAAGGGTTAAGGTAAGAGTAGAGTAGTATCTGAATCGTCGAATAACTGGGGATACTTGTCTCGCATGTCCTTCTCGGTTTCCCAAATAGCTTTTTTAACCGGACGATGCTTCCATTGAACTTTCAAGGACTTTATCTCCTTGGTCCTCAGACCAACCAATTGAATACCTACACATCCTCCCATACAATGCCTCAATGAAGTCATCTCAATACTCGAGTGATAATTATTGTTGTATATAAACTTAACTAACAACAAAAGCGATTCTCAATAGCCACCAAAGTTTATCGCACCCACATTTGCAACATGTTATCAAGGACCTTGACAAAATCATCAGGACCAATCCTTTCTCACATAAGCATGATAAAATTCTAAATAAATACTTGCTACAATTAGAGGTGAACCTGAACCAAACAGCACACACTCATAATACGTAACAATCATAGTTTTTATCAATATCTCCATCTTACAACATAAATTTCCATGAGCTTAAGTTACAAAATTTGGTCTTTAGACTTCAGATACTCATTGAGGGATATGTCCAAGCATGCAAACCCTCTAACAACACTATCGAAATGCTGGATTTAGTAATTGTGATTGTAGATTACCCTTAAGAACAGTAGAATTGGACCCAATGATCCCCATATTCAACCACACATAATCGATACATGACTTCAACGACAAGATGAATATTAAGATTGTCGGACAACCATAAATACGCATGGTAGCTATTATATAAATTCTCATAAGCAAGGTGGTACATGTAGAACCACTAAAATACTTTAACAATTCCAAGACAACACCAAATATGTCATTTGAAATAACCAAATCTTCTCAATCTTCCCACTCAACCAATAGAACATCGCAGGATTGGTACCCGTGATCCACCACTAGGGATCCACCCACAAAAGTGAAATCACACGAGCATAACTAGTGAACCATACTCACAACCATGTACAAAATGAAATAGATGGTCACATAATAAATATTGAATAACACTAAAGGTTTTCCTCCGAAGAGTGATACCAGTCATTTCCATCCAGTTGACTCCACATACTCTTCACATCATTCCACTGAATCCCGCACTCTCAATATTTACAACCATCATAAATACTCCGACCATTTAGCTTACTCTAAACCAACACTTTTAAATGAAACCTTTCTTAGGTACTTTAACAATCAAAAGTAATAAACTTTACGACTCCAACCAGGTGTAAGTCCTTTATCATTACCTGATACAACTGATCATTTCTCACCTTACAAATGCATACCTTGACAAAATATATCACCACAAATGTAGACTTACCATGAAAAATTTGAATTGTAAATTCAACTGTATAACACAATCTACTTATCTATCAACATTAGCTTATACCTTGAAGATTTTTATGAATTCATAGATCTTCGCTTATCATTGATCGCCTATCCATCGATCTTACAATATTTTTCGCTAAAAATTCAATCGTACTCATTACTAAACTCAAAAATAAAAACAAAGCACTTATCATCACCCTCGAGCTAATGTCTGTACACTCTTTTCTCAAGTCTTTTCCAATAGCTTTTAACCAATTTGATGGACCCGTGACACTATTACCATAGCCAAAACAAACGAATGAAAACACGCGTCTCTGAACCCATTTATCTACCCCTCTGAAGATACCACTTTAGCCTTTGCAATCAAATAAAATATTCTTGCTCTCGCCTCTCTCTAAGGTTGTTCTACATCCCACTATTTTCTCTTCATTATGACTCTAGCTCTTTTTAAATTCTATTTGAGTGGTGTCCCACCATTTCTTAAAACTTTCCATACAACCACGTTACTCACCAAATATTAGAAACCACAACCTTAGAAATTCGCAAGTCGTAAATACTATACAAAATTCGCTTAATCAACAATCTTATTATATAGTTGCATTCCATCACAATCTTTCACACACTCTTACTACCATTACGCTCGGTTAAACCTATCTATCACTACGAAGTCAACCTTTTCATCGACATGCCACCGCAAACTCAGGTATACCCATTAAATTCAAGGACTAACCCAGTTTTATACGCACTTTCTTACTAAAATCTTCAATTGCCTTCACCTAAGTATACTCAATGGGACTTTCCTTATCCATAAGCTTGTCATTTCTGTATCAATCCACTCATTTATGGCTTAAAATAAAATCAACAGTCCTCATACTACCATCCTTCTTCTTAACAAACAAGACAGGAGCACCCCACAGGGAAACACTAGGACAGATGAACATTTATCAAGAAGTTCCTGGATTTGAGCCTTAAGGTCTCTCAATTCTACCGGAGCCATGCGATAAAAAGGGATGGAAATGGTGCGAGTGCTCGGTTCCAAATCAATGCAAAAATCTATATCTCTATTCGGAGGCATACCAAGCAAATCGGTAGGAAACACTTCCTTAAATTCAGACACTATGAGAATATACTCAATAGAGGGAGACTCAACCTCAACATCCTGAATATGAGCCAAATATGCCAAACATCCATGCCCCACTAATTTCCTAGCCCAATTGGAGGATATAACCTTAGTTGGCTTAGGCTTGTACCTACCGGGGATCTCTAGAGTCACATATTTCGTATTACAATTTAACACAACATAATAGGGGGACAACCAAGTCATGCCTAAGATTATATCAAAGTCAGTCATATCCAAAATAACCAAATCAGCCCAAGTGTGAAAACCCATAGACAAGATAGGGCAAGCATGATACACATAGGTGACTATACAAACTCTCCAACTGGGGTAGAAACATGGATGGGGGCATTAAGTACATCACAAACCGCATAAATTCCCAAGGTAAATTGAACTGTCACATACGAATAAGTAGAACCCAGATCAAACAAAACAGTAACCATCCGGGCACAGACAAGAGTAGTACCTGTGACCTCTGCATCAGACACCTCAGCCTTGGTCTTTCCCGGAAAGGCATAAAATTGAGCCCTGTCATCTTGATGGGCAACCTCGTTTCTTGGCGGCACTGCTCCCCTACATGCATTACCATTTCTTCGGCCACCACGACATCGCTGATTTCCTCCTTATATGCCCAGGTTTTCCACAATTTTAACACACTTAATAACTTAACCAAGTAAGCATTGCTTCTATTGTAGTAGTCGTATCATGACCCTTTTTGATATACACTCAATCTGGGAAATCGCAGTAGAGATCTAACCTCAATGGTCGCAACATAATTTCATCATTTACTAAGCAACCCATACATGATATAACAACAATACTAAATGCATTTTCCAAGTAATGGTGTTCATTATCCAGTCATCCCTTACAAAACTTATTGAATGTTGTCACTTATAAGCTTGATTCTGTAAATCTGACCTTATTCACTTCACACAGGAACGAGTTTGCTCTTTTAGACTGAAGCAAAGTTGTAACACTCGGAAAATTTATAGGTGAAACTAGAGTCTCACATTTGTGTCTTAAAATTTTATGCATAATTTAGAGTTGTAAAATAGTCCAAATTTTAACTAAGTATAAGTTTAAGAGAGGGTTCAAGGAAGGCGAAAGCATTCATTAGCCTTAAAAGCATCCTTGGACCATGCCTTAGCCAAATTTTTGGCTAGAAGGCAATCCACGTGAGGCTTCACTAAACATGAAGCACTTCACAGTCCTTAAAGGCTTCCGTGGACTTTGCCTTAGCCATTTTGAGGCAAGGAAGGCAGTCCATGTGAAGAGCCTCACACGAAGGCTGCCCTTGCACGCGTGTGGCAGCTTGTACTTCCACACTAGGGACCACGACATGTGGACCAGTCCACGTGAGGGACCACGGAAGGTGGAGCAGTTCACTGCCCGCGGAAGCCCCCTTGGTAGTTGCCTTAGTTTTTTTAGGGCTGTTCACATGGGGAGGGGGCATTAAGGGTAGTTTCGTAATTTTCATTCTTAGTCCAAATTAAATGGGCATATTCTATATTACCTTTAATTAAATATATATAGGGTACTTGAAGTTATTAAACACCCTCATGGACATGCCTTAGCTTTAAAAAGCCAAAGGCACAAGTCCAAGGGAGGGTCCAAGGCTTGTGGACCACTTCAAGGACCCTAAAAGCTCCGTTGGACTTTGCCTTAGTTTTATTTGGCAAGTCCATATGGGCAAGGGGCAATTTTGTAAATATTATTTTTTAGTCATATTTTTCAATAGGTACATTTTATATTATTTTTAAATAAATATATAAGGTATTTTAAGTCATTAAACACCCAAACTAAATCACTTTCAGAAGGACCCAAATCAAAATCAAAAGTTCATCTTCCTTACAAAAATTCTCTCTCTAAAAACCCAAGAAGAAGAAGGGTGAAATTGAAGCTTAGGCTACAAGATTTTCTGGGATTTTCATCAATATCTTCAAGGATTCACCCTCAAGGTATGGTAGTTTTCATCTTTGGGTAGATTTCACCCAAAGAGCCCCTTCAAAACTTGTTTTCCAAACTTCCAATTTTCCCCAAATCAAGTGTTTTGGTTCGAACACATGGGTTCTTTTTTAAAGTGATTTCAATGGTTGAATTAGGTTGGGTTATGATTGAATTTTGGTGAAATTCCCCCAAGAACCCATGGATCCCCTCTATTGTTAAATTGTGATCTACATTGAATTAATTGATTTTAGAAGCATGTAATTGCGTCTTGTATGAATGAATTGAATTGATTGGATTATGTTTTTACCCACATCTAATGTAGAAATTCTAGAATGTTGGATTGAATGTGATTCACGATTCTTAATGGGTAAATTATGAGAATTTGTACATGAATATGAGAAATATGCATGTGCTTCAAGATTTATGTCAAGAGTAAAGATTCTATGATTATAGTGTAATTACATGATTTTTGTATGATCATACATGCATTCTTGATTAGCCTAAGATTTTAGGGTGAAATTGATATAGTCTAAGTGTTATGGCATAAAAGAGGCAAATTGGGGGTTTAGATGTGATCTTCTAAGATTGATGAACTTGTTCATTAATTGCCTTAGATTAGATGACCTAAATATGAATTGCTTATAAGTAAATCTTGTAGATATGAACTATTTGATTAAGGCTTACATGATGAATCATGGTTAAAGTAGTATTGAGAATTAGTTTACTTGATACTATATGACTTTAATTGAGTAAGAATGAAGCATGTGGTTAGTTTACCTTGAGAGTTAGAGGTATTGCTTGAGAGTAATGCTCATAATATGAAGATGACTCCTAGGGCTTTAAAGGTAAAAACTAAAAGGGATGAACTATGAATATTGAGGCTTTAAGAAGGAAGCCATTATGCATGTTGAATTGTATTTGGTACTATTGTGGATGGACTTTACCCACATGACCTACAATATGAGTATATGAGCTTATACATGTAATGAATAAAGTACTTGAATTATGAATATGTACATGTCTACTATAAGGAAAGTTAGATTTGTTGATTTATATGGTCTATGATCCTTGAATGCAATATATGAGAATTGTGCATGATTGTGATATTATGTACATGCTTATGAACACCTTGAGAGGGAAGTGTCTATGATGATAATGTTGTTGTTGTTGTGTCATTGCAAGAACAATCACATACACACACTCCATGCATAAACATGATTATAATATATCAATGGTGTTAATTGAAAGTATAGTTCTCATATGCACCTTTAAGCATTATTATGCATGAAATGTACATGACCACAATGATCCTATTGTGTTGATTGGAAGTCCATTCTCTTGAGAACACATGATCTTGGTGTGAAAGTTATTCTCACATACTAATGATGATTCTAAAGTTGAAAGTCCATTCTCACCTAATTGAATCTATGAGCTATTTTATGAGTTGGGTTGAACAAAGGGTAAAATACTCCTTCAAACATGTAAATCCAATTCAAAGACTTAAACAAGTAATTTGGAAAATAATGCTTAGCACTGAAATGGATATGGAAAATGAGGTAGAGGACTTCCCGTCAATACAATAGACCGGGTCTTCTACACATGATCTCATGAGATGGAAGCTCTTCCGTCAATACAATAGGCCGGGTTTCTAGAAGCAATCTCCCTATCCGGTAACTATCTGTCCACATAGGTCTTTAGCTAGTGGATCCACCTAAAAGCTAATACATTTAGTTCTACCTTAGGCAAGTAGAACACCTTCTTTTGGTGTGGGGTGACACGACAACGAATTCCATGTAGCTCACATGGTCTATGTTGGTTAAGGCTATTTTCCCTCCATGAAAAAGAAAGTGAGTTATGTGCTATGGTTCCTCAAAAGGATCTACTTAGTATGTGTAGTATTATGGGATGTTATTCATTTATGGCACAAGTAGACTTGGAGAGTAGCCATGGTATGTTTCTCTTATGTAAATGAACTATGAACATGAAACATGAACTATGACTAATGACTCCTCAAGAAGATCTACTTAGTGTGAGTGAGGGTATGGGACTTCACTCATACATGACGCAAGTAGACTTTGAGAGTAGCCATGGTGTGGTTCCATTACATTATGCTGATTTATGAATTAATACATGCTCTATTTGGATTGTTGTTATGATTGACTTTCCTTGACATGAGCTAATGAATATGAATGTTTCCTTGTCTATGAGTATTAACTATGGATGAGACTAATGTATGATAAGTATGAGCATGGTGACCTAAAGGTGGTACTTAGTGTAGATAGGGTTATGAGATCTTATCTATGTATGGCACAAGTATAACCTAGGGTCACTTATGTGATGGTTATATTATGATGAGGTTGTCTTGGTATGTGACTATGTATGTACAATATGCCTTATGAATGTTGATGTTTGCATTATGCCTATGATGGTAGACTATTTTTATGACTATGTTGTTGTGCTTATGCTATGATGCACTATCTATGAGTTGTATTATGAGTATGTTCTCTAATTAGTTTCAAATATGATGTTCAAATTGGCATATGCATGGTTTTCAACCAAAATGTCCTTTTTAGCATGTTTCAATGGTTTTTATGCATGGCTACCATACTTGGTACATTTTTGTGCTAACCTATATTTCTACATTTTCTATAAGTGTAGGGTTGGTTGTTGAAGGTGGTCTTCTAGTGATTCAAGTTTGGGATAGATAATCCCCCTTGATAGTTGGTAATCCCTCAAGATTCGAGGACGAGTATCTTTACTTAGTAGTTTCTTTTATTATGAATTGTAAGGGTTGTGTCCCTATTCCTTATTCGATTGTATTTAGATGGCTAAATGAGACAATGTCTAGATTCTCATTCTTTTTTATGAAAGACTTCGACTGTAAAGAAAATTTTAATGCCGCATCATTTCTATGAGTTTTATGTTTATGATATGCTAAGGGCTTGTATGCGACCCCTTAGGGGTCAAGTACGCCGTGTTACGTCTAGGGGGTACCCCTGAGTCGTGACAAACTTGGTATCGGAGCATAAGACTTTTGGATGATTTTAGGTTGATGTCACATAAGCCACGTTTAGTAGAGTCTTGTTCATAGTATGAAGCGCGCCACATTTTTGAATGAGAGGTTACAAGACGATAGGAAATCTCAATTCTTCATTCTCTAGTTGTTGCATAGAGTTTAACTCTTTAAGGTCTTTTCTCTAACCGGTGGTCTTCAAGATGTGACTACTCGAAGGGCTCATGCTACAAGGAGTGAGGGAGAAGATGTTGGTTGTTATGCCAATTATGGCTATGTGACTAGATCGGACTTGATATGCTAGATTTAGATGTCACCCTTAGGGTGGATTGGTAGTGTTATTGTCATGCTCCTATGTGATGATAGAACCTGTATAGTCAAATTGTTAGTTCCCGAATGAGCCTATCCGAGAGTAGACGGGGGGAAATTCTAAGCCATAAGTTTGGATTATGTTGTGTCTTAATGTTGACTTTGAGGGTTGCATGTACCACCTAGTTAAGGTAAGGAAGAAGAGTGTAAGTGTTGACCAACTTCAAAGAGTTAGTTATCTTTTAAGATTGATCTTAAGTATGGTCATTTTGATTAGGGTGCTTAGATAACACCTAGATACGATTGGTTGGTAGATCCCACCAAAGGTGATGATAAGGGTTGAAATGGTCTAGAATTATCTTGATCCAACCTTAGTAGAATTGAAAGAGACAAAGGTTTCATGGACAAAGCTCTTCTAAGGTTTCCCCTAAGGTTTAACCAAGAGAGGGTGTCTACCCCTAAGTCTCAAAAAGTGAGTAGTAGTGGACCTTATGTGATTAAGCCTACTTGTGCTAGGTGTGGAAAAAAGGCATGATGGTAAGTGTCTAGCCGACACAAAGGGTTGTTATGGTTGTGGTGGAAGTGACCACAAGATGAGAAATTACCCGGTGCTTAAGGCTAGAAGAAGAGAGGGTAAACAAGTTCCTCTTAATGGTTCCGGTATGTGTTTTATGCTTTATTAGATTCCGATATTTCTTGTCTTTTGTGACTTGATATGCTAGACCTTAATGTTGCCTTAGTATGAATGGGTTTCATTGTTATTTTATGATAATGATGGTAGAACCCTACTTGACCATTATGAATTTTAGGATGTGATGGAGGATTTGATGAATAGTGGTGTTTAAGTGATGCCTAGAGATGTTGAGTGAGTAGACTCCTTTAAAAGGAGGATAGAAGTGTAATTCTCCATGGTTTAGAATCACCATGTGTGATAGATATGAAAAGTTAAGTGTTCTAGATGTCCATGATTTGGATTGACTTAAAATTCTCACCTTAAGAGGTGTAGTGAGCTTGACAGGTTTAGTCCTGGTTTGGTAGGCTCATATAAGACCTTGAGTGGTGTTGGCAAGGTTACTTGTGAGCAAAAGTGCTTAAATGAGAACCTCTTTAATTTAGAAGTACCGATTGGGATCTTAGACTGGCAAGTTAAGAAATAGAAGAGTAAGAAAGTGCTTCCATGAAAATGATGATGAGTGATATATTAGTAAGAGTTTTATTGAAGGATGCTACATGGGAGGCCAAAGGATAATGAGATGTCCCGATGTCCTTATGTTCCCTTCTATTCCTCCTCTAACTTAAGATGATAACTCTTCTTTAACTCGTTTCATGATTGTGGAGTCTTGGATGCTATGTTTGTCCCATAATTCCCTTGTCCCATCGAGTTACTCTTGCTAACCTTGGTAGGGTTTGGATGCATGGTTATTAGACATCTATTGGTTTAGAACCCGGCAAGGTTATTATGAGCTTTGGCTATGACTTTGGGGATTGGTTGAAAGGAGTGGTTATTGAGGTTTTTTTTAGTAAGGGGACTTACTCCCAAGGGGGAGATAGTATATTTAGATATCAAGATTTTGAGAGTCCTGATATCCTTATCTCTTTCTTCTATTCCTATTCTAGCTCGAGACCAAAAGTTCCTTGTGACTTGTTTCATGTATTTGAGGTCATGTGTGATTTGTGTGTTCCCATGATCTCCTTATGTTATGCATGTTCTTGAAAGGATTCATGTTTGGATAAAATGATTTTCCATGATTTATATGTTCCTCATGATGTTGTGCATTTTAGTATGAAATGGCATATTTGACTTTATGAGTTGATTTGATGAACATGCTTTGTTATGCTTTTGGTGAAATGTCATATTGGCTCCATAATGTTGTGTTGAGTTTGCTTTTTATTGGAGAAGCTAGTTCCTCCTATGATTATGTGATTGATGATGTTTAGAAGTGTTTGTATAGGCTCACTCCCAAGAGGGAGATGGTGTGCCTAGCCAACATTGTTGTTATGTGCTTATGTGTTGCCATGAGTTCTTTATATAATGCATATTCATGAAAACTTGTGTTTTGAAAGAAAATGAGTTTTATGTGAATTGCTTTCCTCATGTTATAGTGCTTTGAGTATGAGTTGTCTATTATACTTCATGAGAAGAATATGTGAGCATGCTTTAGTTTGGAATTGAGAGATTCCTCCTTGAATAAAATGCTTTTTGAGAGTAAATTGCATATGAGCTCCATGAGAGTATGTTGAGCATGTTATGACTAGGAGATGGTAGTTCCTCCTTGAACATGACTAGTTATGAGAAGTTCATACATATTGGGTTGATAGATGTAGTCCCTACTTCCTTTTTGTTTACATTGATTATGTTTAGATGGAGTAGATGTTTCTTCCTTGTTTTGTGCATTGATTATGATGTTTCATGCATGATGGTTTGCTAGTCTTGAGTCTTTAAATTCCTTAAGGTGTCTAGATCGTCATTCGAGGACGAATGTTCCCAAAGAGGAGATAATGTAACACCCGAAAAATTTATAGGTGAAACTAGAGCCTCACATTTGAGTCTTAAAATTTTATGCATAATTTAGAGTTGTAAAATAGTTCAAATTTTGACCAAGTATAAGTTTAGGAGATGGTTCAAGGAAGGCGAAAGCATTCACTAGCTTTAGAAGCGTCCTTGGACCATGCCTTAGCCAAATTTTTGGCTAGAAGGCAGTCCACATGAGGCTTCACTAAACATGAAGCACTTCACAGCCCTTAAAGGCTTCCGTGGACTTTGCCTTAGCCATTTTGAGGCAAGGAAGGCAGTCCACGTGAAGAGCCTCACACGAAGGCTGCCCTTGCACGCGTGTGGCAACTTGTACTTCCACACTAGGAACCACGACATGTGGACAAGTCCACTGCACGTGCAACCCCACGTGTACAAATGCCTTAGCTTTAAAAGCCAATGGCATAGTCCACATGAGGGACCACGGAAGGTGGAGCAGTCCTCTGCCCGTGAAAGCCCCCTTGGTACTTGCCTTAGTTTTTTTTAGGGCTGTCCACATGGGGGGGGGGGGGGCATTAAGGGTAGTTTCATAATTTTCATTTCTAGTCCAAATTAAATGGGCATATTCTATATTACCTTTAATTAAATATATATATATAGGGTACTTGAAGTTATTAAACACCCTCATGGACATGCCTTCGCTTTAAAATGCTAAAGGCACAAGTCCAAGGGAGAGGGTCCAAGACTAGTGGACCACTTCAAGGACCTTAAAAGCTCCCTTGGACTTTGCCTTAGTTTTATTTGGCAAGTCCATGTGGGCAAGGGGCAATTTTGTAAATACTATTTTTAAGTCCTATTTTTAAATGGGTACATTTTATAATATTTTAAAATAAATATATAAGGTATTTTAAGTCATTAAACACCCAAACTAAATCACTTGCACAAGGACCCAAATCAAAATCAAAAGTTTATCTTCCTTACAAAAACTCTCTCTAAAAACCCAAGAAGAAGAAGGGTGAAATTGAAGCTTTGACTGCAAGATTTCGAGGGATTTTCATCAATTTCTTCAAGGATTCACCCTCAAGGTATGGTAGATTTCATCTTCGGGTAGATTCCACCTAAAGAGCCCCTTTAAAACTTGTTTTTCAAACTTCCAATTTTCCCTAAATCAAGGGTTTCGGGTCGAACACATAGGTTCCGTTTTAAAGTGATTTCAATGGTTGAGTTAGGTTGGGTTATGGTTGAATTAATGATTTATGGTTGAATTTTGGTGAAATTCCCCCAAGAACCCATGGATCCTCTCTATTGTTAAATTATGATCTACATTGAATTAATTGATTTTATAAGCATGTAATTGGGTCTTGTATGAATGAATTGAATTGATTGGATTATGTTATTACCCACATCTAATGTAGAAATTCTAGAATGTTGGATTGAATGTGATTCATGATTCTTAATGGGTAAATTATGAAAATTTGTACATGAATATGAGAAATATGCATGTGCTTCAAGATTTATGTTGAGAATGAAGATTCTATGATTATAGTGTAATTACATATTTTTTGTATGATCATACATGTATTCTTGATTAACCTAAGATTTTAGGGTGAAATTGATATAGCCTAAGGGGTCGTTTGGTGTGAGGGATAATACCAAATAGTCCCAGGATTAAATTATAGTACCGCTTATTTTGTTGTTTGGTTGGCAAGTTCGGGATAACTTATCCCGGGATTAATAATTAGTTCCGGGATAAGTTATCCCTCTCCTTGGGTGGTATAGTAATCCCGGGATAACTTATCCCAGGATAAAATAGGTAAATGACAAAAATGTCTCTTTCAACCCTTTTGTTATATCACTTTTTACATTAATGAAGGGCATTTTTGTAAACAAATAAATTGTTCTTAAAATTTATTATTTTGAATACAACAAACCAAACACTCAATAAAAAATAATCCAACACAACTTATCCCATCATAACTAATCACAACATAACTTATCCATTATAACTCATTTTCAAACCAAACGACCCCTAAGTGTTATGTCATGAAAGAGGCAAATTGGGGGTTTAGATGTGATCTTCTAAGATTGATGAACTTGTTCATGAATTGCCTTAGATTAGATGACCTAAATATAAATTGCTTATAAGTAAAGCTTGTAGATGTGAACTAATTGATTAAGGCTTACATGATGAATCATGGTTGAGGTAGTATTGAGATTTAGTTTACTTGATGCTGTCTGACTTTAATTGAGTAAGAATGCAGCATGTGGTTAGTTTACCTTTAGAGTTAGGTTTACATGATGACCATGTGAGGTATTGCTTGAGAGTAATGCTCATAATATGAAGATGACTCCTAGGGCTTTAAAGGTAGAATCTAAAAGGGATGAACTATGAATATTGAGGCTTTAAGAAGGAAGCCATTGTGAATGTTGAATTGTATATGGTACTATTGTGGAAGGACTTTACCCACATGACCTATAATATGAGTATATGAGCTTATACATGTAATGAATGAACTACTTGAATTATGAATATGTCCATGTCTACTATAAGGAATGTTAGATGTGTTGATTTATATGGTCTATGATCCTTGAATGCAATATATGAGAATTATGCATGATTGTGATATTATGTACATGCTTATGAACATTTTGAGAGGGAAGTGTCTATGATGATAATGTTGTTGTTGTTGTTGTTGTGTCATTGCAAGGACTATCACACACATACATTCCGTGCATAAACATGATTATGATGTATCAATGGTGTTAATTCAAAGTATAGTTCTCATATTCACCTTTACACAATATTATGCATGAAATGTGCATGACCACGATGATCCTATTGTGTTGATTGGAAGTCCATTCTCATGAGAACACATGATCTTGGTGTGAAAGTTATTCTCACATACTAATGATGATTCTAAGGTTGAAAGTCCATTCTCACCTAATTGAATCTATGTCCTAAACATCTTCATATTCCTTACCCATGAAGAATGAGACTTTCAACTTTAAGAACTTAATAAAAGATCATGTTTGTCTCTAGTCATTACATGCCCACAGTGTGTCAGGGAACATACCTATTTCCAAGGTCACATTTTCTATTGCTGGAGTTATTGTTTCCAACTTTACAACTCAATTACTAACAAGATGCGAAATAGAGTGAAGAGATTTAGATACCAATTTGTATCACCTAGATACCAATTGGATTCAAGTCATAGTACGAAAGGAGTAGAAAAAAATGGGTTTTTCCTAAAGTCCTATAGTCTCTTGAAGAAAAGTACAGATGTCTTCGTACCATTCCGCAAGACTCTACTAGACTCGTTTTGGTACAATGAAATCAACGAACCTAGGGCTCTGATACCAACTTTGTCACGACCCAGACCGTCGTGATTGATAGCCACACTAACCCTCCGGTGGGAGAACCATTACTACAACCCATACTAACAAATTTAATTAAAACTAAGACATTTAAAGATACAAAAGTAAGTTTAAATGACAATAAAAATGGAGTCCCCATAAATTCCAAGGGTTCAACTAAAACAACGAACCATAACTAATGCAGAAATTCAACTTCTATAACCTGCAAGTCATTGTACCAAAACTCTATGGTGTCGTTTGGTGTGAGGGATAATACCAAATAGTCCCAGGATTAAATTATAGTACCACTTATTTTGTTGTTTGGTTGGCAAGTTCGGGATAACTTATTCCGGGATTAATAATTAGTACCGGGATAAGTTATCCCTCTCCTTGGGTGGTATAGTAATCCTGGGATAATTTATCCCGGGATAAAATAGGTAAATGACAAAAATGTCTCTTTCAACCCTTTTGTTACATCACTTTTTACATTAATGAAGGGCATTTTTGTAAACAAATAAATTGTTCTTAAAATTTATTATTTTGAATACAACAAACCAAACACTCAATAAAAAATAATCCCAACACAACTTATCCCATCATAACTAATCCCAACATAACTTATCCCAACATAACTTATCCCATCATAACTCATTTTCAAACCAAACGACCCCTAACAATTCACAAGTCTAAGGAATAGGGATACAATCCCGAAAGCTAAAACATAAAAATATCTAAAGAACTAGTCTAAGTCCGAAAATAGTGGACTTAAACAAGAGAGATCCATGACAGCCTAAAAGAATTGGCTCACCCTTGAATTTGGTCACGCTTAAAAGTCACCTAACTTAGGTGTGTGAGTAGCCGCCTGAAGATGCCCTGTACTCAACAAAGAAAGAGCAATTGCAGTATCAGTACACAACCACAGTGTACTGGTAGGATCACACGGCTATCCTAGTAAGCGCAACATATATCAGAATCACAACAAGGTAAACATGACGTGTACAAAATATATATACACATTGGTTATCATTTTAGAGCAACATATAGTCTTCCAATATCAATCATCATTAGATATGAAAATAATCATCACAAGTAGATACACAACACAATTCAATGGTCCTCTCATGAAACCCAATTCAATGGTCCTCTCATGGAACCCATACCCAAACTGTTAGTGTACCGGAACATGGTACCCAATCCCATATATGCGCTAGAATGTGGCACCCGATCCAAGTTAGTGTGTCTGAACGTGACACCCGTTCCAATATGTATGTCGGTATGTGACATCCGATCCTAGTTAGTGTGTTGGAACGTAACATCCGATCCATTAAACAAGCCTCAATCATAATCACAATGTACATTCTCATAATCATACAATCAAGAATTGATTCATGGCATACAATCATTCATTCATACTCATTTACGATTAGTGTGATCATAATGCAACATTCACATACATACATGCATTAAAATGAAGTAATTACTAACATACATCACACCAACATGAGATCACAACCATCACCTACCTCGAACAAAGCTTGAACCCTCCTAAGAAACTTGATTCTTCCCTTTTCGGATTCTTTCCGCTTGCTCTAGATCTACAAACAAATAATTTAATACGGGATCAATAATTAAGGTCTAATTTACTCAGATTATGACAAACCCAATAACCCAAATTATAATACTAAGGTGCATCTAGGGCTTTTCCCACTATCCAAAACCGTTCAAAACCCTCCCCCAACAATATATAATCAAGATTCTAAGTTGTACGGATCGAAAAATGGATTAGGGGAGTAAAATCTTTACCTTTAGCCCCAAAATTCGTGGAAAACTGTCAAGAACTCGCCTAGGGTCGTCTCCTAGCTCGAAAAATGAAAATTGCAGAATAATGATGTTTTTGGGGTTTATTTTCGACTTAAATCGCGACTGGCTCGCTTGGCGACCCCCATCCCACCACAGCGGCCTCGCTCTGGCGGGAATAATCCCGCGCTAGCGGCTTGCACGACAATAGAGAGCTATATTAAGAGTTTCAAACCTCCATTTCACAGCAGAACTTCATCCCATGACACTCAGAAACTACCCTCTCACGCTAAGATCAGTTTCAGGAGTTCTACTCGCTCGAATTCGATTCCGTAAAGTTGTACGGGTTCCTTAACGTCTTAGCTATCCACTCATGTGTTCAAATTTATTATTAGATCTCTCATTTGTTACCAGATTTTTCTAGACCTCACTGACTCCTATTTCGTCCAAATTTGGACTAGGCTAGGAAATTTCAAGTTACTACTCAAGTTTTTTCTGTCGAATTCTTTCCCCATTGGATTTTCTATAACGACAGAAATAGGTCATTACTGTATCCTTGATTGAATTATTATAGTAATAGATTTATGTGAAAATCATATAGTTCTACGATCCTAAATAATTGATAGGATTTATGAATGTTTAGATTGTTTTGTTTTTCACAATCCATTAAATCCTTACATGTGGTATCAGAGTCTGGCTTAAGAACTAGTGATTTTCCATAGAATTAATGTTGTCTTTATTTGAAAACAGTAATGGGTATGGACTTAATTGTATGGCTGATTTGGATAATGATTATAATGTCTCCCGTGCCATCGTTTCAATGATTTCAACATGGAGTTTAATTTTATATTAAAAATAAAATAAAGTGTTAAATTACTACCTCTTTAGTTTATTGGTGGTACTTCATTGATTCATATAAAGTATTAATCGGCTACTTGTATTTATTTTTATATACGGATTCAGATTATTATGTTTTGAGTAGTTGAGTTTCACTCACTGAAAACTTGAATTTGTATTAGAACACTTGTTCTTTTCTTTTAAATTAAGGAAATAAATGTTAGTAATGATTCAAAAGGGTCATGTGAATTAAATAGTGAAGTGTTGATCCATAATTTGTTTTGCTTTGTAACATCACTGTATATATAATGATTCATATATGCATAATGTTATTATCCCTTATTATTATACTAATTTTTCCATATAAAGGTGTTTAGTATTAAGAGAAATAATTATTACTATTATGATGTATTTAATTTTTTGGAATTATGTATATGAGATTAGTTAATCACCAAAGTGGTCTAATCTTTGAAGAATTAATTCAAAATAATTATGATTAAAATTAAATTAAATTATCCATTATTTTGATGCTTATAACCAATATAACACTTATGGATAAATTGAAGTTTTTGGTTATAAGACATTTATGAATTACCCAAAGGTTGATTGTTTGTTCACATAACCATTTAACATTAAGGAGATAATTTAGATGTATCGTTAATTTTATTTATTTATCCAAAGATAATAAATATTGTTAATTGATATATTAAAAATTATCGAATAACAAAATTTATTTTGAAGCATCAATATGTCTAAAGTTGTATTTTGATGTTTCTCCCAAAGGAGGACATCAATATACATTTAAGAATTTATAAACCATTTCTTAATTTGATAGTATGTTTAAATTTATAACTCAAAGTATTAACAAATGAGCATATTATATTTGCACCATTTGCTCTTCATTTGCATTCTGCCTCTGTTACAACATTTAATGGTCTTAACTTCTCAGATTGGTGCGAACAGATCAAATTCCATCTCAGAGTTTTAGATCTTGATGTTGCACTTTACACTGAGAAGCCAATTGCTATTACTGAAACTAGCAGTACTGAAGAAAGTACCTATTATAAGCATTGGGATCGATCTAACAGATTAGGCATAATGTTTATGCGAATGAATATTGCAGGCAACATTAAGACTACTCTTACCAAAACTGAAACTGCAAAAGATTTTCTAAAACTTGAGGAAGAATCCTCTCAAACAGCTGATAAGTCTCTTGTTGGGACATTAATGGGTACTTTGACCACCATGAAGTTTGATGGTTCTCGTATCATGCACGATCATGTCATTGATTCCGGTGTAAATAATTGTTCTCAAGAGTTCAACAAGGATAGGGTGTCTAACCCTAAGTCTCAAGAATGACAAACATAGCAGCAAAATTTAAGTCATTGGGAATGGAAGTGGAATAAAATTTCCTTGTACAATTCATCATCAACTCATTACCGTCTGAGTATGGTCCTTTCCAAATGAACTACAACATCATGAAAGATTAATCGAACGTACATGAATTGCACGGAATGCTAGTTCAAGAGGAAATAAGGTTGAAGAATCAAGGAACCCACTCCATCAACTTTATAGGTCACATATCCAAAGAAAGACTAGAAAGATTGGTTACGAATGAAATTCTTCCAAATTTGGATTTTACAGACCTTAACATTTGTGTGGACTGTATTAAAGAAAAAAAAACAAAACATACAAAGAAAGGAGCCACAAGAAGTATACATCTTCTTGAAATTGTTCACACGGATATATGTGGTCCTTTTGATATCGCATCTTTCAGTAAAGAAAAATAGTTTATCACTTTTATTGACGATTTTTCACGTTATGGGTATGTTTATTTGTTGCATGAAAAATCTCAAGCAATAAATACTTTTGAGTTATTTATTAATGAGGTTGAAAGACAATTAGACAGAAAGGTGAAAATAGTCCGATCATATAGATGTGGTGAGTATTATGGAAGATGTGATAAAATTGGACAATACCCTAGTCTATTTGCTAAATTCCTCGAAAAGCATGGCATATGTGCTCAATACACAATGCCTGGAACACCACAGGCGTAATTGTACATTAATGGACATGGTTAAGAGTATGTTAAGTAATTCATCTTTACCTCTTTCATTGTGGATGTGTGATTTAAGGACTGCCGTTTATTTACTTAATAGGGTTCCTAGTAAAGCAGTTCCAAAGACTCCTTTTGAACTGTGGACTGGTAGAAAACCTAGTTTAAGGCACTTGCATGTTTGGGGTTGCCCGACAGAAGTTAGAGTTTATAACCCACAAGAAAAGAAACTGGATTAAGGAACAATCAATGGATTCTTCATTGCTTATCCATAAAAAGTCAAAGGGGTATAGATTTTACCGTCCTAATCGTAGTACAAGAATACTTGAAGCTGGAAATGCTAGGTTCATTGAGAATGTTGAAGTTAGTAAGAGTGAAGACCCACATAAAGTGGAAATTAAAGAAGTTAGGGTAAGAGTTCCTCTACCTTTTACTTCTTTTAAAGTTGTTGTTCCTGAAGCTGTTGTACAACCTAACAATCAACAAAAACAACAAATCAATGCTCTTGCTAATCTCAATGAAGTGATAATTAATGAACCTGCAGTAGATGTACCACAAGAAGTAGCATTAAGAAAATATTAAAGACAAAAGAGATCTGTTATTTCTGATGACTATTTGGTATACTTACACGAGTCAAAAATTGACTTGGGAATTGATAATGATCCAGTTTCATTTTCACAAGCTATTGAAAGTAATAATTCTGATAGATGGATAAATGCTATGAAAGATGAGTTGAAATCTATGGAACATAATGAAGCATGGGACCTTGTTGAATTACCAGAAGGTTGCAAAAGAGTTGGGTGCAAATGGATATTTAAGACCAAACGTGACTCAACTGGCAACATCGAACGTCACAAGGCCAGACTTGTTGCAAAAGGTTTCACTAAAAAGGATGGCATTGACTATAAAGAAACATTTTCACCCGTCTCTAGAAAAGATTCACTCAGAATTATAATGGCTTTAGTAGCTCATTATGACTTAGAGCTACATCAAATGGATGTGAAAACAACTTTTCTAAATAGAAATTTGGAGGAAGAAGTTTATATGAATCAACCTGAGGGGTTTTCTATTAAAAGAAAGGAACACATGGTGTGTAAACTTAAGAAGTCAATATACGGACTTAAACAAGCTTCCCGACACTGGTATCTTAAGTTTAATGAAACTATTGTAACCTTTGGATTTAAGGAAAACACTGTTGATCGGTGTATATATTTGAAGATCAGTGGGAGTAAGTTTGTTATGTTAGTTCTATATGTTGATGACATTTTGCTTGCTACTAATGACATTGGTTTGGTGTATTATACCAAGAAATATCTCTCTAACAACTTTGACATGAAATATATGGAAGAGGCATCCTATGTGATTGGAAAGAAATATTTCGAGATAGATCACAAGGATTATTGGGGTTGTCTCAAAAATCCTATATTAATAAAGTGTTAGAGATATTTAGAATGGAAAAATGCTTATCAAGTCAACTTTCAATTCAGTAAAGAGATAAATTTAGTCTCAATCAATGTCTAAAGAATGAATTGGAACATAAGCAAATAAAATATTCCTTATGCATTAATTGTTGAGAGCCTAATGTATGCCCAGACATGTACGAGACCAGACATCGGTTTTTGTTGTTGGAATGTTGGGTTGTTATCAAAGTAATCTAGTAATGGAACACTTGAAGACTGCAAAGTAAGTGTTGCCATACTTACAAGGAACGAAAGATAATATGCTCACTTATAGAAGATTTGATCATCTTAACGTGGTTGGATATTCAGATTCGAATTATGCTGGTTGTGTGGATACAAGAAAATCCACATTTGGATATTTGTTCCTATTAGCTGGAGGAGTAATATCATAGAAGAGTGCGAAGCAGTCCGTTATAGCTGCATCACTATGGAAGTTGAGTTTGTGGTATGCTTTGAGGCCACAATTCAAACTAATTGGCAGCGGAACTTTATTTCAGGACTTGGACTAGTCGACAGTATTTCCAAAACGCTGAAAATTTATTGTGATAATACTACAACAGTCTTCTTCTCTAAAAACGATAAGTATTCAATGGGTGCCAAACATATGGAATTGAAATACTTTTCGATTAAGGAAGAAGTCCAGAAACATAAAGTGACAATTAAACATATTAGTACCAAACTCATGATTGTTGATCCTTTGACGAAAAGATTACCACCCAAAATATTTGTTGAAAATATTGAAAGAATGGGTATTATTGATGGCAATGAATAACTTTATGTAAAGATTTTATAATGTTCACGTAAATTGACACTTTGAGCTCGATATATATATGTTTCTATTGTTACCAATATTCTTTTGTATACGTAATGTTGAGAATGTTGATGACAGGTTCTGACTTAGATAAAGTATTCTAAGCATTATTGTGGATCCATTATGTATTTGGAAGGTGTTGTTAGGTAATAGACTAATATTGTAGTGCATGGAAGGGACTATGCCAGATAAAGTGGTGTACAACCGCCATGACTCATATTAGTTGATTTACTTGATGACGACGAATGATGTTGGATTTAACATTAATTGTGCACATGGCGATTAACATGCATATTAAACCATTAAGTTAAAGGTCGTGTGCCAAGTGGGAGAATGTAAATTTCTATGACCCATGTAATTATATTTTGGTTTGATAATTAATAAATTTAAATCCTAAACATGTGTGGAGCAGTGGGGAAGTTACCTCGTAACTTCCAACTACCCATTAAGTGGAGAGTTACTTGGTAGTTTTAAAACTACCCATCATCTCCACTACTCACCATGATGGAAAGTGGGAATAATGTGAAAAAACTCTCTTATTAAAAGGGTCCTCTCTTTGCCATAAAAATATAGTCTTATCCATCTAAGCTAGTTATAAAGTATAAGGCAAGAGAGAGAAACAACTTCAGAAGAACAACAAAGAAAAAAAAACTTCTACTCAATTCAAGTCAAGATTCTCGAAAAATACTATGGTTGATTCATGTATGTATTCTTGATTGAATTATTATAGTAATATATTTCTGTGAAAATTAGATAGTTCTACGATCCTGAATAATTGATAGGATTTATGAATGTTTAGATTGTTTATGTTTTTCACAATCCATTAAATCCTTACATTCAATACTATGATACATTTGTAAAAAGTATTTATTTTACAATACTTACCTCTTCCAATTCTTTTAAATTATGTTTCTCCCATATCTAGGGGTATGATCATGTTACAGGTACTCTCTGGACAATAATTGTATCAAGTGTCGGTCCTGCTCAAGGTGTAGTGTTTGGAAAACTTGATATCAAAGCACTAATTAGTTTGAGTGTCTTAGGGAGTCTATGAAGCCCTATCTGGTAGAGTCTTAGTTATGGGTATGAAACGGGTCATATCTAATTGGAAGACTACAAGACACAACTCGTGTGTTTTTCCTTTTTCTATCAATTGCACCCCGTCTTTGAGGGATGAAAGGAGACATAATTAAACATAAATCCTTATTGATGTGTTACTTTCAGATGGATCCATAAAGAATGGGAGAGGTTGTGCATCTCTTGTTGCGTTCGAGTCTCAAGTTTCAAGGAGATGTAATCTGTCACGCCCCGAGCCTACACCCTGGGCGGGACTGGCACTCGAAGACCATTGTTGGCCTCAAACGAACCCTTGGCCTGGCTTACTAACTCAACGGAAGACTATATGCATATTTATAAAGATCAATAGCACACTACTCAACTTAACTAATGAAATAACTTAGAATGTTTAATAGTCAACATTCAACTTGGCCAAAATGGCAACTCAAGTGTTAACATATGAAATGAAAAGTAAAGACAACTGAATTCACTAATTGACTGTCTGACTATCTATGAAGCCTCTAAACAACTAAGATGGATGTCGGGACAGACCCACGACATCCTAATGAACTAATACTAAAACTGAAAGCAATGTGAAGGAGTCATCTGGAATGCAAAGAGGCTCACCAACAGACTCTGAACTGCTCACTAGATCAACGAATACGCCAGATGCCGATCCTAGTTACCTGTGTCTGCATCATAAGACGATGAAGGCCAACTGACATCAGTACAATATTGAATGTACGAGTATGCGAGTTGGAATGCTAAAACAACATAGGCTCGAAAGAGATTATGAAAGAAACACTTACCTTGGTTCTTCTCAACTCTTGAATACTTAAATAAACTCATTTCATTATAAAGCAGTTTAAAACAAGTGCAATATAAAGAAAAACTGTTCAAAACATGCTGTCAATTCATAATCATAATATCATAAAAAGACAAACCATGCTCCCTCTCAAAGTCTACTTGTGCAATGCATGAATGAAGTCCCATACCCCCATTCACACTAAGCAGAACCCCTTGAGGAACCATGCTACTACTGCTGTGGGAGTTTCTCTAACCGACAACCATCACTTAAGAATTATAGTGATGATACAACGCTTTACCTCACGCTGTCGAGGCCCATCCTATACCTTGCCGTGATATAGGAAGCCAACTCACTAAGTGGATCCACTAGTCTATGCGAAAAAGATTTATCTAAAAAGTATGACCCTTTTCTACCTATGATGGCTACATGGTTTATAGAGACTTGAGTTAATATGAACTCGCATCCCCATATCGGTGCTCAATACTACTCCAAAAAATACTTAGTTCTTTATGTTTGTAAAAACAAAACTCTTTCTTTGGTTTGAGATAATTACTCAAAACTTAGCTTAAAAGCTCTCTTGGAAATCATAGTTTCCTCTTTACTGTAAAACTAGCCCTAAGGTTCTTTGAAAATCTCAGTTTCCGTTCTTATTTAAATGTAAAAACATTTTAAATCTCTTTGGGAATACTTAGTCCCCATATACTTTTGAAGAAATGAACTTCAATCTTTACTCTTTACTCTTTACTCAACTTGACTGTAAGTCTTAAAACAAAGTTAAAAGCATTTGCAAAAGACTTCTTGAAAAGACTCGAAGAACTTCCTAAACTTGGCTCTTAACTTTCCTTGAATTTGAATTTATGGATTCAAGGCTATGATTCATGTTTTTGGATGATTTCTAGATGTTTAGAAGTCATTTAGAGTAGTTAGAATCAATAGGAAGTGTTAATACACTTTAGAAGGACTTAAATAGGCTAAACGACGAAAACTGGTGAAAAATGACGATTTGGGCGCATCCCAGACGCGCCGCGCCAGCCCCAACTTACTGGGGCTCAAATCTGGCGCACTGCTGGCGCGCCGCCCCAGCCAGCCTGGCACTATGGGGGCGTGTCGCGCCAGCCCCCCTTCAGGCAAAATTCTGACGAGCTATTGATCTCGTTTTCTGATCCTAAATCGTTTTAATTCGATTCTTTTTCTCAAATTCACTTTAGATTCATGTACCCAAATCATATACACATAATCTAACCCAATAACTTAAAGAATACCCAAATCATATACACAAAATCTAACACAACAACTTAAAGAAACAACACTTAATCATCAAGAAACTCCTTAATCCCAACTCATGTTTAGGAACGAAATCAATTCAAGAACTATCAAGAACATCAAATTCTCAATCTCTTTAGGACGAAAATACGCTGAATTAAACATGCTTGGCGCGTGGGTGAACTAACCCAATGCTATGTGATCTCACATACCTTGTAGGGATCCCCCTCGACGAAATCCACAAGCAAAGCTCCAAGAAATCGACGAATCCTGAACGTTCTTGCTTCCTCTTCTTTTCTTTTCTCTCCAAACCCTAACTCTTTTGGTAAAAGTGTAAACTGGTCTAATTCAGCTTAGAACTCTAATTAATTACCCAAAACGAATTAAATAAAAGGTTAAGGAAAAGACCAAACTACCCTTTAAAAATCCGGATTGGACTTTCCTTATTCCAACAGCCCAACTTCCAAAGGGCATAACTCACTCATACGAACTCGGATTTGCGCAAACTCGGCGGCGTTGGAAAGATCCTTCCAAGAAATTTGCAACCATATCTGAAAGTACACCTAACTCATCCTGAGTTAGGAATTATTGCCGTTTGAAGTTGACCAAAACTCAACTTTTCCTAACTTGAACAAATTTCCAGATTTTAATTCTTTCAAAAAATGACTATTTCCAATTATAAGCTTCTTCCTAGTTATTTCAAATTGCGAGATGTTACATAATCTTTTTCCTCCTCTCGATGATACTGTTCCTATCCCAAAAATGGTCCCTTGGGAAGCAAAAAACACAAAAGAGGATCAATCATATCAATCAACTGAGTTGTACCTTTTGTGAGGAGCATAACCCAAGTGATTAATACACTATAATTGTATTTATACATGAAAAAGAGAGCCACAAAATATCTTCAAACTCCTTCAAGGAAAAGAACTTAGGGAAGAATAAGTTGGGCACCAAAATGAAAAACATTGAATATTACATATGCACCAAATAGGTGGATACTGTGAATGTGAAAGATGGATCTATTTATTGCTCACAACATCAATATCTCTACAATTTCAGCAGAACAGGTTTGCGTCTGAGCTCCTAATTATTGTTAATTAGAAAGCTTTGTACATGGTTATACAACATTCTCTTTCAATCATGTCAAGAAAATATATCATCTTTTAACCCTGGGTCTATGAGTTTAAGTAACAACTTCTTAATTTTGTATAAAAGACTGCAAGACTTTTCTTTAGCAACCAATTTATGTCTGAGTGTAATAACCCTCATGATCATTTACTTGCTTTTATGTGCTTTTTGTGTTTGGCCCCTCCCTATAACTTTTGTGTGAGAAAATGACATGAATAGTCCCTTAACTATAGTAGTAGGTTTAAAATGGTTCCTTAACTATACACTTAACGGATTTAGTCCTTTAACTATTCAAAAACTTATCAGCTTTGGTCCCTTAACTATAAACTTACCGATTTTAGTCCTTTAAATATTCAAAAACTTATCAGGTTTGGTCTTTGTTCATTTTTAAATACAAATAGCTTAGGTTTATATTGACGGAATCCATGCCTCGAGAAATTAAACCCTTTAACAACTTTTTCTGTTGTTTCTCTCTCTGTGCTACTTTTTCTTCAAATTAACCTTATGCGAAGAACCTTAACCTCAACGATTTAAAATAAAATTCACGAGGAAAGACAATATAAGTCATAATTTTATTCAACAAAGGACAAACTGAAGCATATTATTGGTACTAATGACTTGAATATGCTAAACTTTATTATAAAAACAAAAAAAATTATTCCCCGTTAAATTCAAAGTTTGTACTCCAACGACTTAATTGAACGAAATTTGTTTAATTTTTCAGAAATTGAAATTTATAAAATGGTAGATTTGCAATTTTTTAATTTTTTTTAAATAGATCAATTTTATTATTCTATTCATTTTATTTTACGTAAAAAAAATTTAGTAAATTAAAATTAAATAAAATCCGCACTGATTAGCTTATTCAAGTGCAGATTCAAGTCATTAACTACAATTATATGCTTAATTTGTTCTCCATTGAATAAAATTAGGACTTATATCTTCTTTCCTCGTTAATTTTATTTTGAATCGTTGACGTTATTGTTCTTTTCATAAAAGTAGTTTGAAGAAAAAAGGACGGGGATAGAGAAACAACTTAAAAAATGGGTTAAAGATTTAATTTCATGAAGATTTCGGTTAATATAAACCTAAGTTATTTGTATTAAATAATGGACAAAGACCAAACCTGATAAGTTTTTGAATACTTAAAGGACTAATATTGGTAAGTTTATAGTTAAAGGACTAAAACCTGTAAGTGTATAGTTAAGGGACTAAAGCTGATAAGTTTTTGAATAGTTAAAGGACTAAATCCGTTAAATGTATAGTTAAGGGACCATTTTAGACCTACTCCTATAGTTAAGGGACTATTTATGTCGTTTTCTCACTTTTGTGTTATATTTGTGGTTTATTAAGGTGGATGCCTTGCTTATCGAGTTGTTTCGTACAACTTTGAGTGAGTTTTTTCCCCCTATTTGGAGCTTTTTTGTTGAAAGAGTTGACTTTGGTCAATATTGTTGTTGAATGGGCATGGATGAGGTTTCCATAAAAATTGGTAGCTCCAGAGCTAGCATTGATTTTTGTCTAGTAGGACGTTTAGTTTGGGTCCCGTGGTTGTTTGTTTGAATTTTTGGGATGCTTGGTCGTTTTCTCGTCTTAAGTTGTTTTAGAAGTCAACATTTCATCGAGACCACCTCCGTTGGTTATTTCGTCAATTGTGTTTAGTTTATAATATTGTTTCTAGTAGGGTACCATATTCAATTTGTATTCGTAGGACTTTGATTGAATCCCGAGAGTCCATTCAAGACCTTGGAATTTTATTCTAAACTGTGGAGGAAGGCAGCCACAACAATGAAGGTCGGTGATATCAACAGTAAGCCACAATTGCAGAGCCTCGACACTCCAGCCACATGTGAAGCCTTGTCACAGCTGCGGGCTCGCGCCTATGAGCTTATGGTCGCTTCGATGGAACTGGAGGAAAGTGGTGGCCTTCAATCAGGTGATGTTTCCTGCGCTCTTGTGATGGTGCACCTGCCACCAAAGTCTGCAAGAGCGACAATTGTTGAGTACTTTAAGTCTTTTCCTCATTTCTTTTCTAAGACATCTTAGACTTAACCACCATTGAACTAAGCTCGGGCTAAGGAGGACATCTTCATTTATTGATCATTTCTTGTAATTCAAAAGTAAATTTCTTCCCCTTTATCTTCTATTATGTATTTAAGCTTCAAGTCTATGTTTATTTCTCATTTTGTGTTTCAAATTCTTGATTTCTTGTTTTCTTTAAAGTTATATTTTTGACCCATTTGAGGTCCGAATTCACCCACATTTTGCCAAATTTCAGGGAATTGACCCTAACCTTGAGGTAAACATTATGTCAGAGTTACTTTTCTATTTCATCGATGAGTCCCAAGTGTCATTGTTGACGCGTTTGTTGGTTCAATTTTTGTGCCATCAATATGGCTATCTGTTACAACTCGAAATATCAGGTCATTATGGCACCTACTAACATCCCACTAGTAGATAAGCTAAACCCATAACTCAGAACTAGGATTAATAGGCTATGACGCAAAAATGAAACAAAAGTTAGGAAAGGAACAAATATCGAAATAAAATAAAAAAGATGATAAATAGATACATAAAACATTCTCAAGACCTGGTATCAGTCGGTAGTTGAGCTACAAATCGAAATAGGAGTACAAGGTAAATAAAAATATACAGAGTCGTTCCTTAGTATCAAAGGAAACTAGTCCAACAAAAATAGAAGGAGAAGGAAAATTCTGCATGCCAGGATCTCAACCCAAGTCTCTAATCCACAACTACTCAGCACAAGGGCCAAGTCAACAACGAAAACTCATACTATGATCTGCAGGGTGCAAAAGTGTAGTATGACTACCAACAAGTGGTATTAAGTAGGCATAGGCCGAGTAAGCTCCAAAGACAAATAAAGTATAAATAATAGGTAAATAAGGAGCATATATTACAAGCAACTAACTAGAGATAACCCGCATTCAAAGAAAACAGAGACAATGAAAAAGATAGAAGAGGCAAATAGCTGAGGCAAAGGAATGTACCTAGAAACGCTATCCCAACAACCTAATCACAACAAGATACTACTACATAAGTCAACTAACCGAAGATATATTAATGGTAACACTCAAATTAATTTTGAGGTCAGAGTCGAATCCAACAAGGAACAATATATCGACAATTGAAAAGCTAAAGGATTATAAGCTAAAAAATACAAAATTTTAATAAGAAAATGATTTTAGTAACAATCTACGATAGAGGTAAAGGTCTTTTCAAGCAAGGTATCAAAGGAAAATTAGGGAATGTAAAGCTAATTTACACTCAAATGATCCATTGTAATCTCATGCAACTCAATCATGGGTAGAATCATATATGCATTGGAATCACAATTATTCACCTTTTTCTCTCGAACATAGGCAAATATATCTCCACTAGTTCTCTCAAAACCTAGCGAAGTAGCAAACCAATCAATCTAATCATAAGCATTGCAAGGAATCACTATATCTAGCTATCTTCTTATATATGAGTTGTTACGCCTCAATATGCACTAATTAACTTTTTTCAGCCTCAATTGATTCTCTCAAACTCAATCAAAGTAAATGGGCAGGCCAAAGGAGTGATCAATTCCAATAGGAAAGCAATTCAAGCATGAAATTAATTAGATATTCAAAAACTCATATCATAAATAAGGATCATTTAATTACAAAAGAAAAGAAAATAAAATCAACAACCCAATCAATTGTCTATCTCTAGCACAAAAACTCAAATCTCCAATGATCAATTACATCCACAATTCAAACAATACAAAGCAAGGAAATGAAGGAGTAAAAATTACTTTAATTAAGCTTTCAATCTTCAAATCCAAATGTGAATTGTAAGGAAACTTGCTATCCAAGCTCAAAACCCCAAGCTATCAACATTCTATTACAATGCTCCAAATTCTAAGACAAAAGATAATGCAAGATCCTCTATCAAAATGGTTGTGCATGAGTATGAAATGGAATTTGGGATCAAAATGTGAATTTTCAGTTCTGCCCCAGATGTGCCTAATATTAACTTTTCGCATTCCCGAGATTTAACCCATACGATCGCGATGGGTTCTTGTTCAGTGGGCAGCGATTGCGACCATTGAGCATGCGATCGCGGCCTGTTGACCGCGCGGTTGTGATAAGTAAGTCCATGTTAGTTGAATTTTCAGTTTTTTTTCCTCTTTTTGCCCAATTTCACTTGGTTTCTTCAAATATCATCTAATCTCATTCTTCACTTCATTTTCCTACAAATATGAAAAAAAATCACATTAAAAGCACCAATTCTCATCTAAAAAATCCTATAACATAAGCTTAAAGACAAGATAAGTAATAAAAAATGCCCACTCATCAACTAATGGTAACCATCGCTACTCATCATAACAACCAAAAGGCCAATCCAATCCAACCAAATTAGAAGCATCGATAAAGAGGCAAGTCCTAGCCAATCATTTAACCAACTATCAAATCGATACAAGATACACAATTATAATCAAATAATAACCTAAACAGACCTCCACAAGCTCAGAAGGTACACAACAACAAACATAACCCAACCGACCCCCCATAAAACCGGCAGGTGCAAACAACAATCAATTATACTGATTTATTTTAATGCAAACTTTTTTTATATATCTTTGTATAGAAAGATATTGACACGGTTATTATTATCCTGGTATGCTATATTTTAGCATTTGATTATTCTTATTATACTTTTTGTAATTGTTTCTACTTTATATAAGGATAGAACTGATATGTCTTTTAATTTCTTTATTTTACTTCATGTAAATATATAATTGATATGTTTTGTAACTTCTCTTTTTAATAAAAATAAAAGTTTAAGCTTATATTTTTAAAAATAATTTTATCTTAATATTATATACTCCCTTCGTTTCAATTTAATTTTTTTTTATTAACATCAAATACACGTGCAAAGTAAGTGTCCAAATACTAGTCAAATTAATAAATAGAAGTAATTTAATATATTATACCTTTAATTTATTATTTTTCATAATGAGTGTGAAATGAGCTAAGATGACATTTATTTTGAGATGGAGGATGTAGTAGTATATAGTTATGTCGTTTCCGGTCAATGCTTATTTGCCCAACTCATGTGAAAGCCTATTTATCCCGGTGAATATCTTCTTCTCGTTAACTACGCCCTGCTGCCACGTGCCCCTCCCCCATCCTTTCTCTTTAATAAATATTGTAGCTGTAAATATGGGCACTTATTACTTGCCAAAAGCCACATACTCCTGCCCCTTCACCTGGTATGTTACTTCTCTTTTTCTTTTACAAATTTACAATTGCATTACACATTACTCTTTATATATGTGCTAGTTTCTGGACACGTGTATCTCTAGCATACAATACATATGATGTGAGTTATATTAAAAATCATAATAATGAATAACAAAAAATATATAAGTACAAGTCCTAATTGATGACCAGTCGTCCAATTTAAATGATTTCCTTGTTAGAGCATTAAATGATTAATTATTGAATAAGTAACTAAATTAGTTTGGCAATTAAATAATACTGGTGCAGTGTTTCAATAATATTAATGCATACATCAAAATTTGGAGAAACTAATAAATTTTGAAGTTTGGTTTCCATATTTTGCGGTATGATAAATTGGTAACCGTAGTTTGTTCAACTTCAACTAATATATACTCGTATAATAGAGTATTATGACTTCGACGATTCAAAAAGGTTTCAGTTGTATCATACTAACACATTAGTCATTACACATGTAGAAATATATCAAAAGAAAGTACAAACAACTCATTTTGTTAATTAATTATATTTAAAATACATTTCAATCAAAATAGGGTAGTCACAGCTTCACTTCTATAAATTTAGTTTATACTAATGTGCTAGGATGCATATTTGTTAGTATATATATATATATATGTGTGTGTGTGTGTGAGAGAGAGAGAGAGAGAGAGAGAGAGTTATTTATCTAACTATATACTTCGGTATTTCGATATATCATCTCTAAATACCAAATATCAAATCAATTATCAAAAAATTTAAAATATATACCATATACCATAATATCAAAACCACGGTATCAAAAAGTTTGATATTGCATGGTAGTTCGGTATATACCATACCATGCCTACCCCTACCTAGAAGACCGAGTATGACTTGTGAGCCTAGTACCCCCACCTGTTCAAGCCTTCATGTACTTCTTGACTCTTCACTTTTTGAGGATGAAAGTCCTTTTATAATGGATGTTATAGTGACCCTCTAGCTCATTTTCTCAGTTTTTCAATATTTCTGGTGTTAGAGCTTTCCTGTAGCAGCCCTAAGTCATTTCTGACTTGCTGGAACTGATAGTTCGGTCACTTGGTTGTTCATTTGATTTTTATGCAAGTTTTCCTATTTTGGAGCTTTTGAAGTTTAAACGAGTGAATTTGGTCAAATATTCTGGTAAACGACCTTAGAATGTGATTCTGATGGTTTCATTAGCTTCGAAATGTCAATTTTAGTCTGAATATGCATTAGGTTCAGATCCCAAGGCTTTCAACCTCATTTCGAGCAACCTTGTTGCTTATGGCTAAAATAAAGCCTTGGGTGTGGAACACACTTTTTGTGAGAAAACTTCTATTCGAAGCTTCGACATTTCCGTTGAGTTTGGAATATCGAATTTGATGGGGTACAATAGTTCATTTACATGCATAGAATTCTAAACGTATTACGAGCCCCCGTCGTGGAATTTTGCCAACTATGAGCTGAGCTCGTGCACCCAACTTGCTCTTTGCTTCTTTACGCTTAGAGCTGCATTTATGAAGGCCAATGAAATCGGTCTACGCAATCAGTGTCTTGGCATTGCGTTTGAGAATATCATTTTTCTTGGACTTCACATTCGCGGGCTTTGACCCTCGCGACCACAATGAAGGATATATGGACAATAAAAGATGGACCATTACAAGCGCGACCTAATGGGTCCCGTGATCGCGATGTGTATGTGAGGGGAAGTTATATTAGCTTTCAACAGTTTCAACATCATTTCACCTTATATTTTCCTCCATAGAAACTCTTTAAAAGCTTAATTTGGAGGGAATTCAGTGGGTTTTGTTGAGATACAGGGGATAGCTTGGGGAAAATGCAAGGAATGTTATTCTCACATTTAACATGTTTGTTTCCTTCGAAATTTCCTTTTTTGATTCTTTATTTGTTAATTCTTGAACTTTGATGATAGGTTGTTTCAAGGCGTGTTATAGGTCAGGTTGTGCCCATTTTTAGGGTACAAGTTCCTTGAGCTAATTGGGATCCATTGACTTAGTCAATGTTGTGATTCCTTGTGTGGATCCCAATATACTATATTAGACTCGATTTTCGACTTGAACTTGATTGTTGCAATATGGATGTCAAAGTGATTGTATTGACTCCAAGATCACTATTTTGATAGCGTGACATCATTTGGAGGCTGCTCGAAAGGTAAAAGCACCGATTAGAGGTGTGGAGCACGTGTATTCGGCTTTGAGGTAGACTACGACTTACTCCCTCCGTTTCAAAAATAATGACCTCCTTTCCTTTTTAGTCTGTTTAAAAAAGAATGACCTCTTTCCTTTTTTGGTAAAATTTTAATTTCAGCTTTTCATGTGACAGGTTTAAAACCACAAGATTGAAGGGCAATTCAGTACATTTGACATAACTTTAATTTAGGACCACAAGATTCAAAAGTCTTCTTTATTTTCTAAAACTTCGTGCCAAGTCAAACCAAATCACTCTTTTTGAAACGGAGGGAGTACTATTCCTAGACATTACTTGTTGATTTTTCTAGCATGATAATTTGCTAAGTGTTAGGTTGGTATTTAGCATGATTTCTTGTTCTCATCGTTATTGAATTACTTAGCATAATTTTTGTTATTTCGTGTATTCGTTTAGTTGATCATGATTAGTTTGATGTCTATATTTTCAGTTTCATTTGTTTTAGTGTATTGACTTGATATTTCACATTGCAAACCATTTTTTTTAGTTAGACTTGATGTATTATATTTTCTTCAAATGTTTAAATAATTTAATGACATTTTATCTATGATATTAATCATTTTTTTTCAAACATGCATTTCATCATATTCATAGAAATTTTGTACTTTTAGTTTTTATGATTAATTAATTTAAATATACAATTATTTTTTATAATATTAGTTAAGAACATAAGTTTATTAATTAATATATTTTCAAAAGATAATATATATCTTGATATTTAATTTAATATCATTTATAAAGACCCTTATATTTTGAATTAATTTTTTTTAGATAATTAACTTTTTTTTTAAAATTTAATATAATCTTATGATTGCACTTGTGCAACCAAACAATACATTTGTAATTACACTGTAACTATATTATGACAAACAAATAGGTCAACCTAGTACTAGCCTACTAGGTTGTGTAATTACTAATAGGTCAACTTAATACTAGATTGTGTAATTACTATCATTATAATTACACCAATTTCAATTACCATGTGACTTTCCAAATAGACACTTAATATGACTTGAGAAAGTAATTGTAACATCTCGCTAATTAAAAGAACTAGAAAGAGAGAATTGAAAATAGTCATATTAGGAAAGAATGAAAAATCAGGAAAATTGGTTAAGTTAAGTTTGAGTTTTTGGTCGACTTCAAACGACCATAACTCCTAGGTCAGGATGATTTAGGTATGCTTCCAGATACCGTAGGAAATATCTTGGAATTATCTTTCCAACGCCGCCGAGTTTGCGCGATTCCGAGTTTGAATGAGTGAGATATGCCCATTTGAAGTTGGGCTATTTAAATAAGGAAAGCCTAATCCGGATTTTAGAAGGGCATTATGGTCTTTTCCTTACCCTATAATTTTAATTTCATTTTTTGGTAATTAGTTGGGGTCTAAACTGAACTTGGTCAGTTTACGCTTTTGGAAAAGAGTTAGGGTTTTGAGAGAAGAGAAAAAAAGATGAGAAAAGAGGAGAAGAAGCAAGGATTCATCGATTTCTTGGAGAATTGCATGTGGATTTCGCCAAGGGTTGATCCCTACGAGGTATGTGAGATCACATAGCGTTGAGTTAGTTCACTCACGTGCCAATCATGATTCAATTCAACGAAGTTTGTGTAGTTTTCAAAACAAATATTACAAGTTCTTGATGAAAATTCGTTTGAAATCTTGTGGGTTCTTGTTGTTGAAGTTTATTGAGTTTGATTCATGATTTGAGGTGTGTTTTTGAGTAGAATCTTACATATATTGATGATATAGTCGATTCTTAGTGTTTGGGGAAAGAACCAAATTGAAATAGGGGTTTTAGAGTTGAAAAACGAAGGAGAAAAATCGGAGATTTCTGGGCAGGGGTCTGGGGTGCTGCGCTAGCCAGAGCGCCCCACTTTAGTGTCTGAAGTTTGGGCTCTAGGGCGACGCGCCAGCCAGAGCGCCACAACTTCAGTTCTGAAGTTTGGGCTCTGGCGCTCCGCGCCTCTCAGAGCGCCAAGGACGTCAGTTCTTCCCATTCTCCCCCCTTCTTTTCGTACTAGTTTCTTAGTAACGTACCTATGTTTTCTAGTCTATTTATATACTCTAAGGTACGTCTAAACATCATGAAATCATCATTAACATGAGATCATGAGCCTTGAATCCATATTTCAATTCAAGGAAAGTTAAGAGTCAAGTCAAGAGGTTAAGAGTTCAGTTAAAAGAAGTTCATAGAGTTTTCCAAAAGTCTTTTACAAACGTTTTAACTTTGTTTTAAGACTTAAACTTTGAGTTGAGTAAAGAGTAAGAGTAAAGTTCTTTTCTTCAAAGATTATACGGGAACTATGTATTCCCAAGAGTTAAAATGTTTTTCACATGAGCAAGAAAGGAATCACTGATTTCCAAGGGAACTTTTAAGCTAAGTTTTGAGTAATTATCTCAAACCAAAGAAAGAGTTTTGTTTTAAAAACACATGAGCTGAGTATATTTTGGGAGTAGTATTGAGCACCGATATGGGGACGAGAGTTCATAATAACTCAAGTCTCCATAAACCATGTAGCCATCATGGGTAGAAAGAATCATACTTTTAGATGATTCCTTAGTGCTTTTCAGCATAGACTAGTGGATCCACTTAGTTAAGATGTTCTATATGACGGTAAAGTATAGGATAGTTCTGGCAGCGTGGGAAAGACGTTGTATCATCACTTAGGTTCATAGTGATGGTTGTCGGTTAGAGAAATTCCCACAGTATTATATTACCTTATATGTAAACTGAGTTGTAATTGCATTTCTTTAGCAAATTGAGTTGCTACCTCCTGTTTTAAATGCTTTGTATAACTGCACCATTATTGTTGTTTTACTTTGCATTTGAGTTGAGTTATTCATGAGTTGAGTAAAGCCAAGGTAAGTGTTCTTTTCAGATTCCTTTCAAGCTTATGTCTTGTTAGTATTCCCCTCGCATACTCGTACATTCAATGTACTGATATCATTTGGCCTGCATCATTTTATAATGCAGACACATGTATCCAGGATCAACATCCAGCGCCTCGTTGATCCAGTTGAGCACTCAGAGTCAGTTGGTGAGCCTCTTTGCTATCCGGAGGACCCCTTTTATCAATTGTTTTGGTACTTTAGTTGTTAGGATGATCGGGGGTCTTGTCTCGACATCCGTCCTTGTTTTAGAGGCTTCACAGACAATTAGTATTTCAATTGTCTTTATATTATTATTTATTATGTTAAGACTTAAGTTGCCAGTTTGGCCAAGTTGAATGTTTGACTTTTAAACATTCTAAGTTATTTTATTAAACAATTGAGTAGAGATGCATTGAATCCTTGTATTTATGCTTTTAAGTCTTCCGCTGAGTAAGTAAGCCAGACCAAGGGTTCGCTTGGAGCCAGCAATGGTTCTCGAGTGCTAGTCCCATCCAGGGTGTAGGCTCGAAGCGTGACAGTAATTCAAAGAAAAATAATTAATCCATGGTCATGAGATTCAATGAATTAAATAGTAGATCAAGCGTATTCATTTGAATAAATTCTCCTTTTCTTTGAGAATGAGAAAAGAAAACTCTTATCAAGTATATATCACTACTTGATTCCTTGAATTTCCATAATCTCACAGTTTGGATCATTCCCAGAGTTCATTTAAAAGTGGAAAGCTCCAAAGTACAAAGTTGAATTACCATTTTGTCTCTACACTAAATCAAAATATTATAAAATATTTACTCAATTAAATATTAAATAGTAACCATTTATCATAAAGTAAATTCCTCCTATCTCTCTCTCTATATATATATATATAAAGCTGAATATAGAAAAGCTGATGTGGCATGCCTATATGACCACCGTTCCTATTTATTTTTTTTCTTAATTTTTTGAACTTTTTAATTCATTTCTTAATATAATAATCTCCTAAATACATCTAATGCATCTATTAACCTACAATTAAAGAGGATAATGAAAAGTTTTAACATAAATGATATTTTTATTGTTGTAATGGAGAATGAAGAGTTGTAATGGTTGTCAAGAACGTATTACAATCAATTAATTAAAAAATATAAAATAGGAGAGCACATAATCGGAAAGTAACCAACAAAATTCAAGAATCATTGCAAAAAAAAAAAAGTTTTACTACCTCATGTAAATCAAGTTTTTTGATTTGTTTATACAAATGAAATTATGCATGAAAGCACATAATCTAAAAGTACGTTGACAAAATAGAAGAATCAT
This sequence comes from Solanum okadae, assembly GCA_036553675.1. Taxonomy (NCBI): domain Eukaryota; kingdom Viridiplantae; phylum Streptophyta; class Magnoliopsida; order Solanales; family Solanaceae; genus Solanum; species Solanum okadae. The sequence goes on from CM071682.1 coordinate 15,336,964, forward strand.
TGCAATAGAAGATATACTACTTTAGGTAAATTGAATTTTTGAAAAGCCTTACTACCTTAAATAATTTTTTTTTTATTTGTTTGTACAAATGAAATCAGATAGGAGAGCAAACAATATGGAGGTAAATTGACAAAATTGAAGAATCATTCCACAAGAAGATTTACTGCTTTAGGTAAATCAAAATTTTGATTTGTTTATATAAAGGGAAAAGGCATAGATTCCCCCTTAAACTTGTTCCGAAAAGTCAGTTACACGCTTAGACTATTATGACGACCTATTACACACATTTACTACTTAAAAGTGAATTTATTTACCTCCTAAAACTGATGTGGCAAAATAATTTTAAAAAAAATAAAAATAGGCGCGTAAGATAATTTATTAATGTAGAAAAAAAAATCAAAATTCAATTAGACCCCACCCACTCTTCACATCTCTTCTTCTTCACAACCCATCCTCTTCTTCTTCTTCTTCAACCCCACTCTCTTGAGGAAGCACATTTTTATCCTCTTTCTTTTAAGCAAAAATCTCTCCTTCTTCCTTCTTCGACTTCTTCTCAGCTTGCTTAGCAAATTACTTATCATCAATCTAGGTTTTGTGTATTTTGATTTGTGTTTGTTAACAAAAGATTTCTTAATATCATCGGTGGGATAAAATTTTGGAGGTTTCTTAGCCGCTGCAGCTATGGCAGGCTTTTATTGAGAGAAACATGAGAATTTTCCACTCCATAAATCAGCTCCATGTTTCGATTAGTGTTCTTGGCGACCATTGTTAAAATTTTCATCTTATTGTAATTCTTCAATGAAGAAAATATAATTATTAGAAAATTTTAATAATTAATTAAATATTAATTAGTGTAAAATATAGTTAACAAAAGAAAAGTTAATTAAAAATAAAAAAAGGATATGATTTTTTTTAATTTCTGACATGGCGCTCACATGGAACTGATGTGGCAGCGAGTGTAATACACCACATATTGTGAGAGTGGTGTTACACGTCTCAGGGATTAATAAATTCACTTTTAAATAGTAAAGGTGTGTAATTGGTCGTCATAATAGTTTAAGCGTGTAACTGACTTTTCGGGACAAGTTCAGGGGAAAATCTATGCCTTTTCCCTTTATATAAATGAATTCATTAGAATATACCTGTGCAAATTTAATCATTTTATGCCAACAAAAATTATATCAACAGATCTATCAAAATTGTACAATGAAATCCTATTTAAGAATTCAATATATACCAAAGATCGAAAGACGTCAAAATGTCCTCTAACATTCAATTTGTGAACCGTAAAAATGATGCCACCATGAAGTATTAGTTCTCTAATTCTATTCTTTTTCTTTTTCACAAATGAAAAGTTATAAGAAAAATAAATTTTTGATTCTCTTTTCTAGTAGTAAATAGTAAATTTAGTGTGATATAATTAGAAGAAAAAAAGGAGATGAGGCAGGAAATAGCAAGATAAAAGGAAGAAGATAGTAGTGAATCTTTTCTAATAGTAAAGAATAAATTTAGTGTGATATAAGGAGATGAGGCAGGAAATAGCAGGATCAAAGGAAGAAGATATATAGTAGTGAATTGAGTAAAAAGTAAAAGGAAGGTAAAGAAGAAAAAGGAAAGATTTTTTTTTTGAAGTAACTACAATAAAAATAAACACAGGAAAGGAAAGAAAAATGTAAAAACGTTACTTTTTATTTATTTTTCTTTCACTACTTCTCTCTCTTTCTTCTTTATTATATAGCATTTTAAATAGAAAAAAGTTATATAAATATATATATTGAACTTTCAAAGAATATATATATATATATATATATATATATTATTTGAAATGTAATATCATATTATAAATGTGAGTACAACTATATTAAAAAGTAAATTAGATAATATTTTTTATAAATTCTTTGAATTTGAATTTTTTTAACATAACACATAAATAAGAAAAAATATTTTAAAAGTCAAGAATAAGAGGGAAAAAATAATTATGATTCTTGGTTAAATAGATAATTTTTTGACAAATTTTATAGATAAAAAGAAATAAAATTGAGAAAAAATAAAAATTTCATGCATAATAATAAATTGCGATAATAAGGAAGAGAAATGAATAATATTATTATTTTTTAGAATCATTTTAAAATATATATTAGAGAGAGGAATTTAAAAAAATATGATAAATTGTAGTAATGTGGGACTGGGGAGAGAGACAAATATGATTTTTGAATTTTATTTCACTGATTTTATAGATCAAAAGAAAAAAAATTGCAAAGAAGAAAACAAATTTGGATAATAATAGTAAATTATGATAATAAGGAGGAGAGATAAATACGATTTTTTCTTTTAAAAATTTATAAAAATAGAAGGTAAAAAGACTAATTTAAGAAAATATATTAAATCATAGTAACGATGAGGAGAGATGAAAGCAATAAATTATAGTAAAGGTAAGAAGAGAGATAAATAAGGTAAGCATATTTATTATAATCATAATATAAGGTGAGTACTATAATTATGTTTAAAATATATTAAATTAGACACTATTTTATAACTTCTTTTGAGTTTTTTAACACAAAATATAAATAAGAAAAATATTTAAAAATCAAGAAAAGGAGAAAAAGGATAACTTCTTTTGAGTTTTTTTAACATAAAATATAAAGGAGAAAAATATTTAAAAATCAAGAGATATCTTATTTTTACTGATCAAGAGAATTTATTTATTTATTTTTTTGAAGAGAAATTTTGTGAATAATAACAGTAATATTTAACATCTATGTTTTTCTTCAAATTTTATAAATTAAAAGAAAGAAAACAATTAAGAAAAAGAGTTTTTTTATGAATAAGAATAATTAATTATGGTATAAAGAAGAGATATAAGTGATTTTTTTATTATTTATATATATATAAAAAAAAGAATAGATTGCGAGATGTACAACCCCAATTATACAAAGAAAATAAAGTATTTGAAGAAACTAATCATTTGAGGCACTATATACTTTATCAAAATGCAGATAACAAATTTGAGAAAAGCTTTTTAAACAAATCTTATCAGAATGCCCATAGCAATAAAGTTGAGTCCTTTTTATAATTTTTTTTTTTTTTTTTTAAAAGTTTATTATTATAGCATATGGGGAAAAGAGTCTGAAATATATTCGAACTTTGACCGAAATTACAGTAACGATACCAAACTTTGGAAAGGACCTTTTACCCCCCCTACACTATTTAATAGTGTATTTTAAAGGTATATATATGTCCATGTGGACATCATAAATATTGCAAAATTATAAATAATAACGTGTCCACGTGGGCACATATATACCTTTTAAATACACTATTAAATAGTGCAGGGGGGGAAAGGTCCTCCATAAAGTTTGGTATCATAACATAAATTTCGGCCAAAGTTGAAGTATTTTTCAAACCCTTTTCCCTAGCATATGCATACAAATTATATTAATTATTTTGAGATGAGAAAAATAATCATATCTTTTTAAGTTATCATGTGCCTTCAAAGCATTAAGATAATCATAGTTTCTCAATTCCTTTTCTTTCAATTTGTAAATCAAATATGAATTTATTAAATCATGAAAAAAAAAAATTAAGTTAGGATATTAGTTTGACAAACAAAATGTGAGATTACTACATTTGAATTAAAATTAAAATTATAAATTATACAACGTTTTATAAGAGTAAAAGAGAATAGTAACAAAACTAAGCCTAATAATAAATTATGATAATACGGAAGAGAAATGAATAAATATTATTATTTTTAGAATCTTTTTAAAAAATAGAAGGTATAAAAATTTTTTTAAGAAAAAGTGATAAATTGTAGTAATGTGAGGAGAGAGACAATTAAGGTATTTGAATTATTATTTTTTACTGATTTGATAGATCAATAAAAAAACTTTAAAGAAGAAAAAATTCTTCAATAATAATTATAAATTATGATGATAAGGAGGAGAGATAAATAAGATTTTTCATTTTAAAAAATTATAAAATTGTAGAGGGTAAAAAAACTAATTTAAGAAAAAATATTAAATTATAGTAATGATGAGGAGAGATGAAAAAGCAATAAATTGTAGTAATGATAAGAAGAGAGATAAATAAGGTAAATATATTTATTATAATCATAATATAAGGTGAGTACTATAACTATATTGGAAAAAAAAAAATTAGATACTATTTTATAACTTCTTTTGAGTTTTTAAACATAAAATATAAATTAGAAAATATTTAAAAGTCAAGGAAAAGAGAAAGAAGGATAATTATGACTCTTGATGAAAGAGAAATTTTATTTTTACATATTTTACAGATCAAATTAAAAAAATTAAAGAAAAAAAAATAAACTTTTTGAATAATAATAATATTTAAATCTATTTTCTCTTCAAATTTTATAAAAAAGAAAGAAAATAATTAAGGAAAAAGAATGTTTTTGTGAATAAGAATAATTAATTGTGATGATAAAGAGGAGAGATAAATAAGATTGTTATTTTTTAAAACTATAAAAATAATGAATTATAATAGTAATGATGAGGAGAGATGAAAAATATTTAATAGATTGTAATAATGGTAAAGAGATAGGTCAATAAGACATTTAAATATATATATATTTTGTGAATATTATAAATCAAAATAAAGGGAAAAAAAATGACAGTAAAGACAAATTATAATCCTGACCAAAGTGAAGTATTACATCATTCTTTTATCCGCCACTTTTATATTTTTCTAAATTGAAATATCAATCTTCAAACTATAACTCTAAAATATGTTCAACATATAATTTATTTTCATATTTATACGTAATGGATTATTTGTGAAATTAACTCTTTTTATTTCTTTTTAAAAGTCAAACACTTCCTATAATATACTTAATATTTTATATATATATATATATATTGTTATTTTAAATTACGGCTATAATCAATAACAAAAAATTCATATTATTACATTGTTTAAATTGCGATTTAATAATAACAAAAACTTGAAACTCAATCTATTTGAATTTGAAAAATAAAAATGATCCTTAAAATATTTTTGATATTCAAATATAAAAAAAAAGTTTAAAAATATTTGATTAGATTTTTTCTCACAAATTCACTAGTTTTAAATAAATATCAACAAGTTGAACATTTTAATGTTAGCCCATTAGGGATGGCAATGGGGCGGATGCGAGGCAGTTTTAAGGTTATGTGGGGAGGGTAGGATGCGGGGTGTATTGAAGTGCATTTTTTTTATAAACTAATGTGGGGCTGGGTAGGTTGCGGGTCTATGTGATTTTATGAGAGTTCAGACTTAATTTTAATTTTTTATATTGTTATAAGAGTAATAGAGCATTGTTTATTAAGATAATTTCTTTAAAGTTATCAAAATATTCAAGATAGTAAATGAAAATGTTTCAATAAAAACTAATACGATTTCTTACATGCTTCCCAATTGACCTTTAAAAAATAAAACTTTAACTTATTATCTATTAAATTAATACAACTTAATGAGAAAATAAATAAATTTTTATGAATTTTATTTTAGTATCAAACTTAATTATAAAAAGGCAAATATTCAAAAATGGGGCGGATTCATGCAGGGCAGGTGGGGCGGATTGAAAATGAAAATAGTTGTTATATGAGGTAGAGCGAGATGGGTTAAATTTGTACGGATTAAGCTCAACCCGCCCCGCACCCACCCTGCCTCATTGCCATCCTTGTAGCCCGTACTTAATTGGAAGAACTTTTAATCTTCTTATTCTTAAATGCCAACTTTCTGAGGAATTACATCATGTTGCCTTTCATCTTCTTTGTGAAATTTTATCTTTTCAGTTTCATCTGCTCAAAGTATTCCGGAAATGTATAGAGAAAGAGAACAAAATTTGAGGATTTTCTCTCTCAGAGCTTACAAGGAATTTCAATAGACTGTTAAAAATTGGGGAAGGTGCTTTTGGGAGTGTATATAAAGGTTTTAATTCAACCTCCTAATGCGAAGGGTGATCCTATTTTGGTGGCTGTTAAGAAACTCAACACACTTGGATTTCAGGTATGAACTTTTCCTTTTATCTGTGGTGTATGTACCATTTCATATTTGATATGAACTTGCTTATTACATTTTTGATACATGGTTGAAATTATTACCATTTCATATTTGATATATGCTTCGAAGGGAAATTTCACATTAGCACAGGAAAATGTCACCGTATAGCTGCTAAGGAGAAAAAAATATCTCAATTTTAGGAGAAACTATGTTAACACAATCAAAACCAGGGGAAACCCTTAACTTCAAAGTCTCAAGCATTGGCAGATTATGCATGTCTTCTGATCCTAGACAATCGAAAAACTTCGGAACGTTCTAACTGAAGGCATATAAGATTGAAAATTGGGGAGTTGAGTATCATCAGGCAGCTAAATGATACACCTCTATTTGATTCTCTAAAATATTTTAAAGATTGTGGAGTTGAGCACTCAAGCTTCATAGTTCTCTGAAATATTTTAAAATTCTATTTGATTGAACATCACCATATTCCACCCAAGTAGCTCTGCCTTTTTGCGTCAGCACCTGCTCCTCCACCTTGCTCCATTTCCTGGCCAAATAGCATTGAATCCAGCATACCTTGGAACCCATTGGTGATCTCATTCTATCACCTAAGCTCAACACATTGTTGAAGTCACCACACAACACCCAAGGGTAATTAATTATATTGCAAATCAACATGGGATATAGCATCCAATAATCTCTCCCAGTCATTCATAGCAAACACTATAGTGAGAACATGAGTTCTAGGATCCTCAACAACACAGCAAATTGATTGATCCTTAACCTCAATTATAGTAACATTAAGACACTTTTTTCCATATCAATCGAATTCTACCATTTGGCATCTCACTATAATTACATCAAGTTTCCCACCCTTGAGCATCCTGTAGAATTCTCACGTAAAGATTAGAGATCAAGGATTGTATTAATGCTAAAAATTGTCGAGTACATGCTCCTTATATAGGAGAGAGTCTTAGGCTAGCTGTACTTAGAATCCTACTACAATACAAACATATAATTACACGAGTATAGGTTGACTACTACTACTACTACTACAATTATAATAACTTATCCTAGTCGACTTCAACTAGTACAAGACACAACAGCCTTGTCGACATTTAATCTCCCAGTCCTAGTGTGACTTTTAATCTTCTTATTACCATCCTCGTAGCCCATACTTAATTGGAACAACTTTTAATCTTCTTATACTAATTAAATGCCAACTTTCTCAATAATTACATCATGTTGCCTTTCATCTTCTTTGTGAAATTTTATCTTTTTGTATTTATTAATTGTAGTCTTTTCACTTTTCAGTTTCAGCTGCTCGAAATATTCCGGAAATGTTTGGAGAAAGAGAGTAAAATTTGAGGATTTTTACTCTCTCAGAGCTTAAGGAGGCTACAAAGATTTTCAATAGATTGTTAAAAATTGGGGAAGGGTGATCCTGTTTTAATTGCGGTTGAGAAACTCAACACACTTGGATTGCAGGTATATATCAACTTTTCCTTTGATATGTACCATTTCATATTTGATACGAAATTCCTTCTTCTTTTTAATTTTAGGAGTAAAATAAATTTTGCCACACAACGTTAAATTCTTACTTACTCCCTAAATGGAGTCCATATTGTTCTATAGACACTGTAGCTCTTAATACTCTATTAGAAAATAAAAAACGGTTAACTGAATTATAATTTTTTTCAAAAAAAGTATAAATATTTAGTAAAATTTTTAAATTTGTATGCTGCAGTAAAGAAAAGTTTTAAATATATTTAGGGAAAATGGATTGCAAAAATATTTAAGAAGTAAATATATGGAAGTAAATAACTATGGTTAGGAGTTTGCTTTAATCCATTAGATTTCAACCATTAATTCTAAACTGTGACACGTGTCTCCAATCCAAGCTAGAACTTGGGGAAAATGGAGAGAAGATAAATGGAGAGGAGCCGGATCCACTAAAGTTGACTAAGTCTAGCTAGAAAGTAGGGAAGTACTAAACTAAAACTAAGTAAAAAAAAACAGTAAAAAATAATAAGCTGGAAGTTAAGAAATGACAATTGTTTAACACTCCTCCTTGACATTATCGTGATGAACACCGATTCTTTGCCTCAGATCTTCAAACCTTTCTTTTGGCAGAGAATTAGTGAAGACGTCAGCTAGCTCGTTCTCAGATGAGCAATGAACAAGCAACACTTCATTAGATTGTTGGACTTCTCTAATAAAATGAAATTTGATCTCAATGAGCTTACTAAACTTCTTTTTAGACAAAAAATAAAATAATCATAAATGTCAATAAACCAAGAAAAATAATGTTAGATTCTAATATTTGAATTTATGAGTCTAATAAGTAATGATAAAAATAAAGAAGCGGGAAAAACGTTGTATCAGAGGTTTATAAAATTCAAAACAAGTTAGAGCTGAGTTATTTTTTTTTACATATATCCAATATTTATCCCTTAACCATTATAAAAACATTTAACTTCTTACCTTACTCGTGCAAGCATTGTTATCATTTTATTGGAAGTCCTAATCCTTCATATCTTGATGGACATTTTGTAGTTTTCAAAAAAAAAATCTTTTACCAAAAATGTAGGAACCACTAAAAAGCATAATGACTTACCAAGGCATCATAAAGAGGCAGCATGTGTTTGGTGCTTCAAATGCAGAACCTACCGTGAGTTGTTCACCTCGAGCCAAGTTATCGATGGGCACCGATGCAAGCACATAATTCATGACACTTGGATGAGAGGTCCCCAACGGTTATGTGCCCATAATTATGTACTTGTGTCAATGCCCAGTGATTCCTTGACTCAAGGTGAACACCTCACGGCAGGTCCTGCATCTGTAGCACCAATCACATGCTAGGCTCTTTATGCTGCCTTGGTGAGTCATTATGCTTATTGGAGGTTCCTATATTTTTCGTGAAGGATTTCTTTTCTAAAAAATAACATAAATGTCCATAAACATATAAAAGAATCAGGACTTCTAAAAAAATGGTAACATTGCTTCCATGAGTAAGGAAAAAGTTAAATATATTTATTATGATTAAGGGGTAATTCTAATTATATTTTTATAAAAACGACTCAGCTATGACCTTTTTTGAATTTTGTAAATCTCAAATGCAATGTTTATCCACTTTCTCTTTTTTTTTTCTCATTTTCTCTAAAGAGTCATAAATTTTAAGGTTAGAATCTGACATCAAATTTCTTACTTTATTGACATTTATGGTTATTATTTTTCTTTTCAAAAAGGAGGTGAGTTTGGTATAATCTATACATCAAGCTAATAATTATATCATCATTTTTTTTCTTTTTTTTTTTAAAACAAAAAGATAACATTTAATTTGACTAATTTCTTATACTTATCTCCTATGAGTACAAATTCTAACGAAACTTTAGAACAACCAATTCTAATTTAGCACATGACTAAATACATGTGAAATCAACCTTAAAAGGTATATGACATCATTAGGAAGATTCTTTCGTTTGATTCGATATCATGCACCCTTAGTGTTAGAATATAGGCTTCCACTAAAAGTCAATGGACCAGGTCCCTTGACACGTTAAGAACAATAATGCAAGCAACATCAGTAAGACAAGCAAAACAGCAAAGACAACGCAAGCACTTAACGTGGAAACCCCCTTGCTCTATGGGAGGTGAAAACCACGACTTGTCCTCACATGCTTTTCAAACCAAACTCCATTTCTTCCAAATAGAGCAATTATTCAGATTACAACAGCTTGCAACCTAGGAATTTACCTCTAAATACCTTCCCCCTAAAAGTAGTATTTCCACTACAAATAGAGCAACTAAGCAATATCACTATTGCCCACTAAGCTACCCGACACAAGATAACTTAGAAATCACTAAGCAACCCACGGTTGCTCACTAACCCACCTAACTCTAGATGACTTAGGATTTGACTAAGCAGCGACACTACTAGAAATAAGCTATTTACCGACTACAAATCCCGACTACAAATATGTAATCGGAAATTTGGAAAATTTTCCGACTACTTTAATTGGTACATTAAAATTTATATTATTTTAATTGTTTTAAAATTTTACCGATAATGATTTCGATTACTGAAGTCATAAGTTTTATGAAATAAAGTAAACAAAATAATTGACTAGTGTTCCGACTACAATAGTCGGTACTTTATTAAAATAATTAAAAAATATTTTTAATTGGCGACTACTGTAGTCGGCAATTTTACTATATTTTTAATTAAATATTAATTTAATTTTTCAATTACAGTAAAGTAATAGTGAAGTTCCCTACTTCGATTCTAGGCATCATCATTTTACTTTATAAATATTTTTTAGTTAGTAAATTCTGACCCATATATTGTAAAATTGTTTAAAAAAGAGAAAATTGACTAGTGTTCCGTTTTTTCACTAACATTAATTAAAAAAGAAAACATTAATTTAAAAAGAGAAAATTACTCTAAAGGTAAAGTAATAGTAATCTGACCTATTTTTTCACTGACTAGCGTCTCTCTAAAATTACTATGTAAACTCTTTCTCCAAGCGATTCTTTTCACTTCGGTTGAGGACAAATCGTTTCCAGAATCTAAAAGCAAATCGTTACCTGAATCGTTTGAAAGAGGTAATGTAAACTCTTCTCCTATTTCAGGTTTCAATTTGGTTGAGGTACTGTAAAGTCTCTTCTTCTTTAGGGTTTATGGTCGGTTCTTCTTTATGGTCGGTTCTTGTTTTATAATTTCCGACTACCGTAGTTGGTAAAGAATTTCCGACCTTTAAGATACCGACTACTATAAAGTAGTCGGAAGGTCATCGGCAAACCCCATTTTGCGACTACATTCCGACTAATTTTGTAATCGGCAAACAGTGAATTTCTAGTAGTGCGAACAATACTGCCCACTAAACCAGTTAGACACAACTGATTTACACTTTTAGATGAACTGACAAAAGATCTAATTCCTTTATAGTTTAGGATTATGTTTACAACAATAAGCACTGAAGTAAAAACCTAAGACAACTAAAACATAAGTTGCTCTATCTGGTCCATGTTGCTCTTTGGTAAGTACTTCTTGAGAGGAGTGATTTTTGCCTTTTTGCTCTGAAAATCTATATTGCAAAAACTAAAGTTCTGTTTGTGTGAAGAAGTCCTTATGAGTATAGACACAACCTTCAAGGCAATGTGATTGGCCGAGGTTTATGCCACACTTGGAGACTGTGCACAAATTTATGTACTTTTTCCAGCTGTCAATTGTACGGATATGAATGACGGGGATCAGGTCCCCTTACAAGGTCTTCTGTTTGTCAAATCATCAAAACTGTGAATAACATTTCCCCCCTTTTTGATGATGAAAAACTCATAATGCTATATCCTCCTCATTCTCCACTTCCACCTATCTATAAGGCACCCCTAAGGCACCCATTCCCCCTTTTGGCATCATAAAAAAGAGAGACAGTAAACCAAGATTAAAAGTAAGCATGCATAGAAAGACCATAACCTTGAGCAACACATCATAGAAAAAGAATTAGACTGGAAGACATCAGAAAAATAGAAGTCCTTTTCATGGCACAAAGTAATCATTCAATACATTGACAATAAACTGCTAAAGAGAAACCGAGACACTGCCCACACAAAAAAAAAATAGGCAAGGACAAAAGATGGAGAGAATTAGGAAAAAAGAGGCTGATGAGTGAGGGATTTGATGACAAGGGTAAGTCAGTCATTGGCAGAGTCATGGGCTATGATCAACCTTTCTTGAAGATCGGCAGTTTGAGTTAGAAGGGCTACATTTTTCAGACATAACTCTTTGACCTCTTCAGTACCAGGTCCCTCAGACTGAGCTTTGGCCAGTTGTGCCTTCAATAGTGCCATTTCAACATCCTTCTTCCCAACAAGTGCTGTCAGTTCCTCCAGTTCACGCTTGAGTTGATCTCGTTCAACCACTAAGTGAGACATTTTACTCAGTTGTCCTATTTGACCCTCGATTCACTCACACTCGACTAAGGTACTGAGAGAAATTGATTATTGAATTGTGCCATTAGTACCTGGTCCCATTGAAACTTTCAGATGATCGAACACTTTTGTGAGAAAGTATCCATATCTCATTCCATGCTTGCCTTTACGTTCAATCACCGTCTTGTGCATGTGTTCCAACATGAGTGCTGGCAGATTCAGTGGGTCAAACTTATAGAGAGATTCCATTAGGAATAAATTTGCTAAATTGGCAACTGTACGCTTCTCAGATCGAGGAAGAACCACCTTGTTCACAAACTCAAACAACAATTGGTATTCCCCTCTCATGAGCTTCTTTTAAATACCTGCACGATGCATGTCAGGAAGTTTAGAGCACTCATTGGCAGAGTGCTGAGTGCTGAATTTTCCAGCCTCGAACCTGATCCCTTCTCTAGGTACCTCTAGAATCTCTTCCAACAGCTCCTCATTTAGATACATCCTTTTATCTCCCACCATAGTCTGAAGGCTTCCGTCTTCATTGAACTCCACATTGTAATAGAACTCCTTACTTGGTCTTCATGCATTACAAGAGATTTAGTCATGAACAGATGTGTCCATGATTGAATCTCCACTAGATCCGCCAACGAGTTCATTCCAGGTTTCTTGAGGATCGTGGGGTTAAAAACTCTCCCACCCTGACCTTCTGTACACGTAGACTGTTAACAATATCTTGCTTGGTGTCCTCCTTTGTATTTCGCTTTCTCTTAGTACTAGGTCCCTATTCTGGTACGTTTTTAGCAACATGCACAGTCTCCACCTTTTCTTTTGATTTTCCCTTAGCCTTCTCCCCTTTTTCAGCAGAAACCCCTTGTACAGAGAGATATCTAGATTTTCCCTTTTCTTTTCCCCTTTCTTGTTTCTCCCTTCACCTCTGTATCTTAGCTAGTGGGGTATCTTCTGATTCAGTATCATTCTCTGAGTGTTCATTTTGAACCACCACCAGTCCTTCTCTAGGTATATCAATCTCCAAATTACCTGCCTTTCTCCTTCTTCTGTTTTCTTCAGTAGTTGCTTTGTTTGACTTCATGGCATCCCCCATAAATTTCTTATTAGTTGCTCTGGTAACATGTTTTCTTTTTGGAGTTTCCTCAACAACCTTTTCCTTTCCTTTTGCAGTGACAGACACCATTCTTTTCTACAGTGCCCATTTGAGTGGAGGGTTGTCCTCATTAGTGTCGTCTGAGTCATTAGCAACAGTAATTCCAACTTCTGGCGTTCTGTCAAAGATTGGTTCGGTGTTTTCAAGAGATACTTCACCAAAACCACAACTTTCCTCATTTATCAGTCCTTATCGCATCTGTGCCAGACTCTCTATAACCATGTTCTCACTAGCAGCAAGGATATTCGATTCAGAATGTCGATGCTCAGGGAGGTCACCCTCAAACAAGCAATCAGACAGTGTTGACAAATGGGGACCAGGTTGGCTAGGAGGTGCGAGATTATTAAGGTCAATAGGAGACAAGGGAGTAGTACAAATCATTTCAGTATCTTTCGCCGGAAGAGAGATTGACGATTTCATCGGAGAGGAAACTTCAGGAGACAAGTAAAAATCGACAGGATCTATTTCATTAGGAGTACCTAGTACATTCCTAGGAGGAGAGAGTGATTTAGATATTTGAGAAGAAGAGCAAAGAAGAAGCCTTGAAGAGAATAAGTTAGGGTTTTGGTAGAGAAAATAACAAAGTGAATTTTGTAAAGGGCTGGTGGGAAGAGATATAAAAAGGATTTGAAAGGATGTGTTAGGTCCTTGAGAGACGCGACACTTGAACTTAAAGCGATGGGAGACATCGGTCAAAGTGACCGATGACTGACACATGGAGGTCTCAACGGTTCTCAATGATAGTTTTAAAATCAATGAAAAGAATGCTAACCTTTAGACAGGACCAGGTCCCTATTTGAATGCGAAAATATCACTTCTGGATAGTTGAGAGCCTTCCTCACTTCTCCAGTTTCCACTAGTGTATACCTGTAAAGGAGGTACACAATTGGTCTAACATGCAAGGAATTACAATCAACAAGGATACCTGTTCCGCAGATCATAGCCATTGAAGGTTGGATGCCTAAGAAGAGCCAGCTCAGTCTATTTTCAACATTCCTAGCTTCAGCCTGTTAGTCACGAACTGATCTTTTGCTCGAGGCTTTGGTAAATATATCAGCGATTTGATCCTCAGTTCTGTAATACTGCAGACAAATAGTCCCTTTTTCAACATTATCCCTTAGGAAGTGATGTCTAACATCAATATGCTTGGTTCTCTTGTGTTGAATAGGATTCTTCCCCATACTGACAACATTGGTGTTGTCACATATAAGAGGGATAGTGTGAGTGAGAATTCCAAATCCTTCAGCTGCTGCTTTATCCAAAGTAATTGAGCACAACAAGAGGAAGCAGCCACATATTCTGCCTCGGCTGTGGAGAGGGCCACATAATTCTGTTTCTTAGTTCCCCATGAGAGGAGTAAGGAGCCTAGAAAGTGGTCCATTTCGGAAGTGTTTTTCCTGTCAACCTGATAACCAGCAAAGTCTTCATCTGCGAAACCCACTAACTCAAATGAATCTCCTGCTGGGTAGAAGAGGACCAGGTCCTCTGTCCCTTTTAGATACCTCAGAATCCTCTTGGCAGCCTTTAGGTGCAACTCTCTGGGACAAGCTTGAAATCTTGCACACATCCCTACATTGAACACTATGTCAGGTCTACTTGTTGTTAGATACAACAATAATCCGATAATTCCCCTGTACATAGTTTGATTTACCATGCCACCAGAATCATCAGCTCCCAATTTTGAATTGGTACTCATAGGGGTGTCAATGGGCTTTAAATCAGTCATATGAAATTTTTTCAGCAATTCGTTGATATATTTTTCTTGACAGATTGAGGTCCCATTTGGAGTTTGCTTGATCTGCAAACCCAAGAAAAAGGTCAGCTCTCCCATCATGCTAATCTCAAATTCATTTCCCATCAGATTAGCAAATTCTTCACATATGACCTCGGATGTGGCTCCAAAGATGATGTCATCCACATACACTTGAATGATAAGCAACTCTCTCCCTCTAGTCTTCAGGAACAGAGTATTGTTAATATTCCCCTCTTGAAATCATTTTTAGTAGAAAGCTAGATAGCCTTCCATACCAAGCTGTAGGAGCCTATTTTAGTCCATAAGGAGCCTTGTCCAACTTGAACACATGATTTGGGAGATCAATATCTTCGAACCCAGGTGGTTGTTTTACGTACACTTCTTCCTTCAAGTCACCATTTAGGAAAGCACTTTTGACGTCCATCTGGAACAACTTGAACTCCATATAGGCTGCAAAAACAATAAGAATTCTGATGGCCTTCATTGTGGCAACCAGAGAAAATGTTTCATCATAGTCAATGCCTTTTTCTTGATTATAGCCTTGAACCACCAACCTCGATTTGTTCCTTGTGATAATTCCATTTTCATCAAGTTTATTTCTGAACACCCACCTAGTCCCAATAATAGTTTTGTCAGCAGGTCCAGGGACCAGGTGCCATACTCTGCTCCGTTCAAATTGATGGAGTTCCTCTTGAATAGAATTTACCCAGTAAGTATCTGTCAATGCCTCTTTGATGTTCTTTGGCTCAATGCTGGATATGAAGGCTGAAAAAGCAACCAAATTTCTTACTTTGGATCTGGTCTGCATCCCAGAATTTAAAGGAGAAACAAGATTGTCAAGAGGATGAGATGACTGAAGTTTCCACCTGGACTGAGCATTAAGAGGTTGAGGCTGATCTGTTTGTTCTTCTTCTGCTTCCTCATGAACATTTTCTTCAGGTTGAGAAGATTCATTTGGAAATGCATTCACATAGGTACCAGGTCTCTCTCCAAGCTCATCATCTTCTTTCACTTCTTCTGATGACTCCAGATCAGCATCTCCTGGATCTTGAGCACTTTCAGTCACAGACTCATTCACTTCATCTCTCTGAATCTGAAGGAGTTCTTCCAGTTCATTCTCATCTCTGTGATTTAAATCTGACAAGGCACTAGCTTCATCAAAGATCACATGAATGCTTTCTTCAATTAACAAGGTTCTTTTGTTGTACACTCTATAGGCCTTGCTGGAAGACGAGTATCCTACAAATACTCCTTTATTGCTTCTAGGGTCGAATTTTCCTAGATCATCCTTGCCATTGTTAAGTACAAAACACTTACAACCAAAATCCCTTAGATAGTTCAGCTTGGGCTTTATGTTATATCGCAGCTCATAAGGTGTCTTGTTCAGCAAAAACCTGATCAAGCAATGGTTGGTTACATAGCAGGCAGTATTGACTACTTCAGTCCAGAAGGATTTCAGAAGATTTGACTCAATAAGCAAAGTTATGGCTATGTCAACCAGAGTTCGGTTCTTTCTTTCCACAACACCATTTTGTTGAGGTGTTCTGGGAGTAGAGAAGTCATGATGAATTCCATTTTCAGCACAGAAGTTGTCAAGCTTCGCATTTTCAAATTCAGTTCCATGATTGGACCTGATCCCTGCAATCTTACAGTCTAACTTTGCTTAAATCATCTTCATGAAGATCAATATATCGTATGTTTCCTCCTTGGACCTTAAGAACATTTTGCAAGTGAACCTTGAATAATCATCAACAATCACCAAAATGTACTTCTTTCTACCCCTGCTCTGAATCCTTATAGGTCCACATAGATCCATGTGAATAAGTTCAAGGGAACGAGAAGAACTCACTTGCTTCTTTGACTTGAAGTGGATCTGGTTTGTTTGTCTTTGACACATGCATCACACACCTTGTTGTCACTGAACTTCAGCTTTGGTAATCCCCAGACCAGGTCCCTGGAAGAAAGTTTGTTCAACAGAGAGGAGCTAACATGTCCGAGCCTTCTATGCCATAAATTGACATTCTTACTTTGAGCACTAAGACAGGTAAGATCATCTCTCTTAGCAGTATCCAGGTCAACAATGTACATGTTCTTTTACCTTCTTGCTGTTAGAATTACTTCCCTTGTTACCAGATTAGTAACTATGTACTTTTCTGATAGAAACTTCACTTCATTTCCCCTGTCACATATTTGAGATACACTGAGAAGACTATATTTCAGTCCACTTACGTAGTACACATTTTCAATAGAGTGCTCCAGCGATTTTCCAACTCTTCCAACCCCAAGAACATATCCCTTCTTTCCATTTCCAAAAGAGACACCTCCACCTTGAAGTGCCTTGAGTGATAGGAAGTTGTCAGTCCTCCCGGTCATATGCTTTGAACATCTACTGTCCATGAACCAGCAATGACTGCTACTTCCTCCACTCTCCTGTAATAAAGATCACTTGTTAGACTTGGGAACCCTTTTCAGTCTGAGTCCCCAGTAGGCAGATAGAGGTGTGATAAGAGAACTTTTTGTGTAATGAGGCAGAATAATCTTTATCATTTTAGACCCCTTTGTAATGGGAGTAGGTCCCTTGTTTTTTGTAATTTTCTGTGTAGTGTAAGTCAGACGATTTTCCTGGGACCTTTTGAAAGCTGGGCAATCCTTCTTCAGATGGCTATTACGACCACAATGAAGACACATCAGATTGTCAGAAACAGATACATATTTGCTGTGAGGATTATAGGGAGGGTAGATGCTTGAACTACCTAGCCCTTTCCCACTGTGTTGACCTTGGCTTGTGATACTAGAGATTAGCTTAGAGGAGCTTGCCTATCTCATAGATTTTTCAAGCTCTTCTTTAAGTCGGACCAGGTCCCTTTCCAGCTGATTGTTTCTTTCCAAAGCCAGTGCAAGTTTAGTCTCAGCACTATTCAGGCTAGTTTCTAGCTCTAGTTGCAAGTTGCTAGCTTCTCCCTTTCCTCTGCCATATTTTTCATTCACCATTTTCATCTTTCCTTTGAGTTCTAGATTCTAAGTTTCTAGGACTACCAGTTGTTCCTCCACAACAGACATGTGTTCAACCAACCCAACCTTTTCTTCAAGAAATATATCTAGGGTATTATTCATAAAGTCCTTTTCAGTTGTTAACTCAGTAATAGAGTCAATCAAGGAAACATCTAGATTTCTCAATTTCTTAATAGAATAAGTGTGCAAATCTTGTTTAATATCAGAAAGTGTTACCTCTTCCTCAGCATCTTCATCATCAGAATTTTCCATGAGAGCAAACATGGTGTTGAACACATTTTCATCATCCTTGACCGCAACCATTGATACGTCTTCAGGGTGTTCTGACTAATCTGACTCACTAGAGGAGTCTCCCCAGACAGCAAGGGCCTTCTTTACAACATAATCAGCAGCCGCTCTCCTTCCCTTTTTGTCAGGGATTAGGTCCCTTCTCCTGTCCTTATCTCCTCTAGGTCTTGTATTTTCAGCCTTAGTCATAGGACAAAATCTGATAAAGTGGCCAGGCTTACCACACTTGTGCACAGATCATTTGCAGTTGCAACCCTGCCGAAAATTCCACCTTTTCGAAAGCCCCCATGTTTTCTCACAATTTTTTGGAATCTCCTGGTGATGTAGGCCATGTCTTCTTCTTCATCAGATGTGTTTCCTGATGCGGTCTTGAGGGATAGAGATTTATCTTTCTTCACTTCCTTCTTTGATGCCTCTTGATTTCTATTCATTTCATGAGTTTGAAGACTTCCAATAAGAGCATCCATTGTGAGCACTTTCAGGTCCTTGGCCTCAGTGATAGCATTAACCTTGCTTGACCAGGATTTTGGAACAACTCAAAGAATCTTCCTGACCTGTTTTCTTGTGTGAATAGGTTCACCAAGGACCGTAACTCATTCGTGATAGAGGCAAATTTAGTGCTCATAACATGAATAGTCTCTTCTTCTTTCATAGTGAAATTTTCATATTGGGTAGTTAGATGGTCTACCTTTGATTCTTTAACCTGCTCTGTCCCTTCATGAGCTGTCCGAAAACAGTCCTAAATCTTCTTTGCAGACTCACAGGCGGAGATACGATTATACTCTTCAGCACCAATCCCACACACCAACAACTTCTTGGCCTTGTAGCTTTTCTCTATCTTCTTTCTATCAGCTTCATCATATTGTTGACGTGTCTTTGGAACAACTCTTGTGATATCACCTTCCTTAACCTCTATTATAGGTATAAAGGGACCATCTAGCACAATGTCCCACAGCTCACTATCTTCAGCTATCAAGAAGTCGTGCATCCTCGTCTTCCACCAATTATAGAATTGGCCATTGAAACGAGGTGCTCTTGTAGACGATTGTCCTTCCTCCAAGTTAAGTGGAACATCCATTCTGCACAGGAACATCTCTTGGTGTTAACCAATATAGAGAGAGCATGCTCTAATACCAATTGTTAGATTATAGTCTTCCACTAAAAGTCAATGGACCAGGTCCCTTGACACGTTAAGAACAATAATGCAAGCAACAACAGTAAGACAAGCAAAACAACAAAGATAACGCAAACACTTAACGTGGAAACCCCATTGCTCTAAGGGCGGTGAAAACCACGATCTGTCCTTACATGCTTTTCAAACCAAACTCCATTTCTTCTTAATAGAGTAACGATTCAGATTACAACAGCTTGCAACCTAGGAATTTACCTCTAAATCCCTTCCTCCTAAAAGTAGTATTTCCACTACAAATAGAGCAATTAAGCAATATCACTATTGCCCACTAAACTACCCTGCACAAGATAACTTAGAATTCACTAACCAAACCACGGTTGCCCACTAGCCCACCTAACACTAGATGACTTAGGATTTGACTAAGCAGCGAACAATGCTGCCCACTAAACCAGTTAGACACAACTAATTTAGAATTTTATACGAACTACCAAAAGAACTAATTCCTTTATAGTTTAGGATTATATTTACAACGATAAGCACTAAAGTAAAAACTTAAGACAACTAAGACACAAGTTGCTCTATCTTGTCCCTGTTGCTCTTTGGTAAGTACTTCTTGAGAGGAGTGCTTTTGCCTTTTTGCTCTAAAAATCTATATTGCAAAAACTAAGGTTGTGTCTATGTGAAGAAGTCCTTATGAGAATAGACACAACCTTCAAGGCAATGCGATTTGCCGAGGTTTCTGCCACACTTGGAGACCGTGCACCAAACTTGTGTACTTTTTCTAGCTGTCAATTGCACAGATATTAATGACAAGGATCAGGTCCCCTTACAAGGTCCTCTGTTTGTCAAATCATCAAAACTGCAACTAACACTTAGTATTGTTGGTTTTTGGAATTTTCATTTGTTTTGTTCTTTTGCATATGGTACGTATGAGAGGGCCACAACCAGGGGTTATGTTCTTGAGCCAGTAGATAGAGCCCCAACTAGGGTCATGGCTAGATTTTAAAACTGATTTCGTGTACGAGTAACCAAACCTGATTAGGATCAGGGTAGAGATATGACCCTTGATCCACTTATTGAGCCCCAACAAGTACTTATTCCATTGCAATAGGTAGGGATGGGACTAGCCAAGTTACTACACTGGCCTACAATTGTGTCACGACTAAAGATGGTTATCACTCAACTTATAAAGGTGTTAGGAGGTATGTAGAAGGACCTAGTGATTCCAAGAGGGTAGCGTGCCATTGCGACTCCCCACGTAGAGATACCACCAATACATGTGGTTGCTCATCCTGAAGTAGTTGAGGCAGCCATGTCAGTATAGTAGTAGAAGATATCATGCCGCTTTTTTAGATAGGATCCTTTGATATTTTAAAGGGATGCATGTGTGGATGTTCATGAGTTCATGACTAGCTATTGTGAGAGATCATAGACACTGCATCGAGTTGAGTCTGTAGGGGATCACTACATGGCATATCTAGACAAAACAGCCAGGCTATGGTGGCATTCTTGTATGGAATATAGACCAACTAGGTCACCTTCCCTGACTTAGAAATGAGTTCTTTAGGTTGGAGTAAGACTCCATATCTGTACCATAGTACGTGACCCATTATCACGAGCTCTCAAGACATGCTATAATAATTCTACCTAAAGAGGAAGAGAGAGTTCGATATTTTGTCCAAGATTTGAGATTTCCGCTCCAGATATATATAGAGTTTGTGGCAAATGGGTAGATCATTTCTGGATGTAATTGACTATGCTCGTACTATGGAGGACCTCCGTCATGAGGCCCGTGGGGTGGAAATAAGAGGACACATTTCAGGGCAGCTTCAATGTGTCGCAGTGCTGTGATAGGCTACTTTTTAGTAGAGGACAACATGCTTATTAGCCCAAGGAAAGTGTAGCTGACCAATTCAGGCCTCACTCCAGACTTCAGGCCTTGGAGGCCGGGGTGGATCAGATAGTCTTCCTTTTAGACCTTGGGGTGACCGAGGTTGTTTCGATTGTGTTGAGGTTGGCCATTATGTTAGAGATTTATGCAGGCCAGGGTTGTAACACCTCTAAGTAAGGTTAGTAGGGGTAGTCCCTAGGATGCTCGAGGAGGGGCATATGTAGGTAAAACATATGGTAGAGCTGGAGCCCAGACTGGGGGAAGACGAGAGCATTTCCTAATGATGCCTTTTGGGTTGACAAATGACTTAGCGATGTTCATGAACTTGATCATGTGTGTTTTCAGGCCTTATATAGACTCATTCATCATTGGGTTCATCGATGATATATATTCTTGTCTTCTTAAGCAGTATAGAGGAGAACGAGTAACATATTAGGATTGTGATATAGATTTGGAGAAATTAGCGGCTTTATGCCAAGTTCCCAAAGTGTGAGTTTTGTCTTGAGTCCGTAGCATTCTTGGGGAATGTGGTGTCCAAATACGGGATTATGGTAGACGCCACGAAGATTGAGGCAGTTCGTGGTTGGCCAAGGCCCACCTTAGTGTTAGAAATTCAAAGTTTTATTGGATTGGCATACTACTATAGAGGGTTTATCAAGGTCTTCTCTTCTGTAGTAGTACCCCACTATTGATTTGGAGCTGACGATATTAGTTTTTGTGCTCAAAATTTGGAGGCACTACTTGTACAAAGTTCATTATGAAATCTTCACAGATCACTAGAATCTTCAAAATATTTTACGCCAAAAGGACCTTAATTCGAGGAAGCGTATATAGATTGAGCTTCTAAAGAACTATGACCTCTCTATTTAATACCATCCAAGTAAGGTAAATGTGGTGGCAATGCCTTGAGCCTGAGGGCAAGTATAGGGAGTCTAGATTTCCTTTCAATTTTAGAGAGACCTTTGGCTTTGGACACCTATTCCTCTGTCAATAGGTTGGTGTGACTTGATATATCTTGGATCTTCATCAATTTCTAGCTTGTATTGAGGCTCGCTCTACCCTAGGGGAGCTAATTCATGATCGACAGTTCGAAGATGAGATTTTGGTGGCCATTCATGATTTTTTTTAGCAGTGATGCTAGTGAGGTGACCTTATAATCTTAGGGTGTTTTGAGATTAAGCAACCATATTTGTGTTCCTCAATTTGGAGATTTGATTAAATGGTACTTCAGGAGGCTCACAGCTCTAGGTATTCTATTTAATAGGTCACGAAAAAGATGTATAGAGATTTGAGGTAGCATTATTGATGGATCTATATGAAGAAGGATATAGAATACTATGTAGCTTGTTACTTATGTTGTCAGTAGATGAAGGTCGAGCACTTGAGGCCTAGTGGTAAGTTTTAAAGATTATTCATTCTTGAGTGAAAGTGGGAGGGAATCAACATGAACTTTTTTATGGGGTTGTTGCCGACTCTTGAGGTGTTGATATAATTTGAGTCATCGTGGATCAATTAATCAAGTCGACTCATTTCTTGCATGTTCACTCTTCCTTCAGTGCCAAGAGTTTAGCTTGTATCTATGTGTGAGAGGTGGTTCGTCTTCATGGGGTGCCAGTGTCTGTCATCTTCGATACATGCTCTCAGTTCACTTCTAGTTTTTAAAGGGCATTCTAGGATGAGTTGGTACTTAGAGTGATCTTAACACACCATTTCACCCATACACCAATGAGCAGTCAAAACGGACTATTCATGTTTTGAAGGATATGATTCAAGAGTGTATGTTGGACTTCAGAGGTCAATTGGTTCTATTTTTTTCTTTGGCAGAGTTTCCTCATAATAACAGCTACCTTTTAAGTATTTTAACGACCCCATTCGAGGTATTGTATGGTAGGCATTGTCAATCTCTAGTTGGTTGGTTTAAGGTTTCAGAGCCTAGGCCTCGTGGTATAGGACAGGCTACGGGGGTCTATATATAGTTGCCTTAGTGTAGTACTTTGAGATAAGGAGTTTTTTCATCAAAATGTGCAACTTTGAAAGAATTTTTTGTGAGAATTTGAATGAATGAGGCCGGTTGAATAGGATTGGAATGATAAATTATTGAGAAAGGAGGGTTTTTTGGTTTGAATAAGTCACAATGCTCCCAGGCACATTTCCCAACAAAATTTAAATCTCCCTCTACCAAACTCTCTCTCCCCACCTCCGGTGGTCCTTCTGACCACCGGAAAATCTTAGCCCTCCTTTCCTTCATTCCTTCTTCCCTCTTTTTTTCTTTTTTCATGGAGAACACCATATACTTTGCAGTAGGATTCAAATCATATGACCTGGAGATGATATCAGGGACAACAGGAGTCTGGTATGAATGGACTGAAAGGAGCAGAAGGACAGTTACTAGGACTTCCTTCAACAAAAGATCGATGGAATGGATAGTGCAGGTCTTGAAAGAGGCATCTAAGACGAAAGGGAATGTTGTCCGAGGATGGAAGAAAGCAGAAAATTTGTCTGAAATTTTCATAGCCCGCAACTACAACAAATCTGAACGCTACATGAGTTTGATAAATGTAAGGGGAAGGAGGAGATCAGTTCTTATCATACCAGAGTTGACGACAAACTCTAGATGGGCAGATATTGCAGAAAAGGTGGCTAGGTTCATTAGCAGTCACAAGTCGATGAATAAACCAGAGGAATATAGGCCATCTGATAGCAATATTCCATATGCAGAGGTGGTCAGGAATTTTAGATGGGAAGGAAGAGATGGGAAAGAAACAGAAACAAACTTTACGGTCAAAAGTGGAGGAATCATCAGCATTAATGATTCTTTAGTAAATCAAAACGAGGTGTTGAAAAGGAGTTTGGTGGGAGCTTTCAATGCCTCTACAACCCTTGCTGAGGTCAGAAGGTGGTCCAACAGCAACTGGAGACAAGCCCATGGTCTAAACATTTATGAGATGGGCAATGGTCTCTTTTTATTTGAGTTCCCCTCCAAACTCATAGCAGAGCAGGTCATGGAAGGAGATTGGATCTGGATGAAAAGCCCAATAAAACTACAATGGTGGAGCCCCTCCATCGGAACAACATAATCATCAAATAGACTCAAAATGACATGGGTAAAGATCGTAGGTCTCCCTCTCCACCTCTGGTCCCAAAGACTCTTCAAGATCATCGGAGAATACTGCGGTGGCTGGATAGAAACAGAGGAAGAAACGACGCTACGGAATCACATTAAATGGGCCAGAATCAAGGTTTACAGTGACGGAATTAACATCCCGAAGGAAGTGACGATTGAAAACAGAGGGACCTTATTCACGATGCAACTTTGGGCAGAAGCTCCGACGAGGGTAGCCATCGGAGCAGAAGGATCGACTGAGTCTTTAATCCAGCAGCCTACGCAAGGAAATCCACTGGGCAAAAGGAGGTGTAATACGGGTAATGACCTCTGGTTAATTGAAGGTAACAGAGGAAAAAACAGAGATCTAATCACTGGCATAGACAGGGACAGGCACATGGGCTCTATCTCTGACACTACAACTGTTGTGGGCCATATTTCACATGTGCACAAGGAAGGTCATATTTTAAATGATATTGGGCCACTATTAGTTAAAAGAAAATGGTTTTTAGCTAAGGGAGGCCTAACTCCTTTTAACGAATCCCAAAATTTTATTAATGAGGCCCAACTTCTGGAATCCCAGCAGACAAAAGAGACAGCACCAATAAATATTGACCCTATGGTGTTTGAAGTCGAAGAAAATTTACCAAAGGGGGAGTCTTATGACAGCATCGTCGGAGAGGCAAACACACAAGAACAAGAGCAAGAGCAAGTGACTTTTCTTGTAGAATTCACAAACCAGTCTTAGTTGGTGGAATTCGTTGATGCAATAACAATTACAGATGATGAGAGACCAAATACTCATCCCAACGTCTCTCAATCAGGCATACAAATTATGGATGGAGTGGAAGCAGAAACCTGGAATGTGGTGGAGACAGAACCACTGGATTTCCATGATGCAAAAGAGGAAACTGATGGGGAGATGGATGTACCGATCTGGGTACACCAAAATTTAATCAGGATGACCAAGGAGTTTGGGGTGATTTTTGATGGATGCAGAAAGGAAGCGTTAGACCTCTTCATGAAAATAGACAATAAAAGGCACATCGTAACCAAGGAACCAACAAAAGAAGTAGGGGAACACATCAAAACCAGGGGTGTGAAGGAACTTAAGGGGCTGGCCATTGATATGAAGTTTGAAAGTATTGGTTTGAGAACCAGGGGGAAAGGAAAAGCTATAAATACATGATGAATGTGAAGATAATATCATGGAATGTGAGGGGATTAAATTGCAGAGATAAGAGGAGAATTATCAACAGTGTTTTTTAGGAATGGAAGGCAGATGTCATATGTTTACAGGAAACAAAGCTAGAAGGTGAAAATGGGGAGGCAATTACACAGGTATGGGGAAGCAGGGGAGTTAAATACGCCCAATTGGAGGCTAGTGGCACTAGAGGGGGGATACTAATGTTTTGGGACAGTAAACATTGGGAGGGGAAAGTTGTGGAAATTGGTGCCTATACTCTAACTTGTGGATTCAAATCAAGAAATTGTGGTTTTGAATGGTATATGACAGGGGTGTATGCACCTAACTGCAATCTTGAAAGACAAGAAGTATGGTGGGAAATTGGGGCTGTTAGGGGTTTATTTTCTGGACCCTGGATCCTAGGGGGTGACTTTAATATTGTAAGGTATGTTTCAGAGAAGAAGAACTGTTCAAGGAACTCCGTTTATATGTCAGAATTTTCTGATATGATTGAGGATATGGAGTTGATTGATCCTCAACTTGAGGGAGGTAATTACACATGGACGGGGGGGGGGGGGGGGACAATGCAGAACATGGTTCCAGAATTGACAGAATAATGTACTCTACTGAATGGGGGGGGGAAAGTTCAACAATGTAAAGCAGGAATTGATGCCAAGAGTATGTTCAGATCACTCACCAATTGCACTCGTAAGTGGTTATTGGATCTATACCAAATCCTACTTCAAATTTGAAGGATGGTGGCTGGAGACTGAAGGCTTTAATGAAAGAGTCAAAGAGTGGTGGACATCTTTTGAGTTTGAAGGAAGGCCAGACTATATTCTAGCTTCTAAGTTGAAAGCTTTGAAGACCAAATTAAAAGAGTGGAGCTCAAACACTTATGGAAATCTGGAAAAAAAAGAAAAAAAAGTTGCTCTATAGAATTACTGATTTTGACAATATTCAACAGGGCAGACCTCTGTCTGATGTTGAAGTAATTCAAAAGGCAAGTTTAACTAAGGAGTTTGAAGACTATGCTAAAAAGGAAGAGATAGCTTGGAGGCAAAGATCAAGGACATTGTGGATTAAGCAAGGGGACAAAAACACTAAATTCTTTCAGAGGATTGCAAATGCTCACAAAAGAACCAATCACATTGATAAATTGGTGGTGGAAGGTGATGAACTAACAGAAGCAACATATATCAAGAGGGGGGTGGTTTTATTTTATAAGAAGTTGTACTGTGAGACTGAAAACTGGAGACCTGCTTACAATATGTACCCCTTTCCAGTAATCAACATGGAGGAGCAACAAGATTTACAGAAACCTTTTGAAGAAGATGAGGTCTTGAAAGGGCTTAAGGCATGTGCTATAGACAAGGCACCAGGTCCAGATAGGTATACTATGGGCTTTTTTGTGAAGTGTTGGGAGATTCTAAAGGGGGATGTGATGGCTACTATCCGAAACTTCCATTCTCAGGAAGTTTTTGAAAAGAGCCTTAATGCAACTTACATTGCACTCGTTCCAAAGAAGAATGGAGCGAAAGAATTGAGAGATTTTAGACCAATCAGTCTGATTGGAAGTGTCTACAAACTGATTTCCAAAATTCTTACAGAAAGGCTAAAGAAGGTGATGCCAAAGCTGGTTGACACTCAACAAATGGCCTTTCTGAAAGGAAGACAGATCACTGATGCTGTTCTCATTGCAAATGAATGTCTTGACTCAAGAGTGAAGGATAAAATCCCAGGCATAATGTGTAAACTGGACATAGAGAAGGCATATGACCATGTTAACTGGGAGTATTTGCTTGGAATTCTACATAGTATGGGTTTTGGGAGGAAGTGGATAAGATGGATAAGGTTCTGCATTAGCACTGTCAAGTTCTCAATACTAATAAATGGTTCTCCTGAAGGTTTCTTTCCGGCAAGCAGAGGCTTGAGACAAGGTGATCCACTCTCACCTTTCTTATTTTTGCTAGTCATGGAAGGCCTGAACAGTATGATTAAAACAGCGCATAGGAATGATTGGATAAGGGATTTTAATGTGGTCAAAGAGGTGAATACTAGATTGGAAATCACCCATCTGCAATATGCAGATGACACTTTGATTTTTTGTGATGCAGAAGACAATCAACTAAAAATTTTGAGGATAATTCTCATACTATTTGAGTCAGTATCAGGGTTGCACATTAATTGGAGAAAGAGTCACATCTTTCCAATCAAGACGTTCCCAGAATACAAAATCTGGTGGATATTTTGGGTGGTGAAATAGGACAGTTACCAGCAACATACTTGGGTATGCCTTTGGGTGCCAATAGCAAATCCAAAGAGATATGGAATGGAGTAGTGGAAAGATGTGAGAAAAGATTGTCTAGGTGGAAGTCTCAATATTTATCAAGAGGTGGTAGATTAGTGTTGATTAACTCAGTCCTGGATGCATTACCAACTTACTTAATGTCAGTTTTTCCCCTTCCAGCAAAGGTGGAAAAAAGAATTGATGCTCTGAGAAGGAATTTTTTGTGGCACGGTGAGAAGGAATATAAAGGTTTCCACCTAGTCGAATGGAAGACACTGCTACTATCCAAAAAGTAGGGAGGACTGGCAATCAAAAACCTTAGGAAGCAAAACAAAAGTCTTCTCATGAAGTGGTTGTAGAGATTTCCTTTAGAAGAACAATCTTTGTGGGGTAGGGTAATCCAGGCCAAATATGGGAAGGAAGGACCCTGGAAGACCAAGGAAGTGACATCCACATATGGAACCAGTTTGTGGAGATCAATTAGAAACTTATGGCATGGTTTCTATGCAAAAACAGAATGTAATATGAACAATGGGAGGAAGATCAGGTTTTGGGAAGATAACTGGTTAGGGAATGGAAGCCTCAAATGCTTATTCCCAGATATTCATCACTTGAACCAACAACAAGAGTCGACTATTTATGAAGTTTGGTCTGAACATGGATGGAACCTTACCTACAGAAGACTGATGAAAGACTGAGAGGTGGAAAGATTGGCTGAATTTTATGGAAAACTTGATCAATTCTTAGGTTTCAAGGAAGGAGAAGACATTCTTAAATGAAAATGTCATAATAAAGGTTTATTCACTGTTAGTTCTGCATATAGAAATATGAATCAGATGGGATCCCAAGTTAACTTTCTGCCTTGGAAGCTTATATGAAAGGTTAAAATGCCATATAAAGTGGTAGTTTTTACTTGGTTGGTGGTGAAAGAGGCTGTACTTACACAAGAGAATCTTATGAAGAGGGGAATACAAATGTGCCCAAGATGCTGTTTTTGTGAGCAGGTTGCAGAGACAATTAATCATCTGTTCTTACATTGTAAAGTGGTTGGCCAGCTGTGGAATTTGTTTACTAGCTTCAGAGGTATAAGTTGGACTGTTCCAGGGAGAACAGGACAGGCTCTAGAAAGCTGGAATATGGAGGGCAGTGGCAGCACAGACAAGAGTAGATGGAAAATTGTCCCATCTGTTATCTGGTGGACCATATGGAAAGAAAGGAATTCTAGGAATTTTGATAACAAGAGCAGCCCTCTGCACAAGATTAAAACGAACTGCATTATCGCTTTTTGCTATTGGTGTAGTTCAGAGTATATAGATGATCCTGTGGGTATTGTAGACATTCTAGGGTGCTTGTAAAGGTGATAGGAGGATCTAGGGATAGTTCTCTTTTTTCTTCTTTTTTCTTTATCTTTTGATTATGCCCGATACACATGCGTGGAGGGAGGATATGATGTAAATTTTTGGATACCAGCTTTGAGCTGATGATTGATATACAAATGTTACCTTTATCAAACAAATTATTGAGAAAGGAGAATAGTAAAAGGGAAATGGCAAAATGGCTGAATTAAACTATAAGTAACATATACGCCCTCTGTTTTTCCTTATAAAATTAGTATGTTTTTCCGACTATACTCTCAAAGTAAAGAACTACCTCTTAATAGTTCTCAATTCTAAAAACATCTAATAAACAAAGGTAACTTTAGTAAATTATCCTTTCAA
Organism: Solanum okadae; assembly: GCA_036553675.1. Taxonomy (NCBI): domain Eukaryota; kingdom Viridiplantae; phylum Streptophyta; class Magnoliopsida; order Solanales; family Solanaceae; genus Solanum; species Solanum okadae. Next base: position 15,366,430 of record CM071682.1, read on the forward strand.
TTTACTATTTTCCTTAATAAGTGTGAAATGAGCTAAAGTAACACTTATTTTGGGATGGAAGAAGTATTAGTATATAGTTATGTCATTTTCATTCAATACTCATCTGCCCAACTGTGAAAGCCTATTTATCTGGGTGAATACCTTCATCTCGTGCACTACGCCGTGCTTCCACATGTCCCCCTCTTTCTTAAATATTGTAGCTATAAATATGGGCAATTTTACTTGCAAAGAGCTATAGATTCATACAGAGAGAAAGAGAGAAATTTCTAAAGAGAGAGAGAGATGAAAAATGGTTATCGTGTTGGTTCAAGAAAAGGAAGATTTCGTAGACGCAGATTCCCACAACCAACCGCTTTCCGTTCGCTTTCCCTTAGTATGCTACCTAGCTTCTCTTTACTTTTATAAATGCATTCTCCTTCTCCATGGAACATTCGTGAAACTTTGTATTTGCTTTATATATTTGATTTTGATATGATTACTCGAGTTGATCGTCTCTATTAAGAACAGTCTCTCTACCTTCACAAGGTAGGGGGTAAGATTGCATACACATCACTCTTTTAGTCTACACTTGCAAAATTCCAATGAATTTTTCATTATCTTCTTTAACTGTGTTGTGTGTGTGTGCATATATCAGTTGATCTAGTAAATGTTGAGAGTTGCATCTTATGTACATTTCTTTGCTTGTTGTATCATCATGTTCTAGACATCCGTCTTTAATTAGCTGGGGACTATATATGCATTTTTTTCCATATATATATTCGAAAATCTAGCTGTTTGTATATCAAAGATCAATAGATCGAACAAATATATATATATATATATATATATATATATTTATATGTGTATTCATCATCAGAACAAATAGGCATTTTAAGAAGTTAATTAAAATCTAGCCAACATTTCTGTATCCAAAGTTTAAGAAGCATTGCATATAACTTTAAGAACAACTAGTACTACAAATATAGAGTATATGAAACCAGTGGGTAGAGTAGTGTCCGTTACAATAAAATTTTGTTGCCTTTTGATCAGAGGCAAGTTTGGATATATGCGAGGGTTAGTTGAAGATCAGACAAAATAAGGTAGATGAAGAAAACTACAGATGAAGCGTTTTATGTTACTTCAAATAGTCTGTATTCACACCAGTCATATCTTTTGTCGAAATGATATATGCTTTTGGTGTTTACATTAATATTGTCTAAAATTCATAGTGCCGTCTTACAGTAGTACTACTCTCATACCCAGCTAATAATTAGTGAAACATATATATCCGTGCGCCATTAGCTTTGTGATTTCTTCAAACTTGAAAAGTTAGTTAATAGCAAATGCGACTTTATAATGTTTAATTAGACTATAAATACTAGCTAGTTGTGATGAAATTAGATGAATATTTTGATGATATATACTATAATTATTTTTTATTTCACTCTGCTGTTTTGTTGTTGTGTGAAATTAAAATATGGAGACAGGCTTGACACTGGCTATTCTTCTCCACCCAGCTAATGCTGCCCTTTTAGAACTTTTTGAATGCCCCATTCAGGAGAAAGACCCATTCATGCCAATAGGAAACGTGGTCATAATCATGCGCAAGATCCTTCCTCCCCATGCCAAGGTATCCAATGAATCCAAAGTGGCCATCCAAGAGTGTCTCTGAGTTTATAGGCTTTGTAACAGGCCAAGCCAACAATAATTGCCAGCGTGAGCAACGCAAGATCACCATGGCTGAAGATGTGCTTTCTGCCTTGAACGATTTTGGTTTTGATGACTACAGCAAACCCTTGGCTTTGTACTTGTATCGCTATCGTGAGGTTAATGGTGGTGTGGGTGGATCCCTGAAACAAGAGCCTTTGTTGTTGAAGCGTCTTATGGTTGATCCAGCTTCAGGCTGCAGCATCATGCCCAATCATCTGCCTTCTAATTTTGATATGAATCATCCACCACCAATGGGTGACGGTTTTATGCAGGAGGATGCATCAAATGGAAGAACTTCTCAGTGTACAGTGTCTACCGTGGATAATGAAGTTGATTCTCTTGCAAATGAGGGTAAGGAGTGATCACGTTTTCTGCTGAAGGAATTATGATGTTGAAACTTAATTTGCAATGTTTAGGAATGTTTCTTTCAAACTAAGTGAGCCAAATGGTGTCTCCAATTGGCTGTTTGTTTATTTTGCTACCTCTCTATTTTTAGTATTCAACTAGTGATTGCTTGTGACTTGTACTTATTTTGACGCAAAATCCTTCAAATCAATCAAACACCAAGCTTTCCATTCATGAGTATATGCAGTGATAAAGGACTCAAACATCAATTGGACTAATAGAGTTGCAACAAGCCATAAAAAAAACAAATCATTTGTTTGCCATCTCAAGTTTATTGAAGCATAAGTTCTTGAGAACAAGATGATACCAACGACTATCCTTATAGTAACTAATGGAAGCTTTTGAAACTTCCAACTCTCAGGATTGCACTCTTTTAAATTCATGATCATCTCTCTCTTTTTCCCGCTCAATATCATGTATTTTATTTCATGATCATATTTCCTTTCCGTTTCTTCTTCCCAATCAAAGAATGAAGTTTACCAAGTCCTTACATGCCTTCTTAACTCTTTCCTGTTGGCTCATACGAATCCACCAGGAGTCAAGGGACCAGGTCCTTGACTAAGAACAACAAGAACAAGGAAGAACATAAACTAAAGCACACCCAATGTTTACATGAAAATCTTCTTTCTCAAGGAAGGAAGAAATCACAACCTACTATGTAGGATTTCACCAATAACTTCTCTAACAACACAACCCAAGTTTCAAATTACAAACTCTTGCAACTTAGGGATTAAACTCTTAATCCCTTCCTCCTTATAATAACTCCATTATAAGATAAATAAATAAATAATAACTCTATTGGCCACTACATCAACGAACTCTAGCTAATATAGACTGTTGAAACAGAAATACTCCATTAAACTGAATTGAAGTATAAAACAGAGTGAACTAATGAAATTCCATCCATTCATTAACGTGCATAAGTTTTGAATTTATACAAGGAAAAAAGCAGCCACATACAAAGTGGATGGAAACTGAATAAAAATTATGTACCATTAACAGCCATAAAAGGGCCACTAACTTCAAAAAGTTAAGCAACTAAAGTTGACTAAGTCTAGCTAGAAAATAGGGAAGTACTAAACTAAAACTAAGTCAAAAAATGGTAAAAAACAATAAACTGAAAGTTAAGAAATGACAATTGTTTAACACTCCTCCTAGACATTATCATGACGAACACTGATTCTTTGCCTCAGATCTTCAAGCCTTTCCTTTGGCAGAGAATTAGTGAAAACGTCAGCTAGCTGGTTCTCAGATGAACAACGAACAAGCAACACTTCATCAGATTGTTGGACTTCTCTAATAAAATGAAATTTGATCTCTATGTGCTTAGTTAGACCATGAAACACTATATATTTTTAGATTGAAATTGTTGAACTGTTGTAACACATGATCCTGGAAGCTTCAGTTTATTCATGGCCCAAGTGTTTTGACATCTTCTTTAGCTAGATAGCTTGGTTCATAGTAGATGCGGGAGCTATGTACGCAACTTCTTCTATTGATTGAACTATAGATTCTTGTTTCCTAGAGCACCACTAAAATAACTTGTTCCAAAATAAAACAGATATCCAGAAGTGATTCTGGAATCATCAAAGTCGCTACCCCAATCACTATCAGAGTAATCGACCAGATTCATAGTCACTTCGGCAGATGTTGGGAAAAAATTCCAAACTTGTTGGTTCCTTTTATATACCTTAACACTCTTTTAGCCACTATGAAGTGTGTCTCTAGGCTAATGTTAGATATAGAAGTTGTCAATTAAGCTTCTATACATACTATCAACCTTTTTTTTTGGAATCCTCATCCTTGCCAAGCTTCACACCAGTAGAGATTAGAGTACTCACAGGCTTTCAGTCTTGCATTTTGAACCTGTTTAGAATATCTAAAATGTATTTCTTCTGGCATATAAAAATTGCATCACTGGACTACAACACTTCCATGCCAAGGAAGTACTTCATGTCTCCACGATCAGTCATTTCAAAGACTTCATTTCATCTGTGACCTTTGGGTTAGTTCAATTTGACTTCCTATCACAAGCATGCCATCCACATAAATTGAGACAATTGAGGACCCACCACCATTGACTTTCACTTACAAAGTGCTTCATTTTGATTGCTACTAAAATCAAGTTGGGTGGGATGATTCTCCATCCTATTATCCCATATCTTTTGGGCTTTTTTAGGCCATACAAAGCCTTCATTAAGATATAAATTTTATCCTCTTTTCTAGGAATTGTGTCACGCCTCGAGCCTACACCCTGAACGCGAATGGCACTCGAGAACCATTGTTGGCCCCAAGCAAACCTTTGGCATGTCTTAACTCTTAGTGGAAGACTTACTAAACAATAAAAGTTTAACATCTCGCACCTAGAAACGACTAGAAAGAGTTAAAATCTGAAAATATTGATTTTTGGAAAGATTAAGGAAATCTGGAAAATTATGTCTAAGTTAAGGAAGTGAGTTTTTGCCATTTTCAAATGGCTATAACTCCTAGCTCAGGATGAGAAAGGAGAATTTCTTGATATGGTTGTAAATACCTTGGATATATCTTTCCAACGCCGCTGAGTTTGTGAAATTCCGACATCGTATGAGTGAGATATGCCTTTCGGAAGTTGGGCTATTGGATTGAGGAAAGTCCCAATCCGGATTTAGGGAAGGGCAAAGTAGTCTTTTCTCTAATTAATTTCCTAATTTGATTTTAGGGGTTTATTGGGGGTAAAAACAGAACCTAAATCAGTTTTGGAAAACTAAAGAACGCTTAGGGCTTGGAGAAGAGAGAAAGAAAGAAAGAACGGGAGAAAAAGGCAAGAATTCGTCAAGATCATCCAAGCTTGCGAGTGGAATTCGTCGGGGGTGATCCCTATTAAGGTATGTGAGATCTTTTCGTGTTGGGTTAGTTCACCCACACACCAACTTGTTTCAATCCATTGATTTTGAGTTGTGTACATGTTGAAGAAGTGAGGTTCTTGAAGAACAAATTCTAGAATTCTTGTTGGTTGAGTTGTTGATGCTTGGGGGTGAGTTGACTCATGTTTCCGGGTTATTTTTCGAGTTAGATTGGTTGTATATTGAGGGTGCAATTGATCCTAAGTGTTTGGGGAAATAATTATGGAAGTTAGGGGAGTTTAGAGATGAAAAACGGAAGAGAAAAGTCGGAAGTCGCTGGGGAAAAAGGGCTGGGCGTCGCGCCTGCCAGAGCGCCACAAAAACTTCTCTGAAGTTTTGCCTCTGGCGTTTCGCGCCAGCCAGAGTGCCAATAAAACTTCTTTGAAGTTTGAGGGCTGGCGCCCCGCGCCTCTCAGAGCGCCAGGGACGCCAGTTCTCCCCATTCGTTCCCCACCTTTTAGTACTTGTTCCTAAGCGATGTAACTATGTTTTCTAGTTGTTTCCAACACTCTAAGGTACATCTTAACATCATGAAATCATCAATAAACATGAGATCATGAACCTTGAATCCATAATCCAATTCAAGGAAAGTTAAGATCAAAGTCAAAGAAGTTAAGAGTCAAGTCTAGAAGTTAAGAAGCAAGTCAAAGTAAAGTTTCTTAAAGTTTTCAAGAGTCTTTATTAAACGTTTAAACTTCGTTTTAAGGCTCAAGTTTCAAGTACAGTAAAGAGTTTAGTTCATTTCTCAAAAGTTATTAGGGAACTAGGTATTCCCAAAGAAGTTTATAAATGTTTTCATATTTGAGCAAGAAAGGAACTATGATTTCCAAAAGAGCCTTTGGGCTAAAATTTGAGCAATTATCTCAAACTAAAGAAAGAGGTGTTTAAAACACATATGAGCTAAAGTATATTCTGGGAGTATTATTGATCACCGAATTGGGGACGCGAGTTCATATTAACTCAACTCTCCATAAGAACCATGTAGCCAACATGGGATTTAACGGGACATAATTTTTAGATGATCACGTAAGTTAAGCTAGTGGATCCGCTAAGTTAAGTAAGGTCCTATATCACGGCGAGGTAAAACGTTGTACCATCACTAGGGCTCATAGTGGTGGTTGTCGGTTAAAGAATCTCCCACAAAAGCTATATTACTTTTATATATAAGTAAAGTTGAGTTTTTTATTGCTTTATCTTTAACGAACTAAGTTGTTTGCACTGTTTTACAAGCTTTATATATATATATATATATATATATATTGCATGTGTCTTATTGCTTTATATTGAGTTCAGTTATTCATGAGTTGTACAGAGCCAAGGTAAGTGTTCCATCTTACTCCTTTCAAGCTTAAGTTGTTGTTTAACTTTCCAACTCGCATACTCGTACATTCAATGTATTGATGCTAGTTGGCCTGCATCTTATTATGATGCAGACGCAAGTAACCATGATCAGCATCCAGCGTGCCGTTGATCTAGTCGAGCACTCCAGAGTCAGTGGTGAGCCTCTTTGCATTTCGAAAGACTCTTTTATTCGCTTTCCTAGTTTTTATTATTAGGATGTTGTGGGGTCTGTCCCAACATCCTTCTCAGTATTATAGAGGCTTCATAGACAGTCAGATAGTTAGTTATGAGTCTCTCATCTTTGTATTGCAGATGTTTTGCTATGAGACTTAAGTTGCCAATGTGGCTAAGATGTTATTTCTTTAAGTTATTGCTTAAACTTATTTTGTTGATTAAGTCTTCCGCTGAGTTCAGAAAGCCAGGCCAAGGGTTCGTTTGGGGCCAGCACTGGTCTCCGATTGCCAGCCACGTCCAGGGTGTAGGCTCGGGGCGTGACAAAAAGAACCTCAAAAGCAAACTTTACTCGAAGTCTATAAAATAAATATCTCATAGTGTTTAAAAACATTCACTAGCCAAAAGAGGCAACTCAAGTCTCAACATTAACAACTGAAAATGAAAAAGACTCATAAACTACTACTATCTATCTATGAAGCCTCTACTAACTGAGATACGTCGGGACAAGACCCACGACATCTTAATAACAAAACTGAAATGATAACATAAATGAGGGATCCTCCGGAAGCATGGAGGCTCACCATACAACTTTGGAACTGCAACTGTTATCAACAAATCGCCTGTTCATGACCCTGATCCCATGTATCAGTACATTGAATGTATGAGCATGTAAGGGGAAAACTGAACATAACATCAAAGCTTGAACCTTGGAAAGAAGGAAACATACTTACCTCGACTCAACCTAAACTCATGGATACTCAACTCCATATAGTATAAAAACAACAATAAAGATGCAGTTTATATAAAACATTTAAAACAGTAGATAACAACTCAATGTATTCAAAAATACATTAATAACTCAGTTTGTATCTAAAAATACAAAATATCTCTTTTTGGAAGATTCTCTAACCGACAACCATCACTATGAGCTATGTGCTGATACAACGTCTCACCCACGCTGCCAGAATTGTCCTATACTTTGTCGGGGCATAGAACTACTCACTAAGTGGATCCACTAAGCTATGTTAAAAAGCAATAAGGAATCATCTAAAAAGTATGACCCTTTCTACCCACGTTGGCTACATGGTTTATGGGGATTGCGAGTTGTTTGAACTCTCCTTCATATCGGTGCTCAATACTACTCCCAAAATATAACTTAGCTCATATGTTTTTTAAAAAACATTTCCTCATCCTCAATTTTGAGATTATTACTCAAAAGAATTCTCTAAAAAGAGATAGTACTCAAAACTTCTCATAAACTCTTTTGGAAATCGGTGTTTCCTCTCTTTTTAAATATAAAAACATTTACTCTTGAGAATACTTAGTTCTCATATATTCATTTTGAAAAATTAAACTTAACTCTCCTCATCCTCAAACTCAAGTACTCAAGTCTTAAAAACAATTTTAAAAAATGATTGTAAAGACTTCTCAAAATGACTCGGAAGAACTCTCAACACTTAGCTCTTAAATTTACCTTGAATTTGAATTATGAATTCAAGGTTATGATTCATGTTATGAATGATCTCTTGATGTTTAAATGTATTTTAGAGTGTGGATATCAAGTAGAAAACATAGGTACGATTCAAGGGAACTCACACGGAAAGAAGGACAGAAGAGTAGGGAACCTGGCGACCCTAGCGCACTGAGTGGCGTGGGGCGCCAACCCCTGAACTACTGAAGGTGGGTTGGGGTGTACTGAGTGGCACGGAACCCCAGGCCCCAAACTACATAAACTTATTTGGGGCGCACTGAGTGGCGCGACGCCCTCATCCCATTTCCCAGAATTTTGACGAATTTTCTTTCTTCGTTTTCATGTCTAACTCCTCTAGAATCGAACGATTCCCCTCAAACTCTTATGGATTCATATACCCAACATAATTACAATGAAATCCACCCTAAATTAATCAAGAACAATACCCAAACACAAGATCCTCATCGCAAGAACTCAACAAAACCTCATACTTAAAGAATAGATCACAAACTTCAAGAAACTCATCAAGAACTCAAATTTATCAATATTTATGGATGGATTCGAATATGTAAATCATGATTGGCGTGTGGGTGAACGAACCCAACACTATGAAAGCTTACATACCTCGATTTGGTGAAATCCCTCGACAAATCTCCTGAATCTTGACGAACGCCTTGAACTTTTCTTCTTTTCTCCTCTTCTTGAACTCCTCTCAAAACCCTAAGCGTATTTGGGATTATGAAAACTGATCCAAATCATATTTGACCACAAAAATATTACTAAATTCGTTTTAAGCTGATGGTGTAAGGAAAAGACCAAAATACCCCTCACTAATTCGGGTAACTTTCCTTAACCAGACAGGCTAACTTGAAACTGGCATATCTCCCTCACCCAAACTCAAAATTTAGCAAACTTGGTGGCGTTGGAGAGAGGATGCCAAGAGTTTTCCTTTGATATCTTATGGGTCATTTAATTCATCATGTACTGAAAGTTATGGTCGTTTGAAGTTGACCCAAAACTCATAACTTAGCATAACTTGCAAAATTTTCAATTTGGCTCTTTCCAAATTAGTTCTTTCTATTTGTAGCTCTTTCTAAGGCGGTATGTTACAAATTGAGAAACCATCAGGTTGCTCTACATAGATCTCTTAAACAATACAACCATTCAAAAAAGTCGATCGGACATCAAGCTGATGAAACTGTCGAGAACTATGAGATGCAAATGCAAGAATAATCTTGATTGTGTCATACCTTGCTACTGGAGCAAATGTTTCTTGGTAATCTAGCCTTATGTTAGAAATTTCTCCATCAGGATTGAGTTTTGTCTTGAAAATCCATTTTACACCAATCACTTTGTAAATTTTAGGCCTGTCAAGTTCCATTCTTTTCGATCATGTCTAGCTCAGCTCCATAGCTCTCCTCCATGCCTTTGAGTCTTGTGCTTCATCATAACTTGTTGGTTCAGAAATATCAAATTATACCACCGATAGACATATTTTAAGGTCCGGGTGCCCCGCATTAGTATATCATCCACTAGTTCATCTTCCGCAAGATGAGGATGCTCTTTTGAAAATAAATTAGAAAAAAAGTCTTCTTATTTTTTCAATCCCAACCAGCTTCTTAATCAAACTTCATTTCTCGACTGAGAATTAGTATTTTTGTTTTCAGATAGAAAATCATGTATCCTTTGAATGAACTATAGCCCATAAATATGATCTTTTAACCCTTATTGTCCAGCTTAGTCTCTTTGTTTCTAGAACTAAATAATAAAATATACACCCACAGATTCTAAGATGGTGTACTGATGGTTTGTTCCCACACCAAGCTTCATACGGAGTCATGTCCTGCAATGGCTTAGTAGGCAATCTGTTCAGCAAATATACTGAGGTATTGACTCCCTTCGCCCAAAACTGATTTGGGATCTTTTTTTCAAGCAAAAGACACCTGGTCATCTCTATTATAGTCATGTTCTTCCTGTAAGGCACACTATTTTGTTGTAGAGTGTATGGTAATGTCAAATGTCGTTCAATACTTGTGATATTACAAAACTCCACAACTGAGTAGAAGTATATTCTCCTCTATTGTCAGACCTTAAATCTTTAATATTGAGATTACATTAATTTTCTACTATAGCTTTAAATTGCTTAAAAACATCGAAGACTTCACTTTTCAGTCTAATGAAATAAATTTAACACATTCTAGTGTAGTCATGAATAAAGAGGAGAAAATATTTTTTACCACTCAATGAATCTGTTTTCCTTAGGCCACAAACATTCGTATGAATGAGCAGAGATTTCTAGTTAGCTCTCCATACTTGATTTACTTGAAATGGAAATTTTGTTTGCTTAGCTTTCCCTATTGACAGGTTTCACAAACATGAGCATTAGAAAGAAATTCAGGTATATTTTCTACTAGCTCCTTTTTTATCTCTGTGATGTTTCTTAGATTGAAGTAACCAAACCTTTTGTGCCATAGATTTGTACATGTTTGTGAAGTAATAGTGTAAGCTTGCTCAGTTATTTTCTCCCAATCAACTGAAAACATTCTATTACTCATCTTGAAATAAAATAATTCTACTCTAGAAGGGTCAGAAACAACACATTCACGATTCTTAAAATGCATAGAATAATTATTTTCAAGCATTTTTTCAACACTCAATAATTTTGACTCATATCTGGTATGTATAGAACATTAGGAATACTTTTGACTCATATCTGGTATGTATAGAACATTAGGAATACTTTTGATACCTGATATTGTTGAGATAGACACTGTACCTCTACCTTCGATTTCTACAGCCTCAACGTTTCCCACTTTTACTTTGGATTGTAAGTATCATCAAGGAATTTGAACTTTTCAGCATCATTGCATAAGTAATGTGTGCAACCACTATTAAGAAGCCACTAATTAGAGGATTCTTTGATTTTTGAAAAGTATGAAACTGCAAAGAGTTGCTCCTCATGTGCATCTACAACTTCTACTACTTGTCCATTCAAAGCTCTAGTGGCCTTTGTTCTTGATTTTCAAACCTTGGATATGTGCCTCGTTTGTTTATAGTTGCCACATATTGCATCATCTCTCCACCAATAGTACTTCTCCATGCGTAATTTTTTTTGCAATGTTTGCATAGAGGGAACTTCTACTTCACATGTCAACTATTGTTTCCTCCATCATGCTTGCCATTATTCTTTTGGTTGAACTATTGCTTTCTTTTATCAAAATTTTGCTTTTGTACAGAAAAAGCTCATTCAGTAAACTTTTCCCGTCTCATAGTCCTTTGCTCTTGTGCTTGAAGAGCACTCATCAGTTAACTTAATGAGAGTTTGCTTAAGTCCTTGGATTCTTCAAGAGAGAAAATATTAGATTCAAAGCTCCTGGGAAGAGTCACAAGAACTTTCTCTATAATCAGTTTTTCTGCAAATTCTTCACCAAGAAGTCTAATGTTATTAACAATCAAGGAGATTCGATCAATATAACATACTTACTGATTGTTTCATCATCCTGCATATTTAGGGACTCAAACTCTCTTTTCAGGTTCAACACTTGCATTTGAAGTGCTCTATCGGTGCCTTGATATTCTTATTTCAACCTACCGCAAGTCTCTTTTATTGTTTTACAAGTCATGATTCTACAAAACACGAAATCTGCCACAGAATTTTGCATAAGCAAATTGGCCTTAGATTTCTTTGCCTTTTCTTAACTATTGGATTTGATCTGAACCAAGGTAGGATTTGCTAGTAGAGTAGCAACTAGTTTATCTTTTGTCACAGTTTTCCCAAGTTCATAGGCTTTTAGAAAATCTTGAATCTTCACAGACCAAATTTGGTATTTTTTATCGGTAAAAGTGAATTGTGGATTTAAAGGTAGGTTGTTGAATGTCATTTGTTAAAAAAATTCGGTCTTGTAAGATCAACTAGAGGCTTTGATACCACTATTGAAACAGAAACAATCCAATAAATTGAATTGAAGTATAAAAACATAGTGAAATAATGAAATTACAGTCATTCATTAACTTGTAGAAAATCTGAATACATATAAGGAAAAAAACTAACAATTTCCTATCTAGTAGCCACTTACAAAGTGGATGGAAAACTAAATTAAAAACATGTGCCACTAACTGTCATAAAAGTGCCACTAATTTCATAAAGTTAATCAACTAAAGTTGACCAAGTCTAGTTAGAAAATAGGGAAACACCAAATTGAAATTGAGTGAAAACAGAAGCTGGAAGTTAAGAAAGGACAATTGTCTAACATAGACATCAATAATATTCCATGATCACGATCGGATCAAAAGTTGGTGCCTTATTTTTAGTGAGGGTTGAGAACCACGATCAAAGCCGATGTAAAAAGTCGGGGTTGAAATCAAGAGTCGAGTCCCAATTCATGTTTGGGGTTGGGAGTCGGGTGTTAAAAGTCGAGGTCTCAAGTCAAAGACAGGATGTGGTCCAATCCTAGGTCATGGTTGGGAGTCGGGTTCAAGGGATGTGGGAGGTAGCCAAGATCTGGAATGGGGTGAAGAGTCAGTGTCAGATTAAGGTATTGAGTCGGGTTCCATGTCGAGTTAGGAGTTGGGATCTCATGTCACTGTCGGTTTGCTATGATAGCCTTACATACCTTGAATCACTCCAATTGATACTCTAACATTGAAGAGGAATCCTTAAACTTTGTGCTTGAACCTTGAGATGAGTTTCTTTAATGATCTAGGTTTTGATGGTAGAGTATTACTTAGGATGCATAATTATATGTTAGAATCACTTAGAAATCATCAGAGTATGATTACCTTGATTTTTGGAAGGAAGAACTCTTGATGGACCTTCTAAGTTTTCAGTGCCAAAACAGGTTGCACATTGACGGGGCTGCTTTGCCATCTCTGGATATTCTGGTCATTTTCTATTGTTATTCTCATTTTAATTTTTGTGTCTTGTTTTTTGTTTTGTATATATTTCAAAATCATGTAAAAATATTATAAATCATGATAATTTACAACTTAAAATATTTTAAATATATATATTAAAAATTCGATTGACTCTTAAAATTTTATTACTGTCACATAAATTGGGACAAAGGAAGTAACATGTGTTATTTGAATATGTCATAAACAGTACTTTAAATCATATATATATATATATATATATATATATATATATATATATATATATATACACACACTCAAATACAATTTTATACAATATTATACAAAAAAAATGGACTTTGTTTTCTTCCTTTTATCCCAGCATAATAGAAAAATACCTCAAAAACTGCATCAAATCACCCAAAAATTCATATTTAGGATCTTCAATACGTAATCGATCTTTTATAATAATATTCATTCAAAATGGAGCTTATTTGTGAAAATAAGATTTTTCAAAATTTGAAGCTTCAAGCTTCAACAATTCAATAGTACTTGATTTAGTAATTCCAAAAACGAAGATAAATCAATGACTTATTATGTAAATTTCCCTAAAATAAGCGGTCATAACCAATATCTAAACTATATATACATACGAGATCATTCATTTCACTCCAAACAAGCAAAGCAAATATGTTAGTCAATTACCGCTATCACCACTGTTGCAATAGTCACCCTTCATCGAAGAAACTGCCTTCATTTAACAAATCAGCTAATAAAATCAAATCTAAGAATTTCAAAGATGGACAACGAATGAATTAGAAGAGAGAAAGAGAGGGAGAGAGAAAGAGAGAGAGAGAGAGAGTGACGCCCCAAGGCTATCCCCTTAACGTAACACGGGACCTAGGATCACGAGTGACCCCAAGCTAACTCTGAGTCTAGCATATCATGAACATACTGAATATATATCTAAGTAAACATGAACTAAGCAGAACTAAATCAATAAACATATAAAAAGGAACAAGTCCAACTAGTCTAAATAATCATAATAAAGCATAACATGAGTTTAGTGATAACTGAAAGGACGACTTAACAACTCAAGCTGAATTTACTACTATGTCTGAAAAGCCTTTAACTGAGTTAAGTTGCTGTGACATGCCCCCAACTAACTCTAACAAAACTGAAAACTGAAAGTAAAGACTAAAATGAAAGCATGTCTATTATCCTATAAATATGAGGACTCACCACTGAAGTTGTTGAATGCAGACCGAGAATCGATCTATGCATGATCTGGATGCTGAGTACCTGAACCTACACATTAAAGGATATATCGCAGAGTATGCGTCAGTACTTGAAATGTACTGAGCATGTAGGATATAAATACTACGCTGAATAAAGTATATTGGCTGAACAATACAAAACTTAACAATGATATAATTTGAACAAAAATATAGATATGCACTGAAGTATAACTGAAAATAACTGAACTAAATGCAATGACCAAATACTAATCATGAAAGTAACATGATGAACTGAATGCTGAAGTATATATTGAAAACCTGGTCAAATGCACTAAGAGTCTGACTTTGGGAGCTACTATTAACTGACTTAAACCACGTGAGCTAAACATGGAGTCTGATGTATACGCCCCATCGAGAGGACCCAATATATATTTTCAGGGTATAAAGACATGATTGTAGCGTGATCACTAATACTGATGCCTAATAGAGGGGACTTATAATCCTATGTGGGCACGTAGTTATGAGACTTTGAGGGTACTCTGAACCCTAGTCCAACTCGATGTTAAGTACACTCCCAACTGAATACATATGAAGCTAAAATGCACTAAATACTGAATAGCTCAAAATATTGACATGTTAACTGAGAATGCAACATTTATATACTGAGAATGTAACATTTGAAATCTGGAGCATGATTTGCACTGACCTAGCAAGTATAATTCATAATCTAAGAGAATTTACACAAACTAGGGTTCTGAGTTTATACAAGGAATTATGCAACGTTTCCAAGAAAACATGTTATTTAGACTATGGATTCTATAGCAACTAAAATCACAACAAATTCCCAAGATTTTACAAACCCTAGGTCTAGACAAGCTATGTAGAATCAAGGAACTGACTTAATTCTAGGGACTTAGTGGATGAAAGGAACCCACTAGTGAAATCCCACTTACCTGGTGACGAAATCTACGAAGAAATCCTTTGGATTTCGGGGCTAAAACTTGAAAGAAACTGGCGCCTCTTTCTCTTCTTTTCGTTCTAATTTGGATGATTTTTGGAGAATAAGGGTTCTGGGTATGTCTGACTAAGTTATTAGGCTTAGACTAAGTAAAACAATGGAGTTTAAGCATCAAACGATGTAGTTTTAGTGCCCCAACACATAGGGAAAAGACCAAAACGACCCTGACTTAAAGGATAACAAAGGCCATCCTTGGTGGTACTGACGAACCGTTGTTTGGACTACCGACTGTCAACTTCGGTCGTGGTTCATGGTCTGCCCGACAGGGCTTCACTAAAACGAGCATAACTTTTCACTCCGAGCTTGGATTTTAGCAAACTCGGTGGCATTGGAAAGAGGATTCAATTATTTTTAATTTGATAGATCATGGGCCACGTAATTCATTTTGTGCTAAAAGATATTACCATTTGAAGTTGACCCAATAGTCATTTTCCTCTAATTGGCTGTTGACCCTCACTTACGGCCAAACCTACGGTCCGTAGGTCCAACCATAGACCGTACTAATCGGTCGTGGGTGGGATCAGAGATCCCTAAATCTTGGACCCCAACAAAGGACCGCACCTACAGACTGTGTGTCAGACCACGGGCCATCGGTGGCTTCCGTGGTTCTGACACCAAGTCTTGGAAAACTGCATTTTTCCATCTTCTCGTATCAAAGGTGATACAGAGAAAGAGAGTGTGTGTGTGTGTTTTGGTTTTGGGTGTGTAGGGAAGAGAGAGGAAAAAAGAGGTACTAATAGGTTAGTGACTAAATTTGGTAAAGTTTTAAAACCTTGGCCCATTTTGACAATGTATTTGGGTAAATTGTACTTTTAAGTAACTATCTCTACAAAATTTGATTGAGTCTTGAAATTTTATTTGTATCATATAAATTAAGATAAAAAAAATTAATTTACATTATTTGAAAATTATATAAAAATAATATGAATAACAATAATTAATAATTTAAAATTTCCAATTCCATTTGTATCACATAAATTGAAACCGGGAAAGTAACATATATTGTGTCTATGCAATATATATATATATATATATATATATATATATAGGACCCATACAAAGTGCTGCAAAACAATTGATTTTTTTTTAATCATTAGAAAGTGGGAACTACAAAATGCTTCAATTGATTGCTCAAGTATGTTCAAAATTAAAAAAGTTTTCTTTACATTATTGATTGCGCATGAGTAAGCCACGTATTTATTTCAAGTTTAAGTTTATCCCTTTTCAAATTTGGTGGAATACACATCTTGTTGGTGTTTGGTTTGGGAACTCCCCTTTTGCTATTATTGTTTATTACTTCTTATTGTAAGCATAATAATGCTACACAACTTATAGGTCAGAATCATTAGGTCCTAATGTTTAGGAGATTCTTTGTTTGGTTTTAGTTATTTTGAATGAAGATGAAAGTACGTATAACTTTTGGGGGAAGGTGAGAACCAGTGTTGGCATAATTGCATGTATGCGGTGATCATTAAATTAGTGTTTTGATTTGGCACAAAATTTTTAAAAAACAAATAACACTTTTGAATTTTGTGGTATTAAAATATTTTTTAATCTTGTAATCTTTAACATATATTATGAAAAGTTAAAATTAAAGAATTGTCAAAAACGAAAAAACTATCATTTTAAAACGAACTTTTAAAAAAAAAAAGTAGGACAAAAAAATAAAATCAAGAGAGTACAACGTAGCATGCATGATCTATAAGTAACTAGTAACTTAATTAGCCATATTATATGATCCATAAGTAACTAGTAGCTTAATTAGCCATGTTGTTATTTTTCTTGTTTTATAGTAGGAACTTTTATAAAAATATACATTTTAATAAAATAATTATATTTGCATAATTCATATTATCGTATTACACCCGCATAGTTCATTTTATATAGTAGGATGTACAAAATCGAACCGAAAATCGAGTTAAATTGGAAAAAATCCGACTAATGACTTGGTTTGACTTGGTTTGGTATTAAAAAAAAATCGACTATACTTGAGTTGGGTTGGTTTGGTTTTAACTAAAAAAAAGTCAACCCGAGACCAAATCAACCCGACATTATATATATAATTTTTAAAATTTATTTTATACATAACAATATTTACTTTGATGTAATTTCTAAATATTACTTATACGTTTTCATAATTTTTATATTTTAACATATTTTTTCAAGCTTATTGAGACTTAGAATTTTGAATGGTCCAATAAAGGTTATAGTCCATAGAAATTAGTAACTCTAACAAAGCTCAATTCAAAATCAAATCAATACTAATGCTAACAAAATAATTAATTCAATACTAAGAATGACAATAATGTTGAATATTTGTTCTTTAGTTTTACATTGGTTTAGACATTTAAAATATATATAACCTAATTTTGATTTTTCAATGTTTAATCATGTAATTAATACTTATTAAAATTATTTTAGCATGGTTTAGTACTTTATTATTTTCTTTATGACTTGTCAATTTATAATATTTATTTTATACGATTTCATTATTGTTTTTTATTAAATATTTTAGTGTCATCACTCATCTCATATTTTGTGTTATTTTCTTAAGAAGCGCCTTAGATAGTTGTATTTTGGTTGGACTAAAAAAATATTTGAAGCACAAGTTAATTATATGTTTGTATGAATACTTTACCGGAAAAACCTAAAAACCCCCAAAAAAATATGAGGTTTATTAGTTTGGTTGATTTAAAAATTAAAAAATTTGACACAAATGGTTTGGTTTGGTATTTGAAAAATCCGAACCAACCCGACACGAGGTTGAAAAACTCAAAAAAAACCCGAATTTTATTAGTTTGGTTTGGTTTATAAATTTAAAAATTTAACACAAATGATTTGGTTTAATATTTGAAAAACCCAAACCAACCCGATCATTTATACCCCATTATATAGTATACAATATTATACACTTACTATACATCAATGTATATGTTATAGTACATAAGAAGTGTTTATACACACTTTTGACATTTTTTTAAATTTGTATAAAGACTCTCCGATAAAAACAAACCAAAAAATGAGAACATTTATTGGAAGTAGGCTTTCAAAAAATTGTGTCATTTTTTTTCTAAAAATAAGTAATTGGGCCAAAAGATATAATAACTAGGAAAATTATATAAAATAGCAAACTATTAATTTAAATTAAATGATATAACCACAATTTTATTTAATTCTAATCCGTAGCAAACAGTTTGCCACTCACCTCTTTCCCCAGAAATCTCGCTCGCCACTCTCCCTGATCTCACTCGTCATTCTCCCTCGCCTCTCTCACTTTATACAAACACAAATGTATAAATTATGCTTGTGTTTGTATAAAGTGAGAAAAAACTGCATATACACATACAAATACATATCTCTTCGTCATATACACTTATAATTATACACTACAAATCTTCCTATGCCCAGTTCTCTTTCTCGTTTTATACAAACACAAATTATACAAAATGCAATGCATAATTTGTGTTTGTATAAAGCAAGATCTGTATACAAAAATAAAGTTACATATACATATATAGATTCATATTTAAATACATATAATACAAATATACATATACAACTTAAAATCACAATAACAAAAACATATATACAAAAATATAGTTACATATACATATACAGATTTTTATGTATAAGTATACTGAAATATACAAATACAGATTTTTATGTATATGTATATTGAAATATACAGATTAATAGTCATAGCAAACATAAAATTTGTTATAGAGCTCAATTATGCAAACTATAGTTATAGCATACAAATATAATTTTTATGTTTGCTAAATCTAAAATTTATTCTTAATAATTTTATCCCAATATTCATATGGTGTAACTTTTTTTTAAAATACTTCACTGCGTGTATCTGATCTAAGTATTATTTTATTTTATTTTGATTTACGACTTGGAAATGAGTAGATTAAAGTGGGGGCCAACATCTTATCATGAGATCAGCTAAAACTCAATTGAAAGAAAACCTAGCCTACATGGGTGCAAAGCAGCCGCTAATGAATTTTGTCCCAAAATATGACTCTGCAGAATTGCCCTTTGGTGAACGATATGGAAAATCCATAGACTTTATCCTTCCTAACGCGGAAATTCTCCATCCTCCATTGCTCCCTTGCCCCAGGTGCTTCTGTAGGATTTTTAGAGCATCCCTCATCTATTTTCTCCTTCCAAAGTGGGAGAAAAACAAAATACGACATATAATTAGGTTGCTGATTTTTGATATCTTATTATAGCGGGGCTCAGACCATTATAGCAGTGTCGCCATAGCGAGGGAACTTCCTGTATGGCGAGATGACGCCAACCCAACTCAAAAATGATTTAAGCCAAAATTTGTCGTGCTCAAATTTTAGGAATTCTTACACTAAACTACGAAACCTTTGGGACTCTACACGAGGTGCCCTTTCACAACGACGGATCGAGTGATTACAAAAGGTATCAGTTAGCATCTTTCATGGCTTAACCTCTGAATAATCCTTTCATTTATAGGAGGTGCAACATGACTTGTGACTTAAGAACCAATATTCCCTACCGCAGGTGGTAGGTCGATGGCTCTTGTAACACCTAGCTCAATGGTCTCATCATCTAAATCATTGGCGAACCCAACCACGCTCTTAGTATCATCTGCGGGGCTCATCTTGCCCTATTTTCACAATAATGACACAAAACACATGAAAGTTTCAATTTAAAAATCAACTGGAGACGATCATAAGTCGATCTCCGGCAGCGGTGTCATTTTTTTATAAACGTTCAACTATGTCTAATTTTCAGATTATATGTGGTCGTATACAAAATAATAGCCAACTTTAAAGGTTGGGGTCGAATCATGAGGATTGGTAGTTGGGATCACTTTCGAATTGGTTTCTCAACCCAAGACAAACTAGCACATTGTACTATCAACAAGTGTAAATATTAAAAGGGTGTTTAAGAGTAACTAGAAATTATCAATATCAAGTATCAAACGCAAGAAGTCAACAAAAATAAGTTCTAATAAGATTGAAAATGACTAGGGGTGTATGTATTTTAAGTGGGTTTCAAAACAATAGGCAAAGATTAATCCAAATCAATGGATAGCACTTGGTCTATGCTACATTCAATATTCTCTCGAACTATTAAATATATCCCCTGGATTCTCTCGAACTCCAAGACCCTTTTCCAGTAGACTATCCCTAGTTCATATCATTGAATGGGAAATTAATTATATTATCTCATCTCTAGCTCAAATCCATATACTAATTTGACAACTCCTCACTATTGATGTCTTACCTAATCTTTTTTATTTTCTCCAGCCAAAATAGTGTTCAAGAGCTCAATCAACGTTTGTAACCACTAATTTTAGATTAAAACTTCAAGACAAAAATAGATTCATGCATAACGACCAATTTTAGAACTAATTAATCAATACCCATTAGGCGTTACACATACATCATGATGTGCACACACACCTAGCTACAAGTTTAGCTACTCATAATGAAAGAAATAAAGACAATGCCCATATGGGAGTACTCCATTCCAAGAAAAAACGATTAACAAATCTGAGATCCAAAGCTTAGAAGGATACAAATATGAGTTTTCTTCCTTAGCAAGCAATGAAAGTTCTATCTATTTTCTATCACTACAAAATTATCCAAAAAGTTCTTCTTTCTAGACTATTCCCAATTGGAAAGAAAATAAAGATACATAATTACACAAATCCCTATTCTATCCTTAAAACCTTCCAAAGGGAGCATTTTATCATCCAAGTACATTTTTTCCATTAAGCTTCTACTTTCAACTTAGGCTGGACCGGCGGAACTCGATGCAATGTTGTTTAGCGCCAATCGCATTGTCACTTCAACCTTCAGTTTCTTCAATAACACCTACTCTAGAGTCAGCGGAATGTCAATTAGTGTAACATCTCAGAAATTAGGAAAGGAAAAAGACTTCATTTTGTCGTTATTGGTTGAGTCCTACGAGGATCATCTATGATTTGTAGGTGGCACTATAGGGAGTGGGTTGAGTTTTTGGGAATTCAAGTCTCAGTAAGTTGACCTACGACTAGACAAGACGAGTCGTAGGATGGTTTATGGGCCATAGGAATTGTTTGTAGGTTTGGTCCATACTTAATAATGTTTTGAGCTTAAACTTAAGGTCTACGGATGGGGTCTATGGACCGTAGAAGAGTCGGTGGTCCGTAGAAGGGTTTTGTGGAAAGTTGGCAAACTTTTGGATTGCTTATAGCTATTGAATTGATGAGTCCTCATACTCTGAGGGCACAGCCATGAAGACCTTTTATTGCTTTTATTATTTACTTTTGAGACTTTGTACGTGGTGTATGGATTCCATCTCAACCACTCTTATGTTGTTTAGAATGGCTTGTCAAGAAACAATTATGATTCCACATTCATGTTCAAACTCTCCTTTATAATATGAGGCATTTTACTTAAACTCTCTTATTGCATATTCTATTGTGTTGTATGTATGTAAAATGGCTTGTGTAGGGACTCTCGGGTCCTATACATCATGTCATGTCTAAGGTATACTTTGGGTCGTGACAATTAGAAATTGTTTAATGCTAATGAGTCATTGGTGCTTGGACAATTTTCCTTCGGTCAAGCCGGCGAGACGCCAACTGGCTACTGCGGGACGCCAGTTCCTTCTCTGGTGTGCTTCGGTGATTTTAAGACCCAAATCCTTTTAAGTTAATTTTTCCAAGTAATGCCTACACACCAGAGAACTAGAGCCTCAAATTCCCTCAATTAGCATCAAAACATAGCAATAATTCTTAAATTTGAGTCTTATGAGCTGATAAACAAAATATTTTCTACTCATATTTGCTAAAAACTAAAAACTAAAATCTGAAAATCATATAAATTTTGTAAAATATAGTGAACAAACACTAAACGTACAATTTGTTGTATAAAATTAGGTAGAGAAGAAATATATTTTCTTCCAAAAATACAACGGTGTACGCCAACTAGCTCCTGGGGGACGCCAGTTCCTTCGGCGGTACGCTTTAGTGATTTTAAGACCCAAATCATTTAAAGTTGATTTTTTCCAAGTAATTCTTAGATACTAGAAAACTAGAGCCTAAAATCCCCTCAATTAGCGTTAAAACATAGGAATAATTGTTAAATTTGGGTCTTATGAGCTGATAAAATACCAACTCATCAGTCACCGAATATGTTCTACTCATATTTACTAAAAATTAAAATCACATAAATTTTGTAAAATATAATGAACAAACCACTAAACGTTCATTTGTTGTATAAAATTTGGTGGAGAAGAAATATTATTTTCTTCGAAAAATACAATGGTGTATAATAATAGTGAAAGAAGAAGACAATTTTCTTTCACTAATCATTTCTGTTAGGGAGTGTTTTACCCCCCCCCCCCCCTCGCCCCCTCAATGTGGTACTTCCCAACGTGAATTCAAATTTAATCGTGTTCCAGTGTACATACCAGACACAAGGTGGGAAACAGAAAAACATAATAAGTGAAGAGAGAGAAAATATTCACACAAAAAAAAGTGAAGAGAGAGAAAAAGATTTTTTTTTTTTTTAACATACAATCAAGAATCATTGCAAGTGGAAAACTAAAAAAATAAATAATTAATCCTCACTCTCAAAAATCCGCCTAAATCCCAAAATTTCTGCCAAAAAATGTCAAAATAAATTATTATATTTTTATAACTAAAAACTATAATTTTTAAATAAAAATAATTTATTTATATATTATAAATTAGGATCTTAAATATTTTATTTATGTGATTTTTTATAAGGGAAAATGGTTTGAAATATGTCTAATCTTTGAAGAAAATTGTTGTAACAATCTCAAACTTTGGGCAGGACCTATTACACCATTCACTATTTAAAAGTGTATTTTAAAGGTATATATGCACTCGATTGGACAAGTGTGTGAATACACGTATGATGAGCGCGTAGGTCACGAAATAATACTTTATGAGTCTGTGATTAACTGCACATATTGATGAAGGTTAAATTAATATTCATTAATTTAGACTTACTTCTTTTTACCATTTTACCTAATTCTTCTTCCCCGTAGCGTTTTTCACTCAAAGACAAATCATCATTATGGCTCAAAGAGGTAAGCTTTAACGAATTATTCTCTTTAATTTTTTGCTCTGTTTGTCTTATTTGTTCGATTTTTAATTAGAGCTTCTAATTTTTTTCTTTGATTTCTGATTTCTGATTTATTTTTTGTTAGGGTTAGCCATGGAAGAGGTAAAATTGAATGGAATAGCATTTGTTTTGATAAGGATGATCCAAAATTGAATGATGAAGTGTGATACTTTCACGATTTGCTGCTCTCTCTGAAAACTTCTTGTTCCGATAATAATTTGGATAGAAGATTTTGATCTTACCCATACTATGGATCAGAAAAGTGTAAATATTTTTATTGCAGAAATGATGTGGTTAATGAACGATCTAACTTCATCATTCCAAAGATGATGAGGAAAATGAAGGACATGAATGAACTATTACTTGCAAATGTGAAGAAAATGAAGAAGAAGGAAGAAATCATGGGCTACAACGATAGAGAAATTACAAAGATGGAAGCTCAACATATATATACCTAGTTGAAAGAACAATGTAGTGTGAAAGAGGTGGAAGGAGTGTTTTCTTTTAAGGGCCATGAAGAGGTTGAGCTGATGAAAAATGCAATAGAGAAACTAATTGAGGTGAAGAAGAAAGAGAGTAACTACTGTAGTCTCAATAGAATCTTCATGTTGTGTCTCTTGATCATGTATGTTGTTGTTTGGATCAAAATATCTAGCTGAAGCATTTCTTTGGGTTGATGTAAGTTTGCAAGTTTTTATGTTTGCTAGTTTGAAAGTTTTTATGTTTGCTAGTTTTTATGGTTGAAATCAGTGAACTTGATTTTGTGTTGGATGCAAGATCCTTGTTTCTATGTTTTTACTGATTGTTTGAATCAATAGATGAACACAAAGTGCAAACACAAAGTACAAACACAGAGTGTAAACACAAATTTGTTGACACAAACTATTAGCACAAATGGTTAACACAAATGATAAGCACAAATTATTAGCACAAATAATAGAAACATTCAATAATAATAGCAAATAAGTTGGTTCATACAAAATTAGGGCATCAAGTTAATATAGATGTTCAAGTGGACCATCACAAGTTCAAAACGTATAGCCTTGTTAAATTATATTACATTGTATAGCGAAACAACTTGCCCAATTAACAATGTTATATCAGCTTTAATCTCAAAAAACTATTAACATCTTAACACTATTTCTATTGTTCCTTGGATTGTGAAGAAGTTATTTTCTGTCTTTTATTCACTCTTATCTCATCCCTCTTCATTTGAAGTAACATGTTGAATTTTCAAACCACTTATTAAGATGCCATTTTTGGCATTCCTATAGCACTTACATGTATTTTCAAAACCTTGTGTCACGACCTAGGGGTACCCCCTAGATGTAACAAGGCATACAAGACTCCGATAAGTCTCATACAAGCCCCTTAGCATATCATAACATAAGATAGTATAAAAGTTAGGAAATTAAAAATATTTTCTAATACAACCAAATATCTTCACTTGCTTGCTTCTACTAAGATCCTACCCACGAGAATGGAAGTCCATATCACCAGACCCTACATTTGATAAGAATATAGGCAAGAGTATGCGTTAGTACAATAAAGTACTAAATATGATGGCTAAGCATAAATCATCAACATAAGCATAATATAGGCATTCGTTAACATAAGCCATATACCAAAATCATAAGAGACATCAACATAAGGCATAGACTATAAGCATAAGGGATAACAACATAGTCATAGGCATAATCAATGCATCTAGATCAACATGACATAAGAAAAACACTTCATAAGTAACCTTCAAAGCATGTTTGTGCAATGCATGAATAAGATCCCATAAATCTCACCCATGCTAAGCAAACCATTTAGGCCCTCATTCATATTCATCATCTTTTGATCTCATCCTTATCTTATTTCTCATAGACAGGGGAAAATTCACCTTAAGTCAAACATATCAAGGAAGGCAACTATAGCAACAATCCAAGCTAATCTAACATCATACAAGCAAATCTCATATTGAAACATACTTACAATACTTCCTTGAAGTAATCTTGATTCATCATAAACATGCTACTTAGATTAGGGACTTGACCCTCATATTCATAGTAAATCATGGAAAAGTATTTCTTTACTAGTCCACAACATAACATCACTCATGAATGGTTAGAATTTACTAATTCAAGGCTATCAAGGAAGAGCATCTTACTATGCTAGACCAAGTTATCATGAAAAGCACACACTCATGCAAGTCCAAGCTACTCAAGGAAGGGTACTATTGCTCAATCTAAGCTATCATGAAATGATGTGGCCTCACCAAGCCAAGCTATCATGCAAGCATTCTATTATGCTAGTCAAAGCTACATTGGAAGGGTACGATTTATCAATCCAAGGCTACCATAAGTTCTAATATCTCAAGCGACCTTGCATGGTCTTGTCTTACCAAGTCAAGCTATTCGTGAAGGGATATCTCATCACTACTTCAAGCTAACATATCCTTTGAACACTTACGAGATACTATCTTCAAGCATGTCTTAGTTCACTAGGAAGGCTTATAAGATCATGCGTGAGCACATCACCATCCATGATCACTTTTACTCTTAGATTCATTTTAGGTGAGAAAACCTTTCACATCATGTTCATTATGTGTTCATGAGAATGTCCTTTCAATCATCACAACAACATTAGCATAATCATTGACACCTTACTCTCAAAGGATTCCTAAAAAATTTACATAGATTCTGTAAGAACATGCGTACATTCATAATATAGATCATGTGGATAAGCCTTCCACAACAATACTATATACAATCAACATACATATAAGTTTCTCTCTCAAAGCCTTAACATTTATAGTTCATCATATTAGCCTTACTCTCAAAGCAATAATTCTCATGATCATCACATAGGCCTAGTTCTTAAGACATTCTAATCACATGCTTCATTCCTTAAGCAATTCTAATCATATATCATCATATAGACTCAATCTTAAGCACTACTAACAATAATTCATCATATAAGCTGTAATCTAATTCAATTCATGTCTATGTGCTTTACTCTTAAGCAATCCATATATATGTGCTCTAATCTCAAGCAATCCATAAAGTAATTCATCAATCTTAGAAGATCACATCTAAGCCCTCAATTTCCCCTTTCATGGCATAAAACCGAACTATATCAATTCCACCTTAGAATCATAGGTTAAGCATGAATACATGTATAATCATACTAAAAACATGCAATTCTATCATAAACGATCATAAACAATCATAATCCACTCTATTGGACCATAACCCATAACATTAGAAGAAACCCTAGTTTGACTTGCGGAATTCTTCTTCTAAATTGGGGAAAACATGGGGGCTTCATGGATGAAATGAATCCATGAATGAATAATCCATCATACCTTGATTACAAAAGCTTCCAAGCTTGAAACAATGGAGACTTGACTTGACCTAGCTTGATTCTCCTTCTTCTTCTTCTTCACTTTCTAGAAAGAGAATTTGGGTTTCTTTTGGGGTCTTGAAATAATGGCTTAGGATGACTTGATTTAGTACATATATAGATTGTCTAGATTAGGGTAAAATGACACCACTTAATCCTAACTAAAACCGGAATACCCCAAAGTACCCCTAAACTAAACCACCAAAACTCCCCCATTTGCCCACCCACAAGACCACGCTGACGGACCGTGGATGGACCAACGGTCCGTCCTGGTCAACCGTGGTTTGGGTTCAGAGATACTGGAAGTTGGGCTTGGATCTACGACCCCAACAACGAGGTGTGGACCCATTCACAGGGCATGGGTCCTGCCCGTGGTCACTGCCTTAGGCAGATTCTCTAAGGTGGTCATCCACGAACTCCACCCACGAGGCATGGTTGGACCCCTCGTGGGTGACACCTGAAATTCCTAAAGTTGCTACGTTCCCTCTTTCGGATACGGGGTGTTACAATATATCCCCCTTGGGAACATTCTTCCTTGAATGATGTTCTAGGCACTTCTTAAGGTCAAAACTGTAGACTAGCAACCCATAATGCATGCAACACATCTAAATGCACACAACCATAGAGGAATCATCAACTCTAAGATAAACATGTTCAATGCATCACAAAGAAGGTAGGAACTACATGTAACAACCCAAAATGCAAGTAATTTTCAACATCTACTCATGTTCAAGGAGGAACTTACCATCTCCAAGCTATAAGCATACTTAACACAATATCATGGAGCCTATATGCAATCTATACTCATAACATACATCCAAGGAGGAATCTTTCAACTCCAAGCTAAGGCATATTTCACAACTCATCTCATGAAGTCTATATGCAACTCATCAATGCACTACAACATGAGGAAGATCAATCATGCAAACTCATTTTCTTTCATAAACACAAGCTCTTCATGAACATGTACAACATAAGGAAATCATGAAAACATCTAAAACAAACATGACTTCACATAAAGAATAAACCATGAGGAACTCATCATCTCAATGCTAAATAAGGAATACAAGGAAAAGGATGAGGATATTGGGACATCTTATTGGCCCTCGGCCTCCCAAATAGCACCTTCAACTAAAACCTTCACTAAAAGATCACTTCTTAACACTTTAATGGAACAACTTCCTTGTTCTTCTATTTCTTGACTTGCCGGTCTAAGATCTCATTTGGGTTTACAAAATGGGGACTAAACTCTCCCAAACTCATTACACCTCAAAAGGTGAGAATTTCTAACAACCCAAAGCATGAACTAAAGGACACTCATCGATCTTGCTATCTAAGCACATCATCTCCCCCTTGGGAGTAAGCCTATACGGACTTTCTAAGCACCTTTTCTTTCAATTCTAAGGTCTAAGGTCGGAACAAATTATCACTAAGCTTTCACATCCACCACAAAAGAGGATTCTAAGCTAAGGTGAATTACACTACTACTCTTCATAGGAGTCTACTCAATCACCACACCTAGGTATTATCTAAACACCTACACATCAAGTCTTATAAACATACCCAAATTGCAAAATGGCTAAGTAGGGTTCTACTATCAATAAAACAATAACAATAATGCAGCCCATTCATACTAAAGACAACATCAAAGTCTATCATATCAAGTCACAAAAGACAAAACAACACCGGAATCTATAAAGCATAAAACACATACCGGTACTCACATCCGGGGGACACTCTTGTTCACCTCTAGCTTGGAGAGCATAAAACCTATTCTTCTTTAGAGCGTTCCCATCTGAACCACTAGGAGCAACTTGCTTACCCTCTCTTCCCTTAGCTTTCATCTTTGGGCAATTTATCATCTTCTGGCCACTTTCACCACAACTAAAGCAACCTTCACTATCGGCCAATCACCTACCCTCATGTCTCTTTCCACATTTAGCACAAGTAGGCCATAGGGGCTCACTACTATTCCTTGCAGTTTAGTAGTTAGGATCATTGAAGTAGTCTTGCCCGGAAAACCTTTGTCAATTCCTAGAACGACCATGTCCATCGGACCTCACATGAGAGGAATCACCATCATCATTTCTAGACCTCTTTTTCTCCCTAGCTCTCCCTTTTAGTTTTGCTTCCTCAATTTGTTGAGCATGAGTCATAAGACGAGCAATATCCATATCATGAACAAGCATAGCCGTACGACATTATTTCACCACTAGATCGGACACTCCCAACACAAACTTGCTCATCTTAGCCCTACGATCCTCCATAATTTAAGGAGCATACTTAGATAGTTGGGTAAACCTTAAGGCGTATTTCTTAACACTCATACTACCTTGCCTAAGTTTAATAAATTCAAGCACCTTAGCCTCTCTCATCTCTAGAGGGAAGAACCTATCAAGAAAAGCATTTTTGAACTTCTCCCACTCTATAAGACCCATCTCCTCCGTTCTAGTTTCTTTCCATTGATTAAACCACACTTGGGAAACTTCTTTAAGTTGGTAAGCGGCTAGTTCCGCCTTCTCTACCGGAGTAACTCCCATAATGTCTAACATCTTATGGACCTCATCTATAAACTCTTGGGGATCTTCCTCCATCTTTGACCCACAAAACTCTGGAGGGTTCATCCTCATAAAATCCCTCACTCTTGAAGCGATCGTACCCACAATTGGGTTCACGGGAGCTACCACATCTCTATTGGCTTGGGCCTTCGCGGCTTGAGCCATCATTTGAATAGTCTCCCTAAACTCCGCATGAGTCACATTCCCATCTAAAGGGTCAATTGGAGCTTGGGGAGGAACTTATTGATCCACATTGCCTTCTTCATTCCTTCTAGCATTAGCCCTTGTAATAAACATATCCTGAAAACCATCGGGTACAGATTAGGAAAAAGACCTAAAAGAGTTAAACTCTATGGCACGACTTAGAGAATGAAGAAGTGAAGTTTCCTAAGCATATAAAAACTTCTCATTCATAAATGTGGCGCACTTCACACTTATGAACAAGACTCTACTAGACGTGGTTTTGAGACATCCTAGAATCATTATAAACCTTGTGCTCAGATTACCAAGTTTGTCATGAACCAGGGGAACCCCCTAGATTTAACAAGGCGTACAAGACTCCGAGAAGTCTCACACAAGTCCCTTAGCATATCATAACATAAGATAGTAGAAAAGTGTAGAAATTTAAAACATTTTCCAATACAACCAAAGTCTCATAAAACGAAGAGGAAGTCTTTAACATTGTCTCAAACCATATAATACATGAAATTCTTAGGGACACAGCCCATACAAAAGTTCTAATGTAAACAAAGACATAAAAGAAAAGGGTGAGCAGCTCCTCGATGCTATGAGGACTCACCAAATCTTCATTTGCTTGCTTCTACTAAGATCCTAGCCACGAGAATGGAAGTCAATATCATCGGAACCTACATTTGATAAAAATGTAGGCAAGAGTATGCATTAGTACAATAAAGTACTAAATATGATGGCTAGCATAAATCATCAACATAAGCATAATATAGGCATAAGACATATACCAAAATCATAAGAGACATCAACATAAGGCAAAGCCTATAAGCATAAATGATAACAACATAGTCATAGGCATAATCAATGCATCTAGATCAACATGACATAAGAAAAACACTTCATAAGTAACCCTCAAAGCATGCTTGTGTAATGCATGAATAAGACCTCATAAATCTCACCCATGCTAAGCAAACCATTTAAGCCCTCATTCATATTCATCATCTTTTGATCTCATCCTTATCTAATTTCTCATTGAAAAAGGAACATTCACCTTAAGTCAAACATATCAAGGAAGGAAACTATAACAACAATCCAAGCTAATCTAACATCGTACAAGCAAATCTCATATTGAAACATACTTACAATACTTCCATGAAGTAATCTTGATTCATCATAAGCATGCTACTTAGATTAGGGACTTGTCCCTCATATTCATAGTAATCATAGAAGAGTATTTCTCTACTAGTCCACAATATAACATCACTTATGAATGGTTACAATTTACCAATTCAAGGCTATCAAGGAAAACCATCTTACTATGCTAGACCAAGCTATCATGGAAAGCACACTCTCATGCAAGTCCAAGCTACTCAAGGAAGGGTAGTATTGCTCAATCCAAGCTATCATGAAATGATGTGGCCTCACCAAGTCAAGCAATCATGCAAGCATTCTATTATGCTAGTCCAAGCTACATAACAATTCTATTATGCTAGTCCAAGCTACATTGGAAAGGTACAATTTCTCAATCCAAGGTTATCCATGAGTTCTAATATCTCAAGTTACTATGGATGGTCTTGTCTTACCAAGTCAAGCGATTCATGAAGAGATATCTCATCACTACTTCAAGCTTAAGTAATTCATACATGAAGCCTTCGAACACTTACGAGATACTATCTTCAAGCATGTCTTAGTTCACTAGGAAGGCTTATTAGATCATGCGTGAGCACATCACCATCCATGATCACTTTTACTCTTAGATTCATTTTAGGTGAGAAAACCTTTCACATCATGTTCATTATGTGTTCATGAGAATGTCCTTTCAATCATCTCAACAAAATTAGCATAATCATTGACACCTTACTCCCAAAGGGATCTTAAAGCATTTACATATATTCTATAAGAACATGCATACATTCATAATATAGATCATGTGCGTAAACCTTCCACAACAATACTATATGCAATCAACATACATATAAGTTTCACTCTCAAAGCCTTAACATTCATAGTTCATCATATTAGCCTTAAGCTCAAAGCAATACTCCTCATAATAATCACATAGGCCTAGTTCTTAAGACGTTCTAATCACATGCTTCATTCCTTAAGAAATTCTAATCATATGTCATCATATAGGCTCAATCTCAAGCACTACCAACTATAATTCATCATATAAGCTTTAATATAATTCAGTTCATGTCTATGTGCTTTACTCTTACGCAATCCATATCTATGTGATATAATCTCAAGAAATCCATAAAGTAATTCATCAATCTTAGAAGATCATATCTAAGCCCTCAATTTCCCCTCTCATGGCATAAAACCAAACTATATCAATTCCACCTCAGAATCATAGGTTAAGCATGAATACATGTATAATCATACTAAAAACATGCAGTTCTATCAAAAATAATCATAATCCACTCTATTGGACCATAATCCATAACATTAAAATAAACCCTAGTTTGACTTGAGGAATTCTTTTTTTAAATTGGGGAAAACATGGGGGATTCATGGATGAAAGGAATCCATGAATGAATAAGCCATTATACCTTGATTACAAAGCCTACCAAGCTTGAAACAATGGAGACTTGACTTGACCTAGCTTGATTATCTTCTTCTTCTTCTTCTTCATTTTCTAAAAAGAGAATATTTGAGAGAGAATTTAGGTTTATTTTGGGGTCTTGAAATCATGACTTACAATGACTTAATTTAGGGGTCTAAAGAAATAATATAGGTGGTCTAGATTAGGGTAAAACGACACCACTTAATCCTAATTAAAACCGGAAAACTACAAAGTACCCCTAAACTTAACCACCAAAACTTCCCCATTTGCCCACCCACGAGACCACGCTGACGGATGGACCTATAGTCTGTCCTGGTCAAGCGTGGTTTGGATTCAGAGACACTGGAATTTGGGCTTGGACCTACGACCCCAGTCACGAGGCGTGGACCCATCCACAGGGCATGGGTCCTGCCCGTGGTAACTGCCTTATGCAGATTATCTAGGATGGTCATCCACAAAACCCCACCCACGTGGCGTGGGTCTAACCACGTGGTGTTGTTGGCCCCCTCGTGGGCGACACCTAAAATTCCTAAAATTGATAAGTTTCCTCTTTCGGATACGGGGTGTTACACCTTGTCTCTTCCTGGTACTTAAATAGTTGCATCACCCCTTCTCATACCTTATCCTCTTGTTGGTGAGGAAGTGGTTGTAGAAGTCCTTCTAATGCCTATGCCTCTTCCTTTAACAAGTGTGGTAGAATCTCTTCCAATGCCTATAACTCTTTCTCTTACAAATGTTGTAGAAGTCCTTTCAGTGCATATGCCTCTTGCTCTTACGGGTGTTGTAATAGCCCTTCCAATATCTATGCATCTTCCTCTTGCAGGTGAGGAAGTGGTTATAACAACAACTCTTTCCATATCTCTTTCTAGTGCTGCAATAGGTTCAAAAGTCATACCTCTGTCTATAGTTGATGCTGCAACGGGTTCACGAGTCTTTCCTCTGCCCTTTGCAGCTGCCTCAACATCAAAATCACTATTCCTTAGCTTGTTTATTTTTTTTCTTGTCCTTCCCCTAGCTTTAGGGGTGCATCAGGATTAACATTTGGTTTTGGCATTCCCCCTAGAGAGTAGGTGTCTTCTTTGGCCTGCCCCTAGGTCTAGGAAGTATCCAGAAGTACCAACTTCATTACTTGGTCTAACAACAACATAACTCAAATTTAAACCATAAATAAGAGATAACATGTAAAATACATACCTTTAAAGACAACTCCTTTTGTTGTGATTTTTTCCGTGATAGGTGCTACAAGTTATGTAAACACATTTCTTTAATAATTTTCTAGACTTTTATGACTCCTAAACTCTCTTTTTCTAATCTTTATGGCATATACTTAACAACTAGAGATTCCACATGACGATTTCTTAAATCAGGCCACATTTTCATGTTGGTCACTTGTTGAAGGTAATGACAACAGGTTCTTAGATAAGTCTTTTTACTATAGCAATTATCAACATAGTTAATTGGTTTCCATTTCTAGTAAAGAATACTAGCAATGACATGTGGACATGATACTCCCTTGAACATCCCTGATCTATAATTACATGTCGTACTCTTCATATCAATAGTATGGACATATTCATTGAAAATTTCAAAGCCTCTCTCTCTCCATTGAAATCAATATGAAATCTCATTGGCTTTTCTATGTTTTTTTCTAGTACTCTCAATGCCATTGAAGAAATGTTGGTTAATCACATTTCTTGAAATAGAGGGAATTGTCCTAGTCTGATCATTACCTTCACTCTTATATCTTCAAACATAGTGATAATGGTTTTATGCTTTATAGCTAAGATCCAAGCATCGAAACTTTCAGTCATACTGGTATCTATGCTATCACACTTAACATCAATCCTAAAGTACATTTTTCACCAAGATTATACATTATAGTGAAGTAAATCTAGAACAATATTTTTGTTACCTAGTAATTTCATTTAAGCCGAATTTGCCTTCAATTCTCCCTCAAAGGTGTTTCTTGCACATTTCCAAAATTGATTCCTTTTTTTCAAACCTCTCCAATGTTTTTCCTAGTTATCAAGGATGTGTCTTGCATACATCCTATGCTCCACCTCTGATAAAAGATTCATGACTATTTCTCTAAGCCTCTACAATGAACAAAGACATCACTATTGCAGTAACAAAAATAATGCATTAAACATAAGTAAATTAACAAAAAAACATACCTTTTACATATCTGAAATGAGTGTGTAATCTCTGACATCACCTAATCACAAGTCATCTATCAACAATTTAAATAATTATGTCCATGTATTTTTTTTATTCTCATACTCTACTACATCCCATGCAATAGACAACATTTGATTATTGGCCTTTAGAAACAACCAAAAAATTTCCTTTGGTTACTCCCTTCAAGAAACATCCATCTTAACCAATACATTTCCTATAACCACTAAGAAAAGCTTTTCTGCAAATATCAAAAGATATATAGAAACTCTAAAAAATTAGCTTATCATTACCTTCAGAATCATCAACTTTTACTACACAAGTGTTACCTGAATTGGTCCTAAACAGTTCATCCCTATAGTCAAAATTTCTATCAAACTCTTTTAGATGATCACCCATTAGTTCATGTAGTATTCTATGTCTTGCTCTCCAAGTCGTAGTCTTCCCAACATGTATTCCCAACTTTGTTCTAAACAACTATTGAAATTTGAATATTCTAATGTTTGGTTGTTTACTGATTCTAACTTTGTAGTGCATAAATAAGAACTTAGCATTGCACATGTAATTTTGTGTGGTCTTGACACATCTATGCCTAGGATAGTAGATTATAATCATACTGACCCTCACCTTTTTGGGCTCATTAGTAAGCTTTTCTAACGGGACACCTTTTTGAAGTGAATATTTTGTAACAGTGTTCCTAAAGTCATTCACACCCTCAAAAATCATGCACAACCACACAACCTTTTTCAGCAGTTTTATCAAAATTACCCTTCTATTATCCCTTCTTGTCTCATCGTTTGAATCAGTTTCAACACTACATGCATCAAAACTACAATACACATGCTCATCCCCAATAATTTTACCTTCTAATTTATTATCAACAGGATCAGTCTCATCAAAACCAAAATTTGGACCAACTTCAACAAACAAAACTTCTTCTGAGTCATTTAGTATTCTTTCACTTCTTTTCCTCATTTGGTATAGCCTCTTCTCAGCCCTCATGTTTATGTTTTTCTTCATAGACATCACTTCATATTCAACATCACATTCATTGAACAAATCTTGATGGTCTGAATTTGAACTATTTTCAATTTACTAGTCAGAGTCTAGCACTGGAATGTCATCATCAAAAACAGATTCAACATTTGGATTAGTTGTTGGTTGAGTTGGTTCAGCAACAATAGGCTTAACATATGTTGTAGTTGATGCTTGAGTAGGTGTAATAGTTTGGTGTTCAGCAATTGCAATACCTGATGCTTAAGTAGGTGAAACAATCTCAGGCTAAGAAGTTGCAGAACTTTGAGAAGTTGTTGGTTGAGTAGTTGCAGCTTCAAACTTAAAATTTTCATTAATATGAACAACTCTCTCCCCTTCATGGGTCCCTTGTCCCCTTCTTTATTAGAAGCACCAAAAGATTCGTCATTAGTAAGAGTGTATTCCAAAAAAACAAATTGGGCCATCTACTTGATCAACCATGTGACAAACATACACCTCAATAATATCCCCATCTTGAGAGCTTTGTGAAATTTCAAAAATATATCCATTACTTTGTATATCTAATAGAAAGTCACTCCTAGTTGGCCTAACATAAAAGGTGCAACTCGTAGTATACCATAACTCTTTAATACCATTAGTTAGTTCAAAGTAAGATATTCTATCCACATCCACATCGAATATTTCAGTGATTTCTCCACCCTATATCATGGCTTTCGACTCCTACTATTCAAAATCCCGACATGCTAATATTTCATTGGTATATGTGCAAACGTACCCATTCCTAAATTTATGTCACATTTACAATACATAAATATTAGAAAATGAAGAATACAATCAGTTCTTACAAATTGAATAATTTGGGAGAAATGGATTATTCTATTTAGATAAGGAAAACCCTAATTTATCTACTCATATAATTGTTATCCATATACAACTCAAACATATATTGTAACCAATCACCATTATAATACAAGAACTCAGACTAGTAAAAAACCCTAATTTATCGACAAAACCTAAAAATTTTGACTTCAAAATCAACAATAATGACAATAGTAATCAAATCCTAAATAATTTCTGATGAAAAATTCAATTGTAAGGTTAGAAGACACGAAAAAAGGACTAACCTTCAAGTTATGTAGGTCACTGATTCAGAAATATAGGTGAAGGGACACCAGAACAATAACACATGCACGATTTTAGTCATGTTATCAAGATCACACATCCACGTTACCACAGGAAATTTAGAAACACGATTGAGAAAAGTGTAGAAAAATGAGTCACTTTGACAGATTTGGTAGATGAAAAATGTTTGGGAAAGAGGAAGGTCGACAATCGAATACAAATTTCCTTTTTTTGACCTTTTAAAATATATTTCTTAAAATCAATTAATTAAACTAATTGACTAATTTAACTACTTAAATGAATTAAATGACTCGTGTGAGACAATCACTTATGATTGATTGAGTAAGTGGTAAAGCTGGGCGCATATATATCTTTAAAATACACTATTAAATAGTGCAGGGTGTAATAGGTGTAACACCTCGAAAGTGCAAAAGTTAGTTTGAAGTTGAAAGGTGTAGACAGGTTGTTGCTGCAAGGTTCCATGAGTGGCATGTATGAGCCGTACATGGAACCACGGATCATGGAACCCAATCGTAGTTGTATTTGGAAATTTCAATAAATATCAACCCTCATATGAAGTCTTACGAGCCAACAGGATGGCTCGTGGATGGGTCTATGGGTCGTGGATGAGGCTCGTGGATTGAGTTTCAGACATGGTGAATTTTGACACCTTGAGTTCTACGGACATCTTGTATGGGTCATACACAGAACTACAGGTCGTATATGGTGGTTCATGGTTTTTAGTTAAAGACTTGATTTCCAATAGTGGGAACCACGAGAGGACAATACGGCCCATAGAAGTTAGTACGGACCGTAGATGCCCTTTCATAGACGGTTCTGTTGGTTTAAGTAGGGGTTAATTTGGTCTTTTCCCATCCATTTTAAGCCTAAATCCTAACGATTTTACACCTACATAAGGTCCTTTTCAGTTTAGTTCGACCTTAACCCTCTAATAATAGTTCCCAAGACTTAGAACAAGGATTCAAGAGGAGAAAACTAGGGTTTCAAACATTTTCTTCAAGCTCCTTCAAGAACCTTCACCTTCCAAGTATGTAAGGCTATTCATAGTGATGAACTATGTTAGTCCTCACACCATACATCTAAATTCAATCACTAAGAGTAAATTTTAGGGTTCTTACCCCAAGTCTTCCGTGTATCCTGAACTTACCTTTCATTCATTGATTTAAGTTCTAATTTCTTATTATCGAGGCTATGATATTTGATGCATTGAATTGTTGTTCATGCTTATTTATCACATGAACCCTACTAAATTGAGAGTTGTTGAAAAATCTTTCATAGCTATTTTCTTGCACTGGATTCTAAATTAAAGTAAGTTCAAGTATTTTAACTAATCATTTGTGAAGAGTTTTAAGGGAACCCTGATGGTTCCAAATGCATTATTTTCTTTAAAGAAAATCATTGTTAATTTGAGAAGAGCATAAATAGTTTTAGAAAAAGTTCAGCCAACATAGTAAAGATCAGTTTTCCCTAAAGAGCATTTGAGTATTAACTCAGTACAGATACTATATGAGAATTATTGCATATTTTGGGGGTTGTATTGAGCATCGATTTGGGTATGAGTTAAGACAAATCGAACCCATGAACTACGTATCCAGCGTAAGATAAGATCGTATCGTTGATTCAAGTGACTCCTTACCAGCCTCATTGAGGGATTTTTAGTTGGATCCATAAGTGGAGTTGTGTTTTATGCTTCGGCAAGGTATATGGCGGCTCTAGCAACGTGAGCAAGACGTTGTATCATCACAAGGCTCATAGTGATGGTTGTCAGTTAGAAAAACTCTCCATAAAAAGTAAAATATATTATTTTAGTGTTTTACTATTATTGCATATCATATTATAAAACTTTAATGATTGCATTTCATGTTCATGCTTTACTTCAGTTAAGTTACTTTCAGCCTTCCATTTAGTTTATTACTTGTTTTGTTTAGCGTTATTGCATATCATAAATTCCATGTACTGACATCATTCAGCGTTGCATCGTTTCATGATGCAGATGCAGGTATTCCGGATCATCAGCAGTCCCTTTGTTGAGATCACTTCGTCAGTTTTTTATGAGTTCTCATTGCTTTCGGAGGACTCAAATCTCATTGTTTTAGTAGTATTTTTTAGAGAGTCGTGAGTTTTGTCCCGACATCTATCTTCAGTTGGTAGAGATTTCATAAATAGATAAGATTACAAAATTGGTTTATTTTTCCTTCTCAGATGTTTTGACTCATGTTACTATTTATTTATATACTGAGTATTTTCAGACAGCGCATAAGTTTCAGTTTATTATTTTAAGAACTCATCAATATAAGTTTTTGTATGCATGTGATAGTCTTCCGCTAATTAGTTAGTCAGGTCAAGGGTTCACTTGAAGATCAGCAATGATCACTTAATGTTGGTCACGCCCAGGGTGTAGATAGGTCCCGCCCAAAATTTGGAATTGTTACAATAATTTTTGTCAAAGTTTAGTTGGATCATTTTTCCTTTCTATAAAGGGATAATCCATTCGGTTCGTTCAACTAAATATTGTTCTTCTACTACATCAAATTTTTGAGGTTGTCAAAATAGATAAACAATTTAGTTAGGACAAGTGTTTAAATGGTTAGGCTAAAAAGAAAGAATAAGGTTTTGGGTGAGTTCCCACCATCAATCACGTGGATTAATCAATATCACAACGTTTATTCTTAGTGAGGTTAATGACCCACTAAAGCAAGTGTCTTTCCAACAATAATCTCCTATTGCTTTATTCTTATAATTAAAAAGTGATTATATTAATCATTGATTGAACTTTGTTACGTTTTGATACTTTAATCCTTACATTCTTACCCTTCAGCTCAACCACGTCTTTTCAAATTTATAATACTCATTCCCCTTCTATTTAGTTATTCTGCAGATGATGCAAAATACTATCTCCATCCATTTTTATCAGTTCACTTAAAACATAAATTTTCATAAATCTATAAAAAAAAAACATCATGTATTATCTATAACATTAATAGTTATTTTCCAAATTATTTTTTGAAATTTAATACTAAATATTAATTAATAGAGATAATGTGGTAAAACAGTCATACCAACTATTATTATTAATAGGTGTGACAAATTCATCTATGACAAGTAGAAATGCATAGAGGGACAATTTTAGAAATTTAAAATATATTTAATTACTACATTTTACCTTAATTTTACTCAATAAATGTGAAGAGAGATTATTAATGTGGTGAAAAAAGTGTAGAGTTATATTGAGATAAAAATAAATAAAAAAATAAATAGGAATAATTCAATCAAATTACTTTTTCAATTAATTTTTAAGAAACATGGAAAAAAAATTCAAAATATAATTAATGTCAACAATAAACGCTTAGGCGGCAGCAAGCTTCTTCAAATGAGAACTCAAAATATTATTAACATAATGATTAAAGTGCACAAAAATATGTTTACTATATTATATAAGTATATAAAAAATGAGTCTTAATACGATCGTACTTTTAATGTCAACAGTTTCAACATTTATTTTTATTTATATTTCATAAAAGAAAGATGTCAGATACTCGTCAGCTTTCTCTGGGTTTTGTTCGGTGCAATGTCTTAGTCATGCATACAATTATTTAATAATATTATTTTTATTAAATTAAATAATAAGCTACTGCTGTTTGATTAATGACTTAAGTATGACTGCATCTTAAAAGTCTTTTTCCTTACCTCTTTATGCCAAATTTTAATAAATTATGTTTTTCGAAACTTGTCTTTACTTGATTAAATGTGTAAGATGACCTAATAACCGTTGAATATAGGACTCTATAAATAGACGGTGGAGTATGCACCTTAAATATAATACTCGTGTTTTTAACTTATTGAACATGAAGTTTAAAAAAAAGAAATTTTATTTTTTAATTGATAATATTAAACATATCATAAAATTTAGGACTCATGTATTTATTTTTAGGTGTGCAGAAGTTGAACAAATAGATACACGCATCGTACATGACATTTTGAATCTTATATGATGTCCTACATGTTATTATGTCACGTAGGATTCATGTATTTACTTGTTCAACTGAATATAAATTTAAATGTATATCAAATGATAAGTCAAAATACAACTATCTTAAAATAAGAAGTTAGGATTATGCTGGAGAAACAAAAATTGATGATGACATTGTGCAATTAGATAAGATACTACTTTCTCCGTTTAAAAAAGAATGATTTCCTTTTCTTTTTAGTTTGTTTCAAAAAGAATGACATTTTTTTTTTTGTAACATTTTAATTTCAGTTTTCCACGTGACATGTTTAAGGCCATAAGATTAAAGAATAATTTTATATATTTGACATAACTTTAATTTAGTACCATAGAATTTAAAAGTCTTCTTTAATTTCTTAAACTCTGTGTCAAGTCAAACTAGATCATTCTTTGTGAAACGGGGGAGTAATAAAAAATAAAAAAAAAATCGATGGATTAGTCTAAGTCTGATGTTTATGACGTTGAACTTAATGTTTTTTGTCGAGGTTTTTGGAAAGAGTAATCTGAAGTTTCGGCTCCCATGTCTGTCCAACTTACTTTCGTTTGTCTAATTGTCGGATCTTCTTTTAACATCTTTCTATTTTTTTAGAAAAGAAAGTGACACGAAATTGTTCCAAATTTTTAAAAAGACATTTAAATTATGTGAAGGTTTTACTATTTTTTTAAATTATTTTAAATTAATATTATTATATTATTTTTTGTCTACCTAACATAGAGAGTGTATGCACCTTCTTAAAAAGAGCAATCTAAAATAATGAATATAAATTTTATTTTTACAAGTATTTTGTTATAAAATATAGTTTCTTGCTTTTCTAATTATTTTAACTTTTTTTCTTTATAATTTTTTCTTTTAATCACAACTCCACCCTCCTTCTTTTATTACAATTAGTTTAACTCTCTTCAATTTTAAATTTTTATCTAACTAATGTTTTACCTTTCGAAAAATTTGATAAACTCATTAAATTTCAATATGATTAGGAGGTACTGTTAAATCGAGAAAGATTTTGATGATTGACAAGTAAGGGAACAGATGAAAAGGAGCAGGTTGCGCCTACGTGTTCCTTTCAGACCGAATCCGACTGGGATAAGGAGAACGTCAACCACCCGAATTAGAAGTTATATATAAAGCGATGGATAAGTTGCTTTTTCGACAAGAAACCAGTACATAAAGTTTCCTTTTATAAAGGAGTCCTACAAGGAAGAGGAAGCGCATAATGAATAACCTAGTTAAAATAGGATGCCTAATCCTACAAGAAGTAGGAACCACTACAAACGTAACCGAGATCCAATTGAAGAAGGAAAGATCCTTTATCTATAAATAGGGCAAGATTTTCTCCAAAGAAGCTTGCGCACTTAAACAGAAAGTTACAAGCAGAATACATTCAAATAGAGGGAGTTCATATTTGAGTGATTTCTGATTACAAAGTACAGCCAACGCGCAAGGAAACAAGATTGAAGAACCTGATCCATATTCATAGGCATATGCTTTATAGTTCTTAAGTCAAGTTTGCTTGTATTGAGTTTTTATTGAATTGTATCTTCAATTTTTTCTAAATTCAGTGAAGTATAAACTAGAGTAGGAATAGAGTCTTCAAGTTGGGCGACTTAAAGACTTGAGAATATAAACCTTGGGGGGGTTGTGTTGGAGTTTAGAAATTAGAGTTAGTTCCTACGATTACAAGAGTTGTAATCCGAATTCATAACTTGAGTGGGGTAGACAATCTAGTTGGTTGTTGGCATCTAAGAATTAGAGTTTATAATTCCTTAGGTTACATAGGGTTGTAATTTTTTGTCGAGGCTCAGAGTTTAATGAAGTGGAGTTAAATCCTACAGAGGTGTAGGTCGTGGTTTTTTACCCTTTATGAGCTGGCGTTTTTCGCGATAAAATATTGTGTCATTACTTTATTTGCTTTACATAACGTAATTGTTGTAATCTTCATAGGAATAGATAGAATATACATGTTCCTTAGTCAAATCAGGGGGTCAATATTCCAACAATTGGTATCAGAGCAGGTTATCTTAGTATAGTCTAATAACTCAAGATAAGATTATTATGAATTATGCACCTCCTCTTGGACACAGTGAAGGTCAACACATCAACATGCCATCACTATTCAATGGACATTACTATGCGTGGTGGAAGGAAAGAATGGAGGATTTTCTACAAGCCCGAGACTATGAATTATGGATGAGAGCTACTGATGGTCCTCTTATTCCTATGATGAAGGATGCTGAAGGAAAAGTAATTCCAAAGCCCAAGGCTCAATATAGAGAACTTGATTATAGAATGCTCACAAAGAATGCTAAAGCTAAGTGCATCCTTGTATGTGGACTTGGACCTGACGAGTTCAATCACATCTCTGGTTGTACTACAACGAAACAAATTTGGGACACATTGGTCAATGCACATGAAGGAAGTCCCCTAGTAAGAAAATTTAAAATTGCTAGACTATGCATTGTATATGAAGCATTTAAGATGGAGAGTGGTGAATCACTTCAAGATATGATTACTAGATTCACTACTATTGTGAATGAATTGGTGTATTTGGAAAAAAAATACACTACTGAGGAACTTGATGATAAAGTAATGAGAATCTACCTAGGTCGTGGGATATCAAGGTAACTACAATTAGAGAAGCAAAGGATTTGACAACCATGAATTTGGATGAACTTGTAGCGAATCTAAAGACTTCCGAGATGAATGAATGTTGATAACACAAAAATGAATGAAAGAAGCAAAGATATAATTGTTTCTTTCAAAGCAACTGGAAGTGATGAATCTGATATGGATGATGAGGACATAGTCGTAATCTGCAAAAACCTCAAAAAGCTCTTCAAAAAGGGTGGAAACTATGAGAAAAAATTGTCCTGAAGCAAACAAGAAGAATTTGAAAACACTATGTATGCTGCTAGGGGGACAGGTTCAGACAACTCAAATGAAGATGATACAGAAGATATTGCTTTGATGGCCATGGAGGACTATGAACCAGACTCTGAATCAGACACTGAGATAAGGGAGGTAAATCTTCTTGAACTTAAAAATAAACTAAAATGTTTTTCAAAGAAAAAAATATATCTTATTCCTTTATTTTAATCTCATAGATAATTTTCAAGAGTTGAATGAAAACAGTGATCAGTTATTGACTTTCTTGACCAGTTTAAAATTTGAATATACTGATCTTGAAAAAATTAGTTATGATCTCAAGAAAGAAAATCAACTCCTAAAGGAACAAGTACAACAACTTGATTCCTGCACTTTGGCTCTCAAATCTGAAAAGTGTTACACTGGAATGGGAAAGGCAAAATTAGTGGTGACTAAGGCTGGCAATTGGACAGGACCAGATCAACAAGATCGGTTTTATCGGAATTGGTCCTCGTTACAGGGTTAAATTATCGAAACCAATTTTACCGGAATTTTCCGTAAGTTCCGCCTAGTCCCATGGTTACCGGATCGGAACCGGTTTGGACCGGAACGGAACCGATTCTTACCGGATCATTGCCGGTATTTTTTATTTATTTATTAACTTTAATTATTATATAATATATATTATTAATTATTATATTTATTATTAATAATATTATATTATTCAATATTTATTAACTTATTCTTTAACTTTTTAT
Organism: Solanum okadae; assembly: GCA_036553675.1. Classification (NCBI taxonomy): domain Eukaryota; kingdom Viridiplantae; phylum Streptophyta; class Magnoliopsida; order Solanales; family Solanaceae; genus Solanum; species Solanum okadae. Next base: position 15,410,260 of record CM071682.1, read on the forward strand.
AAAACTTCAATTTGAAACTTTAAACTTTAAAGTTTAATAATCATTCATAAACTCGTAGAGGATTCAAGACCAAGATAATCATTCATAAACTCATCTATATCATCACTTCTAGGCCTACAAAATGGAGGTTCAACTATTGAAATATTTTTTTTTATAGCTTTATATGTATAATATAAATCTCTAGCTTTTATAAATAACACTAGAAATTTGATCATCTTTAATTTCTAAATTTACATAAATCTTTTCACCCATTCTTTCAACACTTTTTAATTTGTAATTTGGGTTGAATAAAGTAGCAGTCAAATAGATTTGAGGAATAGGGAAAAAATATTTTTTGAATTTTTCAATCATAAAAGCAATTCTTTAAATCGATATTTTCCTTTATATTTTGTAAATTCAGATGAAATAGCACAAATATTTACGAAAACAGAAGAAATAGTTGGACAATATTGACCAGAAGCAACATTTGTTGTTTTATAAAAAACACTTAAAAATTTAATAAATTCTTTTGTATTTTCCCAATCTTCATAGTCAATTCTTAAATTCGGGTCCGCATTATGAGCATTAAAAACTAATTGTATCGGCTCTTGATAAACATAAGCAACTTCAAACATTTCAAATAAAGAATTTCATCTAGTGGCAAATGTTTAGAACTAGAACTACTTCCTCCTCCCCTATTATTTTTTCTTTCCGACATTGGTCTTTTACCACTTTTTCTTTCCGAATTCATGTTCAAGTTTAAGATATTTAAATATTATGAAAAACAATCAAGATAATATAATAAAAAAATAACTTAATTAATAAACAAATAAAAAATTAAAATTGAAACGAATGTACCGAACGTCTACGTAAAAGTAGACGTATAACCAGAGTCGGAATTGAGAGATGCCAATTGAATCTTCCGATTTACTTCAAATAAATCTCCGAAATCCGAACTTCAAGTCAATATCAAAAAATAATAATTATGAATTTATGAGAGATTGAAAATTGAGAGATTTTGTAAGATGATAATGAAATAGTTTATGAATTTGTGAGTTAAATGAAAGAATATGGATATATTTATAGTGTTAAGGGGTTAGAGAGGGGTGGGGGCAAATTTGAGCCATTTTGGGCCCCAGCCCAATGGCTAAATTCTAATGTTCACATTAAAAAAAAATGGGAACTGACCGTTGAACCGGACCAATAAGACCGGAACCGGGTCTTACCAAACCGGATCAACCGGATAAAAACCCAGGTTCCGTTTTGGTGCCTGTTCCGGTACCCTATAAGACCGTTTCCTTACCGGTTTAACCGGTACCAGATATACTGGTACGGGAACCGGACTGAATCGGGCAAAATCCTGTCCAATTACCAGCCTTAGTGGTGACCAAATCAGATGTGACCAAGATCTAAAGATGTTAAAAGATGAACTATTTTTTGAAAGGGAAAAATCTAGAAGAATAAATCTTGACCTGGCTAGAACTAAGTATGAGCTTGAGAGGACAAACAAATGGACTCAGTACTCAATGATTGTAACTCAGCTCAATAGTAGAACATATAACGCTAAATGTGGAATAGGTTTTGTTAAAGAAGTTCCTAAGAAAATATCTTATTTGTGCACACATTGTGGTAGTATTGGTCACTCAAAGTGTACCTGTCTAATAGTTATAGCACACATGAATAAAAACTTCAAGGTTGCCTGAAATAGAAAAAATCAACTGTCTTAAAAGAAAGGAATCATGTCAAAGGAACAGGTTGGGAAAAAAGAAAAAATCTAAAAATGTTTTACCAATATGAATCAATAGAGATCTCATTCATCCTTTTTATCTATACAAAGGGTCCAAGTTGTAATCCGAATTCATAACTTGAAGTGGGGTAGACAATCTAGTTGGTTGTTGGCATCTAGGAATTAGAGTTTATAATTCCTTAGGTTACATAGGTTTGTAATCTTTTGTTGAGGCTCAGAGTTTAATGAAGTGGAGTTAAATTCTACAGAAGTGTAGGTCGTAATTTTTTTCCCTTTATGAGCCGAGGATTTCCGTGATAAAATATTGTACCATTACTTTATTTGTTTTACATAACGTAATTGTTGTAATTTGCAAAGGAACAGATAGAATATACATGTTTATTAGTCAAATCTGGGGGTCAGTATTCCAACAGGTATCATTTTAGCTCTTTCTATCCGAATTCAATTAAGGTTTTTCAATTTTTGGGGAATTCATTAATTCTTCCAAGACTATCATTTTAAATTTTTGAAGTTATATGAAAAGGAAATAAATTAATTGATGATACCTTAAATTTTTTGAATTTCCTTTAAAAATATAATTATTTTTGTTATCAATAACTCAACAAAGGCTAGAAAATAGTTTGATTTTTTTAAGAAAAAAATTGCCTGAATAGAAAGGAAGTAGGCTAAAGAAGAAGAAGGAAAAAAATGGTAGAGGGGCTCAGCTTGAACATAGGGTAGGGTGAGGGTGGGAGAGGGGTTCAGCTTGAACATAGGGTAGGGTGAGGGTGGGAGGTGAAGAAAAGAAAGAAAGAAAATGGGGGTAGGGGGTCAGCCTTGAACGCGGGGTAGGGTGAGGGTGGGGTGGGAGGTCAAGTCGAATTTAAAGTGAATTCAAAATTAAAGTTAAAAAAATTTGAAAGGGTAAGAGAGAAAAATAAATAAATAAATAAATAAAAGTATTAAAAAACTTAAAATGAAAAAAAATGTATTTTAAATTAAATCAACACGTGTCATATAATGATTGGTGTTACGTAATGATTGGTGTGTGACAACACTTGCTTTCAAAAATCTGGGACTGATAAAAAATGATGTAATAATTCAAAATAGTTTTTCTTTGGGAGGGGATGGGGGTTATAGGACGTCCACAGAGTTAATGTGCCTTTTTAAAAATTACAGATGACTTCAGGTGTTATTTTTGTCTTTTATCTTCTATTTGTTTTCAAATGTTTGTTGTTGAGTTTCCTTCGTTTCAAGTTATTTTTATCTTTTTATTTTAATTTAATGATATTTTTTAATTTTACTTTTATTTTAATAAAAAAGTTACATAACTAAAATATTACTAAAGCATAACATTTTTTGGCAACATACTATTTAATAAGAGTGAGTGAATAAATCACGATTCAATCTATCGGACTATGCGAACACCTATTTTAACATTTAATAGGAAAACTGCTACCTCCAAATTGGACAATAAATGCGAAAGTGAACAAATTAAACAGATACAACTCCCATCATGAAGGAAGATGTAACGACCCATTTGGTCGTTTTGAGTACTAAAGCTTTTTATTTCATAAAATACTTTCCGATAGATTTTAAATGGGTACTTTGGACTATTCGTAGCTACAATTATGAATTTAGTGGGGGTAGTTTTAATAATTATTTTAGTTGGTGGTGAAAGGAGATATATTAAAATTAATAGTGGACCACTTTTACCGCTTTTATAAGTAGCTTCATATAATAATTAGGGTTTACTAATTTTGAGTGGTTTATTAAAAGAAAAGAGGGCTTGACGGTTGGGCACAAGCGGTAATGGAGAAGGTCGATTCAGGTAACCTAACTTACACTTTCAATTTGGTTTACATATAGTTATCTCTTGGTGGCTATATGATTAAAGCTTGGTGAATAGATAACAGTTAGAAACTATTTTATAATTAAGATTGGATAATAGATAGTAGCGTTAGGTTGGGTTGGAGGTGAAACTGTCAGGCAAGAATTTATATTATTATTATAATGTTAGAGGTAAGAGAATTGAGGTGTTGCATCCATATATGTGTGTATATTATATTTTAATGGAAAGTAACTAACTAATTACGTGATTGTGGTTGATATATTTTGGACAGAAATAGTGGATTGACCATGTAACTAAGGGAATCTTTGTACAAGGAATTAATGATGCTATTGATTAGAATAATGATGAGTTAAGAAGGGATAGAAAGGATGAATTGCTAGTCGGAAAAGTCATGCATATAATTCTGTCTTCGTTACTCTTGTTGTTTCTGTTGGAAATTCCAAAATCCTCTTTTGATCAGAATTACTAATGAATACAATCACCTTCAATTATCCATCATAAGCTATATGAGATGTTGTACATACGGCATGTGTGTTGGGTTGAAGTTTGATTATAAGATATCATATAATAAATCAAGTTTTGATATGTTGAGATAGATAATTAAATATTAGGTGAGTTTCGGGTCTAGACTAGACATATTAATATTAGTGTTTGTAGACTCGTTAACTTACAAATTATGAATATATACTTGATAGATGGGAAAGGTTCGGAGACATTGAGGACAGGATAAGCATTGGAGAGGTAGCTTGCTTGATTTCGGTTCTTCGGTGGAGGTAGGTTATGGTTTATTCTATTGATAGATAAACTCTTAATAGCGATTGATATGCATTGAATGATACTGTGAAGTTCTCTATGTACTTGATTGTGTGATTGTGTGGCTTGGTTGTGTGGTTTGTGATTGGTCTAAAATCCTGAGACCGTGAGATTTATAATCTGAAAACCTCTCTATCAAAGTGATGCCTTGAATAAGGAAGGCTTGATGTAATATTATTAATGAATTGAAAAGTGGTGATAATAAATGATAAATTAATAATATTATTGGATCGGAGTGTCACGTTCCGACACGGTATTTTTGGATCGGAGTGTCACGTTCCGACACGGTATTTTTGGATCGGAGTGTCACGTTCCGACACGGTATTATTGGATCGGAGTGTCACGTTCCGACACGGTATTATTGGATCGGAGTGTCACGTTCCGACACGGTATAATTGGATCGGAGTGTCACGTTCCGACACGGTAACATTAAAGGAAAAAGATATTGAATTAACTTAATGTACTCAATCTCAATGAACGCATTTTCCCCAAACAAGTGTGATGTGGAGGCATGAGTCCTCGTGTGTGTGCTTGATATTGTGATTGATTACGTAATTGCTCAACTGTCACTTGTTCATGTTGTTGTTTCTTATCACCTGCTAAGTGCTATAGTTGACTTTATACTATTATTCATTGTATATTAGTTTCTATTTTGGGTTGGCCGATGATACCTACTCAGTACATGTTGCCCCGTACTGAGCCATACTTGTATTTTTCTTTGTTTTCCTTTTGTGGAGTGCAGCGAGTGTATCAGTGACTTCGACTCGCCCTCAGCTCTGGCCAGTCTCCAGTACATCAGGTTCCAGGGTGAGCTATTCATTCCAGCTCATGTTGGATTCTCTTGGTCATGACATGATGTCCTTAGTTTTCGGACATAAACTATTTTATTCATTTATTTTGGTGTCTTTAATACTCTTAGACCTAGTATTTGAAGATTAGATGTCCTTGATGTGATGACTTTCAGATTTTGGGGATAATATGTAATAGACTTTAGATATTTATTTGATTGGTTACTTTAATAAGTTTTGAAGCTTCCGCGTTATTGTTGTTATTCGTAGTTGAATTATTGGTATATGTTGGGGTTGTAGATTTCTTGGTCCGCCCACTTAGAAGGTTAAGTGTGGGTGCCACTCATGACGTAATTTGGGTCGTGACAGAAGAGGAGTAGAAGTTGTCAGATCATCTTTGTCTTCACCTATGAAATATCATTGAATCCTGTAATCAGACTATGTCAAGTGTCATATTAAGAGTACTATCAGTACAAACAACACGTATTGATAGGCATCATAGGTCGATCTAAATCCACCACTTAATATCATTCAAATAATCAAAGAAACATGCAACTTGAATATAAAATTAGGATGTTGATCCACTCATTCATCACTCTTAGGGCTGGGCATTCGGTATTTCGGTTCGTTTTTTTTTTACTTTTTCAATTTTCGATTCTAGTACAACGTGTATCGAAGACCGAATCGAAATAATTCGGTTCAATTTGATTTTTATTATTTCAATTCGATTTATGTTATTTCGGTTCAGTTTTTGTTAGATCATTTTTATGTTCGGTGGCACCTGGCTGTGTGGAAAGTGGAAAGATCGGCTAATGGCTGGTCGTTGCTGTGCTGCATGTTGCTGCCTGTTGGTCGACGCCGGTCGCGGCTGCCTGCTGGTCGACTGGCGGCTACTGCTGGTCGACACCGATCACCAAAACTCGAAAGTGGGAACGGTTGCCGAAACTCGGAAGTGGGAACGTCGGTCACTTTTTGCCTTTGGGAAGTGGGAACTTCGATACTGTAAAGTGGAAAAGTAACAAAAGTTTGAAAAGAAAAACTTTTTCTTTTAATTTTAAATTATAGTAATATTTATTATTTAATTTAATAATTAATATAATATTAATATATATTATAATATAATATATTTCGGTAAACCGAAATACCGAATAACACAAAAATTACATACCGAAATACCGAAAAATATAAAAACATATGAATACCGAATTGAAAACCGAAATACCGAAATACTGAAATAATTCGGTTCGGTTCGATTCGGTTTTTCAATGTTTATGCCTAGCCCAATCATTTTCACTACAAGTTGCATTACCTTGAAATTCATACACTTTATCTCAAGTAAATCCATCTTCTTCCGTTGCCAACTCCTCCATCTAGGTCATCCACCCTCATATCAGATCATAACCTATTCTTTCTATCACATAGAAATTTTTCGAATATAAGACCACTACTAACTATGTTAATCAATCTACTATTCTACCTCAAGCTCTTATGCCAACACCTGCCTCTTGATCAATTTAGTAAACCACCTGCAAGACTCTTACTAAACCACCTTAACTCAAATTTCTCTTCTCAAATATATCTCATACCACCTAGACTGCAGTAAAGCTAAGCCAAACTCTCAGTCAACATCCTAACTTAACAATTTGATTTCTTTCCGGATATTTTCTGATCATAATCTGATCACCCACAATTACCTTTCCTAGGATAACACTCAACAAACACCATAAGTTGAACATCAACTAAGCAAATTCATCCTTAACCTAAACCATAACTAACTACAATTCCAAGACTCCGTGCTCAAAGGCCTAAGCACGAAATCACTTGACAATCTACAAGATATTATATGGAAAAATCACCCCATATACACATTTAAGGGTAAATATTACGGGTTTTAAATCTACTTTTAAAAATTTCTTGCTTATAACTTATTATTTACAGGCTATGACATATCAATTAAATTTAATATTTATTTAATAAATTATTATTCTATTTATAGTTTTTTATTATTAAATTAATAATAAATAATTAATTTTATTTTACTTCCTTTTTTAAAACTAAAATTTTCAGTTACCCAATTTTAGGTATTTCCTTTCCTTGTTTACCGTTACCATCCCCAATCACCGATCACACCACCATCCCACACGTTTCTTCACTCCTACACGTCTCAACCCACAACCCAGTATCAAACTTTCTCCATTCTTTCTCATCTAGTCCAACATCAAAACTGATTTAACATCTTACCCACGATTATTCATCATCATGTCCAAGAAACAAATTGAAACTCCACGAAAGAGCCCCAGATTTGACGAAATTTCAACTTTTGATGCTCATGCTCCATCGTTTAAGTTATTATATCAAACACCTCCATCTAAAACTGTTCAAATTCCGGCCACAAGTGGTCCATCTCGTTCGAAGAATCAAAAAGATAAAAATAATGAAGTAAATCAAAGTGCAACTACGGCAAATCAAAGGGGGAAGAAGAGGAAGGGGAAAAAACTTGTTGAAACCCCTCCAGAATCTGATTTCGACTCAGATTTGGATTTTGTTGGTCAAACAAAAAAGAAGAAAACAGAAAAAGCAAGAAAGGTTGAAGTCGCTGAAACATCAAAACCTTATACAAGAAAAACAACAAAAAAGGATGAACCGGAGTTACCAAAATCCAAAAAGCCCAAAAAAGTGGTTAAGGTAAGTAATTTATTTAATTTATTTTTCACATTACTCAAAATAGTTATTTTTTTATATCACATTGTTATTATTGTTGTTTTCAAAAAAAAAAATTTCTGAAATTTGTTCCAAATCTTAATAAAATGTTTATGCATTTGATTATAAATTTTAAGTGATGTATTTTGTATGAATTATGATACAACATTGACATGCATATGAATTATTAATTTTGTTTTCAAATTTTGTGATCTTATTTAAATACTCTGTATTGTATAGATACTCCTGGAATTTTTTGAATAATAAGTGTATGAAATGTGTGTGAATAATATATATATAGAGTGTGGATGAATAATATGTGTATGCAGTGTGTGTGAAATGTGAATATAATGTATGTAATATTTTTTATAAATATTGTATATGAAATATGAACTATGTTTATTATTGTAAAGAAAATTGTGTATACAATATGTGTGAATAATATGTGTATGATGTGTGTGTGAAATGTGAATATAATTTATGTTGTATATGAAGTGTGTGAAAAGTGAACTATGGTTACTGCAAGAATGAAAATTGTATTATATGTTTGTGAAGTGTGTATGAAATGTGAAACTATTAAGTTATTTATGATTTGTGAATTGTAACTGAAATTTGTGTATACAATGTGTGTGAATAATATGTGTATGTAGTGTGTGTGAAATGTGAATATAATTTATGTTGTATATGAAGTGTGTGTGAAATGTGAATTATGGGTAATGCTGGAATGAAACGTGTATTATATGCCTGTGAAGTGTGTATGAAATGTGAAATTATTAAGTTATGTATGATTTGTGAATTGTAACTGAATAATATGTGTATGAAAATGATTTTCTGTATGAAACTGAATAATATGTGTATGAAGTATCTTTTAATGTAGTATACACAATTTTATTTTATAGGAAAGGAAGAAGCACACACACTGGTCTTCATGTACCAACATGAATGTGTTTGCTGATCTTTTGACTTTTCTTGGGCAAGAGAGATTTGAACAATTTCTCGAACAAACACCTTTTGGTTTATTCTATGACATGCACCATATAAAGATTCAATGTCAACTACTGCGGCATTTGATGATTCTTGAAAAATAAAATGTCTGAGACGACATGTTTGTTATTAAAATAAATGGTACAGAATTATGATTCGAAATCAAGGAATTTTCAGTAGTAACTGGTCTTAAATGTGGACTTCATTCTACTTTTATCTCAGATCCGTCTATTCCCAATAGACTTATCCTTGAATATTTTGGGGAAATGAACAAAGTCCCTAAGTCAGACTTCTTCAATAAGTTTAAACAGCCTGAATTTTTTGAGAATGAAGACATTTTTAAAATTGGCATCTTGTACTTCATTTCTTCATTTTTGACTGGTTCAGAGGCATCAAAAACAACCATTCCTAAATTGTTTTTTGATTTGGTTGAGTCCGGTGAATATGTCAATTTTCCTTGGGGCAATGAAAATTTTAGATTAACTCTAAAAGCTTGCAGTCATAGGTTGGAAAACAATCCCATTTCTTTGAAATTCAGTTAATTTCATATAGCGCTGCAGGTTTGGTTTTATGAGTGTTGTCACCCTTTTGACAATACAGTTGCTATCCGTGTTTCAAATCGCACTCCGCGTATTCTCAATTGGAAGACGTCAGATGATATTATTTTTTTCGATGACTTGAAGAATACTATTTTCAGAATAAATGGCAACCAGGTCATATTCTAATTACTGCCAATTACTAATTATAATTTATTACATTTATTTTAATAAATATTAATTTTTACACATTTTGTTTATTACAGCATGATTTCAGAAACATGGTGCTTACGGACGAAGAGATCAATGTCATGGATCAGCTCAATTTACATTAGTCTCCTAGCCATCATGAGGCAGAAGATCAAGCCACCTCAGAAAGACATGATGTTGGCTCAGATGAAAAGTACGTAGAGTTGAAAAAGGAAATTGCAAAGGTATACAATAAAAAAAAAGTATGATTTTTTTAAACATATTACAATGAATTTTATACCATTTCAATGTGTACTGACAGGTTCGGGTGGAGTTGAAAGCACTGAAAGATAATGTTAGTTTCATTCACTTTCCTAACAGTTTATATTAATTATATATATTTAATATGTCAATGTTTTAACTTATATGTTTAAATCTTTTGATAAGGTTGATAAGCACATGATTGAAATGAAAGCATATGTCGATAATTCGACAAAGCTGATAATCGAGGAAATTAAGTCTTTAAGAGGTGAACAAAGACAAGCAACACACCAGCATGTATTAATATTTGGACTACAATTAGTAATATTTTGGATATGAATTATGTATGACCAAAGATTAAGCATGATATTTCAGTTTCTATCTGTTTTATGCTGGAATTAAAATGGTATGAATATTGAATGATTTTTTTTTTGTATTCAATATGAATTTATTGAAGGGTTATATTGGTTGTTAAATTCTTGTATGAATCTTGTATTAATTATGTATTAGACAGTTTGTTTTTTTATTTATGATGTAATGCATTATGATGATTTCAATTTCTACCTGATTTATATTGGATTTAAAATGGTATGAATATTGAATGAATTTATCATTTTAGTACAAAATATGTGAAAGGCAGTATTAATGAAAGGTTATATTGGTTGTTAAATTATTGTATGAATCTTGTATTTAATGATGTATGAGACAGTTATCACATAGTTTTTTTATTGAAGTTTTTATGATGTAATGCATTAGGATGATTTCCGTCAGCATGTTGAAGAATCAGAAAAAACTGAAATGGATCAGCCTTCTGTTCCAATGATGGATGGTATGACTTTCAATACTATTATGATATGTATATTCACTTTCAAATTTTATTTACATTTTTTTTAATATATAGATGAAGCCCAAAAGACAACTGAACAAACAATTGGTGTTTTTAATGTTGACAAATATGGATCATCAAATTCAAAAACACCAACATGGGATGATTATCCGGATCTATCTATGACTCAAATTATTGCACTTGATCCTATTCTCAATGCTACTACAACTCTGGACATGCAACCAAGAATTAGAAACCCCGGCAGGTACGACACATCTCCCTACATTCGGATGTCAGAAGGTGAAAGCAGTGCAAGAAAAGTTCCCATTTTTTTTGTATTAAACATCCATTTCAAAGTCACAATGGGTTTGATGTTGCTGCTGAGTTGATCGATGAGTTTAACAAATGGGTTTTCAAAGATGTTTCATCTAGGCGTGGCAGGTATATATAACTAAAGCAAATCCTGTTAATATAATATTATACAATCAAATTGTATATAATGTTTTTTATATATTTTTACTGATCACAGGAAATCAGCGTATTCAAAGCTCAAAGATACTTTTGAACCTCCAATGGACTTTGGTGTTGAGAATGTTGCAGAAAAGAATTTCTTCAACATAATGGTTAAACAAGGAAGGCCTTGGGAAGACCGGGTAAGTAAAATATATCAACTTTTTTTAATAATTAATTTAAAATTCATATTACAGAAATTTGTATTTGTATCTATAGCTTTTGTCTAAATAAAATATGTTTTAAAATATTCATATTAAATGATTTCTGAATGACATTTTGTATATTAGTTCATGTATGCATACTAAATGATTTATGAATATCAGTGGTGTACTATTTTCATTTAAGAACTGTTCATTAAAAAAGTTGTTAAAAAGAAATTTATATGATTTTTGAATACATTTGGAACATTTTTTCAATGGCTTTTTACTTTGAAACAGCATGTTAATACATTCTGGTATTATATATATTGTGTATTAAGTGTTTGTGAATTGTGAACAATATTTTACAGCATGAATGAAAATTGAATATTATGTGTGTGAAGTATGTATGAAATGTAATTTTTAACAATTTTGTATGATTTGTTTTATTGTACTGATTAATATGAAATTTGTATGCATTTTGAATACATTTGGAACATTTTTTAATGTTTTTTTATTTGGTAACAGCATGTCAATACCATTATGTATTATCTGCGAAAGAAGGCTAAATCCTCTTCAAATCCATTATCATACAACACTGTTGATTGTTGGTTTATCGTGGGTCAATAACATTGAGAAACAGTGGAGAGAGTCAAATCGCGACATGAGATCCATCTCCCCCGACCACGATGTTGGACAGTGTATTAGAGGCTTCAAATTGCTTGCCAACATTCCATGGGACACTGTTGACGATGTCATTATTCCTGTCAATATTAATGACAAATTTCACTGGTTGTTGGTTGTATTTCGAATCAATCGTAGATGTCTATATGTATATGATTCGATGAGTGGAGGATCTGTTCATACCAAGAAAGTCAATGAAGCAGTTGGTAAACTTGCAACAATGATACCGTTATTTTTGACGAGCACGGGATTTTATGGTAAAAGGCTTGATCTGTATGCCGATAAACTCTCGAAATACGTAAACAAGTCTCAATCTGACCCTCTTGATATCAAGAATATGCAGGCTCCTCAACAATCAGATAGTTCCAAGTATGTATGTCTTCAATTTAATGATTTCTTTAGTCATGATGACTTAATTTAACTATTAAAATCTTCTTCTTCTTTTTTTATCTTTTTATTTTTTTCAATGATTGTGGTTTGTACGCATGTATATTTGCTGAACATATCAATAATGGTGTTTTTGACATGGGAGATGTTGAAATTGATGTAAAGTACCATCGTGAAAGGTATGCCACAATCCTGTGGCATTATGGAAAAACAAAGAATGAAGATGGCGCGATTAGCGAAAGTGAAGTTATTGGTACGGTTGCTAGCAAATTTGGTGGACCTCGGATAGCAAAAGAACATGTTCCGGACACCTCTAATTATCCTACACCAATACCACTGACTAGAAAGTTGAAATAGTTGATCGCACCTTCTACTTTTTAAGAATTATATATTATTTTTTTAACTTTTGAATAATTTCTTTCTGTTTAACTTTTGGATAATTCCTTTTTGTTTAAGTATATAATGATATATACTACAATATGTTATCAAAATAGTTGATTGCACCTTCTGATTATATTTTGAATGTTCTAAAAATTGTAACACTGTGTTTTTAATTGTACACATGGTGACTGGCATGCACTAACCTATAATTTTTGGATATTAGAAGTTCAGGACAAAAACATTATACAGACTTCATACAGTTCTGATACACTATTTTTTAAAGTAGCACTGTGTTTTTAATTTGTATAACGAATGGACGAAACGTGTATGAAATACATTTTATAATCATATATGTCTATGACTTCAATGTTAATTTTTGGATATTTGTATATAATTATGGTATAATTTTTATAGTTGTAATTTATCTTATTTTCCTTTGAATTAAATATGATTTATATATGTCCGACAACAACTTAAATTAGTCACTAATATATACAATATCTTTAATATTGAACAAATTTTATCATTAACGATATGCAAGTGTCTCAATAAATAAATGAATGAATAGTGTATAAATAATAAATATTACATCTAACACTAAATTTGTATCAGTATGCATTCTATATGATTTCTGAATGAACATTGTATGAGTGTGTTTCACACGTGTATGAAATCTATTACTATGACTTTAATATTAAGTGTTTGGATATTGTATTTAATCGTGTCTATGATTTAAACCTTCAAATGTTATGAATGGTGTTTTAACATTTGTCTTATTTTCTCATGAATTAAGTATGATTAATATATGTATAACCATCCATTAAACTAGTGTTGGAATGAATTACATAATTAACTTTTTATAATTATTACTAATATATACAATATAATTAATATGGAACAATTTTTAGTAATAATTGTATGAATTTTGTGTACTTAATGAATGAATCGTGTATAAATTGAACAACAATATCAAGCACTAAATTTATAACAATATGCAGTACGCTAAACAAAAAATTATTATGTTTTATATTAAACCAAATTATTATTATAACCAACAAAAAAATAAAAATTATATATAGTCTTATCAAATTATTTTTGCACAGGATTATTTGAACATGTTTTCCTGTTATGTCCAACTTGACGACATCTACTACAGGTAACTTTTGACCTTTTGAGTTTCACATCAGCAAATCCCTTCCATCGTTCAAGTTGTGGTCTTCCTACCGTTCACTTTGGACTGGGTGAAATCAATTTAGGCAATGAAATATGACTTGCTATATCTCATGTACTCTCGCAAGGAATAGGTTCAACAAGGATGGCATATGCATCTTGAAAATTCTTCAGGCTATAAAAAGGAGAGCAGAATTCTGTTTCATGCAGTCTTCTGTATCTAAGAACTGCCATTCCATGCCCACATGGTATCTCATCATTTTGAAATCTTCCGCAACTACACATCTTGGTGTTTAAGTTTACTATGTACTTCTTTGGTCCATCAACAACAGCATGCATAACAACAGTTGATGGTATTACCTAACAAGTAAAAATACTACGTATTAAAATGATGTTACAACATTAATGTACATAATGGATGTCTCATTAATGTGTTGTTCATGCTGGTTGGCAGTTTATACAAAATGAATTCAATAAGCATATTAATTGCATACATGAATACATTTAAATAATAATAAATAAAGAAAAAATCATACCCTCATACTGCCAGACAAAGCAATACTTTTCTGGAGCAGAAGATCATATTTTTTCGTCAGCTCTGATTTAGTTTTTGCAGCCTCATTGTTGTGCTTATGAATCCATCTTTGAACTGTTACTCTCATAAATTCAAGAAGTGAAATCACCGGCAATCTCCTGCTATCCTGTTAATATTATTCAATGATTCGGCTATGTTAGAAGTCATTGTCCAGGTTCGCTTACATTTTGAATAAGCTCTTGACCACTTGTTATATCCGATATCATATAAATAATCTCTTATTCTTGGATCAATCTGGTCTATTCTTTGCATAATCGCTTCAAACTGTTGTATTGTATAAGCCTTTGCCATTGTAAAAAATAGCTTTTTCAAATCTTTCGTATTTTTATGGAAGTTCTTCAATACATTACAACATAAGTGCCAGATGCAAGCAAAATGTTCCGATCCAGGATACACTCTAGCAGTTCCTTTTCATATGCTCTTGTTTCTATCTGACATAAAACACATGTGTTCCCTTTCTCCATATGCTTCCCTAAACTGTTCAAAGAACCAAGTCCACGATGCATCATTTTCAGAGTCCACTATGGCATAAGCAAGTGGAAGTATATGACCTGAACCATCAGTTAAATATAATCATCATACAAATTGGAAACACAACTTATATCATATTTATTAAATTATTCGGTATAAATGTAAAAAATTCAAAAAAATACCTCCTGGATCCATAGTGCTTGCAGTCAACATTGTACCACCATACGACCCTCTTAAAGCTGCCCCATCAACTACTACAATTGGCCTACAATACTCCCAACCTCTAATACAGGCTTCTAATGCAATAAATGAATATAAAAATTTATCACATTCCGTCCTTTCTAATTTTAAAACCGAACCAGAATATGTTTGTTCCAATATGTATAGATAACCTGGGATATGTTCAGTTATACAAATAATTGTACAGTTAGATATGCAGACATTATAAAACAATAAATATATCAAATGTATACAGATAGTATATCAGTTGGATACATAAAGGATAACATAAAAAATCAATTACCAATTTGATACAGAAATAATACACTCTAAACAAAATGCATGCCCAATTATTGCATTACTAAAAATCACACCAATTAGTTCATAAAACAAACTACAAAATTTAAATTTAAAAAAAACCTGGAATTTTGGCATATGACTCGGCTGGATCTCCGCGCACCAGTATTATTGCTTTTTCTTTCGCTCTCCAGGCCTACATGTATGTCATCGCAACACCATGCACTTTCAACATGTCTTCTGCGATGTCCTTTGGAGTGTATACTGTAGATGGATCAATAAATTTATCCATTATTAAAACAACTACAACATCAGTTATTCCCTGACGCCTAGTGTACACTCTTTCCCTAATGGAACAAGTGTGTTCCGCACAGTATTTTCTGATTTTAAATAACTGTGATTGATTCAAACAAGATGAGTTCATCTTCCAGGAACAATTATCAGAAGGACACTTCAGGTAATAACTGTTTCAAAAATATAAAAAAACATCCATTAAAAATGATATACCAATTTCACTCAAAAATAAATACACATTCAAACAATAAATTAAATCTTTACCAAGATGAACTAGAACGAGATACAAGAAATGTGAATTTCTCGACAACTCCAACATGTTGCATAACCTCCATAAGTGTTTTTTTATCCTTGTAAACCTGATTCTCATCTATAAATAAATTAGAACGTCACTGATTACTCCATTGTCTTCATCAGTACTCTCATCGACAACTCCATCTAAATTGACTCCAACCAATCGAAATATAAATATCATTCAAACTGACAGAACATTAAAAAACAATTTTTATATTCAATCAAAAAACATTTCATACAACTATCATTCAAATAGTACATTCCAAACAATTTTCATACTATTTTAATACAAATTTTATACATCAAATATGTAAATATTTTTTACGCAAATACTTCATTACTGTCACACAAAATTTATACAAAAAATTTCAACAATACAATTTCAAAATTAATACAACCTTAAAACAGTTATCATACAATTCGTCAAAATTTCAAAAAAAAAAAAAAACTCAACATTACTGGACACACTTTCATACAGATTTCATACTTTCTTAATATACATTTCATTCAACAAATAATCATACATTACAAATATCTGTATCTTATCGTACCAAATAATTTATTTCTACCTTACTAATTACTTCAGAAATGACAACATCTAATTTAACACACTAATAATTATAATTTAATAACAAATTAAAACAATTTTTATACAGCTCGTCAAAAATTCAAATAATTTTTTTTACATCTTACGAAACACATTTTCTTACAAATTTCTTTCCAATAATTCTATTGAATTCATTCATAAATATACAATTAGTTTATACTTTAAGGAAAAAAAAACACACTAAACAATTTAAAAACAAATACTAAACAATAATAAATACTAACCCGAAAGATCCCATCTTCCACCATGTTTAATTAGAATTGACACGTAATTGTCCATCTCAATAAAAACAATGTTTCTTCAACGAAAAAAACCTTCAATTACTCGATTGTGGTAATTTTTTTGGCTGAAGAATTAGGAGAGAGAAATGTTGAAGAAAAAAAGGACATGATCTGATTTTTTATTTTATTTTTAACTGATTTTGAGTGAATTAAGGATAAAAAATATTGTTGATTTGTTTGGATCCCTTATTTCGTGGTAATCATTAATTATCTACAATAAGTTCAAATTAAATTACATGCCACAGTTTCAGTTTTTTAATTTATTGTTTATAATTCCATTTTTTTTAAATTTTCGTTTATATTTTTATTTTATTTTTTCAGTTTTTTCCAATTAATAAAAACATTTCTTTAAATTGTGAATTTGTTATAACCTGAAATTTTTTATGCTATAACTTGAAAATCTAAATCTACTGCTATAGCTTGAAAATAGTACTATAATATATGTCATATATGAATTTTTCACATATTATATTAGTAAAGATAACTTTAACTACTCGGTTAAGAAGCCTAGCTTACTTGGGCCAAGCAGTTGTTGAAGAAATTTGAACCCAACTTTATGGCTCCGCAGGGTGATTCCTAACGAATGTAGATCAAAATTTTATGGGTGTTGACCTTTCTTGCGCTGAAATCTCTCCCATCAATTATCCTCAAATTTAAATTGGCGTATGAGGGTTTTTGGGATAGTCCTAACCTCTTTTACCACTAAAAGAGGGTAGGTCGATTAAAAGAAATCATATTTTCAGAGTTCTGCTCCCCATGGCCTCATTATAGCGACTGACCTGCCGTCATAATAATAATAATAGTGTTGTCATAGCAGAAATATTCCCACTATAATGGGATGATGTTAGTCCGAATCAGTTTTTAAATTTCACGATTTTATCTTATCCCTAATTTTAAATTGGTGACATATTCCAAAAGATTTTGAAACTTTGCACGAGGTGCCTTTTAAATAACAGTGAAACAGATGATGATTACAATAGATACCAATTTACCATCGTTCATCCCTAAACGACTATCAATGCCGAAAAAAGTGGTAGATGATCACGAGCGATCATCGGTTAATTTGGACAGCGCTAAAAGAAAGTTTACCTTATGCGAATATTACAAAAAAAAACAACGCCCCGCGTATATCAAATTAAGAAGTAAAATAAATGAATTCCCCCGCATATTGTCTAACTTCACTGATCATGTAGAGGTACCAGTTTGAGAGGCTTCTTTTGATGTGATATCTGACTTTATTGAGTAGCTTGTCAAGTAATGGGACTATGCCCATAAGGCCCACGTACAGTTCTCATAGTCCCCACAGGCTAGCTACTATTCGAAATTTCAACATATTATAATTGTGGGTCTATGGATTGATGAGAAATCTGAGTTCGGTATGTTACTAGAGTACTGATGATGACTAAGGATGAAACATTGTTTATTTCATGTTGATTGGGGATGCTAAGTTATGGTGGCGGACATATATTGATTGCACAACCATCAGATGAGAAGACGATCACATACTAAGAATGTAGAGGGTGTGATACAAGACTTTCATGCTAAGCCTGTGGTCAAGAAGATTGGTACGTAGTTTCAATGGATCCTTTTCTAAGGGATTAGCTAGTTTTTGGAACCAGATCTCAAGGGTATTCCCAATGGTATATATATATATATATATATAGTTGATTTTTTTGTTTATAAAAAATGCAATAACATGCACTTATTGAAGATTGAAGTGCAGTATTAAAACAGAAACGCACACGCAATAGGACGTAGGAATTAGGAAGAAAATTAATTTGTTCTTAAAAAATGTCATCTTATTACAATTTTTATAAAGCATTCTTAATAAAATTATTTTCAATCACATTAATATTAAAAAAATAAAATCTTTTGATTAAATACCATATCAAAGTAAAAAAATATCACTCAAACTAAGATCATTTTATTACCATATATAGTGAATTATATTTGAATATCATTAAAAATAAAAGTCAATTGAAAACAATTAAAAAAAATTTTTAAAAAAGGTGAACATCGACTTTTTAACGAAACTACTTACTATAAATAGCAAAATGTCTTTTTTTTTTTTGGTTGAAAAATTCATAGAAGTGCCGTGTGGAAGTAGATAAGGGATTAGAAGAGTGTCCTTGTCCTATATGGTAGCAAATACATCCCCATTAGGACACGCGGCAATGTTATTTGGTGTGACAAGGATACTAAATTTTATTAAATAAATACTCCCTCCGTTTAAAAAAAAAAAAAACCTAATTTGACTTAGAATGGAGTTTGAGAAAATAAATAAGACATTTTAATCTTGTGGTTCTAAATTAAAGTTATGTTAAATGTACCAAAATGTTCTTTAATTTTATAGCTTTAAACATGTTACATGAAAAGATGAAGTTAAAGTGTTGCCAAAAAAAGAAAGGGGGTCATTTTTTAAAAAAAATAGACTAAAAAGGAAATTAAGTCATTCTTTTTTAAACAGATGGAGCTGATCAATATAATTGCTAGATTGTGTAATTACACCAATTTCAATCATCAGGTGGCTTTCCTTAACAGATCCAAAAAGTATAATTGGTATTTGGTAAAATGGTAGAAATTAATAGCTACCAAACACGCATTATTATTTCTTTTACCATGAGATGTTTTTAATTGTCATGTTACGTTTTTCGAAAGTTAATTTGATTAATATTTAAAGTTAAATTAGATTACATTAATTCAATACTTTAAATAAAAAATTTAGTCAAAACTATACGAAAAGTACTATAAATTACAATTTTTTGCATATCAATATTATGAAAAAATAAATCATAAAATATTATTCAAAATTCTTATAATTTAACTTTAAAAAAAATTATGACAATTAAAAATTAACGGAAGGAATTGATTCTTTGAGCTTCGAACTAGCATTTAGCAATTTGGACAGGAAAAATAATTTTGGGTTACAAATAATATGAAGATATTTTTTTTATTAAAGATAAAATATGAAGATATTTTTTTTTATTTTCTGAATATGTTAAAAATGGTTAGTATATATTTTTAAATAATAGACAAATAAAAATACACAAAAGAAATATTAGTTTAACGATATATATAGTTATTTTTTTTTGTTTGTAAACGCAATAATATGCACTTATTGAAGATTCAAGTGAAGTATAAAATAAAAAATAAGTCATATAAATTAATTTTATATTTTTTCAAATATCTAGTCTTAATCGGACTCAAAGAAACTATTTATTATAACTAGCAAAATGTCTTCTTTATTTATTACCTCCGTCCACTTTTAATTGTCATAGTTTCCTTGTTAGAGTCAAATGATATTAATTTTAACTAATGATTTACTACCTCCGTCCACAATTAATTGTCATGGTTTCCTTTTTTAGAGTCAAACAATAAGAACTTTGACCAACATTTTACGATGTATATTTTCATCATATTGATATGCAAAAAATTGTAACTTATAGTACTTTTCGTATAGTTTTTGAATATCTATTTTATTTTTTTAAAATATCGAATTAACGTAATCTAATTTAACTTTAAAAATTAGTCAAATTGACTTTCGAAAAGCGCAACATGACAAATAAAAGTGGACAGAGGGAGTACGATGTATTTTTTATCATATTGATATGCTAAAATTGAAATTTATACTCCCTCCATTTCAAATTAATTGAATTGTTGAGACATTTTTCATTTTTCAAATTAACTTAATTATTCAATTTTCAAGACTACTTTTAAAATGTTCTTCCAATTTTACCCTTCATTAATTAGTATTGGAATTAGTTATTAATTAATGTTTAGTTATTTTAATCATAAATTTGACAATAATTAATAAGAGTAAAAATAGAAAATTATGTCTAATTTATGTCTTAATCTTCTTTTCTTAAAAGGCGTGAAACATCTTAACAATTCAATTAATTTGAAATGGAGAGAATAGTACTTTTCGTATAGTTTTTAAATATCTAAATTGTTTATTTAAAATATCAAATTAATATAATTTAATTTAACTTTAAAAATTAATTAAATTAACTTTTAAAAATCGTAATATAACAATTAAAATTGGATAAATAAAGTATTTTTTGGGCTGAAAAAATCATAAAAGTGCCATGTGGAAGAGGATAAGGATTAGAAGAGTGTCTTTGTCGTATTATGGGCAGCAAAGCGATCCCCCAATACGACACGTGGAAAATAGATGGGTTGTCCATTAAATGTTGTAGGTTATAATAATTGATCATAAGTCAGAGAAGGGGTGGATTGACGTGGCACGTCACTCTCTAAAAAGAAAAGACAAGTTTCTAGTGATGGCCTAATCACTTTCTCAACACATCACTACATTCATCCTTCTTTTTCACTCTCAAAACCTTTTTTTTCTTAAAAGGGTTGGAAATATCTTTAAACTATGGGTACGTATGTATGTATTACGTGTATATATATCAATAGTTTATTAATTTTTTAAGAATAACGTATTAACGTACTTTTTAACTTGACTTCAGATTACACATATGATAACATTAGTGACTTAGCTTTTGTGCTTTCAGCGACCATGTGCAGTGGCGGACCTACCTTGGTCCAAGGGGTGTCGAGCGATATACCTTCGTCGAAAAATTATGTTGTATATAGTGATTAAATTTTAGTTTAATAAATATAAATACATAAATTGACACTTCTTGAAACAAATTGAAGGTTTAGTCTATTGGTTAGAGGCTTGCAAACACTCCATGAAGTCATGTGTTCAAGCCCTACTAGCTTATTTATAATTTTTTTTATTATAACCATTGACACCCCTTAATGAAAATTCTGTGTCCGTCACTGACCATGTGGCAAGGGGAATATTAGAAGATTGATCTGCTCTAAAAGTTGAGTATTTCGATTTGCACTCATAGTCTTTAATTTTGGATGTGAACAAGTGGATATTTAAACTTGTAATACATATTCTAACACGAAGTAACATGTGTCATATATGGCATAATATAAATTAGTTTGAGTATATCTCACACAATTGTCACATAGTTTTTAAGTTCAAGATTAAGTGTCTACTTGTTTACAGTTAAAGTTTGAAGACATATATAATAGCTGAAGCCAAGTTAAATGACATGTTCATATATATATTTATATAGACAGGGAAGGCGGCGGCGGCGGGGTTGGGGGGGGGGGGCAATAAAAAATTGATCCGCTCCAAAAAGTTGAGTATTTCAGTTCAGTTTGCATTTACAACCTTCAATTTTGGGTATGAATAAGTAGGTACATATACTTGTAATATATATTCTAACACGATATAGCATGTGTCCTATATGGCATAACATAAATTAGTTTGAGTATATTTCACACAAATTGTCATATAATTTTTAAATTCAAGTTTAAATATCTACTTATTTATACTAAAATTAAAAATGGAGGACATATATACTAGTTGAGTTCAAATTAAATAACACGTTCATATATATGTTTATCTCTTATTCTGCATTATCTACATTGATAAATAAATTTTGGTTATCACTAATATGAAATGTTATTTAAGTTATATAATATAAATACTATGATTTTAAAGAAGTGTATATAAATTTCTTTTGATACTGTAAAGATAGAGAAGACATTTAGAAAGTTAATTAGGCAAAAAAGGGAGAGAATCACGATTTTTCAAACTTGAGGGGGGGAATTTAATATTTAAAGTAAAGTTATGGATATAAATAATTTCCACCTGATATCCACATCTCACCTGATTTTTTTTTATTAATTTAATTTATAATTTATTGTACTATATGATATATAAAAACATACTTTAAACTTTAAACGACTACGTGTAATTTGAAATTTAGATTACGGGGTTGTTTAGCATGCAACAAATCCCTCTACCCGACCACATAATATTATTGTGTTCTTTGGGATTCAACAATTATTGACGTGGTGAGAATTAAACTTTATTTTGTTAGCGGATCTAGAATCTAAGGTTGTGGGTGCTCTGAAAGTGGTGGAGTGAAAAGTATAAAAAATACATGTTAACAATGAGATTCGAACTCAAACTCAACAATACTAAAATAGCCTTAAGCACCCACCCAAGAGCCAATGGGTCAATTAGATTATTTATTCATTGGGTGCTCTATGTTAATTTTATACAAATACCTCTTAATTTCTACATAAATATATATATTTCGAGACGAGGTTAATGGGTGCTCGAGCACCCGACAGACTCCATGTGGGTGCGCCCCTGATAGCGGGTGACACGTCGTGTCACGCCCCGAGCCTACACCCTGGGATGGACTGGCACTCGAGAACCATTGTTGGCCCCAAGCGAACGCTTGGCCTGACGTACTTACTCAGCGGAAGACTTAAAGAATTATTACAAGAATCAAATGCATTTGTAAAACAACTAGCTGGAATAAACTTAGAACGTTTAAAGATAAACATTCAAACTAGCCATAATTGGCAACTCAAGTCTTATAGCAGAACATCTGAAATACAAGACTAAAGAACTGTGACTACTCGTCTATGAAGCCTCTAAAACAAACAGGGATGTCAGGACAAGACCCCCGATCATCCTAACAACTGAAATACTAGAAAGCAAAGTAAAAGGAGTCCTCCGGAAAGCAAAGAGGCTCACCAACTGACTTCGAGTCCTCAACTAGATCAACAAAATAGCTGGATGCTGATCCTGGTTACCTGTCTCTACATCATAAAACGATGTAGACCAAATGACATCAATACATTAAATGTACGAGTATGCGAGGGGAATACTAAACAAGACATAAGCTTGAAAGGAATCTGAAAAGAACACTTACCTTGACTTTACTCAACTCATGAATAGCTCAACTCAAATGCAAAGTAAAACAACAATAATAGTGTAGTTATACAAAGCATTTAAAATAGTAGTAGCAACTCAATTTGTTGAAGAAATGCAATAACAACTCAGTTTACATATAAAGTAAAATAATACTGTGAGAATTTCTCTAACCAACAACCACCACTATGAGCCTAAGTGGTGATACAACGTCTTGCCCACGCTGCTAGAACTGTCCCATACTTTATCGTCATAAAGAACGCCTTAACTAAGTGGATCCACTAGTCTATGCTAAAAAACACCAAGGATTCATCTAAAAAGTATGATCCTTTTCTACCCATGATGGCTACATGGTTTATGGAGACTTGAGTTATTATGAACTCGCGTCCCCATATCGGTGCTCAATACTACTCCCAAAATATACTCAGCTCATATGTTTTTAAAACAAAAACTCTTTCTTTGGTTTGAGATAATAACTCAAAACTTAGCTTAAAAGCTCTCTTGGAAATCAGTGTTTCCTTTCTTGCTCAAATGTGAAAACATTTTAACTCTTGGGAATACTTAGTTCCCGTATAATCTTTGAAGAAATGAACTTTACTTTTACTCTTTACTCAACTCAAAACTTAAGTCTGAAAACGACGTTAAAACGTTTGTAAAAGACTTTTGAAAAACTCTATGAACTTTTCTTGACTTGATTCTTAACTTCTTAACTTTCCTTGAATTGAATTATGGATTCAAGGTTCATGATATCATGTTTATGGATGATTTCATGATGTTTAGACGTACCTTAGAGTGTTGGAATCAATTAGGAAACATAGGTACATTGCTAAGGAACTAGTACGGAAAGATGGGGGAAGAGTGGGAAGAACTGGCGTCCCTAGCGCTCAGAGCGACGTGGAGCGCCAGACGGAAAACTTCAAAAGCAAGGGTGGGGCGCTTTGTCTTGCGCGGTGCCCCAAGACCCGAACTTCAGAGCCTCTGTTGAGGCGGCGCCCCAGGCCCCTGCCCAGGTAAGTCCCGACTTTTCTTGCTCGTTTTTCAACTCTAAATCCCCTAAATCAACTTGATTTTTTCCCCAAACATTTAGAATCGACTATACCTTAAATATATGCAAGATTCAACTCGAAATCACACCTAAAAACATGAATCAACCTCAAGAAACTTCAACAACAAGAACCCACAAGATTTCAAACGAATTTCATCAAGAACTCATAAGATTTGCTTTCAAAACAATATAACTTCGATGAATTGAATCATGATTGGCGCGTAGGTGAACTAACCCAACGTTATGTGATCTCACAT
Source organism: Solanum okadae (assembly GCA_036553675.1). Taxonomy (NCBI): domain Eukaryota; kingdom Viridiplantae; phylum Streptophyta; class Magnoliopsida; order Solanales; family Solanaceae; genus Solanum; species Solanum okadae. Next base: position 15,435,300 of record CM071682.1, read on the forward strand.
ACCTCCTAGGGATCACCCCTTGATGAAATCCACAAGCGATTCTTGAAGAACTTGGCGATTCTTGCTCCTTCTCCTCTTTTCTCCTATTCTTTTCTCTTCCCTCGAAACCCTAACTTAGTTTAGACCCCAAATAAACTCCTAAAAACGAAATAAAATAATTGGGTAAGGAAAAGACTAAACTACCCTTTCCAAAATCCGAATTAGACTTTCCTTATTTGAACATCCCAACTTCAAATAGGCATATCTCACTCATACGAACTCGAAATCGCCCGACCTCGGCAGCGTTGGAAAGATAATCCTAAGATCTTTACTACGGTATATGAAAGCACACCTAACTCATCCTGATCTAGGAGTTATGGTCGTTTGAAGTTGACCTAAAACTCATTCTTAACTTAACTTAAACAAATTTCCAGATATTTCATTCTTTCCAAAAACGACTATTTCTAATTCTAGCTCTTTCTAGTTCTTTCAAATAACGAGGTGTTACAATATCTCCCCCTTGGTGATATTCGTCCTAGAATGATATTACTCTTACTAGGCTAATGGTGTAACAACTATCATTCAGTTCAAACACCCAACAAGCAAATCTAACACATCAAGTATATAAATTAAAGGGTACTCTTCCCAAGTAGCTTCCTCAACAAACTGATTCCTCCAAAGGACTTTGACTGACGCTACTTCCTTGGTTCTCAACTTGCGAACCAGACGGTCTAAAATCTGAACCGGAATCTCCTCATAGGATAAGTTATCCTTGATACCAATATCTTCAGTTGGTATGATAAGTAAAAGATCTCCCATGCATTTCTTCAGCATGGAAATATGAAATACCAGATGAACCGCTGCTAACTCTTGAGGTAGCTCTAACTCATAAGCTACATTACCAACCCTTTTGGATATTCTGTAAGGGCCAATATATCGGGGACTAAGCTTCCCCTTCTTACCAAATCTCATAACACCCTTCATGGGTGAAACTTTCAAGTATACCCAATCATCTACTTCAAACTCTAACTCCATTCTCCTAACATCAGTGTAGGATTTCTGATGACTTTGCGCTGTTTTCAACCTCTCTTGAATGAATTTCACTTTCTCCATAGCTTGATGAACTAAGTCTGATCCTATCAACCCAACTTCACCAACTTCAAACCATCTGATAGGAGATATGCATCTTCTCCCATAAAGAGCTTCATAAGGAGACATTTGGATGCTAAAGTGGTAACTATTGTTGTAAGCGAACTCAATGAGAGGTAGTTGATCATCCCAATTCCTCTTGAAATCCATCACACAAGCCCTCAACAAATCCTCTACTGTTTAAATAGTGCGCTTTTCTTAACCATCTGTCTGAGGATGAAAAATAGTACTTAAGTTCACCTTTAAACCCAAGCCTTTCTGAGAAGATTTCCAGAACTGTGCAGTAAATTGTGCACCTCTATCTGAAATAATCAAAACTGGCACCCCATGAAGTCTAACCACCTCTTGAATATATAACTTAGCATAATCTTCTGCTGAATGGGTAGTCTTTACCAGCAATAAGTGGGCTAATTTTGTCATTCTATCAACAATCACCCAAATAGAATCATGGTGCCTGTGAGACCTTGGTAAACCTGTGATGAAGTCCATATTGTTCATCTCCCACTTCCATTCCAGAAGTTCTATATTTTGAGCCATACCACCCAACCTTATGTGCTCTACTTTAACTTGTTAGCAATTCGGGCACTTAGCAATAAACTCTGCAATGCCCTTCTTCATACTACTCCACCAATAAACCTTTCTCAAATCACAATACATCTTTGTGGAACCCGGATAGATAGAATAACTGGAGCTATGAGCTTCCTCCATGATCCTCTCTTGGAGTTCATACATCCTTGGTACACACAACCTACCTTGATACCTTAATACGCCATCTCCCCCTTGTTCAAAAGTCAATACTTTTTACTTGTGAACATTTGCCTTCAATTCAAGCAAAATAGGATCTTGGTCTTGCTTTTCTTTCACTTTTGACACTAAGGATGATTCAGCTCCATTCATCACCACTACTCCTCCTTTAGTGGAATCGATTAGACGAACTCCCAATCGTGCAAGCCTATGCACATATTTTGCTAACTCTCTCTTTTCTTCCTCAACATGGGCGGTACTACCCATAAACAACCTACTCAAGGCATCAACAACCACATTAGCCTTACCTGGGTGATAAATAATACTCATGTAATAATCCTTGAGTAACTCTAACCACCTTTGTTGTCTCAGATTAAGCTCTTTTTGAGTAAACACATACTGAAAACTTTTGTGATCGATGAACACGTCCACATGAATACCATACAGATTGTGGCGCAATATTTTCAAAGCAAAAACTACGGCAGCTAATTCTAGATCATGGGTTGGGTAATTCTTCTCATAAGCTTTCAACTGTCTGGAGGCATAAGCTATAACTTTGCCATTCTGCATTAACACACAACCCAAACCAACTCTAGACGCATCACAATATACAACAAAGCCTTACGTGCCTTCTGGTAAGGTCAATATTGGGGCAGTAGTCAACCTCTTTTCAATTCCTGAAAGCTTTTCTCACAAGCTTCAGACCATTGAAATTTCACTATTTTCTGAGTCAACTTGGTCAAAGGGGATGAAATAGATGAGAACACCTCTACGAACCTTCTATAATATCCAGCCAACCCCAAGAAACTTCTAATATCAATTGGAGATATGGGTCTAGGCCAATTCTGCACTGCCTCTATCTTCTGAGTATCAACTTTAATTCTCTATCCAGACACAACGTGGCCTAAAAAGGCCACAAACTCATGCCAAAACTCACACTTAGAGAACTTGGCATATAACTCTATATCCTTTAAAGTTTGGAGAACTATTTTGAGATGACTAGCATGATCTTCTTTATTCCTTGAATAGATTAGTATGTCATCAATGAATACAATAACAAACATATCTAAATAAGGTTTGAATACTCTATTCATAAGGTCCATGAATGATGAAGGTGCATTGGTCAAACAAAAAGACATGACTAGGAACTCATAATGACCATAAAGGGTCCTGAATGCTGTCTTTGGAATATCACATTCCCTTACTCTCAACTGATGGTAGCCTAATCTGAGGTCTAGAGAAACAGGTAGCACCCTGAAGCTGATTGAAAAGATCATCAATTCTAGGAAGAGGAAACTTATTCTTGAAGGTAACCTTGTTCAACTGGCGGTAATCTATACACATCCTAAGGGAACCATATTTCTTTCTTACAAATAAGATCGGAGCACCGCAAGGTGAGACACTTGGTCGAATGAAACCTTTATGTAGGAGGTCTTTCAACTACTCATTCAACTCTTTTAACTCTGCTGATGCCATTATGTATGGCGGAATAGATCTAGGACGAATATCTGGAAGAGTGTCTATACCGAAGTCTATTTCTCTCTCAGGAGAGACTCCGAGAAGATCATCAGGAAAAACTTCTGGAAATTTTTTTACTACTGAAACTGACTGAATATGAGGTATCTCAACACTAAAGTCATTAGTTCAGACTAAGTGATAGACACACCCCTTGAAAACTAACTTCCTCTCCTTAAGGTACGAAATGAAATGACCCTTAGGCACTGCTGAACTGCTACTCCACTCTATAACTAGCTCATTAGGAATTTGGAACCTAAAAACTCGAGTTCTACAATCAATGGAGGCATAACAGGCATGAAGTCAGTCCATACCAAGAATGACATCAAAATCTACCATGTCTAACTCAATTAAATTAGCCATGGTGTTTTTGTGATTGATAGAAATGACACAATCACGATAGACTCGCTCAGCTAGAATAGACTCCCCAACATGTGTAGAAACATAAAAGGGTTCACAAAGTTTCTCAGGAAGAACATCAAAATTATTTGCAACATAAGGAGTCACAAAAGATAAACTTGCTCCTGGGTCTAGCAAAACATAAACATCAAGAGTAAAGACTTTAATCATACTAGTGACAACATCTGGAGAATTCTCTTGCTCTTGACGACTAGTGATTGTATAAAGGTGGTTTGCTCCTCCGCTAGTACCAGAAGTAGCTCCTCTAGGTGCAACCCTGTCTGTTGGAGCAACTGATGAAGATTGGGCTCTAATTCCCTGATTTCCATTACCTTGTTGGTTCTTAGGGCACTCTTTCATGAAGTGGCCCTCTTGTCCACACTTGAAACAACATGTGGAGCCATCGCGACACTTACCTGGGTGAGTCCTTCAACACTTAGCACATGCAGGAGCCCAGTTTCCTCCTTGTGCCACACTATCCTAAGACTGTGTAGGTCTAGCTGTGAAGTTCTGTGAATTCTCACCATTGTACTCATATTTGTTTCTGGGTGCAGGTGAACTAGCAGATGATGGAGTAGGCCCCTTTTGATTTTGTTAGAAAGAAGACCGGTTCACATTGTTTCTTTGTTGCCCAGACTCATTCCATGTCTTCGCTTTCTTGTTTCTGAACTCCTCTCTATCCCTCAGCTTCTCTTCCTCAACCTGCTGAACATAGACCATCAACCATGCTATATCCATGTCCCTAATTAGCATGGCTACCTTGCCCTCTTTGCTTGATAGACGGGACAACCCATCAACAAAAAAAACCCATCCTGCTTCTCATATCCGCAACCATCTCCGAAGCATATCGGGAAAGTTGGGTGAACTTCAAGCTGTACTTATGAACACTTAGTGAATCTTGCTTAAGGGTGAGAAACTATCGTACCTTGGCCTCTTTAAGTTCTCGGGGAAAGAAACGCCCCAAGAAAGCCTCCTCAAAACAAGCCCAACTCGCAGGTGGTGCTCCCTCACCTCTACCCTTCTTCTACTGGTCAAACCAAGTCCTAGTAACATTCTTCAGTTGATATGCAGCTAATTCAACTTGCTCAACATCGGCAACATACATGACCTCAAATACCTTTTGCAATTCCTCAACAAAATTCTATGGATCCTCAGTAGTGCTTGAACCAGTGAAACTTGGAGGATTCATCCTCAAGAACTCTCGGATCCTCGAAGTATCAGCCACTTCCTCTCTAGCTCCTCTTTGTTGGCCAACCTGGTTAGTCACAACTTGACTTAAATTTTGAATCGCTTCCCTGAACTCAACATTCATGACTTCTCCTTGGGGTTGCACTTCAGGTGCATTAGATACCCCTTGCTCCTCAACGTTCCTCCTAGTAGTACGACCTCAGACAACTCTTCATGGAGGTATGATTAACTAAAAATATGCGCAAGCATGAATTATAAGAAACTTTCTAGTGATCAAACTCTAACACACGAAATGAGTGTAAAAGAAATGAGGTAATTTTCCAAAGTGTTGCAGCCTCGTAATTAAAGATGTGGCGCACTTCACAACGATAACTAGGACTCTACATACATGAATTTATAGACTCCCTAGGACTCTTGAACTTTGGGCTATAATACCAAACTTGTAAAGCCCCGAGCCTATACCCTGTGCGGGACAGATACTCGAGAACCATTGTTGGCCCTAAGAGAACCCTTGGTCTGGCTTACTTACTCAACGGAAGACTTAAAGCATTATTACAAGAATCAAATGCATTTGTAAAACAACTAGCTAGAATAAACTTAGAACATTTAAAGATAAACATTCAAACTAGCAATAATTGGCAACTCAAGTCTTATAGTAAAACATCTGAAATACAGGACTAAAGAACCGTGACTACTCGTCTATCAAGCCTCTAAAACAAATAAGTATGTCGGGACAAGACTCCTGATCATCCTAACAACTGAAATACTAGAAAGCAAAGTAAAAGGAGTCCTCTAAAAAGCAAAGAGGCTCACCAGCTGACTCTGAGTCCTCAACTGGATCAACGAGGCGCTGGATGCTGATCCTGGTTACCTGTGTCTGCATCATAAAATGATGTAGGTCAAATGATATTAGTACATTAAATGTACGAGTATGTGAAGGGAATACTAAACAAGACATAAGCTTGAAATGAATCTAAAAAGAACACTTACCTTGGCTTTACTCAACTCATGAATAGCTCAACTCAAATGCAAAGTAAAACAACAATAATAGTGCAGTTATACAAAGCATTTAAAACAATAGTAGCAACTCAATTTGTTAAAGATATTAAATAACAACTCAGTTTACATGTAAAGTAATATAATACTGTGGGAGTTTCTCTAACCGTCAACCACCACTATAAGCCTAAGTGGTGATACAACGTCTTGCCCACGCTACCAGAACTGTCCTATAATTTGTCTTCATATAGAACACCTTAACTAAGTGGATCCACTAGTCTATGCTAAAAAAAAACGAAGGAATCATCTAAAAAGTATGATCCTTTTCTACCCATGATGGCTACATGGTTTATGGAGACTTGAGTTATTATGAACTCGCGTCCCCATATCGGTGCTCAATACTACTCCCAAAATATATACTCAGCTCATATTTTTTTAAAGAAAAAACTCTTTCTTTGATTGGAGATAATTACTCAAAACTTAGCTTAAAAGCTCTCTTGGGAATCAGTGTTTCCTTTCTTGCTCAAATGTGAAAAACATTTTAACTCTTGGGAATACTTAGTTCTCGAATAATCTTTCAAGAAATGAAATTTATTTTTACTCTTTACTCAACTCAAAACTTAAGTCTTAAAACAAAGTGAAAATGTTTGTAAAAGACCTTTGAAAAACTCTATGAACTTTTATTAACTTGATTCTTGACTTCTTAACTTGTCTCTTAACTTTCCTTGAATTGAACTATGGATTCAAGGTTCCTGATCTCATGTTTATAGATGATTTCATGATGTTTAGACGTACCTTAGAGTGTTGAAATCAATTAGGAAATATAGGTACGTTGCTAAGAAACTAGTACGGAAAGATGGGAGAAAAATGGGAAGAACTGGCGTCCCTGGCGCTCAGAATGAGATGGAGTGCCAGAGGGAAAACTTCAGAAGCAAGGGTGTAGAGCTTTGGCTGGCGCGGTGCCCCAAGACCCAAACTTCAGTGCTTCTGTTGAGGCGCTCTAGCTGGGGAGGCACCCCAGTCCCCTGCCCATGTAAGTCCCGACTTTTCTTGCTCGTTTTTCAACTTTAAACCCCCTAAATCAACTTGGTTCTTTCCCCAAACACTTAGATCGACTATACCTTTAATATATGCAAGATTCAACTCGAAATCATACCTAAAATCATGAATCAACCTCGAGAACCCACAAGATTTCAAACCAATTTCATCAAGAACCCATAAGATTTACTTTCAAAACTATGTAACTTCGCTGAATTGAATCATGATTGGCGCGTGGGTGGACTAACCCAACGCTATGTGATCTCACATACCTCATAGGGATCACCCCTTGACGAAATCCACAAGCGATTCTTGAAGAACTTGACGATTCTTGCTCCTTCTCCTCTTCTTTTCTCTTCCCTCAAAACCCCAACTTAGTTTTTCAAAAGCGTAAACTGACCAAGTTCAGTTTAGAACCCAAATAAACTCCTAAAAATGAAATAAAATAATTGGGTAAGGAAAAGACTACACTACCCTTCCAAAATCTGTATTAGACTTTCCTTATTTGAACATCGCAACCTCAAATAGGCATATCTCACTCATACAAACTCGGAATCGTGCGAACTTGGTGGGTTGGAAAGATAATCCCAAGATCTTTCCTAAGGTATATGGAATCACACCTAAATCATCGTGATATAGGATTTATGGTTGTTTGAAGTTGATCCAAAACTCATTCTTAACTTAACTTGAACAAACTTCCAGATTTTTCATTCCTTCCAAAACTGACTATTTCTAATTCTAGCTCTTTCTAGTTCTTTCAAATAGTGAGGTGTTACACGTCGTTATAATAGATGATCCCTCTATGCCGCCGCCGCCGCTATAGCAGGGTTAGTCGCAATTTTATGTAGAAGCTTTTAAACCGTTAGTATTTGACAATTTTGTTTTGGGGAAGAGCAAGGGTGACCTAGGGTGAGAGTTTTTCCATGTTTTTCAATGGTAAAGGTAAGTTAATTACTCGCCTAATTTAGAAATTTGATTCTTGGACATTAGAAACTATTGTGGTTATCTTATGAGAGAGTTTTGTTGGATTTAATGGTGGATAAACCTTTATTCGGGTATGGATCCTCATGAGAATGGCCTAGGATTTAAGATCTGAGCATAATCTAGGTAAAAGGTAAGGACTTCATTGTATTTCGTGATGCTTCTCATTTTGGGTTGGGTGGTGTTAATGCAGGATAAGAGTGTGATAGCCTATGTTTCAAGGAAATTGAAGCTTTATAAAAGGAACTATCTAACACATGATTTGGAGTTAGCAGTGCGTGGTACTTGTTGCACTCAAGATCTAGAGACATTATCTTTATGGTGTCAAGTGCGAGGTATTCACTGATCATCATATCCTGCAACATGTGCTCACACAGAAAGATTTGAATCTGAGATAGAAAAGGTGGATGGAATTTTTTAAAGACTATAATGTGATGATAAAATACCATTTAGGTAAGGCCGATGTGATTGTAGATGCATTGAGTACAATTATCATGGGTAATTTGGCTTACTTGAGCGATCTTTTTCTAGGGAGATTCAAACTCTAGCATCTGAATTCATGCAATTGGGAATTTTAGATAAGGGTGGAGTGTTGTCCAACATCGAAATTAAACCACCTTTCTTGATGAGATCAAATTTGAGAAATTTTAGGATGAGAAATTGAGCAAGATTCGGGACAAGGTGGTATCTAGTGAGACCCCAGAGGCCACACTTGATGTTGGTCGGGTGCTATGTTTTAGAGGACGGGTGATGTGAAACCTCTGGTTCTTGACTTGGTGAGGAAAGCCCAGGAAAAGGTAAGGGGATTCCAAACCAAGCTATTGGCAGCTCAGAGCATGCAAAAGGAATATGCAGATTGCAAGGTAAGAGACATGATGTTTCAGGTTGGTAAGAATTATTTATTGAAGGTGTAACAAATGAAAGGGGTATTGCGGTTTGGTGAGAAAGGTAAGGTTAATCCTCGTTATATTGGTCCATTTGAGGTTCTTGGCAGTGTGGAGTTAGTAGTACAGGTTAGCCTTGCAACCCAACTTTTCTATAGTTCACAAATTTTCCATGTGTTCATGCTGAAGAAGTACCATGGGGATAGAGATTATATAATCAAGTGGAACTCGATATAGATAGACAAGGATATAAAGTACAAATGAGAGTTGGTTGTTATTCCTGATGAGGATGTCTGAAAGTTGAGGACAAACAAAATCAGACCCGTGAAGGTTTAGTGGAACCATCGCCTAGTTGAGGAAGCCATTTGGAAAACCGATAGGTACATGCAGGACAAGTGCCCTCACTTGTTCGAGGATCCAGGTACTACTTTCTTCTTGACTTAGCTAGATTTTCTTTTTTTGACAACTCTATGATGAGCGATGGGTAAATTGATATCTATTTTAACGACCCATTCCATCGTTACATGTGAACTAAGTGTAAAAGAAACTAGGCCAGGACACTTTTGGAGTGGTGAGCTAAAATTTTCAAACTAGGCTAGACTCAGATGAAATCTAAGAAAGGTGAGGTTTAGAAAAATCCGAGAAAGAATTGGATAAAATATCTAAGCTTGAGCTGATTTTCTATTATTTAAAATATTAAGGAGTTGGTGGGGCTTTTCATAATCGAATTTGGGCAAGTATAAATCCCGATATTAAACTTGGTGTTAATGGGTTGGTTTTGAAAGTCAAGGTATGAATGTTTGTTGTAAAATGGGGATTTTTAGGGAGATTTCTAAGTTTTTGTCCCATACAAGCCGCTACAGCAGGTGACACGCCGCTATAGGGGAGAAATAAATTCCTTCTATACGAGGTGATCCTGCTATGGCAACACCGCTATAGCGGGTTGGGGCTGTTATAGTGAGGTTAGCTACAATTTTATGCAGAAACTTTACAAAACTCCCCATTGTTTAGCAATTTCGTTTTAGGGAAGAGCAAGGACGACCTAGGGTAAATTTTCTTTGTTTTCAATCGCTTTCATCGATATATGTAATTTAATTACTCCCCCTAACTTAGTAATTGATTCTTAGACCTTAGAATCTATGGTGGTTATCTCATGGAGGGTTTTTGTAGGATTTAATGATAGAAAACCTTGGTTTGGGTAATGATGATCATGGGGATGACCCGAAATTTAGGATTTGAGTATAAATCGGGTATAATTAGGCCATGAGAGAATAATTTTGTGTTATATTATTATTTGTAGACTAAGAACAAGCCAAGATTCATAATAAGGGGAAGACTCAGGTCCAAGCTTTCAAAAATTGATTTGAGGTTGGTGATAGTTATTTATTTATCATTTATGTTATATGTACTTGTTAATTGCTTCGTTACTACTGCATGTATGATGTATGGTTAAGGAATGAAAGGAGCATGAATTGAAATGTTAATTGTTGTCAATCACATGCAATGTATGTGTTTACTTGTGTGTATAAGTGTGATTGCAATTCATTATGAATGTGATGTGTGATTGATGATTGGCTCGGGTACCATGTTTCGAATATGATATTTCCATGGTTGGATCGGGTACTACGTCTGGTACATACTAATGGTTGGCTCAAATACTACGCTTGGTATCCATTTATGGTTGGCTTAGGTACCACACTAGTACATACAAATGGTTGGCTTGGGTACTATGCCTAGTACATTAACTGTTCGTGTGTGGGTTCCATAAGTGAGTCGATCGGGTTGACTTGTTATGATGTGGTTGTTCATGTTTATTATTCATATTAACTAATGGTGAGGGCTGAGAGTCGGTGTTATGTTCATAATTGTGGTTATAATTGTATGTTATCTGTTTTTACTAAGTTGTGGTTGCCTGTTCATATTCTATATGCTGGAACTAGTCGATGATCCTATCATTACACTATGAATTTTGTGTACTGATATTGCACTTGCTCTTTTTTTGTTGAGTACATGACATATTTCAGCGGTTGCTTCTTGATCTCAACTGTGATCCTTGCATTAACTGATTCAAGGGTGAGATGTTTATTTTGCGCTGTCATGGATTCATCTTGTTTTTCCTAGTCCATTTTTTGGACTGAGACTCTCTTTAATTCTTTGTTTTGGGGTTGCATCGATATATTCTAGACTAGTAGATGTTTCGGTACAGGACTTTCAGTTCCTAGGAGCTTTCTTCCGCAAATGTTTGATGATAATGACTTGTGCTTTATGAAACTTAATTTTGAAATTATAAAAGTTTGTCTTTGAATTGAAAACAAGTTATTTTTTGTTCTTGAATGGACATGGACTGTGTGATAATAGTTAGTTGGTTCTTCCACCAGAGGTTAGTATAGGTTTCACTCACATCAGATCGGAATCGTGACAATAGTCCTGAAATTCTATTCAATCACATCAGCATAAGTAAGCTTAAAGAACAATGAACCAAAAAAAAGAAATTTCAATCTCGAGTCTTGATTGAAAAAATGGGGAAAAAAGGAACAACCTGTAGTTCGTTGCAAAATATGGCAAACAAAAGAAACAATATTAAAATGGAGTTTGTTGCAAGCCTACTCCTTTAATTTTATTTTATTTTAAAAATAATTAAAAAAATAAACGGACGTTAATGACCAACAATGACAAAAATTGGGGTTCGCCTAATAGCTGGGAACAACCCGTTTGGTGCAATGAGATGAAAAATGTGTCTTGTAGCGCCGGACTCTATTATTTTTTATAACCTTTATGTACAATTAATGTACTTGTACCAACAAAAGTTGTGTTGGAATAGTAAATATTTATTTAATTTTAATTAGAGATTTCGAGTTTTTTATATAGAGAGTTGTCTTTGTTAAAAAGCGTTTTATTTTTTTATGTGAACTTTTAGACGTAGATTTAAATTTAATCGAGCTTCAATATGAATACCAAATAAAAAAAAGGTACTCTCTATGAGGATGGAGAAATTCTGTATATGCTTGTGACATTATGCCTGTCAAGTCAATCTTAGCTAGCTTGCAATCACTTTGATGCCACAAAATATCCAATCAACTCTCTCTTTTGTCATCTTTTTAATTACTTTATTTGTTTCCTTGAGCATAATTAAAAGATTAAGAAAGTAGAAGAGAAAAAGGTTACTACAATGTGAAACACCTAAATATATTATTTTATTAATTATTAAAGAAGAAGGTTGGCCAACCAACTTTCTTATCTCACTTGTTTCTCTAGCAATTGGATTATTTTACCATTAATATTCTAAATAAAGATGGTAAAGCAACATTCAAAATAATTAATTAGTTGGTTGCGTCTACAAGTTTTATTGGGCAACAGAAGAAATAAAGACTATATTTTTAGTATTATAATATATAGTATTATTAAAAAGTTACAAAACATCGTCAGAAATTAAGTTAAGATGAAAATTTCTTTCCAATGAGAAGACAAATTTTTTATAGCACATAAACTACGTTTTACCTAGTTCATCAAACGATGAAACTCATATTAGACGGTACATCAACTATTTCATTGCACATTTAAATGTCTCACTAAAACCAATCAAGCATATATATATATATATATATATATACACACACACGATATTGGAGTCTGTGCCAACACGAGCTCAATATATGGTACTCACTTTGTTTCAATTTATGTGACACAAATGAAATTTGGAGAGTTAATTAAAAACAAAAAAAATATGATTTGTAGATATTCAAGTTATTAATTATTGTGATTTATAGTACTTTTTACATAATTTTCAAATAATATATGTTACTCTTTTTGTCCCAATATATGTAACACCGATAGAAGTTCGAGAGTCAACCAAAATTTTCACGTTTTTTTTTATATATTTTAAGTTGTGAATTATTGTGATTTATAATACTTTTTACGTTATTTTCAAATAACATATGTTAATCCCTTTATCTCAATTTATGTGACACTGATGAAATTTTGAGAGTCAACCGAACTTTTTATATGTCATTTAAAATTTTGAGTTGTTAATTATTGTGTGTTTATAGTACTTTTTAGTCATTTCAAATATTATATGTTACTTTTTAGTCATTTCCTAATTTATGGGAGCATTGGTAGAATTTTGAAAGTCAATCAATCTTATATATATACTAGTAAAGAAAGCCCGGGCAGCATTAATAAAGTTATATTGTTACTCTCTCCGTCCCATATTAGATGAGAATCTTAGTAAAAATATTTTTTTCATATTATTTGAGCACTTATTAAATTAGGATAGAATTAATTAACTCTTTTCCATTTTACCCCTACAATTAATATGACCATTCCTATATTGTATGTGTATTTTTTGTAACTCATTTTAATGTGCATTGATATAAACAAAGGGCAAAATGGTGAAGTCTTCCAATGTATTAATGATTTCTTAATCACCGTGTAAAGTTGGAAGTGCCCATCTAATATGGGACGGAGGGAGTATAGTTTATGTATTGTTATAAAATTAGTAAAGATTGTTATAATATATTTTGCTCATAAGTGAGCTAATATAGAAACTTATTTGTCATTTGTCTTTTTAATTTCAATTTTAAATAGCAAATAAATGTAGCGATAAGATTGAGGGTAGAAATGAAGCATATCTTTCTAAATTTAAGTAAAAATAAACAGAGTAGAAGTAACATTAGGGTTATCGATAGGACGATTCATTCGGTTATTTTAAAAAAAAATTATATCATTCAATTTTTCGGCTATTTTATAATGTATAACCAAAATTAAAATTTTAAAATCATCCCAATCCTAATTTATGTGACACAAGCAGTACAAAAATTAGTCTTTTTTTTGTTGTCTTGTAGATATTTTAAGTTATTATTTATTGTAAATTATAGTACTTTTTATTAAAGTTTTTAATAACATATGTTACTTTTTATGTTTGAGAGTTAAATCAACTTTTTTTTACATGTCTTTTAATTTTATATGTGTTTTGTCCTTTTCCATTTTCAAAAACTAATACTCTCTCCATTTTATTTTATATGTCATTTCTTTTTATAAATATATTGGTTATTCCCTCTTCTTATTGGAACACATGTTGACTTGTGGTGCTTGGTTATTCCCCTTCTTATATAGTAATATATATATTGAAAAAGAAAAATAAGACAAAAATTAAAACAGAAAAAAAGTACAAAATGATCAAATTACCTGTTTAGGAAGCAGGCATGTTGATGACCACCTACCTGCTTCCTAGACTCTTATATTAATATTAATAGAAGTCAAATAAAGTAAAGTAATATTCTACGATATAAGACACCACAAGCCCAAACGAGCCAAAGCTCGTTGACGATGTGTCTGCTTGAGTTATGTGCTTGTAGTGGATCTTTCATTATTTTTTTCATTATAATTTTATTTTATCTTACTTTACTTTTTAATATGTTATACGTTTGAAAATTATCTTTAAAATATTATAAATTACATTAGTTAACAACTTAAAATATTAATTTTATATTTAAAAATTACGTAAATATTAAAGGACTATAAATCACAATATAACAATTTGAAATATCTAAAATATATAATAAATAATTTAGATTGGATCTCCAAATTCCATTTACACCACATAAATTGGGACGGGGGGGGGGGGGTGGAGAAACACATATTATTTGAAAATGACGTATAAATTACTCTAACACACAATAATTAAAATTTTCAATTATTTTCAAAAACATATAAAAAATTAATTGAAGTTCTAAATTCCATCTATATTGCATAAATTGGGACAAAGACAATAACATATGTTGGACACTTATTGACTCAGACTCCTATGTCTAGTATATCTTATATTGGAGTAATACTATGTTTGGCTTATGATCCTACTAGAGGAAATGACACGTGACACGGGCCTAATATTTTAAAAAATTGAAATTATTAATATATTTTTGTTAAACAACAAATATCAAGATAAATATGTATATTTATTTTTTATTAAAGAAAAAGAATAACTATCAATGTCTTAATTAAAGTCAAAACTCTTAATTATTTTAGGAATATATCAAGACGAAAATATTTTTCAACCTTATAATTGAAAAAAATGAATTTATATGATATTATTTTTTCACCTTTTTAGAAAAAAAATCATTATATATGTTTTAAGATCAATTACACCAAAGATATAATTCACATAATTATATACTTGACTCAAAACCAACAAAAACAAAAGACTCCAAATAAAAAAGACTCTATACGAGCATATCTCATCATTGGTCTGTGACCAATTTTTTATTCAAACACAATCTTAAAGAATCTCAAGTCAATGGTATCAACCTCTCATTTTGCCTAAAGATTCACACAAATTTGTCGAATTCATGCAAATAAATTGAAATCAAGAGATCTCAATTAACCTGAAGGATACAATGTCACTCACATAACAGAGAATCTCACACACAATAAAGGATGTCAGTTCAAGTGATTGTAGGTCATGCAAAAACACTTCCTTTCACAAATGAATTCAAGTATACACATTAACCCGCCTTGTATGTAGATCGCCACAAATGTAGATTGATAAGACTCAAAATCTCCAAGCATTTGCAGGCTTAGCTTAGGCTTAGGAAATATGTAGGGTATCATTTGGTCAAGTGACATTCTTATTTTTCTTCATTCATAGAATCTTTTCAGCACTTTTCAAATTAAAGCTTATGGTGCTTATGTTTTGGCTCAAACCTCTTTGTTTCATTGGTGCACGAACTCCCAAACTTAGTTTTTTGCCTACATTTCAACTCATTCACTTTTTTCTTCTTCCCAGAACTTAGGTGTTTACCCTATATTACAAACCATTAGTAACTAGGGAGACATTAGGGTGTCAAGATAGAGAGCTACAAAGGTTCAAGGTATGCAACACGATGGATACAAAATTTGGTTTAGGCTCGAAGAGGCTGACTAAAATCACATTATTGGAGGAGGAATTTGGGATAGATTGGCTGGTCAAAAAAGGCATAGGTTCATCTTTCAAGACAAGTCAAATCTAGAATTTCACCTTGGAACATGTTTTAGGGCAAGTTCTAGACTACATGCACATAAAAGAATGAATCAAATCCTTTCCGCACAAGACATTACAATCCAACAAACTCTCAAGCTAATCTCAAAATCAATTAACTTGAATGACTTTTGACAAACTACAATGGGGAGATCCCACTTGTAAATTATAATGCCAAATAAAAAATGTACGAACCATGATAAAAGATTGTTTTTCAATTCACTTTTTTCCATTTTTAAAACTTCTTTTTCCAATAAATCTTTTTTGGTGGTCTCTCTTGCAAGAGGTACGACACAAGACTCGATTTAAAACTAAAATTTGACATTTTCTCTTAAGAAAGTCGTATCACAATCTATCATAGGGAACGCCAACCCGATTCAACACAAAAAAAGACTCAAGAAAAAAGTAGAATAAAAGAAGAAAACAAATATTTTGCTCCTTCGAAAATAAACGCGACATATAGGAAATGTTGTAGTTTATGCAACTAACAATTATATATTTACAAAGACGAATTTATTTATGACTAGTAATATAATAGAGAAGTATAAGACTAACCCGGCTAACAATCAAGAAGAATATCTCATACGCCTAACATGGCATAGTTTAACATTCTTAAAAGAAAAGTAAAATCAACTGTCACATAGTCACGAAAATTAAAAATTAAAAATTAACACACAACAACCAAATTAACACACAAATAACCTCAAATGACCCCCAAACTTAAAGTTAGCATTGTCTCCAATGCTCTTGTAATAAAATTGGAAGGGGGAAAACACTTAGTGGATCATTGGACCTCTTCTTCTTCATCACCCACCCCCATTTCATCATCGTGTTGCTCGAACAACACGCTAGACTAAACTTCATCTCCTTGTGAGTGATTGTCCTAACGGATACCTCCATGGCTTGTTACATCTTTGTTATCTTCTCATTAGCTCCCTTCTTTGCGATCCCCATACTCCACATCAAAACATCTATTACTCCAAGGGTGTTTTTCATAGTTTTCATACCTCAACCAACATAGACATTTCACTATCCTGTATCAGAGCTTTCCCTTATAAGTCTCTCATGTCAGTTTGCAAAATAGTGACAGCCTCTTTGCACACGTTATTTACACTGTTCGCCAAGCCCTTTATTACTCTTTTCGTCACAGCCATGAGCATGCCAGGTGGAGATTTTGAAAGCCTTTTCAGTTGGCACTCATTAGAATAAGTTAGTTCCATCAGTGAGTGGTAGGAACTTTGGTTTAATGATAGTTGAGAAGAAGTTCCTCCCGGATTAGTGTCTTTTCTCATTGTTGCATGTCTTGGTTCTATGGGAATTGGTCTATCCGGAGTATCATGAGGAAAATATTGGTCTCACAACATCCTAATTTTATGCTTATTGATCTTAGGTTCCTCGTAATTTCTCTTGCAATCCACATCAATCACCCTGATAGCGGGTGAAGCAACATCCAAAGGTACGTACCTCACATGGGCATGAGTAGACAATTCTCCAACTAGAATTGGGATGGGCATAGAGAGGGTCTTTTGTCGTGCTTTTCTTCGTATTTATGTCGCAACTGTTTTCCCATAGTTGATATGGACCCCGTAATTAAACAAGCGATAAGTATGTTAGCTCTATGGACTCCTTGTTCATTTTTGGAGGGAATGAGCCGAACACATATAAATTCGCTCCAGAGTGTGGCTTGGCCCACAACAATAGAGTTGGCAACCCATAGAAGTTGGCTGCTCTTGGTGGAGATTTTCTCAGTAAATGCAGTTTTTTTCCTTATCTTTTCATCCTAGAAGAGAGAGTTGATTGCCTTTGGTGTGTTGTCGATCTCCACGCCCTCACAAGAACTGAAGAAAGATTTGGAAACATTTATATAGGTCCACAAAGGCCCATCAGCTCATGCCTTACCTGAGATGAGACATAAAATTCCATGACCAATTTTGGAAAGAAGACCTATGGGGTGTTTGTGAAGGGGAATCCACTTTCTGGTGGTGAATTGTTGCATGATATTAAGGAATTCTTCCCCCAACCTAGCTATGTTGAAGCTCTTTTCCGGAGTGAAGGTGTATTTACTTTTGTAGAGAGTATACTTATCTTTCATCCACTCAACTCTGAATCGGATACACTTCACTTCATTGGCTTTATTGTGAGGAGATTTATCCTCTCTTGCCTTTACTTTTTCCTTTGCCAATGTAAGAAGAGGGTTGGCGGTCCTTCTTGTTTGATGACCCCTTTTGAGAAGTCATTGTCTTCAAAAGAAATTGTAACATAATAGAAGTGTAAAAATAATTCATCATTGAGGTTCCAAGTGAGGCCGACGATTGACTGACGACTTGTAGATGTGATATTGTAAACCATCTGTTCAAGCGCCACTTTTATCAGAAAAATGGCAACCATTTAGGCAAAAAGGCATTACAGAGGTGTTACTTTCTTGAACTCTTTCTTGATATACTTCTTTAAAAATCTTGAAACTTACTTTATTCATGAATACAATTCATATGAATACTATAACAAGGTTTTCAAGTAACCTTATCTAAAAAGGCCCATTTGGTAGAATAATCATGAACCATTAACCAAGAATCACCAATAAATATGAAATATAATAGGATCAACAATGAACAATTTGAAACAGAGAGAATTCAAAATCATAAATTTTGGAGTAAAAACCCTAGCTTTAATCTTATTAACTGAAACTGTAGATGTAGGGCGTGAGGGATAATTAGGTTCCTGACTATGATAGTATTACATACCTATAGGAGTAGAAATTAAAATAGAAGGAAGAACTCTAGATGAACTTTCTTGAATAAAACCCTAGGTTTAGCTCTTTGAGAGACTTTTGTGTCTTGAAGTTGTTGGAAGAAAATAATAAGGGATATTTGTCACGACCCAAAGTATCCCTTAGGTGTTACATGGAAAATAAGATTTCGAGAGGCGCAAAACAAGTCACTTGACATTAACATGACGTAGTAAAGTACAATTCAAGAGATATAATTGATATAAATCTCAAATCTACTAATGACATAAAAGATACCAACATAGTACATAAGAGAATACACAAAACACTATTTATATCTAACAATATCTCTACTAATCATAATGTGACTAAGACAAACTCCTAAGTCATGAACAACACCTGAAAACTGAAAAGATTGGAAATCATAAAGTGAATAATGACCTTGCCCTCTAACTATGACAACTTACCAATCAATAGTAGCAGTAACTGATCAATCACCTAAGTGCGTCCATGTGGATGAGTGTCCGATCCTATATTATGAGACAATATAGGCATAAATATGCATTTGTATGGTGAATGTACTAAGTAGGGAGAAATATGCATAAACATAAATATAATATCATAATGAGTTAGCAACGTAAATATGCAAGACCAAGTAAAGACATAGTGAAGTTTTAAAAGCCAATTCATAAAGTGTGTACAAGGTTAGTGCATCTTAAAATCATAAAGAAAGCTTTCATAAAACCTTTTTGAAGAAACATAATTCATTTGTGGTATATTTTACCGTCAATAAAAAATAAGACCATATGAGCTATGACATGAAAACCGGTGTAACCCTCACACAAAAAAGAGAGTCTACTTAGCAAGGTAGAACTACGTATCATTCATTATTTCTAAAGTAGATCCATAAGCTTAGGTCATTTAAGACATCCTACAAGGGCACGTAGTTTGAGAGAAAGAGATTACTTCTAAAGACCTGACCTCTACTAATGGGAGAGCCTCCGTTTCAAGTCCTCTTGGTGCTAAGTAAAATTCCAACGAAAAATACTATTAATCATATCAATAATACTTGGAAAGACAAAATTTAAGACTACCAGTACAATCATAAGTTCGTATAGAATAGTGTCACACCCCAAAATAGGGAGGCGTAACTGGCGCTTGATAACCTAGTTGATCGAGTTAGCCACTGAAACATACTAGCTAACCAAACTATGAGACAAAAAGATGAGGCAACACAACATCTAAAATGTGAAGCCTGAACCATGAAGGTCATGACCTGTATGACAATAACCCATACAAATAATGGTAGACAAGCCAAAAAAATAAAGATGTACTAGCTAGCCAACGAGGCCGCAACTGAAGACATACCTACTTATAGTCACATAAATATACATGCCAAGTCTATGGGCTAGAGATTAAAATTTACAAAATAAAACCAAGAATAATGTGTCCACGATAGCCTATACGAGTGACATAAGCACTGTCGGGACAAGGCCCCGACTATACCCAAACTGTATAACAAAAGTAAACATCCTCTGATAGCCTCAGGATAAGATGGAGCTTACCAACTCACAGCTGAACCTGAATCCTAGCTGGTGGGTCGATCAGAATCCCTGTCTGAACCTGCTCGCACGAAACAAAAAGCAAGAAAGTAGAATCATAAGTAGCAGCTATAAAAGGGTAATAGAGATACCATCTGAAACTGAAACTAAAATAATCTCCATGACTGACATTTAGCCTCTTACTGTTTAAATATGCATGATATGCTCGTATAATCGTATGTCGTGAATACATATATATAGATGCAAATGCATGACATACCCAACCAAATACTAGCAATGGTGGTGCTTTCCAGTAGCTAACCGACATCATATTCGCAAACTTGTGGCCATCAGTGTCTCATACGTATAAATATAGGCAATAGGCCTCATACCTCCCGATTATAACTCGGGAATATAATGCATAGCATGTCGTGTCATGAATTTATAGAACATATATGTTACTGTTGTCATGTTGCCAATCTTGGCCCGTTTGTACTCTTGTTCTCATAACCTCGTAATCATTTTTGTATGATATGTAACCATCTCATGGAACCCCATATGTTCTTCCGAATAAGCTTGAAAACTTAACTCGACTTTTTGAAAGATAACCTAACCTTGAAGATGTTCATAACAAGTTTAAGGTGATTTACTTAGTTCCTATACTTGATTCCTAGATAATTTATAAAAGAAGTATTTCAAAAATCAAGTGTTCTAATAGTTTAAACATTTAAGTTATATTTGAGAGTTTTGAAAATCGTGTTACTTTAAAGATTTTTCATCATAAACTTTAGTGGTTAAAGAAGGTTGGTTACAAATAATAAAGGTCTCCCATAATACTTTTAAGTCACATCACCCAAAGAAGAATAAGAATTCTTACATATGGACATATTATTAAGGAAACCGATAAAATGACATGTAGATGTCGAATATCCTATGTCATGCCCCGAGCCTACACCCTGGGCAGGACTGGCACTCGAGAACCATTACTAGCCCCAAGCGAACCCTTGGCTTGATTTACTTACTCATCGGAAGACTTTAAGCATTTAGAAAAGAACTCAAATGTAAGATAACTCAACTGTCTCAAACTAAACTTGTAACGACCCTAAAAATGAAATAGGAAGAACTAGAGCCTCACATGTGTATTGAAGTTGGTAACTTGATTAAATAATGTAAATTGGCTTTTTGAGTTTAGTTCAAAGAGATTTGGGGTCCGTAGATGCTGCCAGCTTTTGACATTTTAATTTTTAGTTGGGGCTTTGGGAATTAATTAGTTATTAGATTAAGGGCTTAGGGGGTCGGTTAGGAGTTAATTAAATGACTTATATAAGGTTTTAAGTCTTTTAACAAGTCATTTACTCTCTTTTCCCAAAATCAAAATCCCAAAGTCTTCCCTCTCTCTATATTTCTCCCTAACTCCAAGAAGAAGATAAAGTGGGAGCTAGAGTTGAGGATTTCATGGTGTTTCTTCTTCAATTTTCGTGGGATTCATGAAGGTTAAGGTATGGGGATCCTTTATCCTTGATTCCTTTTCCATTCAAGGAGCCAAATCAAAGTGTTTTGAAAGTTCTTCAAAAACTCAAGGAAGTCCTAATTTCGGTTCTAGCATGGGTTCTTGCATTAAATGATTTTTAATGATGATTTATGTTATTATTGATGTTTATTGATGGTTTTAAGAAAGAAAAGTCCATGAACCCATGTCTTTCCAAGTTTCCTAAATTTGGCTTATGAAGTGGGATGAATGTTTATGATTGAATGATGATGGAAAAATTCTTAGGTTGAGTTGAGTAGTTGATTTCTATTATTATCTATGTTTATCTATTGAGAATTGTTGAAGAATTGAGGAATGGTGATTGTGGCTTTGGAAAAGGGTAAGTTGTCCTAATTTCATTGTTAATGCAGAATTGATATAGAATTGTGATAGATTGATGTGTGATCCACTTATGGTGGAAGTGTTTACTTATTGAATGTATTATGATTATGGCCTTGAAGACATTATATGAGGAATTGAAGTGTTGACATGATATCATATCTGTGAATGTGATATAAAGGATTTGAATGAGAATCTAATGAAGTAAAGGTAATCATGTTGTGAATATAAATGTGTTCATGGGATCCCAAGGTGAGCTTGAATAAAGTATTATTGTATTGTGATTAAAAGTATGTTCTCTCTTAACACTTATGAATGAAGATGATGGAATGTGAAGTGCCTTATATTGTTGAATGTCATCTCTTGACTTGGTAGAATTAGGTGCTCTTATTGATAAATGAAAAGCTATGTTGAATATAAATCGATAGACTATGGCATTCCTTTCACATGTAAGTGATGAAATCTGTTTCTGAGTTGGGTAGTGTTTAGTAATTTATGCATATATTGTTCTCTAGAACTTTGTTTACAATGAATAAATATGATTTGGAAAGCTAACTCGTATACCTACAACTCTTATGTTTATGTAAAACTCTAATTTAACTGTTATGGATACGAAATATGGGACGCAACATAGGGCAAGTTATGCCCAGATTTTGGAAATTGAAATCCTGTATGATCAGATGTAGTGTTTTGAATATGTCTTTTTGTAAAAAATATATTTTGCGGTGATTCTTGTTTATTTGCAACCTTTAGAGATGTACCTACATCTTTCATGAAGGTTATAAAGTCTAGTTTTGCCGTTTTCCTTTTCAAATCTAACTTGCGACTTGAGGTACCAGGCTAGACAGATTCATTGTTTTGGGAGCATAGTTGTATTTGTACATGCTAGGCTTACTTTTGATGATGATGATCCTAATTTACGTCAACATTACTGAGCTAATAGAAGTTAAAGATGTTATTTAATTGTATTTTTAAGGTTGTATATACTCGTGAACAAGTTGAGGACCTTGAACGTTGGTTGGTCTACGGTCTGAACTCGCAAAGTTGTGTTGGACTGGTTCTTTGCTAAAGCACTGAGTTTGTGTATAAACTTGTACTTGCACTCTTTTAACTACATAAATATTTGAAAGTTGATCTTGGTACCTTGGCTACCTCTTGTCACTTTGCATTGTCATGTTAGTATCCTTTAAGACGTTAAAGACGCTCATGTAACTCGCCCACTTGTACGGACTGTTTGATCACTTGGCACTCTTATTGGGACCTTGTTCTTCTTGTGGCTGTGACTTTGTCACTCTTGGCATGCCTCTTGATTCAGATCACTTGCCATCTTGACTCTGGATTTTTAGTCCATCTTATGAATGGAAGTTGTCCATTTTAAGTACGAATTAGAAAGCCATTTTTAATATGGTTCTTGGTTATCTTGATTATTGGGCTTTGACCCTTCTTGATATCGAGAGTTGGGCCTTCTTGATACTTGCTTGTGCTTGGTGTGACGACATGATGTATATATTGGGCGAGCCTTGTTATTGAATCTCTTGGAAATTTGTGCTATGAGCATTCTTGACACTTGGATATTTAAATGTAAAACTTGATATCCTTAGTGTGAACTCTAGTTACTTGACAGGTTCTACAACGTGTAGGTAGTAGTATGGGATGCTATCTACACATGGCACGAGTAGGCTTTGAAGGTGCTAAAGTGAGTTCCCTAAGTCTATATGACTAAAGTGTGAAGTCCCCTAAATGCATGAATGTGTCCTAAATGACTTTAAAGAAGAATGTTGACTTATTGTCTAAATGATTTGTTGAATGGATAGCTTATGTTAATGAAGTGAGTTACTTAGTATGCTACCTTGAAGCATGATGGTTCTTGTCTATAGTAACCTTGAGGAACACTTAGGTGTGTATGAAGAGGTTGTATGGGCGGCCACTTCATGTCTCACTCAAGTGTCTTAGGGTAACTTTAGATAAGGGTTCTTGGATGATAAAATGAGTTACGTGGTGAAAATGTTGAGTATGTCTATAATGTGGTTAATGTCTTATATGTTGGTTATGTTCTATAATATGTCTAATATGTGAATATTCATGAAGTTTTACTAAAATGGCATAGGGCATGACTTTCAACCAAATATCCTTTTTAGCATGTTTTTGCATGGTTTCCATACTTAGTACTTAATTGTACTAACCCCTTTCTTTCCCTTTTGACTCAAGTGTAGGGATTTGGAGATGTCGATATTCCATGGTTGATGGTTAGGTTTCTAAGATGTTTGAAGATGAAGACTTGGTGAGTCCTCATATATTCAAGGACAATAACCAACATGTTCCTTTATGTCTTGTAGTTTTGTTATAGTTTTGAGTGGGCTTAGTCCCATTGTTGTATTCAAGTATTAGATGGTTTTGAGACATCTTGGATAAAGTCTAGAAAGTCTTCCGCTTGTTATTTGATGAAAGTTTCTTCGTGTGTGAAGAAAATTTTGTTTCCTTGGGGGTTTTAGTGTCTATGCGATGAATGAATGATCCATGAGGCTTGTATTTGACCTCTTCGAGGTTGAATACGCCGGTTACGACTAGAGAGTGCTCTCGAGTCGTGACAAAACTCATAATGTTTTAGAAATAAACATTTAACTTAGCCAAAGTGGGAACTCAAAATTGAACATAAGTCAATAACAAGATAAAGACAAATGAACTAACTGCATGTCTATCTATGATGCCTCTAATAATTGAGATAGATGTTGGGACAAGACCCACGACGTCCTACTGAACTAAATACTGAAAAGCAATAAAAAGGGATCCTCCGAAAGCAAGGAGGCTCACCAACAAACTCTGGAGCTCAAGTAGAATCAACGATGCGCTGGATGTTGATCCTGGTTACCTGTGTTTGCATCATAAAAAGAGGTAGGCCAAATGACATAAGTACATTGAATGTACGAGTATATGAGGGGAATTCTAAAACAAGACATACGCTTGAAAAGAACTGAAGAACTTACTTGGCTCAACTCAACTCAACTTAATTGAACTCATTTCAATATAAAGCAATAAAATAAATGCAATATAAAGAAAAACTTTTAAAACATGGATATTATCATGACCCAGGGGTACCCCTTAGACGTAACATGGTGTACTTGACCCCGAAGGGGTCTCATACAAACCCTTAGCATAATCATAACATAAGATAGTAGAAAGGTATGGAAAATTTAAAATTTCTTTAAAACCATACAATCGAAAACATTTTCATAAGCAAATGGAAGTCTTTACTAAACCTTTGTCTCAAACCATCTATTAAACTCTTGAATAAAAGACTTGGGACGCAGCCCATACAATGTCTAAAACATAAAGAAATGACATAAAGGAATAATGGGTTTGCCCTCGAAGCCATGAGGACTCACCAAATCTTCAATCTTCTTCTTGCTCCTTAGAAACCTAGCCTTCAAAGGAACTCAATCTCCAAAACCCTACATTTGATTAGAATGTAGGCAATATGCATTAGTACAAAATGTACCAAGTATGAAAGCTATCCCAACATCATAAGAGCATCTCAAAATGGTTAGTCAACATAAGACATAAGCATAAAAGACAATAACATAATCATACCATAATCTCCAACATAAGCATCATATCATCACAAGTCAACATAAGACATAGTTAATGAGCATATGAGATAAATCATATTCATGGCATAGTCCTTACTTAGACTTTCATATTTACATACTTCAACCTTTAGTCTTTTATATTACAAGAGAAGTACTTCACAAGCCTCAAAGTATACATGCGCAAGGCAATAATAGCATCCCATAATAGCATCCAAGCTAAGTACCTCTCTTTGGTCATTCTTAGGTATAGTCCACATTCATAGTCAAGACCTAGGTTTTCATGTCATAAGAGCACTATACTCCTAAGCAACCTCAAGGAACACCGGTGCAATGCATGAATGACATCCCATAATACCATCCACACTAAGCATATCTTGACATCACTCTATTCATGCTTACTAGTCATAGGTGTCATTCTTGACCTACTTCATAAAGACAAAGAAATATCATCTTAAGTCAATCATATCATGGAAGACAACTATAGAAACAATCCAAGCTAAGCATATATCACATAAGATAAAACTTCATAAGTAGCTTTAAGTAATACTTGTGCTATGTATGAATGACACCCCATACTACTACTCACACTAAGTACTTCTTTAGGCTAGCTTACTCAATGCTTACTATTTATCATTTTAGACTATCAAAGAATAGCACACTACTAGGCTAGACCTAACTACCATGGTATGACATACTATCATGCAAACCAAGCTATACAAGGAGGAGTACAAGTACCACAACCTAGCTACCATGCAACATTCAATATTATGCATGCTACCCTTAGGAGAGTATGAATCCTCAACCCTAAGCTACCCTTAGTAGAGTAGGGTGTCTCAAATCTAAGCTATCCTTAGAAGAGTATAAATCCTCTATTCTAAGCTACCACAAAGTGGTCTTGGCCTAACCAAGTCATGCTACCATGAAGGCATTCTAACAATGCTAGTTCAAGCTTCCCTTAGGAGTGTATAGGTCCTCAATCCTAAGCTATCATGCCTATACTAATGAAAGATACCACGAAGAACATCCCATAAATGCTCATTCAAGCTAACCTTAGGAGAGTATAATTCCTCAATCCCAAGCTACCATGAGAACTACTAACTCATGCTACCTAGACAAGCTATACATAAAGGGATCATATGTCACAACTTCAAGCTATTCTATTCTAACATGATTTGATTCATTTTAGGTGATTAACCTTTCAATTAGAACCATTCTAGGTGATAAGACCTTTCACATTCTACATACATGCATTCATATTGTTCTAGGTAGGTCATGTGGGTAAAAGCCTTCCATCACAACACTATCTATTTTGTATACCAATTTTATGCAAGTTATCTCATCATATTAGACTTATTTTATAAGCCCTAGTGATCAACATTATGACTTAAAGCCATACCTTCAAGCTTTACTCCACAATCATCATACTAGACTAGATCACAAGACATATTAGTCACAAGTCTTAATCATAGGCAATTCGAAGTATAATTCATCATAAGGCCCCAAATTCAACCACTACAATTCATGATATAGCATACATTCATAAATCTCATTATTTCATATTCCTATTCTTGAACAAGTTCTATACATGATAACAATTCTAAAGAATCTATCAAGAATCATCAATATCTATTCGCAAGGCATAAACCCACATACTTTGATTTCTACGGTTAACCATAGAATTCACATAAATTCTTCATAGTATCATGAATCAACACTAAATTAATCATATATAAGTATTATCCAACCAATTGGAATCATACCCATCTAAAACCCACACATTGGAAGTAACCCTAGCTTAGATTGGGGTTTTTCTTCACAAATTAGGGAAAACCTAGGGGACTCTATGGGTGGAAAAACCCATAGATGAATAAGATAAATATACCTCAACACAAATCCCTAAATAAAGCTTTCTTCAATGGTGAATTCGACCTAGGTTGCTGCCCTTCCTCTTCTGCTTCTTCTTCTTTGCTTCTAAAGAGAGAAATATTTGAGAGGAAGTGTGTTCTTTAGATGAATGTGTTAATGACTTAGTTTAGGGTCTTATTAGGTGGTTATTTAACTAATTACTTAATTAATTCCCTAAGCCCCTAACTAAAACTAAAAACTTAAAAACTGAAGGGACCTACGGAACCCCCACCCACGGACCGTGGGTGGGTTGACGGGCCGTTCTGTTGACTCGTGGTTCCTTACTGGAACTAGGGAGATCAGGGGAGGTCAATCCTCGACCCACGATCCCCACCTACGGTGCGTGGGTCCACCCATAGTTCGTGGGTGTCCATCCGTGGACCATGCTGTTTTTTTTTGACAACTTTTGGGCTGTTCCAAGGGTCCTCCTCAAGGACCCCTTGGGTGGTCGTACCTTGACTCCCTAACCCTTAAACCCCTATTCTAAGTACGTGAATCATTTTTTACAACTTTTAATCCTCATACCACACTCCAAACCTCTTACGAAAGTCTCTAGAACTCACTAGTTCAACTTGCTAGTTTCCGGGGTATTACAATATCTCCCCCTTGGGATCATTCATCCTCGAATGACGATTATAAGCACTTCTTAAAGTCAAAACTCTAAGCTAACATCCCATTATGCATGCACTACATCTAAATGAACACCACCAAGGAGGAAAACTTCAATTCCAAGCTAAGCACATTCAATACAACACAAGGGAGTAGGAACTACTTCTACCATCCCAAAATGCATGAAACTTTATATCTACTCATTTTCAATGAGAAACTAACATCTCCTAGCTAAAACATGCTCAATACACACACATGGAGCCTAAATGCAAATTACTCTTAAAAAGCATCTATTCAAGGAGGAATCTTTCAACTCCAAAGCTTAAGGCATACTCATAATCAACTCAAGAAGTCTATATGCAAATCTACTCAAATGCACTACAACATGAGGAAACAATGCATATAAGCCATTTCTAACAAGACCTAAGCATTCTAATGAACATGCATATAAGGAAATCATGGCAACACATAATCACATAATGACCTTATTAAATAGGCACACTATCTCCCCCTTGGGAGTAAGCCTACACAAGTTCTTCTAAACATCATTCATACTAGAGACAACTTCAAGTCTAACATAACAAGTCAGAAAAGACAAGAAATCCGGAAATTTACTAAAGCATAAAAATAAAACACATACCGGAAGGGACATGAGGAGATTACTCTTGATCTTCTCTAGATTGGAGAGCATAAACCATATTCTTCATTTGAGGCTCCACATCCTCACTACTAGTGTCAACTTGCTTACCCTCTCTTCTTGTAGCCTTTGCCTTTGGGCAATCTTTATTCATGTGGCCACTCTCACCACAACTAAAACAACCTTCTCTACTGGCCAAACACCTACCCTCATGCCTCTTACCACACATAGAACAAGTGGGCCATAGGGACTCATTACTTATCCCTAGTGGCCTAGGGGTAGACACCCTCTCATCCTTATGCTTAGGAGCATTAGAAAATCCTTGTCCAGAAAACTTTTGTCGATTTCTAGAGCAACCATGTCCATCAGACCCATCATGAAAGGACTTATCACCATCCATCCTAGACCTCATTTTCTCCCTAGCTTTATCTTCCTTGAATTTTTCTTCTTCCATTTGTTCGGCATGAATCATGAGGCATGAGATAACCATATTATCAACAAGTATTGCTGTACAACATTCTTTGGCTACCATGTCGGACACACCCGACAAAAACCTATTCATTTTATCCCTCGGATTTGACACTATCGATGGAGCATACTTAGACAAAAGAGTAAATTTCAAGGCATACTCCTTGACACTCATGTTACCTTGTTTAAGATTGATGAACTCTTCCATCTTAGCCTCCCTCAACTCCCGAGGAAAGAACCTATCAAGAAAGGCTAGTTTGAACACTTCCCACTCTATTGGGCCCGCTTCTACCGACCTAGCATCTTTCCATTGGTCATACCATATTTGGGCAACATCTTTTAATTGATAAGAGGCTAGCTCTGCTTTCTCTATTGAAGTTACCCCCATGATAGCAAGTGTCTTATAAACCTCTTTTATGAACCCATTTGGATTCTCTTCCACATTAGAGCCAATAAACTCCGAAGGGTTCATCCTCAAAAACACCCTTACCCTAGAAGCACCCATCCCCTATATAGGGTTTGACGAAGCCACCATTTCTCTATTGGCTTGCGCCGTCAAGACTTGAGCCAACAATTGAATAGAATCCCTAAACTACGCAAAAGTGACATTCTCAATCGGAGGGTCATTTGGAGCTTTAGGAGGAGCTTGGTTTGGAACTTGTAGAGGAACCTCTTGTTCTCCATTGTCTTCATCTTCTCTCCTAGCATTAGCCCTATTATTAGCCCTATCCTGAAAAACCATAGGGCACATATTAGAAGAAGAACCTACTAAAGCCAAACTCTATGGCACGACTTAGAGAATGAAGGACTGAGATTTCCTAAACATCTAATTGCCTCCTATTCATAAATGTGGCGCGCTTCACATTTATGAACAAGAACCTACTAGACGTGGTTTGAGCCAATCCTAGAACCATTCTAAACCTTGTGCTCTGATTACCAAGTTTGTCACGACCCAGGGGTACACCCTAGACGTAACATGGCGTACTTGACCCCGAAGGGGTCTCATACAAGACCTTAGCATAATCAAAACATAAGATAGTAGAAAAGTATGGAAAATTTAAAATTTCGTTAAAACCATACAATCAAAAAAAAATTCATAAGCAAACAGAAGTCTTTACTAAACCTTTGTCTCAAACCATCTATTAAACTCTTGATTAAAAGACTTGGGACGCAGCCCATATAATGTATAAAACATAAAGAAGTGACACAAAGGAATAATGGGATTGTACTCGAAGCTATGAGGCCTCACTAAATCTTCAATCTTCTTCTTGCTCCTTAGAAACCTAGCCTTCAAGGGAACTCAATCTCTGAAACCTTACATTTGAGTAGAATGTAGACAATATGCGTTAATACAAAATGTACTAATTATGAAAGCTAGCACACCATCATAAGAGCATCTCAAAATGGTTAGTCAACATAAGACATAAGCATAAAAGACAATAACATAATCATACCATAATCTCCAACATAAGCATCATATCCTCACAAGTCAACATAAAACATAGTTAATGAGCATATGAGATCAATCATATTCATGGCATAGTCCTTACTTAGACTTTCATATTTACATACTTCAACCTTTAGTCTTTTATATTACAAGAGAAATACTTCACAAGCCTCAAAGTATACATGTGCAAGGCAAGAATATCATCCTATAATATCATCCAAGCTAAGTACCACTTTTTGGTCATTCTTAGGCATAGTCCACATTCATAGTCAAGACCTAGGTTTTCATGTCATAAGAACACTATACTCATAAGCAACCTCAAGGCACACTTGTGCAATGCATGAATGACATCCCATAATACCATCCACACTAAGAATATCTTGACATCACTCTATTCATTCTTACTAGTCATATGTGTCATTCTTAACCTACTTTATAAAGACAGAGAACTATCATCTTAAGTCAATCATATCATGGAAGACAACTATAGAAACAATCCAAGCTAAGCATATATCATATAAGAGAACACTTCATTAGTAGCTTCAAGTCATACTTGTGCCATGTATGAATAACATTCCATACTACCACTCACACTAAGTACTTGTTTAGGCTAGCTCACTTAATGCTTACTATTTATCATTCTAGACTATTGTAACACCCCGTATCCAAAACGGACCAAAAATGCAGATTATGGAGAAGTTGCAGGTGCAACTTACGGTCAACATCCACGGACCGTAGGTCAGACCACGGCCCGTGCTGGTGGTCCGTGGTTCACCACTGCAACCCCTCCCCAAACCAGCTCAGAAAATTTGGCTAAGTCCCGACTCACGGACAGACCCACGGTCTGTAGATCAGACCACGGTCCGTGGTCTGTGTCCGTGGATCGAGACTTCCCTTACCCAGCCTCTGACACAAACTATGGTCGACCAGCACGGACCGTCAATAGATCCACGGTCCGTAGGTCTGACTGTAGATGAAGGTCAACAGCCAGTTAGGTGAAAAATTATTGATAGGTCAACTTCAGATGGTCATAACTATTAGTAAAAAATTAATTATGTGTCCCATGTCCTATGGTTAGATAGATAATTGAATTATCTTTCCAATGCCACAGAGTTTTCTAAATTCCGACCTCCGAGTAAAAAGTTATGCCGGTTTTAGTGAAGCCCTGTCGGGCAGACTCGACCTACGGACCCAATCGACGGTCCGTCGATTGATTGACGGACCGTAGGTCCATTCCGTCGATCACTCCGACAGCAGTTAATTCAGGGGTCTTTTGGTCTTTTCCTATTTCGTTTAACCCCTAAGATACGTCGTTTAAACCCTAAATCATGAGGTTTTAATCAGTTTAAACCTAGAAACCTAACTAGAACTTACCTAAGTCAAATCATTAATCAAACTTAGAAGAATTAGAAGCAAGAAAGGAGAAAAAGGTCAAGAACCCTAGTTCAAGAACGCAACGAGGTTTCTTCAGTTCCAGCCCCGAAATTGAAAGATTTCTCCGTGGAATTCGTCACCAGGTATATGGGATTTCACTAGTGGGTTCCTTTCGCCCATTAGGTCCCTAGAATTCAGTCAGATTCTTGATTCCATGATTATGAACAGACCTAGGGTTTCTAGAATTAAAGCAGATCATCATGAATTAGTTATTTAAATGTTCCAAATCAGATTATCATGTTATTGCTCAGCTTATCGCATGAATTTCAGAACCCTAGCTATGTATTTCTTTAGTTCTTGAATTACACATGCTAGGTCAGATATTTCAGTATTCAGTTTTACATGCCTCAGTTTATGAATGCATCATTATCAGATTAATTGTTGCATTCTCAGTTTGCATGTTCAGTTTTGAGCTATCCAGTATTTACAGAAATTCAGTCATAACTAGCTAACCACTTAATTCATTGGGAGTAGCATAATACCGAGTTGGACTAGGGTTCAGCGTACCCATATAGTCCCAGAACTACGAGCCACGTAGGTGTAAGTCCCTTCTGTGGGCAACATCAGTTTAGTGATCACGCCAGCATGCCTCTATACCTCTGGCAGGGTATATTGGGTCCTCTCGATGGGGCGTATACATCGGACTCCACATTTAGCTCA
Source organism: Solanum okadae (assembly GCA_036553675.1). Taxonomy (NCBI): domain Eukaryota; kingdom Viridiplantae; phylum Streptophyta; class Magnoliopsida; order Solanales; family Solanaceae; genus Solanum; species Solanum okadae. Next base: position 15,468,065 of record CM071682.1, read on the forward strand.
TGTGGTTTTATGTCGGTTATTAGTAGCTCCCACAGTTCAGTCAGACTCTATTGCATTGACCATATTTCAGTACAGTCAGTATTCAGTCTCAGCATGTTATAAATTTGGTCATTGCATTCAGTTAGCTCAGTATTCAGTATTTTTAGTATCTATATCATGTTCAGATTATATCATTGCTTTATTGCTTTGTTCAGTTATATGTTATTTCAGCTTTACTCTATCCTGCATGCTCAGTACCTCTCAAGTACTGACGCATACGTGCGCTACATCTTCTCGTGATGTAGGTTCAGGTTCTCAGCATCCAGATCACGCTTAGATCGATTTCCGATCTCCAGTTCAGCAGCATCAGTGGTGAGTCCTCATTCTTCGAGGACTAGTGACATGTTTATCTTCATCGCTTTTAGTCTTTAGTTTCAGTTTTGCTAGATCTAGTTGGGGCATGTCCCAACATTTCTAGTCAGTTTAGAGGCTTATTTCAGACATAGTCAGATTCAGCTTAGTATTTGAGTTTGATATTTCTTTTGTATTAAACTCTCAGATTTGATATATTCAGTTATAGTCTATGGGTATTCCCCATCTTTTCAGAATTAATTATGATTTAGCTTCCGCATCAATTTATTATCTTTAGTATGCTCATGATCATGCCAGCAGGGTTAGCTTGGGATCACTTGTGGTCCTAGGTCCCGTGTCCGCGTCTCGGGGGTAGCTTGGGGCGTGACAAACTTGGTATCTGAGCATTAGGTTTAAGTGTCCTAGGATGTCTGAAAAGCCGCACTAGGTAGAGTCCTTTTCATGGGTGTGTAGTGCGCACCACATCTAATGAGAGGGAGGCTACAAAGTGTCTTTAGGAAAAATCTTCATTTTTCTTGTTACTCTCATCGTGCGTAAGGTATGATCTAATTCCATTCTAACTCGACGTTCTACGTTTCAGATCATGCCTCCTCGTAGAGCTTATGTCAGGAATGCGAATGCTAGGAACGCAAACGCAGCTCCTCTAGTTCTAGATCAGGAAGTCTCAAATGCAGAGTTCAGGAATGCCATTCAGATGTTGGCTCAGAGTGTCGCTAACCAGAACAATCAGCGGGTTCAAGCTCCTGTGAATGCAAATGGTGGATCAGCAGCATCAAGGGTCCGTGACTTTGTTAGGATAAATCCGCCTGAGTTCTTAGGATCACAGACTGGTGAAGATCCCCAGAATTTCTTGGATGAGATCAAGAAGATCTTTGAGGTAATGCAGGTCACTAGGAATGATCGGGTTGAGTTAGCATCTTACCAACTGAAAGATGTAGCTCATATCTGGTATACTCAGTGGAAGGAGAACAGAGGTACAGATGCCGCTCCTATTACTTGGGATTGTTTCAGCGAAACCTTTCTGGACAGGTTTTTCCCCATAGAGTTGAGAGAAGCAAGGGCCCAGGAATTTATGAACTTGAGGCAGGGTAACATGACTGTCCAAAAGTATGGGCTCAAGTTTAACCAACTCTCCAGGTATGCTCCTCACATGGTTGCTGATTCCAGGGCACAGATGAATAAGTTTCTGTATGGAGTGTCAGACTTAGTGAAAACAGAGTGCAGGAATGCTATGTTGTTGGGAGACATGAACATCTCTAGGCTCATGACTCATGCTCAGCAGGTTGAGGGTGATAAGCTTAGGGAACAGGTTAGGGAGACTAAGAAAGCAAGAACAGGTAACTATGAGTATTCCCAACAGAAATCGGGTGGTGGAAATCGCTCGCAGTTTCAGCAGAAGTCTTCGACTCCAGCACCTTCATCAGCTAGTGTTCCATCCCCCAGGTTCCGTAATGATCAGAAAGGTAGGGCGTCAGGCTCTATGCCTCAAGGTAGTGTTTCAGGCACCAAAACCTACCCAACTTGCCCGAAGTGTAGTAAGAACCATCCGGGCGAGTGCCTTGCAAGTAAGGAAGGATGCTTTGGGTGTGGTCAGTCTGGTCATAGATTGAAGGATTGTCCTTCAAGACAAGGTCAAGGAGGAAATAATGGTAGAGCTCAGTCTACAACTTCAGCAGCACCAGCAGGTCGCCCGACTCAGCAGGGTAACTCTTCTGGTACAGGTGGCGGACAGCGCCAAAACAGGCTTTATGCTCTTCAGGCTCGTCAAGATCAAGAAGATTCTCCTGATGTAGTCACTGGTACGTTACGAGTCTTTGATCTTGATGTTTATGCATTGTTAGATCCAGGGGCTACTTTGTCTTTTGTAACTCCTTACATAGCAGTCCAATTCAGTGTTAGCCCAGAAATTCTCTCAGAACCTTTCTCAGTCTCTACTCCAGTCGGTGACCCAGTTATAGCTAGACGGGTATACATAAATTGCCCTGTCACAGTCTCTCAGAAAGTCACCTCAGTAGATCTTGTAGAGTTAGAAATGGTAGACTTCGATGTCATTCTAGGCATGGATTGGTTACATTCATGTTATGCTTCAGTTGATTGTAGAACTAGGATTGTTCGTTTTCAGTTTCCAGACGAACCAATCCTAGAATGGAAGGGTAGTAGCTTAGCGCCTATGGGTCGATTCATTTCTTACCTTAAGGCCAGAAAGATGATCTCTAAGGGTTATCTCTATCATCTAGTTTGGGTTAAGGATTCTAGTTTCGAAACCCCAACTCTTGAGTCAGTTCCAGTGGTTAATGAGTTTTCAGAAGTGTTCCCAGAAGATCTTCCTAGAGTTCCTCCCGAAAGGGAAATAGACTTTGGAATTGATCTCCTTCCAGATACCCAGCCTATCTCTATCCCTCCTTACAGAATGGCTCCAGCTGAGCTTAAGGAATTGAAAGAGCAGTTGAAAGACCTTCTAGATAAGGGCTTCATCAGACCCAGTATTTCGCCATGGGGTGCACCAGTGTTGTTCGTGAAGAAGAAAGATGGTTCTCTCAGAATGTGTAGTGACTATAGGCAGTTGAACAAAGTCACAATCAAGAATAAGTATCCTATCCCCAGGATTGATGACTTGTTTGACCAACTTCAGGGTGCTAGTCATTTCTCAAAGATAGACCTCAGATCAGGTTATCATCAGCTTAGAGTCAGAGATAGTGACATTCCGAAAACAGCCTTCAGAACTCGGTATGGTCATTATGAATTTGTAGTTATGTCATTTGGACTAACCAATGCTTCTGCAGCTTTCATGGATTTGATGAACAGAGTGTTCAAGCAGTACTTGGACTTGTTCGTTATCGTATTTATTGATGATATCCTCATTTACTCTAGGAATGAGGAAGAACATGCAAGTCATTTGAGAGTTGTTCTGCAAACTCTCAAAGATCACCAGTTATTTGCAAAATTTAACAAGTGCGAGTTTTGGTTACAATCAGTTGCCTTCCTTGGGCATATTGTGTCTAGTGAAGGAATTCGAGTAGATTCCCAGAAGATAGAAGCAGTGAAACAATGGCCCAGACCTACCTCTGCTACAGATATCAGAAGTTTCTTAGGTCTAGCAGGTTATTACAGAAGGTTTGTGGAAGGATTTTCATCCATAGCCACTCCATTGACTAAGTTAACTCAGAAAAAGGTTAAGTTCCAGTGGTCAGATGATTGTGAGAAAAGCTTTACATTAATGAGATTGTGAGGTTGCATGGGGTTCCTTTATCTATCATCTCAGATAGAGGTCCTCAGTTTACCTCTCATTTCTGGAAGTCATTTCAGAAGGGTCTTGGTACTCAGGTTAACCTTAGCATAGCATTTCATCCACAGACGGATGGTCAGGCAGAGCGTACCATTCAGACCTTAGAGGACATGTTGAGAGCTTGTGTGATCGATTTCAAGGGTAGTTGGGATGATCACCTTCCTCTTATTGAGTTCACCTACAACAATAGTTACCATTCCAGCATTCAGATGGCCCCTTATGAGGCATTGTATGGGCGTAGATGTAGATCTCCAGTTGGTTGGTTTGAAGTAGGTGAAACAGCCTTGATAGGACCAGATTCGGTCCTTGATGCTATGGAGAAAGTGCAACTCATTAGAGATAGACTTAAGACTGCTCAGAGTCGCCAGAACTCTTATGCAGATGTGAGAAGAAAGGAACTAGAGTTCCAAGTTGATGATTGGGTTTTCCTAAAAGTGTCACCTATGAAAGGGGTGATGAGATTTGGTAAGAAAGGGAAGCTCAGTCCCAGATATGTAGGCCCTTACCGGATCTTGAAAAGGATTGGTAAAGTGGCTTATGAGTTAGAGTTGCCAGCAGACTTAGCAGCAGTACATCCAGTCTTTCACATTTCTCTTTTGAAGAAGTGTGTGGGTGATCCAGTATCCGTAGTGCCATTAGAGACTGTGGCTGTAAGAGATAGCCTTTCTTATGAGGATGTACCAGTTGAGATTCTCGATCTTCAGGTTAGAAGGTTGAGAAATAAAGAAGTCGCTTCAGTCAAGGTTTTGTGGAGGAGTCAGTCCGTAGAGGGAGCAACTTGGGAAGCAGAAGCAACCATGAAGTCCAAGTATCCTCACCTTTTTCCTTCCGATTCCATTCCAGCTTGAGGTAATAGTTCCTCTTCAGTTTTTCAGTCATTCATGCGAAAATTCAGTCTTAGAATCATGTTCCTTCAGTTGTACTTGCATTTTCAGCGTATTTGCATGTTCTTGGAACTCAGTTCAGTCAGAAATTCAGTTCTCAGTGTTTAGTGGTAGGGATTGCAGCCCTCTCCCTCTATTTCATCTAGTTTAGTCTTCATTCGAGGACGAATGGTCCCAAGGGGGAGATAATGTAACACCCCGTATCCAAAACGGACCAAAAATGCAGATTTTGGAGAAGTTGCAGGTGCAACTTACGGTCACCATCCACGGACCGTAGGTCAGACCACGGCCCGTGCTGGTGGTCCGTGGTTCACCACTGCAACCCCTCCTCAAACCAGCTCAGAAAATTTGGCTAAGTCCCGACTCACGGACAGACCCATGGTCTGTAGATCAGACCACGGTCCGTGGTCTGTGTCCGTGGATCGAGACTTCCCCTACCCAGCCTCTGACACAAACTATGGTCGACCAGCACGGACCGTCAATAGATCCACGGTCCGTAGGTCTGACCGTAGATGAAGGTCAACAGCCAGTTAGGTGAAAAATTATTGATAGGTCAACTTAAGATGGTCATAACTATTAGCACAAAATTAATTATGTGTCCCATGACCTATGTTTAGATAGATAATTGAATTATCTTTCCAATGCCACTAAGTTTTCTAAATTCTGACCTCCGAGTAAAAAGTTATGCCGGTTTTAGTGAAGCCCTGTCGGGCAGACTCGACCTACGGACCCAATCGACGGTCCGTCGATTGATTGACGGACCGTAGGTCCATTCCGTCGATCACTCCGACAGCAGTTAATTCAGGGGTCTTTTGGTCTTTTCCTATTTCGTTTAACCCCTAAGATACGTCGTTTAAACCCTAAATCATGAGGTTTTTATCAGTTTAAACCTAGAAACCTAACTAGAACTTACCTAAGTCAAATCATTAATCAAACTTAGAAGAATTAGAAGCAAGAAAGGAGAAAAAGGTCAAGAACCCTAGTTCAAGAACGCAGCGAGGTTTCTTCAGTTCCAGCCCCGAAATCGAAAGATTTCTCCGTGGAATTCGTCACCAGGTATGTGGGATTTCACTAGTGGGTTCCTTTCGCCCATTAGGTCCCTAGAATTCAGTCAGATTCTTGATTCCATGATTATGAACAGACCTAGGGTTTCTAGAATTAAAGCAGATCATCATGAATTAGTTATTTAAATGTTCCAAATCAGATTATCATGTTATTGCTCAGCTTATCGCATGAATTTCAGAACCCTAGCTATGTATTTCTTTAGTTCTTGAATTACACATGCTAGGTCAGATATTTCAGTATTCAGTTTTACATGCCTCAGTTTATGAATGCATCATTATCAGATTAATTGTTGCATTCTCAGTTTGCATGTTCAGTTTTGAGCTATCCAGTATTTACAGAAATTCAGTCATAACTAGCTAACCACTTAATTCATTGGGAGTAGCATAATACCGAGTTGGACTAGGGTTCAGCGTACCCATATAGTCCCAGAACTACGAGCCACGTAGGTGTAAGTCCCTTCTGTGGGCAACATCAGTTTAGTGATCACGCCAGCATGCCTCTATACCTCTGGCAGGGTATATTGGGTCCTCTCGATGGGGCGTATACATCGGACTCCACATTTAGCTCATGTGGTTTTATGTCGGTTATTAGTAGCTCCCACAGTTCAGTCAGACTCTATTGCATTGACCATATTTCAGTACAGTCAGTATTCAGTCTCAGCATGTTATAAATTTGGTCATTGCATTCAGTTAGCTCAGTATTCAGTATTTTTAGTATCTATATCATGTTCAGATTATATCATTGCTTTATTGCTTTGTTCAGTTATATGTTATTTCAGCTTTACTCTATCCTGCATGCTCAGTACCTCTCAAGTACTGACGCATACGTGCGCTACATCTTCTCGTGATGTAGGTTCAGGTTCTCAGCATCCAGATCACGCTTAGATCGATTTCCGATCTCCAGTTCAGCAGCATCAGTGGTGAGTCCTCATTCTTCGAGGACTAGTGACATGTTTATCTTCATCGCTTTTAGTCTTTAGTTTCAGTTTTGCTAGATCTAGTTGGGGCATGTCCCAACATTTCTAGTCAGTTTAGAGGCTTATTTCAGACATAGTCAGATTCAGCTTAGTATTTGAGTTTGATATTTCTTTTGTATTAAACTCTCAGATTTGATATATTCAGTTATAGTATATGGGTATTCCCCATCTTTTCAGAATTAATTATGATTTAGCTTCCGCATCAATTTATTATCTTTAGTATGCTCATGATCATGCCAGCAGGGTTAGCTTGGGATCACTTGTGGTCCTAGGTCCCGTGTCCGCGTCTCGGGGGTAGCTTGGGGCGTGACAACTATCAAAGAATAGCACACTACTAGGCTAGAACTAACTACCATGGTAAGACACATTATCATGCAAACCAAGCTATACAAGGAAAAGTAAAAGTACCACAACCCAGCTACCATGCAACATTAAATATAATGCATGCTACCCTTAGGGGAGTATGAATCCTCAACCCTAAGCTACCCTTAGGAGAGTAGGGTGTCTCAATCCTAAGCTATTCTTAGGAGAGTATAAATCCACTATCCTAAGCTATCATAAAGTGGTGTTGGCCTAACCAAGTCATGCTACCATGAAGGCATTCTAACAATGCTACTTCAAGCTACCCTTTAGAGAGTGTAGGTCCTCAATCCTAAACTATCACGCCTATACTAATGCAAGCTACCATGGAGAACATCCCACAAATGCTCATAACCTTAGGAGAGAATAATTCCTCAATCCCAAGCTACCATGAGAACTACTAACTCATGCTACATAGACAAGCTATAAATGAAGGGATCATATGTCACAACTTCAAGCTATTGTATTCTAACATGCTTTGATTCATTTTAAGTGATTAACCTTTCAATTAGAACCATTCTAGGTGAGAAGACCTTTCACATTCTACATACATGCATTCATAAAGTTCTAGGTAGGTCATGTGGGTAGAAGCCTTCCATCACAACACTATCTATTTTGTTTACCAAGTTCATGCAATCTATCTCATCATATTAGACTTACTCTATAAGCCCTAGTGATCAACATTATGACTTAAAGACCTACCTTCAAGCTTTACTCCACAATCATCATACTAGACTAGATCACAAGACATATTAGTCACAAGCCTTAGTCATAGGCAATTCTAAGCATAATTCATCATAAGGCCCCAAATTCAATCACTACAATTCATGATCTTGCATACATTCATAAATCTACTTTAATTCATGATTTCATATTCCTATTCTTGAACAAGTTCTCTACATGATAACAATTCTAGAGAATCTATCAAGAATCATCAATTTCTATTCACAAGGCATAAACCCACATAATTTGATTTCTAAGGTTAACCATAGAATTCACATAAAATCATAATTATATCATGAATCAACAATAAATTAATCATATATAAGTATTATCCAACCAATTGGAATCATACCCATCTAAAACCCACACATTGGAAGTAACCCTAACTTAGATTGGGGTTTTTCTTCACAAATTAAGGGAAACCTATGGGACTCTATGGGTGGAAGAACCCATAGATGAATAAGCTAAACATACCTCAACATAAAGCCCTAAAGAAATCTTCCTTCAATGGTGAATTTGACCTAGGTTGATGCCCTTCCTCTTCTTCTTCTTCTTTGCTTCTAGAGAGAGAAATGTTTGAGAGGAAGCGAGCTCTTTAGATGAATGAGTTAATGACTTAGTTTAGGGTCTTATTAGGTATTTATAGGTGGTTATTTAACTAATTAACCAACCTCTCTAACATTTAACTAATTACTTAATTAATTCCCTAAGCCCCTAACTAAAAGTAAAAACTTAAAAATTGAAGGAACCCCCACCCACGGACCGTGGATGGGTTGATGGGCCGTTTTTTTGACTCGTGGTTCCTTACTGGAACTAGGGAGATTCGGGGAGGTCAAGCTTCGACCCACGACCCCTACCTACGGGGCTTGGGTCCACCCACAGTTCCTAGGTGTCCATCCGTGGACCATGCTATTTTTTTTTACAGTTTTTGGGCTGTTCGAAGGGTCCTCCTCAAGGACCTCTTGGGTGGTTCTTGGGGGGTTGTACCTTGACGCCCTAACTCTTAAACCCCTATTCTAAGTACGTGAATCATTTTTTATAGCTTTTAATCCTCATACCACACTCCTAACATCTTACGAAAGGCTCTACAACCCCCTAGTTCAACTTGCTAGTTTCTGGGGTGTTATAGATATCAACTCTGTGTATTTAAAAATACAATAGTAACTCTGATGTGTATGCAAGGATACAATATAACTCTGAAATGTATATAAAAAATACAAAATAATATTGATGTGGGAGTTTCTCTAATCGATAACCACCACTATGAGCCTAAGTGGTGATACAACGTCTTGTCCACGCTGCCAGAACTGTCCTATACTTTCCCTTCATATAGAACGCCTTAACTAAGTGGATCCACTAGTCTATGCTAAAAAGCACTTAAGGAGTCATCTAAAAAGTATGATCCTTTCTACCCATGATGGCTACATGGTTTATGGGGGCTGTGAGTTATCTGAACTCTCCCCCAATCGGTGCTCAATACTACTCCCAAAATATACTAGCTCATATGTTTAAAAACATAACTTCTTTCTTTGGTTTGAGATAATTACTCAAAACTTAGCTTAAAATCTCTCTTGGAATCGATGTTCCCTTTCGTGCTCAAATGTGAAAAAAATTACTCTTTAACTGAGAACTAGGTCAAACTAGCTCAAAGGCTCTTTTGGAAATCAAGGTTTCCTTTCTTCTTTAAATGTGAAAACATTTACTCTTTAACTGAAAACTAGCTCAAAGGCTCTTTTGGAAATCAATGTTTCCTTTTTTCTTTAAATGTGAAAACATTTTACTCTTTGGGAATACATAGTCCCAATATACTCTTTTGAAGAAATGAACTACAAACTTTACTCTTTACTCAACTCAAAACTTAAGTTTTAAAACAAAGTTGAAACGTTTGTAAAAGACTTTTGGAAGACTCTAAGAACTTCTCTTGACTTGACTTGACTTGACTCGTAACTTTCCTTGAATTGAATTATGGATTCAAGGATTGTGATTTGTGATAGGAAAGATCTCATGATGTTTAGGAGTGTTTTTAGATAGTTAAACATGAGAAAAGATCAAGAAATCACTATCTGGAAGCAAGTTTGAGACACGAAGATGCATTTAATTATTTGGTCGCAAAATAATTTTAAGGCAGAACGGTCCGTGCCCGCTTTGTGACACGAGGAGAACTTTTTCCCATTCTGAGGAACAGGTCTGCGACGCGGACCTAGTACCCAGATTCTGTCGACTTTTTCCTTCTTCATTTTTTGACCCTAATTCTCCAAAACTCGGTTCTTTTTCTCAAATTCCCTTTAGATTCAGATACCCAGTGTATGTACACGAGAATCTAACTCAAAACAACTCTAACAATCGACCTTAAACTCTCAAGAACTCCTCAATCGCATCCCAAATTCAAGAACGAAAGCAATTCAAGAACATCAAAGTTTCAATCTGTTAGGATGAAAATCATACTGAAATAAACATGTTTGGAGCGTGGGTGAACGAACCCAACGCTATATGAACTCACATACCTCGTAGGGATCACCCCTTGACGAAATCCACAAGCGATTCTTGAAGATCTTGATGATTCTTGCTCCTTCTCCTCTTTTCTCCTTTTTTTTTTCTCTTATCTAAAACCCTAACTCAATATTGTAAAAGCGTAAACTGAATCCTATCAGTTTAGACCCCAATTAACTACCAAAAAATGAAATCAAGTCATGGAGCATGGAAAAGACCATAATGCCCTTCTAAAATCCAGATTAGACTTTCCTTAATTGAACAATCCAACTTCCAATGGGCATATCTCACTCAGACAAACTCGGAATCGAGCAAACTCGGCGGCATTGGAAATATAATTCCAAGATCTTTCTTACAGTATCAAGAAGTACACCTAACTTATCCTGAGCTACAAGTTATGGTCGTTTGAAGTTGACCAAAAACCCAAACTTAACATAACTTAACAAATTTCCAGATTGTTCATTCTTTCCAAAAACCACTCTTTCTAATTCTAGCTCTTTCTAGTTCTTTCAAAAAATGTGGTGTTACATCCTATTTATCCGAACGAGTGGAATATCAAAATAGTAGAAATAATTCAGCTGAGATCTCAATGTTTTTCATAGATGGTTTTTCTAGCAAGAGAATAGCAAATTATCACATTTGGCATTTAAGGAATTTCCCAGGAGTCATGCTAAAATGAAGGACAGAGCTTAGCCTTAACATACCTTTCCAATGAACGCTTGAATGCCCGCAGTTTCTTCACAAAAGTTGTCCTTACGTCCTAAGCTTCACAAACACTATATATACACAGTTGGTACACACTTATAAACAATCCATAATAGAGATTAAATCGATAGATTTTTCATACGGCCCTAACTTGACAAAATGTCCATAGAACTTCGTAAAAACAATCATAAAAGAGCCCTGAGATGATTAGCTTAGCAAACCAAGTGTAAACCTTGAAAAACACCAATAATTACCAATTTATATCTTCAAAAACAAGCTCCAAATGCAGCTAATATGTAATATATCACACCTAGAAACGAATATAAAGAGTTTAAAATATGAACATATTGATTTTTGGAAAGAATAAGGAAATCTGTAAATTTTGTCTAAGTTAAGAAAGTGAGTTTTAGCCATTTTCAAACGGCCATAACTCCTAGCTCAGAATGATTTAGGAGCAGCCCTTGATATGGTTGGAAAGATCTTGGAGAAGTATTTCCAACGCCACCGAGATTGCACAATTTCGACATCGTATGAGTGAGTAATGCCTTTCGGAAGTTGGGTTGCTGGATTGAGGAGAGTCTCAATCTGGTTTTAGGGAGGGGCAAAGTAGTCTTTTCTCTAATTAATTTCCTAATTAGATTTTAGGAATTTATTGGGGTAAAAACATGACTTAGTCAGTTTGGAGAATTGAGAAATACGCTTAGGGATTGGAGAAGAGAAAAAAGAAGAAAGAAAGGGAGAAAAAGGCAAGAATTCGTCAAGATCATCCAAGCTTGCGAGTGGAACTAGTTGGGGGTGATCCCTATTAAGGTATGTGAGATCTTTTCATGTTGGGTTAGTTCACCCACACACCAACTTGTTTCAAATCATTGATTTTGAGTTGTGTATATGTTGAGGAAGTGAGGTTCTTGAAGAACAAATTGTAGAATTCTTGTTGGTTGAGTTGTTGATGCTTGGAGGTGAATTGATTCATGTTTCCGGGTTGTTTTTCGAGTTAGATTGGTTGTATATTGAGGGTCCAATTGATCCTAAGTGTTTGGGGAAAGAATTATAAAAGTTAGGGGAGTTTAGAGATGGAAAACGGAAGAGAAAAGTCGGAAGTCGCTGGGCAAAAAGGGTTGGGCGTCGCGCCTGCCAGAGTGCCACAAAAACTTCTCTGAAGTTTGGCCTCTGGCGTGTCGCGCCAGCCAGGCTTCTCTGAAGTTTGAGGGCTGGCTCCCCGCGCCTCTCAGAGCGCCAGGGACGCCAGTTCTCCCCATTCGTTCCCCACCTTTTCGTACTTGTTCCTAAGCAATGTACCTACGTTTTCTAGTTGATTCCAACACTCTAAGGTACATCTAAACATCATGAAATCATCCATAAACATGAGATCATGAGCCTTGAATCCATAATCTAATTCAATAATCTAATTCAAGGAAATTTAAGATCAAAGTCAAAGAAGTTAAGAGTCAAGTCTGGAAGTTTAAAAAGCAAGTCAAAAGCGAAGTTCTTAAAGTTTTCACGAGTCTTTATAAAACGTTTTAACTTCGTTTTAAGGCTCAAGTTTCAAGTTAAGCAAAGAGTAAAGAGTTGAGTTCATTTCTCAAAAAACTATTAGGGAACTAAGTATTCCCAAAGAGTCTATAAATGTTTTCACATTTGAGTAAGAAAAAGGGAACATCGATTCCAAGAGAGCTTTTAAGCTAAGTTTTGAGTAATTATCTCAAACCAAAGAAAGAAGTTATTTTTTAAAAAACATATGAGATAAAGTATATTTTGGGTGTAGTATTGAGCACCGATATGGGGATGCGAGTTCATATTAACTCAAGTCTCCATAAACCATGTAGCCATCATGGGTAGTAAATGATCATACTTTTTAGACGACTCCTTAAGATGCTTTTAACATAGACTAGTGGATCCACTAAGTTAAGCGTTCTATATGATGGCAAAGTATAGGACAGTTCTGGCAGCGTGGGCAAGACGTTGTATCACTACTTAGGCTCATAGTGGTGGTTGTCGGTTAGAGAATCTCCCACAAAAGTTATATTACTTTTATATTTAAGTAAAGTTGAGTTGTTATTGCTTTATCTTTAAAAAACTAAGTTGTTTACACTTTTTTACAAGCTTTATATATATTGCATGTGTCTTATTGGTTTATATTGAGTTCAGTTGTTCATGAGTTAAACAGAGCCAAGGTAAGTGTTCCTTTGTACTCCTTTCAAGCTTAAGTTGTTGTTTAGCTTTCCAACTCGCATACTCGTACATTCAAGGTACTGATGCCAATTGGCCTGCATCTTATTATGATGCAGACACAGGTAACCATGATCAGCATCCAGCACGCCGTTGAGCACTCCAGAGTCAGTGGTGAGCCTCCTTGCATTCTGGAGGACTCTGTTATTTCGCTTTCCTAGTTTTGCTTTATTAGGATGTTGTGGGGTCTGTCCCAACATCCATCTCAGTATTATAAAGGTTTCATCGACAGTCAGACAGTTAGTTTTGAGTCTCTCAGCTATGTATTTGCAGATACTTTGTTTTGAGACATAAGTTGCCCATTTGGCTAAGATGTTATCATTTAAACTATTACTTGAGTTTATTTTGTTGAGTTAAATCTTCCGCTGAGTTAAGTAAGCCAGGCCAAGGGTTCGCTTGGGGCCAGCAATGGTCTTCAAGTGCCGGCCACGTCCAGGGTGTAGGCTGGGGCGTGACATAATAGAAGGGGAAAATAATTGCTACGTGTAGAGATCACGTTTCTAGGCACAGGGGCAATCATTAATGGTAGAAAAAACTAAAAATTAACCTTCATCATGCAAGAACTTCATTAGAACCCTCTCTTCAACTTTCGTTCTGGTTAGGAAGTGAGAAGAAATGTTTTTATGGGTTAAAACGTTGAGTAGCCTACATACCACATTTTTTTACCCGACCCGGGTCGCGACCCAAATTCTGCCCAAACAGTCCACAGTAAAATCATCATAACTGTTTACTTCGATGTCGGTTGGATATGGGGTTTTATGCATTGCAAACTAGACTCATAGGCCTTCGATTTGATAGTTTATGGGCCTTGTAAAACTTTATATATTGGGAGAGAACATCCAAAACATTTAACCCAAAGTTAAGAAAATTTTATTAGAGAAACTTCAATAACTTTTGCCGACCTTAGTTTCGCTAATTTTCTTGACTTCAAAACTTAACATACGACCATTGTGCTATTTTAATACCTCGTAGCACATTATTCTTAGCATGTTAGACACTCATAGGATTATACCCAAGATATGGGATAATTTAATCCTTTCAAGCGGGCGAAGTGCTACCCGAGCCATTTCTTTTATCCCAAATTTTTTTTGAGGGGTCCCTTTGACCTAAAACTTTAGTTTAGTTCCTTGATATTGCCACCCATTTGCAATCTTAATCTCCAATGTACTATACCAAGTCAGATACACCTCATATAACCACGCCATACTACGGCACACATATTATGCAAGAATAGAGAAAAAAGTATGGGATCTTACAGCTCCTTTCAAAACCATGATTTCATAGATTCAATCATTAAGACACTTACTTATCTAAGCATCCAAATCATGATTTTATTCAAATGTGAGAAAACCTTTCACAAATCATTGACACTTTGTCTTAAAATCATCCTTTAGTCATAAATAATTACTTTCATCATAACTTCATAATCATAGTTCATATTCATAAAATAGACATAGTAATGAGTTCATTTGAAATCAACTGAAAATAATGTAATCGAGTTAAATCATGCATAATAAGATTGAATATGAATAATTGAATCAAAATAAATTGAACTCCTGGAGATTAACATGAAACCCTAAAAAAATTAGGTGAAATTGGATTAGAGATTGGGATTCTTTTGGAATCCAATGGATGAAAGGGATCCATTGGTGAATTCTCACATACATTGGGTAATCAAAGCCCTAGCAATGGAGGGAGAAACCTTGAAGCTCTTGAAACCCTAGCTTTGCCTTGAGAAAAAATTAGAGCAGAAGACTTGGGGGAATTCGAGGGATTTGAGTGAATGAGCTAGAATAAGCTAAGTTTGAAGAGTAAATTCAGTTATAGGGGTAGTTATATGGCCAAAATGACATAGTTTAGGGGTTAGATGGGTAGAAATAGACCAAAACACCCTTATTAAAAAATGGTCGAATGACTCATACGGTTTGAACCTATGGATCATAGGAATTTTTACGTTCCGTCCTAGCCATTCGTAGAGTCAACTACTGGAACCCAAAACTTTGAACAATTCCTACGATTAGCTTTTACGAGTTGTCAACTTTTCTATAGTCCGTAGACCTCTTCCGTAGAAACCAATTTACTAAAAAAAATCCTTTAAGTCCAACCACTTTCCAAAGGCACCCTTTCTACGGTCTTAACATGAACTCATACGACCCGTAGGTCTTTTCGTAGAGCTAAGTCCATAATTTCACCAAGTCTGGAACCATTTCTACGACCTGTAGAAGTTCCTACGGTTCGTCCTGTCCATTCATAGATTGTCATCAGAGACTTGGTATTTTCCAAAACCTTAACTCAGTTTCATGAGAGCCTCCTACGACCCACAGAGATTTCTACGAACCATAGATAGGCTTCATAGAAACTCACCAATACACTTTTTCTGCAACTTTTCCCTTTCCAACTCAACTTCCAATTTTTGAGGTGTTACAATACCCTTGATCTTATGCTTATACGAGACTTAAAAGTTGAGTGAGGCGTCCTAATTGGAAATGACCAAAATAGAATTAATAAGACAAACTCGGATGCATGTTTCACCTGGGAACAAAAGGGGTGCATTGTGGGGTTCATTGCAGACACTGGGAGTCACCCCACAGGCTCCATCGCAAACTTAGGATGATTTTCAGCTTCTAAAGTTTAGTTTGGTGATAGGTGTGACATAGACCTTAGAGTAGTCCTTAGTAAAATGGGCATAACTTCATTCTCCCATATCGGATTGACAAATGGTTTGTTGTGTTTGAAACTAGACTCGTATACCTTTAATTGTATAGATTATGGGCCACATAACCCTTCTTATTATAGAAGATATGACTATTTGAAGTTGACCCTTATTTGAACTTACACGATAACTTAATAAGTAGGGAAGTGTTGAACTCGACTTAGTACTAGAGGTTCCTTATGACCCTGATTCACATCTAATACACTTACCACATTTAGAAATTGACCCTAACCCTAAGCACAATTAGGAAATCATCCGGTCTAGGCCTACACACATACAAAAATGGTTCGAATCTTAGAGTAGAATTTGCAGTGTGTTACACTATTATTCTCCCAATATTCATCGCGTCTTTGGGCCACATTCCCTTTTCTTCTTTTTTCATGACTTAGTTTTTTTTCTTCTCTAACAACAACTATGATATCTCATAGGATGTTTATTTTCGATGCCTCTATGCTAATTCCTTTTCTAATTTCACTCTGATGTCATATGCTCCTTTTGTCCTACGCCGTGACATGTACATGATCATAACATTCCCAATACAATCATGAAATAATGATTAGCTAGTAAGTAGTAGAAAATGGTAAATAACTAACTACATTTAAAAATTTGTATTTATATTGGGGTTACATTTATCATGTGTTTTAGTGCTATAATATCCATAACCATACAAGACGACAAATTTTAATTAATTCCCCCTAAAAGAATATTTGTTGTTCTCTTACCCTCTTGGTATTAGATGCCATGCATGATATATTGCTCAACATGCAAGGATAATATTGTCCATTAACATTCTATAAACGTACAAGGAATAGAGTTCAACAACTTGGCGTGTAACCATAGGACTTGTCTTGTGTGGATGGATAAGGCGATGTGAACACAAAGCTAAGTGGAAGTATGAAAAAGAAAGGAAAAAAAAGGAAGATAAAAAATATAAAGTCATTTTCATGCTGAGTGGAAGTATACTTTTCTGCCCTTTATTATTTTTATCATAAGATGAGAATATGTTCATTTAATAATTTAAAGTATTTATTTTTCTTTTATTATTTGGATGTAGACATAAATTGGATAGAGAGATAACAGACCGTGGCAGCAGACATTTTCTACCACCACCATATTCCTTTCATCTTTGCTTTTACAGATTCTTTATGAGTTTATATGAACCAAAACTCTTTTGTTTTTTTTTTCTTTTTGGTTACATAACAAAATTCTTAATTATTGACTGGCTATCCAAAAGTTGTGCTACTTGAATAAAAATTAGCTTGTAATTTTCATATTAAGGACACATCCAAGATTCTTTGTCTGGGGTTGTTTTTTGCTTTATCCTGGTGTAATTACTTTGGAGAATCTTGATTTGGCCCATTGTTTTTGAGCTTAACTTGGTAATAATCAAATTTGGAATCTTTGGGATGGGATCCCTTGATTCTTTCTTTGGTTTTTTGCTGTTTCTTATCTTGTTCATGAATTCTGGCATTCCCCTAATTTGAAGGAAGATAGCATCAAATTCTAACTTTTCACCTTCTTTATTCCTCTCATCACATCTTCTTAACTAAAGTTTGAACCTTTACTGATGTTAGGTTCAGTAGACTGCTAATTCTTGAAAAGGGGTTTGTGTTTGATGTGTTCCAGAGTAGTTGGATGAGTTTGTTTCATGTTATTGGGTTTGGTTTGAAATTGGGGAGCCTACTTTTGACTCTATGTTGCTGGTTTCTGTCTCTGATTTTTTCCATGAATGGTGAAGTTATGACTAGCAGCAAGACTTTGCTTGGTGATGGAGAGCTCATAGTGAAGAAATTGTGGGAGTTGAGTGCTAAGATTTATCATTGTTACCCTCAGTATGTTGGAAATAGGAAAGTGGGAAACAAGTGGTGGAGGAAGCTTTTGATAGTATGGTTATTATTTTGGATTGTTGTTTCTTTTTCAGTCTTGTGGTATATGAACTCTAAAGCTGTTGAAAAGAGAAAAGAAACACTTACAAGTATGTGTGATGAGAGAGCTAGGATGTTACAAGATCAGTTTAATGTTAGTATGAACCATGTGCAGGCCATGTCCATTCTCATCTCAACTTTCCACCATGCCAGGAATCCTTCTGCTATTGATCAGGTCAAAATTACTCATCTTTTCAATTCAAGGACTATACTTGGTTTAAACCCCTCCTCCCATCAATGATTTTTCACATATTTATGTGTTTCCCATCAATATGCCTTTGAATAATGAACTCTAAAACCATAAATTCTTGTGCTTTGTCATGAACCTTTTTTTGAACTTTTTATGTTGAACTCCATCCATACTCCTGTTTTTAATAGAATAAAAGTGAACTGTCTAATTTTTTGCTGTTTAATGAAATCTTCTAGGTATTCTTAGTTTACATTGAGCCTAAAGAACCAACTTAATTAGTAATCTTTCTATTTAATTCACTAAAATACCGAAAAACTATGTTCGTGCAGTGTACTTTTGCAAGCTATACAGAAAGAACAGCATTTGAGAGGCCTCTTACTAGTGGGGTGGCATATGCAGTAAGAGTGCTCCACTCAGAAAGAAAAGAGTTTGAGAAGCGACATGGTTGGAGTATTAAGAGAATGGATACACGTGAACCAACTCCAGTTCACAAAGACAATGAGTATGATAGAGATGGCCTGGAGCCATCTCCAATTCAGGCAGAATATGCCCCTGTTATTTTTGCACAGGATACGATAGCACATGTAATTTCTGTTGATATGCTCTCTGGAAAGGTAACTTCTTTATTTAGGTTCCCAAGTGTTTATTGAATGTACAGTATTAAATAGCTAAATTTCTAGTCATTTTACTTTCTGCTATTCACACACACCGACATACATACAAAGGGAAGTACAGAGCAAGACCCTTACAATTGATTGTGCCTAACAGGAAGATCGCGAGAATGTTTTACGTGCGAGGGAATCAGGAAAGGGTGTCCTCACAGCTCCCTTCAGGCTACTTAAAACAAATCGCCTTGGGGTGATAAAGACATTTGCAGTTTACAAAACTGATCTTCCTTCCAATGCAACTCCAAATGAAAGGATCCAAGCAACTGACGGGTATGCCATCTGATTTTATGCAATCACTCACGGTGTAACCAACTTTTTGAATATGTTGCCCCTTCATAGTGGGAAAAGAATCTCAGAACTGCAAGAGAAAGACAAAAGATAATAAACTTGTTCAACCTTTAAGAATTCACATTCTACGAGTAAGCTAATATTCTGGGATACTTATTAAATAGGAGTTCATGAAGGGGATCGTAAACTAATGACTTCTCAAGACCTAAGTATGTTACCAAATTTCACAAATATTTTGACGCTTCTTCCCTTTCCAAGCAGGTACCTTGGTGGAGTACTTGACATTGAATCACTTGTAGAGAAGCTTCTTCAGCAGCTTGCAAGCAAACAAACTATCCTTGTAAACGTCTATGATACGACTAATAACTCCCACCCTATTAGCATGTATGGTTCAAATGTGTCGCGTGATGGTCTGGAGCATGTCAGTGCCCTCAACTTTGGGGATCCATTTAGAAGACATGAGATGCGTTGCAGGTGATTATGTTCTTTCATATCATTGGATGTTTTCTGTGTCAACTTCATCTTGTGGCCTAGCTTCCATGTTGCTGATTGTGATATTTTGTTTGATGGAAGCATTTGTGCAGCTATTATTATTTAGTTGAATGAGGTGTCCTTGATTTTTATAAAGCAAGCTTACTTACTAATAAAGCGGCAAGAAGCACCTTTTTTTGTGTATGATCATGATTCCTGTCATTTTAGGCTTTTTCTATTCGCTTAACTAGATATCCACACTAAAGATTAGAGAAGTCTCCAGAGAACTGAATCCACTGGGATTGGTATTCGTTTTTGCAGATTCAAACAGAAACCACCATGGCCTTGGCTAGCCATCACAACTGCAACAGGAATCCTCATAATTGCATTGCTTATAGGGCAAATATTTCATGCAACCATCAACAGAATCGCCAAAGTTGAGGATGATTATCATGAGATGATGATGCTGAAAAAACGTGCAGAGGCTGCTGATGTTGCAAAATCACAGGTATATACAACTTTTCTTAGTTTGCTTAATACTTTTATTTAACACTTGTTATGGGATATGTTCTAAACTGACCTCTATCTTGTAGTTTCTTGCTACTGTTTCCCATGAGATCAGGACCCCCATGAACGGTGTTCTTGGTGAGTGTAAAAATATTCATTTTGCTGCATCACTACTCTTAGTATATATCGAAGTGATTACGATAAACATATATACACTTGTTTCACAGGCATGCTTCATATGCTTACGGACACCAATCTAGATGTGACACAACAAGATTATGTCAGCACTGCTCAGGCCAGTGGTAAAGCTTTAGTTTCACTCATAAATGAGGTTTTGGACCAAGCAAAGATTGAATCTGGTAAGCTTGAGCTTGACGCAGTTTGTTTTGACGTGAGAGCTACTCTGGATGAGGTTCTGTCACTCTTTTCAGGGAAATCTCAAGAAAAAGGAGTGGAGGTAGTCCACAACTTAGACTTTCCATTTATTACTGTCTTCTTTTTCCTATTGTGTGATCTAATTAACCTTTTCTCTGGAGAGCAGTTGGCAGGTTACATCTCTGATAAGGTTCCTGATGTGCTCATTGGTGACCCTGGACGGTTTCGTCAGATTATCACAAACTTGGTGGGAAACTCTATCAAAGTAAGTTCACTTATCTCTTAGACTTTGGTCCCAGAAAATATAGCAGCGACAGAGCTTGAAATTAGCTAGAAGCGAAAGCAGAATGCTACCCTGTAGCCGAGAGTTTGGGGGGGAGGGGAGGAAGTAATTAATGCAATTGATAATGTGCTTGTCTGTTCTGCTAATTCATTTATCAAAGTTGCGCCAGGTTTTGTTAAGTCTGTTATCTTGGTTATATATATCACTCACCTTGATGACGATATATAAGGTCCTACATCAAGGATAAGTCTATGTATACTTGATATGATTCATTCTAGCCGACCTCAACTCGCTTGGGACTGGGGTGTAATTGTTATTGTTGTATCCAGGGTATAAAGGCATCCAAAGGATTCTCGTAAGGTGTTGGGATACCTAATTTTATTGGTTTTAGCTTGAATGGTTAGATTTTGTGACAAGGTATCAGCCCCAACTTTTGGTAAACCTATTTTCTCACGTGCAAATGTGCATTCAAGTCTGGAGTGTTGGAGATATGGAATGACTCGTATCAAGTATGTAAGGCGATAAGAGTAAGGAGGTTGTCACAGATATACAATGACTCATGTTGATCTTAGATCTATAAGGACAAGAAAGAGTTTTGGTGATATATAAAATCAAGAATTGCATATATAAGGGGTTAGTTGTGGGTACTCCGCCCACTAAGGATTTGGTTTGGATGATCACTTTTCACACTCTCTAAAGTATAATATCTTTTTGCAGTTCACTGAGAAAGGCCATATATTTGTGACGGTCCATCTTGTCGAGGAAGTGACCAAGTCAGCTGAGGAGTTCAAGGTGAATTCATTGTTTAAGAGCACTTTGAGTGGATTGCCTGTAGCCGATAAACGACAGAGCTGGAGAAGTTTCATGGGTTTCAATCAAGAAGGATCTTCTTTCACATCTTCCTCATTGGACCAGATTACTCTAATGGTTTCAGTAGAAGACACTGGTGTTGGAATTCCTTTAGATGCTCAATCTCGTATATTCACCCCCTTCATGCAGGTTGGTCCTTCTATTGCTCGCATCCATGGAGGAACTGGTATTGGACTTAGCATAAGCAAATGTTTGGTACAGCTTATGAAAGGTGAAATTGGATTTGTAAGTTTGCCAAAGATTGGATCCACCTTTACTTTTACTGCTGTTTTCACCAATGGCCGCAATAATTGGAATGAGAAGAAGAGCCAGCAAATAAACAATCAATCGAACTCTATCTCTTCAGATTTCCATGGCATGAGAGCCTTAATTGTTGACCCAAGAACTGTCCGTGCAAGGGTCTCACAGTATCACATGAAGCGACTTGGAGTCCATACTGAAGTGGTCTCAGATTTGAATCATGGTTTGTCTTATGTAAGAACTGAAAATGGAGTTACGAATATGTTCCTCATTGAACAGGAGATCTGGGATACTGATTCGGGAAAGTCAAGTCTCTTTGTCAAAAACTTAAGAAAGATCAATACTAGTAGTTCTCCCAAACTTTTCATATTAGCCAATTCTATAAATTCTAGCCGAGTGGGTGTCTCAGTCAATGGTTTTCCTACTCCATTTATCATCATGAAGCCATTAAGGGAAAGTATGCTTGCCGCATCACTCCAACGTGCCATGGGTGTTGGTAACAAAGGAAATTGTACAAATGGAGAGCTCTCCGGTCTCTCTCTTTCCAAGCTTCTTCAAGGGAGAAAAATTTTGATTGTAGATGACAACAACGTGAACCTTAGAGTAGCTGCTGCTGCACTGAAGAAGTATGGTGCTGATGTCGTCTGCACAGACAGTGGGAAAAAAGCACTCACTTTTCTACAACCACCTCATCAATTCGATGCCTGTTTCATGGATATTCAGATGCCAGAAATGGATGGGTATGTTTCTTAAGACAAACTATATTTTCTACCACTGTTTGACAAATTTAATCGCTTTTAAGCTGACAGTAACACTATAAATTAAATTACAGGTTTCAAGCTACAAAAATAATCCGCGAAATGGAATCTGATATCAATAGCCGTATCAAACTTGGGCAACTTCCTCCTGAAGCATACGGAAACATTTCAAGCTGGAAAGTACCCATTCTGGCCATGACTGCTGATGTAATTCAAGCTACAAATGAACAGTGTCAAAAATGTGGAATGGATGGTTATGTTTCGAAGCCATTTGAAGCTGAGCAGCTTTATGAAGAAGTATCACGCTTTTTCCAGATTAAGCCAACTCAGAATACCTGAAGAACATTCCTGATGAATTCTTATGATCAACCTCAAGTAGAAATGCCATCGACTTCATGGTGCCTCAAGGTCGTTCACATTTTCTTTTTTTCCAACTGTGAGTTCTCTATGTCCGAAGCATGATTACTTCTGCAGGTTAGAATACTTGTTCAAAATCTCGATGTCCACCACTTGGATTCCAATGCATTCTTTTTCAGGGAAGGAATCTCTGAAATGTACATAAAACTTGAAGGATTGCTTTTGATCTCGCATCTTCCAAGCTTGAGGAGCGGAGGACGACTTGTGCTTCTCTCATCAAGAAAGAAATATTACAATCCTTTAGATTTCTTAGGCTTCTTAGAATGGATGTTGCCTGCAGTTACCATAGAAAGTGGTTATATAGTTTATATAGCAACAAACATTGTTTGTAACAGAAATATGTTTTCATGTATATATTCTCAAATCCTATAAGGCAGATAGGGAAGTAGTCATAGTAGGTGAAAAAAGGTTTAGTTCAGTCAGTCATAGTTGGCATAAACATAGGGACAGCAAACAGCTGAGTTTGCTCCTTCTTCTTTTTTTCCCTTGTGTATAGTAGAAAGAACAAGTTTGATGTAGGGACATTTTGATATCAAGTGTAAAAGTAAGTTACAATTATTTGCATATGTATATAGTTTATCTGAACTCGGTCAATATTTGTGGAGCCAAATTGTGACCCATTTTGTACAGTAAATGCAACTTATTGACAATAAGAGTTTGTTGCCTTATGTAGATGGGTCACAAGTGTCCAACAGTCGCGTTTTAGGTAAGACAGGGATTTACTAACTACCAACTCTGCAATTTGCAACCACTTGGGTTATACTCCACCCACTTTCTTATGGAGAGATAATTCCTACTAGGCAAATTCCTTGTATTTTCTGGAAAGGGATTTTCGAACTTGAGACCTCCAATGTGAAAGTTCCAAGTCCAAACCATTGGACCACCACGAAGGGTAAAAAGAAGGTTGTACTCAGCCCTTCTATCAAGGGTATTTACCATAGTCTAAAATTATTTATTATTTATATCTACAGCATGACTAAACATAGAAATTGAGTTCCCACATCATGTATAGTGTGTTTGGTGACATTCAAAAGACTTTGTTGGTAATATAATATAAACTTTTTCCTAGCTTTAAAATCAACAAAGTCGATATGTCCGAGTGGTTAAGGAGACAGACTTGAAATCTGTTGGGCTTCGCCCGCGCAGGTTCGAACCCTGCTGTCGACGTTTTACTTTTTGTTGTTTGTTATTAAATTTTTAATCTATATTTTATTAAATGAATCGTCTTTCAATATTTTTTAGAAATTATAATTAATTATATTTATAATATTGACTCCTAAACGTCCTGAAAAACTAGAAGTCCTAAATTAATTATTTTTATAATATTTTATGTAGAAAAAGTAGGTTTGACCATTATTGTTTGGTTGGGAACAAGTTATTTCAGGATATCTTATTCCACCATATATGAGGAATAACTTATCTTGGGAACCCTGCTGTCGACCAGTGAATCATTAAGATTCCTTTTTCAATAGAATCTTTTGCATTCACAAGTTCCGTCGTTCCCATCACTTCTTACTTAATGGTTAGGTTCGAATTCTACAATGGAGCTCAGAATCAAATTGGTTCTTGAGTCAATCTTCTCAGTCTTTATTGGCTCGAAGCTCTCGATTTTTTGTTCTATTTCTATAAGAAGATTCTTTTTAGTATGGTATGAATGCGTAT